>JAZBNJ010000030.1:6423064-7918346 GCA_037349165.1 Choristoneura rosaceana | reverse complement strand
GTCAGTTTGTATGAAATTATCATCTGTGCGATATTCGTTCGGGATTCGGGATTATACCGTAGGGTTGAAATAGTGGGGTAGAAGCGGTAGAAGTGATGAAGCCATTTGTCAAATTTATCCGCGAATATATTCAACTCGAATTCCATCTGCGATTTTTGTCTGATTTAGAGCCGTGTTGGAAAAAAAATACGATTTAGCGCTAAACTCAGTTTTACAATGCCAATGTATCGATTTGTTAAGCTTAAACGAGGATTGTCGATTAAATGTGGAATTGTTTCGAAGCTTACTTTATTTTCAAATTGTTCCAAACTAGCCTTTTGCACGCATAATTGAATTGAAATTTCAACAAAAACAAAATTCTTATGAGAATTCCCAAAAGTGTCATAGTAAATTTCAGTAACGTTGCTTAAAAACCCCGTGCTGAGTTTTATGTCTCTACTCTAACCTAGCTAGCTAGCTAGCTAGCGGTTAAACTTTAACGCTAAGGTTACATAAGAGATTACAAACATTTGTAATGTAAAAATCAAGGACTACATTTCTAATATAGTCGTTGAATATAAAAAAAAATGAATTGTTGAATGAGTCGTTGAAATTTCTACAATTTTCTTTAACAATTTTCGTAATATGTAATACAAAGGATATGGCGACTACATTTCTAATGTACGTTGAATTTTAAAATTTTCCGCGCAATTTTTTTTTCCATTAGAAAGAACCTTCTACAAAGTATTAAAAAACTTTTTAAAAAGTTGAATGAATCTGCAATCTCAAGTTATGGCGTGAAAATCAAAGGTCTCAAATTGGTTATCTCCCTGAAAGTCGATAATTCACAAGATTTACGAATATAATAAGCTTAGTAATTTATTTTTAAGTTAACTGGGTTTTTAAACACTATACAACTGCAGTCTTCTATTCTTCATTAAAATTAATTTCAGTACCTGCCTTTTTCCTACTCGCTACTCAACAACCACCAACGAGTTGGACGGGTGACCTGGTTAAAGCCGCGGGTTCACGATGGATGCAGGCTACTACAAAACTCGAAACTCGAAGTTCGTGTCGTGCGGTTTCTCTGACACTTATACTATTTAATACGAGAGCGAGAGGGACGGTACGATACGAACTTCGAGTTTTGTAATAGCCTTGCAGGCCGCTTCCAGCCGAAGCAAATGAAGGTCTATGTCTATGGGGGAGGCATGTCCAACAGTGGTCGTCCTACATCTAATACGATGATGATGACTCAACAAGCGGATAAGATAACCGAACAACAATCATAAATGAACTAAAAGAATTTCCTTGCTCACCCGCGACCTTACGATAGCTAAGCTTATGAAAAGTATGCGTTAGACCCTAACAACTAACAACTGGTAGCATAGTGTACGGTTGTGTTACTCTGAAGATGAGCTCTGGTTGAGTTCGAAACGCGTCAGTGTGATTTGGTGGTGGTGATTGGGTTTGTGTAATTTGTGTGTGTTCTTACAGTGTGGAGGTGGAGGAACTGCATAAACACGCATATTTTGCATATCGTAAGGTCGCGGGTGAGCAAGGAAATTCTTTTAGTTCATTGATATGGACCTCCGCAAAGTAACACCTGATTCAATAAATTATTTAACAATCATAAATTCGTTTACTCACCCGAATATAACACGTTCGGACGTCTCCAGCAAAAGCTCGATTTACCTTTTCCGAAAGCTCTCAGCAAACAACACGGACACGCACCGTCCAAAGCTTACAAACATTACGAGAATATGTTAACATATTACTACAAACATGAGTTATTCTTTGCACTTAAGGAGGATTTACTTTAAGTATAATGTATAAGTACATGTATACTCGTATTGAAGTCCGTCCATTATGTTACCTTACGTTTAAACCTACGACTTTAACTTACGACGTTTCGACACACCCTAAGAAAAAGTATGTATCTACAAAAACCAAATTTTACAGGAGAGCGTTTTAAAGTTTCTATAAATTTAAAATCGCAATTGCGTGGTAACTATATATGCCAGAGGATTGAAATTTGGCATGGAGTACAATATTGTAACAATGTATATTTATGATTTTTTATAGATTTTTAAATACGTTAGTTTCTTAATTATGACAGTTATACACTTTTACGTGATAATATGTTGTTAACTCCGACGTGTAAGTGGCAGATACATAATTGTTATACGTATATTTAACTTCGACGAAACGGTTTTTGCCAGATAGACATATATTATGTAGTTACATATTTTACACTAGATTAGTCAAGTGACAGATATTGTACATCCTTTCTAAAGATAAAGACTGGTAGTGGTAGATACACGTTTATCTTTATTGACTGCCTTAATATTAAGTCATCTGTACATGGCAAATGCACACGTGTTACGTGACTACTGATTAAAAGAAATTTGAAAAATGTTGACTGTAGGTATATGACATGTCATTTCTTCATATGAACATCTTTAAAAAACTCGATAACCAGCAGGTGCATTGCTATTCCTTGTAGTATATTGTAAATTAAGAAGTGTGATTGGTATATAAATGCTTAGTTAATTGTTTTAAATAATACTATAATTTTCACTTACAACCTTCATCACGTAAAATTAGAAGTTCATTTGCTAGTTTATAACAATAAAAAACATGAATAATAAGTATTGATATGATATTTATTTGAAAAACACAAAAATATCTTTATACGTCTTTTATACGAGTAATACGGGAAAAAATACAAAGGGAAGACTTATTCCAAAGCGAAGGGAATGTCCCATTGTTCCCCGTACATTACCAAATTACATAATCAGCACTGGGAGAGGACAAAATAAATAATTCCTATTCCAAAACCGGGTTTTGTATAGGGATATTTTGTTTCCTTGGACAAAACTAAAGTCCTGGGCCGGTTATGTACGAGGAAAGAAAATTCCTACTACAATACCCGGTTTTGAAGTAGTAATTATTAATTACTAGCTGTTGCACGCGGCTTCGCCCGCGGCTTCGCCCCCGTTGTATTTTTTATGTATTTTCTTCCATAAAAACCTTCTCCTGACGGTAACAAACACAATAAAAAAAGAATTAGCGAAATCGGACAGTCGTTCCCGAGTTATGCGCTTACCAACACATTTTGCGATTCATTTTTATATTATAGAAGATTACTGCCTTGTACAGAACCAACGTCGGGGATTGGTAATTGGGAAAGAGATTTGTATTAAAAACAGTATAGTCAGCCATAATAGCTTGTACCAAATATCAATTTTTTGCCAGAAACTTTTGTAATAATTCAGTTTTTACGGATTTGTAACGAAAGTGATAAAATTCTGCTACATAACCCCGTTTTGCGATGGGAAATCTCTTCCCTCGTACATTACCGATCCCCGACGTTGATTCTATATAAGGCAATAATATTTACTACTTCAAAACAGGGTGTTGTAGTTGGAATTTTCTTTCCTCGTACATAACTGGCCCATGACGTTATTTTTGTACAAGAAAGTAAAAAATTCCTGTACAAAACCTGGTTTTGGACTAGGAATTATTTGCCCTTTCCCAGTGCTGGTTATGTAAGTTGGTAATGTACGGGGAACAAGAGGTGTGTGTGTGTGAGACCCTTTTCTGCATCCTCACAACAGAAAGCTGTTACTTACACACCTATCATCATTTTTCCGCCCCTTATAAGTTGTCTCACCTGCTCTAAAACACGTGTCCGAGTCCGAAGCATCTTCATCAATGACGCTGCTGAGAATATTAGTTTAAAATAAATAAAATAATAAAAACATAAATACCATGGGATTGGGACACTTGACACCAATTGACCTATTATTCCAATATTATTCCCAAACTAAACAAAGCTTTTACTATGGATAATAGGCAACGGATAAACATACTTATAATATAATATAGATAAATACATACTTAAATACATATTTAACATTAAGGTTTATTTATATAAATATATTCTATGAAAATCAAACAAACACTCACACAACGATGTCATGAGGGTTGAAATAGTTGATTATTTTACGTGCCTAATACTATTTATATGGTTGCAATATTAATGATAATATTTTTAATTTAATTAGTTATTTTTTTTTTATTTCAAGTGCATAGTAAAATATGCACTTACAGGTAATAGCTTATTTTTTCTCCGGCGAAGAAATGAGTAAATGCACACATAACCAACAAATATTAAATAGACTAGCTTTTACCCGCGGCTTCGCACGCGTTAGCTATTCCGTCTGGTAGTTTCAATTGAGATTTTCAGGATTTTTCCGAATTCCCCTGAAAATTTTCAAAATTTATATAGTTTTTCATTGAGGTTGTGTTGTGAATAACTGCACAAAATTCAAGACTCTAAATCCAGTGCTGAAATTTAAAAAAAAACTCTATCCGAATTCAAATTCAAATAATTTATTCAGTAAATAGGCCGCAATGGGCACTTTTACACGTCATTTTTAAAACTGCCGGCGCTTTCGGAAAGACCATCATTGCCAAGAAGAATGCGCCGCAAGAAACTTGGCAGAAAGTCATTTTTTCAAAATAAAATAAAATAAAATTAGAAATAAAATACTTAAAAACTATAGTATACAATTAATGAAAATAATAATAATACATACAGGCATGTATGGGGTCCCTTAGTTACAAAACTATCCCGTTGGAGTATCGGGATAAAAAGCAGCGTATGTGTTATTCCAGACGTCCGACTACCTACATACCAAAATTTCATGAATCTAAACCCAGCGGTTATTATTTCGACATTTTATCCCTAGGTATCCCGTGGGAATAGCGAGTCAAGAAGTAGCCTATGTATTATTTTAGACGTCCAGCTTCCTACATACCAAATTTCATGGCTTAAAGCCCAGCGGTTTTAATTTCAAGATTTTATCCCTATCCCGTAGGAATATCGGGGTAAAAAATAGCCTATGTATTATTACAGAGGTCCAGCTACCTACACACCAAATTTCGTGGCTATAAGCCCAGCGGTTGTTATTTCGAGATTTTATCCCTAGATATCCCGTGGGAATATCGGATCAAAAAGTAGCGTTTGTCTTATTCCAGACGTCCAGCTACCTACATACCAAATTTCATGACTCTAAGCCCAGCGGTTATTATTTCAAGATTTTATCCCTATCCCGTGGGAATATCGGTGTAAAAAATAGCCTATGTGTTTTTTCACAGATTTAGCTACCTACACACCAAATTTCATAGCTCTAAGCCCAGTGGTTGTTATTTCAAGATTTTATCCCTAGGTATCCCGTGGGAATATCGGGTCAAAAAGTAGCGTTTGTCTTATTCCAGACGTCCAGCTACCTATATACCAAATTTCATGACTCTAAGCCCAGCGGTTATTATTTTAAGATTTTATCCCTATCCCGTGGGAATATCGGGATAAAAAGTAGCCTATGTCTTATTCCAGATATCCAACTATCTACATAGCAATTTTCATCCAAATCCGTCCAGCCGTTTTAGCGTGAAGAAGTAACAAACATACTCACTCACTCACTCACTCACATCCTCACTCACAAACTTTCACATTTATAATATTATAAGTAGGATAGGATTCCAACGTTTTAAGTGTGTAAGTGGTTAATTACCTACCAAGATTTATTCGTTTCCGTTGTGTAACTGTGTATGTGGATAGTTACCTACTTATCTCTTGGAAATTGCATCTTCTTTCAGTTTTGATAAGAATATACCCACCGCTCGACATTTTTCCATCTTTATTAAATAAACGTAGCGCTAGCGCGCGTCAAGCCGTGTCCGCGGTAGAAAATGTCCAACAGCCACTTCCCCTCCACCCGCTCGGTGCGTTCCCGCGTAATATTGAATAAGAGGCAAATATTAAGTTTTGCTCTGGATTTTTTTTAGCAATTTATGCAAATAGTTAGTTATACGTTTGGGAAAAAATATGTTCTAACCATTTTTTTATTGTTTTTATTAATGTAAATGATAAAGTCGATACCGTAGAGTACGAAAATGCAATAGTCGCATAACTAAGTATCGGGCAGATACACACTTTTTCTTAGGGCGTGTCGGTTTATGTCAGTGAAAATAACAAAATTAAACAAAATAAAACAGTTCAAATCACGATTATAAGTAAGAAACTGTCCAAATAGTTTCGATATTTTCGGAAGATCCTGTTCGAAACTATCGAAACTAGTTGGACCGTTCTTCCTACTTAAAATTGTCTGTTGAATCGGTTAACTTTGTAATTTTTTTAAAATTTTCGGGAGAGCTGAAGTACTAGTCAGTGGAAATTTTAAACTTTCAACAAGCATGTTAGCAGCACAAGAAAACGTATTAGTTGTCTGGAAGAGATCACTTTTTAGCGATAAGACCGCCTATTGTCTACCTGAATTTTTTATTTTTGTAATGTCTCTGTACTGTTTTTGGTGATCAATATCTATATAATCTATATAAGTATGTTTATCCGTTGCCTAATATCCATAGTACGTACAGTCACCTGCATTAATATCTGCCACAGCGGAGCGTGCATCAATATCTGACACGTCCTTCCGGCCCTAGGAAGAGAGTCGTATCAGATATTTATGCACGCTTGTTGTGTCAGATATTGCTGCTGGTGACTGTACAAGCTTTGCTTAGTTTGGGACTAGGTCAATCGGTGTAAAGTGTCCCATGATATTTATTTTTTGATTTTTTTTATAGTACCTAGGTACTAAACTAGTAGTTATTCAGATTCTGTTTACTTGCCTATAAGCCCTTCCACTCCTGCCCACACAGCCAGCCACAGCAATCCCACATGCCATCGCGCCGTGCAAGCGCTCACCATTTTCCCAAAAACATTTTCAGCATTTTCCGACACCACTATCAAACATTTAAACGCTAAACATAATCACTCAATCTCATTAACTAACACGCGACATCGTTTAAATTGGATTTAAAGTTGAACGACTGCGAACGTAAATACGAATACGTTAATTTTGTGCGCGCGGCACGTGCTCCCTCATCGGTTGCTCGCGCGGTACTGGCTGAATTTTTCTTTTTTTCTGCCTCTACGGCCGTAGCGTTTTGTGTAGCGTTTTGGAAAAGCCCGCAAAGATTGATCGAGTTTTCATTGCGATTTATACTCGTGAAGTGAATGTGACATTCCATCGTTTTTGGAGTAGTTGATTGGGTGGAAAATGCCTTCAGCAAGGTCGTGCCTGTCTCGAAACTTTGAAGTACTTCCTTAGAGATGCTTTAGGATCCTAACTTACATTTGGTTGTTATACCGGACGTGGCCTGTGGTATGAGAAAATAATTAAAACATAGATCATACTCGTCAAACTGAACAACATTAGTTTAGCGAGTTTCAAACATATAATTAGTTTTTGAGTTTATTCGAAGAAGCAATGTCAAGCAAAATGCTTGATGTTTGTAGCGTGACAGGCGACGTTGTGTTCTGGGATGGCGTACATTATAAGCAGTAATTAATTTGTATGAAAAAAGGAAAATTCAAAAACTCCATTATTTTTAATTTTATACCACACCCGGTACCTATTTGTTTAATTTATAATAAAATAAGTTACCAAATGTTAGTCGCATCTAGCACACATTTATCTTGTTGCACGTTTATCGTAAGGTCGAGAGTGAGCAAAGGATTCAATTTGCTTAAAATAACACGAAATACTTTTTTTGCCATTTTGAAGTCGGTGTCTAATTAAAAAAAACCGGCCAAGAGCGTGTCCGACACGCCCAAAATAGGGTTCCGTAGCCATTACGAAAAAATTAAGTAATATTTTTCTAAGGATTTCGTATTTTATACGGAATCTTCCAAGTTTAGGTATATTTACTCATAAACTACTAATAATTCTCAAACAAACTTAGCCATTATAGTTTTCCTTGGAATTTTGATATACTGACTACCATCCTGAATTTTTTCAAATTTTTCCACCCACCGGTTTAGATTTTAGAGGGAGGGAACGCTCGATTTTAATGAAAATTTGCACTTTAAAGTTGAATATTTCGCAAAAAATTAATGAATCGAAAAAACGTTTTAGCAAACCCCTAATGGTTCTAAAATACCTATCCAACGATACCCCACACTATAGGGTTGGATGAGAAAAAAAAAAAAAAACACCGCCAATTTACGTCTATGGGAGGTACCCTAAAAAAATTGTTTTTGAATTTTTAATTCTACTATTTTGTTGGCATAGTTTACCTATATATCCGTGCAAAATTACAGCTTTCTAGCATTGATAGTCCCTGAGCAAAGCCGCGGACGGACAGACAGACAGACAGACAAACAGACAGACAGACATGGCGAAACTATAAGGGTTCCGTTTTTGCCGTTTTGGCTCCGGAACCCTAAAAATCCGGTTTGTCAACTGAGTAAACTTGAAATCATTTTCTCATATTAATGTGTTAATTAATAGGGATCGATTTTTAGACCTCGTCAACCCCCAAAATCAGTTTTCTGAAACCTCTGTGAAACCCCTGAAAACTTATGAAACGGGGTCGAAATCAAACACTGGGGATCCCTAATTTAAATCCAACCTAAATACCTCCGTATCAAAATACTTTCACGAGCAAGGGCGCCAATCAGCGACTAGCATCGGAAGCGAGGCCCTCACATTAGTATGGGCAAAGAGACCAAAGGGCCAACAGTAAAAGTAGGGCTCTTGGCTCCCCGCTCACGTCCCGCCAACGTTAACGTTGTCGACGGCATTTTGATAAAAAACAATAAATTGTTCGGCACATGAGTGGAATCCTGCGGGATATTGATGGGAGTTTGGAAAGGGTCGTTGACAGTTCAAAAACCTTTTCACTTCTCGTAAAGTTCGTGTTTATGCTGGATCTAGGTGACATAAAATGACTTTTTATGCTCTAGTGCATAAAATAAAATCTTCGTCTACGACCAAGGTAGGTGTTAACAGCCACTAACAAAGAACCTTAAAAAAAATTTTTTTATAATTTTTAATTTATTGAATTCTAAAAATCAGCCAATTCGATCGAAATAGACCAATAAAATTACAAAATATATAATTGTATAGTAATGCGTGAACCATAAAATTGTTTCTATTGTTGCTATTTGGGCCATTTTTTTATTTTGTTGTCGATAATTTTTTTTCAGATTTCAATGCAATTTGGTGAATTGGTAAAGTTGGTTATTCTGACTATGGTAGGTAAGCCCAATTTCACTCATCTTACAAACAAACCAGCGCAAGGAAACTAGCTTTCACATAAAAAAAACCTCATCGAAATTCCATCCATTTGAGAGCTTTTATGATGCCACAGACAGACAGATAAAAATTAGCGTCCAACTATAATACCCCTCTTTTTGAGTCGAGGATTAAAAAGGAATAAGATATAATTTAAACACAAGTTTACACTTAAATATACATTTATTCTGGCGTTATTCGTATCTCTAAATAAATCCTAGTAAACACGGCCAGGGCGTTTAATACATAATACAGTTTACGTCATGACTCATGACGCTGGCTTAGTTATTCTTATTATATATTTTTAATCACATCAGTAACATTTACTATTGTCTATTGCCTTAAAATTTATTTTAACATTTGACGGTATTTTGCGATTCGGCAACTCATCCATCACTATATTTACTGGCGCAGCATTCATGCCAGTTTTTGGTTATCATTAAGTTGGTACTTTAGGATGCGTTGCGTTGCGACGAATGTGTTTGTCACCCCGCTCGCTCAGCTAACTCGTACATCTCTGGTGGAAACAGCCACACACATCCTAGCTACAGATCTGTTCACTCGCGAAGGCGCGTCGTATCCGTACGACAAATCTATGTGTGCGTAGCTCGACCATGTCCTTAGTCGCAAGCGTACCGTCAGTCACGCACACCGAGGTTAAGACAACGTGTAAGTACGAGGTTTACTCGTGCACATTGGTAATTAGCAGTGGAGGTGCGCTTTCGTGAGTGAACAGATCTGTACACATCTTCGCACCGCTTAGCTAATTCGTACATATGTGGAAACGCAGTCTTACCGATGCAACCATTAGAAAAAACGACTGTCATAACTACACGGCGAGAAGCCTGGAGAAGAATCGAGAAACCCAGAGAAGCCTGGAGAAACGAGTATGTGATTAGGTTTCCCCCTCTCGTATTGACGCTTGGATGTTCTCCCAAAAGTATTGGTTTTGCCCGCTTTAAAAGGATTTCACGGACGAGAAAAAAAAAATAGTTTGGCAAAGGCCACTTGAACTTCTTGCTAAGAGTGGTACAGTCGAGTTCATAAACTTGTGAGCAAACATTTTATCAAAAATATGTTAACACGACTCTACTGTAAAAGGCGTAGAGTTTTTACTCACAAGTAAGTATAACGACGACTTCTTCAAAACTATTTTGGAAGGAAAGGTCGAGGGGAAGAGAGGATGAGGTCGACCTAGGCGCAGCTATATCAATCAGATAAGGGAGAAAGTCGGCGTCGCGTCGTAACAAGGGTCAAAAGGATGGCTCAAAAGAGGGATGTGTGGAAGATACTCCACCGACAAGAGTATAACTCAAGTAGAAAAGTATAAGAACTTATTAGGGCAATAGGTTGTTGAAACAACGTGTAAACGAAAGAATAGATGCTACAAGAATCCAGCAATTAGAAAAAAATAAAGTGGCGACAGAATGTTGATTGATAGATTCTTGTAATACATGTACGCTTTATTCGTTAGCGTTACATTGGATTATGAACATGCAGAGACTTGAGTTTTGAAGATTTGTGACACTTGAAAAAACTGTTTGTTAAATAATAAATAATTAAACACGTCATCCAATGCTTCATTTTCATTATTTGGAAATAACCTTCTTACGTAAGGTTAAGATAAAAATACGACAAATAACTTACTCTACATACAACGAAATATGTTAAAAATGTTAAAATCTGCATTAGTAAAAGGTAACTTGGCAGGGCAGTTTTGTGAAGTTGACACCAATATGCAGAACTATCCGACAAAAGAAAAAAGATTTCAGTAGCGATTTATAAACACAACATTTGGTCCAAGCACTATTAGACAGACAAATATCAACGCCAAAATTTTTAAGAATAGGTATTTGAGACAAGCAAAACCTTGAACACGTACTTCTTTAACGAAAAACAACCTGTTTTTCTTGTCACTAAAATCGATGGCATTGTTCCTAAGAACAGATTTCTGTATGTCTTATAGTTTCGATTTCTAAGCTCGGAACTCATTTGATTTTCGGAAAAGCCTGCGTCCGAGAACACTTTGAGTGTGTGTTGTGTTCAGAATATTTATATTAATAAAGGAAGAATTTTACAAGTTTTTACGCTACCTCAAATACCTGCTCTAAAATGTTTATCAGCTTTCAAAATAGATTTCATTACTTACAGCAATGTTAATAGCAAGAGCCCAGTTCGAGCCCGTTTTATGACAGAAAAACAGTAAGTAAACCAGATTAGTAAATAAATAGGTGGTCAGTTCTAAAATCATACTAATGGAAACTATACAACAATAAACACAACTGTATAACAAACGCCTTTATCATGTACAAAAATAAATCACAAAACCAACATAATGTTGCCTGGTAAGTTAAAGAGTAATACTTAAACCTAAGTTAATATAAAACTAATTTATGTCAAATGCGACGGTCCGAGTCCATACAAAGACGAAAACATTTTTTTTATACCCAAAGGCCTTGATATGCTTTCATTCATCATATTTTTTTGGCTGTTTTCGTTTGTATGAATTGACTCCATGCACTTCACAAAAACGTATCCCAAATATTGAAACGAAACTCTTAGCTGCTTTTTTTTCTGTAATCCGAGAGCTTCGCGTCGATTTTGGGAGATTCTTAAGGTGTCTCCACACCAATCTAAAGCTTAAACATTACAAATAGGTCCCGGAGTCATGCATCTATCATTATATGAATCTCTGCTAGTTGTATTTTCACTCACCGCCACTTAAAGCCGTCGATTAAATTTAATCGTATATTAGCGCCGATTTACCATACAATGAGGGTTTTCCGGCAGTCGAAATATCACTAGATGGCGTTAGTATCGTGAAGTCCGTTTGACGTTTATGATGAGCCGCGTATCCATTAGAGCAGCCTCAGGCCGAGCTGCCTCGACTTGAAGCAAACAGCCTCAGTTTGAGGCTGCTCGCTCTGCGGCATAGGCTCCAGGCACGTTGCGGATCATGCTGAGGCGACAGGCCTCATCCTGATCCGCAACGTGTGATCCAGTTTAATCCGTCTCCATCAAATGCACGGCTCGGGCTGAGGCTCCTTTGAGCACGGCAAAAAAACCGACAAAATATGGCTCGGCTCGCAGCGACGAATTTGCCTCGTGTCGCGGCACGCCTCAGGTTGAGGCAGCGTCTCCACTTGTGCGGCCTCGGAGCGAGGTAGCCGCTCGACCCGAGGCTGCCTCTAGTGGATACGCGGCTATGCATGTTCAGCCAATCGCGAGCAAGGTTGAAACGTCAAACGGACCTCACAATACTAACGCCATCTAGCGACATTTCGCCTATAGGATAACCCTCATTGCGTAGTTTCACGGGTAAAAAAAATATTAGTCTATTTAGTCCCTCAGATTATCAAATAATATTGGACTTGTATTTTTTCATTTGTGAATCAAACAAAATATGACAAAGATGAAGCGTGTCAAAGTTCGAGAGTGGAAGGCTGTGACGACACGCCGTGTGACGCCGTGCTAAGAGCGCGCACGCGTGACGTCACAAACTATAACTGGCTATACCCTCATAACTCATAACTTTTTTTTTAATTTCCAAAAAAAAAATACGGAACCAATGGATGTAACATGAGGAAACCATAATAACAGCGTATAATTTTAACCGCGTATTCCTGAAGTCGTAAGAAGCAAAAAAAAAATAACCTAGGTTGAATTACACGTTTTTAAATTTCATTTTGTATGGGCACGGTCGACGTTATGTGATGCGGGCGTATGCATACAAAATGAATTTTAAAAGCGCATAATTCGACCTGGGTTCATATTAAACATTTTTTGCTTACGACCTGAGGAATACGCTTTTAAAATTATTCGATTTCCTCATGTTACACCCAATATTTTCTGATAATCTTAATTTTTTATGAAACTACTTCATTATTGGAAAATAATGAATATAAGAACTAGTTAATAGACGACTTTGAGCGCCGCGCGTAGCTAATGAGTATGCAGTCTACATAAATTATCCGAATATAACTTTGTTAGCTAAACATTTCTCTACAGAAAAAAGGGAAAGAGATCGTACGAAATGTCCGTTACCAAGATAAAGAAAAATGGGTTTGCATATGAAAGTTCTATGAACAGAAAATCAAGTTTATAACAGCAAAATAATTATTTCGAATAGTGTTCATCAGATGATTTCTTTGTTGAAATAAAGAAAATTGTAACCAGTATACAGCTTTACTAAGGTGGTGCCTGGTTGAAACTTCGTTTTTAAATTCTAATTTCAACAATACAACATGCAAAATAAAATGCGCAAGCAGAATATCATCCATATTGACAATATCGGCAACTGCTTAGAAGCCCTATAGTCTGTAAATTTTTGATACTTTTCTTCAAATTTATAAATTTAGTATGGATATGTAGTTTAAACAAAACTATTTATAAAATTAGTGACAATGTTGACAGCTTCAACTAGCATCATTGGCAATCAAAGCGTGGGCCAAGAGATCGAGACGGCCAGACCTTCGTTATTTTATAAAAACTGTTTTTTTTACAATGTTCCTAATACAAGTAACAACGATCCGCAACTATAAAATTTGAGTAGCGGTGGCTTGAAATAAAAAATAACAAAAAGTTTAAGGGCGAGTTGCAAGAAAAGGTTTCAGATATCATTCTGAATCCATACTAATATGTTTGTGTGTTTGTATGTTTGTCCGTCTTTCACGCCGTAACGGAGCGATGGATCGACGTGATTTTTGGCATAGAGATAGTTTATGGGCCCGAGAGTGACATAGGCTACCTTTTAACCCTGAAAAATGCACTGTTCCCGAGGGAACAGCGCGCGATAACCGAATACCGTGCGGGCGGAGCCGCGGGCAAAAGCTAGTCCATAATAATATGTTTGTGTGTTTGTATGTTTGTCCGTCTTTCACGCCGCAACGGAGCGACGGATTGACGTGATTTTTGGCATAGAGATAGTTTATGGGCCCGAGAGTGACATAGGCTACTTTTATCCCGGAAAAATGCACAGTTCCCGAGAGAACAGCGCGCGATAACCAAATACCACGCGGGCGGAGCCGCGGGCAAAAGCTAGTAGGATATAAACTATTTTTCATACGTCTACGCGAACGGAGTCGCGGGCAGCAGCAGTAATATATAAAAAAAGTTGTTTATAAAATAACGGTCTGGCCGTCGCGGGCTGATGCTCTATTATTTTATCTGTTTTGTTACTCCACAGACTATAACCAAAATGCAAACCACAGATCCATCTATTACATCTGAGGCAGGAACTCGATGGGCGTCGCGAACTTGAAGTCGTCCGGGAACAGTTTAGCCGCGAACGGGTACATGAGTTTGTACGATTGTCTGATGGTCACGTCGGCGACGCCTGCGATATCGCCGATCTCCTTTTGGCTGCGTTTGTCTTCTGACGCCTGGAAAAAAAAAAGTAAATTTAGACAATTTTTTTTATTTTGTTAAACTAACATCTAGTAGCATGGTGATGGGTTTGCGTTTGCTCTATCTGAGTTCGAAACGCGTCGGTGTAGTGTGGTTGTGGTAATAGTTGGGTTCGTGCGATTTGTGTGATTTTGACAGTGTGGAGGTGGAAGAACTGCTTGAACACACATATTTTTTTTTTTTTTTTTTTTTTATTCGACTGGAAGGCAAACGAGCAAGTGGGTCTCCTGGTGGTAAGAGATCACCACCGCCCATAAACATCTGCAACACCAGGGGTATGCTTGCATAGATATAGCTTTCATAAGGTCGAAAGTGAGAAAAGTAATTGTTTTAGTTCATTGATATGAACCTCCGCAAGGTCGTGTATACATTTACTTTCCCGAATTTCACTTCAAATGGCTATAGCTAGAAATAGGTGCAATGACCGAAATACTAAGCCTGTAAGTCAGCCGCAAACTGAAAATTTTTGCGAACACCATATTGCTCCGTGGGCGCTCACAATCGAAATCACCATCTCTTTCTACCATTATCCTTAGAAAGAAGTTGTGAAAATGATTGTGATTGCGAGTGTGTTAGACAATCTTCTGGTTCATATCATACAAGGATCCTGTTTGCAAAATTTTAGCTTTCAAGGTTTTGAGATGAACTCTTAAATGTTTTTCCTTTTGTCTATTAAGATTACAAAGTATGTAATAAAACAATACTTTTTTAAATGAACACATTTGTTTTCCGTGTTAAAAGCAAAACTATGCAGGTGATTAGGCTGGTATGAGGTTAATAGTACTTAACTAACCATTATTTGTTAATGTTAACAAAGAATGTTAACATTTTGCGTCGTACAAGCGCGCCATTAAAAGCAGAATTGCTAATACTAGTAACACCACAAATTGCATTATTACATAGTAGCTGTATCGTTCCAGACATATTTGAACCTAAACTTTGCCCACATTAGATTTATAACAATCTAAAAAAATAGTCTTGACAAAAATACCTTTTCAATATTACGACCCATTCAATATTTGAATACATTCGGTATTTTAACATTCGATATTCAGATAATGTAACCATTAATTAATTACGAAAGCGATTTTGTTGTCATTAAAATCTATTTGGCATATTCCAATAAAACTTTTTTAATTTGTTTTAAATGTGACAGCATCATTCAATCATTTAAGTTAGTTGATGTCTCAAATATGTATATTTACCTGCGAAGCCATGTAAATAGCTGCAGCAGCGACAGAAATGGGACTGCGTCCCGACACAATGTCCAGCTCTCCGGCCTTCCTCGCAATATGTGTGGCTGCTCTTTGTACTGAATTAGGTAGCCCCAAGTTGGAGCAAAACCGAGACATGAAGTCAGCCGTTGTGATAAGGTCGACTGATGTCTCCAGAGCTTTAAGGATGAGTTTGAAACACCGTCCAATCTCTTTCTTGCTTATTTTGCTGACTGCACATATTTCCTTGAACGTTCGCGGCACGCCTTCCTGACGACACGCAATGTACAAGCACGCTGATGCTATAGCGTCATTTGCTCTGCCTTTTAAGTTTTTGCCGTCATGAACCTGAAATCAGAGATATATGGGTGACATCAGAACTTAAACAGTAATTAATACTTACATTCTAACAAAAACCTGTACTATTCTGAACCTGAAGGTCATAAAGTATGTATGTTCTCAAGAAGTCAAAAATATCTATACACCTTTAAGCCAGCAAACCATAAGGTTGATGTATAAGTATGTATATTTGACGTATTTTTGAGAAAATTTATAAATATAGCATCTCAAAATATGTATGTCTCTTAGATCAGTGATTATTATGATGTAATATAAATGATATTATATGAATATTTGAAAATCTGATATACATACCTGCTTGAACAAATTATTGGCCCTGTCAACAATAGTCTTGGGCAGATTAATACGGTCTGCCATTGTGTTAATTTCTCTGAACGCATTTATCAGCGCTCTGTCTGTGCTGCTTATGTTCCTTCTGTTCTGATACTTGGATACACCAAAGCTGTCAAACGATGCATCTCCTCGTCCAGGACCGATGATAGTTGAAAGGTCTCCCCCTGACAGTAGGGGGTTTTCAGGACCACCAACACGAGATGGGTCCACTCCAGACTTCTCGTTGCTGAATGTACGCCATTCTGAACCTACATCTATTACTCTGTGGATTAAAAATATACTATGTTAATCATGGTGTTTGTTTCATTTAGACATAAATAAATGACATCCAACTTATTTTTCCCTTTCCTTATTTTACAGATTTCCCACAGGTATATTTATACCTACAACTAATTATAAGACATTGGTTCAGATGAACAAGTTCATTTTAATCCATGCTTGAAATAAACTATGATTCATACATCCCACCAACTAATTAGTGTGATTATTTAATTGTTAAGAAAATTCCAGCTAAGACTGGTTTGAGCAGCTTTGATGGAAATGTCAGATTTTGGTTCAATCAATCTACATCATATCCAAATTATTTAATATGTCATTATAACTAGTGCCACTGGCGGCACTAATTGTGAAATACACCATAAGGTCAGGGTATTTTGATCCATTTCAGGTTACTTTGGCCCTTATGAAAATCACATAAAAATGTAAAATAAAGTGTAAAATAAAAACATGATCCATCAAATAAAAGCAATAATAAAACCAACCAAGTTAATCCCAAGGGCTATAGTTACCCTTCAAGGCCAAAGTATCCTATGGACCTTACTGTATGTTATAATAAGAGCAAAATTACCCTTATGAAGTAAAATCAAACCAGGTACAAGTACCTCTTCCATAAACTTTGATACAGGGCAATCTCTAGCTTACTCTAGCAAGCTACAACACTGTTACTCAAGCTAATTTATATTGTATTACAAATTAATATCTTAAAAACTTACTTAAATGAGTTTTAAGTGATTCTCAAGTCATTAAGTTAATAGCCAACTAAAATACTCATTGTTCTACATGACCATTGTTAAAGAATCCTTGAAAAAATCTAGGGCTTTCAGAGCTCACATCATATGATTTTGAAGGTAGCAAACAAAACTATGAAATTGAATACATTGCAACTCAAACGGCCAGGCAAACAATTAGCATTGATTACTTATTTACAAGTCTGTAAACGAAATGAGTATCGTCTATTGACTACATTAGACGTTCTTATAATTTCAACACTAGAATCTTAAGTTTGGAAAGCTGAATGAATTTCGTAACATTGCCAAATTTCCAGAGTAACAATAATACCTGTCGCCGACAACGAGACCGCATTCGGAGCATATCATGTCACCCGCCCGGTAGTCCTCGATAAGCGGTGCATCGGGATGTGCATAGCACACGACCTTATTTGCCTCGATTCTAAAACCACAAAGGAAAGTTCATCTCATCAGCAAGTAGTAAACGTACCATGGTAAACACTAAGCAGTGACTGCGAACACGAGGTTCCAATCTTTGCAGATAACTTACGTATAAGCTTAGCCAACATTATCAATATTCTGCAATACAATAAACAGATAAAATTACTTCTATTCGATTTAAAAATTAATAAAATGATAGCAGAAAAACAAACCTTGACGTGCTCGCCATGATTGTCAAGATGTATAGACAATACTTTATTTTTCTTCTAACGTCATTGCCTTGCCTTGCCCATAGATAATAGATGCATTGGATACAAGCTTTTTCACTATACAAGATGCTAAAATTTCACTTTAACTTTAGACGGCGATTATAAAGTTTAATGAAGTGAAGTTTTATTTAATATTTCAATGAAATCTAGTTTAAATTAAAATATTATTATTATACATAGAACTCTATAGACGTTCTTTCTATAGCCACAGTAACAATGCTGGCTGGCCGGCTTCGATAGCCGATTAGCCCGGCCCGGCAATAATAGATTAAAAAAAATATTTAAATTTTAAACACAAACAAAATAAAAGCAAAGACTGGAAAAGCTTTTATTAAACTAAACCGTGGTAAACCAAAAATAAATAATCAAATCATGCTTTAATTGTTTAATATATTCTTCTTATTTGGGGACTTGTTCTTTTGTTCAGGTTTTTGCCTAGAACTTCATTGTACTTAACTAAAATACTTTATTATTGAGCAAGAGAAGTTTAATTTTTACTTTACACCTCGTGAAATTACTACAGAACATATTTTATAAACAATTTCATGCTGAAGAATGAATTGCTGCAAACATGCTGCAAACAGTTGAATAGGAATGCCAACACCAATGAACGTCAGCGGCATGACAGCGTAAAGTAAAACGCAAATAAAATTGTATAAAAAAACATTTGTGTAATTCGTTTTCTTCTCTAGTTATTTCTGTGTGTTAATCCAGTAACTAAAAATAAGTATACAAGCCACTATATTTATGAAAAAAATCTGTTCACTTAAATCATAAAAGCGTGTTGTATAATCTCTATCCTGTTGCAGTTTTTTTCAAGTTACGCTTGTAGACATGGAGAGAACTCTCAAAAAAACTGTGTCGCTGCGTCAAATGAAATTGTTATTAGAGTTTTTAGAAAAGAATAGAAATCTGGCGCTCGGTCGTCTGAGGTCCAAAGAAGGGCGCGCGTTGTCGAAAAAGTTGTGGGCGGAATGCGCAGACATCCTGAATGTTGAAAATGTCGGCTCCTCGTTTAGGACAGGAAGAGAATGGGCGAAGGTACCTTTTTATTATTATACTTTTATTTCGATCTATTTGAACCATGGCCACAAATGTGGAACCTTTTCAAAGTGAACGCAAAAGTTTTAGGTATGGTAGTGAGTTTAGATTAAAAATACCATTTTTTAATTGTGTACCTATTGTGAATAATAAATTTAATAGTAATGTTGAAACTTAAGTTAAGTAGGTAGGTACGTAAATAAACAGATACCTAGCTACAGTAAAATTACTTACCTATTTTCTGGTATTTGTTCAGGTCAATATACATACTTAATATTAATTTGTATTAATTGTGGTAATGACATTATTTTCGCAGATACAGTGGTTGATTTAATAAAAAAAATAATTAACCTGTGGATGTCCTGTGCCCAATTTAAAACAAAGACAGGATTGATTTTAAATCAGTCCTTAACATTGATATTTTTATTTTCTATAGTTGAAAACATTGTTTAGGGACAGTAAAATTTAATAAATTAGTTCACTGTACTTTTTTATAATTTTTATCTCAGTAAAAAACCTTAGATGCCAAAGACTCTTTTGTCAATTTTCCAGTTCTACACCGACTATAAAGCTCGTCTCAACAACAAGGTTCGAGCAATGAGAAACAATGAAACCACAGCAGCAACGGGTGCTGAAATAGAGCTGACGACACTGGAGACCAGATTGTGCAATATCCTCGGCTACAACATCAAGGATTTACTGACTGCCAAAGCTAATCCATTGAGTACTACAAGGGAGATGAAAAAAGAAAGTTCTAGGTCCCTGCGGCCCAAGAAAGCTCGCAGGAGAAGAAGCAGTAGTAATGTATTTTTTAAATTTTTTATAGATTTTTTTTCATTCCACTGCCTGTCTCATTTAATTGCGCCGATGGCAATATGTTTTTTTCATAAATCTTCATATAGATATGATAGATAACGGGCGAAAGAAAAATTCTTCCCCCAGGATGAGATTTATAAATCTGCTGAGCTGAGTCCTTTTGGCATCACATTACAGCACAACGTCTCAAATTGTTCTCTCTTCTCCTATTTATGTTTTTTACTGTTTTTGCTGTGATGTAATGTGTTTTTGTTGTCAATAAATATTGTGAGTTTGAGTTTGTTTGAGTTTGATAAACTTCTAAATTATATATGCGACTTGTAAGTCTGTTTATTTGTTACTTAATCATGTCTAAACCGCTAAACCGATTTAGATGGATTCCGGTATACACATACTTAGTTTGAGTACTCTCAAAATGGAGCAAATTTCAATTTAAAATATTATAATCCACTTACATTTTATGTATGTATTAAAAATGGAATTGGTTCAGTCAGTAAATTAGATACTCCTAAATATGTCTGCTTCAGTAAGATTTTAGTATAGAAGGCGTCTGACCGATATTATCAATATAAAAGCGATTATATGTGTTTGCTACGCTTTCACACTTAAAGTACTTAACCATTCATGTGAAAATTTAGTATGGAGATAGTTTGAGACAAAAGATAGATAGTTTTTATTATTCTTGAAAATTGTAGTTCCCGCGGGCGCGCCATCACCAAATTCATAGTGAACGAAGTCGCAGACAAGAGCTAGTTTTATTAGAGATTATAATTCAATATTTTTTTTTATTTCCAGCCACATCAGATAGTTCAATAAACTCTGCCAAAGAAACACTCGAACGTATTGAAGAGTCTAGAATAGAAGTAGACAAGCTGAAGGCAGAGGGTCTATTCAAGATAGCAGAGTCCATAGCGCAGATGTCAGAAGCCCAGAACAGGATAGCGGCCAGCATGGAGAACCTCGGAGCTGGAGTGTGGCAGCTGATACAAAGATTCAGCAGCCAGGAGGGGAAGCCTTGGGGTAACCGTTAATTTCTACCATTATTTTGCAGGTGGTAGGACCTTGTGCAAGGTCCGCCCGGATTGCTACCACCATCTTCCTCGCTAATCCTACCGTGAAGCAGCAGTGCTTGCACTGTTGTGTTTCGGCGTGAAGAGTAAGACAGCCGATGAAATTATTGGCACTTGAGGTATTCCATCTTAGGCCTCTAGGTTGGCAACGCATCTGCAATATCCCTGGTGTTACAGGAGTCTATGGGCGGTGGTGATCTCTCACCATCAGGAGACCTACTTGCTCGTTTGCCATCCAGTCAAATAAAAATCAAAAATTTCATTTTTAAATCAAGCTGTTGTTTGCTAACTGTACTTCTTGTCGACTTTGCTTGCATTATTGTCACCCAAACTACATTTGCATACCAAATTTCAAGTCGATGCCATTAACTGTTGAAGAGTTCCGTTCTGCAGAGACGATCGCGGCCGGATTACCAAGATGTCACTCCCAGATATTGTATTGTCAAATTTGTCAAATTTCAAGTTGATCCAACTACACTGGAAGTTGGTCGAATTTAACTTGCAAGATTTGACTACAGACAGACAACTTGACAGGTGAAACAGAATAAAAGCTTGGAAAATTATGGTTTGCTTATTTATTATTACAGAGGAAAAGGTCCAAGAACATAATAATATTGCCTGCAGTGAAAATGAAGATAATAAACATTCTTATTTTCAAGGTAACATCTGCTCTTTACTATATATTATTTTGCTTTTTTCAATCAAAAATTTTCTTATTGAAATTCCCAAGATCGGATACACTTCAAAATTGCCATATGAACTGAATATGTGAATGTGTGACATGTATATTGGTCCTATAGGACAATGTAAGTTATAATCTTATAATTAACAAAAAAAATTACCCACCCGTCGACAATTCTTTGTTTTAACGAATTAGAAAACTTTTATATTTAAACTAGTTTTTGTTCCGCACGCTGTTGCGTCAGGAACTGCATTTTTCCGGGATAAAAAGTAGCTTATATCAATCGCTAGCCCATAATAAGCTATCGATGCCAAAAGTCATGTCGATCCGTCGCTCCGTTTCGACGTGAAAGACGGACAAATATACATACACACACTTTTGCGTTTATAAAATCTATTGGAATGGATATGGATACTTTTACAAGCACACAATTAACTGCACGACTACAAATATTTAATGCAGGCGCGTTAATTTTGCATACCTTGACCGCACTTTGCGTGCATTATATAAATTGGTATTGTATTGTAAGTGCAGTTCAACTTATCTAATTATTGTTAATTGTTTTTACAGCTTCAACATAATTCGAAGTTCAAAAAAATCAGGATCAAAAAGAAATCCGATGCTTTCTGTCATTCGGCTATTTGGAACGCAAGACAAATCACAGATGGCGCTACTGTTCCGCACAAAGATCTTAGTAGATCATAAATCGATCGCAGTAGTCTTAAAAAGTCGTCACCGGATGAAAAAAATACTTGTCTATGGAGGGGATGACCATGTATTCCGGAAATTATTAGACCTACCTAATAGCAAGAAAACAGTCCAAGCACCAACAAACGAGGGATTGAAGCGTTATTTTGCGATTAGAATGCTGCAAAAAGAGGGAGAAAACAAAATTATCCTTTGTATGGTACCATACCTACGTACCAACTGTAATTTTGAATGATTTATGAGTTTTTAGGAACAAACAGTGACAGAAAAAGTCACTGTTCTACTAAAATTTGGAGATCCCTGCTCTGAGTTCTTTAAAGGATAACCCCCTTATTCATAAAACTTAACAAGCCTATGTTAACTAACAAATGCTTTGTCCCTTTCTAACAAATACAAATGTCGAAGTGACAGATAAGGACAAACGAATTTTAGCGACATTTTAACTAAAATAGGTTTGATTGTCGTTTATGAATAAGGGGGTAAGTCCGCAAGCACTTATTTACTTTTATAGCAGTTCTTATCTTGTTTTTCCCAGCAAGCATCCGTTTGAGGGTCACTGAAAGGGGTACATTAATAATGTAAAGATAACTTATCTCGTAAATCCTATTTGTAAATATTGCAGTTAATTATGTAAGATGAAGTGTAAATTGTGAGCTTGTTAATAAAATCAAATACTTTGTAGAAAATGCTGTTTAATTTATTTCTATGTCCGCAGAAAAAACAAGAAATTATAAATTTTGCATTTTCATCTGTTTTTTTTTATGTTTATGACCGCAGAACTTCAAAAAAGAAGCCAAAGCCGAAATAGAAATATTTCACAAAATCACAAAAATAATTTTATAGCAGTTTGCAGTTTGTACCTTATAGGAGTCAGCAGAAGTGGACCTATTGTTCTATCTTCCCTATCCATTGGGCTTCTGTCACTTTTCGTGGATTTTTAGAAGGGATAAAATAGGTACCAATCGAAAATGGTTTGCTAACTAAATAAATAAGTTTCGATACCTTAGTATGAATTCAAACGGTATGAATAGCTATTTAAACAATTTGACCAAATGCATTGCAAATATTGCAATAGTTCGGTATGACACAATTAATTTCAACTATTGTTCTAAGTAACTGGTTTCTAAATTCTAATAAACTAAACGTCAGCGTCAGCCCACTGTCTATGTGCTAAGTATGTGTGTAATGTCTCCACATCGACATTAGCAAAATACATCTTGCAAAAAAAGTAAGGGTGAAAGCCACAATTTAAAAAAAAGTTTGTACCTACTATGCCATTTGAACCGTCGGCGGGGAATGTCGAAGTTACACTATGTTAGTATCACCCATGCGTGCCGCGTGCTATACCATGCGTGTGTGGTCTTATTCTTCTGGTTTTTCTCTGCATCTATATTTCAATTTGTATTTTCAATATACAGGATGTACCAACTTACCGTATTCCTCAAGGTTGGATTGAACTTAATGAACTATCGATTGGATTCTATTAAGGGCATGCAATATTTTTGAACCTAGATCGGTCGTACCTAGACTAGTTGCCCTTGGTACAAAAACGACAAGTTTTAGATACACTTCAAACAGTTAGTATCTAAACTGACATACCTTGAGCTAATTGACTTATTTGAAGGTAGAGCTACCTTGTACAAATCACTAGTAAAGTGCATGTCCATACAAAACCGTGGGTATCAAAACCTATCTATACCTACACCTTGTTTTTATTGATTTCCGTTAACTTCAGCAGACGGTTCAGTACATTACAATTATTAAGTTTAATTTTGTGTGGCAAAAATTTTTTTTTTTCGATCAGGTATTATTTTTTTGAAGAAGTTCCCCTTCCCCTTCTGCATAGCTAAACCGCACTACAACCTTGTCGCAGTAAGCCATGTCTGTTTATCAAGGAAATCACTAGGACATTTAATGTGAAAAGGTTGCTCTGAGGCATGAGGGTCGAGATGACGGTTGTTCAGTTCCCTAGAAGTACGCCCTGTACGCACTTCAATGTGATAAAAACTGTGAGCTGGCCTGATGACTCATTTATGCCAATCAGTTAAGTGTTAGATAATATATGAATGCTTTTGGAAAACTAAGAATGATAAAATAATAACAGTGACTCAGAGCTGAAAGATGTATAATCCCCGGAAAACAGTAGGTAATTAATGTTTTAATTTACTTTGTATTGTGAATTACGTAAAAAATTACTAGATTGGGTACGTAACCTAGTAGGTAACTAGGTACCTAAATATTTAGTACATAGTGCATACTGTCGTTTTCTATACAAGGGTTAATTAAATAACTAAAAACCTCAAACTCCCCAAAGACGTTTTTTCATTTTGACTCAGTTGATTGCATTTATTTTTTAATTATACAACAACAACAAACAAACAATTGTATGATATTGACCCATTTGCGAGTTCGCTTGTTACTCTCAAGAAATTGGTCAGGCAACATTTTGTATAGTGTTGTTTTTATCATGATTTATATTTCACCAAACCTAGTTTTGTTGATTTTTAATTTATTTAAGTACTCACATTAGTTTTAAATAACTTTTAGTACCTATGTATATTTATGAACCTCGAGGTCTTTATATTGTTTTTAGTTTACCTGCATACTCATTAATGTATGACTGTTTGTGTTCTTAAATAAATAAATAATGAAATAAATAAATTAATTAATTAATTATCCAGTCAGCCGAAAGACGTCCACTGCTGGACATAGGCCTTCCCCAAGTCTGTCTGTGGCACTATCTTAAACGGGTACACCGATTTGGATGCAGCTTTTTTCGATTTGAAATCAGGTTTTATGGTGAGTTTCATCAAAATCGGTTTAGCCGTTTTTGAGATATTGAATTTTTAATTATGATCAATCGATTAAAAAGTAGACCTTTGCGGAGTCCCCAAAGAAGCTTCGCGAAGCTCCGAGGACTCTGTGGAGTAGGTACCTACATTTAAATAATGGCTGCTTAACAGTTTGATGCCGACATGCGCCACTAGAGGCGCTGCCAAATTGTAAGTACATGTACACAGACAAACCTTATGATAGGTACCTACATAATTAGACAAGGTTCTAATAATTCCCACGACATAAACACATGTTCGACGACAATCTAAGTTTTTATGATGACATCAGGGGTCATAAGTTAACACTACACATTAAATAGGCAAATAAGTAAATAAAGTCACGACCGGCATCCAGTAAGCATATTTTTTAATAATTTAAAGTTCAAGGTTAAGTTATTGCTAATTATTAGATAGACCTGATAACAAAAACGTAGAACCATCAAGACTATTCGTTCTAGCTGTTATCACGTTTTTTCTGGACTTAATTTTCTGACGAAATTCTCATGTACACGTACTCACAGCACTTAGGTAAGAAGTTACAAAGTTATGTCAAAGCCTTATTAAAATAACTACCTATACTCCAATTCAATAGAATCTGACAATCCTGTAGACACTTCCAGCCTACTAATATGAACACCGGGCTGCCTAAGGCTTTGTGATGTGACTATTATTCTTTTTTGATTCCTTTTAGATGATAATTGCAACAACAGGGACATATATAATCAAGCGTGCCCACGTTAGGGTGTGTTAAATGTGTAGAAAATTGACAGATTCTATTGAATTGTACTTTATATACAGGCGTCCCACGGCTATGCCACATGGAGGGGAAGTACCTTAAATATTGTAGATAGACAATTTTACTGAAAGGAGACTTCTTTTTCATTTAAAAAAAAAAATTAACTGCATTCAAAGATTTTTGAATAATTGCCTGTCTAAACCGGGAATCGAACCCGCCAAATGGAAAAAAAAAACCGTAATTTTACTACACCGATCGAAATCAGAAACATTATTTTTTTCCAAGTAACAAGCATCTTAAATAAAAGGAAGACCATGAAATTTTACATTGAATATTTTGCAAACGGATCACTGAATCGAAATGTTTTAGCAACCCCCTAATGATTTTAAAAGACCTATCCAACGATACCCACACTACAAGGTTGGATGAGAAAAAAAAATTCACCCCCACTTTACGTCTATGTGAGGTAATCTAAAATATATTTTTTGAATTTTTTATTGTACTGTGTTGTCGGCATAGTTTACATATATATTCGTGCAAAATTATAGCTTTCAGCATTGATAGTCTCTGAGCAAAGCCGCGGACGGACAGACAGACAGACAGACATGGCGAAACTATAAGGGTTCCGTTTTTGCCATTTTGGCACGGTATCTTAAAAACTACACCATTATGACCATAATCTTTATTTAAATAAAGTTTTAGGGGCTGTTTCACTATCCAATGATTAGTGTTAACGACGGTTAAATGTGATGCCGTCTCTATTTGTTTTGTTCGAATAGACGGAGACGGCATCACATTTAACCGTCAGTTAAGACTAATAAATAGATGATGAAACAGGTCCATAGTATGCTAAAAAAAAATCGGTCAAGTGCGAGTGCGAACGACTCGCGCATGTAGGGTTCCGTACGATGCGGTCGTGTCGTTTTATTACAGAGTTCCTATGGCCAACGTCTAATTTCATCATCAGATCAGCTCTACGTCATAATAATATTGCATTGCCATCGGATTCATACACATGTCATCCTGCAGGTGGTAGGACCTTGTGCAAGGTCCGCCCGGATTGCTACCACCATCTTGCTCGCTAATCCTGCCGTGAAGCAGCAGTGCTTGCACTGTTGTGTTTCGGCGCGGAGAGTAAGACAGCCGGTGAAATTACTGGCACTTGAGGTATTCCAACTTAGGCCTGGTTGGCAACGCATCTGCAATACCCCTGATGTTGCAGATGTTTATGGGCGGTGGTGATCTCTTACCACCAGGAGACCCACTTGCTCGTTTGCCTTCCAGTCGAATAAAAAAAAACATGCACGCAAAAATTTCAGTTAAATCGGTTGAAGATAGCCACTTCAAATTTAAGTTGAAATATTAATTCCACCCCAACAAACAACTAGTTACATTACTAGTTAATAAAAACATGTCACCAAAATGTAAGCAGGACTAGGTGCAAGTATTTTGAATAAATAATAATTTTAAATTCTCGTCCTCTTTGGCTGTCGCCCTGTTGTAGGCTGAATAGCGCTTCAGACTTATGCCATGCTCGCGCCAGAAAAAAAATTACAACTTAAAAAAAAAAATTAGCGCGGTAATTTCGGCCGACGCACGGCGCGTACTTATTATTATTAGTGAATTAATCATAACCTGATTTTAAATTTTGACCTTGTACCTAAATAAATATTGTTACTTAGTATAAATTACAACGGACATTTTTTAGTGTAAAAAACATTAAACATAGCGGCTGTGAGTGCTTTATTGAAGTCGGATTTTGTGAAGTGTGTGTAGTGTGTGTCGGAGGTTTGTGGATCATAAATTGTTATTTAATCTTAATGCTGCACACAAAAATAAACCACGGCCTTAGAGATAATTATTATACTATCGAAGGTTTTATAAAATAACGCTAATAAAATCACAAATTAATAAGTAGTTAAACATTAAAAACAACATAGGGTCACTCGCGTTACCCCTAGCAACTGACGGCCGAATCTTAGCAGCCTAGCAACCAAAAACCGCTGAATGAAATACGTTTCTTGTATGAAGACCCCCCTTAATTTTTAACTTTATTTTATTTTTAGTATTTGTTGTTGTAGCGGCCACTGTAATACATAATCTGTGAAAATTTTAAGTGCCTAGCTATTACGGCTTAAGAGATAGAGCCCTGTGACAGACGGACAGACAGACAGACAGACAGACAGACAGACAGACAGACAGACAGCGGAGTCTCAGTAATAGGGTCCCGTTTGGCACCCTTTGGGTACGGAACCCTAAAAAGAACAAGTAGGCTCACTACGAACATGGGCTACCAACTCATACAAGATATATTTAGTACTAAAAAACCGCAATAGATGGCACTACCATTAACATCTGTAAATTATAAAATGTAAATAAGCCGAATTAAGTAGAAATATTGATATTAAAATAAAGAATAGCATATTTTATAAACACAACTTCACATCAACTTTATTTCAACTCCTTAATTTGAAGATAAGAAACATCATAAATAATAAATTGAGAATACGAAAGTATAGGCTACATGTGACTACGTTTCAGCTATGAGGTTTTCGTAGTAGTTTGCAAAGGTAACGCTAGATGGCATAAAACCGGTATGCTCTTGCAGCGGGCTACTATGAAATTCGAAACACGAAGTTCGTGTCGTGCGGTCTCTTTCGCTCTCGTAATAAATAGTATAAGTATCAGAGGGACCGCACGACACGAACTTCGAGTTTCGATTTTCGAAGTAGCCTGCCTGCTGTGCTGGCTGTGACTTGACTTGACTTGACATTTATGTATGACGCAATGGATTTGATACGTGGACTTTTGAGGTTATAAACAAATATCTTAACATAATCCATAATACATAGTAATTGACATATTGATTTTAGGTATTATAAGTACGAGATTTTTTTTCAAAGTAGTGACGATCATCATCATCATCATCATGTCAGCCGAAAGATGTCCGCTGCTGGACATAGGCCATAGCATTGGTTGGGCATAGTAGTGACGATATGTAGTTTTAATTTTTTTTCTATTCGACTGGAAGGCAAACGAGCAAGTGGGTCTCCTGGTGGTAAGAGATCACCGACGCCCGTAAACATCTGCAACATCAGGGGTATTGCAGATGCGTTGCCAACCAGGCCTAAGTTGGAATACCTCAAGTGCCAGTAATTTCACCGGCTGTCTTACTCTCCGCGCCGAAACACAACAGTGCAAGCACTGCTGCTTCACGGCAGGATTAGCGAGCAAGATGGTGGTAGCAATCCGGGCGGACCTTGCACAAGGTCCTACCACCTGCTATTATTCGATTATGCAATTATAGTATATAAGTGTTGTGTAGTGTATATACTTGGTTTGGTGTTTTTCAAAATCCTCTAATATCTCAGAAGCGGTGCGTCCTAGCTCAAAAATAGCCAAATTTTCAACCCCCCTCCCAAGCCCACCCCTCTATTAGACTACCCCGGACCCAACCCCAAAATTTCACCCCCCCCCCCCCCCCCCACTTTCAGCACATTGACCAGCCTAACCAGACCCCTGATCCAAGGGTAGCAAAAACTTCCAGGGGTCTGGTTAGGCTGGTCAATGTGCTGAAAGTGGGGGGGGGGGGTGAAATTTTGGGGTTGGGCACTTGCTCGTTTGCCTTCCAGTCGAATAGAAAAAAAATTAAAACTACATATCGTCACTACTATGCCCAACCAATGCTATGGCCTATGTCCAGAAGGGCTACTCCGAAACACAACGTTCGAAGTTCGTGTCGTGCGGTCCCTCTCACACTTAAACTATTTAATACGAGAGCGAGAGGGATCGCACGACACGAACTTCGAACGTTGTGTTTCGGAGTAGCCTTCCTGCAGCGGACATCTTTCGGCTGACATGATGATGATGATGATGATCGTCACTACTTTGAAAAAAATCTCGTACCTAAAATACCTAAAATCAATATGTCAACAAAATGGAGTGCGCGTACTTTATACACTTTTACTATGGTATAGCCCTAAGCTGTAGATAATCTATAAACTAATATGGCTGACAGCGTTTTCAGCAGATTACGAAAAGGTTTGGATCTACGAAACCTCGATTGCTTACGCACTGACCAGCGGCCGTGAGTAGGTTATATAACGTAGCGCCATCTACCAACCCTGTCATGTCCTAGTCAAGCTATATATTGGGCTAACAAGCGACACCCGTATCATTAGTGTCTCGCTAGATGGCATATAGGTATCGTGTTATTTGTGTTCTCAGTGGTGCCTTCTATTGTAAAATAAAGAAAAGAAAAATAGCCAGTCGTATAGCCAGTATTAGGGTGATACCGTTTGCTAGTACTAGGTGGTGTCTCTGTATATTATGTTCTCTGTGCTACGAACAAAAGTAGCGAGTTTCATGGCTAGCTACTCTAAGGAAAGAAAACCGGCCAAGAGCGTGTCACCCAAGATAGAGTTGGAACATACATACTATAACTCTTTATTGTACTGCACACTAACACATACCAAGCTGTAAATAAAGCACAGGTATATTAAGTACACAGATTTTCTGACACACACATGCAGTCTACTCGTGACCACGGCAACTGCAATGTTGCCGAAACGTCGAGGTAAATATTACTTGTTAATAATAGCGTGATAAGTCCCGTTTGTGGTATTTTGACTATGAGTGAGCATCACGAAAGTTTAAAACGTTACACATACATTCATGCGCTCAAAAATTTCGGGCCGTCAGGTAAAAATTAGCATATTTATCATGCCCACGAAACTTGATAAACGAATGAATCATAAAGTAATGAATAATACGTTAAAAACTAATGACAACAGCCTGTGGAAAATTGCTCTTATTATCTAGATTAGGGGTCAAATAAAGGGGGTTAATTCGTGCGGGCCAAGACTTTGGCTGGTCATTAGTTAAATAGACTTAGTCTTCAGGGAGTACCTAAGACACGAGTAACGCATAAGGAACGCACTTGGTGTTGATTGTGATCATGAATGGCTATCTAAAGTAAAATTCAATAGAATCTGACAATTTTCTTCACATTTAACACACCCCGGATTCGATTTGTGGCATTCGAACATGGAGGATGTGAACAATGTTTAATTTTGCTATTTCTGTTTCTTTGGCTAGTTGAAGTATAATTTTGATAGTGTTTTATGCGGCGATTAACCTTAACAGTGAACAGTGATCGCAATATTCAATATTGCTCTCGTGTCTGACATTTTTTAATGCGCAAGTCGTCTCCACGTGGTTTCTGGAATTTTGCTATCAAGTTGCAAAAACTACAATCACCGTACAACGTTGCCTCTCGAAAGAGAATACTTTGACATTGGCGAAATTGTCTTATTAATTAGGACATAAGCCATATTTTAAAAAAGAAGAAGAAGATTTAACACACCCTAACGTGGGCCCGCTTGATTATATATGTCCCTGTTGTTGCAATTATTATCTAAAAGGAATCAAAAAATAATAATAGTCACATCACAAAGCCTTAGGCAGCCCGGTGTTCATATTAGTAGGCTGGAAGTGTCAACAGGATTGTCAGATTCTATTGAATTGGAGTATATGATTACCTACGACCAATTACCATCAGTGGAGGGTCTTATTTGACCAGCGCCGTTCGCAAGACCGGCAGATTGCTGATTTGGGATCATTTCGTGACATGCATATACCTATATATTTTTTTTATCTTTATTTCTTTTTATCCATTATTCTTATGTTTGTCACGAATTTTTGGAGTTTCTGGGCCACGTAATTTATTTAGTGATCCATGTAATTGTTTATGGTGTTGATTTCATTAATACCGCTTGAATTTCGGAATTATTACCTGCAAAAAAATTCTAATATTAAAATGTAATAATTGGGAAGTCCGTCCAGCATGTTAAGGAAACTACGTCATATGGTCCTTGCCTCAACGGCAGATATTGCCAACCTTTTCAGCAACACTTTTTGTTTTGTTCGAACATATGGAGACGGCATTACATTTAACCGTCAGTTAACACTGATCAATGGCTGGTGAAACAGCCCCAAAATTTATCTTAATAAAATTTATAATAAATAATTGGTGGTAAGACTGGGAAGACATAATCACAAGTAGTTAAAAATGCGTCACGGGGTTAAGACCCGGAAATCATCGATGATTCATTTACTTACTTTTTAAAGGGGCAGTGGCCGAACCAGACGATTGGTAGTTCACACAGTTCAGTCAGTGAGAATAAAATTAAATGACGTAGGTACCGTTAAAACACACGATGACAGCATTGATTGACTGTTAGTTGTGTCACAATAAACGTAACAAATGTGCTTTAAGTTGTGTGTATTGTGGTTGTGTTGTGAAATTCTAAAATCGAAGTTCGTATTCGTATCGTACCGTCCCTCTCACTCTCGTATTAAATAATATTAGCGTCAGCGGGACGGCAAGATACGAAGTTCGAATTTTGCATTTCGTAGTATAGGGATTGGTGTCTGTGGAAGAAAACTTAACAGTAGGTATACGTATATAGGTTTATTTTAGGTATCAAGGTTTCTAGGTAAATATTGATCTTCAAGTAACTCATTAGTAGAGACGCACCGGGTACCCGGCTACCCAGCCAACACATAAGCCACATAGTAGCGAAAATATACCACACTAAGCAGTGTCAAGCTTTGTTACTTTTGTATTACAGCTGACATTATGGCTTTATTTTGAATAAGAGAGTTCTTAAATTAAAATAATGTTGCAAGCTTACTAAATTCTGTATAAAGTTCGCGGTATTTTTTCAAGCTGAATAGTAATCAAGAGTAGAATCTGCTTAACAAGCGATATTCAAATAAAAGTAATTGAAAAAGCTATTATCTGCACAGTAGCTGAAGTTTTTGCATTGTCCTGGATAACATATTTAAGCAAAGCAGTTAAACAGCAAAACGCTGAATATAGACAAAATATTTTCTTTAAGCTGCATAGTGTACGAAATGGTACTAATTTATTCAGATGCTGAATATTTTAGATTTTTTCTTCTTTACACAGCTGACTTCTCCATAATTGAAAATAAACTCCTTGTTTTACCTAACTTATAGCGCTATAAGCGTACAATTGTCTTTATGTTAAGCTTAAAACAATATCAGTTACAAATGTGGGTATCTTAAGCAGCAAATAACTGATTAGTTGAAGATATCGTATGTTTATATCCAGATACCATCCACTCCACCAGTCGCATTTGAACTATTATGCAGAAATAAGCAAAATAATCACTGAAATAGACACTTTTATTCAAATTGGCCGTCCGCCATTAATTAACTAACGTTCGGCATAACCTCTTTTTATAAAAATCCTCAACATTTATCTTATGAAACACTTTGTTTAGTGTGTAGGAAACATTAGCAGTCATACAAAATATGATTCTCATTATTTGCTTGGACTGAAATTTGATAAAAAGTAAAGATAATTTAATTTAAATATTATTTCACATTTGTTTACCTTTTAAATTGTAGCTTTATCTTAAGGTGCTCAAAAAATATATATTAATCATATTGATAATTCACAGTAAAGTGCCATGCGTTTATATAATTCACCTTAAACTTACTTAAAATGCATGAAACAATTTGCTTAGGTACCAAATTTTTGAAGATGATTAGCGACCATTACAATTTTTTGAACTAAGTAACACAAAATAATCTCGTCACAATGAAAAATACATTTTATACTTTTTTTACTTGCATAATTTCTTTATAAAACTACTCCTGAGATCGGAATTTTGAATATCATTTGAACATCTGAACTCACAAATTAACAACTGCATAAAAGATGTATAATTTCTGGACTAAAGAAAAATCAGAATTTATGCAGAAGATATTCAGTGTGTTGTACATTTATTCAGCTGCTATGTGGCTATTAATCAAATGTTATCCAAATTGAAGCAAGATATTTTGTGCCCAAATTGCTTGAATATCATCTGTATAAGCGCTTACACAGAAGTTATACAAATACTTTATCTAGCTTAAAGTCAAAAGAATTGCTTTTACGCAAAATTTATTCAGCTAATCTGTGTTGGCTGGGTAGGATCCGGAATTCGGCGGTTTCGGCACTTTTTCAGGATCCGGCCGGATACCGGATAATGACCGATAACGGGCAAGTAATAAAAAAATAAACCAACTGTTTTCATGGGAAAATGTTTTTTAAACTTTGTATTTAAAGTCTTCATTTCTCATTTATTAATCATTATTACAGTAACTAGTCATTGAGATCCAATTATTTAAATACTAGCTTTTGCCTGCGGCTCCGCCCGCGTGGTATTCGGTTATCGCGCGTTGTTCCCTCGGGAACTGTGCATTTTTCCGGGATAAAAAGTAGCCTATGTCACTCTCGGGCCCATAAACTATCTGTATGCCCAAAATCACGTCGATCCGTCGCTCCGTTACGGCGTGAAAGCCGGACAAACACAAAAACACACTTTCTCATTTATAATATTAGTATGGATTAACTTGTTATTTTTTAATGACAAGTGAATCAATAATTAAACTTAAAATTCTACAGATTGTGATGTAAAAGCAAAAACACAAAGACACACTCTCTGTACTCATCCTGCACCGCTTAGCCCTTCCGAGCGGTGGATTTTAAAGGCATTTTACTACCGGGTACCTATTATATAATTTTGTCGGTTACCGGGCAGATTCGGCAAAAATTATGCCGGGTACCAGTTACCCATTACCCCGCAAAATCAGGATCCGGCCCATCTCTACTCATTAGTTTTATTTTATTAGCTAATTCTCTTGCTTATTAAGCTTTGCCCTCGGAGAAGTCGTAGACTGGTTCTTATGTCATGAGAATCAAACCTTTAGCTAACAAAAGCCACACAATTTTTTTACAATACTGATACAGTAATATAGTATTTATTAATTAAAGAGGAGATAAACTACGCATTTTAGTTCAATTCGTAACTTATCTTGAATACACATTTATTAATAGGTACTTAATAATAATAATAAGCCTCTTTTATTCCTTAATACAATTTAAAAATAAATTTACAATTTCACAATTTCATTTGGTAAATAAATACTGGATAACAATTGATTTGATAATATAAATTAAATTAAATTATTTGACTTAGGTATTATTAAAACATTACAATTTATAATTTCAATATCTCGGTTAGTATTTAAAAAATTGGACAATTATTAATTTTGTAATTAGTGTAAATTATAAAATTTATTTAATTATTTATTAATACGTATTGTAAATAAAACAATAATATATTTAAAACACGACTGATCATTTATCACCATTCCCACTTCAGCCAGGCGCTGACTTTAGATAAAGTAGGTAGAAGTAGGTATTTTAAAGTTTCACCATTTAAAAATAACTAAAGTTCCACCAGTCAAAAATAATGTTGAGTGCAATGCAGAAATATTAAAGAGGTAGGTATATTTCATGATAAAAATTTGGACTCAAAAGTCATTGTGTCTCGTGCCACCTAAAATATGTACATTAGGTATCGTAGTTACAATAATTATAGATCAGTTAAAAAAAAAAGTCTCAAATCACAAACAACACATTAAAAGTGCAGTCGCAAGTCATATTTGTGTGCAATGCAACTGAAATGTCAAATCATATTGCGGAATTCGAAATTCGAGCTCGCAGCAGTGACGTTTGGCAATGGCAATACATAGTTCATTTTAGTTTCAGTTGACGCAATATTTCATAAGAGTGAAATTCATAATAAGCCGAATACCAATGCCAACCTACCGGCAGTCAAGGCCAGAACGCACAACTATTGCATCTTCGTTTTTAAAACATAAATATTCTTTATTTCCCTGCGCTGTAAATAAACAAGGTAGCGTTGTAAATCACGTACATAATTATTTCTCATTCCCAAGAAACCAACCGCACAATTATAAATCCTTTTCCTCGAGATTCCTACGACCGCAAACCATTCCTAGGAACAATGAGCTATTTATAACTTCTTTCCCGTCGACTTTGACGCCGACTACGCGATTTAATAAGAATAATTGTAATTTGAAATGACTATAATCTAGTCTTTATCTAGTAATTAATCGCCTACATCCCAATTAACATTGCTCGAGTTAGCCTCTGCACAAACTACCAAATAAACACAGCCCGTTCCTCTCTAATTCTCCAAACAGCCAGTTTTCCTTGGCTATTTAGGCTCGGCCTGTTGACTTTAAGTGACCTTGTTTGAATGCAAGAGCCTATGCAGTAAAATTTTTGCAAACGCCTGTCCGTTGGCAATGCAACTAGATTGCCCAACGCCCGCGTGTACCTACGTTTTAGCTACTCCAAGCTTTTGAGCAGATACTTCTATTGTAGCTAATTGGGATTCTAATTGTATAATTCTTGTCATCATGTTGATTTTCTAATAAGTTTTATTAGACATTGAAATCTTCACAGCAAATCAGAATAAAGAAGAAAAGAGGAAACCAGATTTTAGTCATTATGATATCAATAGGTTTTTTTCCCACAGTCATTGTTTTTCATTGTATGTGATGATAACAGTTTTACCAAAGTCACCATGCGGTCAAGTACTGATAATCATGGGAACTATGACGCTTGCAAACTATAATATGTTGAAATAATTTTAAATCATTGCCTTGTTCGCAATATTGGATAATTAAAAATTCCAAATAGATATTTACTTGACTAATGATTTCCAATTGGATACCACAGTTTTTGAGCAAAGTAAACCAAAATGTAACACGTAAATTATATACCTGCAGATTTAATTAGAATATCGTTGTTACTTGCTGAACAACGATATTATTCCGTTGAAGATGTACTTTTTTAAACTGACTTCAAGCTAATTTGCGTTTGACCCCGTAAACATTGGGGCCCATTTATGCAGAAACTGCATGAGTAACCCTTGCTTTAAATCATGGGCTACCAACTCATACAAGATATATTTAGTACTAAAAAACGGCAATAGATGGCACTACCATTAACATCTGTAAAGTATAAAATGTAAATAAGCCGAATTAAGTAGAAATATTGATATTAAAATAAAGAATAGCATATTTTATAAACACAACTTCACATCAACTTTATTTCAACTCCTTAATTTGAAGATAAGAAACATCATAAATAATAAATTGAGAATACGAAAGTATAGGCTACATGTGACTACGTTTCAGCTATGAGGTTTTCGTAGTAGTTTGCAAAAGTAACGCTAGATGGCGTAAAACCGGTATGCGCATGCAGCGGGCTACTATGTAATTCGAAACACGAAGTTCGTGTCGTGCGGTCTCTTTCGCTCTCGTAATAAATAGTATAAGTGTCAGAGGGACCGCACGACACGAACTTCGAGTTTCGATTTTCAGAGTAGCCTGCCTATGTGCTGAAGGGCTACTCCGAAACACGACGTTCGAAGTTCGTATCGTGCGATCTCTCTCACACTTATACTATTTAATACGTGAGCGAGAGGGATCGCACGACACGAACTTCAAGTTTCGTAGTAGAGTAGTGACGATATGTAGTTTTAATTTTTTTTTTATTCGACTGGAAGGCAAACGAGCAAGTGGGTCTCCTGGTGGTAAGAGATCACCGACGCCCGTAAACATCTGCAACATCAGGGGTATTGCAGATGCGTTGCCAACCTAGAGGCCTAAGTTGGAATACCTCAAGTGCCAGTAATTTCACCGGCTGTCTTACTCTCCGCGCCGAAACACAACAGTGCAAGCACTGCTGCTTCCCGGCAGGATTAGCGAGCAAGATGGTGGTAGCAATCCGGGCGGACCTTGCACAAGGTCCTACCACCTGCTATTATGCGATTATGCAATTATAGTATATAAATATAAGTGTTGTGTAGTGTATATACTTGGTTTGGTGTTTTTCAAAATCCTCTAATATCTCAGAAACGGTGCGTCCTAGCTCAAAAATAGCCAAATTTTCAACCCCCTCCCAAGCCCCTCCCCTACGGGACTACCCCGGACCCAACCCCAAAATTTCATCCCCCCCCCCCCACTTTTAGCACATTGACCAGCCTAACCAGACCCCTGATCCAAGGGTAGCAAAAACTTCCAGGGCCTATAGCTCCGAAACGGGGCTACTCCGAAACACGACGTTCGAAGTTCGTATCGTGCGATCTCTCTCACACTTATACTATTTAATACGTGAGCGAGAGGGATCGCACGACACGAACTTCAAGTTTCGTAGTAGAGTAGTGACGATATGTAGTTTTTTTTTTTTTTTATTCGACTGGAAGGCAAACGAGCAAGTGGGTCTCCTGGTGGTAAGAGATCACCGACGCCCGTAAACATCTGCAACATCAGGGGTATTGCAGATGCGTTGCCAACCTAGAGGCCTAAGTTGGAATACCTCAAGTGCCAGTAATTTCACCGGCTGTCTTACTCTCCGCGCCGAAACACAACAGTGCAAGCACTGCTGCTTCCCGGCAGGATTAGCGAGCAAGATGGTGGTAGCAATCCGGGCGGACCTTGCACAAGGTCCTACCACCTGCTATTATGCGATTATGCAATTATAGTATATAAATATAAGTGTTGTGTAGTGTATATACTTGGTTTGGTGTTTTTCAAAATCCTCTAATATCTCAGAAACGGTGCGTCCTAGCTCAAAAATAGCCAAATTTTCAACCCCCTCCCAAGCCCCTCCCCTACGGGACTACCCCGGACCCAACCCCAAAATTTCATCCCCCCCCCCCCCACTTTTAGCACATTGACCAGCCTAACCAGACCCCTGATCCAAGGGTAGCAAAAACTTCCAGGGCCTATAGCTCCGGAACGGGGCTACTCCGAAACACAACGTTCGAAGTTCGTGTCGTGCGATGCGAGTATAAGTGTGAGAGAGATCGCACGATACGAACTTCGAACGTCGTGTTTCGGAGTAGCCCCGTTCCGGAGCTATAGGCCCTGGAAGTTTTCGCTACCCTTGGATCAGGGGTCTGGTTAGGCTGGTCAATGTGCTAAAAGTGGGGGGGGGGGGGGATGAAATTTTGGGGTTGGGTCCGGGGTAGTCCCGTAGGGGAGGGGCTTGGGAGGGGGTTGAAAATTTGGCTATTTTTGAGCTAGGACGCACCGTTTCTGAGATATTAGAGGATTTTGAAAAACACCAAACCAAGTATATACACTACACAACACTTATATTTATATACTATAATTGCATAATCGCATAATAGCAGGTGGTAGGACCTTGTGCAAGGTCCGCCCGGATTGCTACCACCATCTTGCTCGCTAATCCTGCCGGGAAGCAGCAGTGCTTGCACTGTTGTGTTTCGGCGCGGAGAGTAAGACAGCCGGTGAAATTACTGGCACTTGAGGTATTCCAACTTAGGCCTCTAGGTTGGCAACGCATCTGCAATACCCCTGATGTTGCAGATGTTTACGGGCGTCGGTGATCTCTTACCACCAGGAGACCCACTTGCTCGTTTGCCTTCCAGTCGAATAAAAAAAAATTAAAACTACATATCGTCACTACTCTACTACGAAACTTGAAGTTCGTGTCGTGCGGTCCCTCTGACACTTAAACTATTTAATACGAGAGCGAGAGGGACGGTACGATACGAACTTTGAGTTTCGTAGTATAGCCCTAAGCTGTAGATAATCTATAAACTAAAATGGCTGACAGCGTTTTCAGCAGATTACGAATAGGTTTGGATCTACGAAACCTCGATTGCTTACGCACTGACCAGCGGCCGTGAGTAGGTTATATAACGTAGCGCCATCTACCAACCCTGTCATGTCCTAGTCAAGCTATATATTGGGCTAACAAGCGACACCCGTATCATTAGTGTCTCGCTAGATGGCATATAGGTATCGTGTTATTTGTGTTCTCAGTGGTGCCTTCTATTGTAAAATAAAGAAAAGAAAAATAGCCAGTTGTATAGCCAGTATTAGGGTGATACCGTTTGCTTGTACTAGGTGGTGTCTCTGTATATTATGTTCTCTGTGCTTTAAATTAAAACAAAGGGTTTCGTATGTCCGCAGTGAGTAATCCGGAGTAAGATGAATCTGAATTTGAAGACAAAGGAAAATGAGCATTAAAAATTCTGTATGACTTAATGTTTATACTCAGGTCTAAAAGGTTTTTTAACAACAACTGCCACTCTTATAAGAACTAAGCTGAATATTATTATTCCTTGAATTATTAAGTAACCCTTTTACGTTAAATTACTTACCTTAATTCATGTAACTTAAGTATTTCATAGTTGACAAATCTTCCCAAAAAGTAGGTATACTTAGTGAGTAAAACGGGACAAAAAATCCTTTTGAAATGAGTTCATCCAGGAATGCCCTGACTAATACTTACCGATGCCGGCCGGGACAAAGAATCTGAAGTGTTTGGTATTCCGTTGAATCATCTACCGAAGAATGATCTAATGATACGATGAAACAGAGGGTTTATTTAATTTCAAGGATAATTAAGATTTTTTAATTTAAGTACGCAAAATTTAAAAAAATTATGAATTAATTTTTCTACAGCAGTTCGTAAAAACTTTTTTACAAAGAAAAGGAACAATTTTCCTAATTTTAATGCAATGTTGTTAGAAATGACTCGCTATTTCTATTCTGAATATATTGCGCAAGATTGTGAAATAGATATAAGTAAGCAGCAATCATGAAACTAATGAAATTTCAACTTATAATACCGTTTGAAGCTTTTCCGTACTTACTACAACTTGCCGTCGATCGAACTAGGTAAGCCAAATATCTGATTTGATTACGTGATTTGGTACGATTTAATATAAAAGCTACTTAGCAAGGGATCACAAAATGCAATTACTTATTACGAATTACTCACCGTGACTTGGAAATTTTATGGTTTTTATTAATATATTTCTAATTTTCTACCTATTAAAAAGGGAATCATCATTCTACACGCTGACGCATGTTTTTATTGCGACTTCATTGCTTTAATGTTTGAAAGAGCAATGTTGCACAAAGTTTTAAAAAAATCGTGAAATCGTATTGCGAAGCAACAAAAAACTTTTTTCTAGAGTTTTCTTTTATATAAACGTGATTATGCCCGCAACGTTGAAGAAAAATTTCAATGAATGTCGATAAACGTGCCCTAAGGACGCAACAGTAAAGAAGCCAATGAGACATTGCTTCATTTTCATGTAACAAAATACGTACCTATTTTGTTCTCGAAAAGTCACGTTTTCCGCAAACGTCAGCCTTCAGGTTGGAATTCTACGTCACAACGCCACCCACATAGGCGCATCAAAATAGAAGAACCTGGACATAACTCGATAACTGTAATTTTCTTTTTGTATGATATAAAGTGTTGTTAGTTCTGGTTGAAATAAAAAAAATTAATGATTTTAGGGGTCCTCATCAATATAAAAAAAACAAAAAACTAAATTTTAGGCATATTGTGATTTTAGAAGTGCAGTGTAATAGGTAACTTTGTAAAAGTACCTCTATTACGATATGATGCTTGCATTCCAGTTAAAAAAATCAAAATTCATCGAATTAATCAATCAGAACTATCATTAAAGAAGAAGATTCAGTAAGTTACCCGTTTTCAGACTTATCTTACCAGAATTCGTTGATAACTGTAATTTTACAATTTATTCTGAATAGTACATTCTTCGTGTTGATAAATTATTAAAAACTAAACAGATTTCTTTCCCTCTTTCTAAAGTTACAAAAAATTAGTTATTTTTGGAAAACCATAATACATAACAACTTCAAAAGTGTGTAATTAATGCTGTCAACATATTATTACTACTATAAAAAACAAATTATCAAAAAAAAATCTACGATTATTAATTAATTCATATTTTTTCTTACTTACGTATTAATTTGAACCTTATTTCTTGCACTATAAAGTCGTCATTACATTGTGCCTTGACTCGACCGAGCGTTTCTAGTGTAGTCGTCTCATAGGCATAAATAGTCAATGATTGTCAAACTTTTATATAACCACGTGGGATGCATCACGGTTCTGCTAGAGCGGAGATTTACTGAAATATTGTGTTTGCTGGATGCGATGCTTGACTGTGTCGTATAAGCGCGTTAACCTATTTAAATTTATAAGCTCGCAGTATTTAAGGTTCCGTAGCCAAAATGGCAAAAACGGAACCCTTATAGTTTCACCATGTCTGTCTGTCTGTCAGTCTGTCTGCCGGTCTGTCCGTCCGTCCGCGGCTTTGCTCAGGGACTATAATTTTTTTTATTCGACTGGACGGCAAACGAGCAAGTGGGTCTCCTGATGGTGAGAGATCACCACTGCCCATAGACACCTGCAACACCAGGGGGATTGCAGATGCGTTGCCAACCTAGAGGCCTAAGGTGGGATACCTCAAGTTCCAGTTATTTCACCGGCTGTCTTACTCTCCACACCGAAACACAACAGTGCAAGCACTGCTGCTTCACGGCAGGATTAACGAACAAGATCAGCATTTAAACAAAGAAATATGTAGTTGTATGTAAATTTAGGACTTACACCATTATTCATGTTCTTGTTCACTACGTTGTAATAGATAAACTATTCTTGTATCCTTGCTCAATTGCCAATTATTCTACTTATACCTTTAATACTCCAAAACATATAATAAAAAAAATACGTAAAATAAAACCTCTCTCTATTATGCATGTTGATCTGTAAATAAAAGGACTAGAGGCCGTATTGCTTAACATTTCTGGCTCTCGCGATCGCAATCAAATGAGTTTGTTAAAATAAATGAAAATTATGTTAAAAAAAAAAAATTTCTTAAAATAAATGGTATTTCCTTAATATATTATTATTATAGCGACGTGAAACAATAACAACAACTTTTCGATGTGGTTTTTAGCTTTGATGTTGTGTTTTTAGCTGTGTTAGTTTTGTCGGACAGTCGCGCGAGCAGAGCGGTGGCGCGTAGTACGCGTGTTGCGGCAGCCGCTGAGTCGCGTGCTCTAATGATAAAGCGTTTCGAAATAACCCGAAACATGTCGAGCTAAACTCGATTTAAGACGTGAGTTATCCATTACAATATCATTTAATATGAGTGAGTCTCACGGTAGTTTCATGAATAAAATTGTAGCGAATTCGTTTTTTTTTTCAGAGCATGTATACGAAGAATAAGTTGGGCCTTGGAGGGAAACTAACTTAAATCCTTAAGTTGGCTCATTTTACTTAAAGGAGACATTCCTTTATTTTTAAAAAGAAACAATACTTTATTCAAGATTTTTTTGTGATTCGCTTGCCTCGCCCGGGACTCGAACCAACTAAAATAAAAAAAACGCTTGCTATTTTATTATACTAATCGATGATAGAATTATTATTCAGGATAAAATTTCTCTGACAAACATAATTTGGTCTTACTCTCGTCTGTCGTACAAGATATCCATGAAGAAATTGTAGAATAACTATTCTGCAGAATTGCTCGACTTCTTGCAGGCCATCTAATCGTCTTGTTTATACCTATCGAGGTATTATTAGTCTTTGAATATTGGAGAGATAGAGAACTGTTACGTGTCTTTTACGTGTTAAAAGTGAACATTAAGTAGATATTAGGTAATGTTCATTAAAGAACTTGTGTACTAAATAGACGTCCTTCATGAATATCTTGTACGACAGACGAGAGTAAGACCAAATGTTTGTTAGATAAATTTTATCCTGAATAATAATCCTATCGATTATAAAGTAAAGAGTGTCTTTTTTTAATTTTAATTGGTTCGACTCCCGGGCGAGGCAAGCGAGTTTTAAAAAATCTTTGAATGCAGTTTTGTTTCTTTTTAAAAATAAAGGAATGTCTCTTTTAAGTAAAATGAGCCAACTTAAGGATTTAAGGTAGTTGTAGTTTCCCTCTAAGGCCCGACTTATTTATCCACACTGTATAGAACCACAATTTTTTTTTTACTATTTGTAACTTAAGCCATTTATTCTCGGATGGGAAATCGACATTTTGATCATGTAAAATTAAACATAGGATGTTAATTAATTTTTCTTCAACCACAATTTTTAATGCATGCAACTTAAATCATTTAATTTTTGCCTTGAACATTTTCAAGATTATTTTTCTCACTTGAATCTCTTGAGTATTACATGAAACAATTTGACTTGTGGTAATTTTTCTTGATCACTTTTTATCCTACTAATATCATAAATGCGCAAGTTTGTAAATCTATTTGTTTATTGGTTTGTTTGTTTTTTACTTCATGACGTCTAAACCACTGAACCTATTTAGATGAAATTCAGTCTTTAAATAGTTTTAATTTCGGAGAAGGACATAGGATAGTTTTTATCTCGAAAAATTGCATAGTTCCTGCGAATTTTGTGCGGACGGAGTCGCGGGTAGAGGCTAGTTCCTTTATATTAGTTTATTATTTGTATTAAATTTATCGTACTAAAATCGGTTTGTTCTTTCACCTAGCAATAAAAAATGGCGTTTAAATTACAAGCAAATGAACACAAATCAACACGGGTATGAGATTAAAATAATATATTATAAATTCTATTTTAATTTGAGTAATTTTTTTACTTGAACAGTTTACAACTAGGTGAGCGTTTATTTAAGAAAAAAAAGATAAGAATAAATTTCTTTACCTGAATTCGGCACAACAAAAACAAAAACAAATTACTGCTAAAAAACAGACAATCTTATATAAATCTTATTCTTATATTTCATTTATCCATGAACAGTCTACAACTTGGTTGACATTTTTAAATCATTTATCCTTTGTATTAAAGAAGTGTACATAAACCATTTTGCTTTGAACATATAAATAAATCTTAATCGTGCACTTAAATCGTTCTGCCCTGATCAGAAATCTGTACAAAACGGCCCAAGTTACATCTAACTTCGTAAAAGAAAATGTTTTATATTACATATCAAAAATTAGCAAAAAAAAAAATGCGCTTTTTGATTGGGGTCACTTAACTTTTTATTAAGTATTTTGGAAACTGATTTTTTAAATCTTTAAAACGCTCTCCTGTAAAGTTTTCAAAAAGGCACTTGAATCAAATAACCTTTTAACCGTCGATATATATAACTTAAAAACTCCTTTACACTTAACCTCCTTTTCACCAGGGCCCCAGAAATGGCCTTATATGTTCTTAGTTGGCAGGGCTGGTTCTGCGCGTCATCTGACATTGCATCACGCGCGCAAACCAAACCTCTAGGTTGGCAACGCAACTGCAATCCCCCTGCAGCAAGTGTTTATGGGCGGTGGTGATCTCTTACCATCAGGAGACCCACTTGTTCGTTTGCCATCCACTCGAATAAAAAAAACCCTGCTTAGTTTCTGGATTTTAAGCAATCAACAAGCATTAGTTTTATTTTTATTTCAATAATTAGTAGTTTTGGTTTGAAGTATAACCACTTCTTATGTAGAATGTGTTCTGATCTGAGTTACACTTCCTGACTTATTATTTCTTCGTAGGTACAGAGTTATTATAAAAATATATTAGCCTAAGTTAATTTAGTGTAAGTACCTAGTAATATTTTTTTTATCTAAGCGTCGTCGGTGTCGGTGGACCGCTAATGTTAACAGGAAACTAAAGTACATATGTTGTATTTTTTAAAGTATTGACCTTAGCGGTCCCCCGACACCGACGACGTTTAGATAAAAAAAATATTACTAGGTACTTACACTAAATTAATTTAGGCTAATTTTGCGGGAAATCAGCATAGGTTCCAGCGGGATAGGGATAAACGAATTGTTCGCAGATGAAGTCGCGGGAAACAGCTAGGTAGTGGAGAATTATTTTTAACCGACTTCAAAAAAAGGAGGAGGTTATCAATTCGGTTGTATTTTTTTATTTTTTTTTATGTTTGTTACCTCAGAACTCCGTCATTTATGAACCGATGTGATTTTTTTTTTTGCGTTCGTTTAGGAATGCTTTCAATTAGGTCCCATAAGCACCAAATCAGGATCTGATGATTGGATCTTAAGGAAATCGAGGGAACTCTTCAAATGTTGTAGGGACACCTATGGTAATTTTGATATATTTAATAGTAACTCGAGCATTTGCTCTTGAAAATCATCATTTGGTGAAGTGGAACTGATGATGAAGACCACAGTTGACCATCGGAGTTACTACTCAATAATAAGTATTTCATGGGTTGAATTTCAATTGCTTTAACACAGTTGCTAAGCAATTTATGCTCCTCGGAACGGATATAGTGAAATGGAATGGGTGGTGATGCACCAGGACTCCTCAATAATGAACGTCTCTGCATCGAAAAAAGCAATTTTTCGTAAAAGGTGACGAGCAGTTGACATTAAACTATTGTATCTTGGATGTTTTACACTAAAAAGCGTGAAAAAAAAATTTTATAACAAAAAATAGAACCGACTACAAAAAAACCATGAAAATAATTTTCTACCAGTCTGAAGTCGGTGCCTCAGCACGAGCCAGCAGGAGTGATTGAAGCCATTTACTCGTATAGATAGTTGTAGGTGAGGTAGACGATTATAGGTCCAATCCTGCTGGCTCGTGCTGAGGCACCGTCTTCAGACTGGTAGAAAATTATTTTCATGGTTTTTTTGTAGTCGGTTCTATTTTTTGTTATAATTTACTTTTTAGTTGTCCTTTTTGTCGGCTTTTTTTTTGGGCGTTTTTTTTATTTTTGCGGACGTTATTTGGTCGGGGATTTTTAAAAATTTGAATTTTAGTTTTTTATTTCATGCTTTTTAAACTTTTCTATATATATATATTTTAAGTGTACTAACTAGTATGTTGAATATCCTGGCTGCAGCTCAGCTGGTGTTGCCACCATTTCATTGAAAAAATCAAATACTGATCAAAAGGTATCAATCACGACACGTCTGCTATTATTTTTTCAAGAGTATACTGCTGTGCCGGATATCCTGGCTGCAGCATCAGCTCGTCGTGTTGCCACTACTGCATTGTATGTAGAATCAATTACTGATCAAAACGAATCCAAACACGACATATGTGCTATTATTTTTATAGTGTACTAGTGTGCTGGATATCCTGGCTGCAGCATCAGCTCATCCTGTTGCCACCATTGCATTATATGTAGAATCAAATACTGATCGAAACGAATCCAAACACGATATATCTGCTATGGTTTTATCAAGAGTGTACCTACTAGTGTTCTGGATATCCTGGCTGCAGCATCAGGCCGAGAATTGCATTATCTTGCATAGTTATATGGCATACATGGCTGTTTCAAATTTTAGGTCCCAAATATGCTTGAAAGTAAAGTAAATACACAATGACATTATGCGTCTAAGATTCCTACCGCAGCGAACAAAAGAGCTGATGATCTTGAAACGGCTGAACCGATTTTGATAAAACATGTCTAAGAACCATCGCAGGGAAACCAGCTTTCAAATAAAAAAAACCGCATTCAAATCGGTCCACCCGCTTAAGAGCTGCGGTGCCACAGACAGACACACAGACACACAGACAGACACACAGACACACATAGCGGTCAAACTTATAACACCCCTTTTTTGCGTCGGGGGTTAAAAACAAGAAAGTAGTTTGCTCAGAATCGAGAGTAAAGTCGACTACCTACAAGCCGTCGAGAATAGATTCGAAACAACATCGAAACGCAATGTAACAAACAAAAGAAAAGAATGATATACATACCTATACGATACACGCCACGCATGACCGACCACGACCTCGCGCGCGATAGCCTACTTGCTCGCTCTAATGACTGAGTCGTATGTTCCTTTTCACTCTTTTATTGCGCGACGCCGACCATGACGTAACACAGCAACGCGTTCACTATAAGATGATCCCAAACGTCGACTTTATATCAAGTGACGTAAGGTCGTAATTTTATTAAAATTTGATGATGTTAAGCTGGTTCTTAACTTTGCTTTAAACTTCCCGCACCCACCGCATGCATACCGTTAGACTATATGGTCGCGCGTATATTCAATTAAATTTTCAGTTCTTTATGTGATACATTAATATAATTATTTTTGATGGAATTATGATTATAGTACACAAAAACCTATATTTAAACGAAAATTTCATAGTAAAGATTTTTAACTACCGAGAAATACAAAATTATTACAGTGTTACAATTATATAAGTAATTTTTGTTTTAAATGTTTAAAAAGACGCAATATAGCCTAAAAAAGATACAACCATCTAGTTGCCATTTTAGCTTATCTAAATATTTAGATCAAATAAAAACTGTGAAAAAAAACGTACATGTGAATTTCGTTTTAGATTATTTTTGCTATAAAGTGATCGCATTTGAATGCAACTCAAAGTTATACGAACAAGGTATTTGGTTACCTATTTAGCTTTTAGTAAAAAGTTAAGTAGTGTACGATATTCATGATTTTTATAAAATACGGGTACGACCGCGAATTTTTGAAGTACTATATTTAATCAATATTTGATACTTAATTTTAACATCCGATAAAAAATAAAAACAACGGGTTATTGAATTATGTCCAGGTTCTTCTATTTTGATGCGCCTAACAGTCATAAGGAAACTCTTAAAGCCGAAACAACATTTTTAACAGGCTTCCATCTATTGTGACGTTGGAATTTTCCTCGTCCGGTTGATTTTGTTTTATGGAAAAGTTTAATTTGCTACTTGTCGCCTTAGGATTTATTTGCCCTTAGCATCGTTTGTCCTCCTCACGGGTTAACCTTCGCAGCAACACGTGCTGTAATGCAGTGATTACAACTTAATTGCATACAATAAAGCAATCTACAGAACTAGTATTTTATTCTCAGTTGACAGATGATCAGTGGTTTAGACATGGTTAAAAACTTACAGTCGTTCGTAGTACAACAGTCTTAGTTTCCCTTTACTATACGACAACGCGAATGATTGCTTATCTAGTGGAGAATTTACGAGTGTGTAATGGTCTGTGTATGAGGATAGTAGTTAGGTACGTTATAACTGAGATACATTTTGCATCAACTATAGATGTTCGTGAATTTTTGTAGCTATTATCTACATAGTAGGTATACCTAACTATTTACAACTCAACATTTTTCTTTGTACATACCTATAATTAAATTATCACATTGTCTCCTGACGTAGTAGTATTTGTTCACTATTTTCCTGTAGTTTTCCCGGATGTACTGGAAATTTCATGTAGAAGGAGGAGAGTTTGTCTTGGAGACTTAAAACATACAAGTTTCTTATCTCGACCTAAAATCATAATTGACAGTAAGTACGCGTTATCTCTGAGACCATGAGTCACATGTCACGTCACTGCTTCCGCATCGTACCGTTGAGGTAAATAAATAACATAAATGGAAATTTAATCGTCTTAAACATACGATTTGACGTCACATCCGACGGCACGGATCTTGATTCTCTCGGAACCTTGAATTAATATTTACGTCTGCTTACTACTTCTGATTCTGTACGGTTCATCACAGATCACAGCCAAGATTTATCTGTTCCGTATACTTATTCAATTATTATTTATTTCATATAAAAATAAAAATAAAAACACATAACTTAGTAATCTGTTCAAGCAGTTTCCAGATTTTGTACCGAAACAAAAGTATCGTGTTGCATGATTAATCCTAACTACTTCATCTTGGAAATCCCTATTGCAATCTTGTTAAAATTATCTACTTTAATCAAATACAACAACTTCAATGACAATAGAGAGACAAAGATGCGAAGTTGTGTGCAATACACTACAACAAATTCTTGGTTATTGCGCAATCGCTAATTTACATTATCAACAAAACATTATCTGCTAACATACTGTAAGTGTAGCGCCGTTTGTTTCGCGGAGGGCGCTGCGTCATTGACTTAACCGAACTGTACGGTAGAATCATGACTGAACGACACGTCATTTTTCTATGAAGACCATCGTGATGCATGGACATGACCACCCCAGGGTGTCACAGCGTCAGTGCATTTCAAAGCACTTGCACAATAGACAAAAGATTGCGCAATTTAAACTAACAGTTCAAAATCATGCCAGTCACAATTTACTTATTTATCTTCTGTTCTTCGTACGGGAACAACGTGCTAGCAGTTTTGCTGCAAATAAAGTAAAGCTTTATAACAACAGGTAAGTGGTAACTGTAAATAAGTACCTATCTAAAACACGTGCCCCCTAGATTTTAAAACGCACTATCTAGCACGTAGTACGGATTGGCTGAGCTGGTATTAGCACAAGCTGAGAAACAGATTTAAGCGGCCCTGCAAATATTGCAGAGCCTATCATAGGTATAAAATAAAATGAATAATGTTTATTTCTAACTGGTTGGGTGACTCGTGCCACGCGAGCCATGGTAAAACGAGCAAAAAGGTTGGTGTAAATCGATTGGGCGAAGGGTATTTCTCGTAGTTTGAATGTAATGTAGATTTTACAGCCCATTGTAGCAAGGCACTTATTTCTAACAGGTTAAATGCCCTTTTACATGGACTTTAATTTAAAATACACAAACACAGTATACTACAGCCCGTTACTTAACCCTATAAAATGCGATTTTCGTGTTTTATTTGAAAATTAAAATTGATGTTAAGTTTTGAACAATATCTTGTCTTTCAATGTCTTTCCGTAAACATAAGACCAACAAAGAGCGCGAAACGTCAGCATTTAACCAATAAAATTGTATCACTCCATTCAAAACAACTTAAGTAATCTTTATGTAGAGAACTATTTAAAAAATACTTTTTTGTAATAAAATGAAATGGAGAATATATATTGTATTAAGTACCAAGTTTGAAGAACATAGGGAAAATTTTGCAGTAGGTAGACGTCCCTCCAAGTGGCAAAGTTACAACATTAATGTAAGTACGTCATGTAGGTATATCGTCGCCTAAACCAAATGATTTTTTTTTAATAATAAATGTAAAGAAGCAACAAAAATCTGTCTCAAATCATTCTTAGATCAGAGTAGGCCAACTCGCACAATCTATCTCAATTCGTGTGCGTTCCGTTATTGCACAACTGATTATAAAATCGTCTCATCGTGACAAATTTGAAATTATAGTTAAAAAGAAGTTTAATTATATTGTCTCTATATCGTTATTATCTAATTCAAAGAGTTTGAAAAAGAATACAAAAGCAATACTTAGTAACATAGTAAAATAACATCAGTTTCATGACCTACTAAATAATGATTTCATCATGTTGTAGGTAGGTACTATTTTGAATTGGTTAAATCTTTGTTAATAGCAATTACTTCAGTGACAAGTTCGATAATCGTATTTCTTGATTCGCACGTGGCGACAATTATCGAAACTTGTTACATTTATTATCCCCTATACCTGCAGGGCTATTACGAAACTCGGAACTCGAAGTTCGTGTCGTACCGTCCCTCTGACACTTATACTATTTAATACGAGAGCGAGAGGGACGGTACGATACGAACTCCGAGTTTCGAGTTTCGTTGTAGCCCTTGCTGCTGGTATGGCGGCTGTACTATTGTCTAACACCCGGGCGCTCGCGATCGCTTTGGTCGCGAAAGAAGTGGTGAAAACGATTGTGATTCCAAGGGTGCTACATAAAACCTCTCCTCCGGTGTTGCCAACGACTCAGAAACTGTAGCCAAATTTGAACTGAGGTCGCCTAATAAGTAGCCTATGTGTTATTCCAAATCAGGTGCACATAACTCTTAGGGGCTGTAAAATTAGTAAGATATGCAAAATATTAGTACGGACGGAACCCTACACTTCGTTTGGTCAGTTTTATTGTTATTTTGGATGTTATTTTTAGTTATTTTTTTTATTAATTCGTTCACTCTTTTCTTTTTGATCCCACTTAAACTCTACATTTTGCGTAGGAGGTATTTTTTTCTTGTGCTGTCAATTTGTGGTGTGATTCTCTCGTTCAACTACTAGAAGGCCCTTGTCCTTCAAGTAGCCTAAAAGGCGACCAGTCGCCATTTAGAACTTTAGATCGCCGATTTCCATTCCAAGTAGATTGATTGGCGACAAATCGCCTACGTTGGTAACACAAGTAACACTGCTCTATAGGTATCAAACACTCCTATCAGCTCTCATGCTTTAGGCAAAGATTTAAAAACGGGCGCCAAAAGTTCAAAAAATATGATGTCATCTTCGAAATAATCTATTTTTGTTTTAATTACTGTTTGTTACGTAACTATTGTTAATTAACCGTAACTAACAAATAATGATAGTTGGTTTATAACTACAATATCGATACCAATTTATCCGTTTGTTTTATTTTGACTAATTTACAATTTACACGTTATACTCTTTGTTTTGATTAACAAAATTTGCTATTTCAGTGTCGTGTGGTGTTGTGATGTGGTGCCGTGTCAAAAGGATATAAAATTTATTTTAATATTAATTACGGTTAGAGTCGAACTATTGCCATCTATTGCGGTGTTTTGTGCTTTGTTTTGTGGGCAATGATGATTGCCTACTTAGACATTTTTTGGCAGAGCGAGCGGAAAACGTAGTCTTACCTGTCGTAAAGGTACGTAAAAACGTAAGTCTACAGTCTGCAGGTGGTAGGACCTTGTGCAAGGTCCGCCCGGATTGCTACCACCATCTTGCTCGCTAATCCTGCCGTGAAGCAGCAGTGCTTGTACTGTTGTGTTTCGGCGCGAAGAGTAAGACAACCAGTGAAATTACTGGCACTTGAGGTATTCCAACTTAGGCCTCTAGGTTGGCAACGCAACGCAATACCCCTGGTGTTGCAGATGTTTATGGGCGGTGGTGATCTCTTACCACCAGGAGACCCACTAGCTCGTTTGCCTTCCAGTCGAATAAAATACAATACCTAGTTAACTCGTCATGATGCGTTTACTTGCTGTGTGTGACATTTGACATACTATATACTAGCTTATGCCCGCGACTTCGTCTGCGCGGATCTAGCTTATCGCGCGGTGGCGCCCTCTACCGGCATAAAAGGTATCCTATGTTGATGAGGATCAAACTATCTATATACTTACCAAATTTCATCAAAATCGGTTCAGTGGTTTCGACGTGTAAACGTAACAGACAGACATCGTTACTTTCTCATTTATAATATTAGTAGGGATTCATAGCCACTGAGTTGAATATATATGTATATACGAGGGCGACACTGAAAGTTTTTAGAACTAGCCACTTGTAAACAATATAATAAAAAAGTAAGTTTAAATTTTGAAAATGGAACTCTTTGCCAATATTATTGAGTATGTATTTCATTCATTTGTCTTTTGTTTTATGATTTGGCGGCAAATTGAAAATTGTCTGCGTCACGTCAACATGAATTTAACTCGCGAAAATTTTCGTGCAATGATTTTTTATGACTTTCGATGTCATTTAAGTCAACAAGAAAGCTATGATAGACTTCGATTGGCCTTTCATGATGAAGCCCCATCTCGTGCGACCATTTACAACTGGTTTAATGAGTTTAAACGTGGTCGCACTAATCTCACCGACGATCTGCGTGAGGGACGGCCTTCTACGGCGACGACTGAAAATAACATCAGTGTTGTGCAGCGTATGATAGAGACTGACAAAAGAGTGACGTATCAGCAGATTCGGACAAGCTTAGGCATCGGTATGAGTCAAGTACATAAAATCCTCCATGAACATTTAGCGGTCAGGAAGCTTTGTGCGAGGTGGATACCTCATAATTTGACCGAGGCCCAAAAACTCCGTCGGGTTGATTGGTGCCGTGAAATGATTCAAAGATTTAACGGAGGTGACTCAAATGCTGTTTTCGACATACTTACGGGTGACGAAAGCTGGGTTTACTGTTATGATCCAGAAACCAAGAGACAGTCTGCTCAATGGGTGTTTCCTTTCGAGGAGTTGCCAACTAAAGTGAAGAGAGGTCGAAGCGTGGGAAAAAAGATGGTGGCCTCGTTCTTCGGAAGGACAGGTCACTATGCGACAATTGTTTTAGAGGATCAAAAAACAGTTACTGCAGAGTGGTACACTAACAATTGTTTGCCACTTGTATTGGAAAAAGTTCGGGAGAAGCGACCTCGAAGTAGGATCCTTCTTCACCACGACAACGCCTCGTCGCACACCGCCAGGCGAACGATCGACTATTTAGTGACGTCAGACGTGGAATTACTGGGTCACCCGCCGTATAGTCCCGACCTCGCACCTTGCGATTTTTATTTATTCCCGAAAACAAAAGAAAAACTTCGAGGAAAACTTTTTATGAACACCGAGGAAGCAGTGGGTGCGTTTCAAAAGGCCGTCGAAGAGACCCCTAAGGACGAGTGGGCTAAGTGCTTTTCTCAGTGGTTCCATCGGATGCAGCGGTGTATTGATGTGAATGGACACTATTTTGAAAAGATATAATAAAACTAATAACTTGCTAGTTTGCTCAGTTTTTGATTTTCTAAGAACTTTCAGTTTGACCCTCGTACCTAGTGCCATCCACCAAGATCCGTGATTTTGTCAAAGTAGACACTAATGACATTGTACCTAATAAGAACCACGGCACGCTTCATCATGAATGACTCTACCTATATATTATATACCCATTTGTACTTAACGCATGATTCACGTGTTCTATATTGACTTGATGGTAAAGCACATCAAACGCTACAAACCCTTATGGTGTTGTCAGCATCTCTACAATTCGCACAAAGCGGTTTCGCATATCTTTTATTATTCGGACAGCTAAGGGTTGGAGTTCCGTGTCTGAAGGGCTACTCCGAAACATAAAATTCTAAGTTGGTCTCGTGCGGTCCCTCTCACACTTATACTATTTAATACGAGAGCGAGAGGGATCGCACGACACGAACTTTGATTTTCGAATTTCGTGGTAGCCTTGCTGCGTCTACGTTATTACGATCTAACCGTCGTCATGAGGCCGTATTGTATAACGAACGAATTCCGAATCATAATCGCTTTCGTCACTGTTTCTGTCAAAGTCAAAATGGCGGTGAATTGGATCGCAAGAGTAAGAGTTAAGCCCCATTTAGACCATTCAAGAACTCGCATGCAAGTTTCACTACATTGCGGTATTCGTTTGATCAACTTATTCATTACCCCTCAATAGTCCGCGATGTAATGCAACTTGTATGCAAGTTCTAGAACTGAAATTTAAGCGTTAGCTTGCTGGGGTAAGTGGGCAATACACCGCAATGGGCGAGCGTCTCCATAGGAGACATCTTCGATAACCATAATGCATTTGAAACCCCCGACGCATAAAGAGGGGTGTTATAAGATTGACCGCTATGTGTGTCTGTCTGTGTGTCTGTCTGTGGCACCGTAGCTCTTAAACAGGTGGACCGGGTTCTTAAAAGCAGTTTTCTAGCGATGGTTCTTAGATACGTTTCATTTAAATCGGTTCAGCCGTTTCTGAACTTTGAAGTGACAAAGTCGGGGGTTTTCCAACTTTTTTTTGGTTAGGTTATTTATCCAAGGCCACTGCAGAACCTTCCGCAATGTGTCATTTATTAGCACTTACCCTGGGCTATTGGGCTTCGCCGGGCTGAAACTTAACAATATCCAATTTCCCAGAGATAAGACCAAGCTAGATTTGATTGTTGGCCCCGAAAACTTCCACATACCTAGCTAATTTCATCACAATCGTTAGAGCCATTGTTAAGATACCAGAAATACAAAAAATTGCTCGTTAAATTAAAAGATCTCGTTTTATATTGAATTGAAGAATCACGGCTCACTTCGAAATAGTTTATATACCTATAGGAGAGAAAGGTTAGGATGCTTTGTTTTTTACAAAATACATATCTATAACTTTTTGAACTCTATCGCATGATTTTAGCAGTAATAATAACGTAATACTTAACATATGTTTGTTTATGTTGACAGTTAATAATTCACCTAATAAAAAAAGCAGGGATTTTTTCATATTTCTTACCTCATGTAAAGGTACTTCTCGTTTGATTCTATTTAATTTGAAAAAAAAAACACATTTGTTTGTCTCCCCATTGGAAGTTCGTTGAAGTATTATTTTTTCTGAATTACGAAAAAGAAATCAATAATAATAAATACTTACGTATCTTAAATAACATTTCTACATAGAAATTTACAAAACATCTTTTATAACATAACATTTCTACAAAAAAAAAGCATTCGATACCTTAAGTTTAAAGTATGTTAAAAATACCGGATTAAAGCTACACAATTTTTACACCCTTTTATATTGCCACGGAAAAAAATAAGGCATACCTACGGCGTAAAAGCCGTAATTTATTCAACTGCCCTTTACAAACGATTGCGAAATTGTTCACCCTAAATTTTGATTTCTAAGACGCAGCCGTAGTAGATAATCAAACTATGGAATATTCCAATGTTTATCACCGAAACGGCTGAATTTACTAGCATAAAAAGAAGTTAAACTTTCCTATAAGTACGACACATAAGCAAAATTTGTTATGATGTTATCTTTACACCTTTTTGAACCAAAATAAGCCAAGTTTGCTAGGTCTTAAAACTCTGTACATATGATTCAATCATTGTTTTCACCAGGGCATAAAGCGCACACACGTATCTTCTTTATTTAACCGTAAAGTTTACACCAAATTATACGTAAAGAAATTCTAAGCTATTCGTCAATAAAAGACTTGAACATTAAAAACAGCAGAACTACAATTTTTTATTTATTTTTTCCAGTTTTTAGCTTCTCCTGAAAAGTTGTTTTGTGCTTTACGCCCTTAGAGCCCCAAGGTATCGATATGTAATAATATAGGTAATAAATAAGTATTATGTACCTACCTACTCCACACATAAACTACTTGCAATTTAAATTCATTTTCCTTTCAACAAATCAGATTATTGCATTAGTCAACGTACCTAAACCGTCTCAAATTATCTAGATTAAAAACAATTATAGTCATACTTGTTAGGGCCATTTTTTGGCCGGATGCTGCACTTCATGATGAAAGCAAGCCGCTTTGCACAGTGATAGTACAGACTAAACTGAGTGATTTGACCCGCAGCAGCGGAAGTTTCACCCCTTAGGAACAGAGATGGCGCCACTTCTTTAAAAAATGTTTCAAAAAATTCTACAAGCTAAAGTAATAGACCGATTTCAATATTTGATATCTCAAATGAAAGCTTATTATGTACATTACTAATAAAAAAATACTGAAAAAATATATACTGTAAACTTCTGGCAAAACACGGCATCTTAAGTTTTTTTTTCTTACTTGATTTGTAGTTTTAACTCGATTTCTTAAAAAAATTGTATGCAACATGAATGGTTTAACGCATACACATATTACAGAGTACATAAAAAGTATAATAAAAAAAACCCGACACCAATACCTTTCATATTCCACGAAATATGAAAGTTTAAATGTGAGCACAAATTTCTTTAAAAAATATTTCAAAAAATTCTACAAGCTAAACTAACAAACCGATTTCAATGTTTAATATCCCAAATGAAAGCTCATAACATTCATTACTTACAAAAAAAATACTGAAAAAATCTTTATAGAAAACTTGGCAAAAAACGCCATCTCAAGTTTTTTTTTTCTTATCAGATTGGTAGTTTTTACTTGATTGCTTAAAATATTGTACGTTTTATGCAATATGAATGGTCTAATACACACGTATATATATTTCTGAGTAAATAACAAGTATTATAAAAAAAAACCCGACACCGATACCTTTCGTACTTTACGAAATATCTAAGATTAATTGTGCACGCTTTTCTTACAAATAAATTTCAATGAAATCTTCAAGTGAAACGAGTGCTCTGATTTTAATGTAAGTGTGATATTAAATGAAAAGAAGAAAGAAATTACCTATTTTATTTAAAAAAATGAATAAAAAGTTTTTTCCTGGTGTTACGAAAAAATATAATTGCTTTAAAATTAATTACTTTTATTCAAAAGTGACTATATTTGAAGACAAAAAATAAAAACTATATCGTTTTCTTCATAGTTGGTTCTGAAATATATTATATGCTGCTTAGTAGTTCGCGAATTTATTTAAAAATTAGCTTTTTATCTGATAGGACCTCAACTTATAGATATGTCACATACATCAATGTTTATCAAATATTTTAATTATAACTTATGAGTCCTCTTCGGGTTCATCGGCACAAGTATATAGAACTGAAAAGGAAAAGTCCTTTTGAAGTACTTGTGCTATTACAATACTACAAAATCAATGATCTTTTAGACATGTAAAATTTTGTGTCTACCTGTGGAAATCAGTGGTCAGCATACAAAATAAGCCTGCAACGATTATTATATTATGGCCGATGCATGTGGTCAAAAGGTTCTCGAATGGAGTCCGTGGACCGGGACATGAGCTATCGTTAGGCCTTCAACAAGATGGAGCGACGACCTGGTTAAGATCGCGGGATCGCGGTGGATGCGAAAAGCACAAGACCGTTCTGAGTGGAGAGCCTTGGACGTCTTTCGGCTGACATGATGATGATGATGATGAATATTATCATTAACTTGCTTTTGATTTGTACAGCCGCCTTTGCAGGATTTACACTGGGTTGTGCATGGTAAGCTGACCCGACGACACCCACAACGCATGGTATCGCAGCCTGATTTGCAGCCACAATGATCCAAGAGGCTTAATTGCGACCAAATCGCTGTAACTGCCGATCGTTCTGGAGTCCAACTCTCTTTTGCCTTAGTCCATCCCCAAGAAGATAGACATGGTAAGGAAACTTCTGATTTCAGAGCGTTTACCCAATTATGCTGCGTGATAAGTTGCACGCAGTGCATGTTATAGAGAGCAGCTGATGTAGGTGGCAGGCTTGTCACGAGCTTGTTTTTTTGAAGATATGATGCTCAAACGGAACACATGTATTGAAGTGAAGTTCGTAAATACTTGTTTGCTTCTAAAAATAAGCTCGAGACAAGCCTGCCACCTACCATAGCTGCTCTCCATAAACATGTACTGCGTGCAGCTTACCAAGCGGGCCACATATAGGGAAACGCTCTGAAACAAGAAGTTTCCGTACCATGTCCATCTTGTTGGGGATGGACTAAGGCAAAAGAGAGTTGGACTCCAGAATGGTCGGCAGTTACAGCAATTTGGTCGCCATTAAGCCTCTTGGACTATTGTGGCTGCAAATCTGGCTATGCGTTATGGGTGTCGTTGGGTCAGTTTACCATGCACTGCCCAGTGTAAATCCTGCAAGGTGGCTGTACAAACCAAAAGCAAGTTAATATAATATTCGTTGCAGGGTTATTTTGTATGCTGACCACTGATATCCACAGGTAGACACAAAATTTTACATGTCTAAAAGATCTGTGATTTTGTAGTAATGGAATAGCACAAGTACTTCAAAAGGACTTTTCCTTTTCAGTTCTACTTGTTCCGATGAACCCGAAGAGGACTTATAAGTTATAATTAAAATATTTGATAAACATTGATGTATGTGACATATCTATAAGTTGAGGTCCTATCAGATAAAAAGCTAATTTTTAAATAAATTCGCCAACTACTAAGCAGCATATAATATATTTCAGAAGCAACTGTGAAGGAAACGATATAGTTTTTTTTTTTGTCTTCAAATATAGTCACTTTTGAATAAAAATAATTACTAATTTTAAAGCAATTATATTTTTTCGTAACACCAGGAAAAAACTTTTTATTCATTTTTTTAAATAAAATAGGTAATTTCTTTCTTCTTTTCATTTAATATCATACTTACATGAAAATCAGAGCACTCGTTTCACTTGAAGATTTCATTGAAATTTATTTGTAAGAAAAGCGTGCACAATTAATCTTAGATATTTCGTAAAGTATGAAAGGTATCGGTGTCGGGTTTTTTTTATAATACTTGTTATTTACTCAGAAATATACATACGTATGTATTAAACCATTTATATTGCATAAAACGTACAATATTTTAAGCAATCAAGTAAAAACTACCAATCTGATAAGAAAAAAAAAACTTGAGATGGCGTTTTTTGCCAAAAGTTTTCTGTAAAGATTTTTTCAGTATTTTTTTGTAAGTAATGAATGTTATGAGCTTTCATTTGAGATATTAAACATTGAAATCGGTTTGTTAGTTTAGCTTGTAGAATTTTTTGAAATATTTTTTAAAGAAATTTGTGCTCACATTTAAACTTTCATATTTCGTGGAATATGAAAGGTATTGGTGTCGGGTTTTTTTTATTATACTTTTTATGTACTCTGTAATATGTATATGCATTAAACCATTCATGTTGCATACAATTTTTTTAAGAAATCAAGTAAAAACTACAAATCGAGTAAGAAAAAAAAACTTAAGATGCCCTGTTTTGCCAGAAGTTTACAGTATATATTTTTTCAGTATTTTTTTATTAGTAACGTATATAATAAGCTTTCATTTGAGATATCAAACATTGAAATCGGTCTATTACTTTAGCTTGTAGAATTTTTTGAAACATTTTTTAAAGAAGTGGCGCCATCTCTGTTCCTAAGGGGTGAAACTTCCGCTGCTGCGGGTCAAATCACTCAGTTTAGTCTGTACTATCACTGTGCAAAGCGGCTTGCTTTCATCATGAAGTGCAGCATTTTGTCTCTAACAAGTATGACTATTAGTTTGTTAACATGACTTATTTTTATTTGCCAACCGTACCGTTGAGTCGTGTGTGACGTCATTTTGGCAAAGAAAAGTGGGCAGTGACCTTTATTCTACCTTTTCTGCCCACCACAGGATTCAGTGTACTTATTTATTTTTTAGGGTGTAAGCTACATAATACGGGTAACTAAAGACGTGACGTAAAACAAAACATACTCATTTAAGGTAGGTGCACATGGGTCATATGCAATTAACTTTTTCTTGCCACTTGTTGCTATAGTTAAGGTCTCCTGAGTCACTCTTTAAACCGCAAGTTTATAAGTAGGATTAAAATTTACCAAACATGCATTTTTGCGGTCTTTTTAAGCCCCTTCTATTACTGGTCATCTAATAAGCATGTTAGTATAATGTGACACAACATTTCTTCTATTAAACTGTACTAATTTTGTCCCCTGGCTGACGGGACAGAATAACAGCAAGGAATAGTTGATCCACCCACATACATACCACTTATTATGGAGGGAGAGCCAAGGAGCCATTAAGTAAATTTTACCTACAAGTACTTGTACTTTTACTACAAGTAGTTGGGTGGGAGTGGGATATTATTTTAAATTTACCTACCCGTTCGTAAGCTTCTATTCCAAAATCGAGTCATATAATACTCAAAAATAACTTTCCCTTACGCACGCAAGCAAGGCACTAGAAGGGCGGAAAATTCACTCGACTTTTTGCATTACATTTTCCATGCCATAACTTTGCAAACAGACGTCTTCGACTTACCCAACAGTAAACCCAACTCTTAAATCTACCTTAATAAACTTACATAATATAATTTTGTTATTTATTTAATTTACCAATTGGATGTTGTGAAAAAATAATATTGAAACAGGTATAATGTGAGTTAGGTGATAATGTGCACATTTTGGCATCTACATTGCATTGCCAAACGTAAATGAATGGCTGTAGTCTTTCCCTTTCTTGGGAGAGCGTGAGAACCTTAGGTAAAAAGAGATGGCCTGCTATCGGTTGTTTCTGCCGCAAACCGCATGGCGTATGCTCGCGTACTACGCAAGTTGACGGTGTGTCGACATTGGACGTTGGATCGGTTGCCGGCTCTCCGAAATCCGAACCGAGCGGCGCGTCAAACCACGTACCGCCATCAGTCTCGCAATGGCGTTAGTCAGAGTTGGTCGTGTGTTCGTTTGAGTTCATAACATCCCGAGCGGACACCGGCCCAAAATATTGGCCTGTCTATTCCTGCTCGAATTACTCGGAAGTACTTCCTGTAATTCCGGACTAAATAAAGTGAATAAACCGCCATCACGGACAGTCAAATTTTGGTACGATATCCACTCAGGGCAAATCATTTCAAGGTTCGTACCTTTATTTTAGCGTAATTTCTTGCTAAATAACTATGTTACTAAATCGCCGATTGTCTCGTAGTTTCGTTTCAATTTGGAAACGTCGGCTATGCAACTAGCTAGTAATTGGTTGTTTTTGTTGCAGATCATGTCCATTTCATCGTAGTTCCTCATCGTAATTAAGTGTGTGTTTTGTGGATTAAGTGTTTGTGACAGTGTTTGTGTTGTGATGGAACCGGGATCGCCGTCGTTGTTGTGGGGGCTGCGCCTGAGCAAGCCGGGGCCGGCTGTGGAGCACAGCAAGGCCGAGGAGCGGGCGCAGTCGCCGACGCTGTCGGAGCGGCTGTCGGCGTCCCCCGCGGCCTCGCCGGCGCCCCCTAGCCCGCAGCCCCCTCAGCACCAGTTCCAAGCGGCGCTGGTCGCTGAGAAATACCTCCTCTTAGAACAGGTCGAGGGTTCCTCTCTTTGCCGGTGTGTGGACGTGCGCACTCAAGAGGAATATGTATGCAAGGTGAGCCCTAAATTTATTACACACAAGTGTTCATCTAAATGATCTAATCGTTTGTCACACGACACTCTAATATATCGATTAGCTATCACCGCACACGTAGGTAGTTAAACAATCCTTGTGGAGTGCATGATGAATGTAAGTATTAGTGATATCGATGGATAATGTTATTCGACACTGAATCTTGATACATAAAATATGTTTAATGCATGTAGGATTATAAAGCCAAAACAAAAAAGTTGACAAACAATTTATACGTCAGGCCAGTACGATATGGTTTGAATTGGAAATCCATTTTCAATAAGTAATCTAGTTGGAAAACAAAACAACAGAGTTCAACTTTCTTTGACTGTCACCTGTCACTGTCAGTGTCATCTAACTTTTCAAATTTTCATTGTCAAAAGCTACTTCTATAGTGCCACCATAGAGCTAGCAAGGATATGAGAATGTAACGTGTTTAGTTTCGACACTGGCTGGTTACAACAGCCAGTTGCGTAGCTTTGTTTGATTGATATTAGTGCGTAATCTTTTCAATCGACCTCTGGCCCATTTTAATTGGCTAAATGGTGAACCTTTGTTCTATAAAAATGTTAAATAAAGTTTAGCTTTGCCTTAGTTGTTGGCTGTAAATTCAATACGTAAACAATGACATAGACTTGATGCAAGTTTATAGGCTACTTATCGAGAAAGTGTATGACACTATAATAGGTAGGTAGTTTTATTTAATTGACTAGTGTAATAATGGTAGCTACCCACTACCTCCATAAGAGTAGAGGCCAAGTCAGGCCAACATATCTAGTACCAAAAATAATGATATCATTTGTTATAACTAGAGTTATCAGATCTGACTTCATTTTGTACCTATGTACCTAGGTACCTAGTAACTAATGACATAGTCATTGAACCTAGGGTTAAACCGCTTTACCTAGTCAATTACCTATGCACGTACCTAACTACCTTATAACAAATGGAATAAATAAAAGCTTTACCTACACAAACAAACAACATTTATTAGTGTTTTTCGGATTTTTTTTTTAAATTACGTACGTAGGTAGTAGGTTCATACCTAGTTACATTTTAATAATAAACATTCATAGTTGTTTCAGGCTCAAATTTTTATTTATTTAATTTGACGATTAAGTACCTATCTTCTTATAACTAGATACCTAGTATGTAATTGCTTGTTTGATAAGTGAACATCAGTCAAAACCACGAGGGTCTAAAATCTAAACTTCACTCGATCCTTTGATGCTGAATCCCTTAAAAAGGGTTGCTATCCCGTGGGATAGAAACCCCATGGAGATAAGCCCATATCCTAATAATGTGCCCACATGCCGCGGCCCTTTCTGCAATTACTCAATTGAATGCTTGCAAATCCACGCTTAACTTTCTCTGGTTTCCCTTATTTCACACGGTTAATGATTAATTTTACGAAACAATAAATATACTAGTTGCTATTTTTATAGAAACATAAAGGGCTGTTTCACCATCCATTGATTAGTGTTAACTGACGGTTAAATGTGATGCCGTCTCCGTCTATCCGAACAAAACAAATAGAGACGGCCGGCTTGTTAAAAAAAAACATACGATACCTATATCAATTATCGAACGGAGCTGGCAAAGCAGATAACAAAAAAAAATCGTCCTTTGATTTAAAAATCGAAGTTCCTCTTGATGTATTCGAAAGCTGAATGAATGCTCGTCCTTTTGCCATCAATTAGGAGCTTTAATTACATGTATTTTAGGTTAATATTAAGCATAAGAAGCTTGCATTAAAAAACACCGGTTAATTTAAAAAAAAAAACATGATTAATCGCTAAAATGCATTGTCAATGGCTAAGTATAAACGATGTCGTAGCCTTTATATGTCAGGGCCTCACTGCTCGATCGCACTTGTAGGCCGCTGCTACACCAAACAATGTCATGTGTCTTTTTCGCAACCGATCGTGTTAACAATAACCTCTGAAAGATTAATGAAACAAAAAAAAGAATAAAACTTTTTTTCATTTTTACGTTAAATGTCTTTTATCATTATTATCAAAATACATTTTAAGTATGTCGTCTACATAATTTTCATTTGTTATATTAGTCTTAAATGATATCAGTGACGAATTAAGTCATGCCTCTCCACCCATAAAGCCTCACATGAATCATAAGCACATTTGAGTTGACTGACGCTGATAGATAACTATCAACCAAGGCTTCCATAGTCATTTTAGGCAATGCAGGATAACATAGTTCTAGACAAAGGCCCATACGGTATTGTCAAGGCGCAAAATAGCCACTTCCTTCGTGAGAACCTGACAAGGTTGCGTGAGGCAACGACGTTGCTAAACGTATTTACAACACTGCCTCTTGCCGACACGACTGACACATTTGTGTACATGCCTCATATGACGCGACGCCTCGAACTTGCCAGCTACAACTAATTTCAAAATTACTGACACAAAATTGCCTATCAATTGCTTTCAACGTCTAGTAAACTGTAGTATCTAAACACGTGGTACCGACGCGCCTAAAATAAGCGAGACCTTCTCATTGACATTGTGAAATAGTCTGTTGATAACGAACGCTTCGAATGTCAGTGCGAGGCTAGCGGGCCCCTCCTAGGCCTCCCCTCCCACTAAACAAAAGCGTTCGTCGCAGTGATAGTACGGCACGCAGACATAACGGAGCCAGAGGTTTGAAAAATAAGTACTTTGTAGGCCATCGAAACGTATTCGCTATACAGCTGAAGACAATCGATTCTTGGTACCAAACCAATCAGATCAAATACCAAACAATGGTACCGTTTACAGCCGAACGGATGCCCGCAAACTGGGTTAAATAGGAATTGTTAAACATTATCTGGTATGCTAGTACTGTTGCTAAGGCCAAATGCAGATGCCGTCTCTTTTGCAAGCGATTATCCAAATACAGATAGCGTAACTAGGTTAGCTCCCGTAAAGCGCATTCGATGCCAAATATTATCAAGTGTTCTGTCAACATTGCGAATTTTATCAATATCTCGACTTAACAAACACCTCGACAAATGGGTCATGTAGTATTTTTGTACCGCCCAATTTTAATGTAGAGCGCGTAAGCGTCGACTCGTCTGGCGATAGTAACGAAAATAATATTTCACTAAACTGTTTTCCTATAAATAATTGCGTCAAAAAAAGAAATTGTTCGACGCACGCGACGTGATTCATCATTCGTGAGTCGAGAAATCAGATTTGGAATTCGCGTCCGCGGTGTCGTTGACATTTTCGTGCTGGTTCGAAAATAAATTGTGACTGCAGTCGTTAGCCGGGAACTGTGCGCTGCCACGCCATCCGACGCTACGCAAGCCATAAGCGACTCCGAAATACCACTGCACACTAATAATAAAAATTCCCAAGCAATCCTTTCTAAACATAGCACAGCATACCCTCTATTTTGGAATTTTGAAGCGAGAATTACCGTTTACTTTGATTTCTAAACTAGATACTAGTCACCCAGGAATTCCGTTTGAAGCCCACGGGGTCCGATATTTGCGAAGGGTCAGCTCTATTCAAATGTTTCAACCTCGTTATTCACGTTAGACTTAGCCCTTTTAAATCATGGTCTCTTTGAAACGGGGCCCTTTTGAATCTCTATTTATTACACGTTCCAAAGATCCGCACGTACATCCCCTGATATATTGTAATAGCTAGTTCCTTTACAAAACGCTTAGATGGATGATTTAAAAGTATATATTGAAGTAGAGTTAATCAGTTGGTACTGGGTTTTATTAGCGCGACCCATCACGCAATCGAAACAATTTGGGTCAAAGAAAATTACATTGGCCTCAAAGCCTTTTCAAAAATGCAAGAGAAACGTTATACTCGTATTTCTAGTCAACACCGCTTACGTTCGTAGTTTGATATCGGTGGACTATTTTATTTATTCCGTGTGTTTTCCTAGGTGGTGTCCCGAGACTGCAGCAGTTTACTACAAGCGCACTACCGTCTCGACGGACACCCGCACGTCAACCCCATCCACGAAGTTCTAGTCGGCGACAAGAGAGTGTACCTAATATTCCCTCGGTCGCATTCTGATCTCCATTCGTATGTGAGGGCGAGGAAACGGCTGCGAGAGCACGAAGCTCGCAGGCTGTTCAGACAAATGGCAGAGACGGTCGCTGCTTGCCATGACCAGGGCATCGTCTTAAGGGACCTCAAGTTGAGGAAATTTGTCTTCGCGGATCCTCAAAGGTGAGTTTTTATGTCTTTTAAAACTGCAACGCTATTTATTTTATATGTTTGAAGCACTTACATATTTCTAAACTGGCAATAACTCGTGTTCAAGTTGGCAGTCATATAATGTGAAATGTTTTCGCAAGTTTAAGAAATTTCAACGAGTATAAGTTCGCAATACTTTGTAATACGACGTTAGTATCCCTCGATGGAACAGCGCAACAGAAACAAAGTCGGCCGGCCGCGGTTCCGATTGCTGCTGCGCTAAATTCTGCCGACGAAACCACTGACGCAAGTTGCACTGATATCTCGAGCGCGCAATCGCCTCGCCGGGCCCAGATCGATCAATCGATTACATCCTCAGTTTTTTATTACTCCGCCCACAAGAAAGATCTATCGTGAGAACACTAGCCGGACTCACAAAAAGGTCGGAAGGGAAACGGAAACGCTGTTGTATTTTAAGTAGCGCGTCATTTCCTTTCTTGATCGATAGCGCCTCGTACGACAGCGATAAACGGTTATCAGGTCATTCATTAGCGGCAGTGTGCATGCGGCTCATGTTGCCTTAATTATGATAGCAGTCGTGCTCGATAACCTAAGTAAGTACTGTCGCCAGGGTATCGCCGCTGGCGCCAGACTCACAACCGGTTCGAAGACATCTCCTTTCTACGATGCAAAACTTCAATTGAATATATGTCATGACTTCGATCAATTTTATCTTTATAGATAAATGAGATTATTCTCATGACTCATTACCCAAACAATACCTGAAACGTATATTTATTTGACAAAAAACGCACGTTACAATAAGACAATCACGCATAGGGGTTACTCAACGGCTATTTTAATTACGACGTCGAACGGTAGCCCGCGGATTTTCGAACTTTTGAAATGTTATCTGGCCTCCATTGTTGCGAATATCTCCGGCAATGCTAGCGGCTCAAGGCGAACAGTGTCATTGCTGCGTACAATACCGCGCGCGCCGCAATGGGGTCAAGGGTCCGCGGCCGCGCTGCGCCCGCGACGCCGCGCAAGCGTGTGCACCGTGCACTGCGCGCCGCGGCTACCTGCGACCCTTAATACGATCAGGTGATCTCGGTTAACCCCTCGATGGTACACCAGAAGATTATTATGCACCCCTTAGCACGAAATAAATTAACAAACGCATTCCTCAAAATAAAATTCCACTATTCACCTGCCCGCATCCCAATGTTGGCCATTGTTGATTTAATGAGATGAGATTACCTTTATTTTGTTGAGATTAATGTCCGTAAAAAACCAACCTTTTTTATTATGCTCCAGCTACTCTCAAGAGTTTGTCGGATCCTTCTCGTTAAACGCGGTTGACGCAAATAAATCTAAGCCGCCCCCAGTCATCCTCCCACGTACGGGGCAACAGCCAGCTTTTTGTGTTCGTATTGAGTTATCCTTGCCGTCCCCGCTGAGACAATTTTCGTTACGCCTTCACAACTCGGGAGCTGACCGTAATGGTTCCTTTGACCTTTGTGGAATCGTGCGCCGTCCGCCGTCTCTGCTGACATTCGTGCGCGGAGCTAAGAAAGTAGCCAAAATGCCTTTGACGCGACCGCTAACTCCGCTAAGCCGCAGACTGCTCGCCTTGTAAAATAGGTTTAGCTCCACAGGCACGGCTGACACAGCCTCCCCGCCAAATGGCAGATAAAACCCAACGACTCCCATCTACATATTTACGCAACAGTAATAATTCAGTACGCTTTGAGTGGACAGACAGAGAGAAAAGGTAAAATTTAATACTCTTTTGAGCGGCGCGTCATCAAAGCTAGCGTTGTCAAAAGCGGTTCGCGATGCGGAACGGGAAGCACCGCGACCGTGCCTCAAATGTAAAAACTTTTGCTTCACCCTTTATGTAATAGCAGAGGCGAGTGCGCCTTGAGAAGCCTTTGCCAAAGTTGTTGCTCAAAGCTGAAATGTTTAACATACATTTGGTTATTACACACGAACGTTAACTTTGAACCATATAAAAAAATATTAAAATTAAAACAGCTTGCAATGAAAATATTTTGTGCTTGGATAATCTACTACGAAATATAAAAAATAAAAGAAAACATCTGCGTGAACAAACAACAGTTAAACATTGGCCAAACGGGACGCAACCTTGCCAAGCGAAGTCTGTTTGTCTGTCTATTAAAATTATTTAGACAGGATATTGCATATGCGCTTCCAGTTTTGGCATGTGTGCTTTCGGAACGGAAACGTTTTTGTTTCTAACGGACCTTCGACTCTAGGTCAGGTAAGCAACCGGCCGCGCTGGCCAATTACTGACACGGGAATCCCATCATCTCCCGCAGGGCCAGATGCCCTAATCGCTGTTCCCAGAGGAGCTTTTTTGTCAAAACGCGTCCGATTATTCAGCTGGTCAGCGTGACCGTAACTTATTATCATAAAAGGCAGCTGCCCTTGTTTAGCCCTAAAATATCTAATGATTATGCACATGTCGCGATGAGCACTTGAACTCTACAGCTGTTCTTCGCAATCGTGAGAATTGTTGTATGGGTGACTGGAAGGTGCAACATGAGCAAGTGCCCGCCCCGCGACCTCCGTTCTCACGTCTTGTGCGATATAAAGGCACCCCTGATTATAAATTCGAGCCATCCGGGGACGCGGGACGCCGCGATCAACATCCCGCCGTCCCGTCTCAAAGGTAAACAAGAACATTAATATTGATTCCGAACTCTCTTTGACGCTTTGAAGTGGATTTTCTTAACACTCGTCCGTAGTTTTTCTTGTCCTTTGAGATGAAAACGGACTTTTTTCATCGAGCACCCCGAGAGTGCTTCGAATACGGTTCTTTGACATGAAAATGAAGAAGTATTAAACTAACGTCCTTTGGAATTTCAATTGAAGAAAGTTTTAGTGCTGAAGTTAATTTCGCAACTCTATCTAATAAGATTTGCATTGGGATTGTGCCGTATCGCGTTAACACAATCCAAATAAATATCTAGGCTTAAAGAGGGTCCCGCCTCGTGAATCGGCCGCGTAGGCATGTGGCCTTTGCCAGAAATCTGGGTTAAGTTTCCGTTAGTGTTGGCGTGTCAAAGAAAGCCGTCGGTGTAAACTTAATCACTGTCGCAAATCGGAACTTGCTTTCTCTTAGTGCTACTTGTACATGTTGCTTTTGTGTTGGAGTATGCAATGAGAGCTTCATATGAAACTAGAAACTATCAAGAGAAATCTCATGTGTATCCGGGCGCAAGCCTTGGGGAGCAAATCGAGGTCGCTACGGCCGATAACGCAGGTAGAAGTATACTCTGCGCCCTGTGGATTATCTCACAACATCCTCCTTATTAAACATGAGATTGCTCTAATCTTACACCCAGGAAGGTTGCTTTGTTGAACCAAACAAGCAATTAACTACGATGGTTATTCCAAGCGGTGACGTGATGGCGGATTTGACGTCGGAAAGCCGGATGTTTGACTGTAAACTACTTTTGTCGAATCTGAATAATGCATCCATAATTTTAGCATGACCGACAGGAAACGGCGAGGCGGAAATACATTCATGCAACGCGTCTTTGTCCACTCTGTGATCTTTAAAAACAATTCATTTTCTACGCTATTTTTACAACGGAATTAGGCAAATGTTTCGCTCCAGACAAATCGGAGCCCATATCCCGTAGATACACATACTACGAATCCTTTGTAAACAGGACCAGGTATAAAATTGTCCCCGGTGCATTGTCGGGTCCCATCCCGCCCACTCCATGCCAAAATAATAATAGCCCGGTGCATCCAGGTAACAAAACAAAACCCTCGTTTTTTGCGTAACGCGGTGTTCAGAAGCCGGATTGAGTGATCGAATGCACTGCAAACAATGACTGCGTTCGATTACGCAACGCGATATGAGAGCTCGCAGCACCAACCGAGGCTGTTTGAGCCGGGCGATGATCCAGGTACCTGGCAACTCTGAGGATGCCTATATTTAATAACAGGTTAGGTGCTGAAATTCGAGAGGAGTCTCGTTACGACGCGCAACGTGTGTGTGTATTCACACGTCTGCGTTTTAACGGGATGGTATATTTACGGTCCCGCTGGCAGTCGCCGGCGGATGTGCCAAATCGGTTCGCGATATGCGACGCGCCACCCGGCAGACACCGCCGCCGCGCATGCCAGCCCGGCCACCGACTGACACGACATTTCCTTCTAATTTAGTAACGATTTATATTCAAGCCGGGCCTTCTTGAGCTTTGTAAACACGCGAGACTATATCGTGCGGAGATCGCCGCCCGGGGCGGTCGCACGCACGGCACCAGTCGATCAGACCAGAGCGCCTACGTCTATTTTGAAAACGTTTTGAAACCCAGTTGCCAAAGCCGTGGTGCAAGACGGCCACATTACAACGACGTATTTGCATAATACTGGGCGCTTGGTAATCCTGGTACGTCTTAGTTTCGACTCGACAATTGTTCAACTTGGGCCATCGTGAGAGTTATTGGCGTTGCATAACGGTCCTTAAGTTACAATTTATTTGTAACTGCGTAATTGCTAATTGATCCGAGGGGCGCATAGTTGGCACGGTTGCGGGCAGGCGTGGTTGTTGGGATGACCGATCGTTTTGCGGGCATGAGTTCATATGGGGAGCGTGATTCAAGCGTGCCGGCATCCAGCGCGGTTTGGGGCGTTTTGACGACCTCGCGCGGTGCGCGGCGTGGTGAGGCCGCCGAAGTGTGCCAATGTCGCCGCGAGCCGGCGCCGACGCCGCCTCCTCGATCGTGCGGAACCGATGCTACAAACTCACTCGAAAACCAGACAAAACGGTAATCGACCGCTATAATAAATCTAGATTCGTCATTCACCTTGAAAATAAGATCCAATATCCATTGAAGGTTATTTTGACTTTACGACCGAAGACTGTATGACGCGGAATGCTCCCAATAACACCTACACCTCTCCCTCAAACTGAAAATAAATGGATCGTTCAACAACGCAAGCATTCGTCACGACTATAAATAAAGCGTGTTCACACCTTTTTTGGTGGTTCGAAATCACCGGACGCGGCTACCGGACGCCCGGCGAGAGTATAGGCGAATGTCACTCGTGCAGGAAGCACAATGTGACGACTTTCGGAGAAATAAATTGCCGGTCACCGATGTCATCCATACAAAAGCAAATCCGATTGTGAACGGAATCCAAAGCGATAATGGGCTTATGTTTACATACACCTTACATCAAACAACGCATTTATTGTCCCATCGGAAGGGCGGGGGTGTTCCGGTAGAACCGTGCACTTCCTAACATGCTTTTGTTACGATATGTAACATGTTTTTTCGACTTTCCTGCCTTTTCAAAGTCATTACCACACATAATGTGTCGCAGTAAATTATTTATAGTATCGGGAGCATAGTTGAGAAAATGCACGACTAGCTATTAAATCGATCTGGTTGCGTAAAACAAAGGTCTGCGAAGCCTTGTGCAAGCGGCGCGCCTGCGCCCGCGCAGTGCCGACATATCTGCAGATTTGCGTAACGCGCACTTATCCGTTGACATGCCACCCGCATGTTGCACACCAAGCCCACTGAAGTTGCATTCGACCGGCCCTCAAAGCGCTAAATTATCGGATTGTGTATAGCGATTTCAAGAGTACATATCTCTCAACAGGCTTAACGACTTACCTATTTAAGGCGTTCAAGGAATACCTCCTCCTATTCAATTGTACCATTCGTATTCGCCGCTTCGCCTCGGCCACACGACATCTCACGGAGAACAAGGGGTGTCATGTCATGATATCACCGTATGAGTCACCGGTCGTGACCGAAGACGCTGTAAATGTAAGACGGCGCGGTTGAACCGGGGTAACCTTCGCGGTGAGGTCGAGCATAAGGCACGCTCATTAAAGCATTGCAAAAAAGGTTTTACGGCCCGGCGCGCGCCACCCTTTCTCCGCGAGATGGGTGCATTCACTTCGCCCCGGCAAAAAGTATGCACGTGCCAACAATTAACCCGGGACAAGGTTTAAAGACGGGCCATAATTGCGCCCTCTCGACCACAGCGTTCCGCGCGGCCGCTCAAGGAGAACACTAACACGAGGAATCACTGACCGTCGACACACGCCACCCGTTCCCACTTTACGCCGTTCCATATCGTTCCATGCTTGTTATCAGGAATTTTCGACGCCATGGCAACAAAAGCTCGCCTGCCGACTGAAACATAAGCAAGCCTTGGATGTTTTTATTTTGCTTTGCACTTACTTTTATTGCGCCGCTTTAAAACCTGCCTTCGTCGGTTACGACGTTTCGGAGTCTGCTGTCCTAAGACGCGGAGCCATTGCATCCGCGAGCGAAGGTCGCTGACCGCCGAAAACCACCCAGCGTAAACAATCCTAACATGAGAACAAAATAAACAGCCGTGATGTAACCAAATAAGCTTAATGAAACAGTAGCCGAAAACCAATAATCGTCACCTGTGACTAGCAGTGGAGTCATTTTCGTGTGAATGTGACTCAAGGAATGATACGGACGCATCGAAAATGTGATTCAATTGGACTTCTGGACGTCTCGTACCTTAGCAATCAATGTGACTTCTGATGAGTCAACAGTTAAGTACACAAGTTATTCGTAGCGTTTCAAAGAGGCTGTTGTGGACTACATGTTTACTAAGTAAACTATTTACAATTCGAGTACGTGACTTGTTTCGCGTATACAATCGCACTCACAGGATAATAGGTATCAATAATTAAGAACTGTTGTTTGCAGACAAAATTTTATCATATCAGGTAGTTTTGGGCGTGTCCGAAACTCCGAAATCGATGAAACTCTTTTTCGGTAGAGAATATAATCACATTACACATGTTAAAAAAGAATAGCTTGTACTTTGCGGTATTCGTCATAAAAATAATACTTTCAAAGAAAGAACTAACAATGCAATGAATCAGTATGTGACAATGCGTCAGTGCATTATGACGTCATAGCGCGGGAAGTGAAATCGAAGGGCAATGTCGGAGGGTGCAGGGATGAATCATAGGAAGTCGGGTCACTACCCCCGCATAGACCCTCCAACGCTATTTATGGCGGTCTAAAATTATCCAGAGTAAAGTTAAATGTTACTGCCTACACAAACCCAATGTAAACATCGTTCGATGTTATGTATCTTCCAATTAGACCGGGAACATTGTACAAACATGCTACATATCTAATTGGCTTTTTAAAACATTAATATCTTATCTGTCTAAGATTAAAAGCCTATTCGAAATGGCGTGTCATAAAACCTTATCTGGAAAGGTGTGATATTTCATATTTTTGTGCCACATCATTATGCTTTTAATGAAAACGCAGCCTAAAATCTTAGGTAGCCGGACTATTTCACGCAGTGAGCAAACAAAAACAAAGAAGCTCGCAACAAAACGAATAAAGCCAAGACGGTGTGGAATTAAAAATGCGAGTATAAATAAAATAATTATACACGAGAGCGACGAAGGCACTGGAGGCTTCTGTAAGGATGGTACCGCGTAGACGCGCACTTAAGTTCGAGTTAAAAGTTTTACGATGCAGGGGACTGACCGGCTACCGCGCGCCGTAGTCAGCTTCGCTACCACTTTTCCGCTTCCGTTTCAAGTTTTACAATAATATAATAGTTTATCTAACTACTTCGAATTCGGCTATCTAGAGATTAGTCCTGTGTATAGTCATACGTTGCTACGTTGTGTTGTATACACGATGTGCAATTGAAGTGGGCGATTTGCGTATTACATTCCGAATGTATGATCCATATCACAAATATAACATCACCGCGTTCGTCCGCAACGGGCCGAGGCGTAAATACGTGTTTGTTCCAGTAAATAGTTTTATATCTTTACTCCCACTCCCGCAGTTCGTCGCGAAATATCTGCGGAGGTGTACCAATTTAACGAACCGCGGAATCGAGCGACCTTATAAAAAATACTTATTTTTATTTAGTTCGTACGCCTTTGTAGTGTAATGTATAAAGTCAAAAAGACCAAGCATTCCATTTGGCCAATGAATAGGTTGGCGTCTCTGCATGATTTACGGCTGCCCGTCGTGCGCGCGCATCTAAAAGGCCGTACGTGTGGTTTAAATTGTAATTACATACGCCTTATTGCTTGCGCCAGCTCTGCGCTGGCGCATCGAGCGTTTACCTCTCCCCGACTGCAAAATAAAACCGGTCCGGCAGTGGCCAGAATTACGATTAGTCTTCAATCACTAAATCTCTGCCGGCCTTATATGGCACAAATACACCGAGTTTTTCTACATCTTCGTTAATTTCGAAAAACGATTCAGTTCATTGATAAAAAAGACTGGTAAATAAATTTATGGCAAAGCGAAAAAATTTAATACGTACCTAAATAAGTTCATAAACAATCGTTGTTCATAAGATCAAATTGTAAAATTCACCTACTTGACAACATATATTGACGTGACGTAATATAGAGAGAGAGACACATAAAAAAACTCATTTAAGTATCTTTCATTGGAAGCACTTTAGTTTCAGTTTTTAAAAAGCGTCATAAATTTTGAACCTTATACTTTTTTATTATGCTTAATTAGTAAGAAAAACAGTAAGAGTGAGGCCACTAGTGTCTTACAGAGATTAACATCATTCGACCTGTTGCATGTTCCCTTAAAGTTAACAGAAATAAAAAATAACACGTTGTATATATTGTCTTTTTGTACTCAGCTGACCTGCGTTATAATTCTAATGCGTGCGGGCGTGCATAAACAATGGTTATTATGCTTATTAGTAAGCGCGTCGCGGCCGTGCCATGGCTGCATCCTGTTTGCCACATTTGCACTTGTCTTTACCATTTTCACCTTTGCCTTGACTCACAATATGGTAAATCGTGATCGTGAACAACAATTAACACGACTTGTTGATAGCGCAATGTTTTCAAAACACATTGTATATTATAATGCATACCTAATACATTCTTATTTTCCTGGTCAAATCAATCGAGACCAATAAATACTACACATTATTTATTATACTTGGTTTCATACTCTGGTCCTCCCCGTAGGTATTTTCCCTCTACTATCGGTTCTCGGAATCATTTACGGCGAACATGTCCGTCTGGAATTTGCTCAGATAAACAAACTAATGCTCTACGTAATTAGTCAGATACATGATGTCATTGTTTCTCACTTCATAAACAAATGTCAAGAGGATCTTCATTTCTAGTGGGAGTATAAGCGAGTTGATTGTGAGAATAATCCGTCTCTCTCGAACTGCTATAGCTCGAACAGGATGGAAGAAATTATCCACACGGCAAATGCGGGCACTTTAGAGGCTACTGTCCTCTTGATTCGAGCCCAGCGTAGGCGCATCCTAATCTCGCTCCGAAACTACGCTGACGTAACTCAGTTCACGGTCGCCGAGAGGAAATGACGCAAGCGTTGCACACAGCGTTACAACACGCCGTAGTCGCCAAAACAATTCACGTGACCGCCAAACAGTCGGCCATTCTTAAACATTATCGTCAAGTTAAACTTGTGCGGCTTGATTTTGCTTTACGGCTGCGCTACCACGAGTTCTGATCGCGGGCGGGATTCGCGAGCCGGTCGTGTCGTGAGTTCGCCAAGGTCCGCCGCAACGACATTGGCGTGTATTTTTAAGCACAATTTAAGACCGTGAGCGGCAATCGGGAACGCTCTGCGACATTGAAATACGCTGCGTTGCGAAACGGTACTCTTTTCGTGGTTCTGGCCTCGCATTTGAGATTGAAGAATACGTATAATAAATATGAGAACGTATCCGACCTCCGTTCGCGGTCACACGTTGCGTAACCAAGCGACGAACAATACCCCGCATTGACGTAACGTCAAATTTGTGCTTGATTGACGTTTGACAAATGGTTATTGGTCATGATGAAATTATTTCTCCGATTGTTAAGCATAACACCAATGTCAACACGAAAAGTCGCTCGCTCATATAATTCCTTCACGCTATTGAGCGTCGAAACGCGAGACAAAACATGCATGAATGCTAAAGTGTAGTTTACAGAGGGGTCGTGAGTTGACATTGCTGTTTGATGATCTCGACATGAAATCATCGATATAAACGTGACAATACACTAGCGTCATTAGCAAACTTGTTGAACATTCCGCTCTTGTTTTTCTATAGCGCACAATCGAACGTATTTGTACAGATTCGTCGTTTTGCGCAGTTGTTCGCTTGGATTCGCGACGCTGATGTAATCAGTCCGCGTATTGAGTCCGCCCGCACTGAAGCCCAAAACAATGTACCAGCAAATTGTTTTGTCGAAAGCAATTGCTTTCAGATTCTCGAAACGTGAGCGCCCACTTCGTAGTCGTAATTCGGTTCAGTAGCATTTGACGCAGGTTTTCATTAACCGCCTACGCGGCGTAGCACGTGACCTGTAGCGGTCGCTACGCCGTAGCGCTGACGTCACAAGCCCCGTGACGCGCAGGGATATCGATCTTTATGACTACCTAAAATTATGTAGTATTTTTTCAATTGTAAGTTGACGTAGAACGCGGAAGCCGGCTGATAGGCCACGAGCAAGGACGGACCCCGGACGCTTGCGACACCCGAGGTAACGTCAGCCGGCATACCTAACTCGTGAGCGAGAGAACACCTAAGAAACTAATAGGCATTATTCTTGGTGAACATGCGCAAACTTCTACTATAATCGATAGAGCTTGGCAAAACATAAGCATCTTTGAAAACCACGCTGTTATTTATACGAAACAAGGAAAGAAGAGACATTTGTAGACGTTTTGTCCTCCTTGGAGAACGAGCATTAAAAAACAACAATCGAATCGAGTCAATAATTTCCTTAACCAGTATCATGAAATTTATATTACTGTTCATAATGCACCGCCTATTTCGTTCTCCGATAATTATCCAAGGGACCACAGAGCTCTATCTCCCTCGGACCCGCAATATTGGAGTGCAACGCCTCACCTGTCACCTTCACAGCGAACGACCAGAGGTGACATTGCCTACACCCTGATGAAATTAACACTCACACTTGCAAATCGATATGCGATTGACGTAATGTTTATTATTACAACGTGTGAAGTACCAAAGCTGGCGTGCGCAAAATCATCTTATCTGTAAAATGATTAAGTTAATTTTCCAATGACGTGGCTGGATGACTTGAGACGCGTCATCCTTGGAATGTTTCTGAACGCTTCCGTGATGTTTTCTACCGCACTATTCGCAGAATTCTGGAATCCTATAACTAATGCTAGTAACACCGATGTTTGCCTTGTAAACATTACTGTTTTCTTACCAAGCATTGAAACAATAAAGTCTTATAAAGAAAAAGAAACGGATCCGATAACAAATTGGAGATAAACTCTATCTTGGCATCCGTTCATGTAATCATCGTGTTATCTAGTACAGTGGTTGCTATTTTTCGAACCGGTATCTAATTCGATATTGTAATAAATTAACATGGGTGAGATTCCGGCGGCGGCCTCCGCGCGAGGACTGCTCGGTTCAATGTCAGTTGCGCAAGCGCTTCCGCCTCGCCCGCGCCGACCAACCAGGAACGAATGTTCCAAATTCAAATTTAACACGTTCGTTAACGAATCAAAACAAAAGACGTAGAAGCGGAAAAAAAAACACGACTGATGTTCAAATTAGTTTTCAGTTTTTAGGGTTCCGTAGCCAAAATGGCAAAAACGGAACCCTTATAGTTTCGCCATGTCTGTCTGTCTGTCCGTCGACGGCTTTGCTCAGGGACTATAAATGCTAGAAAGCTGTAATTTTGCACAAATATATATGTGAACCAAGCCGACAAAACGATACATAAAAAAATTTTTTTAGAGTATCTCCCATAGACATAAAGTGGGGGTGTTTTTTTTTCTCATCCAATCTTGTAGTGTAAGGTATCGTTGGATAGGTCTTTTAAAACCATTAGTGCTTGAACTGTACCAAGTAATGAGAAAACAAAATAATACACGTGCCAAAAGATAACGGCAATTCTTTGATAACCCGTACCGAAACGCAATCTTTTCGCGAACCGAGATAAAAATTTACATTCAAGTGTCACTGTGGACTATGACATCGGAACTAACCCAGAAAGTAGAGTCATGTTACTCCAGCATTTTTTTTTAAATTTCATCATTTACCTTTACGTCAGCTCTTGCAGCTTCTGACTACGTGATTGCACACGGTAAATTCAAGTTATATTCGCCGGTATTTTCATTCGAACTATTCTTAATAATTTCTTAGCCTGTTTTCGCCTGTGAAAATCACGTTCTGATGTAACAATGCGGGTGGTGTTATAATACCTTCGATCGCATCATCATTATATAATCTCGTGGCAGATTACCATACATATTTAGATAAAACCCGTGCTACTGTTCCTCGTTCACTTATTTGACGTATCCATCTGTCTCCTTTACACTCAACTGGTTGGAAAGAAACACGTAGCTAACTTAAGCCACTTGTCAGCAGTGTTCCACTTAATGAATGCCCCAAAGTAATTACAGGCCATCTATTCTGAGTCAGATCAGCCAATTTAAATAGTAAAGACTCTGAGATAACTTAGTAATACCTTGCGCCCGCGCCGTTTACACTACGCTTTTTTATTTTCATTTCTTTTTTCTCTCCGTCTGTCTCGATACAGTCGGCCATCTGCCACATAATTTGTGCAGTTCTATTTTATTGTAAAGTCCGTTTCCGTTCCCGTTACATCCGGTCGTCGAGAGCACTCCAAGATTTAAGTTCCCTTTACAAATAGCCCTCTGGGAACCGATTCATCGATCGTGTTCCCGTTCGATTTGTTCGAATGCTCTGTACTCTCTAGGATCTAAACACGGTCATTGTACTTATCTACATATGGTACGCGACACAGTCAACACTTTAAAGGTCGTAATACTATCTCTTATCTCTCCCAGATAGCGGCGCTAAGGTCGCGCTATGCCGCAATGTGGTCCATGTTACCAATTAACTTCTTGATAAAGCGTTTGATGTTACAATGGAAAGCTGAGCTCAAGGTGTTCCCCTCATTGTGCCAGGTTAATCTTCAAACAATTACCTGGATGAGAATGAATGCGTTTTTGTACCTTGCGAATTCAAAGCGACCCTCTTCATCCACCGATCAGCTTGCACAGATGTTCCTGTAAACAAATACTGCTTTGTGCGACTCCAACGCATGATTTATTATTCGGTCTACTCGCCGAATCGATGATGCCTCATAGAAACCAGTCCATTGTGCAAATCCCTATTCAAGACCAAGAAAAACACCTTTCAGGAGACAATGAATTGCACATGCAATGACTTGTCTACCTGCACGCACGTGTTCGGCATTCGCATACCATGCAGACATTAAATCAGTTTATTTGAACCGAGCCGTGCCAAATTAAATTTCAAATCTAACCGCTCAGAATTCCTTTTCGCTTGCCTGGAAAGAAGTGCAACGTTTGTTAATCTGGCATCTCGTAAAAGATCTTTACGGCCTATAATTTATAGAGTGTACAGCGATGAGTCTATTTTTGGGTTCAATATATTATTTTATATCGAATACACACATATTGTATGAGGCTCCAGTGTCGTCTCAGGAGTGGTCGTTACTTGCATATATAATTTACGACAGGGATTATTTATAGCACAGTTTTGCGAGTAAATAGTTGCATTTGCATTATGAGTACAGTCTCAGTGGAAGCAACATTTCAATACGCATGTGTATGACCGTTCATGGTTCAAGAAACTGTGACCATAGGGCTGTGTTTGGACACCTGATGACTCTATCTGGGTGCACACATCCCGACATTCGATACAACGTAAGGTCAATAAAGTTTCGTTACTATCAACTATCCATGTTTATTCAAATGTTCCTATAACCAGTCTCTAAGTTTGGCTTTCGACATCTGCTACGTACGAGGTCAATATTTGCTGTTTTTTCTATAGCTCCTTTCTTTACGAGCCCTGTCTTTTGGAAGTCTTTTGTCTTGACTTAACGTGGTGCCATAACGATCAGTAGGTATTTATTCTCGCTTATTGAGCTTGTTAAAGGCCGTATATTATTTATATAGGTACTAAGATTATTGCATTTTAATCCCAATAGTAATTAATAGGTTATATATTGGCTCGGAAAACAATATACCTACAACTCTGGCGTAGGCGAACAAACGCCGGCAGGATATTACGCGATCGGAGTAAATTGGTTTGGCCGTTATTAATTTTGATAACTGGGATTCGATTCGTTTCTCTCTTTTGTAACAAAGGGAAACCATTGTAATTAATTTAGTGTAGTTTCGTTATGAATACAAATAAATATTTTTGCTGTAAAAAGATTGAATTTTCAGGAAACATCCTTGGGTTTTATTTACACAACAATTTACTTGGCGATATAATGTAACATTTGGTGATCTCGACACCGATTACAAACGTCAACAAAAAATAATATTGATGCGAGGTTTTTTCACTGGAGCTTGCGCTCGGCCATCTGTCCTTTCATTGAGATTAGAAACCTTTTTTTGGATTTTTACGTAAAACATAAAGTTGAAAAAGTGACACGTTGCACATGGTGCGGCGTCCTACCTGCCTTTGTTCGTCGCACAATGCGTATGCGCATCTGCCGCGCCGCCTGCACAACCCGACACACAGGCCGCATGTAAAGCTCCACCTTCGACCATCGATCACGTTCATTCAGGCCAACCGTCGCTGACATTGCAATTTTTTCACCTCTAGGTTTACTCAACCATTAGAACAGTAATCAAACGCTCGGGCCTAGGTTAGTCTATTAAACGCGAGGTCAATGGTTACATAACGCGCGCGAGGACGAGGTAGATTGCGTTCGGCATTGCCAAAACACTAGGCATTGCTCGCTCTTTCACCACCGATACGATAGCACTCGTTGCTTTCATTCTACAGCTCGATACATTAATTGCACCCTCGTCTGAACAATGCACGATGACGTATTTATAAAACAAAGCATCGAATACTCGTTATTTACTTATTTGATAGAAACAATCGAGTGGTCCGGACGCTGCGTTGTGAAACGAATCGGCCGTACATTACCAAACAGTTGTGTGCTACCGCTTTTGTAATTTTGTAATACATCTGGAACGTTTTGAAACTCATTAACCTGTTTATATTGCGCGTGCTTCAGTTTCAAAAGCCTCTTAGAGGACATTTTCATTCCATTATTCCCAAGTCGCGACAGCCGTGACAAAGGGACGCCCCTAAGGATTACTAATGTATGGCCAAAAAACTTTTCCCAAAGTATCACATCCCAAAAAATTTTACCCAAATTATCATTTGGCAAAAAATCATTTGGCAAAAAAACTTATCGCAAATTTACAGTTAATAAATTTTTATTTGGCAATTTATTGTTTCGCAAATAATTACTTAGTCATGTTTCATATTGCCAAGTAACATTTGGTAAAATGTATCGTTTGGCATAATGTACTCTTCCCAAAATATTGCATGACATAATAACCTACTTTTCTGGGAACAGTTTGTTTCTGTGGAGGGGCGCAGTTCTAACCTAACCTAACCCACTTTTTTGATAGCAGTTCGTTTTTGCGGGGGACGCAGTTTTAACCTAAAATCTAACCTACTTTTCTGGTAGCAGTCCGTTTTCTGTGGAGGACGCAGTCTAACCTCATCTACTTTTCTGATAGCAGTTCGTTTCTGTGGAGGACGCAGTTCTAATATAAGCTACTTTTCTGGTAGCGGTTGGTTTTTGTGGTTGGTTTGTGCGAAATGTCATTTTGAACAAACATTTTTTTGGAATACAATATTTGTCAATATAAAACGTTTGCTTAATAAACGTTTGTCGTAATAAAATTTGACAAACTAAAATTATGCCAAATGATAATTTGACCAAATGAATAAAATGCGAAATGTAAATATGCCAAAGATTCGTTTGGGAAATGAAACTATTGCGATAAGTTTTTTGGGAAGTGAAATTTGGCGAAAAATAATTTGGCGAAACGGCAGTACACCCGCCCCTAACGATCAAGTTACTTTTGTTTGTCGGACACCAATTAAACAAAAGATGTCCGAGCTCTCTTTGTGTCCGCGTAACTGTCGTAATTGTCCCCGCCAACTTACCGAAATATCACTCCTTGGGAATGAAATGTAAATTGCTCCACACACAATGGCATATTCGTCATCCAGACATAGACAGACGCGCCGTCGCCGATGATGGAGAGCGAATTTCGGCAGTGAAAGACCGAGAAACAGTTTTCAATGGGCATCGGAACTATCGTGCAGTTAGCTCATAGTAACCGATCGGCGTTTTGGAGCGGAGGCTTGCCGCAATAAATCCTTGATGGAACCTTAACCCACTTGGATGATTACGAGTGTACTCGCCTCCGGCGGACGCTGCGCGAGCGCCGACAGCGCTACAACGCTGCTCGCTGTGCCATTTCGTTTTTCCCCTTGCGTCTCTATATGGCACATTATTTCGATAAGTCAAAGGGTAGCTAAAGGTCGTTTAGCAGGTGCGTGCGACCTCGAATTCTTTAGCTACCCTTCGTTCTGGACTTATGAATAATTTATGACGTGTAAACGGTGGTACAAAGTATGTCGTGGGAGCTGCAACGGTCGCTGCAGCGAGGGGCGGTGGGGGCGGCGCAGGTGCGCCTGCCTGCGACCTTGCGCAATGCCACATATACATATGTACTCAGTTACCCACCGACATATATCGGAAACCTCTTGCGAGATATGTGTACTTTGTTTTTTTTTTTTTTTTTTTTTATAAACAAACAAACAATACAATACAATGATTAACAGAAATGAATAAAAAAAAGAACTAAAACTAACTTACTCTAAACCTAAAAATCTATATTTACAAATTTCGCCCAAGTCGTTGCTACTGGGCAGGGTGCCCATAAGGCTGGCTGCGTTTCCTCGTTGTATGGCAATGCCAATACGTTGGCCGAGGAAAGAGCCAGCCCTATGGTCACCAGTGGCACGGGCAAGCTTCTTTTTTAAAAATTTAAAAAGTGTTTTTGCTTCGGGACCCCACGGACCAAGCGTTTCAACAGCAAAAGCCGCAAATATGAAATTGTTAGCCAGATTCTCATATTTACGGCATTTTGCTGTTTCAGCCGTTGCAGCCGCCGCACCAGCCTTCAATGTTGTCTTAGCAAGATGAGACGGCGCCAATGTGTCCACACATGTGGCGTCCCAAATAAGCGGCCGTCCCATTTGCCAAGGAACAAGCGTCATTCCGTCAGGTCTTTTGCCATCATCACGAGCTAAACCAACCGGTTCCAAAGTAGATGGAACGTTGATGCTGGCAAGAGCCCGACGGATTATATCATTGAGGCAAGCGTGGCGGGATAGACGGCCGGCGCTTTTGGTACAAGCCAAACCGTGGTGACCCTGCCGATCCACATTATTGCCACAATAGCAACGATGGGGTATGACAACATTTGCGCCAATTCTAAGTCCGACAGCCAACCTGTAGCTATTGTCGTCCATAAGGTTGCCGTAATTTACGGACGGGTACGCCTGCAACCAGTAACCAGACTCCCTCTCTGCAGTAGCCAATAAACGAGCTGTTTCAGCGTTGTTGTTACTCGTTTCTATTAGGTGAGAGTAAACCCGGAGACAGATAGGTTCATCCCAAAGTTTTTGGCACTGTTTGTTGTCAGGTAAGTCTTTACCTGGGCAGGCTAACTTCCAAGCGTCTATGGCTTCGGACAAGTACGTTACCTCAAAATCACGAAGTGATGGATTTAGAATTTTTCCAATGAGGGATAACGTACTGTGTGCCGAAGACAAGAACGCTGGCAAAGCAACGCTGGAAATTTGACGAACGCCGAGACCACCGTGTCTGATGGGTAGCGTTGCTTGTAGGAACATCCTGCTATCCATTTCTATGTTTAAAATTTTATGTAATTGCAGTTGAATAATTTGATCTACTTTGTTTGCGTTTCGACATTTATTTTGTGGTTCGTTTCGTCGTAAGCTTACTAAACGATATTTACTAGCGCATTAAGTAACTAAAGATCTGGCTCATCGGCTCATTAATACTGCGTTATCACGGCCTGACATCTGATTTTAAAAATGATTGATGATTGACGTCGACTAACCCGTCCGCGTGCCAACTGGGTCAACATGCCAATGCTATGACTGTCATAAAACCGTTGTTGGCGTTGGTGTTTATGCTGTTTAATGAGAGTTTTATAAAGCTGGAGGAGTCAGGTGTCGGGTCATCAATTGAGCGACGGCGGTGAGGCGTGACGGCGAACTGGGTCAAGTACAGTGCTGTGTCATTCATCGCCGCCCCCCTCCCCGGCTGCATCGGCGCCCGCGCACGGCCTCGCACCACTTGCTCTACCCACTGAACTTGACATATCGCAATTTTTCTGCCATTTTAATGAGGTCACTGCAAACTCGCTACCGATTTATTCGGCACATCACTATCTTTGCCTGTCAAAGGTTGTACTAGTTTTACCTAGTTGCAGTGCGTTACATCAACGTAATTGCAACAAACAAGTGTGACAACACTCGTTACTTAACGTTCGTTGCGAACTGCTTGATGTAACGCCGGCGATACTTACGCCTCACCCGCGTATGAATCCACGTAATTTTCCATCCCGAGCTTATTGATCATACTTGGCGAATGCGAAGTCCATGGGCTCCTTCTGACATCATCGGGGTCGTCGCCCGCGCCTCTAGAGCCTTTGCCGCTATGATACAACGCTAATGGTCGCAGTACATTCACCGCATTACAAAAACTACTTCAGTTCCGCACTTTCTTTATTGCATCACACGGAGTGCCGTTTCGCCGCACTCTCTTCTCTTCCGCCGCGCGTTGTGCAAGCGCAAGCAGCGCCCATAGACTCCCAGCCACTCGGAATAAATTAAAGAGCGCGTCGCTAGTTCCAATTTCAAAATCAAATTCTTTGTTTCATCCGGACGGCGATTGCGTTAGCATCAGTCTAATTGCCAGCTCACTATTTCCGTACTTTCTTCGTTGCGTCACGCCCTTTGTTCGCTCCCCTCGCTATGACAGGTGAAGTTTCGCAAGTTCACTGACCTCCGCGCATCCGCGAACCGAGATACCGCGATCACAACGAGACCCGTCTCATTTATGCAATTGCGTCGCTATTTAGAAATGACTATTTCCGCACTTTCCAAATTACATCATTGCGACTAGAAAAAGTATTCGCAAGGTGAATGACCGAGTTTGTGGACCTCTCGCTGTAATCATTGCTGGGCTCGCTAGTCAGATCGTTGATCCTTTTATGATCTCATCGTAACCGTTCAGTGAGTGAATATCATAAAAAATTGGAGCGTGTTTGATAATTAAGCACATCCCATTCCCATGAGATCATGAGTGCATGAGACATCGAATGCTTTCTCAGCGAAAGGTTCGCCAAACGGTACTTTGCATCAAGGAAGTGCCGAGTCGGGCTAAGCCGCGCTCGGAGCTAGTTCATTCTATACTTAGTTAGTTATATGGACTCAAGTTTACAGCAGCGATTATCTGTCCCGCCTTCTATATTCTTCATTTCCTGCGGTTTATTTTACTGCCTACCTCGCTTGGAAACTGGCTGGTTAGATGGGAACTGTAATTGACTTGTCAACCTCAGTCAAGTCTGTCTCGGGAGAAATGACGGGGCACTGTCCGAGTGTATTATCCACGATTATCATTCGATCCACGTTGCCGATTCACACAATATGGCAGCGGGAATGCCAACCGTGAACTAACCTAGAATAACTTGTGCTGCTTCAAATTGGTTAAAAGTAACAAAAGACGTGAGAAAAGTTAAAAGTAAATGTATATTGTACCTGTAAAAGATTTGTTTGTTAATCCGGGGTCGTCGAAAATATTTTCGCGAACCGCAGAACTGGTCCGACTGGTGTCCACGGTTTAAGAGTTGAACGTAACGGCACAAACCCGTATTACCTCCACGCATCTTGTTATTCGCATTTTTATTTACTCTGATAAAAATATTTACAAACTCCACCGCATAAACAACCTTTGATTTGATCGCAATGTAGGTAAGGTTTCCCTTCAATCTATTTGATTTGATAGCAGTGTTGCAAAAAATAAGGAAGGGAATAACCATAATATTTAGTCCAAAAGGTGTAGGTTGGTTTGGAGCCACTCGTAGCGTAAATAAATGAATCATCACAAAATTTCCTTAGTATTGTTTACGCTGGGCACACGTTTTGCCGCGCTTTTGTTATAGTAAAACTATTATATACTCCGTGTAGTAACACCCGATACTGAGCAAGCCTCACCTCAATGACTGGCTCGTTGCTATAACATCCATTGCTGTTTCGACACCTGACCGATAAAACCGTGCAGGAATTTAGCCAGTAATGTAAGTCATACAACACGTGTCGTCGTTGATTCGTTTGTTTCGTGGTGCGTGTTTTTGCGTGTCTTATCGCGGCGAGTCGATCGGTACTACCTGCGGCGTCACTACTCCATGTGGCCCCTATACTATAAACGTAGGTACCTAGGTATTGTTTTAATTCGATGGAGCTCTTGATAATGTTCGATGTATTGTGATGATGTTGGTACTCCTGTCGAGAACCCTAGCAGTACTTCTATGTTTACTAAACATATTTTTGTTGTAGTGCTCGAAATAATACTTACTTAAAATAACTGCAACCCCTATAGAACCTCTTCTTAGTTGTTATTCAATTCACGAATATGTACTCGTAGTAAGCTTTTATGAACGCGATTGCATTAATGCAATGGTTACTTACAATGAAGTTATGAGACTATAGGATTTACAATAGGTGCCAGGTTGACGCCAGTGTACAAATAAATAATGAATGCGAAGCAAGCGCAGCAAAATGCCAGGCGCCGATTTCCATCTGAATGACATCTCCGCGATGTGTAACACATTTTCGCAACAAGCCTTTAATAAATACATGCTGTACCTACAAAGATTGTGTAACTTCTTCAAACATCACCTTACCCACAAGGCATCATTACAAAATATTTGCTTATCATATCACTCCACCGACTAAATAAATAAACAACTGGTGAAAATATTAAAAGATTTTTTAATGCTGATTAGATAATGGTGAAATGCTGATAAAAATTGCGATAAATGTCCCCCGCGATAAGGCGTTACCGCCATCTCACATACCTATTCTGACTTTGCTTTCTTTGATACTAAAAATAGCTGAATCGAGGCAAATTTCTCACAGATCAAGTTTTACGTAAAAGAGGATCCTGATGACGTAAGCGGGCTATGAATAGGAACGAGGTAATTTGATTCCGACGGGATCATAAGGAAAATCCACGAGATAAGCTCTCGACATTTGAACTTTGGAATAACTCGTCGCCGTACCACTTAAACTTGACACGTTTTAGTAGATTGAACTAATTTAATCACTCTAATAGGTACTTCGTATTGCGAATCGGCTAAGATTAATCCTATTTTGTAGTCCCACGCGTTTCTGCAACCACGAGCACTGCGTGTTTCGTAAGGCGAAATCGCAACATCGCTTATTTCTCGTTTTCGAAACCATCCTTCGTCAGTCATTCCTTTAGCTTGCAGTACTTAATACACAAGTACATTGCGGTTATTGTCTTTCGACTTCGATTTGGTAACTAATGAGTTATGAAACGGTGAGTTTTCGACCGATCAGCAACTCGTTCTGGATACTGAATAAGTGCGAATCGTTTAGTTAATTTTAGTAAACGTCGGCGTGTTTCGTTGCACACAACACCCATGTCAGGCGCAGCCCGCAATTACGTAGCGAACTATTGGTTACGTCGCGTAGTTACGCCATGAGTTCACTCCAGTCCGCACCACACCTACCGGTGTCAGAGACAAACGCTCGCTTATTCTACTCTTGTGCAAACTACATTATGAAATGGAGCGTAAGGACCCAACGATTTAATACACGATACGCTGTACGCGAAATGTTTTGCAAATCCGCCGAACGAAACTATTACAAAACGCACAAGGATTTCTTAAGGTTTTACGTTCCGTTGTTCTCGCTGAGGACGCCTTGGCCCGTGGTGCCGCGCCATAAATTTGAATGGGCTGTGAAAATCATCGACTGCTGCCAACAATTTCAGTTTCCCAAACATTTGCGTCATCCGCATGATCCAATACTGTTAACTAACGGTTAGTAATGCGGTGCCACAAGCCGGCGCCGAGTTCGCAATGTTTCTGAGTCGGCTCCCTACATATCGCAAGCTCTTGCGTCGCCTGCGACCAACAGCTTTAATGATTAATCGTTGCTCTAATTTCGTTATGTATATATTGCAACCCCTGTGTGGGTCGCGGCGCGTCGGGCGCGTCGTGGGCTGCATGGCAGCAGAAGGCCGCGAGACATTCATCTGGCCGTTTCGCACTTCCGATTGAGAATAATGAGAAGGAAGCGATTGCAGAGCGAAACAATCGCCGATTCCGGTCGCGCAGCCGCAGCCGCAGCGGAAACAGCGCGGGCGCACACGGATGTGGATTTACTCTTTTTATTATCGGCCGATCTAGAACGCATCTGTCGGGCGACAAGCGTCTACAGCTGCCCTTCTACGGTTATCGGCAGCCTGTTCTGCGACAAACTGGCCGGGCTGGAGCGCACGCGCACCTGCCGCCTGATCATTACTAGTTTAATTGTATCACAAACAGAGATAATTTCACTTCTTGCGTTGCGTGTCATCGTTAGCGTGAAAGTTATCTTCGCGACGGATCGCACGGCTGTCGCTGTCACACGAGACCCGCCTTTTTACCCATTCGGCGCAATCACGATGATTACTTGAGGTGGGAGCATCAGCTTTTTACCGAACCGTTTCCCAACATGTGGAAAAGTCGGTTGAAAACGTAACATCGAGTTATGAAAGTGAATACGCAAACGTTACCAGCAATCCAGCACGACAGAATTCCTTTCCTAAGTTACGCGATTGCGGCAGCTCCCGCCGCGCCATGTGGTACTACTAGACCGCTAGCGGTCCTGCGCCGGCGCCAACTTTTTTCCTGCATATTTCTAGCGTGGCCAAGCAATGGCCCTGAAAGATCAGGGGTAAAGATTGTGCTTGCACATTTGTACGTCGCCTGCACACGTGTGCGATGTCGGTCGAAAGTGTTTCACAATCGGACATCAGTAGAGCGCGTTAGATATATCGGGGAAGAGTCAATGAACGGAAATGTTTCACAGTGTCATGCGCTCGCGTTTATCGCGGCTTACATAACAGTGGGCCCACTTGCCCAATCCTCGCGGCTAGCTCTTCGGCGCGGGTCCTGCTTCAGGAGCCTACCGGCTGGTGCTGGCTGCCCGCTCGCTCGGGTCGATGTACGCTTTCTACAGCGCTCTTTCCCGGCCGCACTGCGCGATTGCAAAACGCCTCTGAGGTCGCGCTTTCTTCGTTCGCGACGCCGGAGAAATTGTTGCGCCACGCTGCCGCGTACACCGACCTCCCGTTAGAAAGTCGACCGTTCACCGGATTTAACACACGTAACGGAACGATTGCAACGATTCGAGACGGAGATCGATGTGATTCTGGCACATTTCGCGGACAACGAATTCCGGACGCTTTCTTTCGTTACGCAATTGCCGCGTAATAGTCGCGGGGTCATCGAACGGTATCACCCGTTTCGTAAACGTCGTGGAGTGCACCGCGCCTGTCCCGGCGAGCGCAATTGGCCAATTGCGTGCGGTGCGTTGTTTGCGCAACGGGCCGGTCCTGGAGCTCGGAGTGGCGCCGTTCCGCACTCCGTTGCAACACGGGATTATTTCTGCGGCGCGGCGCTTGGACCGCCGCCCGGACTTGCAACATGCCATATCGCAACGCTCATAATCCGCTCCATTGTGACACGCGACCCGGCCGCGCTCTGCCAAATACGGCCCGGCTACTCGATCTTCTTACGCACCAATAAATGTCACCGGTGGTGTGTCATGTGTCATCCCGCCGGCCCACTCGACATTCCCATCGTCGGTGCATTCGATATAAAACTAAAACAATTTTGCAATCGATGTTCACATTAGTGTTTTCGCAAGCGGCCCAGCGCTCGGTTTCAAAACTGAGTTCGACTTGCGTTATCGCGGCTCCGATAAAGCGAACTGTGCCACTGCCTGTGCGGTTTTGAGACCTAATTCTGGACCGTGTGGTGTACACAGTTGTCATGTCAGGAGTTTCACAAGGTTTCGCCACGCCACTGTTGACATAAGCTGAGTCAGTGTTCCACGTTATCTAGGTAGGGTTTAGCGGTGTGAATTATTTCGTTTATGAATCAAAAGTGCATCCGGCGCGGGAGCGGGCAAGTGTTACGCAAGTGGTCCATGCATGCCCGCGCATATAATTGAGGCTGGTCGGGCCGGGAAGGTTTCCCAACGCTCCCGGCGCGGCATCTCGGTGAGGCAACGCGCTTGCGACACCGCGTCCCTACAACTACAATACGAGTTACGAAAACCTATGACTAACTGACGCTGACACTGCAGGGCTAGCAATCGCGGTATTAAGCTCAATTTTATAAGGTCATATTGCGATATTCATTAGAGTGCGAATTGCATTTTCAACCTTTGCGAACGTGTCATCGCTGGCTGATTGCGCAAACGTATTCGTCATGTATAGATACAGAGCAGGAAGTGCATGCGTGCATCTGGGGCGGAGTGCCATTGTTACGAAACTGTCAGGGTTGAGCGGGTTGCGACACCGCGCTAATTGTGCATCTCACATGACAACTAATAAACTAAACTAAAATACTACGTGACATCAAACAACTGTTTATTATAAGAGTGTGAGAGAGAGCTGTTTGTTGAGGATTTATGCCGTATTCGTGACGTATGGAAGAGTCGCACGTGATTGTAAATACTACCAATTAAATACTATCCAAAACGACTGAAATCTGAGTGTGACATATCGTTCGTTATATATATTTATAGGAATTCTAACATAGCCTGCACACCTGCATAGAAATAAAACGTTTACATAATTGATTCGTTTAAAGCTCCTTTGATTCCTCAGTTTCTACCGATTGAATTTGATGAGTATTCAAAAACAAATTCCAAGTATCATTTATCAATTTTTTTTCCCACGATTTCATGTCACATGCAATTGTGAAGGCAATTATCTCGACACGGCAATTAATGCATTTCCATTTCATTTCTCGAAACTCTCGTGGCATGCAATAGAAACGAAATATTAGCTATTACTTAACTAAGTTTGAATGTGACACAATTTAGTGTAACGTAGTTATTTAAAGAAAAAGAAAAAAAGAAAAGAAAAATTTATTTTGGCTCCATGAGTACCACCTAAGACTAAGATCTGAACGTCATGAAATTATTAACGTAGATATTTAAGGGAACAAGACTGTCGTCCGATTTATACTAAACGATTCCTTTCTAAAGTCAATACTATAGCAACGATTTAATTATTCATGATTACAATACACTGCCTATAATTACTTTATTTTCTTTTACCGCTTGCAATGGCGGTTCTTTATCGCTAGACTGAAAATAACATCAATGTTTTCCTCGAAGATTATCTAAAGAGAAATGCAGAGCACTTCTCGGTATAACAGTGTTAATTTGTTTATTCTAACAGTCAATCCGATCACATGAAGCACCGAACGAGTGACGAATCTACATTCGTCACTCGTTCATACTCGCACATACTACTATGTGCGTTTTAAATGACTGACTTCATTTATGAACACCAAAAGTTATCAATTGAAGAGCAAAATAATCGCACATTCGTCTGCGCGGGGGCACGCGTAATGCGAAATTGCGTAAAGTGTTGCCAGTTGCGACAGATGGCCGAGAACGCGCCAGGGCCGGGCGATCGGAACACGCTCGGAAATCCGGCCAACCTTCCGACTGCTTGCAACACTGGGCCGAATGTCATGTCAATGCCTTAACAAAAAGGATCAACTAACTTATCTAAAGAGTTAAGTACTCTGGTAGAGTCAGGCACTTTCGCCTCCATTCCTTCCAATTGTTTATTTATCTTTTAGTTTTACTATCCTATATCTACTCTACGCAATTTTTTATTTCTCAATTTTCATTTCGCCATTTTTTCATCACGTGAACTCTGGCAGGGTTAGTTACGATATAAAAAAATCTAAAAGTCCGGACAAATTAAATAGTCTCATAAATTACCCTAAAGTAATCCTATTACACAGGTAGGCTTTAGCTGTAACGCTGGCATTATTATCCCGATGGACAAAAAACCCATTCATCTATGTGTGTCAAAACAAAATAATTGACTGTTGTAGCGCTCGGCATTTGTTTGTGTTCAAAACGATAAACTCAGAAAGGTTTCGCGTTGTAAGATAGATGTTAGTTGCGAAATGTATCGATTGCAAGACAGACAGCACTTCAGCCTCGCTGTAGGGATTTAATTAGGATCAGTTGCGCTTGCGCAGCGAGACCTAAAACGGACACGAGGACGCCCTCCAGATTCAGGCTCCGCTCACTGATGGATTACAAAAAAGGTCCGAAGTGCAACAGCGGTGGAACGCCGATGACGTCACCATGATTCAGATTCCCTAACCCATCACAGATTACAAAAAAAACCGGCCAAGAGCGTGTCGGACACGCCCAAAATAGGGTTCCGTAGCCGTTACGAAAAAATTAAGTAATATTTTTCTAAGGATTTCGTATTTTATACGGAATCTTCCAAGTTTAGGTATATTTTATACCTTACGCTGCTATTTACTCATAAACTACTAATAATTCTCAAGCAAACATAGCCGTTATAGTTTTCCTCGAAATTTTGATATACTGACTACCATCCTGAATTTTTTCAAATTTTTCCACCCACCGGTTTAGATTTTAGAGGGGGGGGGACGCTCGATTTTAATGAAAATTTGCACTTTAAAGTTGAATATTTCGCAAACGCTTTACTGAATCGAAAAATCGTTATAGCAAACCCATAATGGTTTTAAAATACCTATCCAACGATACCCCACACTATAGGGTTGGATGAGAAAAAAAAAATCACCGCCACTTTACGTCTATGGGAGGTACCCTAAAAAAAATTGTTTTTGAATTTTTAATTGTACTATTTTGTCGGCATATTTTACCTATATATCCGTGAAAAATTACAGCTTTCTAGCATTGATAGCCCCTGAGCAAAGCCGCGGACGGACAGACAGACAGACAGACAGACAGACAGACAGACAGACAGACGGACAGACAGACAGACAGACAGACATGGCGAAACTATAAGGGTTCCGTTTTTGCCATTTTGGCTCCGGAACCCTAAAAAGTGTCACACTTTCCTACATAATCGACCAGGGTTACCACTTTACCAATAAACATTGTGAGGCAAACCGCAGTGTTGTTAATCTGTGTAGTGCTGCGTTTCGTCAGCGCGTTCCCACAGCTTGCCTCACAGATGTACGGACACGTGCCACTCCACGCACGAACGCTTGAACAATACCATTTGTACTACATACATACTTTTAACTGTTAGAGAAATATGATGATAAAAATGCTTGATTATTTTACTTATTTATTACTGTTACATTTTTTTTTCTTTTCGATACGCAAATTATCATACGTTCAAAATGGCAACAAAATATTCTTAAAAAAATAAAAAAGAGCCCTCTAAATTAGCGATCGCCGCGGCCAGTAACTCATGAGAACCGCTTGCGACACCTAACGAGAGTAACCTTTACAGGCTTACGCTCCACATTGTCACGACCGATCACTCGTTAATAAATAGTTTCGTTTATCTCAAGGCCCGAATTATAGCTGCAACTGCATTGCGTTAACGTTAGTTAATCAACGTCTAATATGGCGTCGGTTCACTTGCCGCTCAGGGTTACTTGATACCGCACAAATTAAATCCTTTTTCGTACGTAAATATCGCATCGAGATCTAACGTATATCTATATAGGCATGTAAACTTGGGGACGTTGCGTCCGAACTTCAATCGTGAAACCGCACGTGTTTTGTAATAGCGAGCGAACTTGATACCGTTGATGACTTCGGAAACGCAAGACCAAAATTAACAGACTTCCTATTCACACACAACATAGGTATTTACTCGAGACAATTAACGTAAAAATAGATCCCTTCAAAGTTGTTTTAAGCTCGCCCCTCTAGTTTATTATTAAACAAGTTAAAAATATCCGATGCATTAATGCAAGTCAATTTTAACTGCGGACCGCCCTGCGTACACCTGCCCGCCTTCACCTATATGTTACTCGCTTAATACTCGTTTTTTCTTTTGATAATTACGTCGATTTTGCATCGAGTGAGCCTTCAGAAACAACGTCGTCCCGATATACATAAAAGTAATCGAAGCACATAGTTTTGAATCAATAAGCGCTCGGGGGAGACGGTCTTCAATTTAATCGCAGGAAATTAGATTACAACTTGAACAAAAGTCAAAGAGGCAATTTGTGTCGAAACGGTCTCCCACGTTTAGCGGAGGTTGCGATCGGCGATGAGTTACTTTACATTCGATCGCACAGAGACGCTGCGTACGGTTTCGAATAACTGTGCATTTAATGCATTTCGAAACGACGCCGCGCTGTGAAATACGAGGTCGCGCTCCGCGCCGAATCCCGTAACGTGACGAAACCACATACCTAAATTAATAAAAATGATATAGGCGACAAATTATAATGAAGTAACTGTTGCATGTGTGCTTCGTCTCGAGCATTGTCAAAAGCTGCAATCACTCGTATAATTAATGCACACAATTCCATTATTTGCGGAACAGGCGTGTGATTCGCTAATTATAAATATCGACGCGTCGCCGAATGAGGTCAGATAATTTTGCAACGATTTTTGCAACGCATCCTATAATGTGCGGCTTTATTTGTAGTTAATTAGCCGCTCGCGCGATTCGTTAATAGTGCGCGGACAAAGCTTTGTGCACAAAGGGATCCATTACGGGCGAGCGGGTGGCTCGGTGCGCCGCGTCAGCCGAACGCCTGCGATTATCGCGGGTCACCGCGCCTGCACCGCAGCCGACCTGTATCCATACTCTCATAAACTGTTGTCTCCAAACTGTCTTATTAACCATTATTTATTTTTGTTCCAGGACGACGTTAAAGCTGGAGTCATTAGAAGATGCCGTCGTTCTCGACGACCCCGAAGAAGATTTACTCCAAGATAAGCGCGGCTGTCCTGCTTATGTGTCTCCTGAGATCCTAAGAGCGCACCGGACGTACAGCGGCCGCGCCGCCGACATGTGGTCACTCGGAGTCATCCTTTACACCATGCTAGTTGGCAGGTAAGAATATCTCTTCGCATAGCTTACTTTGTATTGAGATGTATACCGAATCGATCCCGCGGCCCCGATGTAAACTAGATACTCATTTGAAATTCAAATTGCTCCAATTATCTTTCGCTCGAGACAAAGTAGAGATTAAGCGAGTAAATAAAGGCGGTCACCTGTCGCCAGGCGTGGGACATACCGTCCCCAGACGTCGCGTACCAAGGGCGCCACGACCGTTGGCCATCCCGGGAGAGTCACCTGTCGGCCGTTACACGCCAACGGCGACCAATTATATCACCCACATATAAACGCGCCTGGTGAAATCTTCCCCGCACCTGCCTCGGTCATGTGGCGAAGACGTTGCCTCTGAAGGCCTTTTTGTCCGCACCTGCCGTTCGCGAGCCTTTGTTTTCTATTTTTTTTACCCCGCACCCGTAATTTAAATTCGAAACTCGGGATTTGGCCGCAATCGGCATCACCTGTCGCCGGAAGGGTTCTGTACCTGGGTTTTTGTTTCGCATCTGCCCGTCCAAATGACAAACGGATCGCCGCAATTAATTGGAGCCCGGGGTCTGTAAAAACGCAACAGTTTCTGGAGCCAGACCTAATATGATGTAAACGAATTCAAATCAAAATGCGATACGAGTTTTTGACGTCTATTTTAAAATGGCGTTGTATTACAAGGCTAGTTGCCTCGGATAGATCGGATGCGACACCGCGTACCGTTTTTAATAGCGTTCGAGTTCCCTCAATTAGCGAACTAACGTAATTATCCTTTTTCAGGTATCCGTTCAACGATTCGGAGCACGCGTCGCTGTTCGCGAAGATATCCCGCGGGTACTTCGTGGTGCCGGAGTGTCTGTCGTCGCGGGGCAAGTGCCTGATCCGGTCGCTGCTGCGGCGCGAGGCCGGCGAGCGGCTCAGCGCCGCGGACGTGTTGCGGCACCCCTGGCTCGCGCGCGACCCGCGCAACGAGCTGCCGCCGCGCGCCGCCGCCTCCCACGACCGCCTCGTGCCCGACATAACCCTCGACCCCGACTACATCTAGCCTCGCCACCCCCAAGGCAGCTCACAACCCCGGTGCTGGCATCGGCCCTGTAAATACCGACTTCCATAACAAACTTATTTATGAATTTATATCTAAGTACCGGCCTAACAGTCGCGCTGCGAGCTTGCGGTTGCTCGCTGAAATAGTCCGTTAAGCTCTATCGATGTTTTTCAGTAAGTAAGCCCAAGCCAAATAGGTCTCTTTGGAGATTTTAGTTAGTTTTAGTCCAGCGCGGGGCGGCTGGCCCGACCCCGCGCGCGCTAATTTACACGCGGCGGAGGCGACGCCGCGCGATGACACTCGCATACCACCCAGCCGAGTTACTATGGTAAAATAAATACATGTACTTTGGGAATACTCTTCTGCAATTTAAAGTTCACTGGACTTGCTTGTAAAGAGTGATTTACTATTATACGTGATTTTTATTGGCGCTAGTCGTTGCTTCCCCGCTGTGGTAGTCGTAGCGTTGGTAATGACAGAATAAGTGAGACTGATATCGCGTTCTTGTGATCTGGAGACGAGCGATCCCGTAGGGCGCCGGGGCGCGAGTACTGGAGCCCCGGCCGCCATATTTATAAAGCATTCTGTTAACTATTACGTTAATTCCTCTCGCGTGATGCGTTCGGCGATTTCACATCAATATAGAAGGTATATTGCATTGAAGTTGTTGCTGTAATGTTAGGTAAATTATGTATATTTTGTATTTATGTAAAATTAAAGTTTCGTGTATTGTGATCTCCACCGATGTTATTTAGCGATATATTTGATTGCCATTACGTTGTTATTCAGGAGTGATAATATCTTTTGTTTCCAACGTTCAGTTGCTTCCATCATAGTTATTTTGATTATATTATTTGGTTATTGAATCGTGATTATTCGGCAAATCGACATGCGGAAATATATTTTGTTATATCGAGCTAAATTATGTTAAAGTATATTGACACCACCCGGTACCGAAGGCGTCAATTTGGTTAGTGCCATTTGTTTAATGTAGACCTTATTTAATTGTTACGCGCAGGCACTTCCTGAGCTAAATTATTACCTGTTTGGTACTTGGTGTTGTTTTTTATTTCATTTGTAAATTCTTGAGATCAATTCTTTTAGTTTTTTATTATTAGTTTGTTCCAAATCAAAAAAAATCAGTAGCGTTACCACTCTTTTAAATTGTTACCTTTTTTTTGTTAATTTCTCACTTTATGTCTGGTAATTGGTTACCTTTCGATGACGAAGGGTGACCACTGTTTCTTTTACGATGAGAGTGTTGTACAATATTAGTGTACTCTGTAAAAATAAATATTACTATTACTTCTTAATTTATACAAACTGTAAATAGACCTAAGATATCACGAGGATTATGAAAAAAGAACGAATGATAGAGGGAATAAATAATTAAGAAAATTTTACCTGAATTTCCTTTCGCTCTTAATGTTAATACCTAAGATTATTTTAAGTGTTCCGAGGAACGAATTATCATAAAAGTGCTAAGCTTATTGATTTGATTACAATTAATGACTCTTTATCTACTACAATATAAAATAGAAAACTGAGGTTAAAAGAGAAAAAACTTGCAATATTTATGTACTCGTATGTTTGTTAAGGTCATATCTTGGAAATCGAAATCGACCCACATGTAATGACTAAATTGAGTTAAATATTATTATATTATACATAGATGACAGTGCAAGTACAGTCAGCAAAAAGCACAGCGAAAAAGCTTTTTTTTTTACAAAAAATTATTTGTGAACTAACTATTGCGCGCGATTCCGTTTGCAGTTTACTACAAGCGCAAAGAGGTAACAAACAGTTTTTTTACCTACTTTAAAACGAGAAAAAACTCAACAACGTAGTATCACATTCAGAGTAAACATTTTTGGCCATCACAAACGTGTTTGCGAATATAAACTCTTTTGCTAGGCAACAAGGCTGACGCAAGTCGTATGATGCAAGAACTAATTATTAAAAGTAATATAACAAGGAAAACATTTTTTTCGACAAACACACATTTAAATTCTTAATCTACATAATTGCTACTAATCATAGAAAATTTCCTTTATTTTTTTTTATTACGAAGAAATTTGAACAGGGAAAAACGTCATATCTATTCTTATGTGTACAGTCACCTGCTTTAATAGGTATCTGCCACAGAGCGGAGCGCAAAAATATCTGACACGTCCTACCGGCTCTGGAAATAGAGTCCTATCGTATAATATTTATCATGGTGACTGTATTAAGCCGTATTCACATTTACCTGTCGTGTTGTGTTGTGATGCTCTCTGTCTCTCTATAGCTTGTGATGCGACACAACATAAGATGTCACAATACACTGCATCAGATGAATGTGAAGGCAACCATATAAAATATTATAAACCAATACCGTTCTGATGCGTCACGACAAAACACGACAAATGTGTATGCGGCTTTAGCCTGCAGACGAACAGGGCCCAGCAGGGTTACCACGAATCTCGAAGTTCGTGTCGTATTGTCCCTCTCGCTCTCGTATTAAATAGTATAAGTGTCAAAGGGACCGCCCGACACGAACTTCGAGTTTCGTAGTAACCTCGCAGTTTCTCTTCATTTTCTCATACAATTTATTAGACTAATATTCTTTGAGAAACAGGGCCCCAGGCCCTATGCCAGGCCTAAGGCCGAAGAACAAAATTCGAACATCGGATCTTGCCGTCCCGCTGTCGCTTATATTATAAGAGAGCGACAGGGACGGTACGATACAAACTTCGATTTTCGAATTTCATAGTAGCCTCCCAGGGCAGAAACTATATGTAGGTGCCTAATGTAAATGATTTCTCTTTGGTGACTGAACTTAGAACGAGAGAAACGAATCCAATGCTGGGCGGAAGTAAGTACGTGGTTTTATCTAATGGCTATTGAAATCAAACTCATACGAGGAAAATTAATTTGGATTTTTCCGAGCAACTAGCTAGTAACTGCGTAGTATGCCAGTACGTGGTTTGTCCCGCTACGTATACATTACATCGCAAATTCTAGATTTACATAATGTTGTGCAACCATTCAAGAGAATTAGAATAGGTACTGTTCCGTTTTAGTATCGGCTACGGCGCCACAAACTTACAGCATACGATGACAGTGGCGCTACCATCGCACTGTTTGTATCAAGTTTGTATGAGAAAAAAATAGTTCCACATTTGGCCGCCTACCTTCAATAAGTTTGTACGTCCATTGTTTTCTACGTTAAATTTTCTGTCAAAGTTCCTCCTATCAATGATGACGTTAAACTTCTGTATATCATTTGCGTTATCGAGCTGTTTTATTTGCTTACTAAGTACTCGTTCTCACTTTCTCACTGGAATGTCAACCTTATTGTCCTAGACCCGAAAGATCAATTTTGTTTGAGTGAAATTATTTTGAAAACGTACCTAGTTGTAATATTGCATCACGTTGAAAAAAATATAATTAATTACAATATAATCTGACAGGTTTTATACTAAGTCCCTACCTACTTTGTAATGTCAAATTAAATAGCAATTATACACCTATTTATGTTCATCAACACCATCAGTAGGGAAACGATCATTGGTGACTTAGATAATATTCTAAGTGAACAAACGTCTCCACCACTACCAATATGTAATCCCACTAATATTATAAAAACAAATTTGTGTGTGTGTTCGTCACTGCTTCACGTCTAAACGGCTAGCAGGATTTGCAAGTTTATTACAGAGATAGTTTATATCCTAACTGAACACACAAGCTTCTTTTTATCCCGAAGAAAGCAAGTTTTCCGTAGGACGCGACGGTGTTTTAATTTAAACTAAGTAAATAATAAAACTTTTGCCATGATTCAATAGATGGCACTGTGCGCGCTATCGTTTGTTTTTCATTGGCCTACCTATATACGGGGCAAAAATTTATGAACTTATAGGTAATGCAGGATAAGACTTAAATCCGCGTTAGAAATTATTTAGGCAAAGATAGCTACATATTTTATTTTGTCTTTGAGGAGTGGAACTCTGTCGAGGTCAGTTTTTCCGGAACGCTATAATCTGGACATCTTTAAGGCCAAAGTGAACAGCCTTCTAGGCAAACGTTAGGCTCTTCTTCGCCTTCCATCAAGCGAGATTGAGGCCAAACGTAAGCCTAATTTTTATAAAAAATAATAATAATAAGATCTGTGGTTCAACGGCCAATAAAGTTTAATGATCATGGACGCACTGTCCTATTGTCAACGTCATGAGCTCGTTACACTAAATACCTAACTGTACTTGATAAATAAATAAATATCACGGACAATTCACACCAATTAACCTAGTCCCAAAGTAAGCTTAGCAAAGCTTGTGTTATGGGTACTAAGCAACGCATAAACATAATTATAAAGATAGATACATACTTAAATACATATTAAACACCCGAGAACAAACATTACTATTTTTCATACAAATATCTGCCCCGACACGGTAATCGAACCCGGGACCTCAGGCTTCGTAGTCAGGTTCTCTAACCACTAGACCATCTGGTCGTCTTGACTTGATGATTTTAATCACCAACATTAATTACATTTACGATTATGACTCATCAATGAGATTGATTAATTTGGCTCGGGACTCCCCGAATTCAGCATGAGAACCGATAACAAATAAAGCCCTGTCGAACGGTAAAATGCTTGTAAAATGTCACCGAGTGCATTTATTAAAAAAAATATAGGTACTAATTTAATCCGTCGGTGTCTTCGCCACTTTAGGAGATTTTTAAAAATGACGGATGCCTACCGAAGAGATATCCAACTCAAAGTTCAGTGTATTTTGCCACAGGTACAAAATTAATGGTCAAATTAAAATTAACCCGCGACACTTGCAAATGCAAGAATAGCTTTTTTATTTAATTATACTATCGTGTTAAGTCACTGCCTGTTATTATACATACATACCTACATATCTTTTGAATTCACCGGCGACCATCCATACGAAAAATAACGAACGTGTGTGTTTGTATGTTTGTCCGTCTTTCACGTCGAAACGGAGCTACGGATCGACGTGATTTTTGGCATAGAGATAGCTTATGGGCCTGAGACATAGGCTACTTTTTATCCCGGAAAAATGCAGAGTTCCCGAGGGAACAGCGCGCGGTAACCGAATTCCACGCAGCGAAGCCGCGGGCAAAAGCTAGTTCGTAATACAAAATCTACCAATGCGACTACTGGCATACGTATTTATTAAACAACTCAAATTACATAATTTACAAACCATTTTCTTAATTTTAAAATCATGGCCAGCAAAAGTAAAGACTACTGGAATAACTACTGGGTTAAATAAATAAAGCATAGCCTGCATCACAGTAACATTTTATTCCATTCGATTTATAATAAAAATACTCTAAATCTAATTAAACGCGAGGAACCAACTCATCTGCCCTATACTTAGATTACTGATATTCTAGGAACACCAAAAACAAACACTAGATGAAAATTTTATGATAATGTCAAACTAACAATAATTAGAATATTTGTGGTACAATAACACCTACCCTAGATAAGCCTTCACACATTTTGCTAATTAGAAAAAAAATCACAATATTCAACTGTTTTGGTATGTGGCAACTCTTCCGAGGCCAACGCAGCTACATGGTACGAATCAGAAACACCTGGTAACCCTGTCGTAAGGGGCTACTTCATGTCGTGCTAATTTTAGACCCACAAAAATAAAGATCTTAAGGCAACACAATACACAAAGTAAAGTAAGAACCTTCACACTTGCACTTTATATGTCAGCTATGTACGACTGTTTGTGCTATAAATAAATAAATAAAATATTCATTTTTTTTATTCGACTGGAAGGCAAACGAGCAAGTGGGTCTCCTGGTATTAAGAGATCACCACCGCCCATGAACATCTGCAACACCACGGGTATTGCAGATGCGTTGTCAACCTAGAGGCATAAGTTGGAATACCTCCAGTAATTTCACCGGCTGTCTTACTCTTCGCGCCGAAACACAACAGTGCAAGCACTGCTGCTTCACGGCAGGATTAGCGAGCAAGACGGTGGTAGCAATCCGGGCGGACCTTGCACAAGGTTCTACCACCTGCAAAAATTCATATTCGAATAGCGATATAATATATTTACTATATCCGTATTCAAATATGAGAGAGCCAGGATCGTCTCCGCAAGACGGAACTCCTCAACGGTTTATGGCATCGACTTAAAATTTGGTACGGAAATGTAGTTTGGATGAGAATGTACAAAAAGTACTGTTTGCAAAAAAAGCTTGTAAAAAATGTTTTTTTTTTTACAAAAAGCCATTACCTACACTTCAAAGTACAAATAAGGCAGGTAATATTACAGTATATAATTTATTAACCGCGACCGGGACGTGATAGTGAAATTCATACATCACCTATTCTTGTAACTTTCATAAAAGGTGTGAAACAAGTTACTTTCAGCGGAAATGGATAGATTAGATACCCAAATTCCACTATCTGTATTGATAATAAAACCTCTAAAATTGACCGTTGTTAAATTGAAACTTGTTTTTACTCTTCTACGGCGAAGCAAAGAGGGTTATGAAACTTATCAATTTGACATGTATGAATGAGTGTCAAGCCGTTTTTGAGATATTGAACTTAGAAGTGATAAAGTCGAGGGTTTTCCAACTTTTTTTTATTGAACAATAGAATAATGCAGTCTAGTCTCAATAGGAATGTTGAAACCACCAATCAAATTACGTACTTTTTATGAGCTGTCAAAACACAATTCTCCCATAGAGTTTTAATGGCAATAGCGACTTATGACGTCGTAAGTCGCTATTTGTTCGCCAACTTAATCAACTAACTATTTATTTGTTTTAAAGCAACAAAAAATCTAATTTTACAGTGAATTAATCTGGTTTTCAGGGCTAAAATAAAGCGTTTTTTTTACAGGAGTCGTGCCTTCGAATTATTTTTTAATGGCGTCAACATCCCAATTGCACAATAAAGTAATAATAGTATCAGTAACTTTGTATTTAATTTACAATTACTCTTTTCTTGTAAGTACTTTATTATGCATTTGTGTGTAAACGATAATTACTACGTGACACGTTCGTTAAAGTGTTTTGAATTGCTCTTTATGCATATTGTAAGTTAGGGATATAGTAACTACTTTGAAAAAATCTCGTATCTCAAATCAAGTAGACAGCAAAATTGACCTTTAAAATAATGTTCATAAAGTTCATTTAGAAAAGTATCAATTTGGAGGCACGAGCTTTTTTTTTCAAAGTAGTGACGATATGACCCTGTCACTTAATGAAAGTTGCACCTCTAAAGGTAATAATTTATGCAATTTAAGGGGACACTATGATGATGTTTGAAATAAAACTCTATGCCTTACACAGCAAGGTTCAATTTCAAGTACTTTAATGTTACATAACACCTTGCAATAGTGAGCAAGAGGTAGTTGTTTTGAGAGAGTAACTTAAGTTAATGACAATTTCTATGAAATCCGTCTCATTTTCATTGTTCACTATACAAAAACTATAACAACATTTTCCATTTATCTTACGTCTGTCATCATAATTAAGATTGAGATAAAAAACAGAATGATATAAATTATTAAATTAAAAAAGAATTTAAGATTTGTCTACAAGAGATCGCTTCGAGAAATGATCTATTCTTTACATTTTAAACTAAAAATCTGTAATAAACACTAGAGACAAGTAAAGTGTATCAGCATTTGTTTTGATTCCGAAAGAAGTAGGGACTGTAGCAAAAAAATACAGGCATTGTTAGGTATCCAGTGACGATAGTTTTCGAAAAACTCGACTTTTCATAAGATATAGTGAAATTTGTATCTTCTTGCTGACACAAGATTCATTACAACAATAAATTCAAGTAGTCGAAAAATCGTCTCTGCCCTGATGAGCGTTAAAGTTTGAAATTTAATGCAACTTACTAGTTCCCCAAAGTACCTTTTTCGTACCATTGTTTAGTTCGTATGGTAACATAATGGTACGTAAAATTCGTCAAAAAAGAGTATAAATTAAATGACAGCGTTAAGTAACTGCCACATTTTTAATCTCCAACGCAAAAATTTCTTTGTCTGTGACATCATAACTATTAAACGTATGGACCGGTTTCGGTGCGATTTTTATACGTGAAAGCGAGTTTCTGTGCTGTTTATCTAGTTTTATATTTAGCTATGTTCAATAAAAATCGGTTCGGCCATTTTTGAGATAAACTTCGAAGTGAGGTCGAGGATTTTCGACTTAGTCATACTTGTTAGAGACAAAATGCTGCACTTCATGATGAAAGCAAGCCGCTTTGCACAGTGATAGTACAGACTAAACTGAGTGATTTGACCCGCAGCAGCGGAAGTTTCACCCCTTAGGAACAGAGATGGCGCCACTTCTTTAAAAAATGTTTCAAAAAATTCTACAAGCTAAAATAATAGACCGATTTCAATGTTTGATATCTCAAATGAAAGCTTATTATATACGTTACTTATAAAAAAATACTGAAAAAATATATACTGTAAACTTCTGGCAAAACACGGCATCTTAAGTTTTTTTTCTTACTTCATTTGTAGTTTTTACTTGATTTCTTAAAAAAACTATACGCAACATGACTGGTTTAATGCATATACATATTACAGAGTACATAACAAGTATAATGAAAAAAAAACCGACACCAATACCTTTCATATTCCACGAAATATGAAAGTATAAATGTGAGCACAAATTTCTTTAAAAAATATTTCAAAAAATTCTACAAGCTAAACTAACAAACCGATTTCAATGTTTAATATCCTAAATGAAAGCTCATAACATTCATTATTTACAAAAAATACTAAAAAAATCTTTACTGAAAACTTTTGGCAAAAAACGCCATCTCAATTATTTTTTTCTTACGAGATTGGTAGTTTTTACTTGATTGCTTAAAATATTGTACGTTTTATGCATTATTAATGGTTTAATTCATACGTATATATATATTTCTGAGTAAATAAGAAGTATTATAAAAAGAAACCCGACACCGATACCTTTCATACTTTACGAAATATCTAAGATTAATTGTGCACGCTTTTCTTACAAATAAATTTCAACGATATCTTCAAGTGAAACGAGTGCTCTGATTTTAATGTAAGTATCATATTAAATGAAAAGAGGAAAGAAATTACCTATTTTATTAAAAAAATAATAATAAAAAGTTTTTTCCTGGTGTTACGAAAAAATATAATTGCTTTAAAATAAGTAATAATTTTTATTCAAAAGTGACTATATTTGAATACAAAAAATAAAAACTACATCGTTTCCGGCATAGTTGGTTCTGAAATATACTATATGCTGCTTAGTAGTTGGCGAATCTATTTAAAAATTAGCTTTTTATCTGATAGGGCCTCAACTTATAGATATGTCACTTACATCAATGTTTATCAAATATTTTAATTGTAACTTATAAATCCTCTTCGGGTTCATCGGCACAAGTAGAACTGAAAAGGAAAAGTCCTTTTGAAGTACTTGTGCTATTCCAATACTACAAAATCACTGATCTTTCAGACATGTAAAATTTTGTTCCTACCTCTGGAAATCAGTGGTCAGCATACAAAATAAGCCTGCAACGATTATTATATTATGGCCAATGTGGTCAAAAGGTTCTCGAATGGAGTCCGCGGACCGGGAGACGAGCTGTCGGTAGGCCTCCAACAAGATGGAGCGACGACCTGGTTAAGATCGCGGGATCGCGGTGGATGCGAAAAGCACAAGACCGGTCTGAGTGGAGAGCCTTGGACGTCTTTCGGCTGACATGATGATGATGAATATTATAATTAACTTGCTTTTGATTTGTACAGCCACCTTTGCAGGATTTACACTGGGCAATGCATGGTAAGCTGACCCGACGACACCTACAACGCATGGTATAGCAGCCAGATTTGCAGTCACAATGATCCAAGAGGCTTAATTGCGACCAAATCGCTGTAACTGCCGATCGTTCTGGAGTCCAACTCTCTTTTGCCTTAGTCCATCCCCAAGAAGATAGACATGGTAAGGAAACGTCTGATTTCAGAGCGTTTACCCAATTATGGCCTGCTTGATAAGCTGCACGCAGTGCATGTTATAGAGAGCAGCTGATGTAGATGGCAGGCTTGTTACGAGCTTGTTTTTTGAAGATATGATGCTCAAACAGAACACATGTATTAAAATGAAGTTCGTAAATAGGTACTTGTTTGCTTCAAAAAATAAGCTCGTGACAAGCCTGCCACCTACCATAGCTGCTCTCTATAAGCATGTAATGCGTGCAGCTTACCAAACGGGCCACATATGGGGAAACACTCTGAAACCAGAAGTTTCCGTACCATGTCCATCTTCTTGGGGATGGACTAAGGCAAAAGAGAGTTGGACTCCAGAATGGTCGGCAGTTACAGCGATTTGAGAATTAAGCCTCTTGGACTACTTATTGTGGCTGCAAATCTGGCTGCGATACCATGCGTTGTGGGTGTCGTCGGGTCAGTTTACCATGCACTGCCCAGTGTAAATCCTGCAAGGTGGCTGTACAAATCAAAAGCAAGTTAATATAATATTCATTGCAGGGTTATTTTGTATGCTGCACAAAATTTTACATGTCTAAAAGATCTGTGATTTTGTAGTATTGGAATAGCACAAGTACTTCAAAACGGCTTTTCCTTTTCAGTTCTACTTGTGGCGATGAACCCGAAGAGGACTTATAAGTTATAATTAAAATATTTGATAAAAATTGATGTACATAGTCTTTTATTTGAAATGTGACATATCTATAAGTTGAGGTCCTATCAGATAAAAAGCTAATTTTTAAATAAATTCGCCAACTATTAAGCAGCATATAATATATTTCAGAACCAACTATGCCGGAAACGATAGTTTTTTTTTGTCTTCAAATATACCTAGTCACTTTTGAATAAAAATAATTACTCATTTTAAAGCAATTATATTTTTTCGTAACACCAGGAAAAAAAATATATTAATTTTTTTAATAAAATAGGTAATTTCTTTCTTCTTTTCATTTAATATTATACTTACATACATTAAAATCAGAGCACTCGTTTCACTTGAAGATTTCGTTGAAATTTATTTGTAAGAAAAGCGTGCACAATTAATCTTAGATATTTCGTAAAGTATGAAAGGTATCGGTGTCGGGGTTTTTTTTTATAATACTTGTTATTTACTTAGAAATATATATACGTATGTATTAAACCATTCATGTTGCATAAAACGTACAATATTTTAAGCAATCAAGTAAAAACTACCAATCTAATAAGAAAAAAAAACTAGAGATGGCGTTTTTTGCCAAAATTTTTCAGTAAAGATTTTTTCAGTATTTTTTTGTAAATAATGAATGTTATGAGCTTTCATTTGGGATATTAAATATTGAAATCGGTTTGTTAGTTTAGCTTGTACAATTTTTTGAAATATTTTTTAAAGAAATTTGTGCTCACATTTAAACTTTCATATTTCGTGGAATATGAAAGGTATTGGTGTCGGTTTTTTTTTCATTATACTTGTTATGTACTCTGTAATATGTGTATGCATTAAGCCAGTCATGTTGCATACAGTTTTTTTAAGAAATCAAGTAAAAACTACAAATGAAGTAAGAAAAAAAAACTTAAGATGCCGTGTTTTGCCAGAAGTTTACAGTATATATTTTTTCAGTATTTTTTTATAAGTAACGTATATAATAAGCTTTCATTTCAGATATCAAACATTGAAATCGGTCTATTACTTTAGCTTGTAGAATTTTTTGAAACATTTTTTAAAGAAGTGGCGCCATCTCTGTTCCTAAGGGGTGAAACTTCCGCTGCTGCGGGTCAAATCACTCAGTTTAGTCTGTACTATCACTGTGCAAAGCGGCTTGCTTTCATCATGAAGTGCAGCATCCGGCCAAAAAATGGTCCTAACAAGTATGACTAACTTTTAAGTTTAGGTTATCGACAAAGTCATGAACAATTTCAAGACTTTAGTTTCATCCGCCTTCTCTTTGTTGATCTAAGTTTTAAGGACAGAAGAGCCAGTAAGTTAGTCTAGTAGGTGCGCTCAGCTTTGCTCGGGCCGTTCATTTGGGCGTAGCGGGCCATCCTCTGCTCTAGTTCGGGCCGGAAATGGCGGATGAGGCCTTGTACGGGCCACGCCGCACCGTCGCCTAACGCACAAATTGTGTGACCTGTAAGAAAAAAGGCAATATAACGTTTTAAACTTTCGTGATTCTCACTCATAGTCAAAATACCATATACGAGACTTATCACGCTATTTTTACATAAGTAATATTTACCTCGACGTTTCGGCAACGTTACAAAAAACGTTACGTTGTGTAAAAATAGCGTGATAAGTCCCGTATATGGTATTTTGACTAAAAAGGCAATATTCAAATAATTTGAGTCATCTTTTTCTTAGTTTTTATTGTCCTGTTCAGAGACATGACAGAGTTCCTTAAAAAACTGTTATAATAATATGCTAGTAATGTGCTTAGCAAATAGTCTAGTTCTAGAAAATAAAGAGTAAGCAACGACAAAATTTATGCTCGAATTATAATCACACAAACTGTTAATTTTAACCACAATAAACGTATAAAAAGTCATTTATTTCATAGAGTTGTTCAGCATACGTAAAGATAATTTTTCGAAAAAAAAAATTGGTAAATGTCGCAACGCTTCTAAGAGATTAACTTTTTTCATCAAGCAAAATAAAAAAAAACATGAAAATTATCGTAATAAGGCTAAGAAAGAATTACGTGATATACGCTCACCTTCGATTTGTTTGGAAATCTCCCACAGCATGTCGATCTCTTTAGGTGACGCGTTGCCTTCAACGAATCTGAAAACATTAATAAAGAACTTTATAACCGTTCCCCATTAAAAACCGACTTCTATATGATCTATTCACGGTAATTTTATGGTTCCATCAATGAACACTATTCTTCTAGTCTAGAAAGTTTGGAGCCGGGGTGACACTTGTTTCCTAATGCTTTTCACCGGCTACACATTCCGCTATTGTTACTGACTACACCCTTGCTTGTCCCTTCACGACTACACCTCTGTTCATAAATGACTACACCTCACTTACATACGTAAGTAGGATTATGTATAGACATAAACTTTGTTCATTCACCTAATGCCCTCGTGGCACGGCGTGTAATATCCACACGACTCGCGCTTATAAAACTTTATGATGATATCCTTTCTCTCAGTAAAAACAAAACTTACAGTTTCCTATTACTATAGAACAAGCTACACACTCGCACATCCGTGGCTACTGACTAAACTCTACTCCCCTTTCGACTACGCCTCTGTTCACGCACGACTACACCCCGACTACATTTTGTTCACACATGACTACTACACCTTACGCACCTGTACATAATCTTGTTCATCCAGCCGACGCCCTCGCGGCACGGCGTGCACTGTCCGCACGACTCGTGCTTGTAGAACATGATGAGGCGAGCGATCGCCTTGACGATGTCCGTGGACTTGTTCATTACGATGATGGCCGCTGTCCCGAGGGACGTTTGCGCTGCCACGAGCCCGTCGAAATCCATTATGGCCGTCTCGCATACGCTGGAAGATGGAAACGGTAAGTGTTAGATTATGAGGGCGGTTTGAAGTTATGTGGCTTTTTTAGGTCTTTCTTATAGTGAATAAATGGAGTGAGAAGAAAAAAGATATATGATTTTTTTATTTGCCGCTGAAGTCGCTGTAAGCCATCGCCTTGAGTGTACCCAGGGAGGGGGGTAGGGGAAGGCATGAAAGATAATACTTTACAAGTTTACATTATGTATTAACAAAAACCTCGCGAGCCGCAAGTGTGTAGGACAAAACAAACGCGATGGAAACGACTACCCTGGCCGTCGCACCGCTCAGTTTTCACAATTTACGTAAGAAATTACGTTTTTGCTTTTTTATTTCCTATTCGGTGAGGAAAACGTCGTAACAGAACCTGTGTATGCTTGCAAAACAACTTAGTGTTCTATGTGAAGTTTCCAATGGGCTCTGAGATCTTATGGGAATAACAGCCCTCCCTTAGGCCTAACCCCTAACATTGGAACATAGACAGATGAGATAGTATGCAAGTTTCACAAAACACTCCCAGTCCCAGAAACATGCGTGGAACGACGTGGCGTCGCGTTTTGTTGGTGTTTCCGCCTTTAAAATAGTTTCGCCGGAATACCAGCGCCGACACCATCCGAGGAGTCTGCATTTATGCTGAGACGGGACCATTTCGGGCACATAAAATAGTTTCGACATTATAACTGACCCTTTCCTTTTCTTTTATTTTTGATATTTTTTTGTGTCTCGAATAAATGTTTTTAATTTAATTTCATTTTACTCACTCTTTAGGTATAAGCGGCGTCGAGGACCCCCCCGGGATGACCGCCAATAGGTTATCCCACCCTCCCAGGATGCCGCCCGCGTGCCGCTCTAGCAGTTCTTTGAGCGTGATACTCATTTCCTCCTCGACGGTGCAAGGAGTGTTGACGTGGCCAGAAATGTTGAACAGCTTCGTGCCCGAGTTACGGGCGCGGCCGAATGAGGCAAACCAGGCGCCGCCGCGGCGGAGGATTGTCTAGAAAAATCATTTAAAGCCCATTAGGTCCATGAAAATTTTAAGAATGTAGTAGAAAAATCATTATCATCAGGCGGAAGACGGCCACTGCTGAACAAAGTCCTTCCCCTTAGAACGCCACAATGAACGACAACTCGTCACTTGCATCCACTGGTTGGTTGTCGTCAGTCCACCTGGTGGGAAGCCTGCCAACGCTTCGTCTTCCGGTTCGTGGTCGCCACTCGAGAACTTTTCTCCCCAAATAGTTATCCTCCTTCTCATCTCTCGAGAAGAATAAAACCAAGTATAAAATTATGCACATATCTATCTATTTCGCCCGGATAATGAAATTTGATGAAAATAGATTTCCTAGGAAGCGAACTTTTGGTGTGGATGATGTAAAAATATATTGATAATTTGAGTTTTCTTGCAGCTGCAATATTGGAACCTTCGAGATATTCGACCTCTTAAATGTAAGATAGTGTTAAAATTAAATTTTAGTCTCCAGAATTTGCTCCCTGCTCATGTAAATGTAATATAAGTGAGGCGAGTTGTGGGTTTCGCATGGATTTATGTGGTTGATATTTTTGTTATGTGGCAAATAGCTTACCGGTGCAACAGCAATAGTCTCCACATTGTTCACAGTAGTGGGGCACCCGAACAGCCCAATGTCAGCGGGGAACGGAGGCTTCAGCCTCGGCTTGCCCTGCTTGCCCTCAATGGACTCGATGAGGGCTGTCTCCTCCCCGCAGATGTAGGCGCCAGCCCCGCGGTGCACGAACACGTCGAAGTCGTAACCGGAGTTGCAGGCGTTCTTGCCGAGTAAGCCTGCTTGGTAGGCCTGGTTACATGGAATGAACATTTTAAAGTACTTTTTAGACAATTTTTTTTAAAATGAAGCAAACTTAACAAGTTCATTGTACTATTTAGTGCTGCAAGTTTCTTTTGCCGACTACTTTTTACTTGAAAATACAAACTTTTTTTTAAACAAAGCAAAGTTACAAATTTATTGTACTACTTAATGCTGCAAGTTTCTTTTGCCGACTACTTTTTACTCGAAAATACAAACTGAAATATAGATGCACAGAAAAACCAGAAAAATAAGACCAGCACTGGGAATTGAACCCATGCATCTATATTTCAGTTTGTATTTTCAATTTAGGTTTTAAGGGATGACCGTAAAAGTAAAAATTTGGAATTGAAATAAAAAATCCAAAAAAGATTCCAAAGAACCAATCTTACTTTTTACTTGTTAGCTGTACTTGCATTATCATGCAAAAAAGATGGTGTATACCACCTACTTGGTGTATACCAATAGCCTATACAACCACTAGAAGAGGATGGCTAAAATTACTTATGGATGATCCCCATAAATGCTCATTCAATTTTATTCAAGTGCTTCTGTTAAGTGTGCAGTAATCTTCACTTTTCTTAATAATATTTATTGATTCTTAATAACATTAGAAATGTAAAAAAATGAAAGGTATGTCTGGAGATAGTTGGAGACCTTGGGAAGGACAAAGGATAGTTTTTATTCTGGAAAATTGCATAGTTCCCGCAGGAGAGCAATAAACAAATTCATTGTAGACTGAACTTCACAGGCAAAAGCTAGTATTATAAAGTGAAAGTACGAATAACTCCGAGTAATTTTTTTATATAGCAGGATATATGCATAGAATTATAATAATATGGTTTCCTATACAACAAGAACTTAAAAAAACATAATAACTACATAATTAAATTCTGTATTATGATGCCAATTAATAATGTAAGACAACATCAACGCATTTATAATCATTTTTAACCGACTTCAAAAAAAGGAGGAGGTTATCAATTCGGTTGTATGTTTTTTTTTTTTTTTTTTTTATTTTTTTATTTTTTTTTTATGTTTGTTACCTCAGAACTCCGTCATTTATGAACCGATTTGAAAAATTTTTTTTGCGTTCGTGTAGGAATGCTTTCAATTAGGTCCCATAAGCACCAAATCAGGATCTGATGATTGGATCCTAAGGAAATCGAGGGAACTCTTCAAATGTTGTAGGGACACCTATGGTAATTTTGATATATTTAGTAGTAACTCGTGCATTTGCTCTTGAAAATCATCATTTGGTAAAGTGGAACTGATGATGAAGACCACAGTTGACCATCGGAGTTACTACTCAATAACAAGTATTTCATGGGTTGAATTTCAATTGCTTTAACACAGTTGCTAAGCAATTTATGCTCTTCGGAACACATATGGTGAAATGGAATGGGTGGTGAAGCACCAGGACTCCTCAATAATGAACATCTCTGCATCGGAAATAGCAATTTTTCGTAAAAGGTGATGAGCAATTGACATTAAACTATTGTATCTTAGATATTTACACTAAAAAGCGTGAAAAAAAATTATAACAAAAAATAGAACCGACTACAAAAACCATGAAAATAATTTTCTACCAGTCTGAAGTCGGTGCCTCAGCACGAGCCAGCAGGAGTGGACCTATAATCGTCTACCTCACCTACAACTATACGATTAAATGGCTTCAATCACTCCTGCTGGCTCGTACTGAGGCACCGACTTCAGACTGGTAAAAAATTATTTTCATGGTTTTTGTAGTCGGTTCTATTTTTTGTTATAATTTTTTTTTTGTGATAAAGGAACATGCCTAATGATCATTAAGTGTTGGTGAGGTCATTAATTTTACAACTAAGCTATTTCATTTTATTGTACCAATTTGTACAAGTAATTAATAAAATTTCCAAGTAATGTTTGAGGGTCATTGTTTAAATTTCACATATGTTATGCTCTGCTGAAAATGCATATTTTGGAATACTTGGTCCTCACATCATTTTGCTGCATTGTGATCATAAAACATAATTAATTATGCTATCACTTACTATAGCTTTGTTAAATATTAATTAATGTAACTAGACATAAATCAAGTAATGGAGTGGTCATTGATGTCCCTATGTATGAAGAAATGGTATTTACCACCATGTTATCAGCTTGTTGTGACAACAAATATGAATCTATGCTTTTTAACCGTGCAATCCATTCCTTTTTGTTAACTTGGTTATAACATTAAATTAGTCTGGAAGTTTTTTTTTACAGCTTAAGTGCACCTTTGTTACTATGCCAGCCTCATTGGAAGACTCAATTAATATCTTCTTAGATCCTCTTTAATTTTTTTAGGGCCCTGTTGATAGATCGGATTGATTAAGCAAATTTAAGTGACATTAGTCATAGCCGTCTTACCTCTGCGATTGCCACTTGAAGGTTGCTTGCTTCATTGTAGAACTCTCCTCTGATGTAAATGTATGCTGCCTTAGCGCCCATAGCAGCTCCGGCAATCAAACACCCTTCTACAAGCTTGTGAGGGTCGTGCCGCATGATCTCTCTGTCTTTGCAGGTGCCAGGCTCTCCCTCATCTGCATTCACTACCAGGTATCTTGGACGGCCATCGTCTGGCTTGTTCATGAATGACCACTTCATACCAGTTGGGAAACCAGCACCGCCACGGCCACGGAGACCTGAAGTCTTCATTTCGTCTATAATAGCCAAGAGTAAACTAGTTTATATAACTTTATTAGATTTATTCCAATGCTTGTATGTTCTAATAGTAATGTTTATTGGTTGTAGGTATTAATAGTAAAAAAGTCAGTCTTTTCTGAGATAGGATAGAATTAAATACCTACCATATTACTTGTATGGTAATACTAGTGTTCTAAATATGCTAAGCTAAATAATGGTTTGTTTACTCCTGATTGTAATTATTTCACTCAGTATCCTGTCTGAACCATCTACTTACTGACAATCCAGTCAGTGCCCTTCTGGATAATCTCCTTGGTCATATACCAGTCGCCACGGCACAGTGCCCCCTTCAACCTCCAGTCGTGTCTGCCGTACAAGTTCGTAAACACTCTATCGGCGTCTGCCAAGGGCCCGTACTTGGCCTTTGCCGGAGGCGGCGTCTGCGTCTGCTGGAACCGCACGGGCACATTGTTGACGCTCACCAACGGCCCAACAACGCCTGAAAAACACCAAGAGACGTCAACATTATGTAAGCTTCAACACTACGCACTATAACACTTCACGTTCTTAGAATAATTATAAGCAATTTGACTGTTCTAAATGGCTGTGTAATGTTTATAAGGATGTAGAATTTTAAGTTAATGCATTAATTTACCCAATTGAGACTTCGTCCCCTGAATTATTCGCGTTAGCGCACCAGCCATTTTTCCAGAACTGCTGGCCAAAATGTCACTGAGCTGTCATTTCAAACATATGGACACTTTTTTTATCATGTTTAAACCAAATAGATGCTAGTGAATTGGCCTCCTACTAATTAATAATTGAGCGTTTATTTCATTAACTCTAACTCATCTGTCAATTATTCAAAAGTTGTCAAGTCAATTTTTTTTTTATTCAGACAGAAATTAAAACTTTAATATGTTTGCGTAGATTTATTTATTTTATAGTTCCTTGCTACCTACTCGCAGAATTATGTAAACAGTGTTCTGCGCTGTAAAAGGTTGAAATGGTGTTTATTAGTACGTTTTTCGCTGTTATGATTTTCGCATCGGCGCTAACATTACAAAATAGTTCGTGAATCTTTGTGTTGATTTATTATCTAGACTATCTTGAAGACGTTATCTTCCTACCATATTCAATTGTACTAGCGACCTTTGCGCCAAGGTTTCTATCTATATAACTGTGGACATTGCACTATTTGCCAATTTATTCGTAATTTACAGGCAAAGTTGTAGCAGCGATGGCTTCAATCCCAGCCGTCTCAACGCTTTCCAATCGCGTTATAAGGGTCCTTGGCTGCAATCCCGGACCCATGACACTACAAGGTACCAATACATACCTTATTGGCACGGGAAGCAAGTAAGAAATAATTTTATTATATTCAGATTGACCTTTGATTCATTGAGGTTATAGTTTATCTTATCTTGAAATTAATTAAAATTTCTTAGGTACCATATTTTGAAATACTATTTTTGAGTTCTTATTACACTATTGGGGTCTGTTAAAAAAAAACGCTGGAATTTATTTTGGATTCATATGTTTAAAAAATACTGGTCTGCATAGAAAATAAACTTATCTGTATGAATATCGCCTTTTTCAGCCGAATCCTGCTGGACACAGGAGATAAGGATGTGGAGGAATACCAAACAAATTTAGCCAATGTTTTAAAATCAAATCAAGTGAACATAGAACACATTGTAGTGACACACTGGCACCATGACCACATTGGAGGGGTTCAAAACTTATATGGCTCTATTGCTAGTAACTATGTTTAATTATTTTTCTATAGAGAACTAAGTTGTTGATTTTGTTACTAAAATTAATGCTACTGTAAAAAAAAATGGACTTTCATATACTGTAACTAGAACACATTAAAAAATTCAGGAAAGAAATGCTAGAGCTGGGAATTTAACCTGGGTCTTCAGCAGTCGGGGCCACAAGCTGTACCCGTAATGTATCAGAAAGCACAAAAACAGAAATCAAAAAGTAAATTTTTGTAAAGTTTAATAGGTTGCAGGTGGTAGGACCTTGTGCAAGGTCCGCCCGGATTGCTACCACCATCTTGCTCGCTAATCGTGCCGTTCTTGCACTGTTGTGTTTCGGCGCGGAGAGTAAGACAGCCGGTGAAATTACTGGCACTAGAGGTATTCCAACTTAGGCCTCTAGGTTGGCAACGCATCTGAAATACCCCTGGTGTTGCAGATGTTTATGGGCGGTGGTGTTCTCTAACCACCAGGGGACCCACTTGCTCGTTTGCCTTCCAGTCGTATAAAAAAAAAAAAAAAAAGGGATCTATGGTTTCTTTTCTGATAGTGTACATTGTCCTTAAACACTAAAAAATGATAATTCTATATTCAGTTTATTGATTCAAAGTCAAACATTAAAATTCATCATAATTTTCAATTGTTCAGAATCTAGAACCTTACTAATTTATTCTTTTCATTATTTTTGCTTTAGTATTATTATAGTCATACTTTTGTCAATCTTAACAGATCAGGCTAAAATCTGGAAGCACAAAAGATCTCCAGAAGACAGCCCTGACAAAGAACTACCACCGTCTATACCTATAAACTGGCTAACAGATGGACAAGAGATTACAGTAGAGGGTGCAACCATCAAGATTCACCATACACCAGGCCACACCACTGACCATGTCATTGCCACATTGGCAGAAGACAATGTTTTGTTCTCTGGAGACTGCATACTGGGTGAGGGCACTGCGGTGTTCGAAGACCTGTTTACATATATGCAGAGTTTGCAGAAAATCTTGGATTTAAAGCCTGGAGTTATTTATCCGGGGCATGGGAATGTTGTTGATGTATGTTTTAAATTTATTTTTCACATAGCTTGGTTATTGCTGTTCTATACTTTTATATACATATTATACCTATTAGTTTTAAAATATTTTGAGATTTATAAATAAATATCACAGGACAATGACGCCATTGACCTAATCCCAAAATCATCGTAAAACATATGTACTTAATACATATTTAACACCCAAGGTTAGAGAACAATAATTTTTATTTTTCATACAAATATCTGTTGCAACCAGGGATTGAACCCAGAACCTGAAGCTCCTCAATTAGGTTCTCTTCGATATACTGGGCTATACAGTCATATCAGTGATTGACTACTTCAAAATATAAATATTTCGATCATGTAACACCTAAAGGGATAATAGTACTTACTTTTTTCTTCCAGGATCCAATAAAGAAGATAGAATACTACATAGCACACAGGAACCAAAGAGAAAAACAGATACTGGACACGCTAAAAGCAAATGTGGGAAAACAGCTGACCGAAATGGATCTAGTAAAGATTATCTACACTGAAACACCAGAACATCTGTGGCCCGCGGCCGCTTACAATGTTAATCATCATTTAACTAAGCTTACTAAGGAGAATAAGATTAAATGTGTAGTGGTAGAGGGAGAGCATAGATGGCAGTATGATGGTTCTTGTGAGTGCTCGAGTAATTTGTAAAATAAGAATTGAAATTATAGTCTTTTAAACTACAGTAATAAGAATAAGAAAATTATGTCTTATGTTATTACGACATAGTCTCTACTAGGCTGACTCGTGCGCACGATTAAATTGTGTTAGTAAGAACTAAAGGGCGGATGTTGGATGCAATATGGTGACAAAAGCATAAGATGGATAAGACCTTATTTAACTTCGATTAATATTTTTGTGTAAAAATGTATAGAAATTTGAGTGATGATGATAATCTTACAAAGTATCACTTTACAAATACGTACCACTTACATGTGTAGATTTAAAGAGGTAATTTTCCCCTACATAAGTGGATAGTGAACTACAAAAAGAATGCACTGAAAATATGTAATAGAAAAAAATACGATTATTTCATCATGTCAGCCGAAAGACGTCCACTGCTGGTATCATTGAGATTATTTACTACAACAAAATTATGCAACTCTTTTTCAACTGTGTTTTCTCTTTTTTAAACCAATTCTAGTCATATCCATATTACGTATATTATTCGACATGATTTTGACGTAAATCGCATCCGTCGTCCTCCCATTGGTAAGAAAAGAGAAAATAAATAAATATCTCTGATACTTATGTGAATATTTTTTGTTGATGAAGTTGTTATAAAAGAAATAAAAATAATTATTCAAAATTAAATATCAATTTATTTTGATTTTATGGATACATACTTAAAAACAAAACAGTTATTTCTTAGCGATAAGAAATTCCTTTCATACCAGTAGGTATCATTGAGAAAAAATACAAATAAATTAAAAATAATGTACATCATCTTTTGACAGTTGGCCCAACAATAATGAGGCAGAGAATTTAGCTGCTTCTATATTTTCGACTTGATAGTAGCATTTCGCTTCGATTTATCTGGTTAAGTACAAAACCATCGAGGACATATTGCCTAACGCAGAATCACAATGCTTTCGTCACTTCTTTCCGTCTAACGGTAGAAAGAGACGGTGAATGCGAGCCCTAGCACGTTAGGCAATATGAAATAGGCTTACTTATCACACAGCAGCAGAATTTACTACTCGTTTCATTAGAAGAAACAATTTGGTACTTATCCTAAATTTTACAAGCAATATTGAACTAGTTATTTATTATATCAGCCCTGAGCAATGAAATTGATAAAAAATAAATTACAAGCACATATGAGTTTTAAGCTTTGATGAATTATAACTGTAGATCCACAGTCGCGTGTCCAAATATGTCCGAGCCAAATGAGCGCCACTTTAGTAAAAGTGGCCTTCGTTTTTGCTAATTAAAAGATAAACGTTGCCAGAATTCCACAACATTGACATAGGCCTTGTCTTTGTCACACGCACAGGAAAGCTTATCTATCAGTAAAATGAAACAGATAAACAATAGAACATAGAACAAAAGTGTAGTGGAGATACACACACAAATAAATAGTTCTGACATTCTTTGAAGGGGATTTTGTTCGGCAATGTGTATCTTGGGTTTAAATGTCATTGGTTTTATGACATTATTTTTCTCAAACATGACATGAAATATTGTTACAAATAATAGGCCGGGAAGTATCGCGCTGCAGGCGCTACGGTTCGGCTGTCGGCGCGCGGTCACTAGCGGCCTGCAAAGAGATTTCGTATAATTTTCCCAGCCGCTGGCCGGCAATGCGAACGTCTTTTGTTTCAACGCCTGCAGAACACGGCAACGGGACTAGTGTCCCGCCAGCGTCATTACTTGTTTTTTTTTTCATGTCATGTTTGATAAAAGTACTATAGGCCTCGGCCGGAACGTGGGGTTGCCGGCCTCGCATCCCTATCCGGCCTCGTTAGGCGTCTATAATATCTGCTTAGCCGGCAACCCCCTACTTCCCGGCCTCTACAGTAATGTATTATTACTTATCTTTTTTACATTATCGGACGTTAATTTCCTGGCTTATAAAAGTAGTAACTCTACTAAACGAAACCGGATCAATTATAATGCAAAAATTCTTATCACATTTAAGGATTTTACGTAGAGGGTGGCCTCTTTTAATTTGTATTTAAGTTTTAGCCTCACAAACAAGAAGAGCGACCAGACCTATTCATGATGCCGGAGGTTGAGATTGCACTTGGGCAAAGCCACGGCATAAAAATAACAAACAGTGAGGAAACTTAAACTTAGGCGACAATGCTCACTTTTAAAGCGTTAAAGGCTTTCAGGGAGGCATTGGCAGTAGAACACTAGCGATAACTGAGTTGATTAAGTGAGTAACAGAAAAGAGGAGCTTTAGAAAAAAAAATGGGGCAGTGGGCAAAATAAGGCTGAGAACCTGAGGCTGTATTGCCTAACGCTTCTGACGCTCGCGATAGCAATCAAATGACAGATTTCCCATACAAAAATTGTCATTTGATTGCGATCGCGAGTGTCAGAAATGTTACGCAATAGATCCTCAGGTCTATAGAATAGACTCCGTATAATGCAAATACATGTACGGGGTAGGACCGCATCCTTCCAAACTCTGGGTGACACTCTTTCCCGGCCCGGATAACACCAACGTGGAAATACCGGCCATGTTTTTTGTGTGCGCGCCCATAGAAACTGACAGGAGCTTATATGGGCGTGTTCAAAACAGGGTCGGTATTATCCGGGCTGGAAAACAGTGTCACCCCAAACTCTCATTCGTAAACCCTAGAACGTCCACTGGTCATATTAATATTACGCTATGGCAATGCAATGGTTTTTTTTTATTCGCCTGGGTGGCAAGTGTAGGCCAGGGCTTAAAACTAGAACTTGTCATAACAAAAACTTGTCTATTTCTATCGTTCCGATGATTCAAAAATGCTTTCAAAGGTTGAAATTAAATCGGCCAAAATATTTTCGCGCATTTCAACAAAATCTTTGTGCGCTACCTTTATATCCGTTGTAACTTATTTACAGTTTTGCTGGTAAAATTCCTTATTGAAGAACTACGGGGCTTTAAAAAAATGTACTCTTACACGATAACAATATTTAATGAGGTAACAATACTATCGCCGGACCATTTTGGGCATCGGCATCAAATCCGAGTCGTCTATGAATCTGTGGTTGTCGATGAAGTCTAGTAGCCGCTCCTTTGTGACGGGGTCTCGTATACTTTCGCATACCGCTGAAATAATAACATAGTTATAAGTTAAATGATAGGTTATTTGCACTAAATAGTTATCCTAGAGCCAGGGCCGTCTTTCACCTAATAGAGGCCCTGGGCATAACATACTGCATGCATTCGGTAAGCCTGATTTTCAGGCTACAATTGAGTAGCAATCGGTTATCGTTTGGTAATGGAGTAGGGACTTGGGGGCCCCAATCCATCGCGGGGCCCTGGGCATGTGCCCAGTGTGCCCAGTGGCGAAGAGGGGCCTGCCTAGAGCATGACCAAGTCCGGCCCGCGAGCCCCTCTAATCCGGCCCGCGGAAAGAAAGCAGGAGAGCCTACGGTCCGGCCCGCGATAGAGTCCGATTTTATAAAGCTACAAGTAACTAGTAATTCGTTTTATAAGACCTGTCACTGACGGTAATTGGTCATAATCATAGATAGCCAAGCCACTCATGAACACAATCAACACCAAGTGCGTTTCTTACGCGTTACTCCTATCTAGATACCCCCTGAAGTTTTAATTACCCCCATGACCAGCCAAACTCTTGGCCCGCACGAATTTACATGAAGTGTGGCCCTTGAGTCAAAAAGTTTGAAGACGCCTGTCCTAGAGCATGGCGGGGTCAATGGAATCCAGGTACTACCAACACATTTTATTACTCAGATCACTTCTTGGAGTCGAGGTAACACACGTCTACTATGTTCTTCCCCAGTATTTTAAACTATCTTTTCTCAAACATGCTCGGAAATGTATGCGTTAATGTCACGAAATGGAAACATGAAGTTTCTCATTTATGGCTCCCCACATAACTTCTTGGCCTAGGCCACGAAGTACGTATGAAAATCCATTATTGTCCGCTGCTCTAACTTTTTAAATTTGCTTGCTAACATTAAACTGACAAAGGAAAAATTACAAACAGCCAAACACCACTACTCTGTAAGCATTTGCTATATTGCGATGCGATGTGATACATGGATGTATGGATGAAAAATTTCCTCACATTGTTTGAGAAAAGCACTATACAAACCTCGGCCAGAACAGGGATTGCTGGACTCGTTTTATCCGGCCTCATCTACGACTCGGCCGTCTACTCCGAACTCGTCCATCAATCCCCTACTTCATGCCTACGCCTGATCAAATCAGTTTCGACCTTACTCGTATTGCACGATTGAAAGGTATATCGTCAAATAATGGCCACCGTTCAATAACCTTACACTAAAAAAGACTCTAGACACCTATAAACAGAGTTCATTTTTAGTATAAAGTATCAATTACTGACCACCTTATACTAAAATTAATTCTGGTTACCTATAAACAGTTTAATTTATTGACGAAGAAAAAAAAAAGGAAATACTCACATTTGGCAGTGTTATAGCTATTAGGGTAGGACTTGTCAGTCCGCTCCCGCATGAACACCCATTGGTTGTTTTCGAATGTGCACTCGATTATCTTGTTGTTCAGGTGTTTGATGTCTTTCGTGACCTTCATGGTAGCGAACGGCGGCTCCAATTGACCTACGAAGAGGTGGCCGACTTTCTTCGGTACGATACTGGAAGTTATGGTAAATTTATTACAACAGTATCATGAATATTAAACCGAGACTGTCTCACGGATCAAAAACTACAAAGATACCGAAATATCGTCACTACTTTAAAAAAATCTCGTACCTCAAAATATATAACTTTTCCGAGTGAACTTTATGAACATTACGTTAAGGTTCAATTTTGTTGATATATTTTAGATACGAGATTTTTCAAAATGTGCCTTAATATTAGGTCAATAAAGTCGCGTATACATATTTGTAGCCATATCAATGATACTCTAGATTTTGTTTTAAATATGATAGGGATAAACGAGCAGGCGGGTTATCTGATGAAAGTAATCACCGCCGCCCATGGTCATCCATAACATAAGTTGAGTTACGGATGCATTGCCGGACCTTTGAGAAAGGAGTAGTCGTTTTTTTAAGATCCATACCATAAGTTTAGTGTATATGATGTTCATACCAAACTTAAATTTGATTTCAGCATGGGCATTACGTCATCATTTTTGTCATGATTTCTTTAGCAGATGTATGGAATGTCAATGTGACATTTAGTGGGACAAAGGTTCCACCCTGGATAGTGATTTAATTTCCTTGACTGTACCTAATAGTTTATTTTTTTTGACGAAAAAAATTACCCGAACGAACAAACATTTCATCATCATATCAACCGTAGGACTTCTACTGTTAAACATAAGCATCCGTTCATTAAAAAAAAAAACTTATCACACGATGATGATAGATAATAATAATAAACTCACCCTTGGCCCCCTTCCATGACTATTTTGAGTCTGAAATCAACACTGTTCATGTTGCTTGGCTTCCATTTTAGTACGTCCTCACACGGTCCAGGAACGTAAGGCTAGAAAAACAGAATTCGATTTAGACTAAGTCAGTGGCGTGTGGCGCCATCTATCGGAACTATGACAAAAACGTTAGTACCGTCAGGTCCATTTGACGTTAGTCTTACTGGCTATTGGCTCATTTAGGATGATAGCAACAGTCAGAGACAAGAAACAATAAAGGTGGGGCCACAAGCATTCGCTCGACGCTCGTTTCGAAAAAAATTGACAAAGCAATTAAAATCTAATTGTTTCGAGAATAAACTCAAACTGTCGTCAAACTGCCATGGTGTAAAGGGTAGGTACGCATCTGGATATCGAATGTTAAAATATCGAATATATTAAAATATCGAATGGGTCATAATATTGAAACGTTTATTTTCTGAAACCGAAAACTTTTCACGATTGATTAAAACGGCGTCGTATAGAACCCATTAGGTTAGGTTAGGTTAGGTTAGATTTATAACAATGCAAAAAAAAAATACAGTCTTAACAAAAATACCTTTTCGATATTATGACCCATTCGATATTTTAATACATTCGGTATTTTAACATTCGATATTCAGATACGTAACCGTTATAAATCAATAGAAAAACAAAAGAATTTTCACTTTCTTACACTTTCATAGACTCATAATTCCCTTGAACTTAAATGTGTACATTTTATCGCACATTGGGCCGCACGAGGATAAGTACTATGAGTCGAGATGAGATTGAAAATACAAACTGAAATATAGATGCACAGAAAAACCAGAAAAATAAGAAATCGAACCCAGGTCCTCGGCATTCCGTGCCGCATGCTATACCGCTACACCACTGCTGGTCAACGGCACAGACACGAATTTTCCCTATGCATCACATATCTCAGTATGTTTTTTGTTTCTTATACAGTCACTTAAGCAGTGACCTAGCGCCATCTATACTGTCTAGCTCTCAACGAGAAGCCTTCAGTACTCCATCGAGATCTCGAGATGAGATGACTTAGTAATTAGAGACCAACCTCCTTCGATGGCTGAAATATTAAGCCATCGGGCTCGTGCGACAGTGTTTTGGCGAATTTCTCTCCTAACAGCTGATGCGCCATCCGCACCTCGTAGAACTGTTTCAGCCTGACGCGGAATGGCTCGCGTTCGCGTTGTATTAACCTTTTGTTTATTGCTTTTAACCTGGAAACGTTTTGACTATTAGGTACTTCAAAATTCATCTGTTTCAGAAGTTCTCGTTTTCACTTTTTTACTCTTATGCAATGGCAGTGCTATGGGACGGTTATGGCTATGGATTTTTGTATGTACGAGTAATATACTGAGCGGCAAAAAAACAGCAGGCTACTCCGAAACTCGAAACTCGAAGTTCGTGTCGTGCGGTCTCTCTGACACATACTATTTAATACAAGAGCGAGAGGGACCGCACGACAAGAACTTCGTGTTTCGAGTTTCGGAGTAGCCCTACAGACCCTCGGTAATTTTGTATGGAGAGTGGGCCATTTGTGCCGCTAAGTAAGTGAAGTGTTCATATTTTTAGTTCGTATAATAGATAGACAAATTGAAGTTCCAAATTTGAAAAATGACTGATATTCGATGTCAGGAGCAACTCCTGAAATTTGAATTTCGTGTCATACCGATACCGTCCCTCTTACTTTCCTATTATACCGTGAACGGGACAGCATGATAAGAAGTTTGAATTTTGAACGTCGTAATTAAGGGCCTGTTACACCATCTAAGGATAAAATAGTATATTTTTTATCGAGAGACTAACTACTATCTGTGGGACGTTCATTGATGGATATAGGCCTCCCCCATAGACTTCCAGTTGCTTCGGTTGGAAGTCGCGGCTTTAACCAGATCATTCGTGTAACTCGTTGGTGTACTTCTAAACTAGAGATGGGTAAATACGGATCTGAAGATTTAACCTTTTCGACGCCAGCGACACATAATACGCACCACAGGTTCCACGCCAAAGACCTATATATACGTCCATTACTTCAATGCAAAAGCAACCTTCGTTCAATTGCGTTAAGGTTCAATTTTAGTTTTGATTTTTTAATTTTGAACAGAACTAACATAGTTTGTAAGTGTGTAATACTAACAAATGAATGGATCTATGTTGTCTGATTAATAAATGAATTATTATTATTATTATATTTAGGCATTGCAACATAGAAGCCTGGCGTATGGGTGATGTCTCTTGTATTTGACGTGGCGGCGAAAAGGTTAAAATAGTCAGGGGGCTACTACAAAATTCGAAAATCGAAGTTCGTATCGTACTGTCCCTCTCACTCTCGTATTAAATAATATAAGCGTCAGCGGGACGGCAAGATATGAAGTTCGAATTTTGCATATGTAGTTTAGGGCCTACCTAATCCTGAAATGGATCCGAATCCCTTACCCTATCGGATCGAACGGTCCGCTATCGGCGATTCAGCACTCACTTCGCTTCCATTCAATCACATCGGGTTGACTGGTTTTTTTTTTATGTAATAGCAGACAAACGAGCAGACGGTTCACCAGATGTTAAGTGATTACCGTCATCCATAGACATCCGGAGCACCACCATGTGATTGAACGAATCGTTTCGGATCGAATGGATGGTCGGGCGCTCAGCCGGTATGCCGGTTGTAAGTCAGAAGTTACTCGCAGATTCAAGAAAGTAATTAAGACGAATCGGCACTTCAGTACAGTCAAGTACACTCAAAAATATTTTACTACGGCCTTATTGCGTCGGAATAAGAGTCAGTGGCACTTCTTTTTGAAACTTTCAATAAGTTCATATTTTTACACTTGACTGTACCTCGGTAACGAACCGATAGAGACAGAGTCTGATAAGAATAGAATCGCTTACTAAGTTCGCTACAAACAAATTAATGATTACTGCAGGAAAAAATTCTATGTTTAAAACTACAATATAGTACTCACCTAGGATTAATAATTTCATGTTCTATGTAGTCCATTCTCATTGGGAAGAAGGCCTTTTTGGACACGTCCTGGCCCTCGAACCTTATTATGTCGTAACACAGATATCTTGGTATTTCTTCACCTTCCACTTTGTCTATTACCATTTCCTAAAAAACAACATAAACAAACTATGTTGACGATATTATTTTAAAATCACAAAATTATACTAATCAAAAGATACATTCTTCAAAAACCGGCCGAGAGTGTGTCGGACACGCCCAAAATAGGGTTCCGTAGCCATTACGAAAAAATTAAGTAACATTTTTCTAAGGATTTCGTATTATGTACGGAATATTACAAGTTTAGGTATATTTTATACCTTAGGCTGCTATTTACTCTTATGGCTACTTGCTGGAAACACATAAGTCTCGAGTTAGCGTTAAGCTCAGTTCAGTCAAGCCTAAGCCAGGTTTAACTGCTAAATCTAGATTTATTTTTTCCTGCAAGACGGCCTTAAACTACTAATAAATGTCAAGAAAACTTAACCGTTATAGTTTTCCTTGTAAGTTTGTTTTTTTTTCTCCTCCTCAATAACACTTCTGCAAACTCTTTTCGTCGTATGAATAGTACTTACGCCGTCTAATAGAGTATCCCTCAGGTGTTGTCTCAGATCTTTCCTGTTGACAAACCGCAGCCCGAACACTTTGAACACGCAGTTGTCTCTGTCTATCATGTACACCTCTCCCTCTCCATCGATGAGCATCATATATCTGTAATTTTAAAGTTTACTATCTCAAAGACGTCTCACCATCTAGATTAAATTTCCGATAAAAAAAAACGGAACTAAAATCGTTTTACCCGTTTGAGAGCTGCGATGCCACAGACAGACAAATAAAAGCCGAGGTGACCTAGTGGTCTCCAGCAGAGAATCGTGGGTTCAATCAAACTAAGGGGCACATCTGAGTTTTTGGAATTCATGTGCGAAATTACATTTGAAATTCACCACGATTTTTACGTTGACGGAAAACATCACGAAAAAACCTTCACAAATCTGTGAAGCAATTCAGTGTTGTGTGTGAAATTCCCAATCCGCACTGGGCCCGCGTGGGAAATACGCCCCAAGCCCTCTAATTCTGAGAGGAAGCCTGTGCCCAGCGGGACGTATAAAGGCTGGGATGATGATGAAACGCAAGCAAACCCACCTGACACCATCAGCCTTCCACGACACCCTATAAGGCTTCTCGTGTAGCTTCCTCAGATTGGTCACGTCCATGGAAACCGGCTGCGACCCAGGGAACCCGGTCTTCGGCCACTCGCAGAACTCCTGGGCCTTCTGCTGAACTTCCAATAGCCGGGGCTGCTCGTTGAAAGGCTCAACTCCGCGGACCCCGGGCATGAATACTGTCTTCTTCATTGTTGTCTCTTTCCGCCCTTTTTTGGGTTTCGGGCTGCAACACGATTGGCATCTGAGGCCGTATTGCTTAACGTTTCTGACGCTCGCGATCGCAATCAAATGACAGTTTTTTTTGCGAAATCTGTCATTTGATTGCGATCACGAGCGTCAGAATTGTTAGGCAATACGGCCTCTGGTTGAAGTCACTCTAATCGTCGCGTCCGAGAGTGTAACACATTTTAGTAAGAGTTGAGTTGTGGCAACGTAAAAACATGTACAGTTGTACCATAAATATAAGTTACAACGATGTACCTACGCGCTGTGAGCATTTATTTGAAGAAGAAGAAGAAAAATTTATTTGAAACACACAATGCAACAATATTTTTACAGGAATTACTTAATTTAATATTACTTAGTTTAATATTATTTGGAAGGCACGAATTTTTTTTTAACCAATAACAACGCAGTACGTTTGCGCAGGTATGGGCAGTCATTGGCCATTTTGTTCGCCATGCCATACGTTGACCGAAGCAGTTTGATACAAATTCGGCGAACGTATTACTAGAATGAACCCGTGTAATAGCCGCATAAAGGAAGTATTGTACAAGTGATTGTGCTGCTTCAAATACTTGGAATGTAAGTAGGTACTGGCTGGAAACAAAATTGTTAAAATTGTTTCGCGAATGACTGAACTTTAGCCGCGGTTTTCGTATATACCATTAGATAGCAGATGAATTGACGGGATTTTACTGAACTGGAATGGAACAATCTCATGGGAATTTCAAAAAATTGCATCAGGAATTTGATTAATGTTGCATAAAAAACCATCATGTCTCTAATATCAAGGGTGGAAATTTTAGGATTTATCCCGTTTTAGCTCGTTAATTTTTTTTTTATAAAGATTGGCTTACCCTGAGGGAGCGTTTTGTGAGGAGGTGGACTGTGAGTTGCTGGGAGTGCTGTCATCGAAATCTTCCGTCTCATCTTCTTCTGTAAAAAAAAGATGGAACGCATTTAAGATAAGGCTTGAGACGATCTTCAAGTAGCTTAGATGTGAGCATAAATCCTTATTATTATAAAGGGGAAAGTGAGTTTGTTTGTTTGTTACGCTTTCACGCCGTAACGAAGCGACGGATCGTCGTGATTTTTGGGATAAAGATAGTTTATGGTCCCGAGAGTGACATAGGCTACTTTTTATCCCGGAAAAATGCACAGTTCCTGAGGGAACAGCGCGCGATAACCAAATACCCCGCGGGCAAAAGCTAGTATGTAATAGTTAATTAGCCATGCCGGCTCCGGTCAGGTGGAGTGACGATCTGCGAAAGGCTGCTGGTAGAAGCTGGATGCTTCTAGCCGAGGACAGGGCGCAATGGCGCTCTTTGGGGGAGGCCTATGTCTGCTATAGTCTGATGATGATGATGAGTTAACTAACCATCACACCAATCCGGTTTCATAGGCGCCGCTGGGGTGAACTCGACGTCGTCGTAACGCCGGTACAACTCCTGTAGGTAGTCCTGCTTGTATATGCCTGGCGGTCTGTGAAACAACATTTAGGGGTCTGCAAAGAGTGATGCAACATGAAAAAAAACTTAGCAGCCTTGTTTTTTTTTCTTTGTTTTTTTTTTGTTCAGAAATAAAATCAATAGGCAATTAATTGTTTTATTATATGTATGTATGTTTTCTAAAATCTTAAATTTTACTAAAATAACAAATCGAATTAAGTACTCATGAATCAATTCAACAAAAATTTTATCTTCCTCTATTTCAATGACAGTAGCCAACTACGTTCAAACAAACATAGACCGAACGGGGATTTCCCGTGCGCAGTTTGAATGTTGCCATGTATCATGTAAACTTGACAGTATTCAACCAAAACGGTATGGTAGATTTATAAATAAATAAAAAACTCAAATATTAACTGTTAAGTAAATATTAATCTTTTAGGGAAACAGCCTTTTTAATTTTAAATTCTGTACTCTTGAAAAAAACATGGTCCAGAAAAAAACTGTTTTTTTTTCACAATAGAAAAAAAAACAGTTTTTTGCAACACTAGCAAAGAGTTGTTTTAGAGTTAATGTTGTAATATGTAGAATTATTTAGCATGAATGATTCTACTGACAATATAAAATTAAATGCAAAAGTAATAAATAGTATGTTAAGGTATGCTCTATAGACACAGGAATTAAAAAAAAAGCCATTAAGCTAGTTGAGAAACCAAGATAAAATACGATGGCAAAACATTATTCACTTCACTACATCTGTAGCTTGCTTATGTGTATACTCTAAGATCTGTAGTAACAACTAACCTCATTTTGGCAAATTCGATGATAGCAGCCTCGACGCTGCAATCAAGTTGTTCAACCATGTACGAGACCAGTAAAAAGCCGGTGCGGTTGAACCCGTGGGTGCAGTGTACACCAATCACCTCTAACGGGTTCTGCGCTAGGAACTTGACCACCAGCTGGATGAACAGCCTGAGAACAAAGAAAATAACTATGGCTATCTCTACAGAGTAACCCCCTTATTCATAAAACTTAACAAGCCTATGTTAACTAACAAATGCATTGTCCCTTTCTAACAAATATAAATGTCGAAGTGACAGATAAGGACAAACGAATTTTAGCAGCATTTTAACTAAAATAGGTTTGATTGTTGTTTATGAATAAGGGAGTAAGTATATGACAAAATTAGTAGCATGCAGTGTGCCATCAATCTCAAATTATCATCCTATCTGCCATAGGTTGTACAATGTTGGACACAGGCCTCCTCCACAGACCTCAAGTTGCTTCAGATTGAAGCAGCCTACATCCGTTTACTTTTGAGGAGTCCCTGCAGGAGCATTATGGACCTCTGGGCTCCAGGAAGCACATTTTGAGAATGTCTGCATTAGTCAATACATACCAGAAGTTGATTGTTAAACAAACCTGGTTTGATCCAGTGACGGTGTCTCACCATGCCCGCGACACTGCATCTTAACATATTTACAATCCATGTTTTCAATCTCTGTCTTGTCATAGAATCTTGTTGTGTTTGTGAGGTCCACCCACATTCCGAGTTTAACCTGTAAACAAAGAGTGCATTGATTTTAGCGTTCAGTATTTATTTAAGACATTGTAACACTCTAGCAATCAAGATTACGATTTGGAGTCTTTTTGTATTTTTTATTTCAACTCCAAATTTTTTGTTTCTTTTACGGTCATCCCGTGAAAGTTTATATAAATTTCACACGAAAACACATGCCGAAACATGAATGCACAGAAAAACCAGAAAAAATAGACCAGCGCTGGGAATCGAACCCAGGTCCTCAGCATTCCGTGCTGCGTGCTATTTAGGAAAAATTCGTGTCTAGTCTCCTGTCCAGTGGTGGTGTAGGGGAATAGCACGCAGCACTCTAGCAATGTTTATCTGCTATATAGTAAAAATTGTCTGGGTGATTATTCAAGTGTTTCAACTGCCTCCTTTTTCTGGTCACAATTTTTATGAATTGACTGTAGATTTTGATGTTGTTTTCAATTATTTGTTAGAGTTCCTGTATTTACACCACACCAAATAGCTAAAAAACCGTACCAGAATATTCAGTTATTTGTAATTGCAACATTTCTTACAACAGTTTTATAAAAATTATGCTTTGTTGGGGCAAGAGGATGTGTAATACTTCCTTTTTTTTTCATCAGTTATTTAACAGACATTTGCTTATGTTGTTAATTTAAGTTTGTACAATAATGTTCAGACATAGTAAATTATATCATCACTACTTTGATAAAACTAACATCTCAAATGTATGTAAAGTAATCTGAACCTCCAGAAGTACATTAAGTGTAGTTCACTTAGCATAATTAACACTGATAAAAAATTTGTTCATTTTTTTAATTTAAAGAATATAAAAGTATCACTAATAATTATTGGAGTAGATACGTTAATTAATTAAAAGTTCCATCAGACCATATTTTTAATTTTCATTCAATTTTTATGGAATAATCAAGAAAGACTAACAAAAATGTAATGTTGCCAGCTCCGCAGGTATAAACACTTGTAAAGTCAAAAATAATTCTTTATTTGTGAATAAGTAATGTGCAATAGCAATATAACACAAGACAAGGCTTAGGCTATTAAATGCTTATGACATGATGTTTATAATAACTAGAGATTCTTGGCAATGCAGCATATAATCAATTATTATAAAATTTACATAGCATTTGATTATTTAATAGACATTATTATAGCTATTTGGACAGTAGCCATTTACCAAAGCTATTTTTAAATCATCTGAATAGTGTATGTGACTTTGGAAAATCTTGGTTTGATGTAATGCTAATTAATTTATAGTATGTTACTATATTCTCTCCAAAATTCAATGCTTTCTGTGCTTCACACTCAGGTTGGCTGGTGCAAGGAAAACTTGCAAAGTGGGGCTTCCTGAAAAACCCAAACACCTAGCGTGGATGTGTGATGGCTTCCCAGAACATGTTGTATTTGATGTCATGACCAGCGTGCCCATCCACCTGAACTGAGCGAGACCTCCGAGATACAACGGACAGGGCTATAAACACCACTACTTTCTGGTTGTGGATATGTTGAATGAGTGAAGCCATTGACACGAGAAGAAGATAAATTAGGTAAGTAAGGTAAATTAGGTATATACTTTAAATATATAAGGTGCTTGCTACTCTATCGTATTGGGTAACTGTAATGATAGATGTAATGTTATTAGAAATAAATAAATAAAAAGAAGAAGAATGCTTTGTGTAATTCAATTAAAAACTTTTTTTATATACTCTTATTCATTAGCAGCCTCCGAAATTCTTAAAAATGTGCTTGATTAACATAAATATTGAAAAAGGCTCCCGCAGCAGCGAAACAAACAAAACATCTGACACGTCTACTCTATTTTTGACTTCACGACTTACTTTCAAACTTTTCATGTACACAAAGAGCATGGACGGCGTAAAGCGGTTCTCCTCAGGCACTTTGTCATTGAACTGGTGACCCAAAGGAGTCTTGAAAGCCAAGAACTTGCCAGCAACCAGACCTGAAGCTTTGCGAGGGCATTTCAGCCACCGATTCGGTATCGGGCCAGAGTCCCTGTACGACATTATCACTGTTTTAGGAGATTCTTACACGAATACTTTAATCCCAAGACAGTTTGGCACACATTTATAGCTGGATGTGTTGTTGTTTTCCCGAATATTATATTTTTATGATTTTCCTTGAGTGCAATGCACGAATAGTAAGCATCACACATTCAGGGAAAATGACAATTGAATTGATAACTGTCAAAGACAAAGACGTCAGTTTCGGTTGACATTTTTGCGACAAAGATGCCAGTATTATAATTTTAAATACCACCTCATTCTGTCTGCACTGAAAGTAGGTTTTCGACTGACTTGGAAAGAAGTATGACTTTTTAGTACAGTAAAAGCCTCAGGTAAAACCAGAATTTTCAGGGACCAAATAAAACAATCCAAGCAGAGCTATTGTAAGAAACACAATAAAGTAACAAAAAATAAAAATTATCAAAAGGTGATTAACGACGAAGCTGGGGGGAAGGGGCGAAGGGTGCAATTTTTTTTTCAGTAGTGAATTCCTGCTCCATCTTCGCATTCACAAGCCTTGATGTCTTCTCTGGTGCGTCTCACCTTCAAGGAGACTGCTCATATCATGTTACTGACTTTGCATGTATAGTTTTACCGATTTGATGTTTACTTTTGGTGCTGTTCTTTTCAACAAACCACTATATTCAGTCCTTAAGGCTCCATCACATAAGATCATTAATGGTGTAAAACCAAGCTATTTATTTGAAATTCGATCTTTTGTAGCAGGATCGTATTTTATGTTTTTCTCAGCTGTCTCTGTCTGTGCTGTTTTTTGCCAGGTGAGGTTGCTGTAAGGGTTCAACCTCGTGCAGCCACTCATTGCTCGTTTGCAGTGTTAAATCTGGTCACGTGACCCTATTTTGAATTTCCTGTGACTCAAAAAAGTAGCGTCAAATCGCCGCGTCGCTGCTTCAAAAAATATTAGAAGCTAATTTCTTAATCTCATTTAGTGGCTGATGTGGCAGTAGTACAAAAAAAGAAATTGGAATGAATGAAAATAAAAAATAGCAGTGTTTTTTTTTCCAAAATTTAAAAGGTTTATTTTTACAGCAATAAAGCTCAACATTTTCAGCTTTGTCGCAATATGTAATGTGATCTTGACCAGCAGGGCTGCTACGAAACTCGAAACTCGAAGTTCGTGTTGTGCGGTCCCTCTGAAACTTTTACTATTTAATACGAGAGCGAGAGGGGCGGTACGACACGAACTTAAAGTTTCAAGTTTCATAATAGCTTTGCTGATTTGACCACGGGATTTGACGCTGAATATGATATGAGTCCACACCTTAAAAGAAAGCGAATAAAAAAAAAGCGTCTGCGAAACTAGTAATTTATCCACAATGTATTTACCAAGTAATTTGTATTACTATTTATGCAACCAAAATTAAAAAAAAAAAATTATTAACACTAAAATGAAAACTAGTTGCTAAGAACTAAATTAAACCTAAAAATGGCAAACTAACTAGAAATTATGCATACAGGGTGGCAGCATATCCTAGTTGACTAGTTAAGCTAATTCTTTGAGCAAAATTGCTGCCTGCCCTTCGGTATTACCTATCCTACCTTGCAACAGGCGAAAAGAGATTACCTGGCAATTTTTGTTTTTTTTTTCTTAATTAAAGCTGTCACGCTTCTGTTTTAGATACTTGTTTCTTGAGCCAGAATATTGAAATAAATAAATAAAAACCAATAGTTGAGTAATGTGAACATAATACTTGCTTCTGTTACGCTTGTTAGTCTAAGTTGTTAGTTAAATTACAAAAAACAAAAGAAAATTATTCTCGTTCTACGGAAAAAAAAACATGAATGTCATTCTTCCATGCGTTCAAAAACTTGTCAATCACAATTGAATATTTATCTGCGAATATTAACTGGAGTTAAATATGCCAGGTGTTAGCAAAATAGTATAGTGATTTTGCAAATGCGAAGGTATGTTTAATTTATTCCATATTTTTTTTTTATATTTTCTGTCCTGATCATATTTTATGTTTAGGTTTTGAACTGCACTTCACTATTTTTAGCAGTTGATCAAGAGTGGCAACATAACAATAAAAGTAAACATTGTTGTTTCTTTCTAATCAAGGTGAGAAGAGAACATCAGAAAGAGATAAAAAATAAAAGCCATTCCTATGTTGGTCGCACTTGAAGTTGGTATTTGCCAAGAGCCTGCCATTTTGTAAGATAGAAGGGAGATAAAAAATAGTTTTATGGTGTTAAATTTTTACAAAAACTTCGTTGCCATTTGTATTAAGGCCCAAAACAAATGTTTAAATGGACGCATCGTCCATTATAACTCAGGTGTCACGGGATGACGAACAATTAAACAATTATGGATCCGACAGAGGTAAATCTAAACCGAATTACACCTGTTACTGGCATCAAATTGGAGCGTATAGTGTTACCCATAGTGGTTTATAAATATTTGTGAATTGTGTGTGTTATCGAAACGGTGTTTTATTGTGTGTTACATTATCATGCGTGAGTCGCGCACGCGGGAGTAGAAGTAAACAATTGGAACGGGTGGACGCAATAAACATTCTTGGAGCAACCTTGAGACCTTGTCTTTCCTTACACTAGTCCCACGTCAAGTGAGTGCTTCCGGATATCTGATTCTGAGTGTGATTTTAGGGTCATCCCCTGGCGGCCAGCATAGCGAGGGTGATGGCACGCCGGTGTCATCGACACCCCTGGGCAGTAAAAAGTCTGGGGGTGGTGGATTTCTCCGGTCTTTGCTGTGTTGTTGGCGCGGAGGGCGCGGGAAAGGTCCTCCCGGGAATGGCGCCAACAGCGTGGACGGCCGGGCTTCGCCGCCGCTCCTGGTCATGGCGGAGCACGCGCCCCGGCCGCTCCTTCCGCCAGTGAGACACCAGGACATGCATAAAAAGTGTATGGTCATAGATTTGGATGAGACCCTAGTGCACAGCTCCTTTAAGGTATGTTTATCTGCATGTGTACTATTCGTTCATCCATCTTTCCCTGCACTGGCACTTCAAGCATAGATGCAGCTAGGAAGATCCTACAGTTTTCATTTAGTATCTTACGTAAGCACTAACTTCCAATACAAGCATAGGCTAGGCATAGACTAGTAACTTTTTATGATCAAAAACAGTTATGATCATGCTATGAATCTGACATGTAAACTAAAAACAGTGAACCAATTAAGAAACTCCCAAATTTCTTCTGTCTGTACTCAGTACATAATAGCCTGCTGGATTGATGTACCAAGATATTTTTACAGTGACACTCAAACTACCTTCAGTTAAAACAGATTTAAATAAGATTACAGGTCATATATTACCTACTTCAATTTTTTTTTTTATGTTTAATTGCATGATTCAACTTTAATTATTTATTATTTAAATGTATCATCAACAAAAGTAGAAAAGCAATTAAAAGCCATTAATTGGTATAGTCCAATTATTACCCCTTTTGAGGCAAGTAATTTCGATGGCCCAATCGAATAAACGTGCAAAGGCCTTTACACGAAAAAATTTTTTTTGCTTTTTTAGCTTACATATGGCCCAAAGTATGTCGTCAATTTTTTTTACACCGATCCGATTAACCGTTTTTGAGATAAAATGTTTTAATTGTTTATTCGTTGGTAATTATTCCATACAAAGTTAAAGTTGGTTTTATTTTTCCTGTAAAATTGCTGTTTTACGATTACACGTTTATTCGTTTGGGCCATCGATTTGGTTGTATTTTATAAAACATAATGTGCATTCCATGCAGATACTATACAATAAAATACTATAATCAAATTAAGAAAACAATATTGACGCTTGAAAGGAGAAATTGACTAAGCAACATTTTTTTAGGTACTCTGCCGTGCTCGAACTAAAAGACGGCTAAGTGACATTTGGCCAAAATTGACTTTAATACAGATCGAAAGAGAAAAAAAAGCCGCATTGATGAGTCTAAGCCATCTCATTTTTGGCCAAATGTCACTTAGCCGTCTTTTAGTTCGAGCACGGCAGTACGAGTTATATACCTATATGTTTGTAATCAGTAAATTTTACTGATTCAAAATATGTATATAACTCACTACCAGGGTTGTTGCTGATGCAGGTTTTTACTATATCAGCGGATGCTGATGCTGATGCTGATTTTCTCAGACCAATATCAGCGGATGCTGATGCTGATGCTGATATTAATAAATTACTTCAATAAATCATATCCTACTAGGAAATTAATAGTAAAACAATAAAAGGCTATTTCTTCTGGATGCTTAAATTATAAGTGATTTTTAATGAGGTATTTGTACGTAATTTACGAGAATAATCTTTTTTACAAATATTACACTTTGCGGTATCCTTGTCCACCAATGTAAAATATTTCCATATTACACTTTTCATTGGAGGAGGCATTATGAATGAATTTCACTTTGAATAAGAACTGTTTATGGATTACTTATTTATACAACATTATTGTAATTATAATTATTACATTACGTACGCACGTCATACATAAAGAAAACACTTTCAACTAATTGTTGACAAAGCAATCAAATGAGGGAACAAGTGACAGCTTTTATTTTATAACTGTCTGTGATTAGTCGAAACTTCCACGTGCCTCGCGGAAAGTCCCGCCTTCAACAAACACGTTACGACTTGAATATCAGCATTAAAAATCAGCATCGATTGTTGCTGATGCTGATGCGGATGCTGATATAAAAAACCATGCTGATTATCCGCGGATGCTGATGCTGATGCTGATATTCGCAACAACCCTGCTCACTACCTTAAAAAAATGTTGCTTAGTCAATTTCTCCTTTCAAGCATTGATATGAATGTGATATTGCCCAAATTTATAACTGTTTAGTTATTGTATAGTCAAGTGTAAAAATATGTACTTATTCTAATTTTCAAAAATATGTACCACAGACTCTTATTCCCCCACAATAAGGCTGTAGTGACATATTTTTAGTGGTTTGAATAGATAAGCACTTATTTTTGCACTTGACTGTACATATGGGTGATTTATTATTGTTGCTATCTTTAACTCGATTGTCATTTATGGCATATTATTGATAGTATAGAATGTGAATAAAAAATTCTTCAGTCCTTAACTATCATACCAAAAAAATAGCTAATTTACCACTTTTGATTGGTTACCTATTGTTTTGTTATTTTTCTTCCAACAATAATTACTTGGGCTGGTCAGGCTTGTCTACTATTCCAACCAGGGTTGTTGCGAATATCAGCATCAGCATCAGCATCCGCGGATAATCAGCATGGTTTTTTATATCAGCATCCGCATCAGCATCAGCAACAATCGATGCTGATTTTTAATGCTGATATTCAAGTCGTAACGTGTTTGTTGAAGGCGGGACTTTCCGCGAGGCACGTGGAAGTTTCGACTAATCACAGACAGTTATAAAATAAAAGCTGTCACTTGTTCCCTCATTTGATTGCTTTGTCAACAATTAGTTGAAAGTGTTTTCTTTATGTATGACGTGCGTACGTAATGTAATAATTATAATTACAATAATGTTGTATAAATAAGTAATCCATAAACAGTTCTTATTCAAAGTGAAATTCATTCATAATGCCTCCTCCAATGAAAAGTGTAATATGGAAATATTTTACATTGGTGGACAAGGATACCGCAAAGTGTAATATTTGTAAAAAAGATTATTCTCGTAAATTACGTACAAATACCTCATTAAAAATCACTTATAATTTAAGCATCCAGAAGAAATAGCCTTTTATTGTTTTACTATTAATTTCCTAGTAGGATATGATTTATTGAAGTAATTTATTAATATCAGCATCAGCATCCGCTGATATTGGTCTGAGAAAATCAGCATCAGCATCAGCATCCGCTGATATAGTAAAAACCTGCATCAGCAACAACCCTGATTCCAACATCCTCTGACTCACACAATATCATTAAAACAATCATAGCCAATTATCATGAGCTCTCAAGTTAGCCAATAGTTTTTTATCTTAGCTAATTTAATCTGAGATTCTTGTATGGCAACCTCACATTTTATAGCTATTACAGTTGTTCAATCACTGTTTTTATTTGATTCTCTATAGGTACTTTCCAGTAATAATTCAAAACTTTATGATAATGAGAGATTCTTGTATGGCAACCTCACATTTTCTAGCTATTACAGTTGTTCAATCACTGTTTTTATTTGATTCTCTATGGGTACTTTCCAGTAATAGTTCAAACTTTATGATAATGAGAATACTAGCTGTATCCCCCAGCTTAGCTCCTGCTTCATTTACGTTGTATGATGAACACCCATGCAAAATTATTGCAGACAGACATGGCAAAACTACAAAGGTTCCTAGTCGACTATGGAACCCTAAAAAATATGTGTTCAATATTTTCTGATCTGAGGGACACATTAGATTTTTCTAGGAAACTATCCAATTGAAGGGGCCTGAAAAAAGGTTAACATGTTTTACCAATCGACATGTCTTTTCAAAAATGCTTATTTCCACTTTGAAAATTTTTTGGGAAATTGAGGAAAACATAAATGTATGGTTTCCATTTCGATATTACTTATAATAAGTTATAATTCAACATAGATAATAAGCGTATGTATAAGGGAGAATTAGAGGCCCTTTTGTTCTGAACCTTTTTTGAAAGAAAAGGGACATTTTAAAACTTAATTGCAAAGAATACCTATATTTTTCTGTTTTCAGCAGAGCTACATTTTTAGTTAAAAGAAAGAGAAAATGGAAATAAGCCCTTTTGGAAAGACAATTCTCAGTTGTCCCTACTTTGTAAGCTTTTCTCGAAGTTAATATGTGCAGATTAACCCCCCCTTTCACCATCCATTGATTAAATATATCTGACGGATAAATGTGATGCCTCTGTTTGTTTTTTTAATAAATGGAGACAGCATCATATTTATCCATCAAATAAAATTAGTCAATGGGTCACCACCTTATTATTACTATCATACCAAAAAATGGGTGGTGAAACAGCCCCTAAATATCAATGTTATTATAGGATAGGAATAGAAATTTAGACGTAACTAAATAATGTTTTGACTGAGCATAGACTAACATTAGTTAATATTTATAAAATAGCACATCATAGCAAATAGTGGGTGTTAGATAAACACAGCGTAGTAGCCTATGACAGTGATTAAAATTGAACTCTATATATTTCAGATATAGAGCTAAGATTGATAGAATTATTTGGATTGCTCTGCCCTATTTAAAGCCTTGGTCTACCTTGGTGTTAACTTGACATAGTTACGCATCCTGCGCCCTTATTTGTATCTTACAAATTCGAATGTCATTGGTAGCACTTATAGTACTATAGGGTTTTCGATAGTCATCTCTGTATCTCACGCACACATTGACCCGTGTACAGACGTTGTGCCTATGTAGATTCAAGAACGCGTATCTTGTACGGCGTGGCCGCCCCGTGACTATGGATAGATCCCACTACGCCAGCACGTATAGCCAAGACTTAAGATGTAGGTAGTCCAGGCAAAATGCCCAAAGTAATAATTATTAACAATCTTCTTCTATCAAATTGGCCTACCAAACTCCTTCCCTCCAAAGGGAAATGGGCTTGAGTATCCAAAATATTAAGTTAAAGTGACTCTTGAGTCAGTGAACTTTAGTGACTCCTAGTGCCATCTAGTAGCCAAATATGTAAACTTCAACATCCTGCAGGGCGCCGTCGAAGTTTCTCAACTCGGACGCGTATATACAATTTATAACGCTATTCCTTTGGACTTCCCATTCATAACATCTGCTATACTTGGTTTGGATAGGTATTTTACTAAATGTAAACAAAACAACGTTACTTGGTGTCTTAAATATTGAAATTCCCCCATTAAACAATCTAAACATTTACATTACTGTATTGGTATACACTAGTCTGAAGTGGCGTTGGGCTGGCCACTTCTGTCGCAGGACCGATGAACGGTGGAGTAGACGAGTCCTCGAATTGAGGCCGCGGACGAGAAAGCGTAGTGTAGTGTAGGGCGTCCTGAGGCACGGTGGACGGACGACCTTAAGAGGGTCGCTGGCAGCGGTTAGATGCGAGGGGCTGAAGACAGAGTGTTGTGGCGCGCCATGGAAGAGGCTTGTGTCCAGCAGTGGACTGCTGTGGGCTGATGATGATGATATACTAGTCTAGTTTGTGTTACAATCTAGATAAGTATAATGTTTAAAATCATTGAATGTACCAAATTTAGCAGCTGAAGTTTGTTTACGTTTAGTTAATTACATAAACTAAACGTTTCAAGTATAAGTAGGAAAAGGATTTCTCTTATAATGATTTATGATCTACCTACACTCAATCAATATTCTTCTACCACGTAATTCGACGTGACATTGGCAACCTTTCAGCAAACACATATAATAAAAAAAATTAGGTAAGTCAAAATAAACGCTCTACAAGGGCTTATTTTTAAAAATCCAGTGTCAGCAGAGCCTTCAAGCAAAACGTAACTACACAGATAGTGTGGGATAATTTTATAGGTTCGGTCCCGAATGGTTTTTATCTTTGTAGCATTACTTATGTATAAATTTCACTACGGTTTCCAAGTTACAGCCCTGTGACGGACATACGTACGGTCGGGCAGTGTGACAACATTAATAGGGTTTCATTTGTCACTCTTCAGATATGGAACCCTTAAAATGATGATCTGACATCAAATCTTTATGGTCTCGTAAAATTTATACCCAATTTGCAAAAACATTACAATAGATATGCAGATTGTATATGGAGCGTTATATTCGTGTGACATTGGAACCATTATCTGAACGCACTCTTATCGTATATGAATTGTTACAGTTTGGATGCATCGTATTGTTTCTGCTCATGAATGTAATTTTGATAGTAAATGTGTTTCCTTGTTTATCGAATTTATAATGACAATTTCTTACGATTATATATCGCATGCCCACGACACTGCTGCTCAAAGTACGCTTACGTCTCCCTACCGTCTCGTTTTAAGTAGCGGTGTGGCCGCTCCCTTAAACCACCAAGAAAGTCGTCATAAACCTCGTCCGATGCATCCTCATCCGACGACAACGAACTAAGAGCTAAGAGCGACTTCGAAGAAAAATTGGCATTTTTTAGAACCTGTTGATTTATTTACCTACACGTGTTCGTGTATAAGGAAAATATAGAATCACTATAGAATTGTAGTATTTTGCATAATTATTGCAGTATACTTAAATGGTCATCTCATTCACCATTACGCATTTTACTGCGCATGCTTGACACTAACATTCAATTGGTTTCCGGGTGCATTCGAGAGGTTGTTAAACTTGTCAATTTTACCACTAGCAGAGACATCTTAGGGCCTAAGTAAGACTTAGGGCATGCTGGCTCTCAGGCAACAACGTATTAGGCTGGTTTTAGTGTCACGCGTACCGTGGTGCGGATCGCTCCGCGCGGGCTGATCAGCCAATGGCTAATGAGCTTCCCGTCCGCGCGGATAGGAAGCTCATTAGCCATTGGCTGATCAGCCCGCGCGGAGCGATCCGCACCGACGGTACGCGTGACACTAAAACCAGCCTTAGGGCCCGTTGTAAGTTGACCAGTTGACTAGTGACGTGACAGTAAAAAATTTTCGTCGTTTAAGTTCGCTAACAACCGCCAAAAACTAAAAAGGTATAATTTGAAAGAGAACCTGTGTTTATAAGATTGAAAGCTTTAAAAAATATATATATATATATATATATATATATGTCTATATTCATGTCTTCGTTATTCTTCGATATTCTATTCGTTATTATATACTTACTACCTTACCTAATACCTATTTATAAATGTTTTAATCAATTTTTCGTTCGTTCGAATCTTTTTTAATTTGATTTTAAATCTAATGCGATTATCTTAATAAAATCTCTGAGAGCTAAGCAGAAGATCGTTGAGAGCTATTTGCGTAATAAGTGAATATAATAGGACGCTCGTTGGTCCTCTGAGGCCGGGGGGGTTCTGGTCATGGACACTATGAATCCCGTGTGCCCTATAGTAAAGACTGTAGGTACTATAATACACACCTATCTTCGTCTGCGATATCGTTCGTGCAGAAATCAAAGACTAAATTTCTTTAGTCTAGCAATGAACCTTCTTTCTACATACAAACTAATTCACCCCTTGCCAAGGATTAGTGGTATTTGGTATTGAATTCGGTTAACAGGAAAATAATCTTAGTGGAAATGGAAATTACGTCATTAGGAAATGCAGACTCTAATCAGTTTCCAGTCATACTAATGACTACAAATTCTAGTGACTCATAAGATAGCGATAAAAAAATCTTGTGCACATAGTTAGGTTAGTTATTGGTATGGGCACTCGTGTGCTTGATAAAAGTGTATTTATTTGGCATAATGTAATATGTTACCTCTAAACAGTCGAAACCGAGATAACGATAAGATACTGAATTTGGTTTGGAAACATAGCATTGATGTATAATTTTGTTTGTTTGCATTAGAAAAGTAGGTACAACAATCGGGTTCGAATCCTGGGCATTTTGTTGAATGTTTGTTTGTTTGTACTTAAATCATTAAACTTTGTATTAAAGTGTATGTATATTATATACCTACGTACCTCTATGTTTATCAACGGATACGTAACGGTTAGAAAACTGTCTAGCACCCATATACTCGTATACGTACGAATTGCTGGCCAATAGTTTCCGGCTGGAAACAATTAGACTATCATTTATCTGCTTCTTCCTATATAATTTGTAGAGTTCTGTTAGTTATGTATAGTTTTGGATTCTCCACGTCTAGAATGATAGGGAGTGTCTTCGAAATATTAAAATGTCTATGGTGTTTGTTTCTATTCGCCCAAATGTTTTAATTAGCTCTGTATTTTGCTACAGCAACTTATTCCCTTCCAACTGTAATGCAGTTTTTATCAAAAACGCAAGGCTTTCGACTCTAATCCGTTGTTACGTCTTTAGCGCAGCTAGTAATCTGGCTGTTACCAAGCTACGCTGGTAATTTTATATTGTTGGCCCATTTAATACCTTTGATAAACAATAAATCGTTATCAAATGCCACTGTCAGCATTGTATCTCGTATCGTTATTATCTTGATAACCTTGAATTATGCACTTAATATAATGTTAACTTTTTCATATTTTAAGAATAGCAACTTTGCCTCATTCATTTTCATTTAAACTTTACATTTAGGATTCACGTCTGATAAAGACGGGTTTTTGATACGAATTGTATGTATGAGGTCGTTGGCCTCCTTCCTCTCTGCTTTGACCACACTTTATCAGACTCATCCATTTCTATTCTATGCATCTTTTTAACCCACTTTCTCAACCACTGGTTTATGATATCTTCCCATATCGTCACTTTTCGCTCCTACATTATGTTAATCATGGATTACCTGTCTTACAAATGGCTTCAAACGACTTAATGGAAACAATGCCAAACTACAATTTTAAAATGTATACTACTGCCATCCTAAGCCAAAAGGCGATATCTCAAAAAAAAAATCGTTTTTCTGTCATTTAAACCATGTAATGCAGAATGTTTTAAGCTACAACATAATAGTATTAAAAAACTATTTTTTTTGACATAGCGCCTTTTCACCCCTGTAGAAAATAGGCTAACAAAAGGCTATGAAAAGTAGGCTACTTCCTTCTTTCTCAGTTCACCTCTATAATCTCTTCTTAGTCGGACACTTATTTCAGAGCGATCGTTTTTGCACAGACGAGGTAGGTATATACAGGGATCAATATTTGATGGGTCATAAACTCTCCCGATCATAATTCTCTTAGCATTCTGCCGGTACTGTCTGTTATGGTAGCCTCGATAGCAGTAGCTCAGTATTTCTAAAATAATCATTGTATATGTCTACCAAGTGTGAAGTCTCTAGCTCTAATAGACGCGGTGTGTTGTCTTTATCACTACTTCTCATAGGAATGTTTAGGATCATTCGCTATGTAACTAATCCAGGGTTCCCAAACGTGGGTAGCGATGCCCTGGGATATCGCGGCGGTCTTCCAGGGCTCCGAAAACTAGTACGCTCAGGTCACAGACGTATCTAGCTAGAGAAACACGACTTTAGTTTTAAGGGCATCGCAAATCAATTACAATCTCTGGGTAAAGGTAGTTATTTTATTATGATTCAAAGACCTGTAAGAATAAGGAAGTCGAAATAACAATATTGAAATGATAGGGAACCCCTGTGCTGTTTTAGATGTGATAAGAGACGTCTGTAACATAACTACGATTATGAATTTTAATCTCGAAAATCTCAATCATTCAAAATCCAGTTTTGTCCACTTTATCTCTCCTAATGTGTCAGCCAAATCAGTGAGATTTTCTCAGCTGGCTTCTAATGAATGTCATATCTGGCTATAAAACCTAATCTATGAACTGAAATGCATTGTCCAATCAATATCAGTGATATGATACTGTTAAGAGATCGTTAAACTCGCTCTGAAGCACCCAATAAAAAATAATATCGATATATCCGATACATATGCTCATAAGGACATTTGATACGGTAGAAGAATACAACGAAACCAATGACTTACGACAACGGTTTACAGTTTAATATGGAGCGGTGGAAACTGGCAATATGTTTGCACTATACGTGACCTTAGAAATATAGCGCCTCCCTGTTTGCGGCTATCATTATGTTTAGCGTAAATTGAATCGGGTAGGTATGCAAGTGATTGTTATTAGTTTGTTAGTCATGACATGTTTAGAGTTCTGCAGGCCAATTCACCAATTGAATTACAGAGGTTTTCCTTATTTAAATGGACGCTTTAAATTGACGTACCGTCCCAGCCCCCCTGAGCATCTAAAATACTGTTACCTGCTTCATTATCTGGTCACTGTTGTTTATCAGCGTCCGTCTTGATTTTATTTAAAGCATCACTTTTAGCAGATCTATATGAAGTAAGACTTCAATTTGAGTTAGTATTTTCTCCTGTCTTTTTTCTGATACATTTTCTACTCAGTCCAACCCACAGAACTCTGTCGCCATGTTTTGCCCCTCCTACAATAACAAAATTAATTAAGCCAAAATAAAGCCTTATCACAAACAGCTTGGAAAAGAAATACGTGTGCCTCCTTTTTCCGCATTTCTTTCCTTTTTCTATTCGTTTTGTGGTCCAACCACTAAATTTGAAACGCTTGCTGCTATCTCTGCCATGTTCCCGTGCCTATTCCTGTCTATCATTTCAGCTTAGGAACTAGAGCGTGGCCACACGTGGTTCCGACCGTCTGGCCCTTTATTTGAAGAGAAAATCAACTTAATACTTTCTTCTACTAGTTATAACTGGATTATATTCACCTGAAAATTTAGCTCTATCTAGTGCACAACAAGGTTGTCTTTTATACCTACGCCATTCCGTAGATACGAGATTTAAAAAGTGACGAGTTGAAATGTGAAAGTTCGTTTCGTTTTGTTTGAAAGCTATCAGGCTGGTGACTGGTGATTGTTCTGTGCAATTCTAAGAAAACTGTGATTACTTCGTTAGAACTAAATATCATGACCCTTAGATAATTATCTCTTGATCTTGTCACATTTATCACAGAGACAGTATGATATTTCGGTTGGGTTATAAAATTTCTCCCAGCCGCTTAGCTATAAGCACTTGTAACTATAAAAACTTCGGTTCGTTTTGAATGTTATTTCATTATTTCTATGGCTATTTTCCCCACGTCAACCCCTTGCAATTTATTCTACGTCACTTCCCGCACGAAGCCTTACTAACGCCACTTTATCAGCCAAGCCGTACCGCCTCTAAAAATACCTGAATGCTACCATTGAAACTCGATGCCATCTCGGCAAAATTATTAATGTTTTTGTGTAATCAACAACCTGCCAACCTAATTAGAATATAGATTCAATAAGGAGTCCTATTTTACGTCGCCACAAGCGAACGTCTTTTGTCTCTCCCCCTTGCCAGAAAATCCCGTGTCAAGGTAATTGATAGGTTTCGAAACTTCCTTCATAGCTGTCAAAAGAAAATTAAGCGTAAGCGAATTTATTAGTCTTCCTGCTGTAAATGGAACATTTTTTTTATAAATTGTAGCAAAACTGGAACAAAAAAAAAAGAGTAAAAATATAATCTGTTTCGAGTGCAAATCCGTATATTGTTGTTTCGTTTAGTGTAGGTAGATGGTAAAACACTCATCGTGGGATGATGGGAAAATTGACTCGAGACCCAGCTCCAGTTGACCAACGTTTTTAACCGTCAGTTTAAAAAGGAAAATCTAAGGAAAATTTTCGAGATAGGTTGATAAAGAAGCAAAATTCGTTTCTTGGTGTCGTTGGTTGGTAAAGGATTGAATACCTTAGTCTGATTAAATTAAAAATCTACTTAGTGTCAACGCATCGAGGTCGCAGCCTCGACATAGGGCATTGCTTTATCGCCCATTGTTTATCCGGAAATTTGTCAAATTACGTCACCGCACAAGTTACTGTGACATGTATGGTATTGCCACATTCCGATGTCAAAATGACGAACGATGCGCACATCGCAATTATTTTATCTGGCTGCAGTTCCTTTTATCGATATCTTACGGCGCTGCCTTAGCCATTTTTTTTTTGTAGCCTGGTCTATGCAAAATGTCTTATCTGAGCTAGATGATGTCGCTAAAGCTACTCGTACAAGAGTGACCGAAAGGTATCGGTCTAAGAAGTATCGATCAAAGAGATTGAATCTCTTGTAGTTGTAGCTTTATTGCACACTCGGGTCTGACTAGTAATGCATAGCACAAGTTACTGTGTAATTACATTAATATAAATAAAATAAGTGTCCTAGTAATGCGATTACTTCCGACCTTAGTGCTACTCAACTCCAAATGAATGAATTGACTATAAATATGAACAGCGATATTAAAATAAGGACTAATCAACTGTATTCCTAAATTGCTTTTGCGTAGCTTGATTCCGCTATGCTGTAAAAATTGTGCCAGAAATGTATGTTGATGATTTATTGAGATGTGTAAAATTATGTATGGTTTTATAGCACGCAATGTATTTGCGTTTCGTGATCGTGTTTTGTATTATATATGTAATTTTTATTTCTTTCGTATTCCTTTAGTATCGCAGTTTCAATAGAACCACAATCATCCCTTGATATTTTTAAACCGTCTCGAATAGCCCTGAACTTTGTTAAAACGCGTGGCCGTTGCTACTTCCATTTTTAGACAGCTTTTTGGCCTATTATTGCGGTTGTATTTTTGTTGATTCGCTGAGATTGTTTCAAGAAGGCCTCATTTTTCATTTTACGTCGTTGTTCCTTCTTATTGACAAACAAAGTACCTACTATGCTGTTTTAAACTTGCTCTTTCGCTACAAATTATTTGAATCAATTAACAAACAACATCGCCATCGGCGTAGTATTCTATTCTATGATATACCAGATGCGATGTTGTAGTATGTATATATAAAAATTATGTAAGAGGCGTGATATCCTCTTTAACGTCCACCAGGATTCATAAGAAACACTTGTCAAGGAATGTTACGCCTAAAAATTATCAAGACTTCAGTTTGTATTGTACGTGACCGTAGTAGATTTATAAGGCCACAGTTATTACCCAACAACCTCCCGATCCATATGTTACTCTATTGTGAACGCTATTTAGGAGCCCGACGCACATGTCAAGGCTTCGGCCTTGGATTTATGTGTTACAGGAATCAATGTTCAATACGACTAGTACTGGTATTCTTGCTTGTCTGCTGTGATTGTCAGTTAGTGCTTCTCTTTTTGACTAGTCTTATCAGAAAGAGACATCGCGCTTACATTGCGAGTCGACCACTATATTTCGTGTTTTCGAGGGACGATGTATGCGAAGGATTTTTTCGGATACGGATTGATTTGTGATCGATATTATGTTTTATAGCGGTCGTTTTTTTCGATTTGATGTTTCATTCGGGTCAGGACAACATTAAAACACATCGACACGTTCAGAAGCGCAGATTTCGCATGTTTCGGGCATTTATGTAGACGATTTCATTCCGGATAGTTACGTACGTAAAACCGATGTATGAAATGCTAGACTTTACCCGCAGCTTCGCTCTCGTACATGAATAACAACTTAACAATTCCGGAAAATTCCTTCTTAGTGTAATTTATGATTTTGGAGGAATATTAGGCTGTGAAGTCAGTCAGTTCATTATTCGTTGGTCGGGGTAGAATACTTCGTGGTCAAGTCGAAAACACTGGCTACAGCTTACTTATATATATGTATAGCTGTTTCTCCACCGATAAACATTAAACAACCGTATACACTTTAGCAAACCATATGGGACCACTAGGAAAACCCAACTTGTGCTCCTTAGCATGATATTGCTTCACAACACAATGGATCAGCCGGGATGGTAGTTTGGGGTGCTATTATTGGATCATTATTATCTATGGCTGTGTCGTGGGGTGGCACTTCAAAGGGAGACGTAATCAGACCCTTCGCGACTACGTTGGACGGACGTAAGGTAGATTTGGCGAAAACTTATATATTTTGCGTTACATGTCATTTATCATTTTGTGTCGTATCCAGAATCGCTATTTATTTTCATGATTTAGCATAGAGAACATTCTATACTTGTACAGTCACCTCCATTAATATCTGCCCCAGCCGGAGCGTGCCAAAATATCTGACGTCTTACCGGCGAAATAAAATCTTATCAGATATTTATGCACGCTTTTTTATATCAGATATTGGTGTTGGTGAATGTACTATTATGTATTCCGTGCTTCACGTGAAATATTAGTCATTATGCTTTACCCTAATTTTAAAGATATTAAGTAACAAAACATAGTTAACACTTGGGTAGCATACCTCATACTTGTAATCTATTTTTAAACGTTGTTTTATCGGTAATATAATCACAAAATTCTTTCGTGACCAACTTAGTCCACGAGCTCGCATTAAGTTTATTACAACCTTTCCTTCTTATGACCCACAAATAGGGCATAAATAACGAATATTTGTTACCATTACTACTAATAAAACACGTTAACTTCAATCAGATTATAACAACCTGTAAGGACATTTACATTTTACATAGAAATGGATGGTTCTAAAAAAAGCGAAAATAATAGTAGACCGTCAGCACTCTAATAATAAAGAGGAATGGAAATGTCTCGTCGCCACTTTCACCCCTAGCTAATACGAATTAGTTTTTGATTCATAAGGCTTAAGTAAATTTTGGTACTTAACCATCAAAATATACTCTTACCTAATCTTTTTAAATCGCAATCTTTGGGATAATTCATTACTTGAGCGGTTATCTTCGTTAGAAACATTGAGTTCAAAAAATAAATAATGACTTTTTAGGCAAATTTATGCACTTGACGCATTTAGTTCGCGTGACAATTCTATTTCTCTTTGTAATTCTTTGCTCATAGTACTTACATAAATATTGCAAAGGTTAAATATGTTTGCAGGCCAAGGGAAGTCCGTAGTCTAAATAATTGTAATTCGATGTCAACAATGTCATCAATATAAACAAGCCGGAAAATTCGGGAATGAGACATAAATTGGCGCCCAATTTCAAGTAAACAAAATTGTATTGGGTAAGGATAGCAAGTATAGAAACTATCGTAAAACAAGTAGATAACTGACGGAAGGCCAAGAACGGAAAGTCATAAAGTACTGTACTAAATTAAATAGGGTCCGGAACATGTTAGAGTTAGATGAAAGAAGGCTTACGAGAGTTACCCGTTTATTTAGAACATTTAGTTTTTCTAATTATTGTCTTTTTCATAACTATTTATGTCGTGATTTTCTTCAAGGATATTAAAACCAGAATTTTCAACAGTCGCAGTTTTGTCGGTGATTAGGCCAAGGTTGTAAAAAATACTGACATTCTAAATACCCATTTTAAAAATGTCGATGTCGACTTACCAGTACATGTATAAATGTTTTCCTTTTCCGACCTTCTGATATACCTGAAATTGAATCTTTGGGAATTGCAGCACAACACACAGGCCCTTACTACGATGAGGTGCAAAATACGAACTTCGTACCTTGCCGTCCCGCTGACGTTTATATTATTTAATAAGAGAGTGAGAGGGACGGTCCGATAAGAACTTCGGTTTTCGAATTTCGTAGTATCTGGGGGGTGTGTAGCTACACAAGCATTATTTACTTGTCTTGTACTGAAGTAAACAGAATTCTAATCAAAATGTTTACCGTACATCATTCATAAATATATCTTTAACACAGCATGGTCTCTGTTGAGGCTCTCTTGACCATAAATCACTAACAGAAAATTCATCATAACATCAGACAATGCGTAACCCAGGGAATTCCTTGTTTGACTAACGCGTGCCGACTGGTATCATAGCCCTTTGTCTATGCTCGGCAAATACTATATCACGCTTTGTTTATATTGCCGTGTCAATATTGGAGCCAATTATACGGTTTGCGGCTTGGCTTAATGTCAATGGGTTCCTTGGGATGTTTGGTGAATAATAGTGCTCACTGACTGCCGCTTTTAGGGGAGCGGAGGGAACTCGCTGTGAGGACTGGCAAAGCCTTACCAAAAGGTCGTTAATACGATTACATATCGCAACTATAGTAAGTTAATTGACATTTCTGAATGTAGCTGTTAGAACAAGCTTTTCTCAAGTGATTTTATCCGAGTCACGTGTGGTTTGCAGGCGATTTGAGTTTTACTCTAAAGGTTATAAAAGAAACTTCTCGAAACTTTTGACTCGAAAATTTTGTTACAGCTTTATAGCTTTTACAATGTAGATTTAATGGGAGTAGCTGTATTGTATTGTACAATGCTTCAGGAAGCTAAAGTGCTATGAGTCCTAGACCTATGTGACTCAGCTCTGATTGTAAACGAGCGGGAAGTTGAGTGAGCAATTCGTCATTAGGGCATGTTACGGTAGGGTCGTCTGCGCTGTTGAGTTTGTTATTTTATTGCCTTTTGCCATTGTCACAAGGATTCGGAGAGTACTATTCTCATAAAGGAATCAGGCTTTGAATTTGGCATATACTTATGAAACTCCTTATGTGAGACAATGAAACGTTCATAAACTAAGATTCTTGAAGAAATACTTTGGCATAGGCTGTATATAAAGGAGCACCCATCTTCAACACAAGTCAGCTCTTGTAGGCCGTCAGTAATACTGATTAGTATTTAACGACCACTTTATTGTCCCATATTCAATTTATTATAAGGTCCTTATTGCCACAGCTATACCATCCTAACCTGTCTCCTCTTTCTCAGCCAATAAACAACGCGGATTTCGTGGTTCCTGTCGAGATAGACGGCTCCGTCCACCAAGTGTACGTTCTGAAGCGGCCACACGTCGACGAGTTCCTCCGGCGCTGCGGCGAGCTATACGAGTGCGTGCTGTTCACTGCATCGCTCGCCAAGTATGCGGATCCTGTAGCTGACTTGCTAGACAGGTTAGTGAGAATCCGTACAATATTCCGTAGAAAATTACAGCTATTTAATTTCTTGGTCTTCTCTGTAATAGTGTACGGTTGAAGCTTCGATCCTTTTGTGCATCTTCTAGGCAGGCGATTATATGTATACCTCAAGATGTAGGTAGAGTATTCTAGTCTATCAACAATTTTCGTGACCCTGGTGAAGACTGCTCTGTCCAGTAGGTATTTGTTGGACCGAGAATCTTGTCGCATACCTAATTTACGAGTTACGGTTCTCTCACCCTCCACGTTCGAACGGAAATGTTCAGTCGACGCTACTGTAGGGCTCCAAGGTCTCATGAAGGGAGGGGTCAGCACGTTCTGATCACGTGTCAATATGTTCCCGCATAGCTAAAGGTCTTCCTATTAGTGCCTGAATAGGGGTGTTTGCGTTGTCCTTTCCTCGGCACTGTATTTTACAAATATGAATTGGTGTTCCAGATGGGGCGTATTCCGCGCACGGCTGTTTCGCGACAGCTGTGTGTTCCACCGCGGAAACTACGTGAAAGACCTGAACAGCCTCGGCCGGGACCTGCGTCGCGTCGTCATCGTCGACAACTCGCCCGCCTCCTACATATTCCATCCGGACAACGCTGTGAGTACACTATGTAGGGCAGCTGTAGTCGTCACACTTTAGTAATGTAATAATAATAATAATATTTAAAACTAATTTGGTGACGACCGCGTACTTTCTCAACCTGGTATCTGGCGACATTGAATTGCTTTAGAATCATCTTTATGTTGACCATTTAACCGCCAATACGTTTTCGCTCGTACGTGCCCGTGTCGCCACCTACACCGAAACTATACGACATTTTGTCTTAATTATAAGACTGCGGCGAAATGAGCTGGATAATTTGTGTCTTATAATTCAGACAACGGCGGTTAAAGGGTTAAGTATCATAGTCTTGATTTGTTGTACAATTCGGTTAGATACGAGGTTGAGAAAGTAAGCGGTCGATTAGACAAAGCATTAATTGGCTCGGCTATTAATGGGTGATGATCGGAGGAAGCTGAAGTGTGTGTGATTGCACTTGCTCAGTTTATAATAAATGTATAAACATTTTAACCAACTGTTCGTCCCGCGTATATATATTCAGATATCTTCTCAAGTCTCTACTAAATTTGTTGCGCACTCCGCGGGCCGCGAAAATATCGGTTGCGGGCCGCAGTTTGATGACCACTGATGTAGGGTGTCTCAATAAGAGTGCAATCTTCTAAGTGGCTACATTTTTGACAGCACTCTGTCAACCTTTGTCGTCGGTTGTTGATGAGTTGTAGTGGTTTCTCCTTGCTTTTCACAATGTAGTGCTGGATTCCGGCTGGAGACACACGCATTGACAGTTGTCACTCCAGCCGGACTTTAGTTTTAACCTAATAGTGCACTCTTGACTGAAGACTTAAAAGAATAGAATGAGTTTTCTCTGAAAATTGTATCACTGCAGCGCTCCGCATTCGTGATTACGTTAAAAGTAATTAAGCATGCGTCTAAAAATAATGTGCCCTGTGTTGACGTAAAATTTTATCACAATTATTTTCTCATACGATAGGATGCGATAAATATTTTCTAATTTATGCTCGGATTAAAGCGTCATAAGTGCTGTTTCCCGTCTATTCTAAATTAGATCTTAACGTCATTGTTTGACGACAGATAACATATCGATTATCTGCATTTGCCCTTCGGCCACAATAGCGATTGTCAGTTATCGTCGAGATGTGGACAATGAGTTGTCATCACAAAGATTCATTGTCGGTAACGCGTTTAAACGTGACGTTACGCGAACTCGTTTGTGTTAATCTGGATTACCTGTATGCGTGAATCTAGAATCTCTTTTAGTTAAGTATAAAGTATAAACGAATTCCAGTTTTCAGAAGTTGTTCTACTAATTTATTTGGTAGTAACATTTAACGTAGTATAAGCAAAGGGGTTTTCGCGTCGGTATTTTCATATCTTCATTGAATAAATCAAACGACTTGCTTACTCTATCGAATTGATATAACTTAGCTGAAGAAAGGGGTTAACTCCACTTATGAAAGTTTAGGAAGTTCTTTCCATTGAAGCGATTGCAAATAGGCTAGCTAGACGACTAAAAAAAACTGTTTAGTCCGTCAGGTGGATAATTTAAAAATATTGTGCACATATTTTTGCTTTTGTTTCACATACAAAAAATGACGAGGATACAGTGCTTAGAAGTTTCGAGTGACGTCACTATATGGTAGGATTTTTATCTTATAGTGAGACGTCACAAGTGCTCACTCCGGAAGTTTGATGATCTATATCTTTGTCGATTGTTAATAAATAGATTAACCAAAAAATACGTGTCCCATATTTTTCCATAATCCATAGTCGTCATCCCTATTGGCTACTTTGTCAATTACGGCAAAGCCTTAGCGATCTGCCAAATCTAGCTCAAGCTCTTAGCTTCGTTGAAACTGAACTGTCAATGAACGTCCTCGAATGTCTAGTGCAAAAATCTGTCCAGCGAAACAAAGTAACCAGTAAAATTAACATCTTTAATTACTTGACAGTGACAGTGCAGCCGAGTTAGTTAAAACAATGTCTGCCATGAGAATGTTTCAATGTTCTAATGACACCTATTGTTTATTCTTGACGGGTTATTGATATGTAACTGTTTGAGTGATGTATTCGAGCATACATTAATAGTAAATGAATTCATTCTGGAATGAACTATCGCCTGCGGTAATCCCGGACCGATATGACCTTCTAGCTTTCAAGAAAAGAGCACTGTATATATATAAGCTAAAGCAGTACGGAAGCTACGAATAATCGATCGAAACGAACACACTCACTGCAGTACCGCGAGACCCCCTTAGAGGCCGTGTAGAGCACGCGTCTGTGTGAGTGTGTTCGTTTCGATCGATTTGTTCGTAGCTTCCATACTGCTTTAGCTTATATATATACTGTGAAAAGAGCGAACTCCTACCTTAAACGCCGGAACGCACTTGCGACTCTTCTGGTGTTGCAGTTGTCCATGTGCGACGGTAATCGCTTACCATCAGGCGATCCGTCTGCTCGTGTGCCCCCTATACCATAAAAATATATATGTGATTGTGACATAATTTGACAGAAGTAAGGACAAGCTGCTTCTTTATTGAAACAATTTTAAAAATATTACTTACATGATAAAGTTGAGCATTATTATGCATTATTGTACACATAAAAATCGTGCGCCTGTAGAATGCTATGCTACGTAATTATAATATCGAATGGGACGGACTCTGGGTCGAATTTGCGTTGTGGGAAGGGGGGAGCGATGTAGCTTACCTCACACACACTGCATCGTTACCTTGTCGATACGGCCAAGTTACCTCACTAGTAGTTATTATTACTCTATGCTAAGCTTGTAGCGCGATGGAAAAAAAAACCGCAACACTACAAACGTGTGGGCTGTGTGTGATAGTAAAAAAACCACAAAGTACGTATTTACAGTAGGTGACTAAATCATAACATGTTATACAGGATGAAATTTAGGACGTAATACAAAATTAGTGTTTCATGCTCAGTTAATAATGGGCAATACATTGCATTTACTCTTTTGTTGAAATAAATCTAAAAAAAATTGTGGTTTCTATACATTCTTGAAATAAGAAATCATGAATAATGTATGGAGACCGGAAATTTCATCAGACTAGTATATGAGTCATTTACCTCCGCCTTAACCCTTTCATTGGTATAGGCAAAACACTTGTCAAGCGGTGTTTCACGATTTCTACCACGAATAAGGTTCATTTTTTTTTTTTTATTCCACTGGAAGGCAAACGAGCAAGTGGGGTCATAATTCTTAGCCCCGTCTATGATTCCTATGCTCGTGAAAGGGTTAATAGAAACTAACCCTACAGAGGACTTGCCTGCCGAAAGTGCTCTCAAGGCTGTTTCTTGTAAAAAACTGGAGGTAGAATAAACTGAACAAGTTTTAATTTCACAGGTGCCCGTCAGGTCATGGTTCGACGACATGACAGACTCAGAACTGTTGGACTTGATACCGTTTTTCGAGAAACTAAGCAAGGTGGACAGTGTGTACACAGTGTTGCGGAATTCCAACCACCCATACAATCCGACGCAGAATAACTCGCCGAGCACGACATAGCCTCGCCCGCCGGCCCGCCGCGCCCGGCGAGGGCCCTGCGCGCGCGCGGGGCCCGGCGAGCCGCGGGACCCGGCGGGCCCCTCCGCGGACCCCGGCGCGCCGCGGGACCCGGCGGGCCCCTCCGCGGACCCCGGCGCGCCGCGGGACCCGGCGGGCCCCTCCGCGGACCCCGCGCCCTCACCCGCCCCCGCCACCTTCCTCGAAACACTCATCAAAAAAGGAGCGAATTTCGTCTTAAGTGCCAATTTTGCCTTCTGGATAGTAAGGACGTTATTTGTACCTATTTTACAGTTTAGGTATTTCTTAGTGCGTAAGTGGTCCGTATGATTCTTGATTATATATTTCTTTTTGTCTGTTTTAACACGACGCTGTAAGCTTGCGGTATTATGTGCGTATATTTTTAATGTAATCCAATTGTAATTCGGAATTCGACTAATGTAAACGATTTGATGTTTTTTGTTCGTCGGATCACCTCTACTAACAGATTGAATAGACTTTGGCTGATTTTTTTTCAATTACAACCATTTTATATCGTGCTTGGGATCAAATATAAGTAAGTTAGAATACTTTTACAACGTGTGGCTTGGAGTCTTGCCAGCGTCTTCACTCATTTAATACGTTTTGACTCTCTCAAGTTCATGTACAGTCAAGTTCGATTGCATCGTGAGTATTGATCAATAGTAAGAAAGGGCCGCCTTTGTCCATGTTTTGGACAATAACCTTTTTTTTTAGATACATTTGACGCTGACTCTACTATTACATTGGAACTTTGACTGTATAAAAATCTAAAATAATCGATAGGTTTTTATATTCATTTATTTTGAATCATATTATATCCCGCACCGGACGAATTGTAAATATTAAAGTTTTTATATAATGTGACAGAACGCCGCTTTAATCATGTAACGGAATCATTTTAGTGTATATATAGTTAAATAAATATAAGTGAGGCAGAACAAGATTAATCAAAGTGAAAGTTTTCACACTTTTTCTGACAAATCGACAAATATTTTTTTAGAATAAATAATAAAATCATAACATAATCATCAAATTATTGATTAATAGTTGTTTACGTTTCTTATTGATTATATATTTTTTTCAAATTATAATTTGACATATAATTGTATTTAATTTTTATCGCTTAAAAGAACTACTTAATGTTAAATTAACCCGTAATGTAATGCACTTGGTGTAACACAGTCCTTATAAGGTTTGTGCACATTACACGATTTTGTAACAACGTTACTGTAGGTTGTATTTTACTGTGTACATACCTTGGTGTTTATATCCTTCCTTTGACCACTTAAGAATTACCTGAACCGGTATAACATTCGTTAAAATTCGAAAGCCTGCAGGTACTACTATAAAGGCTATAATTACATTCAACTTGAAATATAAGGGAGCTCCTACGGCGTTCAAATCATATATCTGAGCACCTAGGGCATTCCCTTATGTTTGACGCTGATTGTATTTCAAATATGTGTACTATTATACCGGCTCAGATGTCTTGGTGTTCAATAAATCCCATTTTATAGCATTGGCGATATCGTCAGTCAAGTGTCATATGATCGTTGTAATGTAATTTATTGAATATGGTTACGAACACGGTAGGAAAGGACAGTTCAATTCGGTATCTAAATGTATTAAATCTGCTCTCATAGAAACCTTTACTGGATCAGTTAGAACAAATAGCCCTGAGCAACCCAGGGAGATCAGTGAACAACTTTTGTTGCAAATGAGTATTTCATAGACTTAAATGCCAGAGATTTTTCACTGGCTAAACTGGTATCTAACGGTTTTGTGGACTGGTTGAAAAGCGGATGAAACCGGATCATTCCGGATTGGCCAATGGACAAACTCGGGCTTTGATTCTGTCATTATTACTTTTACATGTGATAGATTATGCTTTTTTAATTCATTTATTTTTCTTAAACTTAGTTTCTTATGTCGCTCACTACATTGATGTAATTTATATAGTGTTCTTTTTTTTGTCTATGAGGGCAGAAAGCCGCACGTAATTTGTATGTCATCTCAGTATTAAACTAGTGTAGTATTCGATGCCATAACACAATAATGTGCTAGATAATTTGCATATTCAATACCATAATGATAAAATAATTATTATCGACTGTCTACATTCTAAAGTTTCTAATGAAAATTTTCAAAAAAGCACTGATACGGCACTTACAAGTAAACTGAGGTAAATTATATAGTTTAAATGTTTACGAGCTTTAGTACAGTGCTTTAGCTGTATGAATATTATTCTGACTCAAAAATCACACAAAATCAACTTGCATTAATAGGCTATTTGACATCACATCAATTGGCATCTTTTTTATGAGCTCTAAAATGCAATTACCCCAATTAATTTCGTATGGTGATAATGAATCGTGATGTTAGTAGTAGCCAAGTCATTCGACTTCTCTTTTCTTTCTCAAAGTTTCTAAGATAAATCTTATTTTTCGGCTTAAAATAAATTTTTATTACTAGGGTTGTAACTTAACTGCTGTTCTCTGCGAAGAATTCATCTATCGCTATCCCGTGGGAAATGCCTTTGGAATCCGTCGAGATGTTATTGCGTGATTGAGTAACTAAACATCCAAATGTTTTCAGATATTTTCTCATTTAAAATACTTACTCATTGGGTGGTGTTCGATACCAAGTTTTCCTCATTTTCTAGAGCCACCGCCATTCTGAAATCTGAACTTATGACCTATGCCTTTTACGTAAACGGAATCGAAAATGAAAAAAAAGACCCGAAACGCACTTCATTCAAAATTGTAATGTTTTTATAAGAATTCGATTAAATTAGGTAAACAAAATGGTGCTTTCAGTATTAGTTGAGTAAGCGGAAATGATAAGTGACCCAGTAGTACTAGAAACGCACATTTGGTTTTAATGTTTTTTTTTTAATTATTCTGAGACCGCGGGTAGAGGTTGTGAAAACTGACATTCTTGCAATAATGTATTTTCACGCATGCCATTGTAAGATCTTATTTAAGAAGATTATTACGTTGTGTTCGTACACGTTGGAATAATGTATATTTGTAAAGGTATTAGATAGTAATTCTTGCGCTTCACTCTGCTAAACTTGTCGGATTTTGTGGGGAGCAAAAGGCACAAGTTGCCTTTTATATTCAGTCTTCTATCTAAAGCAGGGTCTCTCAATATGTTTTCCAGCGTCTGCAATTCATGCATTCATACATGCATTCATGATTTCAGTAGGTAAATAAAACTTGCTCTATTTGTTTGATACTTATTTAGAAATATTTGATGACACTGTAATACTGAACAGTATCTAAAATATTGAAAGAATGAGTTTGAACAGGCAACGCCTTTTAAAAATGTCAAAGTGTTTCACCTTCCTTGATAGCTCTATGCCCCCCTCGGGAGACGTACCCCCCGGTTGGGAACTCGATCTAATTCACTTAAAGCTTATATCTTTCTGAGTTTTTTTATATTTATCTGTGTGTGTGGCTTGTGAATCGCGATGAGGTAATTTAATTTCAATGCATTTTTCTAGTAGATCAATTAGGCGAATTTTTTTTCTAGTAAAGGGGTAGTTTTTTTTTCGTGTTGGAGGTTAGATAAAGTGTGTGTGTTGTGCCTATATGTGATGTTAGCAACGACGATCCAATGAACCAAAATACAATTAAATGTTTTTAAGCCAAGTGAGATATTATCAAATACTTTTATAAACATTACATTATTATTTTTAAGTATGTACTTAAAACGTGTCAATAATCTTTCTAAATATGATACATTTTTACATTATTGTCCCAGGCAAAAAAAATGTGTGAAATATCCATAATCATTTTTCATCTCGGCACATCGCCAGCTATTTATTGTTTTATATTAGTTGCTTAGCTAAATGGTTTTATTGTTTTTTCATGTCATATTTTTAAACAATGTCAATATATTATTGTGTTGGTAGCAGTGTACATAAGATTTTAACTTGAAAGCACTTCTTGGATCGATTTGAACTTCATTATTTTCAATTGAATGTACATGTTAGTTTTTGTTATTTAGTACTACGCCGGTGTATGTATTATGTACAGTCAGCTGCAGAGAAAAGGTACCCCCCCTGTATCGGCGGTATCCATACTTACCCTTTCTCTGCAGCTGACTGTACTATACATATGTTTTATTAATAGATATACGCAATTGCTAGTTGTAATCTTCTTTCTAGAGTAATATCCTTCCAGAGAAATAGCCTGCGACTTAGATACCAGTATTTTTTTCACTGCATACTTAAACATACCTTTAATTGTTAAAAGTAACGAATAGAACTAAATTTGATTGTGATTTTGTCCAACCGTAAAACAAATATGAAAATGTATATTTTCTTTTGTTGACATTTCGAATGATTAAAAACTTATCCCCTTATTCATAAATACTTGCTTAACTCAGATGCCTTATTTTCTAACACACTGAATCACAATTGGTTTCACCACTTCTTTCTGTCACACGGTAAAACAAAACTAGGGTAGAAAGATACGGTGAAAGCGATCACGAGCGTCAGCGCTTTAGACAATACGGGCTCAAAAACTGACATTTCATTGCGATCGCGAGCGTCAGAAACGAAGGTCCTCGGGCCGTATAGTCTTAGGCCCCATTTACACATTGATAAGTGATTAGTGCGAGTTCATACATTTTCTGCGAGTGCGAGTAAAAAATGTATGAACTCGCACTAATCACTTGGCAATGTGTAAATGGGGCCTTAGGCGCGGACGCTTCCTATCGCATTCATTATTTCTTTTTGTCTATCGGTATAAAATGGTGACAGGAACAGATGGTGAACGCGATAGGAAGAGCCTACAAGACTACAAGGCCTCGGGTTAGTTACTAATTTGTCGTTAACTGTTACTATCATACCTGTTCTCGCAAGAAAAGAGTTGGTAATTTTTTGTGAATAAGAGGGAGGTTACACAAAATTATGAATGAAAATGCTAGTTTAGTGTCAAGTTTTTTTAGTGAAAGCGATATGTCCCAGATAGGCCCGGGTCGCAGGCAAGTCCATAGACCACGGTAGTCGGCATTTATTTATAAGCATTAACAGTAGCCGTAGGATGTTATAGTAATATATACGTTGATTTCTCTAGTTGTAAGCATCCTGTTGTTTGAACGACGCGTTTTATTGAAACAATATTTAAATAGAACACTCCCATCTTTTACTACTTCTTAATTATATATTTGAATTCAAATCGTCCGAAATGTTATTTAGGAAAAAAAGTATATTGTTAATTTCTTTTTAATGATGCATGCAATAAAAATTGATTGATATTTTGCTATTAATCTTATATTAATAAAATTAAAATTTATTTTATGTCTAACATTATTTAGAGATTTGTGGATTCGTCGTTGTATCATTATTATATTTTTTTTATTGTAAATTAACATTTGGTGTTAAGGTTCTGTTCGATTGGATTCTGATTTAACAATATGATAATTGACGAAATGGAATTTAAATTTTTTGTTACTGAGCGGGTGAATCTTTAGAAAACCACGCTCTTTGTTGCAAATGGTAGGTAGTTCTTATTGTCATTTGTTTAATTAGTGATGGAAATACTCCGAAGTTTAAGATTGGTAGTAATTGATTTTAAATGCTAAAGATTAACCCGCCCGCGAGATAGCGGTGCTTGTTCGAACAACTATTGTATGCTTGTATCGCATTGTATGGCCATAATGAATACTAGATCCATCCATTACATCTCAAATTTAAATATTTCCATATAAAACTTGCAGTTTTAATTTCCTGCGATATAATTTGCTTGTAAACAAAGTACAAATCAGTGAATAGCATTACACGCGAATAATTAGTCTTCAAATAGTATATCAGACATGTCCTTTTGCTCCCGGAATTTAGATTGACAAAATAATTGAAATTCTTGCCTCTAGGATTAAATGTAAAAATACTCTAAATTTTTATACCGCCAAATGACTATTTACTGTTAAGTCACTGCCCTATATAAAAGCCATCGTTCAATGAACGTAACAAAAGCATTACAGACACGGATGCGAAAAATGCAACAATGAAAAATGGGTATTGTCGCATTCAAGTCTTAATTTTTATTTAGAAAGAAGCTCCCTTGATTTTCCTTATCAACAAAGTTCCAGAAGTTTCTTTACATTTGAATAAGCTTATACGTTACTTTTCTGACCGTGGAAGTACTAAATGACAATACCGCATGATCATTGGTGTTACAACGTAAGCAGCGTCATTAAATTTTAAACAATGGGAAGCGGGAATGTCATCTTAGTGCTCCCTTGCAAGAAAAGTTAAACTAATTTGATAAAAGTGGAAATAAACAACATTTTACCTACATGGCTTATTTTTTAAACTTGAAAGTTTTTTCAATACAGTTTGAAAGAAAGTACGTCTGTGCTATGTGACCATGAAACTATAAGGTCGTAGCGTGTCTGTTAACAATTAATATGAAGCATGTAGCGACCTCTATGGCGTATGACTAGAATGTCGTGCAAACTCGCAAATTGTTTCAAAATATTCACATCTTTAATTTGCTGCAAATCAACCTCATGCCATAAATATGCGGTATTTTAATTCTTTAGCTTGTTTTTAAAGTGCAATATCCGACTTTTAACTCGAATTGTTTTAAACTTTTTAAAGTGACAGCATGTTATTTGACGTGGGGGTTTTAATTAGGGTGTCACAAACTTATCTGACCCGAGGCTATTATCTAACGCATACATAATCGCTTACTCCATTTCTTTCCCGGTATTGATGATAAAAAGAGCTGGTGAATGTGATTGCGAGCGGCCGTGCGTTAGGTATACGGCCTCTGGTTGTCAAAACTGGAACTAATGTCAGTGTACAAATATTATTGTAGCAGCGACGTTTTCACCAGTTCAGATAGTTAGTGGTATTCTAATTATCCTAATTGTAGATAGCTTGTACAGCATTACTGGACGGTATTAACATTTTGTACCTATCAGAGAAGCGCAAGTGAGAGGACTATAATTATATTTATGTGTAATAGCCGGACATAGATCGCGAGAGTAGATAGGTAACATTTACCTAAGACGAAATTTATATAACGGTGTACATTTTTGATATGATGTTGTACAAAAGAGACATTTGGTATGTTATTTTATAGGAATGAAATAAATAGCCTTAATAAACAATGTTTGTATTATTTACTTCATGATCAGCGATCCTATTTAACTATCAAACCTTGTACAGTCAAGGGCAAAGATATAGACACGGCCGAAGTTACAAAAATATATATACACGACTTTATGCACTTAACATTAAGGCCGTGTATATGTCGGCGGCCGATCGTAAAATCAGCCAGATCACGAAATTCCTAGGCAAATCATGAAATGGCGCCATTTCATGATATGCCTAAAAGTTGTCCAGGCATATCACGATGTGCCTGAGAAACAATACGGCAGATCGATTAGAGCAACGCATTCGACGATATTCCTAGCTTTGTACCGGGCATATCATGATATGCTGAAAAAAAGAAAAAAATAGGTAGGTACGACGAGCGAAGCGAGGAGTGGTTAGTATGAATTGTGACTACTACGCACGAGCCGAGCGAGCGAAGCGAGCGTGCCGCGGCACCGGCCGGCGAAGTGCCAGAAACGATTTGCCGGCATTTCATGATATGCCTAGGAATTTCATGATCTGCCTAAACTAGCCAAATCATGAAATGGCGGCGTTTCATGATATGCCTAGGAATTTCATGATCTGCCTAAACGTCACCAGGCAAATCGTCAAACGTTGAGTTTTGAACGATATGGCGGATGTCCCTTAGCCAATTCATGAAATGGCGCCATTTCACGATATGCCTAGGAATTTCGTGATCTGGCGGATTTTACGATCGGCCGCCGACATATACATATTTTTGCAACTTTGGCCGTGTCGATATCTTGGCCCTTAATTGTATTATATTATATTAGTATGGATTCGTGTAGGACTGCTACGAAAATCTAAGTTCGTACCGTCCGTCAGACCCGTATCTACGATTTTTTCGCACGGGGGCATAACCTTGATGGTGGCTCACCCTCCCTTCAGGTGTTTGAGAAAAACTGTTTAAACAACCAATGAGTAGCATTTTTCTTCTTCATTTCTTGTTGCCCCATGAAACTGCCGCCCGGGGCAAGTGCCCCGGTTTGCTCTCTCTTAGATTCATCAGGGCTGCCGTCCGTCTCACTTTTGTTTGAAATAATATTAGTGTCAGTGGAGGGCACGGCACGAACTTGCGGTTTTCGTAGGAGCCCCTCTGTTGCGTCACATCTGATTCAATCATTGCAATCCGTAGCAAAATTTCGAAAATGCTAATTTCTAAATACGATATTCCTAAAGACAAAACTGCGAAAATCAAATATACCTAATGTACAAAATTCCTAAAGATACATGTCCGATGTTCAGTTGACCTACGTTTAAAATTTCTAATGTAGGTACAAATCTGCTACTACAGGTCAAGGGCAAAGATAGCGATACGGGCAAAGTTGCAAAAATATGTATACACGACTTTATGTACATAGTTGAATTTAGCTAAAGCGTAGATACCTACATATAGCCACAAAGTAGATAATATATATAGCGTACTTACATAACAAAGTCGACGGAGCTCCTGTATCTGTGTAGATTTACCTAAACATAGAATCTATATATCTCCAGTCAAGGCCTATAATTTTTATCGTTTTTTTTATTTGCAATAATTTTCGAAGAATTTTTGTAAGGCTTTTTGTGCGTTCAGATATATATCGAACTAGCTTATGCCCGCTACTTCGTCTGCGTGAATCTAGGTTATCGCACGGTGGCGCCCTCTACCGGAATAAAAGGTATCCTATGTTAATCCTTTGGGTTCAAACTACCTATATACCAAATTTCATCAAAATCGGTTCAGTGGTTTTGACGTGAAAGCGTAACAGACAGACGGATAGAGTTACTTTCGCATTTATAATATTAGTAGAGATTTCGAAGTATTGTCATTAGATATTTGAAATTGCATGCATTGTATAATTCACAAAAAAACGAAACTAAATAATATAAACTGAATATTAAACATGACTTTCTAACAATAACTTAAAATAAAATAAAAATTTAGATATTTCGTACATAGGAATAGGAGGTTTCTTTTAGATGTTTTCTAAAGGAAAAACATTCGATTTACAGTGCATTAGGACCGGCATTTTTAAGAATTTCGTACATTATAAATTTTGATTTTCGGGGTTTTGTCTGTAGGAATATCGTACCCGGAGCCTTTCAGTACCACCCAATGTTAGCTATATAGCAGAGCTAGTAACTTGCTTACACCCTACACCACTGTAGATACTCATCCTTATATTTATCCGTCGTTGACGTTGAAAAGGTTAAGTTGATATCACAAAATAAAAGATTACACTTTGCTGCGAAGTTTATTAAATGTTAAATAGTTACAATTCTTTAAACACTTCAAACACGAAGATATACCTAAATGATATGGTACTTAATATTACAGTGTGATAGTTTTAACAATCCGCACATAACTCGGTTACAACAAGTTCGTATTATACATAATCATAACAAGATTGTTGATAAAGCCAGCAGGGCACTACGAAATTCGAAGTTCGTGTCGTTCGGTGCCTCTGACACTTTATTTATATAATATTTAATACGAGAGCATGAGGGACAGTACGATACGAACTTCGGAGTAGGCCCTCTGACTACGACCACGAGCGAACGCCGACGCGACGAATTTTTCTATTCATTTCGTAGTGGCTACCTAGCAACACATGCAAGCAATGAACAGAACTGGAGGCTACTACGAAATTCGAAAATCGAAGTTCGTATCGTATCGTCCCTTTCACTCTGGTATCAAATAACACAAGCGTGAGCTGGACGGCAAGATACGAAGTTTGAATTCTGCACTTCGTTGTATAGGGCCAGAAATAAAATATCGCCGCGTCGACAATCGCGCGTAGTGGCCAGTACCCTTAGTGTAAGTTTTCGGTTACAAAATACGTCTCGATCGCGTTTGCGTTAAAATCAATTTGTATGGAAACACGAACTTCGCAAAGCTCCGCTAGAGGCGCGGCTGATCGTGATTCCATACAAATTGAGATTTTAGAGCGAACGCGATTGAGACGTATTTTGTAACCGAAAACTTACACTAAGGGTACAGGCCAGGTACAGGCCGTTAAAGACGACGTTATTTTTTTCCCTATCTATGGCAACGTTATAATTTAAATCATTATATTAATTAAACAAACGATTGATCGCTACATTTTAGTTTTGTACTAAAATCTTTGGAATAATTACTGCTAAAGCTAGAATGTTATACAAATTACAGAATAATGAGCTTCAAAAAACCTCACAAAATAATAAGCTAAATGTAAGAAAATAAATTTTCAGATTTCTAACTCGACTAACATAATTAAACATAATATATTTAAATAATAGATAACTTTATAATCTCATCAAATTAGCGAAACGACAAAAGTTTTTTGTTACTTTTTCTTTTTATTACTCAAAAATGCTTATAGTAGTTTTGTCAAAACATCCTGACGTTATAACAGCTGTAACGTAAATGAAACATTAATAATAATAGCACATATTTTCATTACAAATAAACTGGAATGTATTGACAATACGTGGTAAACGCACGAAACGATCTACCACCTGATTTTATGATATACTTACCTACACCTAAAGTTTCATTCTTAGTATCTGTATTGCTTCCGTAAAGCAACACAATTTTTGTTAACCTACTGAACTGTATAAATAAAACATCGTATTAAATGAAAATATTTATCGTACATGGGCAAAAATGGGGCAATTGAGTATGCTCAGTTCCATACAGTTCGATTACCACTCGACTAGCTCTAGAAGTACTTAACTAATTTAATTATAATCTAATTTCCCAAAATATTTTCATCCCGAATTAAAGCAAGATTAATAATGACATTAAAGCTAGAGAGCACAGAAGCAATAAAAAATAAGTAGTATTTTTTTTGTGGAATGAGTCTTCACAGATGCAAAATATCGCTAGATGGCCATAGTATCGTGAGGTACCTTTGACGTTTGCTCGTGATTGGTTAAAACTAAATGTGCCAATCGCAAGCAAACGTCAAACGGACCTCACGATACTAACGCCATCTAGCGATATGTCACCTCTGTGAAAACCCTCATTCAGCAATTACGTTAAAAATATTTTCTACCGGATGCAAACCTTTAAATGAGATCCTGATATTTCGACGCATCCATAAGCGTCACGGTCACAGGTATCGAAAGCTCATGGAAACTGATTACATTTAACTATGAACCATTCAAAACGAATTCCTACCTACATAAAAAAATATGCGGCAATTAGGCGCTGGTCCGCTTGAGAACTTTGACAATTGAGTCACGTTCGTGAATGGGTAAATATAATGAGCCAATCGCTAGCAAGACTAACGTCAAACGGACCTCCCGACACTAACGCCATCTGGTGAAATTTCGCCTGCCAAGAAAGCCTCATTCAAATAAAAGAAAACATGCGCTTACAATATTATAAATAGGAATAAGTCTGTCATCTATGCCTGCAAAACAGTACCGTTACTGCCGGACTGACTGACAGAGACCAGCGCCAATATCTGACAGAAAGCGTGCACAAATGTCTGACGCGACTCTAGGCCGGTCTGATACTGTTGCTCGTACCGCTGTGGTAGATGTATACATATCGCAAGCGACTGGACAACGCACATCCCAAATCAATGAAGCCAGAGACTTGAAATTTGGTAGAAATACCTGGACCGTCATAAAGATTTCAGAGACTAATCTCTAGCTAAAGAACTGGACATCCTGCTTTAATAATTTGGCACTTTATAGCTATTTAAAAGTAAGTTAACGAAAGGAAATTATGGTTCTTTAATTATTATCCGAAAATATTTTTCCCAATTGATTGATGATACATGATGATACCTAACAGTTTGACGAACGATTTATTTTAAAACTAAGTATCAGGATTATTATAAAACTAACTTAACCTAATCTATAGAGTTCGATAGGACAGTCCTGAAATATATCCTGGATAGTTTAGTTTCAAACAAATCGTTCGTCCATGAAACAGTTGGGATACGAATCGTTTCGTCTGGGAAAAATATTTTCGGCGGGAAGTCAGGATCCCGAAATTATACAAAATAACTATTTATTGCCGGTGAAAGTAAATAAGAACTTGTAAAAAATAAAGTTAATGCTTTTTAACTTTTTAAGATATGCTATACCGATACGGCATTTCACCTGGGCCACATATGAATTTAATTGAGAATGAAGTCAAAACAAGCAAATAGAGAGTAACGATTAAGCCAAGATTTCTAATTTTACTAAGACAAGAAATGTGAAAACAAATGATTTTCTATCAATAATTTTGTTTTCGAAACCAAAAATCTACACACACAAACATCACGCTTGTATTCCCAAATGGGGTAGGCATAGGCAGAGCACACGAAACGTTATCGCTTCGGAACCACTTTTACCAATTTTAGGTTTTCAAAAACCAACCAAAAATCTAATTATATAAAAATACTTTACTTTTTAAAATCACAGGAATACAATTTTAAACATATTCATAAAACAATGTGGTCTGATGGCAGGCACTCTACTTAATCATCCATAGATACGAAAAACTTTCATGCATACTTTTGTTCATTGAATAAAGAAAACCAAGCATACCTAAGTCAAACATATTCGCTCTCTAAAATTACGCTAATTCTATGCAACATTGGTTATATTTTTCAACAACAACGATTTATTACTAGCGTTATCTCACTAAAGCAAATTATTGCTGATAAGCTTCGTACTAAGTCCTCAATTAGATGACACAAGAAATAACGCGCAAAGTACATTGCGAACCCGGAGACCACAGACGGCCATGGCACAACACAAGCAATAGGCAGTAGTTTGACTTAGCCGTATTCCTGAAATTTATACCTTAGGGTTGGCGTCTACAAAAAGTAACACAGACGAGTGTAGATTTTTATTCTATGTGTGTAGTTTTAGGGGTAGGGATAAAACATGTTATTTTTATGATTATTTATTAAATTATAAGTTGGTAATAGAAAAAAAATTGCGTCTATTGCGGCAAGTGAGAAACGAGTTGTTGAATTTTATCACACAAAAAATTCTTATTCTTATGAAGAGTTAGTATCGAGCGCTACAGCCACGTTACGGAATCGAAACGGGGGCGAATAGAACGGGCGTCGCGACACAGCACTTAACCAGTATGCGGCGTGGCTCTGCATAGTTTTGTCAAGATTGGTTACCGGCCGTGTAAATGACGCTTGGCTGTATGCATGCGTCGATTCGGGCGCTCTAGTATGAAGTTGATATACTGCCTATTACTTATGTTGTGGCCATGGATTTATAAATCAAACACCGCCGGCACTGTACGGTCAGCATCGAAAGTAGCTATACACTTTTGTATTTTGTCGCTTTACAGCCACGTTCGTACGCCGCGCAAGAGTGACAAATGTTTTAACGACAGAGTAAAAAAATGATCCGATACTTTTGATGCTGACTAATGACTGTACCGCTATTCGTATATTTCTGGTACCAAATAAGTGAGTCTTTAAACGCACCATAGTATTGCGAGATCATACAAAAAGGTGAAAACCAAATTAAAAGATTCAATCCAAAAATGAGGTACAAGTTTACTAAGTTTTAGAAGGTTAGAAGTTTACTAGGCATTGGCCGTAAATAAATACTACGAAACTACGATTTAACATGCAAGTAAAAAAATAAAATTAATAAAACAATTTCATCGCGAATCGTATTTCAATGCTCATTTTTAACCACAGTACTTAATTATAAAAATAATATATCACACAATTGTAACAAACTTAGGGTCTCCCCACATATATGTTATTAAATCAAGATTAGAATACAATTAAGCACATTATGTCATTTTCTGAATTATAACATGAAATCAGAATGACGTCGTCAATGATACATGATGGTAATATTTTTATAAAATAAGTGGCTCTGCATTCACCAAGAATAAAAGTTATTATAAATATGTGGTGACTGAATAGATTATGATGAAGCATACTTTGTAAATCTATAGATGTCTGCACTCAAACTATGAACATAATCATAATTATGCTAACACAATCACTGCCACCTGACTTCCACTGGTGCCACCGACGCACATGTGCGTTCAAGATGTATGAATAATTATGACAGCGGCACTGGGCGAAGTTCCAAAACGCATATAAGCATCGGTGGCAGTGAATGCGTTAACTTATCAGTATATTTTTTCAGTACGTACTGCTGTGCTAACTGTACTTTCGAATTGTATTCTCATCTCGATTTTATAATAACATCGGCGTGGAATCTGCTTTAGCCGATCCGACCGGCGTCCTTTTACTCTCACCTCATTACGTGGATATCAAGGATTTTATAAGTTAAGACTACGTCATTTGCTCAAAAAACAACTGCAAAACACGGTCCAAACGCAGAATGTCCTTTTTACTCCCTTTATGAAAGACATAAGGTGTCTTTTTCTTCGATGTCCCTTAAGACGATAATTTTATGATTCATTTTCGGCACGCTGATGATATGTAACTCCTTTCAATACATTTAGATAACATAATAAAAAGGACATGAGGCATTTCTCGTCATAAGCCAATTCCGCGTCGATCGAGGTGGGTAAACCCTTAGGTAAAATATTCGAACAGAGGCGTACCCTACGGTACCTGCATTACTTATGTGTTATACCTACTGTGTTAAAAATAAACTTGTGTTAATACTTGTGATATATAGATATCATTTAATAATATTGTAAATCTGTTTAAAAAAAATAGACCTCGTTGAGTTTCTTGCCGGATTCTTCTCAACAGAGGTTTTTCTGAACCGGTGGTAAAAAAAATTTGACATTCGTAAGTGCTTGCTATAGCCTAAATTGAATAAAGATATTTTGACTTTGACTTTACCTTTAATCTTTCGGAGCAGCCAAAGTGGTCAAAAATATCGGAACATGCACTCTATTTTCAAGACATTAGAGTTCATGTCTCGATATTTTTGATCATCTTGGTTGCTCCGAAATATCTGATGGCCACTGTATGGTTAAAATAAATAATAAAACTTGTGTTTTTAAATGGTCATACCGTCCTTATAAAAGATTACAATTAGAACAACAGATCCACAATCAGAACTTATCACTCTAAAACACACGCGTAACATTTACCTCGACGTTTCGACCACATTACAACAACGCCATCTAGCGACGTTTCACCTCTGTGAAAACCCTCATTATGTGCTAAGGTTTTACAATACCTAGGGTACGCCTCGAAAAAAGTAACATCTTTACATTTATGAGCTTCTTTTCTGGAAATTATTATTGGTTCCAGACTACACATAATAAAATTTACGATATTTTTTATAAATTATATTCTTTTCCAAGTAGACTAGCGGAAGGTCAGTGATTTCTGAGCACCTGGTCTAATTAATGGACATTTTCTCTTGAAGTATTTGGAAATAACAGGCCTGTGAATAAAAAAATATGCTGTTAAACTGCTGATGAACTAGAGCCTTCGCTTGTAATGAACATGCTATACATTGTTTTTTTTTTAGCATTAGAAAGAAGGTAAGCGATCTTGACGTGTCTTTTTATTGAAAAACACTTTTGAAAAAAAGTCAGAGCAAATCCATACTAATATTACAAATGGGAAAGTGTGTTTGTATGTTTGTGTGTTTGTCCGTCTTTCACGCCGTAACGGAGCGACGGATCAACGTGATTTTTGGCATAGAGATAATTTATGGGCCCGAGAGTGACATAGTCTACTTTTAATCCCGGAAAAATGCACAGTTCCCGAGGGAACAGCGCGCGATAACCGAATATTATGCGGGCGGAGCCGCGAGCAAAAGCTAGTTCTGATATAAGTGAATGCTCCCTTTGATGGTATGGGTTTGTTGAATGCGGGTGTAAATGTGATTCTGAGTCGACCGCTTTTAGAAGAAGCGATGTTGATTTACAAGTCCATTAGACAGGTCTTTGGATTCAGAGATTAAGTTTTGGTGGTGTACTAAAGCCTCGTTAAAATATAAGATTTAAAAAAAAACTGTCTGCTCAAGTTCATAGGCACTTTTAAGATTGATTTAAAATAATAATCGATATAAACCCCCTTGCAAAAAAAACGGGCACTTATGCTTTTACAGATTTTTAGGCATTGAAGCTTAGAAAGTAAGCTTTCATGCACATAAAATACAAAAGCCATAGGTGCCCGTTTTTTTTGCAAGTAGGTTTATAAATAAACCGCTCCGTATCAACTAATTATTGAATTACCTTCAATGTGGTAAACATGAGGCCCAGTTCTCCGTTCTGCATGCCGGGCTCCAGGAAGTCCTCGACGAAGTGTATCTCGGAGCCGAGCTGGAGGATGCGCGCGCGCACCACCACGAAGTGGAACACCGGGAACAGCTCGTCCATGCTCCACAGGTAGCTCTGGCCTGAGGACAACCAATACGGCATTTAAGAAGAAGAAGAAGAAGAAGAAGAAGATTGATTTATTTGCCAACATGAACAATACAGGATAGGCTCACACATTTTTTTTTTTTATTCGACTGGAAGGAAAACGAGCAAGTGAGTCTCCTGGTGGTAAGAGATCACCACCGCCCATAAACATCTGCAACACCAGGGGTATTGCAGTTGCGTTGCCAACCTAGAGGCCTAAGACGGGATGCCTCAAGTGCCAGTAATTTCACCGGCTGTCTTACTCTCCATGCCGAAACACAACAGTGCAAGCACTGCTGTTTCACGGCAGGATTAGCGAGTAAGATGGTGGTAGCAATCCGGGCGGACCTTGCACAAGGTCCTACCACCTGCACAATAAACTAATATACTACAAATAAACAATAAACTAATATATTTATGTATTTGCCAGTCCCTTGCACTGTGTGGCAAAAGTAACAGGCTCAGCTTATGCTGCGCTTGCTCAGAAGCTGCCAGCGCTGGTTTTCAGCCTGCCCCGTTGACTCAGGCTAGAAAGGCTTACATAGCAGGTAGATTGGCACGCAAGTAAAAAAAAAAAATGAAAAAAAAAATAGAAGAAAAAAACAACAATAAAAACTAAAATATCAACTCATACTCATATTTCACTATTTTGTATCAGTTTTATAAATCAACAGCCTTATTCATAAAAAGTTAGGGCCTCCTTGAAGGCTCCTTGAAGACCCGATGGATGGATGCATAGATGGATGGATGGATGGAAGGATAGATGCATGGATGGATACATGGATGGATGGATGGATGAAATATTTCCTCACATTGTTTCAGAAAAGCACTATACAAGCGTCGGCCAGAACAGGGATTGCTGGACTCGTCTACCCCAAACTCGTTCACCAATCCCTTACTTCATGGCTTCTGCAGTAATGTACTATGTATTTACATTTAAAATGAATCTATAACATTTCAACAGGTGCGTGGGTTACTTTTAGAACACCGGAGCCGAGATGAAAAAAGTGGGTAGTTTTGAGCCATATCTCACCTAGCTCCTGCTGTACGGCGACTGTCATCTTCTGAAACGTTGTTCTGATGACAAGCAGCTTCTCCGTCGGAGAGAAGGTGGTTTTAAGCTGCTGTAGAGTTTCCACGGCTTCTTGGAACAGCTGCTCGCGGGGCGAGCCGGGTATCCGGGATAGGTAGTTTGTGTAGAATTTCCTGAAAAATATAGTTTTGATATTTGTTTGACGGTGGTCTCGGTGGGTTTAGTTTGACCAATCAATTTTTTTACCGACACTTGTCTTTGGCGTTACCAAAAATCATACTTCCATCAAGCTATTTTCATTGTCACTACACTGTAAATACTGTTTGAAGATACACCTTTTCGATTTTTCCTTTTTGTTATAAAATTGGTAACGGACTCGATAGATAGACTCGAGTAGGTATTCACTGGACTCGAATTGCGGAATCGAGTCAGGATTCGAATGCCACATAAAATAACTCGAGTCGACTCGATCCACCGAAACAGCGACTCGGCACATCACTACCCACTTGACAGTCCGGAGCGCGCGACCAATATGCCTCAAACCGTCCGGGTTTTTTTATCCACGGGCGAAACGCGCTGTTTGTCCACAATTGTTTAACTACAAGGCTTTGAATAAAGAAGAAATACTGAGACGTACATTATTGTTTACCCATTCAAATACTATTTATAAAACTATAGCTTGTAATTTATGATTTATTCACAAAATCAAAGTTAAACTTCACGATACTAAAATATCCACGGACGGTTTGAAGTATTTTGTTTTTGGATACCATGGTATCGTCGGGCTGTCAAGTGGCTGCCGTCGGCGCCGGCGCAGTCCGCTGCCTGCCGCGGAGTGAGCGCGGGGCATTACGTTGTTGCGTGACCCAAGCTTCATAAGCGCAGCGGAAGAGGTAGCAGTTATTATCCGCCACACAAAAGTAAGTATACTCCAATTCAATAGAATCTAACAATCCTGTAGACACTTCCAGCCTTCTAATATGAACACCGGGCTGCCTAAGGCTTTGTGATGTGACTATTATTCTTTTTTGATTCCTTTTAGATGATAAGTGCAACAATAGGGACATATATAATCAAGCGTGCCCACGTCAGGGTGTGTTAAATGTGTAGAAAATTGTTAGATTCTATTGAATTTTACTTTATGTATTTATCTATATAAGTATGTTTATCCGTTACCTGGTGTCCGTAATACAAGCTTTGCTTAGTTTGGGACTAGGTCAATTGGTGTCAAGAGTCCCATGATATTATTATTATTGTCTTTATTTCTTTTTATTATTCTTAGGATTAGGTTTTTATAATAGTTATAAAAAGTAAAATACAGAAAAGTACATACAAAATAAAAAAAAATATAAAAACCTAACCTAGTTTGATTATTATTATTATTACAATCATACTTACTGGTCGATACCCAGGAACGGCATCAGCGTAGGGTCCGGTTGCCTGTTCCACTTGACGAGCCGCCGCCAGTACAGGTCGTCTTCCCGCTTGTTGTGCAACGCGTATAAGACGAACAGCGCCGGATGGACGCGCGGCAGCAGCGTCGGCTGCAGCAAGGACGCTGCCGATACCACTTCACTGGGGAAAAAGGTGAAAATATTCGTATACCTTTACATTCCCGAATTTCATTTGCCCGAATTTCACTTGCCATACCAACGTTTGCCATAAAATATATAGAACCGTGCTTTTTTCAGGATTTTGAAATGTCATCATATGGAATGCAGTAGGTTAGGTTAGGTTAGTTTAATATCAACTCTGAAGAAATTACTATTTCAGAAATAAATTACTTTATGGCAAATGAAAATTCTAGAAAATGATACATTCGAGCATATGAAGTTCGGGCAAACGATAGAGAACCGAAAATATTACTGTGACGTGAAAAGTAGGGTAGTTTCTTGGGTAAAAACATTAATATTAACCCCGAGGTCTGGTTCTTATCTGGTGCAGCATATATCTTTAGCGATTCAGCGGGGCAATGCGGCAAGTATTTATGGTACTTTTGGGTCTGGTTTGCATCGGTCTGGGGATTGCTTTGGGGTTTAGGTTAAGTTAGGTTAGACTAATGACGAAGCATGTTGCGGATTTACAATTTGTTTTGTTGACGAAGCCTGTTGCGGATCTACAATTTGTTTTGTTGACGAAGCCTGTTGCGGATATTGCGTTGTTTTGAAGCCTAAATTGAATGCATGATTAAATAGTAAATTATATTGTAACAGATAACTCACGTCTTAAATCGAGTTTAGCTTGACATGTTTCGGGCTATTTCGAAACCCTTCTTCTAAGGAGGACTCGACGGCTGCCGCAACACGCGCACTACGCGCCACCGCTCTGCTCTCTGCTGGCGCGAGTTGCGCGAGCAGAGCGGTGGCGCTGTGTTATGTATATAGGCTGGGATGATGGGGCGACTAGATAGCCTAATGGTTAGAAAACCTGAGCATAAAGCTTGAGATCCCGGGTGCGATCCCCGGTCGTGGTATTTCTTTTAATGTTTTATCTAACTCACCCGTCGATGGGATTGCCGCCCTCTTCCACCACTTGGTCCTTAAAGGGCAGCACCAGCTCGGAGCCCTCTGGCGGCAAGGCCGGGAACAACAGTCGCACCACCTGGTGAAGATGGGACCGTTTACACGAGCGCTGGGTAATAATACATCGTCACTACTTTAAAAAAATCTCGTACCTCAAAATAGATAACTTTTCAGAGTGAACTTTATGAGCATTACGTTAAGGTTCAATTTCGTTGACATATTGATTTTAGATACGAGATTTTTTCAAAGTAGTGACGATATATATATATAATACGTAACTCAATTCTGAGTAGGTACGCATAATAGAAAGAATCCTGCAATAAATAAGTGTCAACGTCGGGATGAGCATTCTTACCCATGACACATCACGTCATGTCATGTCACGAATAAATGTTTTCTTTCTTTCATTCAGAGAGAACGTCGGACGTTGTCAGTGTTGTGTGTCGGTGTGATGAGGTGATAATTGGAATAACAATTCCGATTTTAATGGTTTATTATTAAAAGCTGTGTCATGGAATTGTCGGTTATTGGTGCGAAATAGGTAATGAAGATTACCAGCAAAGTGTAGGCGCAACAAAAAAGAAACTTGATTTCTGTAAATTTTCCCCACTACTAATTCCCCTAATAGGGATGATGACTGGGTTAAAAATAAATCATTCTATTTAGTCCGACACTATTATGGAACAATATGGGACTTGTATTTTTTGGTTTATCTATTTATTAAAAATCGACTAAGGTATAGATCATCAAACTTCCGGATTGGGGGCTTGTGACGTCACTATAAGGTAAAAATTGTACCGTATAGTGACGTCACTCGAAACTTCTAAGCACTGTATCCTCGTCATTTTTTGTTAGTCAAACAAAAGAAAAATATGTGCACAATATTTTTAAATTATCCACCTGACGGACTAAATAGTTTTTTTTAGTCGTCTAGCCTATTTCCCCCGAGCCTACCTGGTACAGTCGCGTGGTGATACTCTTGAGTTCTTTGACAGCGTGGCTAAGCAGCAATGGATGAACACGCACACCACCGTAAGTCGTGTTGAACGCGTTCGTTAGACTCAGCACTAGCTGCCCAAGAGGGTGGTGGGATGATTCACACGCCTGAAAAACAGCACACATTGTTATTTTAAAAGTTTTGCTGCAAGTCAGTGCAGCAGGGTGCCCTAAAAAAACCTAGTTAGGTATAGGCTGATCAGAATTATAGAAACCTCGCCATATTGCGGAAAACCAATAGAACTAATTTCTTGCACTGGTAACACTAAATTCAAATGTCAACTGTCTATTGCTGTCAAAGTTTGCGCGTGGTATTATGAAGTTTCGATGTGAAGTTGGTAGTTTAAAGTGTCATTCTTGGTTCGGTTTGTAGCATTCGAACATGGCGGATGTAGACCATGTCTAATTGTGGTATTTCTGCTTCTTTGGCTAGTTGAAGTATAATTTTGATAGTGTTTTATGCGGCGATTAACCTTAACAGTGAACAGTGATCACAAAATTAGATATTGCTCTCGTGTCTGACATTTTTAAATGCGCAAGTTGTCTCCGCGTGGTTTTTGGAATTTTGCTATCAAGTTGCAAAAACTACAATCACCGTACTACGTGAAGAATAATATATTTATCTTTATTTAACTGACATTGGCCCAAGCCTTAAAGGCCGCCATTAAGGAGAATAAGAATATTTTGTGTTTTTGGGCGTTGCTGAAGATTATCCATAGCCTTGGAAGAAAAATAATTCACAACGTATTTGGGTGGATCAACTATTCTTTGCTCGCGATGAAAATATTTTGCACAAATAAAAATATGAGAATTTGTCGATTTTCTGTATCATACTAGTTAAAACATATATTAAAGTTTGCTGTACTGGTTTCAGCACCGATCTTTTTTATATTTTTAAGCGGTTTTTGGGGCTTAAATAGGAAATCGACCTGACAAAAACTCCACTGAGTCACAACGACATTTATGTTCGTAATTCGAATAAAACAACATTGAATAGAAAAATAATGCTCTTTATTACTAAACAACAACGAAATAAAACTCAAATGGTTTGTTGAGAAACAAAAAAAGGTGACAAAAACTTTTTTTTCATACCTATTGTTTCTCTTGGGTCACTTGCGATAAGAAACAAAACAAATTTTCATTATTATTAGTCAATGTTACACGAAAAATTATGATCAACCATATCGTGATAAGTATCATAAGGTGGCTCATAGATTTAACCAAAAAAAAGATTTTTTCCTGAACAATTAGTCTTAGAATTTTTGTAATGTTCGTTATAATTAAAAGGGACAAATCGTTAGCCCAGAGAAAAAAAATTGTGACTCCAGAGACAAAAAATAATAATGAACAATTTCCTGATAATTATTACAAACTGACATATTACAACAAAACAGAGCTTTTTTGTTATACAATCAGTCTTAGAATTTCTGTAATGATAAATCGTTAGCCCGGAGAAAAATGTTGTGACTGCACAGACAAAAACACACCCACAACTAGTTTTAAATACTAACTAGAATAAATTCTAATCAACATTGTTAAATCTTAACAAACAGTATTTTAATTTGAGAGCGTCGTATCGAAAGACTTACAAAAGCGCGTTGTACAAAAGAAATTTTGGTGTCCTTTACAAGTCTTTTCTTCTTGTGGTAATTTTCTCGTTTTTCTGTTTATATTCTTCATAATTTTCTGCACGTTTTCTGGAGTAACACACCCTATCAAAACGTAATAGCAAAAACCCCTGCATTACCAATTTAAGTGAAATTAAAGGTCGAGGAAAGCGACGTCTACGAAGAGTCTGGCAGCAATCTCGCCATCCGCTGGATAAAAAAAGACTAAACAAAGCAATAAAAGAGTTGAAAACTGTGTTTAAGGAATCCGCTAATGCAGCCTTGAAAATAAATCTAGAAAATATGTCTCCTACCAGAAATGATGAGCACTCCTTGTGGAAGGCAACCAAATATTTGAATCGACCGCAGCAATCTTTCCCACCTCTCCAATACCAATCCAATCCTCATGGGCAAAAACTGATGCAGAGAAAGCTGAAGCCTTCGCAAAGCACTTAGCAAATGTGTTTAAACCTAATGATAGCAACTCGGATGAAACTGAGCTGGATTGCACGCTTAACCAAGACTTGCAGTTGTGCCTGCCGATCAAACCAACATCACCTAAAGAAATATGGAAGGAAAAGCTTTGAAATCCCAGGAAGGCGCCGGGTTTCGATTTGATCTCTCCCCGAATCCTAAAAGAGCTTCCGAAGAAATGCGTGACCTTTCTGGGTTGCTTGTTTAATGCCATATTTAGGCTATCTTACTTTCCTCAACTATGGAAGATATCGTAAATTACAATGATCCATAAGCCTGGGAAACCTGCTTATGAAATGGCATCATATCGGCCCATTAGTCTCACATCCGTTCTATCAAAAGTATGGGAGAGAATATTTCTGGCCAGACTTAAGAATCATATGGATGACATCAACATCATGCCAGACCATCAATTTGGTTTTCGGAAATCGCATTCTACAGTCGAACAGGTCCACCGTGTGTACAATGCTGTAAGGCAGGGATATGAGAGAAAGTTGTTCTGCTCAGCAGCCTTCTTGGATGTTCAGCAAGCGTTTGACAAGGTTTGGCACAAAGGACTCTTATATAAAGTGAAAGAAAAACTACCGCACTCGCTTTTTATCATCATCATCATCGCGTCGTACTGGTCAGACAGGTCATTCAGGGTAAAACAGAATGATGCTCGCTAATCACTTCACCAGATACATGCCGGTGTCCCCCAAGGTTCTGTCTTAGGACCGGTCCTGTACAATATTTTCACATGCGACCTTTCTGTCTCAGACGGAATCACAACTGCAACTTATGCTGATGACATCGCCCATAGCGCCAGTCATACGGATCCAGCCTCAGCCAGCTTCAATCTCCAACAACTCCTAAACAAGACCTATGATTGGCTCCAGAAGTGGCGCATTCGTGCCAGTGCGCAGAAGTCCCACCATATCGCCTTGAGCCTAAGGAGAGGAGACTGCCCACCCGAGCAACTTAGAACCGATGTGCTCAAATATCTTGGTTTCTATTTGCACAGACGATTAACGTGGAAAATTCACATCGAACGAAAGCGAGATGAAATCAATCAACGGTTCAAGTCCCTTCTCTGGCTTATGCGGCGAAATTCTGCTCTGTCAGTTGACAACAAATTTCTGATTTATAAATCGATTCTAAAACCAATTTGGACATACGGAATACAGCTCTGGAGTGTGGCCAGTAAAACCAACATAATCTGTTTGCAACGTGGACAGAATACAATCCTCAGGGAAATAGTAAAAGGGCCGTGGTTCACGAGAAACGAGGAGATCCATGAGTACCTAGGCAAGCCAACAGTTGCGGAAGAAATTGAACAATACAGACAATCTCATGCTGCTCGGCTAGCCGTGCACCCTAATCCTTTGGCAGCGCAGCTGCTGGACATCGATAGCAACGTTGTGAGGCTGAAAAGACGCCAAGTGTTATAAAAGGAGAATACGGCAATGGCCTTATTCCCATTCAAGTCATGAACCACCCTCATCCAATCCGATTAAAGTCTTTCGAATGATTGCTTTTTTAATTTTTCTTTATATCGTTTCTGTCTTTCTACTGCAGTTAAGACCATGATAGCTGAAAAAACACATTAAAGAGAAGCAATCGAAGAAAGCACTGCCACGTGAACAGAAAAAGCTGCCTTATTTCAGACCTTACAATGAATTAGTATAGTAGTAGTGTTAGTATAATGTAATGTATAAGGGCGCTCTGTTTACCCGACTGCGAAGAAGGAGAGAGTAAGAGTTAAGAACATTCAGTATCTTAGAACCGCACCTCACATAATAATGATTAGGCTTTAAAAGTAAGCATTTTAACTTAAAATGTTACCAGAAAAGACGAACCAAGCATAGAATCTTATATTTTTGAAGCACCTTTCGATTTTAAGGCTTTTTTTTTCCCTCAATATAAGCCCATTTGAAAGTAAAATGCAACTATTATGCCAAGTACCAATATTATGACTTATTTACAAGAAAAACATAAAAAAAACTAAAGAAATTCTCCTTGCTCACGGCATATTTTCTCTTGAGTCACGTTTTATGTGACTCAAAGGAATGGTGACTCAAGAGAAAAATAACGGTTAAATTATTTTTTCTCATAAAATATCTCTAATGTTGCTATTCCAAACACGTCCAGGACATTCCAGTCACGTTTGCTACATAATAGTAATAAAATATTTGAAAATCAAATACGTACTTACCAGAATTTCGATGTCGCCCAGCAGAACCACACTAAACACACGCTGCCTTGCTCAGAGTCACGGACGAAATAGCCGAGCAATCGGAGCTTTCTGCGCGACGAAACAACGATCATGTGATCGAAAGACAGTTCCCTGTTGGTCCGTCTATTGACTGTCTCTCTGTTTTTTGCTCTTATACCTACTTTTTACCCTGTGACTCAGCGGAACCCGATTTTATCGAATCAGTAGGGACAAATAATAAAAAATTAAATAAAAATAATAAAATTACTTTACATTCATTATTAATACTATTTTATTAATAGCAAAGTGTGCGAGTATCTAATTCTTAAGTTTAAATGGGGCTCGTCTAGGAATATTTTGACAAAATACCGCAATTTACATGACGACTACGTCTAAGGGACACCGCAATTTTGTATGGAACTTGAAAAATGTCCACTGGGTCACTTTTTTTTTCACATCATTTTCAATAATATTATAAAAGTTGATTGTGTACACAAGACCACAATAGTTCTAATTTTGTCATTGAAACAATAAAATTAACGAAATTCAATTAGTTTATTCAAAATCATCAAAAGTTTGCACCGGACAGGTATTGGCAAGAAAAAGTTGATCGACCCATTTGTCATAGTAAAAATCTGAAGGATTAGAAAATATTCCGACAAATCCATCTCGTTGTTGGACGTCTTACGTTGCATTTGCCGATTTGCGGTCTCCACTCAAAAACTTTTCGGCCCCAACGGCCATCTGTTCTCCGTGCTATATGGCCTGCCCATTGCTACTTCAACAAGGGTGATTCGCTTGGCTTCGCTTTAAAACTATGACTTACATTTTGCAAATACTGCTTAACTTCCATAAAGTCATCCAAATCCAACTTCTTCTGTCCAAACTGCGGTATCACCTCTAGACAATCAGACTTATCCAACTCTGGATCCTTCGGTTTCTTCACAGACAATCTGTTGTGTTTTTCTTTGTGCGAACTAGATATGGCTACGGCGACATTCTGCCAGATCTTTTTGTTCTCTATGGCAGTTGAGTTTCCATTCCCAAAATGGTTGCCAGTCGGTGTTAGTAGGGTTTCTGAGACGCCGAGGCAGTTGAAACATTGGTGGAAGAGTGCGTTCCATTTTTGATTTGGCGCCACGCAGAGTTTGCCAAAGGAACTGGGGGGGAAAAATAGCACTGTAAGGGGCAGTTTCACCACCCATTGATTAATATTATTTGACGGATAAATGTGATGTCGTCTCCGTATATTCGAACAAAACAGAAACGACATACGACATCACATTGATCCGTCAGATAAATTTATCTACCGATGGTGACACAAGGGGTAAATATTAACGAGTAACTTTGTTTTGAAGACAATTTTATTATGTGAAGGTAGAAAGTGTCACTTCAAGTTTTTTAATAGTTTTTGATTTATAACTTAAGTTTGCATTAGCACAAAAAACCGTTGAAAATTTTAGCAATATACCGTTCGTGAAAGTAAGTGATTTTGGTAGATATTAATTTTCACATAAAACTGGGTTCAAAAAAATGTTCAACTGTCACATATTTTTACTAGAATATGTGCTACACCTAATAGCAAAATGTTTTTAACTGATTTTATTTTTAAATTAGGATATCCTGATGTAGTATGTCAAGGATGAACGAACAATAGACACGAAAACCAATGTAGAAGGTAGGTAATTCTTAATGCAATTCACCTACTGAAGACTTACTTCCGTGAGAACTAAAACTCTTGTTGTTTTTTGGGACATGAAGTTCTGCTTACTGATAATAATGACAAACATAACTAGGTGCTTATTGGTTTAGTTATTCTGTCAATAGTTCTTCTGCTAAGTGTAATAATTACAAACTGAATATCCGGCGGAAGGTTGATCTACGTGTAGATTTTTTGCCAACTGACAAATTTCAAAATTGCGTAATGAAATTACGAGAATCGTCGTAGCTCTGCGAAACGAAAATCGGCGCAATGAAATTCGACGAATTGATCGGTTAGCAGTACACTTACTTCGGTTTAGGATTAGCAGGGAGTACTGGATTCGACACATTTAAATGCATGGTTGCGTTAGAAATCTTAACGCCTTCCGTCCACGCGCCGCTCAGGGAACCGTCGATCTTATCCCCACTGGAGAAGGTCAAAACTCCCTTGCCAGAAAACACGCCGGCCGAGCGAAACTCGCCTTCATAGTGCGTGCCGTCTTCGAACACCATAACTCCATGACCCTGACAAAAACCACTAGATTAAAGAAATAAAATAAAAGAGAGAAAAGCATTTATTCGTGACATTTATAAAGCAGATACTTAAAATGAAACAAGGAAATCGGGATAAATTTTGTGACACAATGTAAATTGTTATGGGAATAAATACACTGAATACACGAAATGGTCCCATCCAACTCGTCATGCTGTCAACCTTGCGGCCGACGCTGTTAGCGTTAAATTACTTAAATAATACTTTATAATCTGTAATCCTGAGTGCTTAATTACGAAAGCTCATTGTATGTAATAGGGTGACGATTTTTCATTGTATGTAAACAAGTAATAAAGTAATCCTTATTTTTTACTACAGATGTAGTGAATAATGTTTTTCCATTGTACTTCGTCGGATAAGTTCGTATTTAACTTGGTTTCTCGATTAGCTTCAATAAACTTCAGTTAGCTAGTTGAGAAAGCAGGATAAATACGAACTTTTCCGACAAAATACGATGGAACAACACTATTTGTACCTAATAATAATCCATCCATAAGTACTAATATTATAAATACTTAGAGATAGTTTATAGGCCCGAGAGTGACATAGGCTACTTTTTATTCGCGCGCGATAACCGTACCGAATAACACGTTGGCGGAGCCCCGGGCAAAAGGTACTATTATATGTAAACGCTTCCCGTTTAACGTAGGCACTCAACAGATCGTAATGAGGTACGGAGATAGTTTGACAGCCTGAGAAGGATATAGGATAATTTTTTTCTTTCCAGTAAATTGCAGTCACCGCGGGATGTATACGTAAAAAATTTAAGAAAGACATTTATTGCACTTAAAAATATCCATACAGGCCAGAGGAGCTACTACGAAACTCGTAATTCGAAGTTCGTATTACACCGTCCCTTTCACTCGTGTATTAAATGACATAAACGTCAGCGGGACGGCAACATACGAAGTTCGAGTTTTGCACTTCGTAATATAGGGCCAGTTTACGTTCCAAATACCTAAGAGAAACGATAAGGTATTCATATCTATCTATAATACTATACACTACTTAGCAAATGAAAGAGGATCCTTTCATAACATTCACCTAAGTATACTCAACTGTTAGCTACATAATCGTCATTTTATCATGTCAAACCGCCAAACATAATCAAGTACCTACTTATTACAACTCAAACAAGGCCTCTCACGGCTCATAAATACTTCAGATAAAAAGTAAATAAAACGACCGCGAAATGAAATGTGCAAACAAAAAAAAAGCAAGGTCTCACCGTTAGCACGTCTTGCATAAACAATCCTTCGTAATATATCCCGTCTAAGGTCACTATCAGTCCGCATCCATGTTTTTTATTATCGCTCCAACTCCCTAAATACTTCTCCCCTTTCCCAATATCATCCATGACGCCGTAACCACTCTTAACGCCATTGCTCCATTCTCCCGTATAGATGGTGGCCGATGACGAAGTGAAATCACCCTGCTTTTTGACCCCATGTCCATGAGCTGCTCCATCCTTGAAATATCCCTCATAAATGTCGCCATTTATAAACTTCAGCACCCCGTAACCGTTCTGGAAGTTGTCTTTCCATTGACCTTCATAGATTCCTGTAGATATTACAAACACGAGAATTCAATTGAAATGATTTTCTAAAATGGCGCCATTAGTGACAATAGAGTGACCTATTCTTCCAATGAGCGCTAAAAGATACATAGGCTAATTATATATATACTTTTTATTCGACTCGATGGCAAACGTGCAAGTGGGTCTCCTGATGGTAAGAGAGCACCACCGCCCATGAACATCTGCAACACCAGGGGTATTGCAGATGCATTGCCAACCTAGAGGCCTAAGATGGGATACCTCAAGTGCCAGTAATTTTACCGGCTGTCTTACTCTCCTGCTTCACGGCAGGATTAGTTTCGTTTTCGTGGTGCATTAGTGTAAACTGTAATGCCATGTAAACATAGTTTTTACCAATAAATAAATTAGGGAGCAAGATGGTGGTAGTAATCCGGGCGGACCTTGCACAAGGTCCTACCACCTGCAAAATTCGAAATATGATATTAGATGGCGTTAGTATCGTGAGGTTTTTTGATGTTACAGTCTTGCTTGTAAATGGCTCGTTCAGTTATTAGACACGGCGAAGCTGAAGCCTAAGGGTTCCTAGTTGACTAAGGAATCCTGAAAACGTGACACTTGATGTGACACATCAAGTAAATTTTCCGCAAACTGGAATTTTGACGTAACAGGAAAACTTAGCGATAGAACATAAAAAATATATACTCGTACTTAATTAAATATTTACCAAAAGCAGGATCTTCCATCTTTCCATGACCGCACAGTGCATTCATTTGGAACTGACCAACATAAAGCTTGCCATCAGGCCATTCCACTTTTCCGTGTCCATGGATTTTACCGTCCAACCATCTACCCTGATACTTCGCGTCTTTGTAGAAGGGACTTTTACTCGAAAAAGTATAGACGGCAGTTCTAATTGCTGGTGTTTTGAACGAAGATTCTTTGTTAAGAGCTGATCTTATGGAGGAATTTAGCGCGTGAACCCATTCTGTCTTCTCTTGTTCTGAGCTTGTTGTCACTGACAAGATTTCCTCTGGAGTTGTCAGTTGGATCACATTGACTAAAGAATCTGTGTTAGGAATAGGTTCAACCCAAAGTGTAACCAAGGGATGAACATTAGGTGTACTACCATTCACATGGACGAACAGATCATTGAACAATATGAACCAGTGGGACGAAAATCTTCCAGGGTTTACTAGATTGAGCTGTCGGGACTTCGATTCCCGAACTAAACGGCGCTCTGGTGTCCTATATTGTTCTAGGTTCTTTCCAATTGTTTCCCAAAATAGTTTCGTGACGTCTGCCTCTTTGCGCTTTTTTTCTTGCTCCTCTATTAATGCATCTAATGACGACACAACCTTATTTAGTCTTTCATCTATATTCGTTTTTCCTTCGAGTTGTTTTCGTTTAGTTTTATAACGTAATAGAGACTGAGCTATGCATTTGTAAGAGCTCAATCTTGTTAGTGGTTGCACGAAAGCAAGTGCCACTATGGCTTCCAGCGTTTTTTTGTTGTTTTTCTGTTTGTTGGATGGTAATTGATCACTAAATAAATTGTATATGCTCATTGGAACATCGATAACATTGTTTATGTGAGCGAAACCACCAATAACAATCAAATTGCTTACTGCTAAATAATACTTTCTGTATAAATAGATATATTCTTCTAAATTTTTGATTAATGAAATATCACATTCGTTTATATGCTTCTCTGCATACTGCCACATTGAGAGCACATTTAGAGCATTTACATTCAATATGTCACCAAATATATCACAAACTGTTTCATATACATTAGAATGTAGGATGATAGCTTTACTTTTCTTTAGAAATGGCTTTACAAGAGAATGATATATCAAGAGCATTTCTTCTAAATATCTTTGAGCAATAGACAGATCTTGGAATTCAGGACATTTCATCGGCTCTTCAATAGAACAGTATGTTATATTACCAGAGGACAGTATTCTCCAATGGTAGCACATATTTTGGGGTTTATTTGCAAACTTCTCAGGCTCACTAAGTTGCACAGCCTCAACATCACCATTCTCGTTGACTTCATCTTCTCTCATGTTCAAGTTGACTACAGACTCTGTAAAGCCATCCGTGTGCTTACCCATGTAGAATACATTTTCATTATGAGTATAAGCTAAAGTGTGATGATCTGTTGCAATCATGTCCCTGACTCTATCACTATTTGAGTTTTCGGTGAACTGTTTAGGCCCACTTTTATCTTCTCTGTTTTCAAAACTGGCTTGATGGAAATGATTATACCCCCATATAAATAGCCTTCCATCTAAGGTTAATGCAGCACAGTGCCACTTACCACAGGAAACTTTCTGTAAACCAAAACCTGATAAAGTCATTACAACCATCGGTTTTAACCTTTTGACAGAGTCACCAACACCTAGTTGCCCATGACTTATGTCGCCCCATGTCCACAGTTCAGTAGCTAAGATATTCTTACCAAGTTTAGCCATATTTTTTATGTTTTCAGATTTCCTGCCAGCCTCAAATTCTTTTTCACTACTGATTGTACTTGTAGAGAACTGTAGATCATCAAGGTTACAGTCAGATGTACAACTATACATCAGAGAGTTCATTTCTTCATGCTGCAGTCTCATTTGTATCTCTGCTGCTTCATTGTTATCACTGCTGCCACTCACATGCCTGGACAGTGTTGCCACTTTATCTCCTACAGTCTTCACACCTTCATAAACAAAATTAGTTAGATTAGAAACATTCTCTTTGATTATTCTGGTGGGCTTTTCTGTGTATTCTACCAGATAGTCTTCACCCGCAGACACCCAAGATAATTGTTTACTTAAAAATTGTCTTGCAGCATCTGTGTTAATAAAGATATTGTTAAGCTTTTCCTTGTTCTCCTCTGTTTCATCATCGCTTGTTTCATTGACTACTTCACCATCTTTACATTCTTTTTCAGCTTGTTCTGATTTTAACTTTGCAGGAGCTTTTAGGTTTGAATTTATTTTAGCTATTTTTGATTCTTCTGATGAAGGACTTGAGTCTTCAGTAAAACTATGTGCATCTATAAGCACATCTGTTTGAGGAGCTGTGGTACTGCTAGAGTCTTCACTTGACTTACTGATCTGAACTCCGAGGGGACAGGTTTCTGACAAAGATGGTACAGAGGCTGGAGACGCTAAGCCTATAATTGTTTGACACTGTGAGCAATTTGATGCAAAAACCTCTTCATCATCATTATCACTATCTGTGTCACAATTGTCAGACTGGCGCACATTTTTCCTAACTATAACTGCAGCAAAGTCATCACCTATAGAAGCACTGTACACTGTCCGGCCATCAAAAAACGGTACCTTTTTTATACTGTTAGTGTCTAACGCGATTTGGGGCATAACACCGGAGCCCCAGAGCTGCCCATCGCTACTAATAAAGAGCTGTCCTAAGTTACTAGATACTACATTCCGAAATTTCACTTTTAAACTAGAACTTTTAAAGCCATGGGGGCAACACTTGGCATCCTCGCGAACAACGATTTCTTCTTTGTTTTCAAACTTAGAATTCGTCTTGAATAGCCTGCCATGTACGTCGATGATATAGAGGGTATCATTGTGATATGATATGTCTATTGCTGATATACCACTGATTTTTCGGAAATTTAGGCAGTCGTCTTCAATGTCACTGTGATAGAGGCCATGGTCATTGCCAAGAACGATCACTTCCGCGCCCAGAGAGCACAACTTTACAATTTTATCAGGAACCTGATTGGACTCTGAATATTTGCAAGTTTTTATTCCCTTCCAAAACTTATGCTGACTCATAATTTCCTGACTTCATTTAAATACATGTAGAAATCCTTCTCACTGTTCAGATTCAAAAATTAGAACTGCGACACTGTATAATTTAATCACGCACTTGTTATATTTATTAGGTCAACGAACACATTATTATTGCAATCAATTATAATTTTCAAGGGAGTAACAACATTATTGTGACTTGATTTATTTATCATTCGGGGTGGTTGGTGGGGATTTTTGATTTGACAGTTGAACAATGACAAATAAAGCTGATTAGCAGGTAAAGCGGTCAATGCATGACACTTATCGATTCCATTAAATTCACGCCGTACGCAGATGTAAAAACAGTGCCTTAAATAGCGTGAGTGAATGAAAAGTGTTGCCACAGTAAAAAGAACGATATAATGAATGGAAAGTGACAGCAAACCTGTCAAATTTGAGCTTTCAGTCACAGTCAATGCGACGACTTCTTTTCGTAGTAAAAATGGCGAGCCGCGGTGGGTCAGCAAGACGTGTTCCTGAAAAAGAAGCCGCAATTACGTACGTCCAATGCGATGGACTGGTGAGTACACGTAACAAGTAATTTTTGTTTTAATGTGCTTCAAAGAAATCTGCTTTGACCTATCGTTTTCTATTCAAAGCAAATATGTCGACGCGTCAAATTTTTTCTTGTTTTGTTGTTTTTAACAACGATCCTAGTAGTTAAGAACTTGTTATCAATAATAAATAAGTGTTTTAAGTTTGATTATAATCCACACAGTCGTTAAAGCTTTAAAAAAATGTAGAAAAAACATTTTCTATTTTGTATAGAGGTTATGTTCGCAACCTGGCGAAATCATTTGTATTATCAAATATATGTTATAAACATAGTAAAACCAAACAAAGAAACCTTATACATACGCAATAAGATGTTTAGTAATATCTAAACCCCGTCATTGCGCTTGCAAAACAGTTTGTTTACCTTTGAGTACAAATTAGTCATACATCGTTTTAGGACAGCTATAACATTAATAAGTTGACCTGTCTGGAGGTTACCGAATTCAGTGATGATCTCAACGCGACATGAGCCCCATTATTTGCTTTACATAAAGTCTACATGACATTTACTTAGCTTTGTTGATATGATGTAGCATGTTGATATGTGGAAGAATTTTGTTTATATTTACTTTATACCTAACATGAACCATAGATCCCGTTTTAAACGGGAATATTCTGCTCTTAGGTATTCTATCCCAGTGTTCGATATAACTTTGAGAACAAAAAAGACCTTTTTTAAAGAAAATTGTAAATAGCAACACATTATCAAGCCAACCTTGTATTTTCATATGGTAAAAGTCAATAGCATAACTCCAGCAATGTTATAAGTAAATGTAATTGTTAAAGATCATATATTTTGGAAGTATTTAACAAATTGGAACACAAATTTACTTTAAAATCACTTTGATTACCTTAAATCGTCATTAGCAGTCATCAGCTACAAATATGTGTTTGAGCAAGTGAGCCAAAGTTAATTTACATTTTAATTTTTGTAAAGAATTGTTGTTGCTTTCTGCTTTTAAGTTCATTCAATATTTTGTGGATTTATACCAGAAGTTTTTGTTTTGCTGCTTCATTTCCACTATATTACCAAAACTCCTAAAAGTCTCCTTTTTTAACCCAACATGGACCACCGTGGACCCCTGTGGCTACTTAAGGAACCTCCAATATTGTCACAACTTTCTAAAAATCTTGTATCTTAAAATCAATTCATCAACAAATTTAACCCTTAAAACAATGTTCATTAAGTTCACTTGTAAAGATCATTGATTTTAAGTTTTACATAACATGGTGTATAAAAATAAACAGGCTGTTTTACTAAATTATGACTAGAATTATAAAATTTCAACACCTCTACAAAACTAAATGTACATCACATTTTAACTTCAACCTTTGATTCTGTTCCAGGCGGTAATGAAAATTTTGAAGCACTGCCATGAGGAATCATGCAGCAACATGGAGGTAGCGCAGGGAGCTTTGCTCGGGCTGGTGGTTGAGAACCGTTTGGAGATCACCAACTGCTTCCCGTTCCCGAAGCATGATGACACTATGGACGAGGAGGAGTACCAGCTTGCCATGATGAGGCGTCTACGAAGGGTCAATGTAGATCATTTCCACGTTGGATGGTATGTATGCATTTTTACATGTTGAGGTGTGAAGTAATATGAAAGCCAAATTTTTGTACTTCTTGAGCCCCAGTTATTATGCTTACGCAGCCAGTGTCGCAAACCAGTAACGCAAACTTAAGCAAAATTTCCCGATGTCCGTACAAAATCGATTCAAATGCGCTGCCCACCCGCGACGTGGGGCTTCAGTCAGTCAGTGGTCAGTTTTTGTATGGGGCCACCCCGACGTTTCATCGGGGTTCGAACACGCGAAGTAAATGCATTTGTGTAATCTAAATCTAGTGTAATGTATATCTGTGGTCTACACGATTTTTTTTAAGAGACAGAAAAAGTTTGTTTCTATATTTAATTATCTGTTATATCTTTGTATTTCGCCAGTAATTTAAAAAAAACCTTGTGTTTAAGAATCTTACTCTTACTAGGTGAACTTTATTCTTCATATTATTCTCTTTATTCTTTATATTAAGTATATGTCATCAATTTGAGATACATACTTTTTTCTATATTGTTGGAATACAGCAATCAAAATGGTCCCTTGTTCTATCATTCATTTTAAAAGTGTCTGTTCATTTTTTTTTAATTGTAATCAATGTCCAGGTACCAGAGTGCCGATGTTGGCAACTTCTTGAGCCTGTCTCTCTTGGAGTCGCAGTACCACTACCAGACATCCATAGAGGAGAGTGTGGTGGTCATCTACGACACAAAGAAGTCTGCTCGCGGTTTCCTCACGCTGAAGGCTTACAGGTTAACGCCTCAGGTTGGTACACTGCTTTAAGTTAGTGTTAAATTAGCTGTTTTGTATCTTGCCACTTTGATAATTATGGGTGAAGAACTGAAAAACCCTATTTGCAAGAAGCAGTATAAAGAAGCTATATGGAACTTGTAGAAAATCATACACATTCTACAGGGTGGACTACAAGTTGAGATGTTGACTTGTTTAATAATATATTCGATTTTCTTTGTAGATTTCTTTTGCTTTTAATTTATTTAAGTATCTTTTTTGGGAAATTTGATGTTTAATTAAGATTTATCAAGGATTTAAGAGAATAAACAATTTGACGGTTGTAAAAGATTTTCATTTGATAGTGTTATCTTTACTGCATATGTTTGTCTCTTTTTGCCAAATGCATCTTTGAATAGATAATGCAATGAGTCAATCTCTATGAAAAGTATTATATTTTTAAAGTGTAATGGTATTGCAAAAGGAACAAACAACCAAAATATTTACAACTATCAACATAATTAAACAATACAACATGTTATTTTTGATTTCTGTTAATATTAACAGGTCAATCTAATGTTATTGTGTAAATTAGTCTGACTAAATTTAGTATGTTCATTAATTACTTCAAACTAAACCTCAAAGTCATAAAAATGGTCTACCTAAATAAAATTACACTAATTAAATAAGAAAATTAGCTATTGCATTACATATATAATAACGGAGCTAGGAGCACTAATCTTGTATCCTGCAAAAAATAAAGCCTGTTCATTATAAATGCAGTAACTAGTGTCGTAGCCTAGTTATTTAATTTCGTAAAAAATTCACAAGACATTGTGTTATTTTCATATCTATAAATTTTATTTTTATTTTTCCTACAGGCTATCGCTATGTACAAAGACCAGGATTACACCCCGGAAGCGTTGAGGAACCTGAAGATTGGGTACGAGAGCCTGTTCATCGAGGTGCCCATCGTCATCCGCAACTCACCACTGACCAACATCATGATGTCGGAGCTGTCTGAGATGATCCCTGAGGAGGAAGGCTCCAAGTTCCTGGATCTGGGCACTGCTTCAGTATTAGAAGGTACGGTTTTGTGTGAACTAAAAGCTGCTTGACTTCTTTTGTATTCGGACTAAATGGAAGAAACAAAATTATCTCACTGGCTATTGAGATTCCTGTTTTTGTATTGTTTAACTAGTTAGTTAACTTTTGAAGCATGCTTTTTGGTCTTGTGTTGTGGCCATTGTCTTCAATCAAATGTCGCTGATGTCAAGACTAAAAGTTATGCATATCTAACCAGGTCATCCCTCCACCTTCTTGGTGGACCCTTTCGAGAATTTTTTGGCCGCAACGGCCGTCTATTCTCTGCTATATAATAGCCTGCCCATTGCCACTTCAATGACCTAAATCACTTGGCTATGTCAGGAACCCTTGTTCTTCTTTATTTTGTACTAGAGTTTACCCACGGCATCTCCCGCTTAAAAAATTTGACCCAGTACTTGGAATTCAAATTCTGGGATTTTACAAAATTCCCATGTGAATTTCCAAAAATTACATCCTGCAAAATTTTGAGACACTAAACCCAGCGGTTGTTATTCCCAGATTTCATCCCTATCCCTAAGATAAAAAGTAGCCTATGTGTTATTCCAGGTGTCCAACTATCTACATACCAAATTTCATCCAAATCTGTTTACACCTTGTTTCTGTTTTGTTTAGTTGTTTAAATGTTTTGTTTTGTTTCGATTGCATCTTGTGTTTTAAAATGTGATTGTTTTGTTTAATGTAATCGAACAACTCAGGGCAGGCAGCCATGTTGGTCGTGCTCGTGCACATGGCCATGCGTAGTTGGGTGACAGTTGACAGTCTTTACCGGCATGTAGATACCGACATGTGAGTGCCGGCCCGGTTTTTTTGTGGGCACGCCCGTACAAACTAACAGGAGCTTCTATGGGCGGGTGCGCAACGGACGGGGCCGGTATTTGCATGTCGGTGTTAGCCGGGCCGGTGAAGGAAGACGATTTGAGTCGGTTGCTCGCCGCCAGGCGGCGCTGTCCGACTCAGGGTCCAACGGCTGCGTTCAGCGTAGCGCGTATGGCCGTGTTGCACGACACGACAATTTAATTTAAGTTTGGTTTAGTTTAGTTTTAAGTTAGTTTTTAAATAAGGTCCTCACTGAAAATCAGCGCCACGGCTTGCCGTGGCATTATGCTGAGTGGGGACCTATTTAGCGTCATTTTATTTTGGTATTTGTTCTTTGTTATTTTTTTTTTATTGTTCATTTTTATTTTATTTTTATGGCGTTAAATAAATGTATTTTCTTTCTTTCTTTCTTTCTTTCTTCTTTTAGCATGAAGGAGTAACAAATACACACACACACACACGCGCACGCACGCACGCACATACATACAAACTTTCCCATTTATAATATCAATTAATTTCAATGATATTCCAGGCCAACTCCGCAGCCTAATGGAGCGCGTAGACGAGCTCAACCAAGAGGCGATCAAGTTCAACCGCTACCAACAGCTGGTGGTCCGTCAACAGCAAGACAAGCACCGTTGGTTGCTGAAGCGCACGCAAGAGAACGCCGCGCGCGCCGCCAAAGACGAGCCGCCGCTGCCCGAGGAAGACGTTAACAAACTCTTCAAACCCCTCCCTGTACCGCTGAGGTAAGCATCTTTAACATTACTATTCAAACCTGTCATCAACATGTTCAAACCCCTCCCTGTACCGCTGAGATAAGCATCTTTAACACATTACTATTCAAACCCGTTGTCAACATGTTCAAACCCCTCCCCGTACCGCTGAGGTAAGCATCTTTAACATTACTATTCAAACCTGTCATCAACATGTTCAAACCCCTCCCTGTACCGCTGAGATAAGCATCTTTAACACATTACTATTCAAACCCGTTGTCAACATGTTCAAACCCCTCCCCGTACCGCTGAGGTAAGCATCTTTAACATTACTATTCAAACCTGTCATCAACATGTTCAAACTCTTTCCTGTACCGCTGAGGTACGAGTGAGCGAGTGAGCTGGTACGAATGGACTGAAGGATTGAATGAAAGTATCTATGTAAGGAAGAAAGAAAGAAAGAAAGATTTATTTTGACTCCAAAAGTACCGCCTAAGACTAAGACTAAAACTAGCACTAAAACTACCCACTACTGCTCCTATGTGTTACCTATTTGAATATATATATTCAGTACATTCACACAAATGTGAAAATATCATACATCTGTCATTTTTCTACAATTACATAGTGGATTTCATTAAAGTACGAGTATACTTACATATAAAACACCCATGCCAAATTTCATGTCCCTAATACTAATGGCTGAAATGTCAATTATCCCGATGCCGTGGGAATATCGGGACAAAAAGTTACTTATGTGCTATCCCAAATGTAGCTATCTACACACAAAATTTCATCTAAATCACGTTTCCGCGTGAAGAAGTAACAAATCGTCACTACTTTGAAAAGATCTCGTATCTCAAATCAATACGTCAAAAAAATTGAACCTTGACGTAATGGTCATAAAGTGCACTCGGAGAAATTATCCATTTTGAGATAAGAATTTTTTTTAAAGTAGTGACGAAATACGCACTCACCCATGATTTACATAGGTACATACAAAATTATACAGATGGGGAACATACCAAATTTTTTCCTTTTTTCCCAGACTGAACCCCATGATCGTGGCAGGCCAGATCAACACATACAGCCAGCACATCAGCCAGTTCTGTTCGCAGAGCCTGGCCAAGTTGTACGTCACCCAAGCGCTCCAAAATGCGAAGGACACTAAGCAGAATAACTGAGTTTCTATTTGGTAATAAAATTTCGTGCAGTCACAGTGTTTTTGTTTTGTTATGCCAAGTTAGTATATCGTCACTACTTTGAAAAAATCTCGTATCTGAAATCAATACGTCAGCAAAATTGACTCTTGAAATAATGTTCATAAAGTTCACTCAGTAAAATTATCGATTTTGAGATACGGGCTTTTTTCAAAGTAGCGACGATATTATGAAATTCCTAGGAATATCATGAAACGCCGCAATTTCATAAACTGAATCAATTTAGGCTACAATAAGCACTTATGAACGTCAAAAAATTTACCACCGGTTCGGAAAAAAACCTCCGTTGAGAAGAATCCGGCAAGAATCTCAACGAGGTATTATTTTTTTTAAAACAGATTCACGAAATGTATAAATGATATCTATATACTATCATTTAACACAATTTTATTTTTAACATTAGTTAACACACGCCATATGTTTCAAAACGCATCTTTGTTTTATGGTATTGAAAGCCTATACATTCGAAAACTATTTAATCCCGAAGATTAATTATACCTTATCCTGATCGCACAATAGCGTAAATTACCAATTTGGTCCTAGCGCTTCGCCGGCCGCGCTACGATCTCGCTTCGCTCGCTAGGCTCGCGCGATGTGGTCGCCATTATTTCTAACACTCGATGATTCGCTTGTCGCCATGCCTATCTAATTTTTCTGAACCTAATGTGACAGTGAGAGTGACCAGAGGTAAAAAAGGCAACTTTACGATGTACCACACAACTTTACCATGTATCCACACCAATGAAGCTGATGATGCATAGCGTGGGCTTCCATGCTACGGTATACAACATTAGTGAACATTAGTGTTCCTGACGCGTTCCATTTGATCTTCATAAAATCGCAGACAACTTATAGGTAGAGTCATTCACGATGACGCGTGCCGTGGTTCTTATTACAATGCCATTAATGGCTAATTTTGACAAAATCACGCATCTTCGTGGATGGCACTAGGTATATTTAGGTGGAGATTGTGTCGGCGATATAAAGTAAGTGGTAAGTAACCTATCGCTACATCGAAGTGAACCCAAAGGTCGTCGCAACAATAGCACAATGAAATCATGCGTTTTTTGGGAACTAGGCACTTTAGCACAAACAAATACTAAATACCTAACTCATGCCTTCTTTCTCTTTGAATGATGAGAGCGGTTGAATCGAAACGCATTTGAAATCACCTCAGTAATCACCTCGAAACATACACAATGTATAATACCAATTAACTAGTCTCTAATGAGTGAAGATGCCGGTAGTTTTTAAATTATATTAAACACGATAGGAAGTTACAAAGTAAGTTAATTGTTTGTTTACCACTAAACTTTCTGTTGATTTCCCACTAATCGGGGTAATGAGGGTAATTTGTTACACAAAGAAGCCGACGTTATGTCCTTTGATTACTAAAATTGCTTTATCCCAGGCCCACTCCGCCCCCGGATAATTGGGGCAATTATTGAAAATACAATCCGAAACATAGATGCACATAAAAACCAGAAAAATAAGACCAACACTGGGAATCGAACCCAGGCCCTCGACATTCCGTGCCGCGTGCTATACCGCTACACCACTGCTGGTCCAAATGATATAGGCCAAACGTTTAAAACAAAGTGAATAGTGAGAAACTTTTCCATACGCATATATTGCATAAGCGTAGCATTGCTCGCTATCAACTTAGTTTTAAAAACTTGAACTACCAGCAGACCAGCAGTGGTGTAGCGGTATAGCACGCGGCATGGAATGCCGAGGACCTGGGTTCGATTCCATGTATTTTCAATTTAGGTTTCACGGGATGACCGTAAAAGTAAAAAATTTGGAATTGAAATAAAAAATACAAAAAGATTCCAAAAAACCAATCATAATGGGTCAATTATTTACCTACTTAAATTGCTTACCACACGGGCTTTACCTAAAAGCAGTAGGGGTGCAGGACAAATTTGGCGCGGGCAAGATACAATTTGAGAGACCCTATGATGGCTGGGACACTGCACGTTAGATGACCTTCAAAAGGGAAGGAGCTTCCAGGTTTCAAAAATGACCAATGAGGGCTATCGTTTTTTGTCTCACTAGATGGCGCCACTGTTGCGTGAGGTTTTTTAAAAGTCTGTTATAACGGGCGTGAACACAAAGTTTAGATTAAAATCATATTTAATACATCTTAAAACAGTACTATAAAAATATCGAGCAACCACAGTATTGCGTAATCCCGTTTTTTTCGGAAAAAAGGGAGGACAAAAGTTTTAGAAAGACAAAACTGTCTCAAATTACAGACGTTCATTGCCCCTTATCGCATAATTGCCAAAATTAACTTCAGGTAATGCAAAATATTCACAAAATTATTTTGATTATAAATAAACCCGCGTAGCTCACCCAAAAACTGATATTTGACATTTCGTTGAGCTCACGCTACACTAGCGCCTCTAGCGGCTAATTCAGACGCGATAGCCCTCATTTGACCGGGTCAGCAACTCTTCCTTTATTCCGATTGTCGAAAAAAAGCTTAGGTTTCAAACAGTCTTATTTTGGGTCGAGGCCTCCACTCCTTCGCTGCCCAAAGTTCTCCAGTCCAAGTGTGTAGGTAAGTCGGTGATTATGAGACGAATGATTAATGTATAATACCTAAACAAACATGGATGGCAAATTTAGATTTTTTTTAATATTTACAAACTATGTAGGTGTTAAGACCTTGTGCAAGATCCTCCCGGATTGCTACCACCATCTTGCTCGCTAATCCTGCCGTGAAGCAGCAGTGCTTGCACTGTTGTTTCGGCGTGGAGAGTAAGACAGCCGGTGAAATTACTGGCACTTGAGGTATTCCTTCTTGGCTGGCAACGCATCTGCAGTACCCCTGGTGTTGCAAATGTTTATGGACGGTGGTGATCTCTTACCATCAGGAGACCCACTTGCTCGTTTGCCATCCAGTCGAATAAAAAAAAACTATGCTTATTGTGTGTCACATCAAATAAAAGGCCCTGTTGTGAGAATCTCAAATACATATATCTTTTATTATTTTATGATATTTGAAGAAAAATAGACCTTTGAATGAATTTAACAATAAAATAAGTGAAAGTTGACCGTCTCCAGTTTTTATCTCCGAAACTACTGGGCCTAAAAATAAAAATACAAAAATTAGTTCCATACTTCTGAATTGCAGAAAAATAGAATGTCTATGAAAGTACCTTTCAACTCGGCCTTGTCTAAATCATTTTTGCCTTAGCGCTGTTATTATCCGACTTCCGCCTGCAATTTCCTAAACAGACTTTATTAAGACATCGCGTGCCGTTTGTCCAAATCCCGAGGTTTTAATAAAGCAATCAGAGAAAGGAAATGAGATGTCGGCGACACCGAATCTCTGCCCAATTCTGTGTCATTAGTCAATCGGGACCGCAAGATTGGACCAACCGCAACCCGCAACAGCTGCATCGACAATTTTTTGCTGCCCAACTTTTAGATTTTAATTTTAGTCTTAGAGGTTGTTACCACGGGTGACACTCTTTCCCGGCTCGGATAACGCCGACATGGAAATACCGGCCCTGTTTCTTGTGTACACGTCCATAAAAACTGATAGGAGCGTCTAGGGGCGTGTACACCAAAAACAGGGTCGGTATTTGTCCACGGCCTCCAAGGCGGTCTCGCGACTGCAGTACCGCGAAACCCCCTTAGCCGTGTAGAGCGCGCGTTTGTGTGAGTGTATTCATTTCGATCGATTTGTTTGTAACTTCTCTACTGCTTTAGCGTATATAATATATATACTGTGGCAGAACTAACACTGCTTGGCGGCGGGGTCAACAAGTGAGATATGATATAGTAGCGGTCTGGATGCATCCCGCAATGTTGATACTTATGAGAAAAGTTGCTCAGAGAAGGCTGTGGCCATTTGTAAATTTTTCCGTCATTAGCTAACCGCTCACTGCGGCCTTTTTATGATAATTACACTTGTAATTAGTTATAATTAAAAGGAATTTTATTCACATTCGCTACCCATTTATGAAGCGGCCTGACAATTAATCCATAACAAGCTAGGGACTTGATTAAACAATTTTTGCTTAATTTATTCTATTCGCGTTCTTGATCACAATTAAGATTAACGGAAATGTGAAAAAATAATGCAATTAAATCAATTTAATTAGGTGTGATTAACGAGTGGTCAAGCGCGAGAGGGGCACTTTCGCCGAGGTTTTCGTAGGTACCATTATTTGCTGATTATCTGCTCAATAGGTATCAATATGGTTAGAATTGGCCCTAATGTTAGAATTGTTATTTATTTAGTTTTTTCTAAAATAAAACAGTGGCAACACAAAATAAAATAAACAAAACAATTTATTTTTATATGAAATATAGGATCAACATCCTTGTTATTTAATCATGGTTTGGGTGTATTTAAATGAGTGAAATTTTAAGATATTGGCATCCGTTCATGAATAACCAAATTATGAGGTAGCAAACGCAAAAAAATCAAGCGAATTAATAACTTTTTTCTACTTGGATAATTTTCGCTAAACTTATTTTCCAAGCATTGTAGGTGAAGTGAGTAAAGTTAGCATTTTTTTCCCCAGCAAAGAACCCAATTTAGAAATTTTTAGAGATGTGCCGATCATGACTTTGGCCGACTAGCCGACTAGCCGATTAGTCGGTTGTAAGGAAGCCGACTAATCGGCCGATTAGTCGGCCAAGCCGATCACAGTTTCCAGGATTTCTATGACGCTTCCTTAACCAGTTGATTCGCGCGCAAGTCGCAACCAAGTTACTTATCAAAGCGGTGTTTTTGTTTAAAAATATTTTACCTACTCCTATTATTTATTAAAGTAACTTTAATATTTTTTTTTAATTTCAAATAGAAAGTTAAACAAAAAATAGTTAAACAATGATTCCCATAAAATCAAATGCCAAAAATATTGAATATACAATGAAAAAAAAAAGATGTACAATGGTCACGTGAAAGTTGCTTTGCTTTACATTTAAAAACTAATAAGAATGATTATAAAATTCAAATATTAATAAATAATCAAGGCTCTGCATATACATGAAAATGTATATTTTATTGAAAAATACATACAAAGTAAGAGGCCGGATAGTCGGCGCTTTTTGCCGACTATTCGCCGACTAGTCGCCGACTAGTCGCCGACTACGATAGTGGCCGATTAGTCGGCTTTACCGACTAGTCGGCGACTAGTCGGCACATCTCTAGAAATTTTCCGTCTTGTGAAAGAAATTGTGCCGGGATGCTAACAGTAATATCCACGTGGTAGGTTTGATGTCTTTGAACGCAGCGAACGGTAACGATCCCATCAATTTAGCATTTTAAATTGTTATGGCGGCGAAACGCGTGTTAATTGCGAGGACTTGTTAAGCTTGAATTATTGCCGGTGTCAATGCGTGGGGTGGTGTTGCCATATCGCAAATCGATAGTGTGGCAATATCTTCCGAAATGTATCCCACTGAAAAACTGCGTTGTGGCTTGTAGCGCTGCATTATGGTGACTGGAGCCCAATTTATATAAGGTATTAGCTTTTGCCCGCGGCTTCGCCCGCGTTAAATTTGGGGTAACACAGATTTACTTCTACGATATTTATTTTCGTGTTTTAATTGATTTTTCGGAGGATTATATTTGCAAATATTCGAATCTAAAAATCGACTCAGGTCAGGGAGGTGTAATTTTAGAAAACCTACTTATTTCTTTTCCCGCGACTTCGTACCTGTGCGTCATAGGATTCCTGTGGGATAGAAATAAGTGAGTTCAATAGAACGTCCGCGATTTAATTGAAACAGGCTTCTATTATTTAGGGTATCGATTTTTAAAAAGCTTTCACTAATAGTTTTTTTTTTTAATCAGCTCAGTTATTTCAGAGATTACCCCCAATAAACAAAGAAACAGACAAAGTTTAAAAAGTTTTTCTTCTTTCTTTCTGATAAGTTGATTAGTTTGGCGTAGGTACTATAATGTGTCCTAACCGTTAAGGAGTTATACCTTCCAACATCAGCTCACCTGAGTAACCAGAATGAAAACAGCTAAATGTCTAATACCTGCTTATTATAATATTTTAAAAAAAAACCTCAACTCCTAACCGTTAAGGAGTTTTACCTTCCATCATCAGCTCATCAACATGAGATGATGTCTATCAGACGCAAATACTTAAATAGCTTGAGAAAATATATGAAAAACGTAATGCGTCCCTACAAAATTTGAGGGTTGCCCTCGATTTCCCTGTGATCCCGTCATCAGATCCTAATTTGGTGACAATGGACCACCTTGGGAGTATACTCTTTCGAATAAAAAAAAAATATTTTAAAATAAATAAGAAAGAAAAAGCAGAGTCCCAATTTTCGGGATATTCTCTCTCAACGCTCCCCTACACTCCCCAAGGAACCCACTTGCCAAATTTCAGCTTTCTACGACGAGTAAAACGAAAAATCCCGCTTTTCCCGTTTCCGTGGGAATTTTGTAATTTTCTACACTCCCCAAGCAATCTACATGTCGATTTTCAGCTTTCTGCGTCCAGTAAAACGAAAAATCCCGTTTTTTCCCTTTCCCGTGGAAGTTTCGGAAAATTAACTCTTAATGCTTCCCTCCACTCTTCAAGCAACCTGTACGCCAAATGTCAGCTTTCTGCGACCAGTAAAATGAAAAATCCCATTTTTTCCGTTCCCGTGGGAATTTCGAAAACTCCACTCTCAATGCTCCTCTACGCTCCCCAAGCAATCTACATGCCATTTTCAGCTTTCTGCATCCATTAAGCGAAATACCCCGTTTTTTTCCCTTTCCCCTAGGAATTTCGGGAAATTATCTCTTTGATGCTTTCCTGCACTCTTCAAGCAACCTACACGCCAAATTTTAGCTTTCTAAGACCAGAAAAACGAAAAATCCCGTTTTTTCACGTTCCCGTCAGAATTTTGGGAAATCCTTTTGTGATAGACCCCTGGACCGCCCAAAGAACCTAAATCCTAAATTTCGGTTAAAACGATAAGACCATCCCGTTGAACTGAATATAAATCCCGTTTTCTCCATATCCCGTGAGAATTTCCAAAAATCCTTAAAATCGTTTTTTACTATTATAATTACCTACTTCTATGCCAAATTTGAAGAGTCTAGTAATTATTGTTCATGGGATTCCGTTGAACTGAATATATAAATCAGGTTTTTTTCCTTATCCCGTGGGAATTTCCAAAAATCCTGAAATTAATGTTTTAATTAATGTAATACCTACTTGTGTAACAAATTTGAAGAGTCTAGTTATTATTGTTACTGAGATAAGGTCACTCAGAATCGAATATTATAAATCCCGATTTTTCCCGTTCCCGTGGGAATTTTCAAAAATCCTTCCTTAGTGGATGCCTACATTGTATAAGGTATCTATGTGCAAAATTTCAAGTCTCTAGGTCCAGTGGTTTGGGCTGTGCGTTGATATATCAGTCAGTCAGTCAGTCAGGACTTTGAATTTTATATATATAGATTCCATACAATACAATACTATACAATACAATAACTCTTTATAATATTGCACACCAACATATAGCAAACGATTACAGAAAACAGGTATATACACAGATACTTTCTGTGGTAAGCAATAGGCGGCCTTATCGCTTCAGAGCGATCTCCATGTTCTTTCATGTTCTTATTTATTTATTTCTTTCCTTCTATATATTTTCATTCATCATCATCATCATGTTAGCCAAAAGACGTCCACTGGACATAGGCCTCCCCCAAGGCTCTCCCCTCATACCGGTCTTGTGCTTTCCGCATCCAACGCGATCCTGTGATCTTAGCCAGGTCATCGCTCCATCTTGTTGGAGGCCTACTGACACTGACAGCTCGTCTCCCTGTCCGCGGACGCCATTCGAGAACCTTCAAACCCCATCGGCCATCAGTCCTAAGTATGCCCCGCCCACTGCCACTTCAGTTTCTACTGTATTTTCTATTTTTCATTGTGCATAGAATATTATGTAAATAAATGTAAATATCTCTCTCTATCTCGCTTCTAAAGCCTCAAAAGAACTATCGGTAGGTAGTTGAATATTTATACTTATATATACCAATTTTTAAGAATTTTTAAAGGGAACTTTAAATACTGTTTTAAAAAGTAAGTATTATAATTAAATTTTGAGGAACAAATTTTTCCACTTTCCACTTCACGACGGATGGGATAGGTATCTACAAAGGGAATCTATCACTTGCACAAATGGGTAATTTCAATACCTACCAATTATAATACTCTATCGATAGACTAGGTATTTGTATAGTTTGGCATCACTACAAATAGCCACAACATTGTAACATTACAGTTTTCGCACGTTTATCTAGAATTTCTAACGTACACGTGGCATTTTGTTCTAGCATGTAGCTGATTAAGTGTGATGTGGTGTAATGATGGCGTAATTATGAGGTTAACCTAGTGCCATCCACGAAGACGCGTGATTTAGTCGAAATTAGACATTAATGACATTGTAATAAGAACCACGGCACGCGTCATCGTGAATGACTCTACCTACACTTTAAACAGGTACTATTGTGTTGGGGGCACTTTACTTGAAAACCATCACTTTTTAACGCGATACTAGAGTACTTAATGTTAAAGATAATGGACCTAAATATTGACACTGCATGGACCTTTCCAAGTTCTATGTTATAGATCCAGTCATTTGATTCGTAAAAACTTAACGCTAATAAGTAATAGGTGAGTAGTTTTATTTTTATCTCTACCTATAAACCTAAGGTAATGTAACTTAACTATTGAACTGCTGGCCGTTGGGGCCAAAATGTTAGATTTTTTTTTTACTTTTGGTCTGGTATTTATCTGCAGGGCTACTACGAAACTCGAAACTCGAAGTTCGTGTCGTGAGGTCCCTCTGACACTTATATTATTTAATACGAGAGCGAAAGGGACCGTACGACTGGCACGACACGAACTTCGAATTTCGTAGTAACCCTGCTGTGTCGTTATTGTTGTATTTTTTTTAAAATTTCAAATGAGACGATGACTACGCAGAGTAGGTTATGTCCTATGGAGATAATACTATCGCCTATCTACGAGTATAACATAAGTATGCTGCAATTCTTTTGAGCAGCTTTACGAAATAAGATTAAAAAGTAAGTAATATACAATTATCAACCTAACTTTGTATTTAATAAGTAATGACAGGCAAATTGTTCGTACGTGGCCACTGTTGAGCAGAACACTTGTTTGTATTTACCTCAGGTATTTAATTAGCTACACGACAATAATATGGTAATATACGCCCCCGGGTATGCTTGGACGCGATAATATAAAAGTTCTATTTGTCTATTTAGCGTGTATAGGTTAACATACAAATGCCGGCTGTGAAGTACCTACGCACTAGCACTATTAGAGTTCTACATTTTCTACAATATAAAATGAAAAAAAAAAGAGATTGAAATGTTAGGGTAAGGAATTTAGCTATACTTACATGCATGAATTGATTGCAGCTCTTGATTTTTCTAGTTTTAGAGTGTAGGTTCTTACCTACCTAATAGATTTTTCAGTGTTTTTTTGCGGTATTTTTTATGGCGTCTTTGTTCAGCTGAAATTTTTAGTATTTTAATCATTAAGTATTTTAATTTTTTCATTATTTTAGGCAGGCCTTTTTTCAGCAGTGGACGTCTCCCGGCTGATGTAGATGATGGTGGATCATTAGGTATTATGCGAGATTCGATTTGATGAAATGGGCAGCAGTGCCTCTCTATTGTCAATTACGGACTACTTAAGTATTGCCGTGTAGAAGGCAAGAAGAAATCACTAGGTACACTATTTCTCCAAGACAGTCGTTATCGAGATTCACAACTGATCTACATCGGGAGAATACGGCTTTTACGGCTACTCTATATTTTAGATTATCACGGCCATTATTAATTTCATGAATTAAATTCGGGTTTTGTTATGTCACACAATTCTAACCTAAATAATTTAATCTTTTCTTACGAAATTTTATGGATTCTGGAGTACTTACCGATGGAAAGTCACGTTATTAGGATTTTTAATCCTGCCTTTATAATTGCGGCATACTTTTATAGCACATTTGGTCATATTTCGGCACTTTTGTATTGCGCGCTCCGCATGCGTCACCTACGGTGTCACAATGCAGACTGAGGGGGGGAAAATGACTTATAAGCCAACTATTGGCTTATATTTTTTGGGGACGTTTTCATGCCGCCTTCGGTCCATCTAGTGTTGTATATAATCTAAGGTCATGATCAATAATTCATAAAATTACGGCTACCTGTTAGGAGTGTAGCAATTTAAACAAAACTAGTTGCAATGGCAACCGAAACCGAATTTAGGGTTGTTTTGCAGTTTTAGACGAAACCGAATTTTTGTTCGAGGGCTATTATTAAAGCTATTTCTTAATAGTGCATAATTAAACGTAATTCCCCGCCCGTAGCGTTGATCTATGTTCTCACTTGTGCCAAATTAATAGTCATTCGTCGCGGGCGCAGGTGTGGAACTGGGCTAAGTGCCCGCCACCTGCTAGGAACTCATACAACGTTTAATTTCTGTTAAGATAATAGCTAACAATGTTAATAAGTTAATATAATACATACTATTACCTACTAGTTTGATGATTACTTAGTACCTATTAAGATGAAACATGGAAGTGTAATTAGGATGTTTATGTTTAAATATAACTTAAACATTTATTTACGAAGCAAACAAGACTACAAGTACCTAGGTATATTCCAGTAGTTTTGTAAAACTATCAGAACGTAAACGAGCTCTTATAGTTTTATCTTCTTTTAGGTACTCTTCTAACATTTTTTTTCTTCTTCTTTTTTTTCCAGGAGACCCACTTGCTCGTTTGCCTTCCAGTAGAATAAAAAAAAAACTCTAAGTTTAGTACAGCACCATTAAATTGCCTACTGTAATGCATCCCCTTTTCTCATCATGGACATAAAATAAATTGATCGATCGATTGATATTATAACCATAAACAATTTACCCGGCGTTTCTTTTTTACAACCTCGATGATAACACTGGCCACTCACGCGTAATTTTATTATGCAAATGCGGCATAAAGTGTTGCCAGGCATAAATGCCTCGCATTACTATTAACCAGAGACAAGTGCGCGGGAAATGACGCCTTAAAATGGCGGGAAACGTAATGATGTTTAAGTAGTCTGCAATCAGCGGGTACAAGCGAAGTCGCGTTTTATTTTATAGTTTCGATTTGTTATCGGCAAGGTATTAGAGCACCAAGGCTGCTTGCTGTAACGTAAAGAGCGGTAATTTTTTGTGTGGAGAGTAAAAAGAAAAAACGTGTAAGGTCCACATTTAAGGCATTTATTTGCTCTTGAGTCAACTTGCAAAATACCTAACAGTTTCAGAATCTTATTAACTTTATCATGTTATACGTAACTCTGGTAGGTGTAGACGTTAAACGAGTTTCAGTATAATTTATCTCATTTCCATAAGAATTAGAGTTAGAAAAGAGTTCGTTAAGTGGACATAAAAGAGGAGGATCGTAGCATGCCAACTGTTGGTCGCGGGGTCCTCTCAAATTGTCCTCGACAAGGCGTCTCTGATAACAGTTAAGTATTGGTTTTGTGGGATTTTAATCAAAACCGCGCTTATTACAGTTATTACGCGGGCCGGGTTAATTTCAAAATATATGATAAAGAAGGCAAAAATAATATTTAAGGGAATTAGGCTGCCGTTGCGGAGGCGCGCAATTTGGAAGATTGCGCGGCCGCCGCTCGTTTTTCTGTGAATTTTTTAATTAAATTACGAACTCGATGCTGTAAAGTTGATGGGCGAGCGTTTACTGGAGTCCTTCTGTGACCTCGTCGCCGCTCCCTCTTTTAAATTAACTTTGTTGCACTTAGTTAAGCCGAAAAACAGCTGTTATTGTAAAACAATTTCGCTTTGGTACTTTAAGCTCGTAAATTTTCGCGTGTCGTTGTATGGGAGATTTAATGCTAATCAAATTATATAGTTTTAAAATGTAAATGATATCGATGGCAGAGAGCCCGTACGAGCGACCTTTCCCGGTTGTGCGCGTACAAAAAATAGAATTTACATTACGTATTTACTTGATCGCAACAAGTAAACATACTAATGATTGAAAAAAAAAACGACTATTGTCTACATTGAATTGTGTGGTAGGTAGGTTTTGCATTTTGCAAATTTACATTTTAAAGTTGAATATTTCGCAAACAAATTACTAAATCGAAAAATTGTTTTAGAAGCTCCCTAATGTTTTTAAAAGACCTATCTAATGATACCCCACACTACAAGATTGGATGAGAAAAAAAACCCGCTTTATGTCTATGGAAGGTACTCTAAAAAAAATTATTTTAAATTTTTTATCATACCATTTTGTCGGCATAGTTGTAATTGATAATGCCATCCCTGAGCAAAACCACGGACGGACGGACAGACGGACAGATAGACAGACATGGCGAAACTATAAGGGCTCCGTTTTTGCCATTTTGGCTCCGGAACTCTAAAAACTGTCGCTCGCATTTTATCTGTTTATTAAAGTACAGTTCTTAACTAGAGGGGTTTATATTACAGTGAAATTCCCGGTAATTGTTCGCCTCAGAATTAGGAAGTCGTCATAAATCTACGTAGATAAACAATGTGCGACCGCGTCTTATAACTTACCTAGTTAGAAAGCTTGGTCTAACGGAAAATAAAGTGATGATGTTTCTAAGTTGCATGATAACCAAGACAATTGGATATACTTACTGAGTCAGGAACGAATCCGCCAACAAATAGTTTTTAACTTCTGTTTTTATCCCCCGACGCAAAAAGAGGGGTGTTATAAGTTTGACTGCTATGTGTGTCTGTATGTCTATGTGTGTCTGTCTGTCTGGTGTTTCCAGCAAGTAGTCATATGACATTAAATTCGGACGAACTCAAGCCCCTAAGGCACAGGTTTAAACCTAGTTTAAAGGTAAAAATCTCGACCACGTACTTAAGATCTCTTTGTACAAACTTAAGTCTATGTTACTTGTAACACTTGTTTTTGAGTACAATAAATGTTTTTAATAATAATAATAATAATAAAGTTTTATTTTCAGGCATTCAGATTACACCCATATTATGTATGAAATAAAATGAAATTAAAAATTAAAATAAAAATAAAACTGAAATAAAACTGAAATAAATATTTTATTTATTACTATTGTTATTATTACAGTTGACTACTGTGTGAACTGCATCTAACATGATAGTTATCATAACCGCTACAGTTAAGCCTTGATTCACGATATAATTGCCGTTGATTGACGACCAGATAACCAAATGATTAGAGAACCTGACTATAAACCTAGAGGTCCCGGATCTGATCTCTAGTTAAGACAGATATTTGTATAAATAGGTACTAATATACGAATGTTTTTATTCGAATTTTGGACGTTTGATAGGCAGGTATGTATTTAATTATGAATGTCCGTCCATCCGTTGCCAAATATCCACAGAAGCTTTGCTTAGTTTTGTATCAATTGTCCCAAGATATAGGTACTAAGTTACTATTTTGTACTGATTGTGACTTAAAAATAAATGGATACACGATATCGTGAAAGTCGAACGTCTTTGTTTATCAATGGACGTCTTCCAATGATGATGAAAATGAGAGAAGAGATGGCAGAAACAGTAAAGTCGCTACTTCTGAAGTTCATCTGACATTCCCTGCAGCTAGGCTTAACTAAGTATAATAAACTGAATAAAGAATGAGAATACTTCTCCTGTACAAGTTTTTTCTTAACATAAGCTACTTGTCCCATATCCATTTCCTAAACATTTAATTCCATCTAAGCACGACCGCTGCTGCGTGGGCGCACGTCAGACCTGTGATAACGGAGATAGGGGAAGACATTACTAAAACTAGTCGGGTAGCTTTGGTGTTTTGACAATATTGTGAATTAGTTTAAGCTTGTAGATTTGTTCCAGTGACAGTACGAGTTACTAGACCAAGTAGAATCTGAAACATACGAGTCAGCATCATTCACTTTTTTACTGCAGCAACTTACGTACTGTAGACAAGTAGGTACTTTAGGTGATGCTGCATTAGGTGTAAATAAAAAAAATCTTCTGTACGTTTTTCAGTTGAAGCGGATGTTGCTGACTTTGCTTTTACAAGATTCATATACAATGTGTGGCCTAGAACCGGGGATACTATTAAAAAAAGAGTTCACCGGTAATTGGATGATCATGGTCCCACTTAATTGAAATTAAAATCTAACTTTTTTTTTTCATCAAACTTACTTAATATTAAATTCAATGTACGCCATCCTTAAACCCAACTGACGTCGCCTGTCACGCTACAAATATCAAACATTTTGCTTTAAATTGCTTCTTTGAATTAATTTTAAAATGTAATAAAAAAACGAATTATTTTTAAAAGTCGCTGAAGTAATGTTGTTGTTGTTTGACGAGTAAGATCTATGTTTTAATTATTTGCCCGTGTTACAGGCCACATTCTGTAGCTTATGTTCGCAGGATCCATACCTCTGGAAGCATAAAGAAGCGAGAACTAAGAAGAAGATAAGAAGAGATGAGTCAAAAATGCCAGACTACTAATTGCATGTTTTTATGGTTAAAATTTATGTTTTTCTTTTTAGAAGCGTTTCATGAAAGATTATGTGTATAAAGACGAAACTATTCTCATATGAAATTATTAGCAGTCTTTTACTTAGAAAATATTATTATGTATCCACTTTATACATTGATTATTCTAAGATAATCTTTAACAATGTCCTGCTGTGCAAACACAAAGGGATAAAAAAATAATTGAGTTACGTCAAAATAAGAATATTGAAGCAAAAAAACGATCTGAAACACGGTAGCCTCATGCATCCGTTTCATTTTCCAATTATATGTAGTTACTCTATGTAACCTCAGCATGAGGCAGGGGTGCCAAACGCACCATTCATGTGGACCTATGGAATAAGGTAATTGATAATATAAAACAAAAAAAATAAAAATCCGGACTAAAAAAACCTTTTTTGTCCTGGAATCCTGAAAACGTTTCAATTAACTGCAAGAAAACATCTGAAACAAAAAAGCTGAGATGTGGTGCATCGGAGAAATTCGTGTCTGTACCGTTGTCCAGCGGTGGTGTAGCGGTATAGCACACGGCACGGAATGTCGAGGACCTGGGTTAGATTCCCAGCGCTGGTCTTATTTTTCTGGTTTTTCTGTGCATCTATATTTCAATTAGTATTTTCGTTAGAAAACATCTGGTTTTGAAATAAACAAAATTAAATAAAGTAAATAGTTGATTGAGTAATCAAATAACTTTATATCCCAAACCTCTATTGTCAGCGTACAGAGTCATTAGGATAGCTGTTACTAACATTATAAATGAGAAAGTTTGTTATTCTGACACACTGAAACGGCTTAATGGATTTGGATGCAAATTGGCATGCATTTAATCTCTAATCTGGAATCCCGAAAATTGCAGTATCCAGCATTCAACAAACGAATTCATTCCAGGCGAAGTCGTGGGCAACAGTGGAGAAAAATTATTAAGCAGGCCATGACCTAAGTATATAAACATTGACTGCAACAATCCTATTAATTAAGGATTAGTAGTTAATTAATGAAATGTACGAGTATTTTTTCATTGAAATAAATAGCTTTTATTTATTTTTCCTTTTAAAGGGTTGTAGCGCCGCAGAGGGCCCTACAAGGTTTATTTTCATTAAGTAATGGTCAAATAGAAATTCAAGTTGCACACCCCTGGCTTAAGGTAAGTGGCCGTAAAGCATGCGCAGGCGTCGATAACTGACGCCACTCTTTATAAGGACTTTTAGCTTATGAGGTATAATGGAAGGCACCTCCATAAGGTTTTATGGGCACGGACGGAGTAGGAGCGTTTTGTTACTGTGTTGGTAAAAAAGGAGTTAAAAATTGGAGTTGATGTATCGGGAGCTGATTTTTTATCAATATAATACAGTTAAAACCGTTTATAGCGACACTAGTTCGAACGATATTGGATGTAACCTAACGGCTAAGAAAAGAAGTTATAAGTTAGGTGTAGCGGTATAGCACGCGGCATGGAATGTCGAGCACCTGGGTTCGATTCCTAGCGCTGGTCTTATTTTTCTGATTTTTCTGTGCATCTATATTTCAGTTTGTATTTTCAATAAAAGTTATGAAGACCAAAGCGTGTTTAACAAGCAAATGTTACCCTTCGATGTCGTTAGAAACGCTTTTGACTGTAATTTTTTTTTGGAATTAAAATGAAAAGGAACAAATGGCTGGTGACCGGACCATACTAACTGTATGGTTTATATAAATACATAGGAATAAATGCTGATTAAAATGAATGACTGACTTAGAAAGGCGAAATTTGTATAAACTTTCCATTCATACATGCAAAATTCACAAGTGATACCACCACGTGAATATGCTCTGCTGTTAGTAGAAACTTGTATGTATTAGGTATAAAAAATATTAAACATAGCGTAATGGCAGGTGCAATTTAGCTGACAACCTTACTAGAGTTTGATATTACTTTTTCCTACAAAAAATAGTAAAATCTTGTCGCGCCTTTCCAAATCAAGGAAACATGTTTTACAACTGTTTTCTTTATATGTGCATAAACCTAACTCGCAACCCTAATAAACTTGTATGTACTCGTAGATACTTGCTTAGAAACTAGTTAATATTTTGCTCAGCTTTTAAAACAATGAGGCAATGCTGCCAGCTTTTTGGGCGCAACTATTGCGATGTTTTACTTTGTTGGATAATGTTTAAGACAAGAATATAATCTTCTTTACTACCTATAATAATGTTAATTACCTAGCTTAGAACTCGGAGTACTCGGACTCAGACCTAGAAATCTACCGTGGAGGTCTTTGACTAATTATACATAACTGTGATGCTTTTATGTTTTAATTAATAAGTTTTATTGCTATCATTATAAAATGTTAATGCCTTGTTGAATTGCAAATACCTTAATCGACACGACATAAATGCACGATTATTATATTAATTTGAGAAAACGTAAGTACAAATCGGCAGTACAAGTTTTCAATTATTTTTTATTAATATAATAACTGTAAAGGGCTGCTTGTAAATGCAATAATTAAATTCCATCGTCAAGTTCAAATGAGTAGCTATTAAAAAAAACAAAGTCTGTTTGTACGTGGTGCGGTTAAAATGGAGCAAGCAAGCAACATTGCGGGGCTGCCAGGCTTAAAATTTATAAAGGGTAGATCGAGTGCCGTAATGTAAATCAATTTATAAAAAAATCCATGCGTAATGTACACAGGATTTGACATGCTATTTTTAAGACGTCTCGGCCCATGGGCGAGAATGCGTCTAAAAAACGTCAGAGGTGCATTCGGATCGCAGTTTTTCGATTCGTTTCAGTAGTTACTGGCGAGCGGCGCGTAATGAAAGGTCCAATACGAGTTAAACCGTGTAATAGCTGATGTAATTCAGTGTTCGCACGTCGTAATTCACGAAGAGCAAGCCAAGAGCCCTTTCTTTGTGGACACGTTTCGAACTGGCAGCTATTTTGACGTCGATTTCGTTTGAAATTCAAAATGTGCTCTGAGTCCGTATTGCCTAACGTTTCTGACGTTCGCGATCGCAGTCAAATTACAGATATCGCATACAAAAACTGTCATATGATTGCGATCGCGAGCGTCAGAAACATTAGGCAATACAGCCTCTGTACGACAGAAGTAATTGTTTCAAATGTGACTGTTTCTAGAGTTGCATGGTTCCATGTTCCATACCAAAAGGAACCCTTAAAAGAACATTTTGTTGTACGTCTCTCAAATCACTTTAATCCCAGGAATATTTGGAGGTATCGATCAAGCCGAAATTAATATCAAACTAAAAACCGAAATTAATAACTGTCAGTAAGAAAAATAAATCGGACGTAACGACGATGTCCTTATATATCGTCGACCGTAGGTTCAATTAAGGTAAGGGACATGTATAAGCTAAAGCAATATGGAAGCTACGAAGCTACGATCGAAACGAACACACTCACACAGACGCGCGCTCACCCCCTTAGATCCCCTTAGATGCTATAAGGGTTCCGTTATCGCCGACTGAGGTACGGAACTCTCAAAATGCAACGGGGAGTTAGGGTAACTGTAAATTGAGTCTTATATTTTTTTCTCTAAATAAACTTAATTTAACCTTATGATTAAAATCAAATGGCGTTCAAAAAGGCCTTAAGACGAAAGTAAAATTTTCAGTGTTTTTATTTATAATAAAAAATGTTTATTAGTTGGTTGCAGACAGCGTTTTAATGACTGATAATTGTATTAAATTAAAGTGTAGTTGAATGTTAACAAGATTAAATTGTCTGTTGTAATGACGAGATTTATTATATGCCATTCACAGTGCGATGGACCTGACAGACGCATGTCGGGTGTTGCCATGCTTTGTAATTTATGCACTGGCAACATTCAGGGTAATTTTGTTGGATCTTTTGACCGCAGTCTCAATTCCTGATTAATTGCTCTTAAGCGGTTCACTTAAAGGTTAAAGTAAATTGTTTACGCATTTTTTTGCGGTAATTTATATTTTTTGCTTACGCTTTGTTATTCATTTTTCAAATTAGTTACGAGCTGTAGTAGCATAATTTATCGGGTAATGTAATTTAATTTGTTGGAAAGGATATTTTTAATTTATGCAATTGATTATTCTATTACCTATATCATACCTAAGTGATGCTGAAGCGTTAACAATAAATACCCCAGCGCTGATTTTCTGCCAGCACCGTTTACAATTACAATCACAATTTCAAATCCATTAGTCAGGTATTTTTAAACAAAGATATAAAGAGCAACAGATATACATTACTGTGCAAATTAAATACAATATTATAAAGCAATATTTCTAGTTGCGTGCCATTTTTTCTTCAAGCTAGCCTATTATAAACGGGCAAAGTGTGAGCCAGATTTAAATACGAATGGTTCAGTACCGTACAAGTCACGAACAATTAAAAAGATTGAGAAAAATTTAAAAAGTTTCTTACAGTGACTCAATTAAGTTTTCAACTTGCTTTTAGTTTTATTGTTTGTCCACATCTGCCAAAATTACGGTTCAAATAGTAAAGCCAAGAGACTTAAACAGTATATTACAAATGAACAACACGAAGAACTTTTTACCTGTAAAGCCCGTAATAGGGTTCCGTCGACGCCCTTTGGGCACATAACCCTAAAAAGAACTATCAATAGTATGAGAACAAAAAAGTCCAAGAACCGCAGCAAAAACACTTGCAATACGCGCATAGCTACTTTGACAGAGGCGGTTAAGATCTATACAAGTTTTTGTCACACAATTTGTAAATATAATATAGAAAGTACAGTTATTGCTATCGCATCGTGAACAGCCAGCAATTATCAGGGCGGTAATCACCGGGTGTAATTGCAGAGTTCGCACGTCGTACGTCAGCCGCGCCGCGGGCGCACCCGCACCGCGAACATGGTTACATTTTAGAATTTTTATTAAAAAAAAAGAAAATTGGCGAGTGGTAGATCTAGCATAGTACAGTAGCACCTACAGATTGAGTGAATGATTTGGCCCCTAGCACGAAAAAAAAAACAAAAAAGGAGAGGAGTTATCACGTCATCTTTTTTTGTATGGGAACAATAAAATTTTTGTTCTGAAACCTATCGCGTGTGATATCTAATGAAAGGAGTTACAAAGACAATTCTAAATATATCACATCATTATATTTTAGTCACTTTTTTTTTTTTTTTTTTTTAAATTTTAATTTTATTGGGATAATAACAGTAGATACAACAATATGATAGGAAACAAAATAAATAAAACTATATAAATATACCCAACTATAAAAAGAAAACACCATCTAAGAGGCCCTCCTGCGGCATAGACCCCAACACACTGGCGGCATTACCTCTCTGTACAGTCAAAGAAATTCGCTGGGAGAGGTAAGCGCCAGCTCTGGGGTCTCCTGAGGTCTCTTTCAGCCGGGACGACAAGGCCCCAATGAAAGCCTTCATGTCAGCCGACCAGGGGCCCAGTGTCTCCACAGCGAGCGCCGCAAACTCATAATCCTTTAAAAGAGAAGAGTATTTGCGGCGCTTGAGAACTTGAGCCTGGTCAGCTGCAGCCCCAGCTTGTAAGCGGGTTGCCTGAATGTGGGACTGCGCGAAAGTGTCGACACACGTTGCGTCCCACACCAGAGCCCTACCCAGCTTCCAAGGCACCAGAGTAGCCCCGTCGGGGCGCTTGCCATCGTCTCTGGCCATGCCCACGGGTTCAAGGATTGCGGGCACAGAGACGGTGGCAAGCGAGCGACGGACCAGGTCGTTGATGGTGCTATGGCGGAATAAGCGACCAGCGCTTTTGGAACATGAAAGGCCATGACGTCCCAGCTGATCTACGTCTTTACCACAGGTGCAAGTGTGGGAGATACATATTCTGCAACCAAGCCTTAAGGATATTGCTATCCTCAAGGTGCTTGGATCCAGAACCGTACCTAACTGACGGGAAGGGAGGGCATTGAGCCAATGGCCTGACTCCGGGGCTGATACTGCTAGGAGACGGGCACGTTCAGGGTCGTCTGGGCTATTTTCTAACAGAGAAGCATGGATTGCTTTTAGCCGAGGGGAGTCCCAATCCTTCTGAATATGACGAAGAACTGGGATGTTCGCTCCAGGACATGAAACACACCAAGCTTCTCTGGCCTCCTTCAGGCACGCTAACTCATCGTCGAGTAACTGTGAAACGTTTAAAATGGAACTGACGAGAGGTAGTTTTAGTCACTTATTTTAAATAAAAATAAAAATCATTTTTTGGGCTCCTCCAGATATGATGCGGTTGAATAATTATTTGTAAAATATACCTGAAATGATATGTAATAGCCTCATATCCAACGCCAAGAAATCAATTTAAAGAATTACATTTACTTAGTATTTTTTTTTATTATTTTTTAATATTACAAAATGTGATATGAAATCACAATTAGTTGAGACATGTATAAAAAGTTCAATTTTAGACACTGAGGATGATAAATACTAATGCGAGAGGAATTTTCAATCATATTTATATTAAAAGCTTTTATTTAACCTGCAATCAACCCATGACGCTCTGTTCCAACATTTTTTATTTTATAAAAATTGCATCAGATTAAAACAGCGTATTATTGCTCTATTTTAATTTGGGCACTCCTGTCATAAAATACAAACCTTTGATAAAACGGCCAGTAAACGTTTCGTAAACGTTTCATTAATATGGTTTATGGATCGAGCGGAGATAGGCGACAGATTGATACGCGGCGATTACGACTGCTTGTTAATTAACGCTGTTTATCATGTGCCGAGATAACCGCGGACGGGTTGTGCTTGCGAAAGTTATTTGCTAGTTCATCCTAGTCCAGGGTTTCCCAACCTTTATTTCGTCGAGCCTCCCCGAACTAAAATATATAATTTAATATTTTCATGCCCTTAAGTTCATTTCGGAACAGTTAATTTACCTACGCTAAGTACGCTGACTACCTAGTTTTTTTTTTGGAAATGCAAAAGTACCTAGTACGCCCTGCCTGACATTTCTCTTATACTGGGTGTGGACTGTGTTACGAGCAAAAAATTAAAACGTAGATCATACTACTCAAACTGAACAATATTAGTTCAGTGACTTTTAAAAATAATAATCTTTGAATTTTCTTTTCTTTCAAACAAATTAAATACAGCTATTAATGTACGCCATCCTAAAACACAACTACTGATGTCGCCCGTCACGTTACAAACATCAAGCATTTTGCAAGTTTCAACGTTACAAGCATCAAATATTGGAGTAAGGGGTATTGCATTGAAATTCTTCACAGACTATCTAACAGGTAGATTGCAGTGTACTTGCGTTAATAAAACTAATAGCGAATGGTACCCCGTAGAATATGGCGTTCCACAGGGTAGTACGCTAGCCCCCACCCTTTTCCTAATCTACGTGAACGATCTTTGTAAGAAGAACATTGTGGGTTGCGAAACAATTATGTTTGCAGACGATACTGTTTTACTGTTTCATGATAGGAGTTGGGACGGAGTACGCACGCTTGCAGAAAACGGCCTTAAAACGGTTACCACTTGGCTGGAGGACTCGTTGCTTTCCCTTAACGTTCAAAAAACGAGCTATATTTGTTTCAGTAAAACCGCAGCCACTAAACCTGGAGATGATTACAAAGTAAAAATACACACGTATCCATGCAACAGAGGCATCGCTGTGAACTGCAAATGTACTCTTCTAACGCGCACCAATCATCTCAAATACCTAGGTGTCCAGATCGATGATCACCTCAACTGGCATCATCACATTCATTTAGTGGCTTCAAAAGTGCGTAAATTGATATATGACTTTAGAAATCTAAGAGATGTGGTAGATAAGCCTCTGTTAATTCAAACTTATAAAGCACTGGGTGAGTGCATCGTCAATTATTGCATCGGTGCATGGGGCAGTGCTGCCAAGACGCATATGATTGAGCTTGAAAGGGCTCAACGAGCCCTCTTGAAGGTCATGCTGCGCCTACCTTTTCGCTATCCCACTACCCAACTTTACAGCTTATCTATGGTGCCCTCGGTTCGCAAGTTATATATATTGCACTGCCTGAAAAGATATCATAGCAAAGTTGTTCCTACATTACCGGTAAAAAATAAACGTATTGATCGATGTCCGCTTCCCAAATGTAAAACTAAATTTGCGCGACGCCATATCAATTACAGTGCCCCTTTGGTCTACAATAAACTTAAAAAAGAAATAACGGCTATTAAGTCTTTCTCTAATCATGGCTTTAAAAAGACTGTATTGATATGGTTATGTAAGATGGGTTATGACGAGACTGAAAACCTACTATCTAACTAGGAGTCTTTCTGCGCACTGATTGTAGCTACACACACACGCACACACACGCACGCGCTCACACGCACGTACACATACACTCGCACAAACGCGCACACACACACGCGCAAGCACACACACACACACACACACACACGCGCACGCACACGCACACACACACACACACACGCACACACGCACACACACACACACACACACACACACACACAATGATGTACGTACAAGTGGTGGTATTGGTTATTTTAACCTAATGGTCTTTTTTTTTTTTTTTTTAATGTAACTTTCTCTTTTTTTTCCAAATTAATAGTCTGTTTGTTCTTAACATTGAATCTATGTTCATGATAATGGTATCTACTGGAGACTGTAACACAGTGAAAACTAACACAGTCTCCAGGGTTCATATTGTAACTGTACATGTGTTTTGAACAATAAATATTTATTATTATTATTATTATTGTTTCTTCGAATAAATTATAATAAAAATTAAAAAAAAACTAAATTTTTAATTCGCTGAACTAATATTGTTCAGTTTGTGAGATGATCTATGTTTTAATTTTGTGCTCGTATTACAGGCCACACCCGGTATACCAAGGTACGTCCCACTGGGTACGGTCAAGGGCATAAATATGTGTACACTTTAGTACCTTGTCTATTTTCGTCATATTTGAACTGTCATATATGAACTGTCGCAGTGGTTAAAGTGACACGATACTAAAGTGTATACATATTTTGCCCTTGACTGTACGTTCAAACAATTAACAGGTGTGTTACCATACAGACAACTCTTGTGCTTAACTTTTGCATGTTAATTCACTTGGTACCTGTCTACAATGATCCTACAATTGTGTAAAGATAATTATCGACACGTCCAAAGCTACTAAAATATTTAATTTACAAATTTATTTAAAATACACGATTTTATGCACTGAACATTAAGGTCGTGTATAGAGGTACATATTTTTGTAACTTTTGTAGGTGGCTACGTAGGTACCTTTGATTGCTACCATCATTTCGCTTGCTAATCCTGCAGTGAAGCAGCAATGCTTGCACTGTTGTGTTTCAGCGTGGAGAGTAAGACAGCCGGTGAAATTACTGGCACTTGAGGTATTCCATCTTAGGCCTCTAGGTTGGCAACGCATCTGCAATACCCTTGGTGTTGCAGATGTTTATGGACGGTAGTGATCTCTTACCATCAGGAAAACGACTTGCTCGTTTGCCATCCAGTCAAATAAAAAAAAAATTGCCGAGTCGATATCTTTGCACTTAAGTAACTGTAGTACTAAATACCTACAGTTTGGCATTAGAATATCGTAAACCACAAAATTTCCCTTCAGACTTGTTGAAACCCTTTCCTCAACTTAAGGCTCTCTCCTCGTTTATCGTAGACGATAGAACAAGTGCCTTAGATTACTTGAGTAAATACAGGCGGAACCGTGGAGCAGAGCCAGTACTATAATATTACACCACGAACCACCACTTATTATGTGGTTTTGGTTTGTTAGCTATTCAATTACCCAAGCATTAAAACCTTTACGTGTTTAGGTATTCTTAACTAGTATAATTCGTCTCTGTTCTGTTGCATAACTACTTATTCCATGGGAATATTGCAGAAACCAGCCTTATCCCTTGTTATTACGAAGAGAATCTTAAACAAACATTTTAATTTTCCCTGGTCAGTTAGTGAGGAGTTATCCTATTTAATTATTCCTATATACATCTATATACCTACTAGCTTTTGTTCATGACAAAAAACAGTGATACAGATATTACTTACATCTAATACATTTAAACGAGCAATTCTTGTGTATAATTTCGGAAATGGCTCCGACGATTTCGATGAAATTTGGTTTTCGGGGATGGCAAATCGATCTAGCTTGGTCTTCTCTCTGGGAAAACGCTTATCAACGAGTTTTAGCCCGAGCAAAGCACGGTCGCCGAGATACTATAATTTAAACCTGCAAAACCTGTGAAGCGATTTAATGGCGTGTGTAAGTTTCTAATCCACACTAAGCCCTCTCATTCTAAGAGGAGGCCTGTGCCCAGCAGTGGGACGTGTATAGGCTGATGATAATGATGATATTTTAAACCAAAACATCCTCATCGAGGGTTTTTATAGCAGACCAGTAGGAGCTGGTATCGTGAAGTCCATTTCGTAAACTTTGACATTTTTGTTACGTTTGTAATTGGTTAATTAACTAAATGGGCCAATCACAAGAAAGACTGTAACGTCAAACAGATTTCACGACACTAACGCCATCTAGTGATACAGCCGCTTGTAAAAAAAACCCATAGACTTAGAGTTTTCTAACTGCGGTCGTCGCGCTCGCTCCAGAGTGACACAATCTCCGCAGCGGTCGTAATTCGTTACATTAATATTAAGTAAACCGTCATTACACGTGGCCCCATTCGCTGTGGAATTATTTAAATGTCAGCTAAATTGCTTTAACAGTCCGCGGCCAGTAATAAGGTGTCCAGCGAGCCTGTAATTTGCTCTCGCATTCAATCACTCAGCTACACTCGAGGCAAGTAGGGGTAGAGTGCGGATGCCAGAATAGGCATGGCTCTGCTAAAATGAAAGTTTTTTTTTCATGCAAAATCTTGCACTTTATTTCTATTTCTCGGCTCTCGGATTGGGCTCTATGACGTTTTTTGTACTTGTTTTGGACTTGAAATCAAAGTTCTCAGTTTTTCTGTATTATTTTTAGGGTTTTGTACCCAAAAGATTGAAGTGGAGCCCATTGCTCTCGCCCGTCCACTCGTCCATCTGTCAATCCTTATGTCATACGGCTGTATCTTTTGAACCATAACAGGCAGATCCTTGAAATTTTCAATGTGTATCTAAATAGATAGTCGCATTAAAATAATGAAAGTAAAATTAACTTGCAAAATTTTCAATCCAACCGTGGCCATGATTATCCACTGCATTGAAATATCGGTAGCTGATAAAGCGGTGAGAAGATAAAATTTTTAGAAACATATAATGACCGAAAATTTATTTCATTACTTAACAAAAAAAATATGTTTATAATTTTATTTTATAACATTAATTTAATTATAGTTCATAAATATTCACTGATTCGCTGCCTACAAAACTTCAGTATTTCATCAGAAATTGTGTCCATTCTATTAAGTCGCTGCTCTTTGGCCTCTGATGACTGCTACCCACAAGTCCTGTAGGGCTACTACGAAATTGCAAAATCGAAGTTCGTATCCTACCATCCCGCCGACACTTATATTATTGAATACGAGAGTGAGAGGGACGGTACGATACGAACTTCAATTTTCGAATTTCGTAGTAGCCCTCCTTTTGGTGCGCGGGCGCACTCATAACTCTATTAATACGCGCAGTACGACGACGACGGTTTCAATTAGACTGCTAATCTGTTGGACGATGATTCGAGTACCTACAACTCAAGGAGCCATAGGTCTGTTGCCCTTCTATCACATCACTACTCTTTGGCCCCTGATGGCCGCTACCCGCAAGTCCTGTTGGTGCGCGGGCGCAATCATAACCCTATTAATACGCGCAGCCTCAACGCTTTGACCGACGCTTTCATTCAGACTGTTAATCTGTTGGACGATGGTTCGCAGTAGGAAAATTCCTAGTCATCTTTATAATTACACAAATTAATATAAAGTAGAGGCCTACTAATCTTATCGATAAATTTAATGAAAGCTTTTCAGCTATGTAACACAGTTCCTGGTAATTTCACTCTTAACACAGAGAATTTAAGTTCATAAATAAACTGTCTATGAACCGTAAATGTTTTTGCGAATAGGGTAAACATCTCGGAAATGGCTGGACCGATTTCGCTTATTCTCATTTTGTTGTGTTTGTTATAGTCAGGAGAAGGTTTTTATGGAAGAAAAAGAACAACGGGGGCGAAGCCGCCTCAACAGCTAAAATAAGGAAACAATTCAAGTTTGTTTTCCTCGCCATTAAAACGTCAGAGGTATGCGAGAATTCGCATGCGTCGATCATTACACCCTCGGCTCCCTTACCGTGCTCGCCTTACGACTCGTACATAATGAAGAAACGTGTGAATTCATAACAGTATATTATGATACTAGTGATCTGTCACTAGTATCATAATATACTGTTATGAATTCACACGTTTCTTTACGTAAAACTATATCAACGAACTAAATAAAAAAATCCGAAATGATAATCGCAAATGAACGCAGACTTTTCAGCAAAAAAATATTCGTCCATTTTTGAACACTTCATAGGTACGATTGATACGCATCGCCTTTTCATTCCATGCTTCTATGAAAAAATGATGATCAAAAATCAACCAATAAAACCGTGATATCCAATTCAATAAGTTCGTGAGCTCTAGTTCATTCGCCGTTAATAGCTAGCATTACACGTCTATACAAATAAACGGTTACACGGCGTGTGCACAGAATAGGCGGCGTAGTGTATACACGGTGTATTGCGGGTGGCGCTGTGTCATGCGCGCGCAATCTGCCCCCGCTGCGCGTGCGACGGCTCTATCATAGAGCAAAGACTAAGCAAAAAGGGTGGGCTAAACCCGTTGAAAATGTTCAGAGGCTCTTATGCGTCAGACCTGGCTTAAGTCTGTGGTTTGTCCACAAAAATTCCCTATCCTATCAGAACTTCGCGCCGCCAATAGGTACCATATATGTTTTTCTTTATCTTAATCATCAAGTAAACTGATGTGCACCAAATGTGACTATGTCAGCCTAAAAAAATGATTTTTCAGTCACCTAATTATTAATACTTACTAGCTTTTGCCCGCGGCTCCGCCCGCGTGGTATTCGGTTATTGCGCGCTGTTTCCTCGGGAACTATGCATTTTTCGGGGATAAAAAGTAGCCTATGTCACTCTCGGGTCCATAAACTATCTCTATGCCAAAAATCACGTCAATCCATCGCTCCGTTACGGCGTGAAAGACGGACAAACACACAAACATACAAATACACTTTCGCATTTATAATATTAATTTAGTATAGATTCCCACCTAAGTCATTGTAAAGTAAAGTAAATTTAGATATAATTAGCATCTTAAGGTCTTAATGGCTAATCTGTATAAATAATTGATCTATGACAGACAGTCGGCATGTTATGTTGCAGTAAATAATTAAAGTAAGTCACAAAAAGTCTGGAATCCAATACGACTTCATTACAGCGAACCTAAGCGTCGCCGCGAGAGCCCATTGTGGGAGAAGGACAAAAAGCGGCGCACGGTCATGATCTAATTAAATTGTTTCGACCAATAAAAAATAAGGACAAATCGAGGGTAGCCTTTGTCGAGGTTTAAAGAAAAAGTGACAAAGTTTACTTTGTATTGAATAGCGCTGTTCAAAGCTTAACTTACACAAATCACTTATAAAAGAACGTTTTACTTATTTTTGCAAGATTTTTTGTGGCGAGTGAGGAATATACGTGCAGCACATGTAAAACATTTTCATCATCATCATCAGCCTATAGCAGCCCACTGCTGGACATAGGCCTTCCCCAAAGAGCGCCGTTGCGTCCTGTCTCGGCTAGACGTATCCAGCTTCTACCAGCAGCCTTTCGCAAATCGTCGCTCCACCTGGCCGGCGGGCGTCCTACACTACGTTTGCCAAGACGCGGTCTCCACTCGAGAACTTGTTTACTCCAGCGGTTGTCGGTTCTTCGACAGATATGACCAGCCCACTGCCACTTCAACTTGCTACTTCTCTGAGCTATGTCGATGACCTAATAACATTTTATAGCTGAATCATTTATCAAGAGACCGTGTTATCTATTCTGCAATTTCGCCCTCAATCATTGCCGTAAACGCTAAAAGTGCCTCTAAAATAAAAATCTCTCTAATAGCGAGGAACCCGTTTATACGTCTCACTGTTGGGAATAGCTCTCCTGAGAGGGCTTGGGGGGCCGTAGTTCCCAAGCGAACTTGACAAACACCATAGAATTGCTTTGCAGCTTTGTGCATGATGTTTTCGCTTCTCACAATGTTTTTCCTCACGTCACACCACTCCAAAATTATAGCTATAAACGATTTCAAGAGTTTCATAGAGACAGATCGAGCAATAGTCAGTAATAGAATTTTGTTGGCACATCTTGGGTACAAAATCCTATAGCCAACAATGCCCGAGATCATTTTTTGTTTCATAAAGTTTGTTGAATGCGTTACTTAAAGGTAGGTACTTTCGGTACTCTACCACTAATACCGGTGGTATCCACTTTTCTATGCAACTAGAATGAAAAAGTGGATACATAAGTTAGGAAACCGACCATACAATATTATAGGAAAACCATAAAACATAAAAATATCACAATCCAATTAATCTGTGAGACCGTCACAGTTCTCGTTCATTCAAAATATTATGAAATCAAATACAAGAAATATGAGTTTGAATAACTATTTGAACCAGACTTTCTCACGGCGTTAGGAAAATAGTGTTAATTTACTCAAATTACACCTTACCATTTCACTTTAATTTCAAATTGGATTCACACCTAATGCAATAAAAATATTTGAATAACTACTTATTAAACGTAGCCGTTACAACACTCGTAATAAATTAAATAATGCAACCAAACATTTAATTAAATAGTTAAATGCTGAGATTTACATATCATTATATCTTTTGGCCCTGAGTTTTTCAATTTCAATAATAAGTAGTTAATGACGTGTCGAGTTACAAACGTGATCGGAAACGATACGTTATTCAAATGTACTTAACTCGTACTAAACCAATTACGTTTGTCTGTTAATGTTTCTTCGCTTCATTTGAAACTCCCTGGGCCGCTGAAAGGTAGTTAACGAAGGACACGCTATCGTTTCAGATAATTGCATAAAACAACATTCAAACCGCAAGACAATGCGATAACCCTAGCTTTCCCCCTAACCAGCAAACAAAGACCTTCCTTGCCTCCCCGAGAATAACCAAAACTGGAAGTAAGTGCGGTAGTTGGAGCAATACGAAAGGTCATATCTGAATGGTCGTTTTAATAGCTACAATCCGAGTTGGGAGGTCCGTCGGTCACCTCGCTAATTGAATGTGTCAATCATCTTAACAACGCAAATGAATAGGGCATAGAAATTATACGACCAGTGTTTTTAGAGCCGCGGATTTTGATTTTTCGGATGCACTCGTTATGAAAGTAAGGGAGTAGGGGGTTGAATATGTACTGGTGGTGATGCACGACAGTTGCCTGCGGCCTGCCATCACTCAGCGCAGTATTAATGCCTGTTAATACGGGCCAGTAATAATTGTACGGTATAATTTTCCGGTAAACTCATTAAGGAACGAAGTCGTAATGCCAGCACGCGTAGAAATCTATAACAAATTGATGTTTGGATGCTAACAAGCTTGCGTGGACGTGTGATCACGCTTGCTCCGCCGGTAATTGGAGGTTTAATGAGTGTTATTGAGTATACAGGATGTGGAGTAAGATGGTATTCGGAGTATAGAAATAGCAAGTATGATTAGCACAGTGTTATGTTATAGTGAAAACGGTCGGCGATGGATGTATGATGAAGTGCTTAGCTATATTGCTATAGTTATTTATATTTCGAAACTCTAGACACTATAAAGGAGCCTAAAATTGTCTTCTCATTTTGTTGTCATTCATAATTTATTTTTATGTATTACATTCTCAGTACCTACAACGGAGACCACACGGAGCATAGACTTCCAATATCCAGTCCAATATCCTTGATCTCTCAGGGCTTCGAAAATCCTACACGTACTTTTAAAACAAGAGTGTTCCTATCATCTCAAAATACTAAATTTTAATTAAGATTTCATTTAGTTTCTGGAAGGTTTAAATCAAAATAGTACATTATTTTGATTTGATGAATAAAAAAAAAATAAAAAAAAATTCACTTACACGAAAATAAAGTGTTGGCCTGAAAAGTCAAATCAAATATACTCAGTGGCACAAAATTTGGCCCACTCTCCATACAAAATTGGTTATTACTGCATACATTTGAGTAGTAGATTATTGTAGTCTACAAAGAATTTATAAAGAAAACGGGCAGAGTTAGTCGGTTTACCTAATTTTGAATATTCGTCGCATTTTAAATAGTTCGGAACCCTATACGAGTATACCTACTGACAGCACAGCTGGAATTTTTGGGTAGGTATAGATAGATAAACTGTTTACTCACTAAGTTCTGTATATAATCACTTGAAACCACTCTACTATCGGTATCCAGTCGTATCCATAAACCAAGCACATCCTTGACCCATAACCCTCATATAAATAAACCGCATTATGTATTCAAACAAAAACGTAATTGATTTCTTAGCGGCCCCTCCGCGCGTTATTAAATCAAACTCTAGACACTTTATTTACATTTACAGATTTGAGGCGGCGTATGAAAAAAGATAATTTGTTACAATAAATCATTGAGAGTTCATATTTCATGCGCCTGATTCGAGTATGGACGCATCTCATTACGTCGATAGAATAGATGAGAATTAACTTTTAAAACAAGCTTATGCACCTTTCAAAAAGTACACTAAATTCGATTTTATTTAGAATTCAATTAGATCTACAATTGAAATGTTGTCAAAGTAGATTTAAGTTCCTTTGAAGAATTTTGGTGAGATAGGTTCTAATAGCGAGATACTAAGATACCGTGTCGGATGAAAAATAAATAGTTTTAAATGAGATAAGCTGGCGAGCGGCGCTGTGGCGAACAATGGGATCGCTTCTGATAGGTAGCATTTCAGGCTGTAAAAACTGAAGGCACCAAGATCAGTTCAGACAAGATAGGTATCTAAAAGGACAACAAAAAAGAACAATTCTATTATGACGGCAGCAGACAACCTCTTCGGCAAATAACGACAAGAACGATTAAGTAATTTGATCATGAAAAGAGTCATTTTTGCAATAGTTCTGTTTTGGTCTTTGATGTCGGTGTGTTTGTAGACGTAGCAATTGACATAAGTGTCAGTTTAGTTTATGCAATGCATATATTTCTACAGTGCATGTTGCGAACCACATATCACAATGTATTTATGTATCTTTATCCTTTTGTTATATTCAATTAAATGTCAATAAAATTTCAAATTTAATTTAGTTTTTCGTATAATAAAATAAAAACACCAGCATTTAAGCTTTTTGCCAAAAAGTTAAACTAATAATAGTGACATCCGCCATTAAAATGTAAAACGACATCAACCGTTTAATTACAACATCATAAAAGTCACCTGCCCTGAATTTTTATTAAGAAAAATATTAATTTCACCTGCGAATCGCAATCATTTCGTCTATAATTTTACAAAGTTGTTTCTTACATTTACGAGGATATTGGTATCAAACTTTAGACGTTAGAAATATGTTTTGATCACCGGCAAATACATGTTTGTAAAATAGATGGACAGAAGGAAGGTACGCTGCGTGTGCGCACCCCTACTGCGCAAGCTATCGTTGTCCGTTTTTATTACAGATAGAATCCGAATTGATTGTTGATGAGCGAAATGAAAACAAATTATACAAGCAATTATGCATTATTACTTTTGCAACTACTTCATGATACATGTTGAGGTGTTGCAGTTAACTCTTCTTTGAGGGCAGGTGAAAAAGACATGACTAAGTAATTATTATGTCATGTCACTTCTTCGTACATACATCAAGAGATCTAATGAGTAGGTGGTACCCACTCGGAGTTCTGTCAAAGTTTTATGCAGAGATATCAGTCCGTCTATTCATACAAATATTACAAATGGGAAAATTTGCAAATTTGTGTGTTTCACGTTAAAACTGCTGGACTGATTCGTATGATATTCGGCACGTAACTACAGAATTGTTTTCTTATGGTTATCCTTTCATAGAATAATCAATGCATAGAACTGAATATTTTAAATAACATATACCTACCTAGGCTATACTACTTTTATCGCGATAGAATTACACATAAAATCCAATGATTTTAACCAGTAAGTCTGGAGACATATAGAACTTGAAAATCATATGAAGACCACGATGTAATTCTTAGGCATTCAATTAGAATCTAGTATACCTAATCTCTATTCTCATTCTCAGAGGAGGCCTGTGCCCAACAGATGGACGTATATAGGCTGGGATGATGATGATGATACCTTATCTCTGGAATACCCTGGATAGCACTTGCGAAACACGCGTTCATGTAACTAGTTCGTTTAAGTATCTATTTCAAGGTGATAGGTACTGTCGGCTCACAAGACATGCAGTCAGACACTTGAAACTTTTAATTAGAATATGTAGTGACAATGACACTGGCATTCAATTTAAATTACATCGCATCCTGGCGCTGTTAGCGTCCAACTTACATCTCCGATTTGTTATATTTTACATGATTTATTATTTAAATACTTCAGAACAGAAGGTCAGACTCATTTGTATGATGGATGTATATAATTAAATCAACGTAGCATTCAATAGGGACTGTGTTGGTAGCCGATTGGATTCGTTGAGTGATCTATTGCATTTATTAAGTTAGGCGTTTTGAGTTTGTATTGTAATTGGACGGCTTTTTGTTTTAGGAGTTGGTTGTGTTATGAAATGTTTTGGTCTTAAAGTTTAGTAGCGAATAAGTGCGAGACCTTATCATTTCGTTTACAGCATTTAAGTACCTACTCAAGTAAGAAAAAAAAGAAGGATTAAAAGTATAGATTAACTCATTTGTTCCACGAAATTTGGCAAAGGCAAATGTCAAGTTAATTCCGGGTGGGCCCTGTAACAGGTACAATAAAAATCATAATACAAGGTATTTTCAAAAGTTGTACAACTAAATTAGCTCAAGATGAAGAATGGAACGAGATGGACGGATGACCTGGTTAAAGCCGCGGGTTCACGGTGGACGCAGGCCGCTGCCAACCGAAGTAACTGGAGGTCTATGGGGGAGGCCTTTGTCCAACAGTGGACGTCCTACGGCTGAGATGATGATGATGATGTGATGATGAAGAATGGAAGCTGTGGTTTATTTTTTTTTCTTCTGTTGCAGGGCTCACTTTGTAACACTCTAAAACAGTCAACCCTGCACTAGGTCTTTGCGAGGTTGTAATAATGGCAACATGATTTAAAAATAATATAAGTCAGCCAAAGAAAATTGATTAAATTGGGAAGATCAATCCATGTTACTAACTGATAACACGTAGCGTTACAGTGGCCATAGGTAGATAAATGCACATGCACACTTCACGTGCTCTTATGCAATTTGTACAGTTACAGTACATATATTAGTTCATGGATTATACACGTTACCATGCTAAAAATACGTATAACATTTTAATCGATCAAAATCAATCAATAAATCGGACAAATGTTAACTGGACTGGAAGAGAAAAGGTTAAGGGATGAATTCGCCTTTCTACATCTTATTATCATGGTGTTCTGTTATTTTCATGGTGTTTTTATGTACAATAATGAGTCTTACAATACAATACATTTCCCTGCCATACAAGTACAATTTTCAGGATTTTTTTAGGCACGTCAATGTTTACGAGTAGGTGTGAATAGTACGAATAATAGTTTCTTTCGTAGTGTGAATTATGATAATGTAAGATCTCATTTCCGTTCGTTTCATGAAAGTGAGGAAGTCATTATTTTTTTCTTTAAATTCATCATCATCATCATCTCAGCCTATATACGTCCCACTGCTGGGCACAGGCCTCTTCTCGGAATGAGAGGGCTTGGGCCATAGTTCCCACGCGGGCCCAGTGCGGATTGGGAACTTACTATGTATGTAGGTACTTTCTTTAAATTATTATGTAATTATTGCAAGGAGCTCATTTACATCCCGCGGGAACTTTGTATTTTCCTTGATGAAAAGTTGATAACTATTTCTATAGGTACACTTTCTTACGATGTTTCTGTAGACGCATTTAGAGCTATCTGAAGGTATTTTATTTATCAAGGGCATCATAAAAAGTACAAAGATCTCTCTATATAGTATAAATAATAAAGAATCCGTTGGTCCAAACAAACACATTGTAAAAAAACTATTTTTAATATCACTTTAGATGAACCAGTGAGCTACTGATGTTTTGGGTTTCATCTGCACTTGTCATCAGGTGAGATAGAGACCAATTGCTGATCAGTTATAAATAAAAAAAATAATTAACCGCCAAAAAATGTAATTCAACAAACTGCTTAACACAAATATCTCTACTACCCCCATTTTCAATTACTAAACAATGGCGTGTCCACGCATCGTAAGCTCGCGGGACAGTATTATAAATTCAGATTTTAATTATATTGTCGGCGGGTCAAAGCGGGTGCGTGTTGATTTTCAGTTTATTTCATTAGATCGACGCCGCAGGGTGCGCGGGAGTGGGCGTAGGGTGGGTGTGATTGTGGGAAGAATGTGGTCAGTTTGTTTAAGTTGTTGTTAGTAGAAAAGAGTTCTTTGCAATTAAATTAGGTAGGCAAAGCACATGAATTAAAAAAAGTTCGTAAAATTCGTTTAGGTTCAATTTGGAAGTACTGGATTAATGATTATACGTATAGGCCTAGGAATAATTTATTGGAATAATTTCTTAATAATTAATTTGACTTAATAGTCATAGACAGAAAACGCGCAGCTTGAACCAAAAAATGTTTGCCAAAATTAAAGTCTCTAACTTTAGTGCTAAAGTTAGAGACTTTAATTTTAGCAGACATTTTTCTTGAGACTCAGGCTGACTACTTAAGAAGGGATATTTCAAAATTCCCACGGGATACAGTTTTATTATTACACCGAAGCAAAATTGCGGAATGTAGAGCTAGTGTTCAGATATTTTTAATGTTGCCTTAAGAGTAATAACTGTTATAAAATAATTCTACTTAGGGATTCGATTCAGTGTCGTCAACTGTTGGTAAAATATTACTTTACTGTTAACAGCAAAACGAGTATTCTTCTATACATTTTTAATAGAAAACTGCATCGATATCTGAAATTAAAACCTTTCCCGACACGGCATCATCACCATGGTCACCCTAAGCCCGATCATATAAGTTTCACCTGCCTGCTTAAAAATCATAAAATATAGCATTTTTAATGAAGTAACCTTTTCAATTTTCGGCTTTATGCCCTTTATCGGCGTGACATCGGCCCTAATCAGAGGCTTTTAAAAAAAGTTCGAAACAAGCAACCTTTTTAGTACTTTTTTTAAATTTATTCGAGCTCTGGCGTTGATTACCTTTCGACATTCATTTTAGAAACGTAAACGCTTATGAAAATATTGGTAATTGAATTTTTGTGACTGTGTGATGAGGTAGAATAGGTTTTGTTAGTTCAACATAATATATATTTCTTTTACTTACCGTAAAACAGTGGGCACGGTAATAACCACGTAATAACAGTACGAGTACAATCTTCATATTTTGTTTGTCATCGTCTTATTTGTGCTGTGCTCATAGGTATCTTATCTATTAATAGTTATCCAATTAAAAAAACATAACGATAGCCAATGTCAAACCAGCTATCAAGTCTCCTGTTAAGTATTTGATTGCAGAAACTTACTTAACCAGACATTTCATGGCTGGCTTGTCATTGGTTATAGCAAGGAATATAGTTACGGTAACATAATGCAATTTTTGCGCTTAAAACATCAATTGTGATCGATTAATTAGAGAAAAGACGAAGCTTAGATCGAATGCTAATCCCTGACAACACCCAATAGCAAATTTTACCCCCAATTATTAGAACCGTTTCCATAATCTCCGAAATAAATAAATGTGTAAGAGTTGCTTGTTTAAAGGCAATATTATATTCATTCATATTAGACATGTGAGACATTAGGTAAGTCTAATTGAGTGAGTGAGTGGCTAACACCTAAGCTAAGATTTGTATTAGATTTTATTTACACTATCTTCTCCTTAAAATTTGATCGTGGAAGTTATAACATCTCAGTGTGATATACATCAAACTCGTTTTTTGACATTTGTCACTAATAAATCAAGTACCCTATTTATTTAATATCAATAAGTCGCTTAATAATACACTAATTCATAGACGAGCGAATTCGGGAACATTCGGAAGTGATCGTGTGTTCCAAATTTTCACGATAGGAACGGATTATTAAATTCACCACGAGTGAATCTGTAGTAAATGTCATTAGAGGATTTTTCATTACCTATGTATAATGAATAATATTATGTCACAAATAAATTAGGCACGCTATTGAAATTACTAATGAGGTATGAATTTAGTGCGTTCTCTTGCAATGATTTCTTTGTTTGCTAAATTAAAACTTCTGACAACTTCGCAACTTTGGACACTTTTCCTTCGTGCAGTGCTAACTTTAGCAAGCTAAATAAACATGCCACACTTTGCAACAAATGCCACCTATAATAAAACCTTCGGCCACCAGCAAAAACACAATCTAGCACAAACCATAATGCCTTCCTTTACATCGGTTTCTCATAGATATGTCTTCGTAATTGATTACTAACATCTTCATCACACAGTAATAGCTTTGTAGCAATAACTTTTTGCACTTTCTTCTTAATAATTTTCCTGTATATAATGCTCTGTTTCTGATCTAGTAATTTATTGCAATAGCTACAGTTGCGTGAAAAAACACTAATGTTTTCGATACTTGAACACTGGTGGACTGCATAGATATAGGGTGAAGATAGTTCACTTTTATATTTCAGCCTATAGAAAAAAAACACTAAGTTATTTATACCTAAACAACGAAGAAAAAACACAAAAATAGAACTGGAACTTGGAGTTGACCCCAATTTATCATTTCATTATTTATGCTGTATTACTCATATACTTACATTTACATTTTGATTGATCAGTGATTTTCTTTCTACCAGTCTTTATATAAAAAGCTTTCTATAAACTAGAAACAAAGAATAAATAATTTGAAACAGTGTTAACTTAAAGATTAACAGTCATGACCCATTACGATAAGTTTCTGACCCGGTCACGATTTTGAATGAGTCTTGACTGTTCTTAACAGAATTCTAGAATACTCGAGATATTTTTTTTTCTTTTAGTCAATTTTTTTTTCATATCACTTTGACAGTTATGAAAGTTATGACAAACGTCAGCGAATGTAAGCTAAGTACAGCGTTCTATCTTCTTACTACTTTATCTACCACAGACGTTAAATAAACATAAGGAACTTATAACAGTGTAAATCGCAATTTATATGAAACTCGATATGCACACGTTGTATGGACGCACGAGTTCCCATGCAGACATATAAGGAAGGACTTCATTTGTTTAGTGACAAGCGTTGCAGCTTGCCCGGGCTCCAATTATAAAGTAGTTTCTTGAATTGTAGTCTTGTTTTAAGAGAGTAATTGAATATTGCAATTAAAAACCGTGCTAGTAACTATTATTTAAGTTTTGAGACATGATTTATAATAACTAAGGATTAAAATTAACCCACGATTAAAAGTCTAGGTCCTTCGGTTTATTGTACACACACAAAAACATCCCGCCTGTCTGTATTCCCAAATAGGGTAGGCAGAGCACACGAAAAGTTACCACTTGAGGTGGGTCTCAAGGTCTGAGGTTTTAGCAATTTTAGGTTTTAAGTTTGACAAAAACGGTGACAGGTAGCTAGCCTGTCGTCTACCTACGGTATACCTTAATTAACGTATATCCTCAGTCTACTCTTATGAAATCCATGCACGGAAGAAATGGAGAGGTGCTTATACTCCAGTTATTTTAACATTTGAGACTTAAGGGCAAAATTTGCACACGTTTTTAAATGAAACAACGAAACTATTTTAACTTCTATAATAAAAACATAAAAAATATCACTAATAAATAAATGTACATGTAGGTATTTTTAGTCCATTCGTGTTTGATATATCGAGAAACGTGTGTTACAATTTGACCGTTCATCCAAAACTTAAATTAAATTATTAAACGAAGTGTTAAAATGTTTTAATGGGGAAATTATTTTTCATAAATAATTTTTAGAACTAAATAATATTAATTAAAATCTCGATAGATATATTGATAAAGTTACTCAATTAAAGAGCGAAGGGGGCCGGGGAGCGCCATAGTCGTGAACGCACTCACCAAGCACTCACCTATGAAAAAGATTTTCTGACTAAATCGAAAATTCGAAACTAGTCGGACCGTTCCTGGCTTATAATCGTGACTTGAACCGTTTTAGTAATTTTAGTTTATAGAAATGATGAATTAACGAACTATTAAATTGTATTGTATCCAAGACTTTACGTTTGGTTAGCATCTCTAAATAAACAGTAACTAATGAGCCAAGGCGATTAATAACTTTTAATGCGATATATAGTTTAAGCATCCAATTATACGGAGCCCCGAATTGTTTTAACCTTTTCTTCAAAACTCTTGTGAACTAATTAATGATTTATCCCTCAAAGGTCCCCAGGGTTGGCAATAATCAAGTTATAAGCAAGTTTTGTAACTTTTTATTACATATATGAGTACCTAATAGTCTTTAATTTACTTATACTTACTTAACTATAGGTAAACCGTTCGTTATTATGTACAGTATACATTTTTGTATGCATGTTCACCAATAACTTAGAAAATCGTGGCGTAATTTGGAATTTGATTGAATTGGCTATGTAAAGTTTTTTAAGAGGTGTAAATTGTGTTTTATTTCGATAATAGACTTCTAAAAGGTCAAGAAAACACAGGTATTTTATTTTTATCTCCTATAATTTATTTGATATATTTTTTTTTGTGACTGATTTGACATTTGTGCGTTTTTAGGGCTCACAAGGTTAGGATTGCACTCGTCAGAATAATAAAAAAAAAGATTAAACTCTTACACCTATCATTGTCAAAAAGTGATTTGAATCATTCGACCGTTACATTTATTTATGTTTTATTTTATGAATGAAACTCAAGTAATATTTTTTTCTTTTGAGTTGTGTTCCTAGTTAGTGGGTTCAACCCTAGCAGCGCGCAGCGGGAGCTGCGCCCGCGCCCCGCCCAGCGCCTGCGCGTTACCAACCCGCGCCGGACCCTTTAAAAACTTTAATTCTTATAATCTTGTAACTTACAGATGTTGGGAGCGAAGTAGACGTTGTCAAATGAGTTTTTTACGATCGTGTAAACTTAAGTTTTTGCTGAGAGTTAACAAGTATTGTCGTAACGTCTTAGAATAGCGGCTGTCACATATTCCATTTTGTATGATGGGTGTCGCTTGCGTTTTTCGTGGGGACGAGCTGAGTTTAGTGGTACCAGATATTCAGTTCTGGTATCAAAGGTTGATTTAGAAATCCTATTAATAAATTTTCATACCCTTGAGGGCTCACCATCCATTGATTAGTGTTAACTGACGGTTAAATGTGATGACGTCTCCGTCTGTTCGAACAAAACAAAAAGAGACGGCATCACATTTAACCGGCAAGTTAACACTAATTAATGGATGATGAAACAGCCTCTTAGTGTACCTACCGTCAACTAATTTGATTCCTAGGAGACTATACCTTGCCATATTACCTAAATAATTTTATTTTGTCTATAGAAATGCTTTTTGGATGATGTAAAATGTCACAATGACAAGGTTCTGAGGTGGTCTAGGGATCAAATTGGTTGGCTGCACCTACCTATCATGTGAAATTTTCTACCACCCCAGCGAACTCCCATGGATTCACAGGAAATTGTGAACATCTCAATGGAAAACTTCATAAGTCAACACTCGTTTAAATGAGCACAATACTTCAGTGGTAATAGAAAACAAGCATAACAAAAGTTGTACGAACTGCGAGGTAGTACGCATCTGAATATTGAATGTTAAAATATCGAATATATTAAAATATTGAATGGGTCATAATATCGAAAGGTTTATTTCCTGAAACCGAAAACTTTTCAGGATTGATTAAAACGGCATCGTATCGAACCCCTTAGGTTAGGTTAGGTTAGGTTTATAACAATCTAAAAAAATACAGTCTTAACAGAAATACATTTTCGATATTATGACCCATTCGATATTTTAATACATTCGGTATTTTAACATTCGATCTTCAGATACGTAACCACCCGCAGACATACTAAACGCATGTGCATCATCATCATCATCTCAGCCGTAGGACGTCCACTGTTGCACATAGGGCTCCCCCATAAATAAACCTTCAGCCTCGATTAGAAGCGGCTTGCATCCACCTTGAACCCATGACTTTAACCAGGTCATCTGTCCATCTCGTTGGTGGACGCTTGCCAACCCGCGGTCTCCCTCGAGAACCTTTCGACTCCAATGGCCATGTCCTCCGTGCTACCTCATGTTGCCTAATAAAAATGTTTGACCCACGCTACTGCTCACTCTATTTGGTAACCTACTTGGTTGCCTAGTCGTGACCCGTTCCTGCACTCAGCGCGGGCGCAGGCAGATAAATCATGGCGGCGCTTCTTGATTCGAGGCGGCGTTGATTGATCGAGGCGTCCGCGCAGCCTGGCCGCGTAATACGGTGATTAGATGAGCCTTACACGGGCTTGCGATGCTGGTCCATTTATTATCAGGTATATGTTTCGTTTAGTTAATTAATTTTAAGAGACAGCTAACCTTTTATCTCGTTTGATGCAAATAAAACCAATTAGTACGTAGAAAATAGTCTTAAATGTAGGTACAGTCAACGTCATAAATAAGTGATCACTTTTGTCCCTTGTCTCTTTAACGTCATGTTTGAAAAGCCATACGAAATTGTGTAACTAATTGTGTAATTGCAAGCGACAAGATACAGAAATGATCACTCATTCATGACATTGACTGTACACTTGAGTTCATAAACTTGTGAGCAAAATTTTGATCAAAAATATCTGAACACGAATCTATTGTTAACGGCGTAGAAGCGTGTTCAGATATTTTTGATCAAATGTTTGCTCACAAGCTTATGAACTCTACTGCCCATAGGTTTGATCCTATCTAGGCGTACAAAAGTTTCAGCAAAGGCCTTATTGTCTAACGTACATACACAATCACAATCGTTTTCGCCACTTCTTTCTGTTACAACACCGTGTGATATGAGGGTAGATAGAAATGGTGAATGTGATCGCGTTGTAAAATACGGCTACGGTTACTATCTGAAGCTCGACATGAATCAGTTTTGAGGTTTTTTTTCGTCACTACACCACACTTTTTAAAAGGAACTCATCTTTTATCTTGTCATTCTACCTTTAGTCCTGTTGCATATTTTTTCCCACCAACCAACCAAACCAAATCAATATTTTTTCGGTATTTTCCATTAGCTTGTCACAGCTTAGTACGTGCACCAACGAGAAAGAAGTCACTGGAGGTATATTAGGGAGACCTATGTATGTCCAACAGTGGACGTTCTACGGCTGACATGATGATGAACGCACTTTGGCGAAAAACAGCTATATTTTTAACGAAAACTCAAGCAATTATTAAAACATAAACAGCGTATTTAACATTAAACATACAAAGACCAGAAGCGAGCGTTCCCAACGCTATATACGTCTCTGGTGGTACTATTTAACCTTTCAAGACCCAAGTTTCACATTGACATTTGAATCCCCACCCAACTTACTGATAGTAAGACTGAAAATTACTTAACCATAGAGTAATTAAACAGACACGAAACGGCAGTGCTCTCGCTCGTTAGAAGATCTCCGCCTACCACTAATCAATTCATTTATTAATCGATACTGTTGACGCGAGCATCGATACATAATATCGATTATTCGTAACGGTCGGCCGTTTGTTTGTTTAGATTCGTGTAGCAATTATTGATGCAAAGGTATGCTAATGATTTTAGGTTTGGCTTGATTGAAATACCTAATTTGTGTCTAAAGTTCATTAATCTTAAAGGAATTTCAGCAAGAGTTTTTACAATAAGTTGGTATCTATTATATAAATTAAAGAAACGAGAAGATTTTTTTCTAACACCTATACAGAAGCAATCCATAATTCTACAGCGTGCCCTTTTATTATGATTGTAAACTTTTAGGGTAACCCGTAAAGGCTCTAATAAACATTATTTGTTTAAACTGTATATTTGTTTCATATTCTTTATTGAAAAAGAACACGCAATGTATTTAGTACATAATATATGTACTCTGTTTTCGTTCAAAACGTCACATTGCTGACGTGACAACCGTTAGGTACAGATCCGCTTCTTTTTCGTGCCAAATTATTGTAGTTACGCAATTAAACCCGGCCGTCTGATACCTCTTCATACTTAACTCAATAAACCAATTAAATTAAATTTAGGGGCTGTTTCTCCGCCCATTGATTAATTTTATTTGACGGATAAATGTGATGCCGTTTCAGTCTATACGAACAAAACAAACAGAGACGGCATCACATTTATCCGTCACATAAATTTAATCAATGGATGATGAAACAGGGGGTTAATATGGTAATAGTTTAAGTCCCTGAGAAGGACATAGGTCAGTTTCCCGTGGGATAGTTATTATTAATAACTTATTAATAATTTTTTTTACAGATGGAGTCGTGGGTAACCGTTAGCGGCCTATAAAAATAAGAAACCTTAAAAGGATCGTGTCTACATATCAAAGTCAATGTTTCGTTTGTTTCAGACTCAAAAAGTAACATTCCATATTTGTGTTTTAATGACGTCTGAAGCATTTCAAAATTAAAATTAAATCACATTAAAGTTAAGGCTTCCAAAAACTGAACAAAAGTTTCCACACAAAATCAACCGAATAATAATAGCCCATTAAAAACTGGCGTTTCTGACGCGCGAAATCTCGCAAGCTTTATAAAACATACAAAAATGTTGTTTTCGCTTGCGTTTTTTGCTTGGGCTCATAATTAGATTTGGCGCAGTTACGCCCAAAAGTCCGAATTGTGAGCGGACACAAGTTACACGCTGAGAGCGGTTAAAAAATCTTTTCATATTTTATTTCGTTTCATCTACATATGTTTAATCTAATGGTAATACAGTGTTATAATTAATGTTATGAGACACACTAACTTTTTACTTTCATAAAACTAAGACAAAAAGTAATTTCTAAGCGCAATTTTGAATTTATTTCAAGCCTGATATGAAAGTGACTGTATGCTGATCGTAATGATCATGTAACAAGTAGGTAGGTAAAAATAATATATTTTTTTTAAATAATAATTACTTTCTTGTTATACTATCCTCTACTTGACCCTACTCGTATTCGGGCCAATCAACTTTTTTACCCACACTAATCTGTCCGCGACATTTTTTAAACAATTGCAGATTTTTGTAAGTAAACATGTTTTTCTGTAATTTAATAGATGGTGTACATGAATACATGCCATCCTACGTAAATTCAACCTATTAAATTAAGTATTCGTAGCTGCGCCTACAATCGAGGACTTATATACCTATCTATATAGCCGCAGCGTCAAATGTATACATAAACCTCATAATTAGTGGCGTAAAGGACTAAAGGTATATAGATATTTTTAACATCTTATATTTTCAGGAACTACTTACAATATTCCAAAAACCGTCGCTGCGTCTCTTAACTTAGATCTCCTAGCATAATGAGAGTCTGTCAAGAGGCGGTCCCGGCCTGATGAGGACGGGATAAAAATTCGATTACAATTAAATTAACAGAGTTATTATTTATTTTTCATTAGTAAAACTCGATCCTGGCTTCCCTATCGTTCTTTTTTAATCTTTACAATTGAAAAATAGGTTTCAACTTGACCTTTGATATATGTTTAATTCCACGAGAGTGAAGATGGAAGATAAAAATTAACCATTACTTACCACCTATTACATATCCATTTATTTCTAATTTGTATTTTTATGCTGAATCAGATTATGGTAAAAAACAATATTTACGGCAAACTTCAGTCGCAACATGCTATAATGCCACAGGTTTCCAATACATATTTCTAATATTTCCGGAGTACTCGTATGTCAGACATGTACCTACATAAAATTATGTAGATACCAGACTGGGATAGCTCTGGCCAGAGTGTTTGTCTATCATGTCCAGGGTTCCTGCATAATACCGCCGTATGCTTAATATTTTAAACTATTTAATTACAATTTTGTTTTAGTGTCACTTCTATTACCGTTTATTGAATATTCATTGCTGAAAATAAATAAACAAAAGGAGCGTGAAATGCCGGCTGTTATTCTTAACGCTGTTATTCCTCTTATCCTCATGTGAACTCCTCTTACAACGTTTTTTTTTAACCTATATCCTTTACAATGTTCTTTTAGATTTGGTATGTTATTTTTTTGAATCTAATCCTGTTTTGTACAGTAGTGTAGTGTAGACACTTTCAGTGTTACTTTACGTTACGATATTCCTCATGAGACTCTGATTTTTTTAACATTGTCGACTCAATTAATTGTCATTACACTCGCAAATGAAATGACGAGTATTTTTCTTCTGTGAAAAAGATAATATTAATAAACAGGGCCCATGATAACCACATACCACTATTTAACATCTTTATAACATAAATATTGTGGAAGAGCAATGAAGTATTGACTAGTATTCTCTGTTGATAGTTCCTAGGCTAGGCATGCCAGTTTAAGATCAGAATATTTTATTTCTGGGTAGATGTTGGCTTATGGTATGACAATAATATCAATAACAACCGGGGTTGTACCATAGATTAATTAATTACTACGTAATAGAGTCGTCGCTCCTTTGATTGCAGTTATATATTTTCACTTACCAACCGGCGCGGTGTTAGTAGCATGTCACCGAATACATTTCAGAGATAAATGGACAAAGCGAATTGGACTACTATGTATTGTATAAGTTCACATATTCCAGTCTATATGTCGGCGGCCGATCGTAAAATCCGCCAAATCACGAAATTCCTGGTGAAAATCGCGCCATTTCACGATATGCCTAGGGATTTCCTGATCTGGCGGATTTAGCGATCGGCCGCCGACATATACACGCCTCACAGTTGGGCACAGGCCTCCTCCCAGAATGAGAGGGTTTGGGCCGTACCCAGTGCAGAACTGCACACACACTAATTGTTTCGCAGGATTAACCAGGTTTCCTCATCATGTTGTCCTTAACCGTAAAACTCATGGTAAAGCTCCGAGGTGCGAGCCTGGGTTTAACCCCATGATTCACTGCTTGAGAGGCCAGAGGTCGAACCACTAGGCCACCACGGCTTTCACGGCAGGGATGTACTCGTACTCTATTTTATCAAGTAATGATTCACTGACTCTACCTACTCCGAATTTTAATGTCCGGTCCTTTTGTACGGGCTTTTACAATATTGTTTTAAATTCTTACACACGTAGGAATCCGCGAGTTATAGGTACTGGAAGTTATCGTCTGCTTACTATATTCTGTTCATTTGGTACGTTTATAGCTTAGTATAGGTGAGTGAGCAGCGCGATAAAAGCAGTAGCCGGCGGACCACACTGAAACGATCGGCTATAAAAAACAAAAGTTCGATTAATAAAATCGTGCTCGGCGTTTTCTTTTTAATCGCTAAATCATCAATAAGCAGCCTTTGCCATATAGCTCATAATTGAATTTTAGATTAATAGATTGCGTGGAAACCAATCTCGTTGCCCACGATTAAAAATAATTGAATTACATTTTAATTAGTTGGGATTATGGGATTAATTGTGTATCCGGTATTGTTTTGTGTGATTGATGGGTCCCTCCCAACGGTTAGCTGCCACTCTGGCCGCGTAACAGCCTTGTGATTGATGTTCGAGGAATGCGGGAACAAAATTGGATTATATCTCATTGGTTTCGTTAATGGCCGACTCTTATCATTTACGTTTTGGTAATTGACTTGCGTTTTTCTTCGTGTTGGTATTTAGTGTATAGGTCGGATTGATTTTATTTTTGACGGACTCATGAGTATTTATGATGTGCTTTATTGGTGGCATATTACATGAAAAGGTGCGTATTATTTTCCGTTGACATCTTTTAACTTTTATCTATGGTTCGTGTGTTATGTGTATGTGTTTCTATTTACTTTACATACACACGAGCGCAGTTAAACAAAAAATCATTACATTTTGCCCCACAAAAAGGCTTATAAACGATTAGGGAGTGTTCTCAATGCATGTTGATTGAAATATACATAAGTATATACTTTATATTTTGATTCAATGGTATAGGTAGTTATAGTTACGTGAAGTTTCATGAGAACTACAACCCAAGCTCTTTATATATTGTAGGTATGGTTAGGCTTGTGCCCATCAATGGATTGAATTATTATTATATTGCCCAACTTATGGATATCCCATGAACATGTATTACAATACAAGGACTCTTTATTGTACACCAGAAATAGTAAGCGATACAGAAAACAGGTACACAGAGAAAAAATTACAAGGTAAGCAATAGGCGGCATTATCGCTCATTGTCATTCATTGTATTGGTCATTGTTTACTTGAAGGATTCTAATACGGCTAAATCACTAACTTGAAATACTCTGAATTTCAAACACGTTGGAAAGGAATTAAAGGAAACACGAAAGAAAACATACAAATCATTTTAAATACATTTTATTGTACGTGAATACGTGATATTTTGATATTTTGAAATTGGCATTTGTAAACATGTTTACGCATTATAACAAAAAGATCATGGATGTAAGTGTCACCGATTGTATTGTTTATAATTTGTTTTCTTTGGTGCTATTTATAAATACAAATTTACATAAGTACCGATAATCATAAGTATCTACCGATAATTTACATAAAGTACCGTCGGCAAAGTAAAACATCATACAAATTAGATTATGGATAGTTAAAAATAATAAGCAGATGGGTAAACTTATGTGTATTTATTATTTAGCAACTTTGTGCATTTATATTTTTGATTTGCCTAACATTCACAGTTAAGTGATTTCATTAATTGTTTTTTTTTGAGTTCAGAAATAATTAAAGGCATTTAAAAAAAAACAGTATTCGGTGTATCGGCGTAAAATGAGAATTCTACGCCATTTATCGAAATTATCTATAAAATTATCACTTTTTTTCTATAAAATAAAAATATTGCTCAAATTATTATAAACCTTTCCTTGTTTCAATCCCTTAAAAACAAAAGTATATTCACTAATTATAAATATTTTCTTGAGACAGTTAAGGCGATCCATTAAGCTAGTATCTTAATTATATAAATAAATAACAATAAGGCTTACAATTGGACGGAGATTTAAGTACATTCTTTACAGTATAATAACCTAGCTAATACTTTTTACTAAATATAATAATATAAGGCCGATTCACACGTGTTTATTTTTAATAGGCAGGTGTACGTCAGACCTATTATTTAAAAGAGAGCTAACAATCATATGATACAGTAAAATATTATTTTTAGCAATTTTTAGAAACAATCCACAAACGTATTACGTCCTGCCTCTATTTTTTGTAACTGACGAGCTGTGAATCCTGTTTTGATATAATTCACAAGTCACTTCAACTGATCAGTGATGATCATCACGCTATACTGATCACTGTTACTCTCAACTGATCATATCCGTATGGTGCCGCTGCCTCAGCATTTCTAAGCGAATCTCGTGTTCCCTCGCTGCCATTCTCAGCGCTGCTATACTGGAACTCCTTCTTTCTACTTCTGGTGCTGTGGATGGAGGTGACTCGCTGCCAGGCGATATGGGGGGTGAGACCGGCGGAGGCTCGGGGGATCTTCTGGGGGGTGCCAAGCCGGCAAGGAGGGAGTGGAAGGGGGGAGACGAGTACAGAGGGGCACTGAAGAGGGGCGGGCGCGAGAGTGGCGCTCCTAAGTACTGACTGCCGAGCATTGGTGCACTGGTGTATCTGTTGAAGAAGAAAATATTATGATTCCATTTTCGTTTCTCCATTAAACCTTTTTGCTGACGGGGCTGCATTATTGTTATACTAGTTTTTGCCCGCGGCTCCGCCCGCGTGGTATTCGGTTATCGTGCGCTGTTCCCTCGGGAACTGTGCATTTTTACGGGATAAAAAGTAGCCTATGTCACTCTCGGGCCCATAAACTATCTCTATGCCAAAAATCACGTCGATCCGTCGCTCCGTTACGGCGTGAAAGACGGACAAACACACAAACATACAAACGCACTTTCGCATTTATAATATTAGTATGGACAATGAAGTGGTCGAAAAAAGGTTTATAATTTTTGTAAACCCAAACTTACTCAGTGTTATCTTACAAACATATATATCTACCTAAGAACGTTGCAACGTTGCAAGTTAATTAAAGCTTATAAAAATTAAACCGCAATTTCAAAGTTAAGTTAAAACTAATTTTATGTCACAGTGTCTGTTCAGGTCATAAAGTTGATTAGTCATTAATTAGTTCATCGTATTGTGAACCGCAATACACAGCCTTCATCGAACGGATTAAAGTGATTAAAAAATAATTATAATTGTTAGTAGCGTTAAATTGATTAGATAAGAAACAAATTATGATTACTGAAGACTAATTTAATTAAGAGAATATTGTTTGCTATTGTTGGTAAGATTTGAGGGGGAGGGGATAAAAAAAAGAACAAGTGCGAGTTGTATTCGCGCAGTAAGTTTGAAAGAACAAGTTTAAAAAACAAATTACTCGTAAAATGAGCTAAGTGGGTCTCCTGATGGTAGGAGATCATCACCGCCCATAAACATCTGCAACACCAGGGGTATTGCAGATGCGTTGCCAACCCAGAGACCTAAGATGGGATACCTCAAGTGCCGGTAATTTCACCGGCTGTCTTACTCTCCACGCCGAAACACAACAGTGCAAGCACTGCTGCTTCACGGCAGGATTAGTGAGCAAGACGGTGCTAGCAATCCGGGCGGACCTTGCACAAGGTCCTACCACCTGCAAAAACCTGTTTGCTTTAAGAGCTACGACTAATGCACTAAAGCCTAGAAAATTTGTTTTACGAACTATAATTTTAGTTCACTACTTAGGAGTCACCAGTAACGAGCCCTTATTCCTCGCAGTGCCACCAACTTTTTGCACCAGTGGTTTAGGAAATGTCTTTCTTCGTGGTACCACCTGAATAACGAGCATGCATCACGCATTGATGAAAAACCAAGTTCGATTCCTGGAGCCGAGTTTTTGTCTTTCCTATTTTTTGAACGTATTCTATATCTGAGGCCGAATTGCCTAGTTTCTGACGCTCGCGATTGCAATCAAATGACAGTTTTTGTATGCGAAATGGTTTTTATACATTTTATTTATCTATCATTAGTCATAGACTAGTGTATTTCAATACAGAAATGTAAATGTTTAGATAGTTGGGGGAATTTTAATATTTATGACATCAATTGACGTTATTTCGTTTAAATTTAGTTAAATACCTATCCAAACCAAGTGTTGTCACGGTTTATTTAATAGAATTGGTACACTTTATATTCCCGCATGCAAATCGGTTATCAGATAAAAAATAGCCTATGTCACTCTCGTGACCATAAACTCCGTTTCGACGTGAAAGACAGACAAACATACACACAAACATATAAACACACAAACTACAAACACACACACTTTCGCATTTATAACATTAGTATGGATAACACATTCAATGAATTACCTAAACGACGCCAAAGCGTTGGTGTCAAAGGGCTTCCTGAAACCGAATCCGAGCTGTGAGAAGGGGTTCGGCATGGAGGCGACGACGGAGGGGGGCGGCGCCCCCGCTGCGCCCCCCAAGTAGGGGTTGTAGGGATGGGCTTGGGGCCCCACTTTTTCCTGCTTTCGCCACTTGGCTCGCCGGTTTTGAAACCACACCTGAAACAATACAACGGCTATTATGAATTTATGCAAACTTGAATATTTCTATTGTCTTTCAAATTCAAATCATTTATTCAGTAAATAGGCCGCAATGGGCACTTTTACACGTCATTTCTTAAACTATCAGCACTTTTGGAAAGACCATCATTGCCAAGAAACTTGGCAGAAAGTAATTTTTTCAAAATAAAATCATTACAAATACAATACTTAATTAAAAACTACAGTATAATAGGTATTAAAGAAAGCAAGTTGAGTAGAAGCTTGTAAAAAGTAACGTTACTGATAGACTGACTGGCAGACCACAAAGTTAACCACTGGAGCTCTAGAGACTTGGTATTTAATTTCTCCAGGACCATTGAGGTGAACTACGGAATTTCAAATTCTCACGAGACAGAACTACCTTTTATTATTTTTCCATAAAATTAAAGCCGCGGGAGCAATCTATTGATACTATAACTAACAAGTATTTAGTGTTCACATTTCAGTTATATTTCAAATTATCTCTGAATTTTATACTTAATTGCCTTGCCAATGGATTCAGCTCAATATAATATAAGTCGTTATTTTTAATTATTTCTTTTTATTGATATTAATGTGTAACGCCATTCTTAATTTTTTAAAAATGTTACTAGCTAACCAGGTCTTAATAACGTCGTTATTAATTAAAAAATATCCAAAACAAGCCAATTTACGTAGCTATAATTATGTCAATAAATTACAATAAAACGTAGCATACATAAAAAATCCCTCAGCATCCAATATCTCAACATGCAATATTTATAACGTTCAATATTTATGAGACGAAAATTTAAAATATACGAAACAGTACAGTCATTATGTAAACTGCTATTTTATGGCAATTTAAATTAATTCACTTATGATAAATGCGCTGGTAAAAACTCTTAAACGCGTTTCTGTAAATGTCGATGCGGGTTTAGCGGATGCTGCGATTACAAGAAATTCTACTGTATTTACATCCATACACGCTGTAAAATCATCTTATACTTGAACAAATAAAGTCTTTATTTCACTGTGTAAAGGTTCCGTTTAACAATGGGTAATATTATAAATATGACTTCATACGGTGTTGAAGCTTGCGAATTCATAAATGTTGTAATTGGTTGTGCTTGGAATGTACGGCGGCAAAAAGGCCGGGTGGCCTTAATAGCGACAGCGTTGCGGTAATAAGGCCTGATCGTTGGTGATATAGTGCGGCTTTACGTTTATTAGAAAAGTTTTCACGGAGTTTCACATTCTCAGTGTAAGTACTTATTTGAAATTATATGTAATGGCAATCGTTATCCCTTAAAAGTACGCGAAACTTGTTTAACATTTCTCAGATGACGTTCCTAGATTGTAATTTATTTATAAACCGATGCATTCGAAAAATGCATGCAAACTTATCTAATTAGCAAACCGTTTGAAGAAATGATAAATTAAAATTGCACTTTGATCAAATAAAAAGTATATTATCAAGATCTTTGATAAGCAAATTGATTTGGTTACCAAAGTCCTTGAAACTGCATTTTTTTTTAAGATAATTAGACTGGTTAACTGTTAAGCGACGGGCAGTGAACGAGCGGCAGTAGAGGTCAAACCCTTTCTTTTGGACATCCGCAATCTGGTTATGGAATGCCCTTTTTAGTATTCCTCTTCCAAAATATTTCCATACACACTTATATTAGCATATCTCTTTCGGAATTCTTCCATCATCTATCTTGTGCACATGTCCAACCAAACCGCGGGGTAACGCTGCTGGATTATGGGACGTTTGAGCCGGGTACGATGCAGGGGGAGGGTTTTAAGATAGTTTATATGGCGAAGCATGTTGGGGATGAATTTAGAGAAATGTAAATTTATAGCTTATTTCATAGTTTAGATGTTTTTAAGCCTTAGTTTGTTGGTATAAGATTAAGTTGATTTTGTTTTTTTTTTGTAAAATTTTGTTGTACTTATTTTTGTTTATTATTTAAAGTTCATGACTTGGTAAAAAATAAACAAACTTAACATTCGAGTCGCAACATCATCTTTTATGCGACAAAAAGTTCTCGTATTAGGTATACTCTATTGTTACTGTAATATCAAATTAATTAGAAGGCACTTCTATTACTAAGTGTCTGTTCAACTTCTCTGCTATCTATTTCCTCGACCCGTCAAAAGTACTAACAAACCACCACCACTGTTTAGTCTAACAACTGGTAGCATGGTGTAAGGTTGTGTCACTCTGAAGATGAGCTCTGGTTGAGTTCGAAACGCGTCAGTGTATTGTGGTGGTGGTGATAGATGGGTTTGTGTAATTTGTGTGTGTTCTTACAGTGTGGAGGTGGAGGAACTGCATGAACACGCATAATTTGCATAGACTTAGCTATCTCAAGGTCGCGGGTGAGCAAAGAAATTATTATAGTTCATTGATATGGACCTCCGCAAAGTAACGCCTGATTCAATAAATTATTTAAAAGTAAGTTAGTTGTCGTAATAAATGTAAACTCAAACAAACGCATCAGTGTTAAAATCTCTAACACAAATGCTATAAGAACTAAACTCGATTGTGACCGCTGAACATGTTAACATAGTTTCAAGTATTAAAGCAACGAAATATCATAAACAATTACAAACAGTAACATACAGCATAATTTGTCCGGAAGCAAAAGCTAACCACTTAACTGACTTGTAATTGCCGGCGGAATGGCCGGCCGGCAAAAACCGACCAGGTGCCAGCCCTAATGGCTTAACAACGCATTACGGTAATGGGCTAGTGGACGGAGGCCTTAAGAACTCGCCGGGGAAAAGATTTTTAACCGTCAGGCATTTCATAGTACATGGTTTCACGAACATGCGTTATATGTGCTTAACGTTAACCGTTCAAGAAAAATTTCAGACCAAATAAAATATAGACTGAGGTAAGCTCTGCAGACAGCAAAGTAAGGCCGGAAAAATTATAGTTCTCCCTTGTGGCAACACTTCTACTAACCAGACTTCGTGACAATATTTGTCCCGATTTCCGTTTTTCTTTTTTTGTTTTGCAAAATATCATGAATAAATGCTTTTTTTTTTCAGACTTTCCTAAGCAAACGTGTTGATAATAACTATAATAAGTACCCCTGATCTTACTTTCTTTGTTGCTCGCAAAACCCTATTTTTAAGAAACAATTGAAATACTAACATGCCACGCGTTTATGTTGATATAAATACCTACCACTACCACTAATCGCCAATCTAACAAGCTTTTCTTTAGCTTGCCCTGTTTATTTATTTTGTTTTGGTATTTTTTTAGGTTAAATCTTGGAATGGAAGCTAAGCTAAATTAGACCCACTTCCAGCGATCCAATTGACTTTAAATTTGACATACTTACGTAAATTTGGTGATAATAATCTGGTAGTGACATCTTGGCAGTCCTTACAGTATCGTCTCTGCAGGAGGGAACTCCTCAATGGTTAATACTACCGACTTGAGATTTGGCACGGATATGAAGTTTAAATGACAATGCAAGTAAAATCAACAGTAAGTATAGTCAGCAAAAAGCCTGTATTAAAAAAATGATTTTTAACAGAAAGTTATTTTTTTTTTGGGGATAAATATTTTATTTTTAATATTACCCTGCATTACATTGACGATTCGTTAAATATTAATATTATTTAGAATTGTCATATAAAGTTACTTTCATACAAAAACTGACAAACACAAAGAAGAATCCTAAGTAAAGCGTCATTTTACTCCCCCAAGAGAGACCAATGGAATCAGCTGCGGGCGGTGCAAGATCATCACTGATGACCCCATTTAGTAAACAAGGGGGTTTAAATATACCTTTATTGCAACCACACCATTACTTAAAACAGCCTTTATAACGGCGCAGCCACGACTGCTTTGAGGCGACGACGGTCATTGCGCGTGATGCCAATTAACTTGTTCGAGGTAAGAGTGTTAGCCGCTCAATGAATAGCGAAATTAATCGTCGGGTCGATGCCGCATAGTTGTGGTAAGGAGGTAGTCGAAGAAACAGAATCGAACGATTTGACTTCCTTTGGAATGTTTTCAAAGTTTGCTGCAGAACGCAGTTATTTATTTTCATTGTAGTAAGTATATTTTGCTATTGCACGATGTAAACGTCTTTGGTTTTTGATGCGAATTTAAAACCAAATAGCATACATGACTGTCTGTTCTAATCCGAGGAAATTTTGATAAAATCCTTTTTAGTGCACCTGTTTGATACTCAACGAATAATCTGCCTGTTTTTTAAGTACAGATGAGTTTTAATTTAATTTAATTTTATTAATCACGAGAACTCGTTATTTCCCATAGCCATGGAATATGGAATTTCTGAGTAAAAATCCTGAATATCCTTAAAAACAAACTTTAAAAACAGAACAATGAAGCCGTACTATCTCATCTACATTTATTATTACAGATACGCGGGAACCGGAAACGCGATTTGTATCGCTAATTAAATTTAGTGCAACATAAAGATACCAAAAATATTTCAGATAGTACGCTTCAATTAAGATAGCGTATCAATTTCTATAATTTAAACTTCTGTGAGCGATATTATGTAAGTCAATATATAAATATACATTCAACCTTAAAGTATGCATTTTATTCACACATAAATACTGGTCATTGGATAAATAGGGCACAGCTCTGACTGTCTGCTGTAAGCAAAGTTTCATACTCTAAGCTCTACATTTTTGACATTTAAGAACATACCTACTTAAAAAAAACAGACAATTCCATTACAAATGTAAATATTTTCCTTCAATTATATTTACTTATTGGTACCAAATTTGGCCCACCCTAGATAAAAAAATACCTATACTGCATGCATTAAGGCCCACATTTTCTGCCGCTCAGTATATTCAATATTATTGTTCAATGTTGAATTTACATCGATTTGTATTCAAATAATTGCACCGATTATTCGTAAATAAATAGTTTTACTCGTAGAGCTGTGTGGGTGCACTCAGCTCTGTTATTTTATTGAAGTCATCAACGAATAAAGCAAATGGATGAGGCATAAAAGTAATATTGAAATAATATAGCCATAGAATTATTAATAAAAGATCAATTTCACTACGATTTACTTGACAAAAGTATAAGATGTCAACATGGCATTAGTAGCACAAAGGTTCGACCCTACCATTCAATTTGTTTGACTGTACCTATAATATTAATACTGTTTACTGTTTGAATTTATTTACAAAGAAAAGCTGCAATAAATTTTGATCTAATTCTCAAAGAAAAACCGTTTATCTTATGAGATTATGCCGCGTGGCATTATGCTGAGGGACCTATTTAGCGTCATGTTATGTCTTGTATTTGTTCTGTTTGTTTTTATAGCGTTAAATAAATGTATTTTCTTTCTTTCTAGATAAAAACTCTTAAAACACGTTTATTTTATTTGCAACTAAAATGCCTTCTCCACTCATGTGCACCAACATAAGAGCGCAAACTTTTATTATAGTGATTGCAGCGTCTATGTTCATTCGATTCGGTCTGCACTGATTAAGGGTTGCAGTGACAAGTCCTTCAAAGCCTGAGAACCAAAATACACCTCTTATTCCACACTTACATTCGTAGTTATAAAGTCGCTTTTCAAAAGTAACATTAATCGCGCTGCAAGAACTATAATTTTGTAATGTTGGCTGAACTGGATTTTTATGTGTAATTATTTGATTTGTTGTAATTTGTACTTTGTTAAGATACTTACGTTAGTGTGGGTAGTAAAGCAACGTAGTTTATAGTAATTATAGTATGAAGTGAACTTACTTGTATTCTAGCTTCAGTTAATCCAATCTTCATGGCCAATTCTTCTCTGAAACAAAAATTACCAATGTTATTTTCGAATGGTCTCCATTTAAAACCTAAATGCTTATTTTACGTACCTATGTAAGTGTAAATTTAGAGACCAATTATTATTCTGATTATATCCTCAGACAGTATTATTATTAAATTGCCATTGCATTTAGGTTAATGTGGAAGTTATATAAATACGTAACACCTACTGATCTAATCCTAAATTAAACAAAACTTGTGCTATGGGTATTATAATAAGGGATAAACTTATACTTAAAAATACACACTTAGTTTAATATTAAAGATCCAAGACAGGAGAACAATAATTCGTATTTTCCGTACAAAATATCTGTCCCGATTGGGAATCGAAACCGGGCCTTATTATCTACACTGGGGATCACGATCGTTTTTCGCCATTTATTTCCGTCACACGGTACGGGATGAGGGTAGAAAACCGGTTATGAATGCGACCGCGAGTGCTCCGGTGTTATGCTATACAGCTTCGGGTTCTCTAAGCACTAGGCCACTAGGTAGGGCCGTCTTTCACCTACTCGTATTACAGGCCCTGGGCACAACATGCTGCATTCGGTAGGTAGGCATGATTTTTAAGCGAGAGTGAAGTAGTTATCGGTTAACGTTTGTAAATGGAGTAGGGACTGGGGGGCCCCAATGTGTCGCAGTGCCCTGAGCACGTGCCCATAGTGTCCAGTGGGGAAGAGGGCCCTGCCGCTGGGTCAACAAATATATAAATGAGACTAGCTTTTGCCCGCGGCTCCGCCCCCGTGGAATTCGGTTATCACGCGCTGTCCCTCGGGAACTATGCATTTTTCCGGGATAAAAAGTAGCCTATGTCACTCTCGGGCCCATAAACTATCTCTATGCCAAAAATCACGTCGATTGGTCGCTCCGTTACGGCGTGAAAGACGAACAAACATACAAACACACAAACACACTTTCGCATTTATAATATTAGTATGGATTATTAAGGTGACTCACCTAGTGAACACATCAGGGTAATGCGTCCTCGAAAACGCTTTCTCCAGCTCTTCAAGCTGGAAGCTCGTGAATGTTGTCCTGTACCGCCTCTGCTTTCTTTTCGGCGCGAATTCGTCGGCGTCATCGCTGTCAGCGGAGCCAGGAGGGGGGCGGGAGGGGGAGCGGTCCGCTCGGGAGAGATCGGGCGTCGTTCGGGGGGAATCGTCTTTCGGAGTCTCCGACACACCCATGGTGAATTTTGGTTGGAGTTCTTGAGCGTAGTAATCTGAAAGAGAAGAGTTAGAGCGTTTGAGAATTAGGATAGTTTGGCACCGTCAGTCATTTGACATACTTTTAATGAGCTTGAAAAATATGATTTTGTAAGGCTATAGCGAGCTGTAACGTTACTTATTTGTCTAGTTAATTGATTATTGACTCTATAGTTGGCAGGCCTCCTACTAGGTTGACTGGCGATAATCGACAGTTGCAGGGAACCGGTGGATGTAAGTGTCAAGTTGTCATCGTGGCGTTCTCAGGGGGAGAGGTTTTTGTTCAACAGTGGACAACTTCCGGCTGATGATGAATCAAAATAGAGAAGATGAGTTGTTTTCCGATTGATTTCGACTTATCATCACTGACGTCACGTAAAAAATTTAGGCGATCCGGGGGGATCGAGTTCTTACCACGCTCTATCACTGTTCTGTGTTCATTCATCATAGACAAACAAAGGCAAAGACTTCGTAGTCATCTAGATGTAGTCATGGCGGTAAATGACAAGACAAACAAATAAGCGAGAATTAACTCGAGTCAAAAACCCTGCAATTAGTCGTCACGCTACGTCTCATAATTAATAATTAAGAAACAAATTGATTCCTTCAATCACCACTAATTAGCTGCATCATGCAAATCTACTTAAGACGGATTAGAAGTCAAATGCTATACAAAGATGATTTACGACTTGAGAGTTTTTAAAATCTTGGAATTACAATGTAACTGACAGAAGCAATAATCAGTGAGAAATGTCTAAAAACTAGTAGTATTGTACTTCAAAAGCGAATTCAACAGTATTATAATATGGGCATTAAAATACAATGTCGTGCCACGCGGCGATCATTTACCTACAATGGTAATTTGGCCCAACAGTTTTCTTGTAATCAATTACAATGTTGGCTTTAATTGTTATTGCCTTAATTACGCTCTGATTATGGTATTATGGTGATAATTGGGCTGCTGTTATGTTTCAGAGAATAAGACGTTATGTTGCAAGATATCTTGTAAGTCATACAAGCCTATGCTCGTGGCTTCGCCCGCATGTCCTGTTAGTTCTAGTGCCTCAATTCAAGTTCCGGGATTTCGCTAAGTTCCCGTGGGGATTCTGCAAAAAATACTCATTGGTCCTTATTAAAGTTGTATGAAGTACTTACATCTGTGCCAATTTTCAAGTCTCTACTCTAGTTTTAAAATAACGTTTGGAATTTCGGAATGATGTATGCGTACATACATCCCGGTTTCGTATGATCGGAATAAAACGTAACCTATTTGTTATGTCAGAAATCTACCGTATATAGCATTAAGTAGTAATCCACAAACACACATACATTCACAAAGTTATTGTTGAATTACCTTCAAATATGGAAACTCAACTTTCTCGAGTGAACTCTACATTTATAATATAGTTGATGCCTGGCATCACAATATCCTCTACCACATTATTTATCATAACAATACGTCGAGGTAAGTAGAGTTCACTAGGAAAGTAGAGTTATCCCATCTGACGGTAGGGAATTTAAGTATCGAATGTCCATGCTTGCAAATCGTAATTATACCCTCCCATTGAGTTGACTTAGGAAGGTAGAATTGCCACATTTACGATAGTGAATCCAACGCTTTCAAAACGAAAACATCCCTTTACATAACATTTATCTTATCATACAACACGAAACACACGTCACAATAAAACAGTTTACAAATACAGTAAATAATTCACCCAGCCTCGCGTGCGAACGTCACAATAATGCGTAAATTAGTTTTGCATAATTGCAATGTCGTTACAATTTTTCAATATGACATCATAATATTCAGTATTTTATTAAAGGAAGTTGAACGCGCGAGATCGCGTGTGATAGCGTGCTCTAATTATACGAGGGAAATTCACAAATTGCCACTTTACATCCCGACGGGGTTTTATAGGCCGTGTCAAGTGCAAAATTGGAACTTCGTATTTTGCTGTCCCGCTGCCGCTTATATTGTTTAACTAGAGTTTACCCGCGTCTTCGCACGCTCAAACTATTCGAAATGGTAGTTACTATTGAAACTCCGGGATTTCACGAAATTACCCTGGGAATTCCTAAACTTTAGATCCCGGTCTTCATTGTAGTTGTGTTAAGAATATTTTATTCCTCTAAAAACAGCTGCCCAGTTAGTTATCCCTGTCCCGTGGGAATACACACACATACACACACACACAGACTTTCGCATTTATAATATTAAGTAGAATACTGAAAGGGAGACGGTACGACACGAACACAAACTCAGATTTTCAAATTTAGTAGGAGCCCCCCTCCCCCTCAGTATTACATACGTTGTAGGTGACACTGGCAGATAACTTTTTTTTAGTTGACCTGCTAGACAGAGGTCAATCTGTATCGCTTCTGATGGCGCCATAAAGTAAACCCACCCTAAAGTAGGTAAAAGTGATTTTAACGTCGCTAAATAGGTAATATGTGAAACAGCAGGGTTACTACGAAACTCGAATTTCGTGTCGTGCGGTCCCTCTCGATCTCGTATTAAGTAGTATAAGTGTCGAAGGGACCGCACGATACGAACTTCGAGTTTCGAGTTTCGTAGTAGCCCTGCTGAATTGCAAGTGGAGAGTTAAGACTAGTTAAAAAAAACCTAACTAGTCAATGGCATATTTAAAATTACGTAATAAATGTAATGTATATAACGTAATCCAAAATTCAAATTCAAATCATTTATTTCGTGTAACAAAAAACACATAATATATTGGTAAATACACTTAAGAAGGGGTTAGTAACTCATACACATACATACTTATAACTAAAGAAAAGACAATTCTAGCTACCACTGTATTGAGCTGGCAGGGGAATGTAGTAATGAGTGTGTGTATTTAAAAAACATAAAATTGTGGCAAGTAATTACATATTTACTTATTTACAACGTATTTGCATTAGTATTGTCTGTTTACGTGCGTAGTCAGGGCACCGACTTAACCTACCCGAACAGTATTTCATAAAACTGCGTAGAAAAATATTAAGAATGTTAAAAATCGAATGTATAAATATATTAGTACCACGTCCTTGTTTAGAGCAGCGGCCTCCAAAATTAGAATTGCCATGATGTTGTCCAACCTCCGATAGGAGAGGAATGAAAAGAAGAAGAAGATAAATATATTTTATGTGTATTTTGTGTGCCTGCTGTTAACATTCCGGCGTTACTTTGCTAAGTATTATTGTAAATGGTGTTAATAGTGCGTTCGTTACGTGCGAAAAATATTTTATTTTACATGCGGGGGGAGCAACTTTGCATAGCTGGACTGCTCTACTTCGTCGAGCCGTAATAGGGATGATGACACCACCAATCGACTGACGTACTTTTTATGAGCTGCCAAAACAAATTATCCCAGAAAGTTTCAATGGTAATAGCGAATTATGACGTCACTATTCGGCAACTCAATCAACTAACTATTTATTTGTTTTAAAGCAACGAAAAATCTAATTTTACAGTAAATCGAAAATTAATCTGGTTTTCAGGGTTAAAATAAAGCGTTTTTTTACTAGAGTTGTGCTTTCGAATTATTTTTTAATGGCGTCATCATCCCTATTTAAGTTTATTGGTTTTACTTTATAAAATAGCAATTAGGTATGCGAGAAAATGAGGCAAAAAGACAACATCGGTAATAATGGCGTTAGATTAAGGCAGAGGGAGGTTTCTAACCCTCTGTTCTCCAGCTATCGGCGCGGCTGTCATAAGCACACCCCTCGCCACCTAATTTTGGCACCTCTAGCCACCTGATGTTGATATCCCTTGCCACCTAATACGGCCTGATAGATCACTCTACTCTTACACAAAAGAGCCGATAAAATTATATGGCCATTTTTTTGATATCACGTAAAAAGGATTAAGATAATTTGAGAAAATTTCAAGTAAAGCATCTTTTTCAAGCTAGTTTTTTTTAAATGTAATTAAAATAAAAAGAAGAAAATAAAAGATAAAAGTAAAAATATCTAGATAACACAGATCGGCTCTAAAAACCAGCAACAAGGCTCAGAAAAACGACAACAGATAGTGTTTATTGATACATATGAACACCTGGTATTATTTACTTCTATTAATATAACATGTAATTTAATAATCATAGGAGATTAGTTTTGAAAAAATATGCCTCTTTATATACATTTAACGACATTCACAAATGATTAATTTGATGAGATGAAAGATATTTTTGACTTTGAGTTTGATTTTGATTACGCGCTGAAAGCAACCCAGTCCAAGCATAATGTATTACATAATCAGGTTAATGCTGATGTCATTGCCATGTTTTCCAATTAAAAATAATAATACACACTCACATTTACCGACTCCCATTGGCACACAACTATATTTGTTCCACTACACGTATCACTACAATCTTGCTCGACCGACGCTTTGTGAATGAAACAATCCAATGTTTCTATAATTACTTGCGATAAGGAATAATTACCTATACTTGGATTACTTAGATAATGCAATTTCCTTTCGGTAAGCCCCGATATCGCGATTGGATTAGTTGGTTATATATAGAAAATTGATAAGAAAATGCAGTGGATTAAGCTAAATGAACTTTAGGATTTTACTATGGTATCTACCTACGGTATATGTAATATCTATAAGCGATTCCTGGAAAGTTTTTATTTATTTGGGCCATCAACAGCAATACAGTACATTATAATAAGACTAAGGTACTAAACAGAGAGCCAGTAATAGATGTCCACAGAAATACACTTTGACCCTAACACAGACACAAAAACTTTGTTACTGAATGAGTGTACAAGAGTTAGCATGAATTATGATTATGTGTATGTGTGTGTGTGTGTGTGTGTGTGTGTGTGTGTGTGTGTGTGTGTGTGTGTGTGTGTTTGTTTAACCCCATGCTCCAACTAAAGTTTGAAGTGAAGTAGGTACCTGGGCGACACGACACACACACACATATACAAGAACTAGCTCTTGCCCGCGGCTTCTCCCGCATAGAATTCGGTTATCGCGCGCTGTTCCCTCGGGAACTGTGCATTTTTTCGGGATAAAAAGTAGCCTAAATATGTCACTCTCTGGCCCAACTATCTCTATTTACCATCAATTTATGCTTCTATCAATCCACCAAAGCCAAAGTTTACCTACCATTGAAGCTGTTCTTGACTCTCTTAATCAGGCTTTTATTTCTGGCCAGAATTGAAATGAAATGTACCAGTGAAGTTATAAGTAAGTATACCCCGTTACCAAGCGGGTAGTTTGGTGGCTACCTAACATTAGTGATGGATGTGCAATACAAAAAACAAGTTTTTTTATCCACATTGCACATCACATCACTAATATTAGGTTACCGAACTGCCCGCTTGATAACAATGTCTAGTCATAGGCGAAACATGTTAGCAAAAATAAATATAATTATTGAGCTTTTTCCTCATGCACTGACAAGCAATAAAAACAGCTTAACTTCTTGAAATTTCTTACAAGCTGTATTCATTCTTTTTGCTCGCCAGTGCAATTCTGACACACCGGAATTCGTTATGATTAGGTCTCATTCACCTTAATTGTTAATCTTATCGACGAAGTATTTGCGTCAGTAGATATAACGTACGATCGCACGTAAGATATAACAGCATGAATGAAGACAAAATTTGTCGAAGGGAATAGCCTTACAAATTGACATAATAGCGCAATAGATATGGGGTATCTAATTGAGATACACTTTGTGTACTCGCGCCACGTGTAGTATGTGTGTATCACATATCTTAATATTTGAAATTGCAAAGTCTAAGGCGCTCTAATCTATTGATTAGTGTTAACTGACGGTTAAATGTGATGACGTCTCCGTCTATTCCAACAAAACAAATAGAGGCGGCATCACATTTAACCGTCAATTAACACTAATCAATGGATGTGTAAACAGCCCGTAAATAGTCGAAGCGTGCTGTATTGCTCATCGGCCTTCCTCTTTTGTTTTCTAGAAAGTTTCTATCGAACGACGGCAGATCCCGTCACCGGCAAAATTGTCCTCTAACAGTCATAGCCATAGTAAAAAAGTCTCGTCAACAGCTCCTGCCACACGAATCAACGAGCTGGCAGCTTTCCTGGACAAAGACAGCTATTCAAAGAGGGAACTCTGTTAGCATCTTGTAAACATGCTTAAGAAGGGCCGGGGTACTTCTATTTTAAAATTTTAGGGTTTGGATTGAAAAAGATTAGAGTAATATTTTTAAATCACAGAGTTCGCTTGGTCAAACCCATCTATTAATTTCAGATGAAGCCAACACGTCTTCTTGTAAACCGAGCTGCTTCAACGTTCTTGGATAACGCTCGCTATTATTGTTTAAAGTTAAAATATAGTCCCATGGAAAAGGATTACCTTAATCCGGATGATCTGATACGGAGATTCTGATCTTTATTTACTTACCTGTACCCTAAATAAGGACGTGATTTGAGGTTGTAATACTGACATAACGAGTATAATTCAGAGTAGTTAAAATAAACTCTAAGGTAACTTATCTTTTCGACTCTACGTAGATGATTCATGATTGAAAATCGTAATGAGTTTTGATGAATCACGTGGGCTATTAATCATCTAGACATTTGTACCTTCATATATTTATTTCTATCTATCTAAAAGTACTTTGTTCATAAGTGATATACTAAAATAATTTTGGAAAATCTAAGTGAATAAAATCATACAGTATCAGTGGATCAAAGGTGCGGGGAATATTGTAACTATGACCAAAGATATGGTGGTATGATAGTAATCGAATGAGATAAGACATAATTTTTTTATAAATTAATCCCAACAGATAAGATAAAAAAAATCAAGCTAAAAGGATCTACAGATTTGAAAACGATAAAGCAAAGAACGATTTGATTGAATACCTAGAAACGCGACATTTTTGTTTTTTACCATTTAATTATTTTAAACTGAATGCGTTTCATTATTTAACAAAATAAAGCAAATTCTAGAAATCATGATTGTAATCGTGTGATAAAATGCTATAATCTTATTAAAAGATGACATAAATAATCGTAATTTTATAATTAGTGATAAGGTGGCCAAAGAACGTTAAACCACTACATCCTGATGTAGTCAGATAGGTAGCCATTATCAAATAAAACATTGTTGCTGAACATAGACATTTATTTGGGAACAAATAAAAGGTAATAAGGTAGACTGGAAGAGATCCCTTTAAGGGATAAGTTCGCCTTTGTACATATTTGTTTTTTTTTGTCAACTGTACCTATTTTACTTATTTTGTACAATAAAGAGTTTACATACATACATACATACATACAAATTGAAATCATTTATAGGTAGATATCCCAAAGCTTTAAAATCACTATTATCACTAATCAGGGCAAACAGCAGTGAGTCTGGCCAACATTCGAAAAAACGAAGTGATAATGTAGTTGGTATTTAATATCGTTCCTCTCTGAGAATACTGTCATACTCGTATTTTGATTTTTTTATTGTACCATTTTATCAGCATATTTTACATATGCATTCGTGCAAATTTACAGCTTTCTAGCATTAATAGTCCCTGAGCAAAGCCGCGGACTGACGGACGAGACAAACATGGCGAAACTATAAGGTTTCCGTTTTTGCCATTTTGGCTACGGAACCCTAAAAATTGAATCGTTATTACCAAACGGCGCTGATAAACGGAAAATTGTTTAACCGAGCCACAAGCAAAGCACGCCTGTATTTTCTTAAATTAAGATTTACATACAAATTATCAGCGATGTATATCATTAACGTTGTTATCACTATTTTTTACCTTCCTTTACACGTAAATAACTAGTCATAATTGTGATGAAATCATTGCATTGGTTAATAATGTAGTGAATCAAGTTTCTAAAACGAATTAGATTTAATTTACTTAAATAGCGATATCCTTCCTTGTTACTTTGTTTCGTAGAATCCATGCTAGGGCTCTGCGTGCGGAAATGTGTATAATTGATAGTACATACATTATCTTTATCCCAATTATGTATAACAACGCTTAATGAACACAACATAGTACGTGTTGTGTAGCAAGTATACTTTAATCAAGCATTTTATACATTTGAATCTCACGAATGGCCGAAAACCATTTTCCAGACTGTGCATTCAGTCTAACATAAAGCCAGAGTCAATATTATACCTACTCAGCGGCATACAATTTGGCATAATACATACAAAATTACTTATTGCTGCGTATATTTTTGAGGACCAAATTTTTTACCGCTCAGTATATCTTTACTCAATTTAGATTATGATAAGCCCTTATGAATAGCGAAGAATCTGCCACCTTTGCTGAGAAAAATCTTCAGAAAAAAACAACAAGGTTTTTTTTCAAAATACATCTGCAATGTTATCTTTTAACCCCCGATGTAAAAAGAGGGGTGTTATATACAAGTTTGAAGGCAATGTCTGTCCGTGTCGGTTTTTTACGTGAAAACAAGATCCTTTGCGGTGACTCGTAGCTATGGTCCCGTACCGTACCCAAGGGGGGAAAAACGGAAACCCTATTACTAAGACTTCGCTGACCGTCCGTCCGTCTGTCACCAGGCTGTACCTATCTCATGAACCGTGATAGTTAGTTGAAATTTGCATGGACTATATATAACTGCAACAGCAAATACTAAAAACATAATAAAATAAATATTTAAGGGGGGCTCCCATACAACAAACGTGTTTTTTTTGCCGTTTTTTGCTTAGGTAGGTATGTCTAAAGCCGAATTTAGACTTGCTAAAAATCGTGCAAGTTGCATTACATTGCGGCACTCGATTGACCACTACAAACTCGTTGGCTTTATGCCTCGCAATGTAATACAACCTGCACGATTTTTCTTGCAAGTCTAAACTCGGCTTAATGAATGTTGTATAGATGGTACGGAACCCTTCGTGCGCCAGTCCAACTCGCACTTGACCGGTTTTTGAGATATTGAACTTGGAAGTGACATTGTCTGGGGTTTGCAACTTTTCTAAGTTGGTAAAAGTATAGTAAAGGTAAGTAAATAAAAGTGTAGTAAAGGATTAACTAAGTACAAAGAGATAACGATTTCCCGCTGTTTTACCCGGATCATCATCATCATCATCAGCCGGAAGACGTCCACTGCTGAACAAAGGCCTACCCCTTCCAACGCTTCGTCTTCAGTTATCTGTACCCGGATTTTTTTTTAAATAATCTTCTTCTGCATGTATCTTTTTCTCGCAATTTTGATTTTTATTTACATGGATTGGTTTTTGTATGCATTCATTTTCCTCTTCCATATTATTATGACAGCGAGAGAAGAATAAAATGTGCTTAATAAATATTATTATACTCAAAAAATAATATTATAATAGCCAGCATTGAAAGAAAAAAAAAATACTTCGATTAAATAATAAACACACAGTTCTTTGGTGCGGAACTACATCAATAATTGCGACCTTAACCCTTTAATGGTCACGTGATAATTAAAGCAATTATTTCCTAATGCAAACGACAATATGTTGCATTGCCGTAATTGCATGTAATTAGCCCGTTTGATTCAGTTCGAGCGTGTCTGGAGTTATCATTTGTTCTAGATCGCACATTTTTCTCGATCGAAGCAAGATTTGAATGCTTACTCGTGAGGTTGAAGTTAAGACTTGTAGGGGTACGCATCTCAATACCGAAAGTTAAAATATCGGATATATTAAAATATCGAATGGGTCATAATATTGAAAGGTTTATTTTCTGTAACTAACCGAAAATTTTTCAGGATTTATTAAAACAGCATCGTATGAAACCCCTTTGGTTAGGTTAGGTTAGATTTATAACAATCTTAAAAAAAATCAGTTTTAACAAAAAACCGTTTCGATATTACGACCCATTCGATGTTTTAATACATTCGGTATTTTAACATTCCATATTCAGATACGTAACCCTGCTTTAAAGAAAGAAAGAAAGAAAGAAAGAAATCATTTATTGCCACAAAAAAAATAATAATAAAAAAATATTTAAACATTTCGAAAAGAAAAGAACATACCTACATTAAACCTAATCCACAAGGCAGTTTTTTGTGGCAAAAGGAGCGGACTCAGCATTTGCTGCGAATGCAAGCGTAAGCCTGCATTGCGCAGCGCTGATTTTCAGTCCACCCCCCTCCCCGCACTCCTTACCGCTTCAACAAATAACGAATAGCGGAATAGCTTTAGTGCAACTATGAAGACACTATCGAAATTCTAACTCGTTATTGAAAATGTACTAGGTACACAATGCCTCAATGTTCTTAGTGGCCATGTACCGGAAGAGTCAGCATGGGTGCCTATTCACGGGCGTCCCCTATGAGGTGCACTGATGACCTGATAAAGGTTGCAGGAGCCCGATGTGGTAATTGTAGCAATCGTTAGAGTTGTAGAGGTCTATTGCCTTTGATATATGATAAATCTTTGTTGGCAAACATGATGACGACACAATGGATTGCAATGGCTTACTATAAGTCATCGCCATATGTACAGCGTTCAAATAGATGACCAGTAGCGGCTTCAGGTAGGGCGGGGTGGGGCGACCGCCTAGAGCGCCGGTCTTAAAGGGGCGCCAGAAGCTATATCTTCTAGGGAATTCCCAAAAGTTGGGGGCGCCGTGGAAATCTCGCCCAGGGCGCTGGTAGTGCTGAAACCGGCACTGTAGATGACTATCAAATAGAAGTGGATCAAGTTATACTCATAGTTCGTGGTGCACAATAGCGTAAATGATACGACTCTGTTTTTAGAGCAGGTAGGACGTGTCAGATATTTTTCAGTGCAGATATTAATGCAGGTGACTGTACAGTTGATTCTGAAGATTGTTTGTTTACTGGCGCATAGCTGGACCTGGTCCACTATACACAGGGGTCTTTACGATGCAAAGAACCTTTTGAGTGACTAACAGTGACAGTGAGCGATTTTCTGTTATTTTAATAAACCAGAATACTAAGTGACTTCCATTAACTAGTGTAAGCTCTACCATAGCGTAGTTTAATATCGTTAACATAAATCACTGTAAGCAAACTTCTGTCCCTCTTTCGAACCTTAAACCTTATCTTAGACCGGACTGCGATGATGGGAGCGAATTCTCTCTTCGTTGCGTGATCAAGATGTTCCCAGCGTAGAGCTGTTAGTTGAATAAACGATAAATGTATTACATAAACGCTTTATGGTCGTAATAATTCGTAAATATAAAGCGAGTTTAATCCGAGTTATCGTAGTATCTTTTATTTCGAACCATACCGGATTATGTATAATTAAATTAATTATTTAATTGCTGACGTGCGGAGCATGGGATCATTCGTAATTCGCGTAATATGTTAGGTATATCAGGGTTTTTACAGTGATATCCTGATGATTTCATACTGCACAAGCGATAACGATTGATTTCCTGTGTAGGTAATACAATAGTAGATTGATAACCAAGGGTGGAAAGTGACCCATTTCACCCGAGATATTAATAGTTCGAGGGGAAATGGGTTATTTCACCCGAGTTAGACTCTCAACTTTTCATTTCGACTGTGAGGAAACTAAAATACTACAAAAAACCGAGAATAATAATAAATTGAATTTACTTATACCTATCCAACCTCCAACTGTACCTTTTCGACTGGCCACTTGCCATGGCTGACTATAAAAAAAATCGAGTTGGTCACGACGTGCATCTAGATGGCCATGCCGAAACGTGGAAAAAAAATGTCATTGACGTAACTCAATTATCTTCGATGTCGTGGCTAGTCGAAAAATTAAAAAAAAAAATACTTTCCACCCTAGAGGAGAAAACGCAATTTTCCACCCGGACCCGGCTATCTTCCCATGAAAATTAAACTTTCCGAACAGGAGAGATGAAAAGGATATTTTACACATAGGGATCTCTTTGGGTACAAAATTAAATGTGCCTCTGCTATGAAAAAAAAAAAACTGACCAAATGCGAATAGGATCACGCGTAGTACCTATAGGATTCTATACTAATAATATGCGGCAAATATTCAGTACAACTATTACTCGTTGACTTGTAAGAAAAGCCTGCTAAGCTGTCTTGATGGGAACTGAGGCTGACTGAAGTAGCATTACAAATACGAACGTTTCACGGAGTTTGAAATTCGGATTTCGTATCATGCCATCTCGCTCAAGTTAATGTCAAAGTCAAAGTCAAAATCTCTTTATTCAATTTAGGCTATGATAAGCACTTATGAATGTCAAAAAATCTATGGTATATAATAGCAGACTAATGGTATTTAATAGGAGAGTAAAAGAGACGCTGTAAAACGCACTTCGAATTTTGGAGTAGCCCCTGAATAAAACGCGCCGCTAAGGTGCCGCCCGCGTAAGTTTTTGACATGTTTTATAAACCTTAATTTCACTTTATCATTCTGGAATTTTCAAACCATTTTTCAGCCAGTTCCTTCAGGCATTTGATTGAGTTGAAATTTGGTATAATTAAGGGAATCCAGTGACAATCCATACTAATATTATAAATGCGAAAGTGTGTTTGTATGTTTGTCCGTCTTTCACGCCGTAACGGAGCAACGGATCGACGTGATTTTTGGCATAGAGATAGTTTATGGGCCCGAGAGTGACTAGGCTACTTTTTTCCCGGAAAAATTCACAGTTCCCGACGGAACAGCGCACGATAACCGAATACCACGTGGGCGGAGCCGCAGGCAAAAGCTATTACATTACATATAAGTATCTATTTTCAATTGAGATGTACTTAGTTGTATAAATAAGATCGCAATAAACCAGCCGTCGTCATCTGTAACACCGCTGACTATGAAATTAACAAATCGCCGTAATTTCCAGCGTAAATTGAGCCTTAATAACATACTAGCTTATCTCGACCTAAGACATCTTGCGTTTACAAAGTTAACGCTACCAGTTGGATCCTTTTGCGCACGATCTTAATTATGTACATATAAGATCGATTTTTGTTATAGCAGAAGATTAGACGAGTGAATGAGTATGCCTGTTTTTTTTGTAATAAAACAAAGGGTGATACGTGCAAGTTAATTACAGACAGAAATGTAATTAGGTCTAATCAAATAACGTAATCTTATTGTAAGTTTTTGTGATGGCCAAGTTTTTTGTTTGCATCGTTCTCGGTAGGTACTACCAATGTCGTATACCTACCTAATTTATTGTAGTATTGAATCAAGAGAGTAATTGACACAGCTCTAAAAAATAATTAATTCTATCAGGAAAAAGTTAAACTTCATTTGTAGTAGCGACATCGTTGAGTGAAGTAAATATAAAACTCAAATATAGTAAATTTTTGTTAGTGAACTTTATGAACATTTTTTCAAGGTTCAATTTTGCTGACATATTGATTTTAGATACGAGATTTTTCAAAGTAGTGTCGAAATAATATGTAATATCATTTTATTTTTATTTTTAGGTCTCAGTACCCAGAGCCCAAGCAATTGTTGCTAACAATAAAGCAATTTTTTTTTAAATCTTGTTGATATCTGAAGTTTGTCTGTACGTAGTTCCCGCGGGAAGCAATTAAAAGATTCTGCGCAGATGAAGTTGCGGGGAAAAGCTTGTATTAAACAAATAACGGAGGCTAAGTAATAAGGTCCCTACAGAACCCTAAAACAACTGTGACATTAAGTTGAATTACGTTGTAATTATTAGCTATAAGAACATTTAATTACGAGTTAGCAGTAAGTATTATCAACAATTTGAATTCATTAACTGTTGGTGCAAAAACGCGGGAAAAGTTTCGCATCGTAATTATAGATGGCGGTGATAGTGCGTGAGCGTAGGGTTGCTACATGTAAAATAAAAAATCGATAATTGTTTTTTTTTGAAGTTAAGCCGTCAAGAACCACTTATCTTTGAAAGAGTTTATTTGGTTTGGCATGTGAAATACTTAAGTAATTATCATCATTGATTACAAATCTAGAAGGCGTTAAAGACTTTAAAAAGAAAGAAAGAAAGAATGTTAATAACCTAACCTAACCTAAGCCAAATGGGGTTTAGACATAATAAAATTAAGATATTCAGATTTTTCTTATCGGTTCTTGTGAAAAATTGATTCACGCGTTCATAAGAAAAACGGTCTTGACAGATGGATGGACTCACAGATGAAAGGGCACAAAAAAAAACTATAAGGGTTCCGTTTTTGCCGACAGAGGTACGGAACCCAAAAACACAAGTTTTTTTGCTGATTGGAATTTTTACTGCACTTGCATTGCTATCCAATCTACAAAATCGCCAAGCGGTCACAGCGGAAGACCAGCGTTGGCCTATACGGCCAACACTATGCTGAGCTGGGACCGTTTCGCGATTTCACAGATACTGTCATTTCTTAATACTTGTTTGTGTATTTATTTCTATGTAATTTGTGAAATGTGTGAATAAATGTTTTTCTATTTCTATTTAAAATACATCAAATTTGAAACAATCCTATCAATAGAAGTGTGTGAAATTTGAAATTCGACTTGTTAAACCATGACTTAACTTAAACCGACATATATATTTTTTTATTACAAATGAGATAAATACTAGTAATAATGTTGAAGTACTTATGTAGACAAAAGTACAATTTAGAGCTATCCAAAGCCAGCGTGTTGCTAAAACTGGCTGTTATTAAAACAATGAGCTACAATCGCTGGTCTGTTTTAAATAAATTACTTAAAATAAAAAACTAAGATGCATTGGCAATTTTTTTAATTAATGTCTTTCACCTTTGCCGATTTAGCATAACATATTTTGCCAATGTCGACGTAAACCTCGAGACATTACACACATGTATTGGCTATTGTCAACGACAACCCTGACATGGATCGATGCATTTAGTTGGAAAGGCGGAGGACGCACCGCTATAGTAAAGTAACGGCTACATTTCAACCCTTGTTTGTGAAAGGTCAGTTTTTTGCATCCTTGTTTTGTTGTGTCATGGATCTGTTTTGATAATCTATGGTTTCACAACCATAAATTAGATTTAGACATCACTGTCTCACGGACACCAAAATTGTTGGCATCTTGACCAATCTATTGTGGCTTGTTCGTATGCTCTACAGTTGCATATCTTACGTACAGTCACCAGCATTAATATCTGCCACAGAGAAGCGTGCAAAAATATCTGACACGTCCTTCCGGTCCTAGAAATAGAGTCGTATTATCGATATTTATGCACGCTTGTTGTGTCAGATATTGGTGCTGGTGACTATACTGCTAAATAAAACTAAGTATATAACCTATTAAAATGTAAAATGCGACCAAGTACCAAAACTCAATCAAAACGTTTATTTTGTATGTGTAGGCCGCAAAGGGTTCTTATACATTTCAAAAGATTGAGACTACCATAGCGCTTTCAGAAAGACCAACATTAGAAAGAAGAATACGCCGCAAGATTTGCAAAAAGTATTTTTTCTAAACAATATTTATATCCAAAATAAATTAGAAATATATAGATATAAAACAAATATTACCCGGCTTAAATATATTTTTCCGGATCACTCACGTCTTAAATCGAGTTTAGCTCGACATGTTTCGGGCTAATCCAAAGACGTGAGCGATCCGGAAAAATATATTTAAGATGAGTGAGTCTCACGGTAGTTTTATGTTCAAAATATTACCCGGATTAATGTCTAAATTTTACCGACGCGTAAAACTAATTTAATTTCAGTAACAACGACAGTTTAATCTATTAGTTAAGTAACCCATGCATACCCATGCCTTAAGCTAAAAAAAAGAAGTCAGGTGTACGGAACTGAAAAACTTGTTGTAGTATCGAAATCACCCACCAGTTGTAAGTATGTTAATTCGCTATTTCCGTTTAACATACTACTCATAAATAATATTAAAAAAGTCAGCGGTACATAATCAAACGCGAAATACAAGCTTAGCATAGAAATCGATGATCGAGATGATTTATGAAATACCGAATATAGACATTTCTATCCAAAGTTAATAGCATTGGATTAAGACATGATATCATGCCATATAGGGAAAGTTGTTGTATTAAGACTGATATATTAATAATATCATCATATAAAGCGAAATACGTATATAAAATGTATACACATAATAAAATCCCCGAATCGATTTGGCAGGAAACCCGTTATAATGGAAAATAAAAATTTAAACATTGTAAAATTGTAATTCTAATTCTTAAACGATGAAAGTATAAAAGCATTGTAGTAAACATTTTACAGTATAATGTGGAGGCCTCCTAGTAGGCGTTTGTACACCTGTGTCAGGAGAAGTCGCTCTTCCCAATCTACATCATTATGCTCTTATGTCTGATATCCTGTCAAACGTTCAAAGGTTAACTGGAAGAGATCCCTTTAAGGGATAAGTTCGCCTTTGTACATCTTATTATCCTGTGTTCTGTTATTATCATGTGTTTTTATGTACAATAAAGAGTTTTACAATACAATACAATACAATACATTTCGTTTACCTACGGGTAATAAAAAAAAATCAATTAAAGCATTATATAAATGTAAATTAATCGCGAATCATATAACCGAAACCTGATAGAAGTTGCACTTGACGACTGAAACATGCCCCAGAACATTAAATAATACCAATAAATCTTTGTTTTATTGCATATTGTGTGCCCTTGTACCTTTCTGTATCATAGAACACTATAAAACTTATTAACGTTCTTTTTTTATGGAATCCGTGAGAGTCCGATTCTTGTTTGGCCGTTTTTATCTGCATTCAGTAAGGTCTGTGTGACTCAATTACTCATAGATAGGTATTTTTATGCTAATTTGTTTTTATTATTTTATTAATATCATGTCCCAGGACAAAGATACCGCATAAAAGCATGGAAAATCATCTAATTACTGTTTAGTATAATTAAAAGCGAAGTAAAGTTAAAATACTTGTCCAATATAATGAAGTTGTTAATGTAGGTAAGTTATTAAAAATTACTGTACGTTACATTGGGCAGATATAATTAGTAATATGTGCATTAAAACCTCCTGCACATATCAAAAAAACATACTGGCTGAATGAACTTTCCGCTTTCTCCCGCACGGCGGCGCCACCAGCCAGTTGCGCAAATTTGACAGCTCGAAATGAATGCCGGCCGGCGCGCGCTCTTTTAAATTATTCATAAAAACTCTGAAAGTGCTGTGATTGTGTCTTAAATGTGTCCCTGGGACTGAGGAAAAGAGCCAGAACAAACTGTAAGTGAAACCTATATCTTGCCCAATTCGGTTTTGCTAATTATTTTCAATATTCAAATGTCGTAGTTCAAACATTTTGGTCAATCGAACCGCATCCTCAGTTTGCAAACTAAATACACATTCATACACATAAAACACACATTTCACGCAGTTTTAAGGTAACAGGCTTATTTCTAATCTAAGTTATTTACCTAGAATAATACGTATAAAATAAACGTTTTCAATTTTCGTTCTTTGCAACGCGTCGCGCGCGTCTTTTGTTTTTTAATTCGAAATGGACGAAAAAGAATTCGATGTCGAACAACTTATTAACAAAAAAGAACTGCTTTTTATACGATGTCAAACGTTATTTGAACTATCCAAATCAACTCCACCAGAGCGTTTAACCGAATTTAATTTGCGACTCAAAGAACTTCATTCGACTCGGGAATGTTTCGAACAATGCATATTCGAGTTAAATTCTTACAATAAGAAACAAAACCCGAAATTTAAACCAAATTATCAGGAAATTCAAACCTTTGACGACATGTATTTCCGTATTCTGAGTGTAGCGGAGGCTAATAGCGACACTTGGCAATCGTGTGACGGCAGCGGTAGCGGACCTTCGTCGCGCTCCGCGGGCCGCGGCCCGGGCGCTGCCGGGCCAGACTCGCGGTCGGCTAAGCCGCGGCTGCCTAAACTAGAATTGTTCCATTTCGATAGCAAATTAGAAAACTGGCAAACATTCTATGACACGTTTACGAGTTTAATTCATAACAACAATGATATTACGAACATTGAGAAGTTTTATTACCTGCTCTCCGCAGTCAGCGGTTCGGCATTGACTGTGGTCAAAGGGATGCCAGTGACGGCCGATAATTATCCGATAGTATGGGCTTTGCTAGTCAAAAAATTTGAGAACACTCGTGCCTTAGCTACGAGCTATTTAGATCGGCTGTTTCAATTTAAGCCTTTGTCAACTGAGTCGGCTACTGGTCTAAACACATTTTTACAAACGTATCAAGAGTGTGTTAAAGCATTGAAACTTTTGAAAATCAGTAACCTATCGAGTTTCATACTGTTTTATATGGGATTGCGAAATTTAGACCCCGTCACTAGGCGCGAATTCGAACAATCAGTAGATCAAACCGATATACCTACTTACGAACAGCTGATTAATTTCGTAGAGAAACAGGCGCGTGTTTTGGAAATGTCGGAGGTTAAAATTAGTACATCAAAAATTCAGTTTACGCCTAAGAGTGTCCCTAACACCTCTGCAAAGCCGAATTGTGTTCGAAAAAATAATAATAATGCTGCTAATTACAGTAGTGCACCAAAGCAGTTCCAAAAGCCGTGCTTGTCAGCTGTGAGTAAGAATAATAGCGAACAATTAAATAGATGTCTATTTTGCGACAAGCCGCATTCAACGTATCGATGTTTCGAGTTTTTTGATTTAACACCGGTGCAGCGTCTTGACAAAGTGAAACAGCTTCAATTATGCGAAAATTGCTTTCGTCAGCATTCGTTGTCCGAGTGTACGTCAAAAGTGCGTTGTGTGCTGTGTAAACAACCGCATCATCACAGTATTCACTTAGATACAGTTCCAACTGTTCAAAATTCGTCAATGAATCAAAACGATTCAAGTAGTCAAAACATTTCAAGTGGTCAAAACATTTCAAGTATTCAAAACGTTTCAAATAGTCAAAATCAAAGTCAAAGGTCAATGCCAAACGTCGGCTTGACTTGTTCGTCAAATTCAACCGTGCTGTTAGGCACTGCCATGGTGCACGTCGCAGATCGATGGGGAACTTACCACGCCGTACGTGCAGTCATTGACAGCGGTGCCATGTCCGGTTATATGACAAAAGAGTGTGCCCAGCGCCTGGGTTTGTCTCGACGCAAGTGTCAGTTTGAACCCATGGGTCTGGGAGGTGCGCCAGTGCAAGATTTCGGTCTGGTTACATGTTCAATTAAACCACGAAACTCATCTGGTCCGGTGCTTAGCACTGATACTGTTGTCGTAAGTAATATAACTAGCAACTTACCTACAGTAACCTTGTCAAACAAAGTTATCAATAATTTCAAAAATCTCGAGTTAGCTGACCCGAACTACTTTTCGGCGGCTCCAGTTGACTTGTTGATCGCAGGTGACTTATTTCCCTACATTTATGACGGTCAAAATATACTACCACGTGACCCGGGTTTGCCCGTCGCGATGCATTCCATATTCGGATATGTCATTACTGGTCAGACAGTACTGAGTGACGATTGTGAGTCAAATACAGCCTCGCTCAACTTGTTCTCTGCTAATAAAACTAGTAGTATCGATAAAATCATGAACTCTTTCTGGGAGACTGAAAACGTGCCGTATGACGTCACTAAAAAACCAGAAGATTTGTATGTCGAACAATTGTTCCAAAACGAACACAGTCGCGATACTACGGGACGTTATACAGTGAAGTACCCGTTCAAACCCAGTTTTGATCTCGGCGATTCGACTCCACAAGCGTTACGTCGTTTCAACAATTTAGAAACAAAGCTGAATCGTCTTCCGGAACTTAAGGAAGAATATAATAAATTCATGTCCGAATATGAAAGCCTTGGTCACATGACTTGCGTAGGTGATTTTGGTACTGTGGATTCTAAGTACATAATTCCTCACTTTTGTATTCTCCGACCGTCAAGTACCACGACAAAACTCCGAGTAGTTTTTGACGCCTCATGCAAAACGACAAATAATAATTCTTTAAATTCAGTCGTTTACGCCGGTCCTAAGCTTCAAGCAGATATTAATGAGATTTTAATAAATTTTCGTATACATGAAATTTGCTTGTCAAGTGACATTTGTAAAATGTTTCGAATGACCTTGATCGAAAAATCTCAACGCAATTACCAACACATCTTGTGGAGGTTTCAACCTGATCAACCTTTAAAAGTGTATGAGTTAAACACGATCACATATGGTGTTGCTAGCAGTCCGTACCTAGCGATCCGAGTCCTGCATCAACTGGCTGACGACGACTGCGAGAAGTATCCTTTAGCGAGCAAGGTTCTAAAAAAGGGTTTCTTCGTCGATGACCTTCTGTGGTCAGTGAGCAGCTATGATGAAGCAGCTAGGCTACAGGATGAACTGTTAGAGTTGCTGAGTGGAGGAGGATTTCTGCTTCGTAAGTGGGCCAGCAACTGTCCCCAGGTACTGGCTCGGGTTCCAGCTGATCACCGCGAAACGCCCATTGCATTCGAGGATGACAAGGACCTATCCATAAAAGTTTTAGGTCTGCAGTGGCGACCCGCCGAAGATGTGTTTTCCTTCGTATTCCACCCACTTCCAGCTTCACAGGCGATCACCAAGCGTAGTGTTTTGTCACAGATTGGTCGTCAGTATGATCCCTTAGGTTTCGTGGCTCCTTGCATATTCTACGCGAAATGCTTCATGCAGAAACTCTGGCTCCAACAGCTGGGTTGGGATGAGCGGCTGCCTCCGGAACTAGAAAAGGAGTGGCTCACCTACATGTCAGAGCTCCCGCTATTGTCGAATTTTAGCCACGAGCGCCAGGTTACTGTCAAACAGCACAGCTACTACCAGATACTAGGATTCTGCGATGCTTCAGTTCAAGGAATAGCTGCGGTCATCTATTTGCGTAGTTTTAACAATCAAGGTGATTCGAAGGTCAGTCTGGTCATTGCAAATCCAAGGTTGCACCCTTGAAGACAGTGACCATTCCACGTCTCGAGCTAATGGCTGCGCATTTGTTAGTCAAGTTAGTCAAATATACGAAGTCAATATTGTCTGAACGAAATCCTGTTCATGAAATACTCTTGTTTACCGATTCCTCTGTGGTGCTGAGTTGGTTGAATACACCCAGTTACAACCTCAAAACCTTTGTGGCTTCGCGTGTCTCCAAAATCTTAGAGACCGTGCAAAGCGATTGTTGGTTTCACGTGAGCGGCGCGTCCAACCCCGCTGACGTGTGCTCGCGCGGAGCGCTACCTTCCGTGCTGTTATCGACAGCGGAGTGGCTCGGAGGACCGAGCTGGCTAGACGCACCAAGAGAGAATTGGCCAGTAAAATCAATTGATCAATTTAAATCGGCAAATGTGCCAGAACTCAAAATTCCATGCGCGACTTTGGCTCAAACTAGCGTGCAAAACACAACACGTGACTCAAATCTTGTTTATAATTTAACTGAAAAATATTCGAGTTTTAGCAAACTTCAAAATGTCTTAGCTCGTTGTTTTCAATTTATTAACAATTGTAGATCGACGAAATCTAATAGGAACACTGGTCCTTCGTCTCTATCAGATTTAAAGAACGCACACGATGTGCTCATCAAATCAGTTCAGCGAGAGCATTTTGCAGCTGATATCCAAGCAATTTCCAATGGTTACAGCTGTAGTTCTTCACTTAAAAGGTTAGCACCTTATGTCGACCCCCTCGGTTTTCTCAGGGTGGGGGGTAGGTTGTCTTTCGCCGTACTACCATATCAAAAGAAGTATCCATTATTGCTTCCTAAAAAGTGCAACTTTACAAAAATTCTTATCGACTATTTTCATAAAATTTATTTACATATCGGTCCGCGTACATTGCAATTAAATGATTATTTGCACACGCTGCAGCAGCGACAAAAATGGCATAGGAATTGTCGTAATATTCAAGTTGATGAACTCGTTCTTATGCATGCTGACGCTCCTCCGCTTCAATGGCCTCTCGGTCGCGTGACGGAACTTTATCCAGGAGCTGATGGAGTTGTACGGGTGGTAAAAGTAAAAATCCAGAATGGCGAATACACGCGACCCGTTGTAAAGCTTAGTCCACTTCCAATGGAATTGGATTCAGCATAATTTTTATTTTTATTTGTTTCTTTGCATGAATTTGACGCAAGAAGGTGTCAAATTTATGACAATTTTAGGTTCGAAATAAGTCATTTATTTTACTCAATTTACAGCTACACGTGTTTAGTTCACTAAGTCAACAAATACTTACACTATACAGTCCACTTACCTTATTCAATACCATCCCTGGTTTGGTTTGTAAACTGGGGAATCTGGGGTAGATTCCCGGTGGGGGGTTTATGTACGTTACATTGGGCAGATATAATTAGTAATATGTGCATTAAAACCTCCTGCACATATCAAAAAAACATACTGGCTGAATGAACTTTTCGCTTTCTCCCGCACGGCGGCGCCACCAGCCAGTTGCGCAAATTTGACAGCTCGAAATGAATGCCGGCCGGCGCGCGCTCTTTTAAATTATTCATAAAAACTCTGAAAGTGCTGTGATTGTGTCTTAAATGTGTCCCTGGGACTGAGGAAAAGAGCCAGAACAAACTGTAAGTGAAACCTATATCTTGCCCAATTCGGTTTTGCTAATTATTTTCAATATTCAAATGTCGTAGTTCAAACAATTACCAATTACTTTTATTAGAGCTGTTAAATATTTTATTAGTTATTTTATTAAAAACTGGTTGTTCGCGGCTTCGTTTGCAGTTTACGGTTATCCTCTGCGCTAATATGACTAATTAATACAATAATATGAATATAGGGTTGTATTAAGTCGTCGAGCATGTAGGTAGGGCTCGTCGTAGTACGACAATTACACAAACATACTATATATAAAAAAACACACACACACGTACACACGTGTTTTTTAATACACCATAATGTTCTATGATTTCATCTCAAAAGCGTTACACTAATTTATAGGTTATGCCAATGAATAAAGGTTTCAACTAGAAATATCGATGTTTTGACATCACACGTGATATGAAAACAAGTTGCAGTAGCGTGTCTGGTCGCCATTACGAATTAAAAAAAATAATTTACTAATGCTAGCAACATTCTAATTTTACAATACTCTGGAGTATTGTAAAATTAGAATGACTCACGTGCGATTACAATTATTTATTACAATTTTGGAAATGTTAATCAAATACAGATAAAACGATTAGTAAAATCTTTCAGACGAAGAAAATTTATTGTCAACGCTCAAAGTCAAGGATATATATGGATGGAAATGAATTGATTTCCCTTCTAAGTGCATTTTAATTGTCCGAGTCTGTTTTTATTGCACAAAAAAACGAATGTTGCTTTCTCTATAGTAAGTAAATAGAAATCGGGTGCGATTATTGAATTGTGATGACTGATGACTGTTGGTAATTTAAAACACGATTTTTGCTATCGTACAATTGACATTCTTTATTTACTTTGTAGATACGAAACGAGCAATAAAACTCCACTCTACAATAGTGACAACGATTAATAGGAAACGACGGAAATATGTGTTTGATTTACAAACATTATGACATTGAGTATTAAATTCTTTTTCTTTCTATCATGACAGAAGTATTAGCAGATCTATCCTTAAGACAAAATAAATTAATTAAAAAGGAACAAAACGTCACAATTTCGCGCCAAAAGAGTGCGTGCTAATAGACAATTACGCGTATTTTTTTATCACGCGGACAAAGGTCCGAGGTATTTGCAATTGCAAACAGCCATTAGCGCAGTCTCACGGATGCCCAGCACTAATTGTTTACATTGACAAGAAATATAGGGTGTCTAATGATTAACTGTTATGTTAACGCTACGGGTCGACAAAAAATATTATACATTAATTATGTATTATTCGAATCATTTCACAGCTTAGCCAATATTAAGGAGAAGTTTTAAAATACGTACTAACTAGCTTGAAACTCACTCATGTTGAAATAAGCCCGGATAACCTCCCGTTTTAAATCGAGTTTAGCTTGACATTGTTTCGGGCTACACACGCCACGGCCGTTGCTCAGGCTATGGGGGCTACTATGAAATTTGAAAATCGAAGTTCGTAATATCGTAATGTCCCTCTCACTCTCATGTTAAATAAAATAAGCGTGAGCGGGACTGCAAGATACGAAGGCCGAATTTTGCATTTTGTAGTATATGGCCTATTCTGCGCGGATCACTGTAGTTAAGTACCCAAATTATTTTTTAAATAAAAGAATGAAAACAAGTTATGTAGGTAGTTGATTATTGCTTTCTGTTTGGTTCAAATCTCGCAAGTTAATTATTTTGTTCCAGTTCCAGTGATCAAATAGATCTGATGCCGGCACTTCACTTGGTATATTCACCGAAGTATTTGCGTGTAAGAACGAGATGTACTATTTCATTTTTAGAATGAGCGAAGGAGACGTCAATAGCGCAACGCGAATACACAACTCCAAGTGAAGTGCCACCAAAATCTGGTATTCGTACATTTGTAGGTTGGATGTAAGTACAGTCAACAAAAAGTACAGGCAGCAGAAAAATCTTGAATTAAAATTGAACTAAAAACTTATTATTTCTATTAAAACTACCACGGCATGCTTTCCCTTAAGACGACAGGCGAAGTGTGAAGTTTTGCAAATAATACTGAGTTACCTGCTATTGTAATGTTTTATTGATAATCTCACAGAAATGTAATAAATAACTTGTTATAATTAGTGTCACTTTTTGTACCTTCAATAAGATTCTACGATCAGAAATACCCCGTAAAGCCAGCTTAAAGTTATAATTAAAATTTTAAGCAATAATTTTATTTACCACGTAATAAAAATACAAATTGGAATTATATAAATTAAACACTTATAATTTTTTATAACTTTGCAGAGCGTGTACGTACCTAGGTAGTTTTTTTCATTTTTGCCTTCTGTAAACTAATGGCATCAATACTGAACAGTGCGGCGTTAGGAGCTCACTTCATACTAACCAATGGAGTTATAATAATAATTATTAAGGTAGCGTCTTTAAAGAAGGGTTAATTTTTACCAGTTCTATTTACTGTGATAAAGTGGCGCTTCAAATGTTTAGATTATAGGTACAGATGTTGTAAATGTCTCGCCATCGCCTTTTGTCGGAAAAAAACGTATTTATCATGCTTTCTTAACTAGCTTACTTAAGTTTACTGAAGCTAATTGAGAAAGTAGATAAATACGAAAATATCCGACTGTGCCTGTTTCACTACTCGTTGATAAATTTTATATGGCAGCTATATCTGTGATGCCGTCTCTATTTGTTTTATCTGAATAAACAGAGCCAATACAAGTGCAAAATTCGAACTGCTATCCCGCTGACGCTTATATACTCAGCGGCAAAAATTTGGCCCACCCTTCATACAAAATTACCGATTCTGCATACATTTGAGGGCCAGATTCTTTGCCGCTCAGTATATTATTTTACTAGCCGTTTCCCGCGACTTCGTCCGCGTAGAATTCGGTTTTCACTATCCCGCATGGTATTTTCCTAGATTAAAACTATTCTTTGTCCTTCCTGTGTCCTTGTCCTGTCCCCGGGGTGCAAACTATCTGTATACCGAATTTCATATAAATTAGTTCAGCTGTTTCTGCGTGATGAAGTAACAAACAAACAGACTTACAAACTTTCGCATTTATTATATTAGTGGGATACGAGACTGAGATGGACGGTACGACACGACCTTCGATTTTTGAATTTCGTAGTAGCCCCTCAGAGTCAGCACCACATTTTTCTGTTACGTAAGATTTATCAAAGAGCGGTGAAACAAGCCCTCAATATGATAGAAACATATTAAGCTTCAGTACCGTTATTCGAAGCCTATATTAAATATTTGAGAATGGCAACATTGCTTGCTATGACGTAGCGGTTCCTGATTGGTCAATATTCCCGCTCCTTTTCTTTTCACTTGTGGTCACCAGGTGGCGCTCTTTGGCTCCCTTCTCCCGGGAGCCACAGTCTCTGGTCATTGGCGTCTTGTTTGTCGAGACGTACGGTTCACTGTAAGTAACCTTATCAATTTATCTAAAATCTAACGGTTTTTGCCGTTCGAAATTAATCTTAATTCTTTTTACAGAATCATTAAGAATGTCGGACTCGAGCTCAAGTTCTAGCTCATCGTCCGAATCTGAGGAAGATATTCCTGCTCCACCGCCGCTGCCGCCGCCGCCGCCGCCGCCGCCACCGCCACCACCATCTGAACCAGCGCCGCCTCCTCGAAAAAGAAAGGCCAAGAAATCGAGACGTAATCATAAGCGGCATCGCCGCGACGATGCTATAGAGCAATTAACAAAACAGGTAAACGAAATCAGACACCTTATTGGGAGCCATGCGGGTCCCATGGCCCCTTCTACCCCCTTTTCAGAAGAAATTGACGCTAACGTAAGTGGTGACTTGTACGAATCGGGGGAAGAGGAGGTCCGACCTACCAATGACCCCCCGACGGCGATTAAGTTCCCCTTAAATACCGTTCTGAAAGACCCCGCGGTCCCAAAATCATCGCCAGCTCACGTCAGCTTAGTAACTTCTGTTCAGCATTTCGATTCTGAAGATTGGTCTTGCGTTAGATACGCAGACGTTCAAAAGCTGTATTGCTCCCAACCGGCCTTTATAGATCTCGAAACAAACGACGAGATAAAGCCCTATGACAAATTTTCCAATTTAAGCCTTACCGAACGCGGGTTTGCTGCCTTGACTCAGGCAATTATAAAACAAGGCGAAGCCGTAGAAGCAGCTTTAGACTCCCTTTTAACGTGGTCTCGGTCAAACGTAAATCTATCTCCAGATTCCTTGCAGGAGAAGATTAATGAATTGTTTATTGAGGGTAGTGTTCAAAAAATAACTAATGATACTCTGCAATTAGCATGCGGGCACCGCGCTGACCTTATTCAACAGAGACGAGATAGCATTCTCCGTTTCGTAAAAGATAAGTTCTTTAAAGAAACCCTGAGAAAAATTCCGCCAAGTTCGCAATTTCTGTTCCAAAAAGACCCTTTTTCTTCAGCGATCGAGAAACAAGGTGGCGTCAATAAATCATTTTGGCCAGTACGTAGGACTGTTCAGTCTAAGCCTGCTGCGCAAGCAGGTCCGAGTCATACCAGTTTTGTTCAGGACCTACCCGCGCAGGGTGGTTACTGTGTACCAAACGGCCTCAACCCACACTCTGTACCTAGATAATATTCATTTATGCCTGCGCAAGGCTCTCAAGGCTACTCACCCACGGGTTGGCGGGGCTTGTTTCGCATGCCAAGACCTCCTACATACCCGCAGGAAAGGTCAAACCGCCGTCAACCCGCAACAGCTAAACCACAAGGTCCATACGGCTTTCATCAGTCTGGCACGCGAGCCCAGGGTACGAGTAGACGTGCAGGTCAAAATGTCTCGCGCAGGGACAATCGACCGCGGAGACAATTCTGACTACAACAGTTTTCAAGCGGGACAGTTAAAAAATTTTGTAAAGAATTGGAAAGCACTAAATGCCCCTCCAACGTTAATAAAACTGATCCAGGGATTTCGAATACCCTTTTGCCAAAAACCACCGCTACATCTACCCAATGTAAAATTTCAGACCCCGTTTTCGAGGGAAATGCAAAAAGCGGTACAATTACTGTTGAAAATGAGAGTACTAGAACCTGCGGATCAGAGTCCCAGCTTTGTCTCTCCCATGTTTCTTACCCCCAAAAGCGACGGCTCGTTCCGGCCTATTTTCAATTTAAAACGTTTAAATATGTATCTACCAATCCTGAAATTTCGGTTGGTAAACATGCATCGCATTCCTGCGTTCCTCCAGAGGTCGGATTGGCTAGTGAAGATAGACCTGTCGAATGCCTACTTCCACCTGCCAGTGGCACAAGCTCACAAACGATTTCTCCGTTTAATTTTCAACGGACAACTTTTTCAAATGACCTGCCTGCCGTTCGGTCTAGCTTGTGCACCAAAGATGTTTGCCTCGCTGACAAACTGGGTTGCACAAATATTGAGGGAAAAAGGCTTCAGAATATTAGTGTACCTGGACGATTTCCTCCTGGTAAACCAGGACCCACAAGTCCTAACAGCGCAAGCTCTAGAGACGGTGCGGATCCTCGAACAATTGGGTTGGCAAATCAACTATGCCAAATCAACTCTAACCCCTCAGAAGGTCTTGGAGTACCTAGGCATTGTCTGGGACCCTCACTCCAATATGAAGTATATGCCGTTAAAGAAATGCATAAGCGTAAAAAAGAAGGTAAAAGCTGTATTGCGGCGGGGGTTGGCCAGCCTAAAGGAGATTCAAAGTGTTGTAGGTTCTATAAACTTCGCCAGCTTTCCAGTCCCACGAGGTCGCCTGAATCACAGGGCCCTTTTAAAATATTGCCAAAACCTTCTCCACTTACCCTTAAATCGCCGGTACCCTGTTCCGCGGGAAGCTCAGACCGAACTCACTTGGTGGTTGAACAATGTGACCAACCATTCATTAATTCATTATCCCCCTGTATCTCACTATCTGGTAACCGATGCCTCAATGATAGCCTGGGGCGCTGTAATAGACAATATAAAGCTATGGGGCCAATGGCCTCCCGGGGAAGCAAACCTTCACTCGAATCAACGGGAAATGTTAGCAGTTTTACATGCCTTAGAAGGTCGCTGTCATTACCTAACACACTCTTCGTTAATGATACAGAGCGACAACAGAACAGTGGTTTCATACCTGAGAAACGAGGGGGGCACGCGTTCAACCACCCTTATGAACTTGTGCTACAGGATTTTTCACCTTTTAGACCACTACAATATACACGTAGAATGTCACTATCTTCCGGGGCGTTACAATTGCGAAGCAGACCAATTATCTCGCCTATCTCCTACACCAGAGTGGCATCTTTTACCCATAGTAACAGCAAAAATATTCTCAAAATGGGGAACCCCAACAGTGGACCTGTTTGCATCGTCAACAGCGCATGTAGTTCCGAATTATGTGTCACTAGATATAACAGACCCCCATGCTCAATTTCACGATGCATTCAGCCAAAACTGGCACTTCCAACTAGCCTGGTTGTTCCCACCACCTTTCCTAATACCGAGAGTGCTGGCCCACCTCAATTCGGCGACAGGAATGTATTTATTTGTAGTTCCACGATGGCTGAAGGTATTCTGGAGACCGGATCTCCGGAACCGAGCTCTAGCTCCTCCGTTTACAATATTTGCTCTGGATCAAGGTCTGATCGACACTACAACGGGCCAACCACCACCCCAAGTCCAAGAGATGACCCTGGAGGTATGGAAATGTGGGGGTGGTCGGAAAGTATAAAAAATTGGTCTCCGGAGCAAAAGGATATGCTACGATCTGGCTGGAGGGAGTCCACGCTCAAAACTTACAAACCAGCGTGGCAGCGATGGTGCAGTTGGGCGCAGACAAATAAAGTTAACGCCATCAAACCAACTGGAGCTGATTTAGCCAAATTCCTGATTGATTTGCACCAAAACGTAAGTCTATCTTACTCTACTATTTTAGTTTATAAATCCGCAGTTGTCACTCTTAGTGACCCAAACTCAAAAGAAAACTTGAGTCTCCATCCGTTAGTAAAACGCGCATTAAAGGCTATTGCGATTAAAACTCCCATGGCGACTAGAGCTCCTATATGGGACACTGAAATTCTAATTGAATATCTACGAAATAACACTGTGGACGAATCTAGCCTTTATCAGTGTTCAGGTAGAGCAGCAACTTTGCTTTTATTATGCTCAGGCCGTAGAGTTCACGACCTCACATTATTATCAATAAATGACAATGATTGTTTACTAGCAGATAATTATATAGTTTTTTGGCCAAATTTCGGATCTAAGACTGATTCTAGTTCCAGCAGGCAATCTGGGTGGCGTTTACGACAAAATACCGAATGTAAAAACTTGGACCCCGTTTTTTGGGCTAAGAAAGTTATTTCCCTTTCAGTCGAGAGGCGTTCTGTATGTAAAGCCTATAATTTGTTTTTGACAGCTTGTGGACCTCCTAAAGCGGCGTCACGGACTGTGGTTGCAAACTGGGTCAAGAAAGTGCTGCGAGACTCTGGAATCCAAGCTAGCCCGGGTAGTGTACGCCCAGCAGTAGCCTCTAAGAATTGGATCCAGGACTACCCGCTTGAAGATATCCTAGCTCGAGGGAACTGGCGCTCACAAAACACGTTTAAGAGGTATTACTGTAGAGAAATTAAAAAATTGGCACCAGTGTCAACTCTAACGAATTGTTTTGTTCCAGTCGATAATTAAAATTGATTAATGTTGTTCCAAGAAGAAAAACTGTGACTATGACTGATATTTGATATAAAATGTGTTTTTCAATAATGATAGAAAGATACAAATTAAATTATCTGTTTTTTACAATAACAAACATTAGTATTTGGATTTTTTAATTTCGCGTGTATGCAGCTCTGTTTTGTTTTGTTAATCATATATTGAAGTTAAATTAAAGAATCAATGTTTCTCTTGAGCGTGCAATTCGATTACTTCATTAATCTTTACTCAACCCAGCATTAATGAGTATCTCTATTAATAAAACTAATGTAATAAAATGTTCTAGGTACTTCATTATGAGAATTGATAATGTAAGAGTACATTGCATATGTGACTGAGTAATTCACCATTACATGTATATATATTTTTAATAAATATATTATCATTATAATTTGTTTCTGTTTATTTACTCAATAACCAAACCCTATTAACAATTCATCCAACAAAGCACTTAAATGTTTTTAGTTTATATAATTTCATCCCATTTATTCACATTGGCGTCTGGTCACCAGGCGATAACAGACAGATCTCAAATATTTAATATAGGCTTCGAATAACGGTACTGAAGCTTAATAGCAGCGTTTTACCTTACAATAAAACGCATATTAAGCGAAATACCTTATTCGAAGCCTATACTTTTAACTCTGCCTGGGTGTTACACGACTGGTCATTCCACAGCACTGTGCACTAATTGCTATATCAATAATCACTAGGTCAAAAACAATATATTTTATATTGTTAATTAGAGCACAGAATAATGACTGACCTAATAATTATACATGTCACAATACACCCTCATTTTAAAATTACCCACAGGCAAAATAACTGTTCACCACTACAATAAAACGGAGGGTATTTGAACTACCCTCTTTGACCCGTTAACGATTATAAAGGTGTGCGCACACGATACACAATTTGAAGAAATTTAATTAAAAAAAAAAAAAAAAAAAAAAAAAAAATGCCTAATGTCCTATGGACACAAGTGTACGAACACCTTTATAAAAATTTGAGATCCAATGACCAGAGACTGTGGCTCCCGGGAGAAGGGAGCCAAAGAGCGCCACCTGGTGACCACAAGTGAAAAGAAAAGGAGCGGGAATATTGACCAATCAGGAACCGCTACGTCATAGCAAGCAATGTTGCCATTCTCAAATATTTAATATAGGCTTCGAATAAGGTATTTCGCTTAATATGCGTTTTATTGTAAGGTAAAACGCTGCTATTATTCACTAGACCCCTTATTCATAAACGACAATCAAACCTATTTTAGTTAAAATGCCGCTAAAATTCGTTTGTCCTTATCTGTCACTTCGACATTTGTATTTGTTAGAAAGAGACAAAGCATTTGTTAGTTAACATAGGGTTGTTAAGTTTTATGAATAAGGGAGTAGATCTGTAGGTATATGTAGGCAGCCCTAGGGCACGGAAATGTCAGTTCCGCAGCTGCGGACTCCTGCGCACCCATACATTACGGCTTCCCGTACGGGCCCTAATTGAGGGCAAACTATAGGTAAAGTGTTTGTTTAATAAAATATTTTTGCCAACTTTACTTTTTGTTGACTGTACTTGCATTGTTATCCAGAATACATTTCCGTACCAAATTTCAAGTTCATGCTATGTTCCAAGTTCTTGCTATTATATTAACCGTTGAGGAGTTCCGACCTGCGGAGACGATCCTGGCTGGATTACCAGGCTGTCACGCACGACCGATTATTGCATAGTTTTTTTTTTTATTATCGTTTGTGTTTTGAGTTTGTCTATGGCAACAACGTGGCCAGTAATTACAACGAATACTTCGCTCGTAAATTCACAGGACTTTTAAAAACTTTATTGTCAGCTAGTTCAAGAGTTCAAGACATTGATATATAGCTTTTATTGCATATATTGCAATACCAAAACGGAAAGGTTGCATTAAAAACAACATTTTATCCACTTTTACATATTCATGTATTAGAGAATAATGTCTTTTCAAACAGTCTTTTCAAACATCATATTTGAATTTTTGAATTTAATCCCTCTGACATTCATATACCTATAAATCTAGAAAAAAAAAGTAGATACAACGTTATTTTTTAGTCTTCTTGGCTGGTTTAACATTTTTTTTTTTATTAGACTGGATGGCAAACGAGCAAGTGGGTCTCCTGATGGTAAGAGATCACCACCGCCCATAGACACCTGCAACACCAGGGGGATTGCAGATGCGTTGCCAACCTAGAGGCCTAAGATGGGATACTTCAAGTGCCAATAATTTCACCGGCTGTCTTACTCTCCACGCCGAAACACAACAGTGGAAGCAGTGCTTCACGGCAGGGTTAGCGAGCAAGATGGTGGTAGCAATCCTGGCGGATCTTACACGAGGTCTTACCACCTGCAAACATTTTCTGTGACTCTCAAAAAAAAAAAGAGTGGTACGATCAAATCGATTAAACCACTTAAACCACGCGTCCGTCTTACATAATATGTACCTATAATAATTGTAACAGCCACTAAAGATACCTACAACTAAATACCTACTAATTGTGATATTCCCAGCTCCACAAAAGCTAGCTTGTATCAAAGAAGTAATACTTCTACTGTCGATTTTAATAGTTAAGGACAGTCGACAAGGAAAAATGTGATCGTGCCATTTTCCTTCAATTAATTGGAGCGGTTCTTAGAAGATTATTCAATTAGACGTCGGACAATTGTATATGTCATCCATTTATTAGTCACGACACGCAAACTTGGGTATCTTTCGGATGTGTGTCAGTTTTTCGCATAGAATAGATGTATGTATATGTATCATACTTAGTTATAATCGTACTTTAATGATGACTGATATACAGAGGAAATGGGCCAAATCCATAGAACTCGGTTTTTATACTTAATGTGTACATAACATAAGCACATAATATAATAAAAAAATTATAAAGTCAAAAATTAAAAAAGATCCCCGTACGTATTTTTCGATATGGTAGTAGTATTGTATGTAAGTATGTAAATTCTTTATTGTACAAAATAAGTAACAAACACAATTGACAGTCATCGAGACGGGTTACCTATGTTTTACCAAAAAATGTTTGACAAATTATCACTTCCCAAAAAATTTTTCGTAGAATTTCATTTGCCAAATAATCGTTTGCCAAATTGACACTTGACAAATAATTATTACGCGAACCTAATGTTTGGCATGTTCATGTTTAAGCAATATCTGGTTTGCCAAATATTACTTTGACCAAATTTCATTTAGTCAAATATGTTATCGTGGCTGCTATAAAAAAAAACCTAACATCGAAGGCTAAGGCGGGAGCTACGCTTCGCTTCGCTCCCGCCTTAGCCTTCTAAACCTAACCTATCCGAGTCGCTTCTGCTCCGAACCGTCTTGCTCGCTCGCTTCGCTCGCTCGCTCGCACAAATTTTATTTTATTGTCTAATGTTTTTTTGCCTTATTAAAGCATTTGCTAAATGACCAAATGCCATAATGTAATTTTTCGTAATAATATTTTGTCGAGTGAAAATTTGACGTAATGAAAATATTCGTATTAAAATTGTGCCAAAGTTTGCATTGCCAAACAAAAAGTTGCTAAAAATTGTTTGGGAAATGAAATTTGACCAAAATAAATTTGGTAAAACAACAGACTCCCCATCGAGACATATAGAAGAGGCTCTGAAGTCACACAAGGGGTATAGAGATGCTAATGCTTGAAGTTTCCTTGCGCGGCAGAATCCAGAACACAGAAATTCACCGAAAAACTAAAGTCGTCGACATAGTTTAAAGAATATACAAATTAAATTGGCAATGAGCAGGCCACATTGCTTTAAGAGCAGGTAAAGTTGAGGGAGAAAAGTTCTCGAATAGCGACCATGTACCGGAAGACGAAACGTTGGCAGACCTCTCACTAGGTGGACGACGACGTCGACGACATCGCGAGAACTGGTTGATGGAAGTGGTGAGTTGTCGTTCTGGTGTTTTCTAGCACGCCGCCCCGTTGGAACTGTGTTCAAATGTGGACGTCTTACGGCTGATGATGACGATGTTGTAATTGTCCGCAGCTGTTACTTGATGCCGTCATCTTGTTCAAGGGTGGTCCATTGACAGCAGACAATTGCAATGTGTTAACAGATTTAATACTGTCGTAGCAAGCCAGTCATAACTGCCATTAAAAGCTAAATAACTGAATATGCAAGGTAATGTCGATGAATGTTGAGATACCGTCTATAAAGCTGCTTATAATTTTGTAAGGCTTTATGTCGATATGTAGTTATTTAAAGTGCTAACTCGCATGACTTATAAACTGGCTATCATTTTCAAACATCAATTACTTTAAAGAGGGTAAAAATATGTTTGAGAAACATTAATGGGGTTTTTAATTGCTTTTGTAACGTCTGCAACAAACTACTGAAACTATTTATAAAAAGTACCTAACAATCCGTTTTGTGACTTGAAAGAAAAGTTATGTTTTGTATGACAAATGTTAAGTTTTTCCTTAAATATACTGAAATTATTATTTTTTTTATAAAAAAATAGGCTTACGTTTGGCCTCAATCTCGCTTGATGGAAGGCGAAGATAGAACGTTTGCATAGAAGGTGTCTGTTCACTTCGACCTTAAAGATGTCCAGGTTTATAGCGTTCCAGAAATATAGAGATTCCATAAAGATTTTCACTAATGGACGTATAATTTTGCCAATTTTATTTTGTTTCTCTTTTCTAGTTGTCAAACAGAGCTTACCCAAAAGTGATAAGTGTACCTATAAAAGTTGGAAAATCTCTATAAAGGGAGAATGTACTCGTATACTGATATTTGTGTAAAAACAACAAAACATGTACGCAAACAAAACCGCAGGTAAACCCATTACGCTTTAAATCTTTTAATGTATATTTAGAATTCAGAAGATAAGCCAGCAATCAGTAAATCACACATAATTATTTTATTAACCGCGTTATTGCATGCAGATACAGACTCAAATACGAAATGCAGTATCTCCTCTACGTCGCACATATTATACGACGTTTCGTTATGCATGTTAGCAGTTGTGCAACCCTGGCGTGTCCGACACGATTATCTTCAATCGACGCCGGCTTATGTTGGTCAACCCGCGTTGCAGTTATAAATAATCTTAGAACATATTCAAATTATAAAAACATGATGCAGTGATTTTATTTAAAAATTCAATGTGGGTTGATACTGGATGAAAATTACTTTAGTGCGTGTTGATCTTTTTGGTTGTAATACTAGGTAGTATTATACACGAAAAAGTTTGTGGCGATGTTTGAATGTTTGTTACTCAATCACGCAACGTTTCGACGCATTAGAGTAAAAATTTTGCACATAGATAGTTTATAGCTTGAATTAACACATAAGATGTTTTTTATTTTGAAGAAAGGTCGGGTCAGGAGTACTCTAAACCGACGTGCATGCATGAAAAGATGAATGTAGAGGAAGCGAGAGTTGTATGCCAAAATCGTAGCAAGTGGAAGTATGTAGTCTCTGCCTACCCCGTTGGGAAAGAGGCGTGATTGTATGTATGTTTTTTATCCTTCGAAATTTAATAGTTCTTGTGGGATAACTATGACTCCTTTGGCGACTCCATTGGATGTTTTCACAATTACAATTATCTCCAGACTGACATACCTGTGCTGTAATCATCCACTTTTTCACGTTCGATAAATACTTCACAAGTCATCCATTAAGTAGATACAGTCAAGGGCATAAATATACAGGGCGTGGTCAGTAAAAGGAGCAAACAATTAATACATAGATCGCACTTCTCAAGCTGAACGACATTAGTTCAGCGACTTTTAAAAATTAAAACCTAGTTTTTATTTATTTTTATTACACTTTAAAGTTCATTCGAAGAAGCAATGTAGAGCGAAACGCTTAATGTTTGTGGGGTGACAGGCGACGTCAATTCGACTCTAAGATGGTGTACACTGATAAACAGTATTTAATTTGTATGAAAGAGGAAAAATCCAGAGATTTTATTATTTTTAAAAGTCGCTGAACTAATATCATCGAGTTTGACGAGTAGGTATGATATATTTTTTAATTACTTGCTCCTGTTACAGGTTGAAAGTTATATTCCCTACAAAGTCATGTGCTTATTTGGCTTCAAGACCTGCGTATTCGGTGCAAGATAGTTTTTTTTTTAATATCTTTATTCAATTTAGGCTACAACAAGCACTTATGAACGTCAAAAAAATCTACCACCGGTTCGGAAAAAACCTCTGTTGAGAAGAATCCGGCAAGAGACTCAACGAGGTATTTTTTTAAAACAGATTCACAATATTAATAAATGAATTCACAATATTAATTAAGGAATATTGATTAGCGGACCGGGTGGTAATTAAACGATTAGGTAATCATCTCGCTCAGCGTATAAACTTAGGAAGTTGGTAATTACATAGTGTCACAAGCGTAATAGACGCAGTGTTAGATTATTTTATGAGAAGGCCAATTACATCAATTACTGAGGGCCAATGTTGTATCATGGGCAAATAAGAAATACGCAATACCTATAAAGCGAACACAATCAATTGCTTTACTAGTTTTCATTTTGCATCCGATCTACACATTTGTTAATAATGCAGGGTTATCATAAGATGACGTTCCAGTTTTTGATTCCCTCCCTTCTTTGTAAGAAAAGAAATATGCCCGGTTCGCCCCTTTGCTAAATTGCGTAACGTAGTAAATAAATGAAAGAAAGAAGAAAGAAAAAATAGAAATTATTTGAAATATTATAGCAAGATTAGAATTTAGATTCATGGCGCCTTATATACATTTTTCTGACTTTTTATTTACGCCATCAAAATTTCGTTTCGTCGCTAGGATTAGCAGCTAAATAACTTGACACATTATTATTTAGTAAAACATTTTTACACTTTCATCTATATCCTTCTTTGTGAACTTAGTTATGATTATGTAAATGGTATAACTTTATATCTGGCGAATAAAAATATGAACATTTACTGTGAAATTATGTAATTTATTATCATTTAGATGCTTTACGCAATATATTTGATAGAATGGTTTGACTTTGACTTGTACAGAGGAAGTAAGTTATTCTACTCTCTTTGACAGTTGACAATAGTCCTCTAATAACACCGTTGGCGGTAAGCTAGTTAATATAGCGACAGGCAAGCGACTGTCACATCTGTTACGTATACGTAGTACATTATTATGTAATCTTGATACCACTGTCAATACATGACAAGCGATGTGTCAGTGAAAAACATTCACTTTAATTCATAGTCCTTTTTCAGAGCAATCGGTAATTTTAGTCAGGGTACCGTTATCGCCAACGAACCATTAATTAAATTTAATTAAACTTTATCATTAATTAAAGCGTAATACTTCACAGTGAAACCAATCGTCGACCTACATTTATAATAATTCTCAATACATTACACACGAGATAAATACGGTCACAAAATTAAATGTTAACGCGAGTTCCATGAAAGATTTAATCAGAAACAAAGCTAAGTGTACCACCTAGACCTCCGACCACCATACTTAACTTTTAAAACATTAAGACGGAAATCGATATCCAAGTTGGTTTTGATTTGTACTTTTATTCGTAGCCATTTGTGGGATTTGTCAATCATTGAATTATGAACGCGTATATTAAACGCTGTCTGTTTTGACCGTTCTCAATTATATCTGCGGAGAGCTAAGAGGATTGAGCGGGGATTAAATCAAATAATTTATACGGAAAATCGGCGATTCGCGCTGGGCGGGTGTCAACGCTCTTTTGGATTTGCGATTGTTTTATTCGGTTCTGTGAGGCGATGGATGCACGTTTGTTCTCTTGGGCCTAAGTATTTTTTCTCTATTTCATTTGTGTCTTAAATCTAATTTTATCTTCTTTATATCTCACTCATTGCATTAGTGTTAAACTGTTGATTAAATTGAGTCAGTTCAGAAGAAAAACTATAACTAAATTACTAGTGTTACGTCATAAAATTTTCCGTCGTTTGGAATTACCTAAAGATTGCAAGGTTAGTCTAGTTATAAGTAACACTGATAACTGACAATATTAAATTTATGAGTACCTAATAATCTCGCTTGTGATTAAATCATAAAATCCTTCAGTTAAATGTCTGTTTATTCATAAAATACAGAAAAATAAAATAGGAATTAGTCATGCCTATTTTATCTCTGTTTATAAAATGTAGGTTAACACCAAATTTTCTATCGTCTTGCAACCAATTTGAAATGTAGAAGTCATGACTCTTGATAGATGGTACAGACAGCAGCGGACGTGGATGAGCGGCTACAGTGCTCTAAATGATCTACATACAACTCTATTGTCAAGGTAATAAGAGAGTGTTTAAGATCATTTTGACAACTACCATTGCTCATCGGCTTCTGCTGTTGAGTGTACCATTCACCACTTTTGGCGTATACAAGCGTTCAAAATTTTCGGGGGTTTTTCGGGAGCTCCGATGGTCCACTTGGCGCGTATAGTCACGAGATGCGTGTTTAAATCGAGACTAACGCGCTCAAAAATCTTTTTAAGTTTTTATAAATCTTTTAATTCGTTGAGCAAACGTATTGCTAATAACTAATAAAAAAAAAAAACAAGTACCTGATGCACGTAAACAGATTTATTAAATTAACTTTTACACAATCTGTCAACATTCCTATTCAGAGCGAAGCCGTGAACCTGTATTCGATAATGTCAAAGTGATTATAAAGTGATATAATTGACCAATTGCTTCTGACTCATCTCGAGGTCGCTTCAGCCTAGAATGCACTTAATAAACCTATTGGGCTGACGCTTTCGATTATAGTTTTTTTTGCCTAAAAAGTGAATTACGTCTCTGCTGAACAGTCAGCAAGGCTACCATGAAACTCGAAGTTCGTGTCATGCGGTCCCTCTGACACTTATACTGTTTAATACGAGAGCGAGAGGACCACACGACACGAACTTCGAGTTTCGAGTTTCGTGGTAGCCCTGCAGTTTCAAAGCTATCCAGACCATGTTTGTCGACTCAACGTTTTGCGCTCCAAGACAAAGCAGCACTCGGTATAAATCATCACTGGTCAGACAAACCAGTGACAAACCTTAAGACAGTATAGCACAAATCTGTTACTAATCTAGTCATTGATTGTCTCTGTGCACATAAATATCTTATTATGTTTATTGTTACACTACTGCATACACCGCGTAACGAAAATCCTGTACTACAAAACCATGCTATATAAGTACAACTGTTCAAAAGATTTGAAAAATACAGCTGAAATGGAATGTACTGAATGAAATTGGCGAGCATCAAATAATACCACACAATAAAGACAATCTTTCGGGAAAGGTTTTTTTTAAGATTTATTTACAACATTTATGAGTATTATAGCAAAGTCTTATTATCGTACTTAGTTTTTGTTAGGTTTACGAAATAAATCGTTTATTTATTTTAATAACTTGCCTCTTTTTAATTGTGAAACCTCTTGCACGCGTAGTACTTACATCTAGTTTGCTCTCTCTTTCCATATCACTTACATGATACCGAATGCGGATACTAAGTGAAATTATCTCATCGATATTGTATAAAATATAATCTAAACGATTATATAATATAATCCGATAACAGCTGCAGGTGCGGTGGCTAGCTAATAGATTGAAAGATTATTTGTCTTACGAATCAACAACAACAACAAAAAATTAGGAGTTGAAATAAAAAATACAAAAAGACTTCAAAAACCAATCTTAAATTTGATTGCTTAATATCGACATCGTCTTGTCCGGGTGAGCGCTTGGTTCCGATGGGGTGCTGAAAGTTTCTCGGTGAGGGCTACAGCATAGATGTCGCGAGTGTCGCTGCTTAAGTGACTAAATAAGAAACAAACAAGCTGAGATATGTGGTGCATAGGAGAAATTTGTGTCTGTCTGTCCAGCAGTGGTGCAGCGGTATAGGACGCGGCACGGAATGCCGAGGACCTGGGTTCGATTCCCAGCGCCGGTCTTATTTTTTCTGGTTTTTCTGTGCATCTATATTTTAGTTTGTATTTTCCATATGTTAACAAGTTCAATAAAACTGTCCTATTTATTGATACTTGCTACTACTATAAATCTGAGGCTACAATAGAAAGATCTCCAGGCTGTTATGCTTGGGTGCCAAAATCTGAAGGGAGAGCTTTGGAAATTGTTTTATATGCATCTGAGTTGACCTAGAACCTTCGATGGCGTGATGCAGAACGTTAGTTCCATATTTGCTCACTAGATGGCGGTAAGTGTCGCTACACTACTTCCGTGCACTTTGCAAGACGTATTTGTTCGTGACTGTACCCACGCATGCCAGCTCAGCTCAACACAGACTGTTCTTAATTACGTACCGGTATTTAATTACTTTCAATCAGTATTAAAAATTAACGAACTAGGTAAAGCAGGTGAGAAATTCAAGTTAAAAGCAATGATTAATTAAGCAAGTCACGTAATTATCTTACGTACAGTTCTGAGCAATTCTTTAGCAATAAAATGTGGGAATATACTGGGTGTGGCCGGTAATACGAGCAAAATATTGAAACATAGACTGTTCAATTTTGGAAAATAAATTTATTCTTTCTTTCTTTCTTTTCTCGTCAAACTAAACAACATTAGTTCAGCGACTTTTAAAATAATGGAGTCTTTGAATTGTCCTTTTTTCATGCAAATTAAATACTGCTATCAATATACGCCATCCTTGATCACAACTGACGTCGCCTGTCACGCTACAAACATCAAGTATTTTGCTTTACATTGCTTCTTCGAACAAATTAAAAAGACTAAGTAATTATTTTTAAAAGGCGCTGAACTAATGTTGTTCAGTTTGAGGAGTTTGATCTATGTTTTAATTATTTTCTCTTATTAAAGGCCACACCCGATATTCAATACAATGCAATAACTCTTTATTGTACAGTCCCCGTCACCAATATCTGGCACAACAAGCGTGCATAAATATCTGATACGACTCTACTTTCAGGGCCGGAAGGACGTGTCAGATATTTTTGCACGCTCCGCTGTGGCAGATATTAATGCTGGTGACTGTACAACAGAAATAGTGAGCGATACAGAAAACAGGTACACAGAGAGAAAATTACAAGGTAAGCAATAGGCGGCCTTATTGCTTAAGAGCGCTCTCTACGCACACATCACATACAACAATAATAATATAAGTTTTAGCGCGACGGCAAGACACGAAGTTCGTATTTTGCTCTTCGTAGTGTAGAGCCAAGTCAGCTTGACAGATGCTGATTCACAACGAGGCAACGCACCCCTAGCATAACAAGTGTCGATGTCGAAGGGTGACACTCTTTCCCGGCCCGGATAACACCGACATGGAAATATCAGCCCTGTTTTTTGTGTACACGCCAATAGAAACTGACATTGGCTATGGGCTATGGGCGTGTACACGAAAAACAGGATCGGTATTTCCATGTCGGTATTATCCGGGCCGGGAAATAGTGTCACCCCATGTAGAGCATATGACAATTAAGAAAAAAGAGGCGTTCTCATCTTGTAATTATTTTTCGTCGCTGACTTTACAATGTCCGCGGACCGGGAGACGAGCTGTCGGTAGGCCTCCAATAAGATGGAGCGACGACCTGGTTAAGATCGCGGGATCACGGTGGATACGAAAAGCACAAGACCGCTCTGAGTGGAGAGCCTTGGGGGAGGCCTATGTCCAGAAGTGGACGTCTTTCGGCTGACATGATGATGACGATGACTTTACAATGTACCTACATAAGGCATAGTTTAATTTTACCGACGCTGGCTACAACTGTACACGAGCGATCTTGTTTAATACGACGAAGTTGGCTGGTTCGCGAAAGAATCTCGCAATTACTTCAATCAATTATAATTGAAAAGGAAATTGCTGGTTTCCGCGGCGCGCGCCTTGCTTGTAGCGGAGCGGTCCGCTGCGCCCTAAATATCAATTCGCTCCTTCAAAATTAAACTGAAACAATTTTATATATTCACATTTCGAAAATACCTAAACTTTAAATAAAACACAACCTGGTTGAATTAATAAAAAAAAACAGTTGAATTATTTCAGTTTCATTTGAAAGGTGCGATTTTAGCTTTTTGAGATGCGTCATTAAGCACGCGTATTCTAAGGATAAAATAAAAAATCACGGAACAATTCACACCAATTGACCTAGTTCCAAAGTAAGCTAAGTAAAGTAAGATTAGGATAGTATTGGTATTTTATTTAATTCACGGAGGTGTTTAAAGTACGTGGCGAAACATGGATCGTCGTAACGTATCAGATAAAGCGAGTTGTATGATTGCTACAGAGATATATTACGATGAAATAAGACTAATGTGGATTCACCATTAGAATATGGTAATAAATAGCCATGAAATAAGAACATGAATAGTATGTCTGCCTGTAGCTTTACCGTCTATGTAAATATGATAAATTCTCAGTATCAATCAATAAGTAAGTTATTGAAAAATTATATATGCAAGTGCATCATTACTTATACTGTGGTTTCAAAAAACATAGAACCGAGTAAGCTTCAAATACGTTCGTCAGATTCATAGTCGTAACACAGTAAACTAAAGTTAATCGCCTTACTAATACACTTTATCTAAAACCTATAATACTAATCAAACATTTGATTCGACCACGCTTAAATATACCATATTGAGGCCGGCTTTTATTTAGTTGTCGATAGCTGTGTTGGCCGATGACGATGATTATAATAGTTGACGCTAAGAAACATTATTTAACGCTTCGCTCGGTAACGGGCACAGCCTTACCCGTCGGCGGCGAGTTCGCGTGTCTCGTTTTAATGTTTTGGACAACTGATACTCGTACTATTAATGAGTTAACGTTAATTGAACGACAATGAGCTACTTCAAGAGTTTGCTCAATATGTAATTTGACGTTAAAGTGATTAAGTGCTTTGTGGGGTTCCGTACTCATATTGGCTTTAATTAAGATGATTTTTAATAAAAATCACTTTTTTGGTAAAGCGCAAACAGTAGATTGTATTGGCTCGTGCTGAGACACCGAGTTTAGAGTGGTAGAAAATTATTTTCATGATTTTTTGTAGTCGGCTCTATTTTTTGTTATAATTTTTTCTAGGAACATTTTATTTTTCACGCATTGCTATAATGTTAATACAGTCAAGGGCAAAAATATGTATACACTTTATTCACTTTAACCACTGTGACAGTTCATATATGGCAGTTCAAATATTACGAAAATAGACAAGGTAAGTGTATACATATTTTTGCCCTTGATTTTACATACATACAGGCTGTCCTTACCATGGGGCTTTAAATGTAAGATTCAATTCTACTCGCATAACTGTGCTACTTTTTTGTAACATTTTGAAATAACTTGAATTTCGATAATTTATCGATCGTCAAAGTTTAATCGTTAAATCAGTATATCGGGTATGGCAGTTTTATCGCTGTCTCTCGGTACGGGGGCCTTTAAATATAGTTATTTTGTTTTAAATAGATGTAATAATTCGGTTATACTATAATTACACACATGTGCACTGAACTTTATAAATAACCTAAAACAATTATTATTTATCTTTTTATTATTAGCCAGGTGATACAATCGGTTTACTTAACACATTATTTTTTATTCTGTAATTATAGTTGTTCAATAAGTAATTAAATATAATTTTCTTTGATTTTACATAATTACAGCAATTTTTACTACTTACTGTATCGAGGAGTGTTCGATGCAACGGGAACAATAAAATAGTAGATTGTACAATAAGAGCATAAAACGAGCCATTTTACCCAAGAGGTTCATATAGCTACCCGAGACGGTACGGCGAGGGTGGATAGACACGTCGAGGGGAAAATGGGTTTAATGCTCGAGTTTTACACTCTGCTTTTCACTTAGATTACGAGGAAATGAAATAGTATCAGTGGAAACCATAATTCACTTTCTATGTACCTTTTATTTTTTATGCATTATTATAATAGTTCTACTTTATTAATTTTATTGATTTATATTATTGGTTTGATTTATTTCTAGTTTTATATAAATTAAAAAACATGTAAACTTTTTTGTTTGTGGCTGTTGACACCCGATTACCTTGGTCTTAAGTTGGTCTTGACGAAGATTTTATTTTATGCACTAGAGCATAAAAAGTCATTTTATGTCGCCTATATACAGCATAAACACGAACTTTACGAGCATGAGAAGTGAAAAAAATATTAGTGACGTTTTTCTTTATCACGGTCATATTTTATTTACTTACTAGTTATTGCCCGCGGCTTCGCCCCCGTTTCTTTTTTATTTTATTTACATATTTTATTATAAATCTGGCTAAAAGTTCATTACTTAATACTCAGTTTTGACGCATTTTTGAGATACATTTTTTATGCGATGTCTTTACGTTAGGTACTCCCAGATTGTGTTCGATACGCTTAACGATATAGTGCCGTTTCAATTATTGGAATTATACCTTTATAGTTTTCGTTCCCAATCCACATTGGGCCCGTGTGGGAACTATGGCCCAAGCCCTCTCATTCTGAGAGGAGGCCTGTGCCCAGCAGTGGGACGTATATAGGCTGGGATGATGATGATAGTTTTTGTGGTACTAGTCGAGGCAATGAACTTTTAGGCAGTTAGGCGGTGGAAGGTATACCTTCCTGTTTAAGTTCATAGAACCAATGTCAGAGTCGCATAATAAAATTATAAGCATATACAGTCAAAGTTTACCTACCGTTTTTCTCCAAGACTGACTCATACTTGACCAGTGTTTTATTTGATGATTTCTAGTAAGTATATTTATGTTTATTTGTTATTTTTCAATACCTACAAACGTTAATTACCGTAAGCAATCAACGTGCCCACAACGCTCGCGTAACTCGGTTGCGATACTGTAATTAAACTAGTATTTTCTTTTATTGCTGAGTAATTATTTAATTTATATGCATGTTGATTAGTGCTAAATAAGTGTTCGACCGAAGCTATATATAATCTTACACCGATCTTTTCCTAAACCGATCGAGTGCAATTCTTGTGTAGATATTTTTTTTATTATTTTTCGTAAAAAATCATAGTTAACATTGTGGATGTAAATGTGATGTGTGTGTGTTTGTATGTAACATTCACTCACCAAAATTACTTAAACGATCGTAATGAAATTTGGCACGGCGACAGTTTGTTACCCTAGGAATGAAATAGGATATTTTTTATCGCGGGATAGCGACAAATGAATTCTTCGTAGACAAGTCACGGACAACAGCTTGTATAAGTATAATAATGCTTGGTGTACCTATAATAATGCACAGTGTATAATAATGCATGAGTCCAATTCATCTCTATCATCCTTAAAGAGTGTGTTTAGAAAAGAGAAAGGAGGGAAGAAGGCAGGATATACTTTTTAATGACAGTTAAAAAATGTTACAAAGGAAAAACAGAATCTCTTGTCTCTAGCTCTCCTACAATACAATACAATACAATAACTCTTTATTGCACACCAACACATAGCAAGCATTGCAGAAAACGCAGAGTAGAGTGTATATACAGAGACTTCTAGTGTTAGATTGTGCATTATCTGTCATACAACGTAGTCTTCTATGGGTATAGACTCGGGAACTTCTCAAAGTTAAAAGCCTTAATTAACATGAGCATTTTGTGACCGAAAACAAAAACACATGGCCTCTAATGAAGACACAAAGGAATATACATGAGGTGGTAATCAAACAAAAACACTGGCCAGCGACAATCACGGCTCCTGCCGATGGGTGACAAAAATGCAATTTAAGTTATGCCATTATAAAAACAATCTGCCAACGACCAAGTTAAAAAGAACCCCGCGAATTTACCATATAAGAATATATTTGCTACACCCGCTGATCATTTCTCCACGTGCATTACAAAAAGCTACTATACAAGTGATTCAATGGACCTCAAAAGGAGTTTCTCTTAGGTTTGTTTATCTTCAGAAGTCTTTATAAAGCATTTATAATGCTTCTTATTTAGCTTGTTTGCATGGTTTTGCGTTTCGAATGGGTACAGCAGGGGCCACGTTATTCTGGTTTTGATGTCAGGTCGGAGCATCGGCAGCTGCTTCGAAAAATTAAGTGTCTAGTAAAAACTGTCGACTCGGCTCGACGGTTGTGGCATAATTAGCCAGCATGCTGGGTACCACAATATGAAATAAAACTTGAAAGTTTTGCTTGTTTAATTATATTCAGTATGTTATTATGATTCAGCCAGCATGGTGTCAATTTATGAGACAGTCGAAAGTGGAGCTCAGTTTTCGTTCCATCAGAGTAATTCTAGCGAAAAAGATGATGGAAAGTATAAATAATAATTGATTTTGGAATAAGGAAAACAACAAAGACCTGTTTCACTACGCCCTGCTAAGTTTCTCATATTTTATGTGATGGATTCTATTTCCGTTTGTTTTTACTTTTTTCCCAAGGAAGTTAATAATTCCCGCGGGAAACCGATGAGGTTGTGAGCCATAGCGATACTATTTAACTAATATTACACGTGAATGTGAGTTTGTTTTGCTCTCACGTCTAAAGTGCTTACTTAACCGATCATAATTAAATCCAGTACGGAGATAGTTTGACACCTCAGGAAGGACATAAGGTAGCTTTTATCAAGGAAAATTGCACAGTCCTTGCGAGATGAGGACTCCTCGCAGACAAAATTACGGACAAAAGCTAGTTAATTCATAAAATGCACGTGCTGTTCATACGTAATTTTATTCTCACAGAATTCAACATTAATGTCTCCACATCAACAGATGGCAATCCCATTTTTGCACCCAATGGCATCACGGTGATGTTTCTATCCAGTAATTTCACTTTTTACGACATTTCAATTTTGTTTTTATTGAGATAGCAATGATCATTACCTTCTAGTTTTCATCGTAATGTCTTATTTATTCTTGTGAGTGATTACACGAGTGCAAGCGAGGGGTATAATAAACCATGTTGATTTTATAAGGCGGCAACCTTTCGTTAAGTTTTTGTGGATTTCGCTATAAAATTCGCTTTGTGGTGCCGACTGTTTAATTATGGTGGGATGAATATTACTCGTAAAACAGTGTTGTGCTTTTTGATTGCTTTATCCATCACACGTATGTACGTTTTAATTCTCCTGCATATTGGATGTTAAGGGTCTACGATTCTCCATGACAGTGCTTTGATAAGTTTCAAGACGAATTATTTCAGAAATTTATTAGTCAATTTATGTAAAATATACGATATAAATATAAAAATCGTTGTAATGACGTGTTATGAAAATGTTAAAAAGTAATTTCAATCAAGTACAATTTTTTTACAGGAGTCTTTGGCAAGGTTCTGAAGATACTGCTGCGTTCTGCATAGCTAAGCTAGTTCTTTGTCCGAGTGTAAGACTTTTAATTGTGTGCTCGTTAATGAATGAGTGTTGCGTTTAAAGAATCTCGTTTAAGCTTCAAATATAAAGCAATACATTTTCCTGAAGCTCGTACAATTCCATGCAAGTAGCTTGCACGCTTGTGTCATACCTACCTATTTGTATAAAGTTTGATGTACGCGCGCCAGCTACTTGTACAAAAACGTGCGAGCTACAAGCATGTGCACTTCCAGCCTTATAGTAATAAAATTATCAGGGTAACCGAGAGCAGATGGGCACTTTTTGAAGAGCTCTATTTTCAAAATTACATTTTTGTTCACCTAAAAATAATTAGCTAAGGTCAATCAAAACTACAACGTGGTGTAGTTAATTTAAAAATCATAAACCTGATCGAACCTGAATGCTGTGGCTGATTTTTAAAACAGATACCGAGAAATCTGCAATTAAACCATTGTGAAGCATTGCTACCTATTTTACTTAGAAACGTACCAACCAAACTAATTAAGAACAACAGGTAATCGCGTTTGTAATGTCATCGGTTGGCTCCAAAGCAATCGCCAGAGGAAGGCACCCTGGATTCTTCGAGGAACCAGCCCCTCGCCCAGTTTTTGCGGTCCCAGGCGATCTCATACTGCTCGACACTGAACAAAAGGCATCAAGTAAAAACTTATTATTGATCTCTTGTTTATATTTCATTCCCAATAGGTCGTTTCAATATTGAAGAGCTTCATCCGAGCAGGGTGGCAAATTGCTCCTTTTTGGAACGGCCTAACCGATGCTGGAATTTATATCATGGCGAAACGTGGAGGTAAAAACTGAATTCCATTTAATTATGGACGATTTTTAAAATCTGTGAACAATGCCAGCGATCCTTTGTGGTCCGGACGGGTTTTTTTACTGATGCAGCTAAGTTGATAATTTCTTATTGTAATGCGTTTGCGTCCTGGACGATTGCGGACTGTGTACCTACTTGTGCGGGTTTCAAAGAAATAACCTAATTAACCGGAGAGTTTATAGGAATCAGAAATAATTGACTTACGATGCCACTGGGACGGAAGAACACCAGTTACCTGCGAAAATAGAATAACAGTCAGAATACTTACGATACGACTAGCTAAACAAATGGGACTCATTAACTAAGTTTTATTGTACAAAAACAGAAATATACAATAGATACACATTACAAACCATATTTATTAGCAACCAATTAGAACTTGTTATAAAACCAAGTCGCCCGCTGCCTGTGTCCCTCTGAAGAGGCGGCGCTGCGGCTGATGACATTTTTTTATCGGTCAATCATTTCGTTGCAAAATTAAATAATAAAAGAGTTGTATATACTTAATAGACAGTTTATTTTGAATTAAAATTTTAGGGTATAATTTGAGTTGGTAGAAAAATTCTGGACTGTGCACAGTGGAGTAAGCTAAGCTATTTAGAGTTCAAACTATTCTAGTACATTAACCTCTTGAGGCTACCCTGTCAAACATTAAAAAAAAAATGGATTTTTACTATAACTCGTCACTATCGATACCTTTGCGGTAGGTAAATCATTAGAAAAATAAAACAGTCTAGCTCACCACAACAAAATCTTATTCTGACCGCAGAATTGCTTTTAATGCCGCCATATCCAAACTCAAATAAAGATAAAGATAAGAAAGTTGAAGCGTATCTATTATAATATAATACATACAAAAAGACCAAACTTAAGGTAAAGTATGCAAAAAATCAATAGAGGGCAAGTATGTTAGGTTAAAATAACATTTTATAGAATCTGGAATACCTACTGTGTTTATTGCACGCAAAAATGCTGATGCTAGAAAGACGACTGCTAGGTGTGACAGAAAATTTTACATAGTGCCAAAGTCGGTAGGTACGAAGTGTTTTGGGAGACATGACGCCCCCCCCTTCCAAATGGTAATCACTCAGATGATGATAAACTAATAAACTTTTAAAATTAAATAAAATACGGAAACGTCGGAATGTTGTCACACTTCCAAACTGTCTATGACTACCAAACAAGTTGAGTTGTCCGGATCTGGGTTCGGAAGTTGTGGAGGTCAAGAGAAGAGGCCTTTGCTCGACCGTAGGACACTAATAAACTGATAAAATCAGAATAAGCACATTTCGAATGGGACCATCACTCGGTATAATGCGAAATCGAAGATAGTTTAGGAATTTGCAAAGCTTGTACAACATCCTGGTAAAAAAGGTAAATCCAATATAAGATTTATGAATACATTCGCAATTAATATTGTAGACGCGTCGCCAAACCGCAGGCTGGCGTCGGGGCCGATACGAGGACAGACCAGAGATTTATTGTTGTCGTCCCGACTAAAAGGTTTGGGACGCGTACGATAAGTAGCGCGTATAATTAGTGCCGACACGCGACCACCGACGAAACGTCACGGCACCGACCAAATTCCACAACATTTTTTGTCGTAGTCAAATCTAAATCCAGTTAACAAATTAAATCGAGAATTGTACGAGATTGTAGAAATTTCGATCGGGTGTGTCGCTCGGGTTTTTGTTGGAAGGAATATTTGTGTTGGCATTCCGCTCTCGAGTTTCTTTGGAGGTTCTGTAAAGAAGTTAAACGGTCTCATAACAGTTCTATGGATTGCAACGAACATGGCTGGATATTTCTAACAGAATGACAGCTATGTGTTCTAAGTTCAGCGTAGCTCGGTGAGGGATCTCAGAAATGAGTTCAACGTGTCGTCACGCTTAACTGCTAGTATCTCAAATTACACACGAAGGAAAGTTGTGTATCAAACCGTTTCCCATAATTCATCTGTCATAACAACGTTTCCTATAACATAAAATATATCTATGGAATCAAGCTGTTTTCGTTTTTTTTTTTAGTTTTTTTATAGGACGCAGTAGTTTAGGTAAGGTTAGGTTCATAATGATCTATACCTAATTATAGATAATTACATACTTAAATACATAATAAACACCCAAGACCCGAGAACAAACATTCGTATTTTTCATACAAATAGGTATCTGCCCCGACACGGGAATCGAACCCGGGATCTCTAGCTTCGTAGTCAGGTTCTCTAGCCACTAGGCCATCTGGTCGTCTAAACGCGGTCGTGGTATTTAACGCATTCACTATGCCACCTAACTTCCACAGGTGCCACCGACGCACATGTGCGTTCAAGATGTATGAATAATTATGACAGCGGTACTGGGTGAAGTTCCGAAAACGCATATGTGCGTCGGTGGCAGTGAATGTGTTAACGCCTGATATGATGATGATAATTATAAAATAAAATAAAAAGTCTGAGACAAACGTTCTGGTAGCAACTATCTGGTATAAGAGTAATTCAAAGTGTATAATTATCCAATTACAGTTTATTAATGTTTTAGTAGGTATAATTATCGTTCTAAAATGTTTAAATGTTACTTTCGTACATTGTATAAGTGTTTTTATAATGCCATATCCAATTGTTGATACCTACATCCTTACATAATTTAGTCAGAGATAAAACAGCCATAAAACAAATTATATCAGTTAAATTAAGAAATTTATGAGCGTTTCGTTAGTAGGTTTTATGTTATTGTACTGATTACAAGATTATTTCTACGCTGAGTGTACCTTCTATTAAAACAAGGAAAAAAAGTTGCGTAAATTAGTAAGACTTGCGCGGTCGTTAACTATTTTACATACAGGCCTCACGCGTCCCACGTCTGGACAGTCTTCTTCACAGGTTAAGAGAGCTTGAACTGTAGTTCCCACGCGAGCTCAGTGTCGATTGGGAACTTCGCACATACCGTTGTTGGTGGATTGGGGATTATGACCCAAACCTACGTACCCGTTCTAATTTTTGTCTAAATCTCTATGCAAAATTGCTGCTTTACGGGCCTGAGGATTTGGGGTGTGCATTGATAAGTCAATGTCAAACAAAACATTCAGTTGAGAATTAAACACTTATTTTTAACGAAAACACAAACTGAAACATAGATGCACAGAAAAATCCAAGAAAAAGAGACCAGCGCTGGGAATCGAACCCAGGTCCTCAGCATTCCGAGCTGCGTGCCATACCCCTATACCACCACTGGAAATGAGTCTAAACACAAATTTCTCCCATGCACCACATATTTCTGCTGCCTGCTTTTTTTTCTTTGTCACTTAAGCAGCGACACTAACAACTAACACTAACAATTTTAGTAGGTAGAATTATATTTAGTTTTATTTTTTATTTTTTTACCTGGAATTTTATATATATATTTTTTGTCGGTTTCACTGTATTTTTATGTGTAATTTTTTTAATGTATGATGACCAGATGGTCCCTAAGGACGAACAGCGCCGTTCGCGAGAACGGCAGATTGCTGATTTGGGACCATTTCGTGACATGCATAGCTAAATATATTTTGTTTTTTGTTTTTTATTTAGGTATTTTATTTTTGTCACGAATAAATGTTTTCTTTCTTTCTTTCTTTCTAACAACATTTATGTTTTAGCTCTCATCGAGAGACGTCAATATTCCTTCGGAGCTAACCACTCACCGCTCAACCGCTGAGGAGCTGGGTTCGACTTCCAGCGCTGGTCTCTTTTGTTCTGTTTTTTTTTCTTTGCATCCATGCTTCAGTTTGTATTTTCGCTGGATATCACGGGATGACCGTAAAAGTAACAAATTAGGAGTTGAAATAAAAAATATAAAAACACTCCAAAAACAATCTAATTCATCATAATTAATTCAGCGGTTTGGGCGTAAAAATTTACATCTTTGCATTCATATTTTTTAAATCTGGATTTAGATTAAGAAGGCAATGAAAAAATTACAAACACAAAAATTTCAAAACCCAAGTCTAAAAATTAACGCATAACAAAGATCCCGACGCGTCGCAAGTGACCTTTGTCGTAATAAAGTCGTTGCGTGCGCCCGCGCGGGGATGCCGGCGACATTCCACTGCCTGCGGGCCCAAATTGCTCCTTCTAGAGTTGGGAAGATATCGATGTTTAAGACAGGACGTATTGTCTAATGGACTCGGAACTTTCATTGTTTGGAGCAAGAAGACAACGATCTCTCATCGCAATAATTTTGAATGTCGAAAACTATGTTCATAAATTAACACGTCTCAAAGAACGCGACGTGTAGTGTGGACCTTGGTCGTCGTAGAGTTGTCATTGCGTGCGTCAGAGTCTTGGATGCTAGGGACTATTCCACTAAGGGTCTAAATTGCTTCTCATTGAGTTGGGAAAAGTATATCGATGCCTAAGATTAGCATTTTCTAATGCACTTTGTTAATGCTTCTTTTGTGGAGGCCCCATGTAATTAACTATGTGTTTATATTATTTTGGCCTAGTTTTTCCGCTACGAGTACTAAGCACTGTGTTGGTACACAGTACCCTAAAATACCATAGTTCGTAAGATTATTTGACATATGAGTATCTGTGAAGAGTGTGTTACTACATTATACAATAGGTATATCTTGTTAAACTAGAGTCAAGTTAATATCTACATATTTCCGTCCAGATCCGCGCAGACCAAGTCCGAGCAGAAGCTAGTCTAATATAACTCTAACATTTGAAAACGCAAAGTACCTAATAACATTGTGTTACTATAATTCAATTTAGTTAAATAGTTTGCTTTACTTCTTATGCTTTTAGTGTTTGAGCAAGACGATTCAAAATAGGATAGATTTTAGGATTGAGGTGTAGTACATCGAAAAAATATCGACGTCTCTTTCACTTGCACATCACTAGCTTTTATCTTTGGCGCCTTCGACAAATTACCGGCTGGCCCTTATCACGGAGCGTTAGAGACCGTGTACGCTTGTCCGTTTTTAATTTCGCTCGCTTTTTTGTAGGACCTCATTTCAGGGCTATCGGGGACGTGCTTCGGTCACATGCTTTTGTCAAAGTTCCTGGGGGGCTACTACGAAATTCGAAAATCGAAGTTTGTATCCTACTGTCCCTCTCACTCTCATATTAAATAATATAAGCGTCAGCGGGACGACAAGATACGAAAATCCAATGTTGTACTTCGTAGTTAAGGGCCTGTTTTTGTGTCGTGGTCTTAGAGTGTTTTGAGTGAAATGGTAGTTTGGTGGTAAATTCCGATTTTTATGCCAGTTGGCTTAAAGCGAGCCTGTTCAGAATCGTAATCACCGATTTTATATGTGAATCTACTGAGATGGCGACAGAAAGAGATAGATGCAACTGTAATAATTGCGAGTATCTGCTTTAGACAAGGCTACGTTGAGATTTTTAAAAAGTAGTGACGATATGTTGAATGAAATAGCTGGCACCCGCGTATTATAAGTTGCAATATAACCTCTGGTCATATCAATCAAAAACTATGCATGGCACTTGTTTTGGAAGTCAACGGCAAATTCACATCATTGTTGATCACCCTAAAATTACAAATAATGCGCCATCATTGATAATATATTCATCAAAGAACAAAGAAAAGTCTCGACTGACTGTTTGACTGATTCACCAGCTCTTGGACCTAGTAGGAAGAGATCCCCTTCATGACGATGAGATGGAAGGATTGTTTTTTTTATAGGACAGGAGATTCCGCAATGGGGCCATATACATGAACGTAAACTAGTTCGTAATTAATACATAAAATAATTATATAGGTAGGTACTCATTGTTTTTAATTTCCCATAATCATTTAATACGTGTTAATCGTTACAAAGTCGTATTTATCATTATTGAACATTAGCATTCCTGCTTGAAATGCAAATGCACTCATTAAACCATATATATCGACGACATGCTTTCCCACAGCTGCACTACTTGTTGTTCTTGCACCTGTTTACACAATTGAATTCATTGCCATATTGTGCAAACAGAACAATAAATTATTTACGTGCCAGTAAACATAAATGCAAAACAGCAGAAATTTATATCACACCGGCAAACGATTAACGGGAATTATGAGCTTTCCATACAAAGTGACTCTTCATTTTTGCTCTTCAATGTGAAGGCACTGCAACAGAACTTAAAATTTAAGTTGCAGTATGTTTAATAGAAGTGGTAATTTATCAATCACCATGTGGGTTCAATCCATCAATTTCGGTAATTTTCAATTAAATTTGAGAGTTAGTGTCAGGAATATCATTTCACTTTATAAAGTTGCGCTGTGTAATAACGAAAAACCAGTCTTCTCTTGCACATAACTAAGGTAGGTATTTATCAGATCATTAAAATATTGTATTTTATAATTAGTAGGTTACACTATTTGTTTCTAATAATATCTGCACTTATAGATTTACACGTTAAAATATGTACAGCCGAGGGCATAAATATCTATAGAGTTATAGAGTCAAAAAAATGTAACCATGAACCTTATGGATAGTGGCATAAAGCTGTATAGACATACATATATTTATGACCTTGACTGTACTACCTACTACGAAAATCACAAATAACATTTTATATTATTATTCCAGCTTTAAAAATAGATCATACATTGCAGGTAACGAGTACGTTAAGCGTCAGCAAAATTAACTCCCAAATAGGTACTTAAGTACTTTAAATACAGAAAATATGTTAACATGATAGGTATGTACTTACTTGAGAGAAATTAGGCAGCTTCACGTCAACACACTCAATTGTTATTGCAATTAGGAAATAAGTAATCAAATGGTAACATCAATTAATTAGATAGGAAGAAGCGAGCGGAGCCGCTGCCGCGACAGGCACAACTGGTTTACTTTACTGCAACCTCATCCATAATTCAAAATACAACATGGGGCCCAAACCACGCCCCTGCGGCACACCGACCAATCGTCACCGTAACGTATTAATCCAAACTCCGCCTTTTACTCGAGTGTAATCTAGTGTAAATTGGCCTTTTTAACCAGTATATTTGTAAGTACAAACATTAGTAAGTACTAAAAGCTCTTCTCGAGTGAACAAGAACACGCCTGAGGGTATTGGCAATATCCAATTTAATTGATATCGTGATTTCACAGATCACGACTTCGGTCCTTCGACCCAGATCAAAAGTAATTGGATGGATCAATTGACAAATTAGTTTTGTAGAAAAGCAATTAATGTTTAGTGGATCGTTAATAATAGGAGCTAATTAGAAGGATAATTAAAGTGAGGGATGATTCTAAAAGGTTACAGCTGCCAGTACATAGAAAACATCTTGGTATAAAATAACACGATATCACTTTTCAATGCTTTGCAAAATAAAAGTATTACCTAAGAGTTTTTTTTTCAGCCAAATGTACCTTTTTGACCTCGGGAATCGAAACTGATAATAAACAAAGCAATATACCTATTACCTACGCTGTTAAGTATCTAAGTCTTGTGTGTTTTGGTATTAAAAAGGTAATCTTAAATTAAAAGCACAATACTAGGCGACATTTTCATTCTTTATTATTAATTTATATTCAGAAAATTAGCCCAAGCCCTCTCATTCTGAGAGGAGGCCTGTGCCCAGCAGTGGGACGTATATAGGCTGCGATGATGATGATGATTCAGAAAATCGCAAATGACATACAATTCACAGTCTAGCTAAAACGTTACAAATTAATTGAAAAAAAAAGAGATTATTTTCGTTATACAAAACCTATAATATACTCCTATAAAACAGGAGTATTATTTATTAGCAATACTGAACCGGAAATGCCTACATTATCAACTCAATATTTCAAGAAGTATCGTAAGGTTCACCTCTCTCCAAAGCAGGGTTCAATGCCGGCCTGGTCACGAGCCCGGCCACTTTACGCACATTAGTTAATTTATTTTCGGAGATTTCTCTGACGACTGACACTCGACTTAGTCCTGATTGATAAGCGCGCTGATACACGTAAAAGGATTTCTGATTTCGCTTTTAATCTCCTCAACCACAATTTACATTGTCTCAACATTATTAATAACCATAATAACTTCGACGCAAAAACCTTCCATTTTTAAAGAGAAACCAAATAAATCTGTATCGAGCTCTTTAATGTTTATTAAAGCACTTCCAAAAGTGTTTCAAAAAACTTCTTTGGGCAAATATAATCTGTAGTTCGTCATTGTTGGTGCAATTTGTCATTTTGCCCTTTTGAAGTGTCCGATAGACGTTGCAAAAAATGGACCGTTTTCGGAAGTCGCTAATAACAAGGCGCCCGGTAGCTTTGTCGGTTTTTGCACCATCTGAACAACATCCACTTACATCGTAGACATCGGAATCTGTGGGATTTTCCGCTTTATGTCAACCACTTGTAGATGCTTTATTTGTTTCTGTGTTTCTCTTGATAATGTTGTTTATTGACATCAAACCAACACTTACTAACGTCCCTGTTTTATAATTTTCTGGACTTTCAACCTTATATCTGAAAGGTATTATTTAGTCACCTCTTTTCGAATTGCTGTTATTTGGTTTGTTTGTCGGTTTGTCTATCTTTTCCGAAGCGTGTTGAGCTGTGAGTCAAATTCGGCACTTAATAAGGGGTCATTCGGTGTGGTCCGGAAGTTAAGATTGTCATCATGAGATGCTTTGGGAGCATTTTCATTTCGTCCGGTCATTTTGTTTGTATTACTGGCATTACGACGAAATCTATTTTAAAATTCGTCAATTTACAATGAGTTCCATTTTTGGATAAACTTACTTTTTTTTTAAATATCGAATTTGATTTTTACAACTTCTTTGAAATGTCTTTGAAATTGTCGAAATGTATTTGGATACCTGGCTTAGTTGGTCGAAATGTAAAACATAGGAATATTTAGAAAATTGAGTGCAGTAGATATACCTGTCTGACTTACGGATTAAAACAAAAATAATAACAAACAAAACTAATTTGGAGATAGTAAAAGTTTAAAAACACGATAATTATATACTTTTCTATTGTAAAGCAGGTAACTTCTAATGATGATTCTAAATAAAGCTTAAGGGTTAGTGACAAAATTCACGGACGTAATTCTAAGATCTCTGGGTCTCTTTAATCCTATTGTAAGTAAAATTGTTTATGTTCCTTTCTTTTTTAGAAAGACAAAGATATGGGATTAGTCATTGGTATTTCCAACAAAATTACAATGGGAGAGTTGAATAGATTCATCTTCACAATTTTTTCTCTTGTTAGAACAACTTCTGGTTTACTTGATGGTGACAATCCCACATTTTCATCCTCGACTTCTTTTCCTTGTGCATTTTTTGTGAGAAAAAGCTAAATAATGGACACTGGAGCAGGGATGTAAGTCATGATGAAACACTGAATGATGGTGTATTTCTTTAACATGAGTATCTACTGTCATAACACGGAATTGTTGAGCCACTTGCTACTGTTCTTAATGTTGGCGTGTAATGTTATTCCGGTCCGGTTTATTGATGGATATTTTTGACATCCATATTTCTGTGGTGTGTCTGTACCCAATAAAATGTAAGCTTTGTTTTCCCCAGAACAAGAATCCATCATGCGAAAATAAGTAGGTAAGCAAATATAACTACTTAAACGAACCAACAAGCTCTCAAAGACCATTAATTTCAGAAACATGTTAAAATGACTGATTTTCAAAGCTTTTAACTAATGTAGATATAAAGATAGTTATTTAAGCAACAATTAGCAAGCAGTGGCACGGAATTAGTACGAAACGATTACGAAGATAGCCATCTCCGCAGGTAATTGTTATTTTTATTGTCGTTAACGTGCACTCTTTGAATAAGCTACTACACACAACCACCGTCTCATTTAAAGGAAACAAATAGCCTAACTCCATACTCCCTGCAGTTGATATTCAACTCAAAACAGTTACCATTAAGTTGATTTCTATCTGACAAAAAATGTAATTTTATAGCTTTTAGATTGTGATGTTTATTTATTGCCGGCACCACCCCAACGGCGCCGCAGCCGGCTTGTACGATTCATTTTCCAAATTACAAGCAAGATCATTATCAATACGGACCATTCAGTATTGGTGTTATAATTAAGCAAATAAAAGTGCTGGGCCGTTAAGGCTGGTGCATTCAACTTTAGGTCATCTTCAAGCGCCAGTGGCTCCGAATGGAGTCCCCATTGTATATAAATTTGGTAATCACGGCACTGTTGGACAAAAACTTGGTTAGGCATCAGTAAATGTGGTCCAGTAATGGCCGGTACGTCGGAGGCACGCTTTTTGCCGCTAAACAAACTTCACGCAGCGGGGCAAAATCGATTGGAACCGATCGCATCTCCGCACCGTCAGCCCCAGCCTAGTAATTGCCGGGTCCATGCCAACTAGAATGGCTCAAGAGTCACGATTGTATACGTAAGTAGGTATCTTGTACGTAGACATTAGTATCTAAGTTACTTCAAGAGGCAGTCTCTCGAATAACGATTAGTATAGACCTGGCTCAGAATTACCTGAGACTTACACTCTATCTCGTGTCATGCTCCTTGAAGAATAAAAATATAAATGGTAGTTCCCTAGCCTGTGAAAATTTTGAAAAATATCATCTTATCACAGGTCTACAATACTCAAGTAATTAGGTATACCTGTGAAATTTCCAGCCTAGTTTTTGCAGTTCAGATTGTGCGTTGTCAGTCAGTCACGGTGGATCTGTTAGACGTATTTTGTCAAGTCAATTATTCCTTTGGTTATTCTCCGTGTGGTTGGTGTGTGCCATGCCCGTATCGTCAACCTAATAGTAAATTACTTTTTTACCATCGTCGAGATATTGTTAACGGATCCACTATGAAATTATACCGACCATTAGCCTCATTGTCTCCGCTAGGATTTGGCGAGAATCTGTTATCGTTCTTGCATTTCCTTCTTACATTCTGCATCGATCGTGTCGTCTTACTTTTTAAGTCGAATTTAGAATGCTCTATGCGCAAGCGACTCAAGAATCTGTTAACTCACAAATTTGGTAATTTAAAAATCGGTTCTGCTTTGTTTCTGAACATCTTTGTCTTGGCAATTGGCGTCAAATCTTGTGGATGGTAACGGTGGTTCCGCTGAATTGTTGGGAAAATTAAAATTTGGGAATAATGACGTGAAGTTTTAAGTGAAACTAAACGGGATAGCTTTTTTTTTATTAAATCCTTCATGGTGGGTGAAAATATAATTGGCTCGGGAAAGGGTCCAATCGATATACGAATTTGGGACGATTTGTTTCGGTTCTTAGTTCTGGCTTATATCGTGGCATTATAACAATATTACCTTCACTGCTGGCTCCTAAATTAATTTTGCAGTATAATACGGATCTTGTGTTCGGCATACTAGTAACCTTAATACTGTTTTCGTCTGAAAGTTCTATATTGGTTCTAGAAAGTTTCAGAAAAATTTATAGCACTGCATTAGTAAGCCAAAATAGGGTTATAAAGAACACAAATATGTAAATGTTACGTCTTGTTTCTTATCGGTTGTCAATCAGGATTGGATGTCCCTCAAGCTTTTCTTACTTATAGTCAACGGCTGTTATGAAGTAAATCCTGACACATTGCAAAACTATCAAGTTTCCGAATATAAACAACATGAATCATAGATAAAAATGCAATGTTTACTTGTTGCTTGCGACAGAGTATTAAGTATAACATTGTTTTTCAATGGTCGACATTAACAGTAATCAGGAACTTCATAGTTATGTTGTGCAATGAGTCAGGATTGACTTCTTAACGGCCGAACATTAGTATAACAGTTGTTTTATTTAAATAAACCAAAATCTTACAAAACTTATAATTACAAATAACAAATGCCCTGGAGATCGCTCACTTGGGGCATTGTCCCCAGGACGGAGGCCGCATTGCCTCTCTGCACCGCCAAACTTAGGCGCTGGGCAAAGAAGCTGCCGGCCCTACGGTCCCCTGAGACGCCGAAGATCTTGTCCGACACTTCTTTAACAAACTTTTTTGTGTCGGACGACCATGGGCCCAAAGTTTCCATTGCAAGTGCCGCAAGTTAGAAAGCATTCCGGGCATTATACTTAGATACTTACTAACAAACTAACCACTATCTTGGAAGTTTTGAAAAACCCGCGACATCATCATTTCAAAGTCCAATGGCTCAAAAACAGCTGCGCTGTACCCAGTGGCGTAACGTGTGTATCAGCCGCCCGGGGCGAAAGAAAATTTTGCTGCCCTCGTGCTTAGGTGGTTTAGGTTTGCTCGCTAATCCTGCCGTGAAGCAGCAGTACTTGCACTGTTATGTTTCGGCGTGGAGAGACAGCCGGTGAATATTAATGGCACTTGAGGTATCCCATCTTAGGCCTCTATGTTGGCAACGCATCTGCAATACCCCTGGTTTTGCAGATGTTCATGGGTAGTGGTGGATCTTACCATCAGGAGACCCACTTGCTCGTTTGTCATTCAGTGAAATGAAAAAAGACTATGGTACATAAAAAGACTATGGTATATACAAAATGTCATTATTTTACCATTCATTACAAAAAGGTGATTCCCCGATTTTGTCATAGTAAAGTACCTAATGGAAAATTTCGTGCTCATTCTAATCAATCCGAATCGTAAATAGGTGCGATAAAACAGTGAAATATTATCTAGATATTATTCAGTATTGTTTATTATGGAATTTTGCCACCCCCCCCCCCCCCCCCCCAATTGCCGCTCTGAGCGAACCGCCCCCCCCTACTACGCTACACCGCTACTACCACTACAGGCTGAACCGATTTAAATGAAACATAGCTAAGAATCACCGCAAGGAAATTCGCTTTTACGTAAAAAACCATATCGAAGTGTCTAACCGTTTGCGGGCTACGAGGCCACAGACAGATTGACAGACATTGACGTAAAAATATGAACTAAAATAATTTCTTTGCTCACCCGCGACCTTAAGATAGCTAAGTCTATGCAAATTATGCGTGTTCATGCACACTGACGCGTTTCGAACTCAACCAGAGCTCATCTTCAGAGTGACACAACCGTACACCATGCTACCAGTTGTTAGACTAACAAACCACCACCACTGTTTTAATTTGCCAAACAAAACAAAAAACTACCCGCAAAATATTAATAAATTTTAACTATGCTACCAAACTACCTTGATTTTTTAATTTTTATTTATTTATTGTCAAGGCATGTTTTACTAACTATCGTTGCTAAAATTAGACCCAAGCCGTAGCAAGGGAGATGACACTAAATTTATTTGCTCATTAATAATAGACCCCATACTATTGTACCTAATTATCTCCATACATTCTAACACTCCCTCCGCAACCTCCTGCAACCTATAACCTATAACCCCTGTAACCTATGGACCTCCGCAAAGTAACGCCTGATTCAATAAATTAGACATTGACGTCACAATAAACGTAACAAGTTGTGTGTGTCACAATAAACGTAACAAGTTGTGTGTGTGTATTGTGTTGACGTTAAACTTACATGACCCCTTTCTTGCGTTAAGGGTTATAAACCAAGTAGGTACCTACATAATGAAACAAAGCAAAATTTTATTGTAGGTAGGTACAGTCACCACACCAGCACCAATACGAGTATCTGACACAACAAAGGATGCATAAAATAAATATCTGACACGACTTTATTTCTAGGGCCGGTAGGACGTGTTGCATATTTTTTCATATTCCGCTGTATCAGATATTAACAATGACATTTAAACCAGGACGCACATTGCCGAACAAAATCCCCTTCAAAGAATGTCAGAACTATTGATTTGTTTGCGTGACAAATAAAATCATCTCACACAAAATAATTATAATAATAAGAGACGAAATTTGAACCTAGTCTTTACTCTATTACGGGCGAATTTCGCTAGCGGCAAAACTCCACAACGCTTGACACTTGACAACAACGTACTGAGAAAAAAGAAGGCCACTTTTACCAAAGTGGCAGGCGAGCATTCTACCCTATCGACCTATCGATCGACCTATCAACCTAACCTATCCCGGTGATCTGAACCAGTGATTTTAGGCCAGTGATGACCAAAGTGGCGCTCATTTGGCTCCGACATATTTGGGCGCGCGATTGTGAATCTACAGGTATAATTCATCAAAGGATATTAATGCAGGTGACAGTAGTTACTCTACTAGTTTCAATGAAGCCATTAAAAATGTATCAATAGAGCCATAGACATAAAATGCGCATAAAACTCACGCTTAAGCTCATAAAAAAAACAAGATTCGGGTCATTGAACTCCACGAAGCTAATCGTCCATTACTGAAAAGCAATGTAAAGATGGCGTCCGATTGAATGAGCGCTGAGCCGAGAAGCTGCGGTGACACGCGCCACGCGGCGCCGGGGTTGCCAACCTTTTCAGTACCCTTAGTGTAAGTTTTTGGTTACAAAATAACCGCGTTCGCGATAAAATCTCAATTTGTATGGAAACACGAACAGCGCCTCCAGCGGAACGTTTGCGATGTTCGTGTTTCCATACAAATTGAGCTTTTAACGCGAACGCGATCGAGACGTATTCTGTAACCGAAAACTTACACTAAGGGTACTGAGGCTGTATTGCCTAACGTACAAACGCCTGCTATCACTTTAAGCGTCTCTTTCTACCCTCATATACCATGACCACTTATTCTAATAAGTGGTTGAAACGATTGTGATTCCGAGTGCGTTAGACAATAAGTCCTCAGGTTAGCAGAGCGGTCAAAATAAACATGAACGGACGAACTGCATCTTCAGAACGAAATATAAAATTGAAATATACTCGTTCTAAAAAGAAAATTCGAGTTAAATTGTCGAAATACAGTGTGTGGCCCAGAACCGGGGATAATATTAAAAACAGAGGCAGGTCACCGGTAATTGGATCATCATTCAGGTCCCACTTAATTAAAATCAAAACTTAACTTTTGATTTTTTTTCTATTAAACTTAATCGTAAATTCAATGTACATCATCCTAGAACCCAACTGTCATTGCCTGTCACGTATTTCAAACATTTTGCTTTACATTGCTGTTTCGTATAGGCTTTAAAGTGTAACAAAAATTAAAAAAAAACTACTTATTTTAAACGTCGCTGAACTAATGTTGTTCAGTTTAACGAGTACGACCTATGTTTTAATTATTTTCCCGTATTTTTTTTTATTCGACTGGATGGCAAACGAGCAAGTGGGTGTCCTGATAGTAAGAGATCATCATCGCCCATAAACATCTGCAACACCAGGGATATTGCAGTTGCGTTGCCAACCTAGAGACCTAAGATGGAACACCTCAAGTGCCAGTAATTTCACCGGCTGTCTTACTCTCCACGCCGAAACACAAACAGTGCAAGCACTGCTTCTTCACGGCAGGACACACACCTGGTACATATTCTGCATTTTCTGTGATATTTTTAGTTTATAAAATCAATATGTACAAAAAGGTTCCAGCCCACTGCCTGCAACTATCAATACAACAAATATATTTTACATTAGAACAAATAGCGCTATCAAGAGTGAAAGAAATAAGTCCCATTTGAGGTTTCCGCGGTCATTACGATAGATTTCGCTTTTTGTGCGCGCGCGCCGGATGCGGTGTCACTCGCGGACGCGGACGGTCTGTGACGCGTGGACTTGCGGTTGGATCGCGGCGATGAAAACGCTCTACTTATTTATCCTCTATCAAATATATGATCATCATCATCATCATCATCATCATCAGCCTATGTTCGTCCACTGCTGGACATAGGCCTCTCCCATGGCACGCCACTGAGCACGATCCTCGGCCACTCTCATCCAAAGCTGCAATAGATGCTGCAATATATGCTGCGGAGCTGAAATATATGATATTGCTTAGAAAATGGTTTAGAAAAGTTACTGCAAACTTAAACGCTTTCCTATAATTATTTCGCATACTTCCGCAGTCGTTAAAGTCGAATGGGAATGTTATGCTAATTCCTTGGCTAAAATATAATTTTAATGTCTTTATAATTTGAGAGTAATTTCTTATGGCAAAATTATGTTCATCATCATTAGGTAGATGTACTTGTTGTAATTATTAGTGAAAACGTTTCAGAGAATACAGTTTAAAAAGTGGTAAGGTTTTGCAGGTGGTAGGACCTTGTGCAAGGTCCGCCCGGATTGCTACCACCATCTTGCTCGCTAATCTTGCCGTGAAGCAACAGTGCTTGCACCGTTGTGTTTCGGTGTGGAGAATAAGACAACCGGTGAAATTACTGGTATTTGACGTATCTTATCTTAGGCCTCTAGGTTGGCTACGCATCTGCATTACCCCTGCTGTTGCAGATGTTTGTGGGCAGTCGAATAAAAAAAAAGCTTGTTATTTGAAAAAAATGCAGTAATAAAAAGAAATGAAAACGGATACTGCAAACGCCAAACTAATTTTCATAAATGCCTAAAATCGTCGTAAAGCCGGTACTGGTTAGTTTAAATTAACATGGGATACGATTTTTGTTAACGTCACATTCACATTCTATCATGCTACGGTCACACGCGCGCCGTGCAGCCCGGCGGGCTGCCTGGCGGGCTGCGCGGCATGCAGCCCGTCCCGGGCCGGCGGACATTCAAGCTGTTCACACGCACGCCGTCGTGTCAGTCAGTGCCAGCATGGCGAGCAGCGAGGATCTCGGTGTTGTTGCTGCCATATCCTTTGGCTTAACTTATTTTTATTGGAAAAAGAAACAAAATTATGAACGACGGAGAAAAAGAGAAAGACTGCAAAGAAGGTGGTAGATGAGATGAAGGCGCTGAATGAAGATCCACTCGTCGCGAAAGCGCGGGAGAGACTGACTGCCCGCGCGCGTGTAAACAGTCACCGGGCGCCCGCACATTCATCCTTTGAACTTTGCCAAAAAACCGACACTTGCCCGATTCGCGGCATTCACGTTCACAGGCGCGTTCACGGGCTCGGGCGTACCGTTTACACGCTCGTGAATGTGAATGTGCACGTTGAATGTCTAGTTGAACGCGCGCGTGTGAACTTACCATCAAGGTTTAGCTGTTTTATAACACTCCCCCCCCCCCACGTGTATGGACACGTCTCGAAAACTGAACGTTTAAAGCGCCCGTTTATAACATTTGGCTAAGTCGTCAACCGCCAACCACTTACGACTATAAATTGTAGAAAATCGTCACAAATTAATATATTACTAGGAACTTATGCAATTCATAATGCATAGCGATACATATCCGTCTAAACTACGAAGAAATTATGTTTAATGTTTAATGTTTAATGTTTATTTGTTTATCGCGAGAGTTGCCTTTAGCTTTGCCCTACACTTTTTGTTTCATTGCTCGGAAGTGAGGTTTAAATAATTCGTATACCTACACTTAAATTAAAATTTGTTACATACATTCCTACGGACTCATACCTAAAACACATATCACATTAACAATTATGGTCATTGTTTGTCATAGTTTTTGTTAACAGGAAAACACGTCAAAGGCGAAAAAAAACGTAAGAAAGATAATTTGGCATGAAGTAGGTAGAAGTGAACTGTTACTCTATAAATACAATACAGTGCTTCCCGCCCGACCGCAATCATAAAAATGTAGTCATTCTATTTCCTTTAGAAATTTTCACTCAAAAATCTACACACTGCCGGATCATTGTTGAACTACCATTTTACGTCTCATATTTTTTTTATAAATCACGGCTAAATAAACTGAACTCTGGAAAAAAATGTCTTCTTACGGACAGAAGAATATAATTAAAAAAAAGTAACTACTCTGTGACTGTAAACATTAAATTTATCCCCACTTAATTTAAGAGCAAGGGAGGTGCGCTACAATTATTCTTTTCAAAATTTCTTTTACCACTTTCTCGGCGTGGTTTGGCTAGTATACTTACCTTATGAAAAAAATTACAGCTTTCTAATACTAGCAGTCGCTAAGCTACACCACTCACGGACATAATAGCGAAACTATAAGGCCTTCTAAGACTATGAAACCCTAATAAGGGATTTGCATACACTTTTACCTATGCCATCTCCTGTAACATTATAAGTGCTTCATGGTCTCAACGTTACAGACAATTTTGCTTCAATACATTATCAACAATTGGTCACATTTTGTTGGCACTGGAGCGTGTAGCAGAGTTGTTTTAACTTAAAAAATAAATTTAAAATAATTGAGTCACTACACAATATTTACAATGTAAATTTCAATATAGTCTTCACGAAACGAGCTTGTTCAGTTTTAAAGCTGTATCATTTTTAAATTAATAGGAATGGCTTTAATGTAGTCCAGTCATAGAAATGAAAAAATAAAATAATCTACAAAAGAAGTTTTTTTTTTAATTCGGTGAGTAAATTAAAGGTTAGGTTAGATTTATAACAATCTAAAAAAAATAGTCGAAAAATACCTTTTCGATATTATGACCTATTCGACATTTTAATACATTAAATATTTTAACATTCGATATTTAGATACGTACCCTTTTCATTGTACAATTAAAACACGGACAAATTCAGAAGTCTTTTTGTAGTCTTTTAAAGACGTCAAACTTGGCCTAAACACCCCAAAACACTTAAATTCATAAGTCGTTGATACATAAACGTATTAAATCCAATCACGTCGGTACAAATAAGGAACCAAACTCCAGCAATTCCCCCATTAAATATAACACAAATCACCCCACAACAATCACAAATGAGATTACCCCACCAATTGGCTACGATTTACCCCGACACAATCGCGTTACCCCATTAGGGGGATTTTCCTTAATTTAATAATCATGTGACATGCACGCGGTAGAATGCCCAGGGTTGACAGATTGTATGAACAAAGTGTGCCGTTTGGAGCCCACGGCAAATTGAGACTCACTAATCCAAAGAAACGGTCTTTAATTGGTGAATAGTTCACTTTTACTTTTTTTGGGTTTTGTTTCTAGTCTTTTGTACAATAAAGAGTTTAGATACATCATCATCGTCATGTCAGCCGAAAGATGTCCACTGCTGGACATAGGCCTCCCCCAAGGCTGTCCTCTCAGACCGGCCTTGTGCTTTCCGCATCCACCGCGATCTCGCGATCTTAACCAGGTCGTCGCTCCATCTTGTTGGAGGCCTACCGACAGCTCGTCTCCCGGTCCGTGGACGCCATTCCAGAACCTTCTGACCCCACATACATACATGTAACTTTTATTATCATCATCATCATCATATTTACTTCCTACTGTTGGACACAGGCGTCTTCTCAGAATGACAATTTGACGCTTGGGCCGTAGTTCCCACGCAGGCCCAGAGCGGATCGGGAACCACACAAACACCACTGAGTTATGACCACTGAAATCGCAGAATTTTCTTGCACGTCTAACCTGCGCTTTAGACTCCGTTGTTCGTCCGTTCATTGATAAGAAGTGCACATTTAAATCTTTCGTAGAGTAGGTATCCTTATGGGATCTTTAATATTCTATTTAAGTTATTAGATTAAGTGAAGCTACTTGAATAAACATCGATTTCTTGTCAGGAAGATTCAATTTTTTGCTTTGCTACGGTGTTAACAATGGCATGTATGGAACCGCTACCCAGCTGGTACTTGGCTGGTTTTTATGATACTTCATTATCATTAGTATAAAATTATGTTCCAATGCATATTAAATCAAATAATGATTAATGCTTATCACACATATTCTTAACGGGGTGACATAATAAATGTGTGACTCTTGTTATAATTAAGTATGTATTATGAAGAATGAATAAGTACGTGAAAGTATGTACCTATTGTTAGTAAGATTACCTAATAATAGATAATTGAAGGTTTTGCCTATGACTCCGTGTGCGAAAAAATTATATATCGCTATCCCGGGGGAATTTTGCAATTTTCCGTGGTAAACACTATGTTATGTCCTTCCTAGGGTCTCAAACCATAGCTATGCCCGCGGCTTTGCCAAGTACCACAATAAGAAAAACTTAGTATTCTATCCCGTGGGAATTCAGAAAAATCCTGTAGGTATCTCTACGAATTTCAAGAAATAAATATGTCTTTTCAGTAGCTTAGACAGTGGGTTGTCTGTCAGTGAATCAGTCACGTTTATTCGTAGATAATAATTATAAGCCTTTTTCTGTATCCAAGTCTCTTAATACGACACGCACGATACGATTTGTCAATTTTGTTTCTTTACTTATTTTGTACAATAAAGAGTTCACATACATACATACGATTAATACATGTGTAGATTTATCTACATACATTCCCTGAACAGTAAACAGGCTGTAAAAAAACATATAAACGATTTATAACAACTGTAACGCAATTCACGATCCGTGCCCACTTTTTTACCAAATCCAATCATTTGATCGCTCGTTAGCCTAATCCAGAACTACCATTTTCTACCATAACTACCATTAGAGGGTAATTTCGTGCACATTAATCCAATAACTATATTATTCTTCTATAACGACATTATTATGTACTCTTACTAGTTTAGTTGGTTGATCGTACCGATAAGTATATTTGGACAAATTTGATTGGTTCATTCGTCATTCATGACTTGATACTTACGTTTATTATTACATTAATTTTAGATGTTGATTTGGTTTTCTTTGGTTTTTTATTGGTCGTTTTGAGGGTAATAAGAGATGTTACAGTTTTCTTTTTGAACTAGCTTTTATTCGCGGATTCGCTTGCCTTATACATGACGCTACGAACCTCAACTTCCGAACCTTGATATGATGATTATATCTTTTTTAATTTTGTTTGAATAATTTTTTTTAATTTCTTTGGGGAATGCAAAAAATCACATAATGATTTTTTTTTGTTTGTCAAAAATACTCGTGCCAAATATTGTGTCTCTATCGGTTCATTTCATTTAACAAAAATATTTTAAAAGTAACATTCGCAAAAATTGATACTAAAATGAAGATGTTCCGTAAACCACCAGGAATCCTACTTGCTCGTTTGCCATCCAGACGATTAAAAAAAATGTATTGATTTCTACATTTAAAACATGGATTTTTTATTAAACAAACATGAGTTTATTTTATCCATTAAAATTTTTATGATAAATGAAATAAAAGTATTACAAGTACTGCTATTCTATTACTTGACTTAGCAGGTTAGATTTTCAAATTTGACTTAGATTCCGAGTATCTCGATCCTTTGGGAATTTCGGAATAAAATTTGGATAGCCTTAATGTGTTCTCAAGATCCAGCTATATATTTATATATTAACTAGCTTTTGCCCGCGGCTCCGCCCGCGTGGTATTGGGTTATCACGCGCTGTTCCCTTTGGAACTGTGCATTTTTCAAAACAAGTTAAAAAATATTGATTAAAAAAATTAAGGGAATTTAGGCTACGAGTACTTCATGCTTTCCAATTTTCATCTTTATTACACTTTAGTGTTTCAGGATTTTTACCATTTCGAACTCAATTCTTCCTTATTGTAGACATGTAGATTAAATTCAATATTTATGGTATAATTTTATGGACTGCACAATAAGACAATACAAATATTCTTTACGCACACCACAAATTAGTTAATTTTTTTAATTATGGACAATAAATGCAAGGTAGGCACATACATACACTCAGGGACAAATTTAGAGGAACTGAAAAAAAGTGGGACATTTCTTTTTGATTTTCTCTATTTTTCCTGGTCAAGCATTAACTATGCGTCATGTTAACTTTTTTATGCGTTCCTCTAAATTTGTCCCTGAGTATATAAGTTTAATGAGTGGTGGGTGATACGTTACATCAAAATTGTTCCTAATTTGGGCCCATAATCGCTAGTAACCAGCCGATTTAGTGTCCAAACAAATGATCATGATACCAAATTGATTCGCGCCGGAAGACGACCTTTTTTAACTCTAACTTAATCACACAGAAGCTAGCCGTTAATCGTGGTCGGTTACCAACTAATGTTGTTTTAATATAGCAGGCCACAGCGCTGCCAGCAATTTGGTCGGCAAAAAACCCATTTGCCCACCGTGTGTGGCGTAATGGCAAACTAATTATTTGTCGTGCATCGAGTTTTCGGAAAGGGTTTACGAAAAAAGTTTCGGTTGGTTTTGGGAAGTGGTAATGAAATCATTTCCACATACTCGTCCTTACCGGTCTAATGAAGGTAATTATGTTTATGAAAAGGTGAGGAACCGGTATCGCTTTTTGCATGCGGATTTTCTCCGTCAACAAACCGTGTTCTTGTCATCTGTCGGTAATTATGGGAGCCAATTGAGATTCGCTATGAGCTGCTGTTTCCTATACTTTGAAAACCGAAGTGGTTTGCGATGAAAGAATCTTTCCCTGAGTTGGCAATCTATCAAACTGAAAGAATAATCATAGGCTTGTGTTAAACTTCAAATCTAAGGGGCCTAGCCCTAGGGGGTGCGGCGAAACCGGATTCACACAAAAAATATATTTTTGCCGGCTAGAGGAAACTACAGACTGCAATGTGGCTAAGAAAGCTCTGAGAGAAATATCATAACAAGCAAAAATCACGTTTCATTATCTTTGCTATTTTTATTTTAAAAACTTACCTAAAGTGAAAATACAAACTGAAATATAGATGCACAGAAAAACCAGAAAAATAAGACCAGCGCTGGGAATCGAACCCAGGTCCTCGGCATTCCGTGCCGCGTGCTATACCGCTACATCACCGCTGGACAACGGTACAGACACGAATTTCCCCTATGCACTATCTCAGCTTGTTTGAATCTTATTTAGCCACTTAAGCAGCGACACTAGCGACATCTATGCCGTAGCCCTCATCGAGAAACTTTCGGCACACCATCGGAACAAAAAATCGCAAGTAAAAAATTTGGAATTAAAATAAAATATACAAAAAGATTCCAAAAACCACCTCCTCTTAGTACCTAAAGTGCCTAAATAGAAGTACAATGAAAATACATCCTTGGATCACCCTCAAACCATAGTTAAACGTCTGTCACAACGGATGGCCCCCAAAGGGGTGATTTGGAAGTGTCGTGCGTTTACAAAGGGTACAAATTGATTTTTATTAGAGGGTGCCTGCTGTCCTCGCGTGAAAGGGTTGGACAATGCTTCGGTGATGAGCCGGTTAGACATGTGGCTAATTTACTTGTAATGATAGGTATATATGGCCATGTACTTATATAACGTGCTAGTGCGATATGGAATAAACCGGCCAAGAGCCTGTCGGACATGCGCAAGATAGGGTTCCGTAACCATTAGGTACGAAAAAAATCAAGTAATATGTGCATTATAACATAATTAAAACACTACAGTCTTAAAATCTGTTACCAGAAAAAGAGCGTATCTTCACTGCACTTACGTCCTTTTGTTGAGAAGCGCAGTTTTTCGGCAATAACTCAAAAACGGTACCTATATCCGATCATGTTGAAACCAATTTTTGTTGAAAGTATTTATTAAGCGTTACCTTTTCATATTTTTTGAGAATGAATTGAAAAACTATTTGTTAATGTTTTAAAAAAATCCAAAGTTTTGTCAAGTACATCATCATCTCGGCACAGTATATAAATCAATATTACGTCCACTCTAGGGTACAGTCGCCTTCAGATATTTCAGAGTAGCGAAGGTGATCAAAAATATCGGAACATGAACTCTAATGCCTTGAGAATAGAGTGCATGCTCCGATATTTTTGACTACCTACCTTGGCCGCTCCGAAATATTTGATGGCGACTGTACAAGTTTGCTCTCAGAATAAAAAGGCTTGGTCTACATAATAATATATTAAATCTACTCTAGGCAGGGTAAAAAAAGAAAGAAAACAATTTATTCGTGAAAAGCATAAGAACAATGGATAAAAATAAAATAAGGAAAAATCAAAATATGTTATGCATGTCACGAAAATCTTCAGCCAAAAAATCTTCTCTCAGAATAAGGTTTGGTCTGTATTTCCCACGCGAGCTTAGTGCGGATTAGGAACTTCTGTTATCTACTGTATTTATTACATTCTTAGTATCTATTATTGTACGGAATTCACGTGACTTTAAAGAACTTAAAATAGTAAGAGCCTGTATAAAAATGCAGGCAGTTTCTACTTTAAACATTTCAAATAGCTTTTGACAAAGTAATACAGATAATTACCTACGCTTATCCTTTAACGTTACATTTGCATCATTGACACTAATACCACTAAACCATTCCAAGAAATGAAGTAACCGCTGCAATCAACAGATAAAATCGGGAGTGACAATACGTTATGAAGTGTTGTGCCAAATCGCATTTTAATTAGCTAGATAAGACATCATTAGCAGGTAAATTACCCGCAGTTTGTTTTATTTTATTTTTCTTATCTAGTAATGTTATCTTGTCCATTAAATTGCCGGAACACGGGTTCAGTGAAGGGGTTATGCTAAGAGGTCTACAGAAATGGCGGCAAAATTGCGTTGATTCCTAGAAATTCTGCAAAGAAGATAATTTTGTGTTGACCTAAAGGTCTACACAATGTTCTGTAGATTAGTGACGTAACAAATGAAAGTTTTTAGGGATTCACGAATGCGAATATCTGCTGCCGATATTTGCGAATGCGAATGCGACTATGAGTTTTTAATTTAGAGCCATTTATCCATGGCTCTATTTTGACCACTGACCTAGCGCAAGGCGCATGCAAACATTTGGATCTTATTTCGTATTAGGTAGAGTGATTCATGTCAGTCATGACGCGTGCCTCGGCCACCTTGGATCTTATTACAATGTCAATAATGTCTTATTTTGACAAAATCACGCGTCTTTGTGGATGGCACTTGGTGTTTTTCTTGCTACGAAACCAGTTACGTATAAAGAATGTTTTTTCTTTCTACTAAACTAGTTTCGTGGAAAGAAGAATATTTTTTTTCAATATGCTTTTACTGGCTGCGTTTATCGTAGTTCCCGACTGACGGAATAGCGAAACAAAAGTAGGCCTTCCCTGGGCCTTGAGCTATCAAGTATACCAAAAATTTATCAAGATTTGTTGTTCAATGTTAAATACTCTTTTCTAACATGACTGGCTGATTACAATATCTTTTATAAAAACGTAATTTATCTCACTCTCACGTAAATATTGAAGTGTCAATTTGAAATAATAAAATAGATTTATTAACATTCACATGCAGTAAATAATTTTCATCAAATTCAAGTGAACAAGAGAGTTATTGCTGAATTTCTCACATGTATATGTGATAAGGTAAGGAATTAAATCTGCGTAATATAATAGGAATTACTGGTTACATAGCATTGGTTTCGTAGGTGGTGGTGCGTAACTAGTTTCGTAGAAAGAAAAAACATTATTTGTACGTAACTAGTTTCGCAGCAAGAAAAACGATCCTTTTCACGTAACCGGTTACGTAGCATTGGTTTCGTCGGTGGCCGAAGGGGATATTCAGACTTTTATTATTGGTTGTGTTATAAGAGCTTTCTTTCCAACTTTAGCTTTAGCTGTTTTACCTCTGTGTAGGCCACAATTAGAGCTCTCTCCAGACGCATGTATGCCTACGATGGATGACAAATTATTAATATAAATAAGGGTTCCGTTTTTTCTTTTAAAAGGTAGTTACGGGACCATAAAAAGACTGGGCTGCTTACTGATAATAAGATATTCTTTCAACTAATAGGCTGGCAACGCATTTGCAATCCTCTCGCATTATTTTCGGTATCGGCATCTTATGGTTGTTCTATCACCATCATTTCAAAACTTGCTCATTTGACAGCCTATTTCATAAAAAAAACTCGAATAACAAATGACTGCTGATGTCTCCATCTATGGCAGCATTCCTGGCATTCCAGTTGGTGATGCTACCAACCCTTATCTCGCAGAGTGGTAAACAAGACGGGAGTCATGAGGCATTGCCCAGACAGCATTATTTTTACGATCCCTAATACAAAACGGTTCTCCTTTTTTTTCCGTCTGTGGGGCCACGCGTGCGCACTAATGGGTCGCTGTGATAACTCTCACTTTTAAATCCTTTTATTTCCATGTCACCCTGTAAAGGACCTTTTGTCCAGCAACCGAATAAGAACTATATTTCCAAAGTGGAAGAGATCATTTTAGCTAGTTGGGTGGGTTGTACTTTAAATTCCAGAAAATATAAGTCATTTGTAAAGTTATCTGCACTTTATTTAGAAGTTTCTGTTGCTGTTTGTTTATAATTCTGGTGCGTGTTTGGGATGGCTGGGATTCTTTGGAAATAAAAGGTTGTTCTTGAACGGTTCGTGTTTCGGGGGAGTTCAATTAATGTCATGTTCGTGTAATCTGTAATAGAGATAACGCGATTCAAATTATACAGATTTAGTACACATTTTAACGGCCTTGTGACTTAGCTTTATTTTGTTACAATATACGAGATATAAGAGGTTGAGTCACACTGCCATCGAATGGAAGCTGTTAAAATGACTATACAAACCGTAATTCAGTGTGCAATAGTTGTTAGCTACTTGGCAGTTTCGAAAAAAGTGAAATTTTAACAAAGTATATATATTTCTTTAAAAAGTTTCCAATAACAAGCATAAATTTAATTTTGGAAATATCCACGACGGTGAAAAAAATTATTCTCAGTTAAGTACCTAATTTTTTACGAAAATTAAAGTCGAAGGACTAAGAGTATCGAAAAAAAAAAAAATTTTGCTTGTGCTTAATAAAGTTACAAGTACTTACCAGATAATACGTCGGTGCCTGCCATTGCCATTTCTTTATTGATTTCAATTAGAATATCAAGATAAACTATTATCTTTGTCCACTATATTACATTCCCCATTCAATTACAAACCGCACTTCAAGAAATGTCCTACGAAGATACAGAAAAGTTATTGACTGCATTAAAATAAACATAGATAAGTTAATAGTCATTATTTAGAGTTAATTTATAATTACATGTATAATATAAATACTAAGGTTGCTTCCTACATTGTACCTATTTTGCATGTGATTAATTATTTACGTTTTGGTCTCCCAGGGATTTCCTAAATAAAATATATCATTTATTTTTTCCCTTAATTCTTAGCCTAAAACCATAGTAAAAGAGGACAAGTAGGTCTACGATATCTAGATAGATAAAGAATCGAAGTGGACTTCTACTTCTCCTCTTTTACTATGCTATAACTTTTTTATGCTTAATAATAATACTTTATTTGTTATGTTTGTTAAATTCTCGTAAGGGATATAAATATTTGTAATTATTTATAAATATTTATAAATTATTTTAATTAATTACAAATTCAAACAGTTGTGTAAGTATAATTTGGGGGGCTGGTAATAGCAGCAAAGACGATTTTCTTGTATTTGTAATTTATTAAGTACGGGTGAAATTATATTTTTATTAAAATCACTGTCACTGTTCTTAAATGTTGCTATCTCTAATTTATGACATAGAGATGGCAACATGGCGTCATCTGTGGGGCTTTAGCTTTATTTAGCTTAGATGTATTTTGTTGTATTTTATAGCTGTATTGTTTAACTTTAGTTAAATTAAGTGTTTGATGGTGCTACTGCTGGAGCCGTAAATAAACCATTTTTCTTTCTTTCTTTCTTTAGATATCCAATACTTAAATTGTTTGCGATTCCCTTATCATCATCGTAATAATCCGTTGTTGATTTCCATGCAACATATAAAAGCTTTGTGAGCGAGTGCGCTGTCAGAGCTGTCAAAGTTGTATCGAATTACTGTCCTTTCGCGCAGAGAATGGCGCATAAGCTCATAAGTCCTTTTCATAACAATGTTACACCTGCTATAACTGCTACATGTTATAGCAGGCGTTTTCAACCTTTTGGTTTTCACACACTTTTCGTTCATCAAAGTTTCACGGCACACCAGTAAAAATTGCCAAGTGTGATTCGGATTGATACGTAGAAAACAGGGCCGCATTTAGAGGTGTGGAGGCCTTGGGGCAACAAACGAGTGGAGATCAATGAGGGCCTTTTGATATTTTACTGATTGCCTTATTGAAGTGAAGAAATATACAAATTGTTGTTTCCTAGTATTTACACGTCGGAATTTGAAGGTTTTTTTTTTTCAGATGTCTCTATTGTGGGGGCCCCTATTTTGTGGAGGCCCCGGGCAGTTGCCCCCTTTGCCCTCCCCTAAATCCGGCCCTGGTAGAAAACTTACCTAAAGGGTTCCGTACAGTCTACCCAGCATAATATCTACATATACATATAACATAACATAACGGACAGTAGATGAATACACCTTTTGTACGAAACGCTTCTTCGCAAATAATATACATATTTTTAAGTGATTTGTGTTTATTATAGCGAAATATTTTAAGCTACATGGAGATTTTTTTTTGTTCTTACAAGATTCAAGTATTTTACATTTTGTATTGAACTTTTTTTTTCAGATTCAAGTATATATTTTTAAAATACTGGCCTAAATGGCCATTAATGTCTTGAAATGGTAAATAAGGAACTGTCACCATACTCAAGCTATCCGAAAAGTAGGTATTTATAATACTGGTGCGATGCGGTATAGGCTTAATTGTATGTAGTAAATTGTATGTACAGTGCAACACAATTTAATACAACAATAAATCTAAATAAGTATATGACAGAATACCGATAGGCTATAAGGCTTTTAATAGATTATAAGTATTTTATATTTCGAATTTTAATTCGCAGTATAACCATAATATCTAGACCGGATATATATGCATTGCCAATTAAAACGCCTCTATTTTATTTCTAATCATATTTGTAATTCCACAAATTGATTAAAACAAGTGAACGTTGCACGCGACAGCACAATCAAATCGATTTAGTATGAATCCACCAGCTAAAAACTAATTAACTGACTCCTCTAGTCGTGCGAAGTTTTTTATACAACCATTATAAAATAGCAATAAGGTGCTAGTTTATTTAATAGCCCGATCAAAGTATTTATAACCGCCTACTTATAAATTTCACCGCACTTTCACGTTACGAAAGCTACCAGGCGAATATGAGTCTATAAGAGGTAAATGTTTCAAAGGTTTGTAGGGACACGTGGCAACGCAAGTTCGCTGCGAATTGTATCTCAAAGCTTTGGGAATAAAGGCTAACCTTTGTTGTTTACTGTGCCGATTGAAATGCAAAGGAAGACTAGCATTACCGCCATAATGAAGACCTGACAGTTTAAGTAAGATGCCTCAAACACGCGAGTTCTTGTCATGAACAGATGTTCGAAAAAATACAAGCTTTGTTCCTATATGCAAGACTCATCGAAGATAATTAGTGTTCAGTATTAATTATTATCTATTCTTCGTAAATGGGAAATACGAAAAAGGTTTTTTTACTCTAATGCAATCCGGTTAATATTAAAAAAGCGAAAGTTTGTGTGTATGTTTGTTACTCTTTCACGCGACCTAAGGCTGGACGGATTTGTATGAAACTAACTTTGGCCTGCAACTTGGTTTGTAATGAATAGTCCGTCATTGCTATCTCGTGGGAACCATTGATTTTGAGAGCAGATAACCTTTAGGGGAGTAGAAGAACAAAGGTCACCGACATAGCCAAGTGAATTAGCACGTTGAAGTGGCAATGGGCAGGCCATATAGCACGGAGAGTAGATGGCCGTTGGGCCCGAAAAGTTCTCGAGTGGAGGCCGCAAATCGGCAAGTGCAGCGTAGGACGTCCACTAACGAGGTAGACGGATGACCTGGTTAAAGCCGCGGGTTCACGGTGGATGCAAGCCGCTGCTAACTGAAGCAACTAGAGGTCTATGGGGGAGGCCTATGTCCAACAATGGACGCCCTACGGCTGTGTCGATGATGATGATGGTGATGTATTAACCGTGAATCATTAATACCCTATCTCCATTTTAAACTTCATCTTAATTTCGGCGATTTCAGCGTGAAAAGTTCAGACCGACAAGCAGACAGAGTTACTTCCACATATTTATAAGTTTATAAAGTTTTTTATACTTGGGATGTACAATTACCAACAATTCTTGTTACGATGCCATCAATACTAAACTAGACGTTAGTGGGTGTCTAAAAAGTGTGTTCGTAGTAAAATATGACCTGCGTATAATACTTCCTAGAACACCTGCCTCAGTCCCAATGCGATGAACACCTATCAATTACCATGGAAATATGAACACGCATACGAACATGCAGGCGGTTAAAAAATACTAAAACGCGTAATTTAATAGCAATCGCTCGGACGTTGGAGGAATTACTAATTTTATTGCTGTTGTGTGCCTTTCCGATGTTACTTGTAATCTGAGAGTAGTTACGTATTTAGTTGTTAGAAATTCCGGAAACTTAATAAAATGTGCATTGGGAAAACTCTTTCTCTTTCTTCTCTCTTGGGCCGGTCCCTCGTGTCTGAAGATCTTGATCTCTATCAGGGTTGCATCTGAAGCGGGTAATCTGCCTCCAACGATTTTGTCCTGCTCGACAACGCTTCCTTGATTAACCCATAATCAGTAGCGGCTTTAGTGGTGGGGCGACCGCCCAGGGCGCCGGACTTAAAGGGGGCTGAAGCCTACAGCTTCTAGAAAATTCCCAAAAGTTTGGGGCACCGAAGAAATCTCGCCCAGGGTGCTGTAAGTGCCAAAACCGGTACTGACCATAGTGATCATTTTCTATAACTCTTTTTTCTCTAAAGCCATAAAACTTACAGGAACTTTAAAATTACCTTCCTATAGAACTCTATAGTTTCGGTTTATTTTATAACAGCCAAGAATTATTAATAACTAGTTTTCAAGAAAAAGAGTTATAGCACATTATATTATGACTTATTATGTATGGATTCCAATTATAGACCCGTCCGTCTCATTGGTAAATAAATAATTAATAATAAATCTTATCTCTATTTCATCTACTTTTTTCTATCATACACTAATACTAAAAGAAAATAAAGATTATGCAAGAAGCTCTGAAACACGATAGCCGATAGCGAGTTCTCGATTCTTGAATCGATTCGATTTGCTCGCTCGTTACCGTGGCACCAGACAAGGTCGGCAAGGTTATCGAATTTTCATTGCCAGAAAATAAAGTAATCGAGTGGTTTCGATCGATTTTAAAATTGTACCAGAACATTTATTGTAAAATGATGACTTTAGTAGGTAGGAAGTTAGTAGGTCGCTTGTAATTTGGTTGATTTGGTTGCGGGTTTAGTTTGTGGCTGTTGACACCTGATTACCTTGGTCTTAGACGACGATTTTATTTTATGCACTAGTGCATAAAAAGTAATTTGATGCCGCCTAGATCCAGCATAAATACGAACTTTACGAGCATGAGAAGTGAAAATACTATTAGTGAGTAGAACGATATCGAAAATTTTCAACTTCTGTTTTGAGCAGTTATGACCAGAGTAAGTAACTATAGGTCTCTCGCGCCGTAGATCTTTATCGCGCGTAGTGTGGCCAGGCCGTTATTAATTTGGAACAACAATATACAGTCAATCACGTACTACATGAGTTTAGCCGGACATTCGGCTATAAAGTAAGTTGTAAATCATGATTAAATACTTGTAAATTGTACCTATGAAACGTATAAATATGTATCTATAGTAGGTACGTGTGATACCTAAGCAATTACTGGTAATAAACAATATGTATTTGCAACAGGATTTCCTTTATTTAGTAATTTAATGTTCGCACTTACATTGAACGAAACCTAGTTACAATTTAATAAAATATTCTTGATGTAAAAAATCTCCAAACAAAAGTCGGTCGCCCATGGTTAGATACACGATAAAAAACTTACAGCAAAATACGGTCGCCCAGATACTGGCAAATTAAAGAAAAAAAAAAATAGCGCTCAGTGACTGCTGCATACAAGCAGAGAGGGACACCGCTCACAGCCCACACTGTTTCTGCCCGTTTCATTCACACTTTGTTAAGAAATTTTTTTTGTTTGTAGATTCCGTTTCAGATTTTTAAGAAAAGCACTATAACATTCACCTTAGTAGAGACAGCAATTGTTGGCTGCGTATTAGGTATTAAACGGACTCAAAAACTCGACAGTTGTCAAAAATACAATAAAACTTTCAACACCCCTCTTTTTGCGAGGGGGGTAAAAATACGTGTTAAATATATTTTCTGATAATATAATTGACGGACTAATCCAACTAATGTTATAAATGTGGAAGTGTGTGTGTGTTTGTATGCTTGTCCTTCTTTAACGCCGCAACGGAGCAACAGACCGCCGTCATTTTTGGCATAGAGATAGTTTATGGGCCAGAGAGTGACAGCTACTTCTTATCCCAGAAAAATGCAGTTCTCGAAGGAACAGCGCACGATAACTGTGCTCGGTAGCCTATGTCACTCTCTGACCCATAAACTATCATCATCATCATGTCAGCCGAAAGACGTCCACTGCTGGACATAGGCCTCCCCAAGGCTCTCCACTCAGACCGGTCTTATGCTTTTCGCATCCACCTCGATCCCGCGATCTTAACCAGGCCGCGGGACCCATAAACTATCTCTATGCCAAAAATCGCGACGATCCGTCGCTCCATTTCGACGTGAAAGACGGACAAATATATGTACATTTATAACATTAGTATGGATTTATAATTCGCCTTGTAAGTTTCAACAACAATGACCGCTTAGCGCCGTGCCAGGCCGTGACGTCACAAGCCGTAAGTAGTTGTTTCCTGAACTAAATTGGTCTGCATCCCGCTAGCCGATTAGCTTCACTCTACCCCCTCGTTGCCCTACTCCTGCGGTAAAAGGTTAAGGTTGAAATTGTGTTGACTGTTTTCATGTGGATTTAGGGTTGTCAATTTTGCGTTGAAATGATTAAATTTTCATGTACCATCCGCTAAATAAGTGGTCTATCAATTTTTAAACAAGTTCCTATCAAATGAATATGTCGCTAAAGTCGAACTTCAAATTGACAGACATGTCTATTGGCATTTTTGTTTTATGACATGCAAACGATTATCAACTTTAGGGTGGCAGGCCACATTATTTGGCTGATGGTAACATGCATTAAAAAAATCAAATAATTGATGAATTTGTTATTTACATAGTTATTTACTCAGAAGTATTTTTTAAAGACACACCCTAGCGCACGGGCGTAGCTAATTTTTAATATTTTAGGAATTCTTGGCGAATTGGGGTTGTATTGTATAAAAAAAGAAACAACAAAAATATATGCAATATGTATATTGTATACAATATTCCGTAGTGTTTGAAGACTAGCGCCATTAGCTTGTAAGATAAACGTCTGAGCGCTGGTCACTGTCTGAGTAGTGGACATGTTTAATTTTATGTCACTGGCAATAGAGATCACATTAGGGTCCAATACATAATTGTGGCCAAATTGCAGCGTTTCACTAGAAATTAATTTAACAGTTACGTCTTTATTTCAAAATATAATATACTCTATATTTACATACCTAACCTAGTTACTGTATTATTATTTATAACAGTATTATGGTTTAAATTACCGACACGATTTTCACTCATAATAAAATTAATAAACTATTTTTAGATAATACTTATCATCATTAGCTAGAAGGCGTCAGAAAACTTTTTTAGCAATGTGAAAAGGATGAAGTCCCATGGGGTATTCATCAAGGTAAAATTCTTGTTGGCAACCCTAAATGCACTTTACCGGTGGCGTGCTGGGGCTGAAGACAGGTGAGCAGCGTTAGTGGTGAATTGAGTTGATTCAGCGGATAGGGTAATGACCTGGAGGGATCGAGTGAAAAGTTTACGCAATCGCAATCGCGCAGTTGTAGATGAGAGGCCGTACAGTCACCAGCATTAATATCTGCCACAGCGGAGCGTGTAAAAATATCTGACACGTCCTTCCGGCCCTAGAAATAGAGTCGTGTCAGATATTTATGCACGCTTGTTGTGTCAGATATTTGGTGTTGGTGACTGTACCTATCGTCTAACGCGCTGACGTTCGCGATTGTTCACTATCTCTTTCTTCTCTCGTCTTAAACCGAGTGAAGAAAGAAGTGTGAAACGATTGTGATTCCAAGTGTGTTAGGCGATATAAGGCCTCTGTGAGTTTCTTAGTCATGTTCATTTTTAACCCCCGACGCATAAAAATGAGTGTTATGAGTTGACGCCACCGTAGTCTTCAAACGGATGGACTGTCAAGACTAGTTTCCTTGCCATGGTTCTTAGCCATGTTTCATTAAAATCGGTTCGTTAAATTCAGACGTTTTTGAGATATTGAATTATGAAATGACAATGTTGCCATAAAAATAACGGAAATAAAAAAAAGTTGCAATACTAAAATATCGAATACCTACTAGTTTAAAAGTATTTGATAATTCTTTTATTTAATATTAAAAATGGTACAGTAATGGTATAGGTACAGTCACCAGTACCAATACCTGATCCAACAGGCATGAATAAATATCTGATACGACTCTATTTCAAGAACGTGTCAGATATTTTTGCACGCTCCGCTGTGGCAGATATTAATGCTGGTGACTGTACGAGTACCAACAGAAAATTCCGACACAAAACTCTTTAACTTCCAAAATGAATATTTTCTTTCGGAACAAGATTGAGAATCAAATTTTAACTGTCTAGAATATCATTAAAACATACCAAACAATAAAATCAAAGCAACTTACATTTCATAATTTTATCACCATCAGGTAAACTTAAATCATATCACAGTACTGTTAATTATTAAACTACAAAGTAACAATAAAAATAATTATTTGACCCACAGAACCTTACGGTTAGTATATTGCCGCTAATTGCAATCGTAAACTTGGAAAAATAACTTAACAACCTTCCATTAAGTGTCATGGCAGCATGGACCAAGAAAATTGTTTTATCCTTTGTGACTTTGTATTTAAAGTCGTTATATGAGTCATTAAAATCACTATAAAATCTGTGATGCTGTGTCATGGTTTTGTTAGCTCATTATCAACATTTAATTTAATATTATTACACATGTTAAAAATAAGACTGACAAAGTGACTGGCTAACTAATTGGCTTTCTATTTATCCCGAAAACCTAGAGAAAATAACTTAGAATTAGATGTTTAGAATTAGAAGTTCGAATGAGAAAAACCTAAGCTATGTAAGTATGTTCGTAATAGTCTAAAATTCCACAGTAAATAAATATACATAAGTAAGGGTTGTGAAACAGTATTTGATCCAAATGTGACTCAAATAAAAGGTTATAAACTCGGGGTTAGTTATACTACTAGCTTTTGCCCGCGGCTTCGCCCGCGCGGTATTCGGTTATCGCGCGGTGTTCCCTCGGGAACTGTTTTTTTTTCGGGATAAAAAGTAGCGTATGTCACTCTCGGGCCCATAAACTATCTCTATGCCAAAAATCACGTCGATCGGTCGCACCGTTACGGCGTGAAAGAGGGACAAACATACAAACACACTTTCGAATTTATAATATTAGTATGGATACACAAGCTGTTTAAATATTTAGCTGAAAATACCTTCATTATATTTATTTCTGATATATTTTTTTACCACAAAAAAAAAGAATTATCTTAAAATGTTTGTGGCAAGAAAAATAAACTTCAAGTGTAAATTAAATAACTCTTCCCTTTTAATTGTTTTGCCGCTTGCCAATTAATTGACTGAACAGTTATTGAAAAGACGGTTAATGTTTAAAGTATTTCTATAATTGATATAGCGTGTCTCTCTTTTTTCAAGTATGCTCTATTACCCGACTACGACAAAGGGATATGATGATTCTGTTATAGCTTCGCTGGTTTGTTCGCTTTTAAAGACTGACCAGAACAGTGGCGGACTAACAGGGGGGGCGGAAGGGGCGGCCCGCCCCGGGCCTCCGGTCTTGGGGGGCCCCCAAATGCCTCCGCGCTCCCCTGATCAAATCCTAAAAGACAAAAAATGTGCTTAGTACCAAAATTTTTTTAAACTGCATTTTTTTTAAGGCTTGGGTCCTCATTCAGTTTTGCCGCCCCGGGCCTCTGACGGGCTTAGTCCGCCACTGGACCAGAATTATATAAAACGTAGAAGTGCTGCTCTCTATTTTTATTATTATTTAGAGGCCTGTAGAAGTGTCCCACTGCTGGGCAAAGGCCTCCCCCCATGTCCTCCACTCGACCCGGTCTTTACTTGGGCAATCTCTGAACAGCTGCGAAGAAAGGTTGCTCTCGCGTCGGATTTTTTTATATATTCCTGGTCAGCCTTTAACTGTCAGAATTTGAAACTCAGGGGCTGTTTCACCACCCATTGGTTAATTTTATTTAACAGATAAATGTGATGCCGTCTCTATCTATTCGAACAAAACCGCTTTTAACCGCTGCTCTGCTGTTCATCATCAATTTCATCCTCCGTTATTTTAAAATATGGCTTTCTGTCCTTATTAGGACAATTTCGCCAGTGTCAAGGTACTCTATTTGAGAGGGACGTTGTTCGGTAGTTGTAGTTTTTGCAACTTGATAGTAAAATTCCAGAAACCACGTGGAGACAACTTGCGCATTAAAAAATGTCAGACACGAGAGCAATATAGAATTTTGTGATCACTGTTCACTGTTAAGGTTAATCGCCGCATAAAACACTATCAAAAGTATACTTCCACTAGCCAAAGAAACAGAAACAGCAAAATTATATACTGTCCACATCCGCCATGTTCGAATGCCAAAAATCGAATCCTCTTACTATCTTAGTTTATAATTAACCGAAATGGACAGCTGTCAGAAGGAACTTCAAAAACGATAGCACTCCTTGCAGTCCGGTTAAAATTATTAAGCACCTATCTACAGTAACTGGCATTATACCCACCTATATGATAGATCAAAATACCTACTTACTAAATTCTCTAAAATATGTATCGCAACTCGTTTTCTATGGTCACTAATAGATAAGGTTAAGGTTAAAGGATAAGTTTTTGCCTTTGTACATTTTATTATCCTGTGTTCTGTTATTTTTATGTGTTTTTATAAAGAGTTTTAAAATACAATACACTACAATACTAGTTTTGTTTTTGGGTGTTTTGTCCTATACGTTATTATTGCCGGTAACTTAACAGAAAGAACAGGTATTTATACATTTTTGAGTTAAAGTTTTCAATAATCACGTAACGATGGCAATGCCGGTAGAGTGTATTGGTAAGTACAAAAGAAAAGAACAACCATTGAATGTAATTTTCCCTTACCTTCATTAGCGCTCGTGCCGTCGGTCGATTCATCTCCCATCAAGTTTCTGATGCTAAAAGAACTAGTCTTCCTTACATCCTGCTTCGTGACGTCACAGTTCCCGTTCACCTTCCCTTCCTCCCCCTCCTCCTCCCCACGACGCGTCGTCAAGTCCATTTTTAAAAACAGAACACCGATTATCAAACTGTCCGACCGGCATTTGTTTTTGCATTTTAGCTCGGCTCAACAGTCGTGACTAGCATGGCTGCTACGGGACAGAAGGCACACCACAAAAAAAAAGTTTGTTTATAATTGGAACACCTTTATTCTAATTACGCGTTCTCGAAAACAAAACACGAAAGCCTGTCATAATCGCGTCTCAATCCTTTTTGAGTGCCACACTCTTCACGTCACTTTGAATCCTTTCTTTACCCGTACCAGGTATTTTTCACTGTCATTTGCCAGCGGTATGCGAATATTTGCGACGCGCTCGACGCGCACTAAGTCCGCGGTGACTATAGTTTGTGCGTTTTAAATCTGGATAAAAGTTCATCGACCCCACTACGCGCACATGTTCGCAAGCGCCTTGTGGCAGGGGCTCGCAACCCGGCGCGCCTGTCGCATTTGTTCATTTTCATTTCATTCCGTGTTCGGGAAATGCGATCGCAAATTGCTAAAATATTCCTGTCTCTCTCTTTTGCAATTTGATGAATCCCCAGTAAGTAATTTCTATTATTTTTCACCTGACAAAAATCTCTCCACTTAGGCCAGGTGCAGTGAACAAAAGGCCTCACAATAAATATCTAGCCCACATCAAAAGGTTTTGCGCCGCCACTGCGTTTACTTGAACACCTGTGAATGATACAAATACAAAGGTATCTCGAATGCCATTGTTCTATTATCGTAGGTAATTTGATGCTCATGGAGATAGAGTCGATAGTCAATTGAACTTTCAGGTTGGTCGTAACGTCTTTTTTTGCAGCTTTAGTAATAAAGCTACTGTTACTTTATGCGTAAGCAGTACCTATGTAAAACAAGCTTGCTTAGCTCACAATCAACCTTCGTGTGAATTGTCCACATTTTTTTAATGGTCTTACTTATAAAACAACCGTATAGATATTGTTTAAGAATTTTCTAGAATGGTTTTACCGTATTAAATTATAATTAAATTATAAAAGAGATAGCAGGGGCTTTAAAGTTAGATATTCCTTATATTTTTATAAGTTTAACAATTACCTAATCTTCATAATTTTGTGGGTGATTATAGTCGAATTATTTTTTTACCAGGTCCATCTTCAACAGATCCACTTCAGCAGAGAGGTATCTGTACACTTTTAATAAAAACAGCTGTACGCTATCAGCTATGATACAATTAAAACAGCGCAAAAACGTAACAAAAAACACACGTACTCATTCAAAAAAATCAATCATTAAAAAAGTAACGAGCGTAAAAATGTTTGTCACGTCTGCAAGATCATGCGCTCACCCCGCCTTCTACTACGATACGCAAGGCGAGGCGTATTTGCGATAATTGTCTTAGATTTTGTATCGTATCGTTCGGGGAAATGGTGTACATTGGTAGGCAGGTGTCAATGCACTTTTATCCAGATTTAAAACGCACAAACTATAGTGCGACTGGCCCTCCGTCCCTCCTCCATCGCTGAGGCCACTTGGCCCTCCCTCCGCCTCCGAGGCGGAGCTTACGCCCACTGCACTCGTAACCTACCCATCGAGTACGTGTTTCATACGTCAATTACTGGATAAGCGCGATTTTTTAACAATCGATTCATTTTAATGAGTCCTAATTGCGTTTATTGATACGAGATGTCAGTATCGGTTTATGAACTGAAAAGTAATTTGTCTAGGAACAGGTAGAATGGTCGTTTGACGCGTAATGGAAGGGCTTTTGAACATGCTTAGAGTCAATCCTAAATGACAATAATATTTGGATTAGTTTAAGTCATGAGAATTTCTATTTCATTCAATTAGGTAGGTATAATGGCATGGCCCGCAAACCACATTCAAATTGGTTCATCCGTACGAGAGCTACGAGACAGATACATAAAGACAGACAGGCGTGAAACTTTAACACCCCCCTTTTTTGCGTCAGGGGTAAAAAAATGCCAGAAGAAATAATAAGTTTTATAACGATTAAGTACACAAATAATTTAACGTTTATTTAAGCCTCTAGTCCCGTACACACCATGTTAATAGAATGCAAATATTCTTTTACACTCGATAGAGCACATTCTTCAGAAAGTATTTCAAACAAAGTAGCGAATGAGAGTCATGCCACATTTTTTACTACTTTGCATATTAATTGGTTATTAGTTAGTAGGCATTAAGTTTTTAAATACGCCTAAGCTAGGTACTATCTTTATTTATCTATTGAGATAAACCGGTCGGTACTCAGCACTGGGTGACTTTGAAATACAGGCAACTCTTTAGGGTTGACCAAACATATACTGAAATCTCAATATGTCTAATTTTTTTATTGATCTTTATATTTTTGTTTAATTGGTATAATATATTTTGAAAACTGCAGCAGCAGTGGTGTCGCATTTACATTTATGTACGGATTTCTACATTCTAACTACCTATTAGACCTTTGTAGAGAATTAGCACTGTCATACTTTTCATATTTAAGTAAGAAAGAAAATACATTTGTTCACAACACAAGACACAACAAATAGTATATTAAGTACATATAGACAACACGTAGGAAAGTATGTGTCATTGAAAGAAAGAAAGACATTTATTCACATACACAAATAAAACCAAAAAGAAAAAAACAATAGACAGCATACACAACAAAACAAAAAGGAAATAAGTACCAAAATATAAATAGGCACACTATTTTGTGTGTCATTGCAATTGTGAATCGGACACTGGCTAGTGGCTCAGCATAATGCTGAAGCGTTAATAATAAACACCCCAGCGCTGATTTTCAGACAGCATCGTTGGTGACCCGCGAACCGCTACAAAGATATACTACACTAATACAAAATATTTCGTTTTGAAGATCTTTTAAACTTAGAGTTAGGAGTTAAGATTTCCTATTGTACAGATATATTTATCATTTACGATCTATACGCAGAAGAAAAAAATAAGGCAAAAGCGTCTAATTTTGAGAATTTCGAGTTTTTGGGGATTTTGAAAATGTGTGTGTTTGTAACTCCTTCACGCCAAAGCAGCTGGATGGTTTAAAATGGAATTTGTTACTGTAGATCGCTGAATCTCGGGATTAATAGTTTACTTACTACGAGTATTTTAATGTTACAATGGAATCGTAATGTACATACATATATAAATCCTGTAAGGCCGCCATTGAGGAGAATAAATAAATAATAAATCCTGTAAATTACAACACTAGTTAACCATTAGTGTGACCATTAGTAGATGAGCATTCTTTTGAATTTATAGGGAAATTCGGAAACTTCTGGAATTTTGATTCAACTATTACAGCAAATAATTATATTATTATTATTATTTTTTATACGACTGGAAGGCAAACGAGCAAAATTATCGAGCGAGCGAAGGAAAAGGAAATAAATTATCATTTATTAGAGCGGAAGAAGTAGCAAAGTAACATCCCCAATCCACTGTTCAAATATCTAGATGATATTGAGAACCCTTCAGTATAAATCTCTTCTGATAATTATATTCTAGTAGCGTTGACAGAGTTCGGTACTTCAAGATAATAAATTCTAGTTAGGGCTTGTTTGCTTTGCTGATTTATTCCCGCCCCGAGCTACTGAAGGCTTTAGTTGACATTGTTAGAGAAGTTACTTAGATTTACTCACTCATATCTTGATTATTCTAACATGTTTTGAATAAGGAAAACCTTAGTTATACAAACTTGACAGATTCTAGAACACTGCTATTTTGATCCGTTTTTACTACAATAACGGTGTTCGATTATATGTAGGCAAAATTCGTTTCAAATCAAAACTTTTATTCTGTATCTAGGCCGCAAAGGGCTCTTTTACATATCACTTTTTACAAAGTCCCTGGTGTTGCTGAGTGCTATTGTAAAGACCATCATTGCTAAGAAGAACGCGCCGTAAGGAACTTGACAGAAAGTCCAGTAGTCAAGTTGTATTCTCCCACTAGTTCTATTGACAGTACTACTATGGAATTCTATTCTAATACTGTGAATGGAACTAGTGGGAACACCCTAAAGTCAAACCCGTTGACTTTTCCAGTATTAGTACTTATCCTAACCTAGGTTAAGGTAATTTAAAACTTAATAATTTCTCAAATGAATCCCGGAATCGAAAAATGATGTTCGGAGATCTGCAATATTTTTGAAACGCCCAAATAGGCGAGCAGGGTCATTGTATAACGACACACCACATCATGGGAGGGACAAGAAAAAAAACATTTTCAGTTTACGTATGGGGGAGGTGCGCAAAAAATTAATTATTGTACAGCATTGTTGGAGTGATCATTATGTACCTACCTAGGTATAGCCATGCCAATACAGACATAGCAAGCAAAACTTTTGAAGTACAAAGCTTTCGTTTAGGTATGCTATTTTGAGAACGGAACTCAAAAAGGTACCTTGTCATCAAAAATTCGAATCATTAATGACATTGTCTCAACTCTTAATCGAAACTCCCAAATCGGATAGCGAATACGCGATGTTAGCGGCTCGCGGCCCGCTCAAAGCGCACGAGCCAGCGGGGCGCCTCTCTCAATTACTGGCCCAACTGTTTCTATTTGTATGGTAATCCTCTCATTACCACAGACAAAGGATATCTGAATTTATGGCGACGGCGCTGGACCTCGGGCAGTTGGTTTTGGTGAGTTTGAGCGTTTGGGAGGGCTGGTTTTGGAAATTAAGAAAGGTTTGAGGATTGGGATAATTTGGGATCGAAGATTTCGGGTTATGAAGTAATTGAAAAAAATCGTGTTGCTTTTCAAGGAGCGCAGAATATATTGCGGATAATCTTGTTATCGTTATCGTTTAGTCTTAGTCATTATGAAACTTTGCGTTACTTCTTCAGCTAACCTAATAAGATGTGTTGGTGCAATCAATTTTGCATCTTCGGTCTTCTGGTGTTACAGATGTTCATGGATGATGGTACCTTCTTATTCTTTTCCATCTTTTCTTCTTTTGTTTTTTTTTTCTTTTAATACCATAATTGCTAACCTATTTCATAAAAAAAAACTAGAATTGACATTATACTTTTCAAATAAGACATTCTCTGAAAAGGTTATTGTTTCAGATAATTTGTATCCTTTGGAAAGCTTGCATAAATTAAAATCAGAGTCGAACCATGTTCCAAACTAATTATGTTGTGTCTCTCTTTCCTAGCAACTGTATAGTTTCAATGATCTAACAAATTGTAAAGCTTCCAACACCGGAAAGGCGTCATGAAATTCCAGTCTTTATTTTCAGGCGTCATCATATCATAGACGCATGGCCCGTCTTCGCCCATAACAGCCATGAGTAATAAGACGAATAATTGCCCAAAATACGCAAAGTCACCGTTTAAATATACACAGTTCATTATTTTATTTACGAGAGCCGACAACAAAGGCGCCGATGCCTTTTCTATCAACTACCGTTGTATTTGTTTGTTTATGAGACGCGGACCGACAGACGAACTGACTATTGAATCAATAAATAGATTAGTAGCTATACGTACTTTGTAAGCGATACGCCGACTTGTAATAAGTATTACAGTTTTGGGGTTGCGTAGGAAAAGTGGTGGATCAGGAGATCTTTTAGTGTATTTTTCTGTAGAACACATTTTGTGCTGATGTGTTGAACATTAGGAGAACACTTTGTTTCTTCTCTACCCCATTTTAAAACAATCTTATAAGTAACGCTCTGTAGCGATGAGGCTGTGCGTGAATTTTTTTAATGTGGGTACTGCGCTACTACGAAATACGAAAATCGAAGTTCGTGTCGTTCCGTCCCTCTGACACTTATATACTATTTAATACGAGAGTGAGAGAGATGATACGTAAACTTCGATTTTCGAATTTCGAAGTAGGCCTTCTGTTGCTAAAATAAACAGTTCGTTATTACGTGATGTATAATGAAGAGTTACTGTAGGTATTGAAACTTCATCTCGTATAAATGTTTAAACGGCTGCAGTTCTTTAATACTTGTTTTCCCACATGAAATAAAAGAAAGAAAGAAAGAAAAATTTCTTACTGATATTTTGGAAAGAAATTCCAAATCAGCATACTGCGCCCGGCGCATATCAGTGTGTTAATAATTAGTTGGTATATACTGTACTAGGCCCTGTAACAGGTGCAAAAAAATAAATTACCGGTTCTGCTTCTCAAATGGAACTAATTAAGTGCTGTAACTTTCAAAAATTAAGTAATTTTATCATTATGTTTATTCCAAACAAATTAAATGGTATTTTCACTGTACGGCATCCACTAGCCTAAAGAAATGACATCGCCTGTCACGTAACAAAACAGATTTTGTAATATATTGCTTGTCCAATTAAACTTTAAACTATAATAAAAATCATGATACTTAAGTTAATTACAAAAGGTAGAACTAAAATATGTAACTCAAGATCAAGAATGGAATCTGTGGTTTAATTATTTGTTCCTTTTACAGGACCCACCTTGTACCTATATGTTTTTTTTATTCGACTGGATGGTAAAGGACCAAGTGAATCTCCTGATGGTAAGAGATCATCACCGCCCATAAACATCTGCAATACCAGGGGTACTACAGATGCGTTGCCAACCTAGAGGCCTAAGTTATATCTCAAGTGCCAGTAATTTCACCGGCTCTTTTACTCTCCATGCTGAAACAACAGTGCAAGCAAGCACTGCTGCTTCACGGCAGGATTAGCGAGCAAGATGGTGATAACAATCTGGGCGGACCTTGCACAAGGTCCTACCACCTGTATACAAAAAATTGAAAGCCAAGTTAAATTATCCAATGATATTTAAATAACCACGCTATTATATAACATGGTCATTGTCAATATCATCATCAAACGCTCTAGTAACTTTAATAGTCTAGTAACTCATCAACACAATAAACACCGCTTTCCGGTTGTCAATAAATCTCCTAAATCACTGCAAAAAATGCCAAAAACTATCCAGTTTACTAAAACCCAAAGTAAGCGACGGAACCCCGTCTCCCTCAGCCGTCCAATTTCATGGTTAGCTTTCATCGCAACGCGCAAGTCATTGGCGCGCAATCATGCGCCTGCGCCGCTTTGTTTCAACCGCCACAGAGCGGCGCCAAGCGCCAAACGATGAAGTCCGAAGAGAAATGATCTAACCTAAAATTTTCCACACTTTATAATAGAACGTTATTACAAAGGCGTTTTGGCTGAAATATCATTATTTATTCCGTGAGGTTATACCATTTTTATTCTGGTGGCCTCAAAAGTGGGCGCAGGGATGTAGATTGGCTTGGCCAAAAACTGTATTACTTATGCCCGTTTCCGCCCGTATTTTGACTTTCTGAGGGGTTTCGGCAAGTTTGTGAGTGTGACTGACCACAGGTTAATTGACAAAACTTACGATTAATGTATTAGTTGCATTACTCGATAGCTAAAGGACCTGAGTTTATTGTGTCGATAATGTTTTTTACTCCTTCCTTTATTTTTTACTAGCTTTTGCCCTCGGCTCTGCCCGCGTGGTATTCGGTTATTGCGCGCTGTTCCCTCGGAAACTGTCCATTTTTCCGGGGTAAAAAGTAGCCTATGTCACTCTCGGGCACATAACTATCTCTATGCTAAAAGTCACGTCGATCCGCCGCTCCGTTACGGCGTGAAAGACGGACAAACACACAAACATAGTACAAACACACTTTCGCATTTATAATATTAGTATGGAAGTATGGATTCCTGAATATTTCGATAACCTGATTCTCCACAGGCGAAGTCGCAGGCAATGCAACAACACGCGACAATAACGTCAGCTAAATGATGTCTTTGTCGCTCGTTGTCGCGTTACCTGCGATTTTATCGATGGTGAATAAAAGGTAGATGTATCCTACTACGTGCATGTAATACAGGTTATAAGTTTTTTTTTTCTTCGACTGGATGGCAAACTAGCAAGTGAGATCACCACTGCTCATAAATACTGCAACACCAGGGCTATTACAGATGCGTTGCCAACCTAGAGACCTAAGATGGGATACTTCAAGTACCAGTAATTTCACCGGCTGTCTTACTTTCCACGCCGAAACACAACAGTGCAAGCACTGCAGCTTCACGGCAGGATTAGCAAGTAAGATGGTGGTAGCAATTCAGGTGGACCTTGCGCAAGGTCCTACCACCTGATTTCTCTGTCTCTTCTTCTAAGTCACTAGACTCTTGATAGAATGGTCGTGGAATTCGGTTGGAGATCAGCAGTGAACTTTCACGACTATTTTGGAAAATTATTGTGGTGGTTTTCTCTCGCCTTCCATAACACAGTGCTGGCGTGCAGAGTTCATAGCTGGCAATAAACACTGCTGCCGACTCTTGGGCCCCTAAGATGTAAGTATTTTTAGGAATAACGCTCGATTCTAAACTGCAGTGGGGACCTCATGTCACAGCAATCCCGGGTAGATTGAGCTCTGCTGCTTTTACTAAATTGAATAAAGAGATTTTGACTTTGACTTTGTTGTTTTTTATAAACCCGAGCGATAGGTCTGTTCTAAATATTTTAAAACTGGCACGGCATGGATAATCTTCCTGTGAACCACAATTAACACAAAATCTAACCACGAAGTGGTTACATCCGAAGCATAAACCACATATCACTTATGGCTACTTGCTGGAAACACATAAATCTCGAGTTAGTGTTAAGCTGAGTTTAGTAGTGTCAAAAAGCTTGATCCAAGTTTAATTACTAAATCTAGGTTTATTTTTTCCTGCAAGACGGCCTTAGTTAATAATTACACAAAGCTGACCGCTTCTCTCTCTTTGGATTATCTAATGAAAATCTCTAGGCTACTGGTAAATAGTATTGTTCAATATTTAGGATTTAAAAATGATACGGCAAAATAACATAATTTCGTTAAAGAGCGATTCTCCGGGAGTAATGAACGTCGTGTTAGAGGTACAAATGTACAGTCGGTCGCGGCGGGTCAACGCGGACCGAACACGCCCACTAATTCAATTTACATCGCCTCGTATGCAACTATAGTCGGGTAAGAAAGTGTTAGAAAATAATATGAGTGAGAAAATAATATGAGTGATCATTCAGATTTTATTATTATTTAATAATTTATTGAATCAGGCGTTACTTTGCGGAGGCCCATATCAATGAACTAAAAAAGGTTAAGGTTTTAGGTCGCGGGTGAGCAAGGAAATTCTATTAGCTCATTATTATTTTTGGTACCAGTGGATGCCAGTTGCGAATTGTCCTTCATTATGGCGTTGTAAAGAATAGGCCATTGGTTTAACAGTAGACGTCACGATAATGATGATTATTTCTGGAGTACCTACTTCAATTTTTCGTATACCTACATAATATTTTTGCCTCTACTCTTTTCTCCCAAATTATTGTACTACTTCAACTTAGACAATCTTAATTCACTATGTTATTTTGTATTGTTAAATATATAAGTCTGCCGTAACTGACTTCATTCTAACATCTGACTAGTGAAGCGCCGTTGTCAAGACCGGCAGTTTTCTGATTTGGAACCAATTTTTCATGTTTTCACAAATGTACTACGCTGCTTGTTTACGTTTGCCCCCTCTTATATATGAATGTTTTCTTTCATTCTTTAGATGTATGCGGCACTTAAAACAACATCATTAACTATTTGCCTAACAAAGACCTGAACCTAACATTTAAGATCTGACTTTAAGGAGCTGTTTCACCATCCATTGATTACCGTTAACTGTCGGTTAAATGTGATACCGTCTCCGTCTATTCGAACAAAACAAATAGAGATGGCATCACATTTAACCGACAGTTAACACTAATCAATGGATGGTGAAATAGCCCCTTATTCGCGGGTTTGCATGGGTGAATCATCAGATACCTACAGCAATCGAATTAAAACTAAAAATTCGTGAACATTACTCGGTGTTGTGAAGAACATCCGAAAATATTCAAATATTCGATGAAAATTGCTGGTCTGGTCCTTTGAACTTAATCACTGGCCGAAAATGCCGCATTCATTTTACGAAACCTTGTATTTAAACACTTTTATCAGCAAGCATACCAGCCGATTGTTAATGAGCACGATGAGTCGCGGAACAAGAGGCTGAGTGGCCGTATTATATTTTGTAATTACGGCCCGGCCCTGGCCCGCCCTGCTGCGGACGGTAGTCCCACTATGTCGGCATGTTAATGTGAACACGGATTTTTAAATATAATAGGCGCCATAAATACAGAAGCGGAATATACAGTCTTTAAACTTTCGCCACTTTCATTCACAAATAAAATATCACGACAAACCGCACAAATATATTCTTCTTCAACCTAGCGTTAACCAATTTTCATGTAGACAAAAGTCTTACCATTTTAGTGTATGAGTGGGCTTTTGTTTCTCGTAGCTATTTAATCTTTCTCAGGCACTCACTCGTTTAAAACCGTCAGTCCATCCTCAACATTCCTGCGCCCCTTTATGGTCTCCAATTCCAATTAATTAACTTATTTCCCCATCTTACATCAGATCTACAGAAAATGGGCCCACGTCTACAATCACAGTCCCAAAATTATCTCCAAAGAATTTCATTTAGGTACCTTTATTAATAATATTAATAATAATTAATAATTTATTTCAAACAATTCAGTTCATATTGTGTTAGTAACAACAATCTTATTAGTACCTACGCTAGTGTCATTAAATTAAAATTAAAATCAAGATCAAATAATTGAAACATATATTGATTACAATAAGATAATTGATATCCTATATTCCGTAACAGTATGAAATATTAGGATAAAAAAGTACTGGATAAAACCGGGATAAAGTTTCTCCCTTTTTCGTGAAATCCTGTTATGTATCTTCGGAAAATTTACAGATATTGAGTGTCGAATATTTGTATGGTCGAACAGCTAAACAAAAAATATACAACATTCTTTAAATAAGCATGGAGGGGCTTTAAATCTGGCCCTTTAAAAAAACAAATTTGGAATTAACCTGCACAGAATGATTTTAATCAGTTGTGGAACTCTTAATATTTCTGTAGCTGAATATGATTCAAGTAAGCAACTACAAACAACAGCTTAGAAGCCGTGGTAGCCTAGTGGTTTGACCTATCGATCGTCTCTCAAGCAGGAGGTTGTGGGTTCAAACCTCAGCTCGCACCTCTGAGTTTTTTCGAAATCATGTGCGGAATTACATTTGAAATTTACCACGAGCTTTTCGGTGAAGGAAAACATCGTGAGGAACCCTGCACAAACCTGCGAATCAATTCAATGGTGCGTGTGAAGTTCCCACTGAGCCCGCGTGGGAACTCTTGTTCTGAGAGGAGGCTTGTGCCCAGCAGTAGAACGTATAGGCTGGGTTGGGGATGGTAAGCAACTAATAACTGCCTTGCAGCTCAAATTTTCCTTAACCAACCCCCACCAAATATCAAGTTATCCTCCAATTTTAAATTTCGTAAAGCACAGATAATAATATAATAGGGTAACCTTTGTCACAGACCACAGAGGTCGTAGTTAGGGCTATTACAGACGACATTACCATAGACAAACCGCTAATCTCTGAGTGGCCCGGTTCGGCAACCGCAAGAGGCGGCTCTTAGCTTATTACAATTAGCCTTAGTTTGTAATTGGGGTACGTTTATTATAATTGGGGTTAGGTCGGGTTATGTCACGAAATGTTGAGGTTTAAATTTGCGTGTTTTTCACTGAGAACCCGTACTACATAGGCAAAATCTTGTCTCTCAGAATTGAGCCTAAAGCCGGGTTTGGAATAGCAAGAAAAATCGTGCAAGTTGCAATACTTTTTATGCTCTAGTCTAGTGCATAAAGGTAAATCTTCGTCTAAGTACAAGGCAATCAGTTTCAAGTCAAAGTTTCTACATATTTTTTTTTTCATAATTTTTAATTTATTTACAACTAAAAATCAATCAAATAAATCAATAAAACTAAAAAAGTACAATTATATATTAATGCATATAAAATAATGCTTAGTTTGGGACTAGGTCAATTGGTGTCTAGTGTCCCATGATATTTATTTATTTTATTTATTTATTTATAAAAGGTACATAGAAAGCTTGATAGAAAGTAAACAATTGTTTCCACTATTGCTATTTCATTTCCTCGTAATCTAAGTGAAAAACAGAGTGTGAAACTCGAGCATTAAGCTCATTTTCCCCTCGACGTGTCTATCAACCCTCGCCGTACCGACTCGGGTGGCTATATGTTCTCATTGTACAATCTACTATTTATTTTGTCAATCAAGCAAAAATGACAAATGAAATGCATCGAAATTCGGGAGTGAGAGCCCGTGACGTCAAACCGTGCTGAAAAGCCACTAGTCGTTAGGCGCAAGCACTAGCCTTAGGCGCAACTATAACTGGCTACATCTTCATCATTTCTTGTTTGATTGACAAAAGAAAAAATACGTGTTCAATGTTTTCTGATAATCATATCTAACTGATGGACTAATTTAATTTTTAGGACAATGTCCTATTATACCGGGTGTGGCCTGTAATACGAGCAAAAAAAAAATAATGAATGAATTTTCCTTTTTTCATACAAATTAAATACTGCTATCAATGTACGCCATTCTGAACAGAACTGACGTCGCCTGTCACGCTACAAACATCAAGCATTTTGCTTTACTTACATTGTCCTTCGTATAAAATTAAAAGTGTAGGTAACTAATATAAATTAAAAAAAAACTAATTATTTTTAAAAGTCGCTGAACTAATGTTGTTCAGTTTGACAAGTATGATCTATGTTTTAATTATTTGCTCGTATTACAGGCCACACCCGGTATGTGCAAACAATAGAGACAAAATTATAAGGAATCTGACAGACCGCAATCTCTATTTAAAATAAAATTGACGGATCGATGTTGAAAGAAAGTGGCCAGTACCTTTTGTCTGTGTAAATATTGAATAACAATTTCATAGTTTTATCTATTTCCTGCAATTATATTTCGATGGTTTCTTTAACATCAGTACGGTAATTGTCTCAGATGGAAACACTGCGGTTGGATCTACCTTAGCTATGAGCTACTAAATCACTAAAATTATGGAGTCGGTAAAATATTCTAAAAAATATCTCATGTGAGTAAAAAAAAAAGAAAAAAAAAGAAAAGATTGATGAATGTAGAGGAAGCGAGAGTTGCTTGCCAGGATCGCAGCAAGTGGAAGGATGTAGTCTCTGCCTACCCCGTTGGGAAAGAGGCGTGATTTTATGTACATGTGTAACCCATGTTAGTGCATTAAAAATATGATAAATTCAAAATACATAAATACAATTTGGTAAAGTAAGAACTTTGTAAAATCGCAAAATATCAATTCAACTGTCTAATAATTAGATTCTAATTGTTCACGCAAACGAAGCCACGGGCAAAGGTTGAATAGACATTCAGCAAACTGCGTCTTAAAAAGAAACAGATCTGTTTTATGAAAAGTAATATTTATATGCTTCCGGCTATGGTGAATGCCATGAACAAGAACAATCAACATGAACAAGTAAATGTTACAGCATTTATATTTAAAGGGTGTTAATTTGCATGTAATAAAAACTGTTAAATGATATAAATCGTAAATGAACGCGATAATATCGAAAAGGAACTGAAATAAGTATATAGCACGTTTTAAAATTGGTTTGGATATATTTTTTTATTATGAGAGGGAGGTAAAAGAGCAAGAAGGGAGAAGAAGAAGAAGGGAGGTAAAAGGGTAAGAGGTTCGGTTAGTCTAATCATGTCTAATTCTCGAGATATAGACCTGAGGTAAATTGATAAGCACACAGGGTGACAGCTCAGGGACAGTAATAGGGCTCATTTTGTTTCCCTTGAACCAGAAAACTACTTACACCATTACACTATTAGTAACACTTATGGATGTATTAACTTTACGATATTATTTCAGTTTTCAATCCAAAGCGAAGAATTTAAAGTTTAAAGGATTGTGTAAAAATACGACCTCCACAGACTTCTAGCGCCTTGTGATCTCGTTACGGGGTCTATTCCGATCGATGGTTGCACGCCTTGCGCACGCGACTTCCGCGCCGACCGCAATCGCGCGAAATTGAGCGGACAACCGATCGCCACCCGACACTTGTTTGTTTTGTCTGTGGTAGACTATTGTATTGGCTGCAGTGGTTTCGTCTCGTATTGTAGAGTTGTCAAATTGATTTCTTTTCAATTCTGATATGCTGGCCAAGTGCGAGTCGGGGCATGCGCAATGTAAGGTTCCATATTAATTTACGACAAGTAAATAAAAAAAAATCTCTAAAGCTTACAGTCTAAGCTAAGATGCAGACTGACAAACATGGCGAGTCTATAAGGGTTCTGTTTTCGTGATTTTTTTTACTACGGACCTCTAAAAAAGTACATTAGGGGATATTTGATTGGTTTACAAACCACAAAACATGATACACTTAATTGACATACATTGAAACTGTCTCTTTCTAAACGACACGGACGCTCCATTGGTTTTTGCTTACTTTATTTATTACTTACTTACTTTACTTTACTTTATTTATATTTTAGTAATAAAAAATAAAAAATGGACGGCTAATCTCAGTAAATGTATGCCATTTGTTTGTCACTCGTGGCGCGTGCCTGTGTAACGAATGTTCGCTAAAACTGGCCACTAAAAACATAACATAGCAGACTTTATTTCGAGCTTCTTAAGATTCCGTTTTCAAAAATTATCAATCGGAAAACTTTTTTCTAAAGTAAATTTGTTATCAGCCAGCATTAGGTTGGTTCGATGTTTCTCTTAGTCTTATCGATACAAGAATATTTACGTATTATGAGCGAGTTTAAAGTGTTTTTAGATTAATCACAATCGAATGATCGACGTCGATTTTATGTTGGAAATACCGGTTCTGCGATGTGTTGATAGTTTCTATTAGGGATTGAATGGACATAAATTATTAGTTTTAATTTGGTCGAGCGTTCAAATGGGACCGTAAAATCGTTTTGTTGGTCAGTTCATTATTATTTTTTGTTTATGCTTTTTATAATTGATCTCTTAACAATTATTCTCTTAAATTGGTTTTGTTATTTTTCATTAACCCTTGTCATATTTTGTGACCGTCCATTTAAATGTGACATTGTTTTCTTCTAAATCTCAATTCACTAGAATACATACTGCATGGTGGATTTCTTCTCATTTTCGTATCGCTCGAACTTCCATTATTTTTTACCATTTACATATTTTAAGGGATATTTTATATTTCATATTTTTTTTTCATATTTTATTTACATATTTTTATATTTGCAGGCCGCTGCCAACCGAAGCAACTGGAGGTCTATGGGGGAGGCCTATGTCCAGCAGTGGACGTCCTACGGCTGAGCTGATGAATCATCATGATGACATATTTTAAAATAAAGAGTAACAATCTTATGTAGGCAACATACACTAATATTATGATGGTTAGAAAGTTGCATAATACGGTGCCTCTTGTTTAGCCAAAAAAAAACATCGAATATTTCACTCTCATATTTTATTCGTAGCTAATTATAAATACTTCACATAATTTACGTCTAGCAATTTCATGTTTCCCACCAGGTGGACTGACGACATCGTGATAGTTGCGGGAACCCAGTGGATGCAAGTGGCGAGTTGTCGTTCATTATGACGTTCTAAGGGGGAGGCCTTTGTCCAGTAGTGGACGTCTTCCGGCTGATGATGATGCGATGATGAATTTCATATTTTCTTCCGTATTAGAAAAACTTTTCGATTACTATGAGCCTGTGCATTCGTACGATATGGCATTTTAGAACCTTTAAACATCTCTTTAAACATCACCCGTTTCCTCTACCAACTTGAAATGAGCTTTTGTCTAACACTTTGATATTATCTACAAGGGGATAAATGTCTTTCACATCGGAATACTTTTGTTCAGCGAGTCACTTGTACACTGCGCTACTATTATTTTATAGGGAAAACAAGCTACCTTTCACAAACTATAGTTATTACACAAGAAACCGCCCTCAACATTGTAGTTTTATAACAATGATTACGACTGAGTCGTTACACCCTACAGGCAGTAGAATATAGATTTACAGAAGCGAAACTTTGTGTAATGTAATGACAACCGTGTATGTTGCTGGCAACACAAAGATTTGTTAGCTTTAAGGTTGGCAGAACTTTTTTCTCCTTCACCTTCGATCGCCCATCGGCCGTGTGCGCAAATTCGTGTTCCATTTGTTTTGCTCTTTCATTACTACATATGTAAATGTTGGTATTTTATAATAAATCTTCATACCTGTGTAGACTTTTCTTGTCAAGAATCATGTAGACAAGTTGTCAAGGACTTTTACTAGAAGCTCTGCTGAAGTAGAGTGTAGTAGCTGAAACTAGGGATCCTGACCCTATAGTATGAAGTGAAAAATTCGAACTTCGTATCTTGCCATCCCACTGACGCTTATATTATGTAATACGAGAGTGAGAGGGATGGTACGATACAAACTTCGATATTCGAACATCGTGGTAACCTCCTGTGAATCAGAATTGATGGCAAAGATATTTGAATTTTACGAAGAAGTAGAAGCCTGCGAAGCAGTTCAATGGTGTGTATAATTCCCAATCCGTGCTGGATCCGCATGGGAGCTACAGTGAAAGCATTCTTGTTTTAAGAGGTAGCCTTTGTTGAGCAGAAAAACGTATGTAGGCTAGAAGTTACAACTTCTGATAACTCTCAATGCATCTGTGCTTGATTTTCATTGGAGTGTCGCTTCTAGTGTATGTGTTCTTATACTACAGGCATGCAAGTAGTCTACCTGATGAAAACCGTAATTATCTTTATTAGTATAACACCTTTGCAAGATATTGCTGTAAAAATAAATGCCTCATAGTAAGAGCAATTTCTTTACGTTGTAAATTATCGATTTTACAATATGTAGTAAGATTAAGATTACTTTATTTAAAGCTCTATTTCACTATAATATCTATGTAATAGGCAATGTTCAAAGGAATTTTGTTTTCAACGGTTTGCACCTGTACTTAAGCAACTCATTAAAATGTCTTGATGTATTAAAAATTTCTATATGCATTAACAAAAGTAATTTGCAATTAAATGAAGGTATGATCGCTTCCTTATTAGCATGGGGTGGGCACACTCTTTTTTTTGCATAATTAATTTAATTCATACTAGAACCCAGAACATAATAAGTACCTAATGTACATTAGGTACGAAGTATCTATAAAATAAGTTTGTATAAGTAGTTAGGTACTAGATATCCATCATTAATTACACAAAAAATCATTCATACGAGTATAAATATTTCATTTTCAGTGATACCTAACCCTACTTATCCCATGCTTTTTGACAGTTTTTCATATTTTCCAAACTTCCATAAGTATATAAAAAAATAGATATCCATGCTCACACAAAGCCTCAACAGCATACTCGTAGTAAGGCAGGTTTTTTTCCATTTTAGCACGCGTTTGTATACTTACTGGGCTTTAAAGTTATATTTTTGTTAGAGGCGAGTGTCCTCCCCCTTTTCACAAGATGAACGGTTGAAAAATCTAAAATAATCATAATGACAGTATATTGTAATAAAAAAGTACTATATAACCTATGCGTTAGAATACAAGTTAACGAGGAATTCGATCTAAATATTGAACCCCTACATTGCGCGTTGCCCGACACGCACTTGGCCGATTTTCGATCAATTAACTTCGTTCGGCTCGGTAACTATAAAAATTCATGGTTTTTTAACCACATAGACGCTCAGCGCTTTTCATTCGCGTGATTTATCTATAATCTCTTATTATTAGTTAGAAAATAATAATCCAACACGCTAGCTTTTGTTTTTTCTTAAGTAGCCCGTAATACTCGTATGATCCACTGCTGACTATATCTCTCCCCGTTCCCTTCTCCACTCTTCCGTATCCTTTTGCAGGTATCCCCTTTTGACTAGTCAAGGACGAAAAAGATGGATGCTGTGTATTTTCGATAAACACTAGTGCTAACCTCAGTAGATACTTCACAGAGGCCGGCGTCGTAACACGACCATAACCATTAGAGGTGGTAATTTCGAGTATTAATTATGGCACATCTATTATTTTACGTGCCTTTATCGGTGGTTTATGTTTCGTAGGAAGTTGTTAGCTGTTTCTTGGCTAATGAAGAAAGTCTTTGTTGCGATGTGGCTGGAACTAACTTTTACATAAAACTATAAAATTGTAGGTACAATTAAGAAAATTTGAATACGGAAATTCGTCCAAGGACTCAAGTCATCGATATAGCTAGCGCTTTAAAACTTTTTAAAGAAATTTCGAATAGGTTAGTAGACGCAAGGACATGGTCTTTGGCCTTGGTAGACGTCACAGGAGACCGAAGAGCTGGCAGCTTCCTCGGACAAAGAATTAGCTTAGCTATTTAAAGAGGAAACGCTGCTAGCATCTTCGGGATTTGCCTAAGGGGTACTCTTTATTAAGTAATTTTTATATCATTATTACCATATCATTTGCGGTTTGCCCACTGGTCTTTTCTGTTCCCATGGTCTCCAATTCAGAACAACTCTACACCACGAACTAGGTACATTTCATTCAAATCCGTCCGGCCATTTTTGCGTGAACGAGTAGCAAACATACACACACATACTCACAAACTTTCACATTTATACTATTAGTAGGATAGTAGGACTCTCTTCGGAACTATCGAATGCAATCAAAGCAACGTCAAGACTAATCATCTTAATAAACTCACTCCCATTTTAATTTTTACAACGTCTAACGAGTAAATTTATATCACTAAATAAAAACTAATTTAAAATAAACAGGAAACCTGATATCGTTACCTTTTCCCATACAAAGTCCATATGTTCCCATTAGTAGTAACGAGACGTTTATAGCTCGATTCATCGAATAGCGTAATCGATGTATATGGAATCGATTAATTTCTATAAATGTTAATTCGGTCATCAAACAGTCGGCTAGCTCGTTATTCTAATCAGAGAATAGTGCCTTCAAAATTTATATCAGTATACGGCGCTGTAAATAACGAAGGATCCGAGTGGATATGATGCGTAAGTTATTAGTTCCCGGGTTAATTGGACATTATTATTGTTCATAAAACTATAATGTAGTTGATTAAATTGGTGTCTTAATGTTAATGCCTGCCTTTGTTCCGCCTCTTCTGTTTGTAGTGCGGCAATTGATTCTGCTTTATCAGATTTTGATTTAATATCGGCGTAGGCGTCGCGATCTATGGAGCTTCATTTCGTCCGAGATTGTGCGAATATCCGTATCTGCCATACGTAAATATGGTAAATAACATAATGCGTATCTGCACTAGGTATGTTTTTCCGAACCGGTGGTAGTTTTTTTTGACAATCATATGTGCTTATTATAACCTAAATTGAATAAAGATATTTTGACTTTGACTTTCACTTTGATGTGTAGTTTTACAGGGGAAGGTTGTGACTTCAATGAAGTTACTTCATATCGTCAGTACTTTTAAAGCTCGTGCCTCAAAATCGATATTTTTTCTGAATGAACTTTATAAATATTATTTCAAGGGTCAATTTCATTAATGTATTGATAGATATGATTTTTTTTTTCAAAATAGTGACGATATTTTAAAAGTAAATAAGCAAATACACACATCAAAAAGTCCTGAGATAGGTATGATTGCTTGGAATCTGTATTTCAAGCAATGTAAGTATTACTGCTGTTAGTAGATAATATGCTTACATTAAAATGCTCAAAACTTTCCAGAGATAAAACATACTCAAAGGTTTCTGAATATTTCACTAAACTTATATGTTGAACCTTTGATTTCGGCAAACTAAACTATCGCCCAGTTTTAAATAATACTAACCTAACCTAACCAACAAAAAGTTGGACAACCCCCGACTTTGTTACTTCAAAGTTCAATATCTCAAAAACGGCTGAACCGATTTTGATAAAACATGTCTAAGAACCATTGCTAGAAAACCAGCTTTAAAAAAAAACCGATTTCAAATCGGTCCACCCGCTTAAGAGCTACGGTGCCACAGACAGACACACAGACATACAGACACACATAGCGGTCAAACTTATAACACCCCTTTTGCGTCGGGGGTTAAAAGATTTATGATTTGTTCGTATTCTAAAATAATTGCCTACTACTTTAAATCCTTTCTTCAATACTGATCTACTCTTATTACCTTCTTTACAAAAAACAATGATCCTAGTTCAAGGCAAAACCATTGAACGATCAGCATGCGCGCGCGCCGGTAGAGCGCCGGCGCCACGCGGCGTCACCCACTCGCCGCGTGAGATCGTGTGAGATCGCGCCTCACTGACAACGTCCGAGACCGACCTCATTATGATATTTGAAATCTATCGTGAGAATAATTCTTGAGGTAAAAATCATTAAGGTTCCATTGATGGCGCAATTGAGTCGCTTAACTTCAAACTCGAATTAAAACCAATTCTAAGAATTTTAAGATTTTGCTATCAAAAGAAAAGAAAATCCGAGTTTGGAGTTAAGCATCTCAATTGCTTATTAATTTGACTAATTAATTAATTAATTAGTGTGCGCGTTAAGTGTCGATTAAATTATCATAATGTAATGACAATTGCACGCATCGCATTGATAGATTATGTAACAAGATTAAACAAATATATCTACCTATTCTGCTCTGTCATGGCAATAGGCGGTACCCATGTAATTTTTTTTTAGTTATATCTGACATCTAACACAGAATGTTTTAAGCCACGTGATGCTACAACTAACTGAAAAATGTTTTATTTTTGAGATACCGTCTATTGCTTTAAGATAATACTCTACTTGTTATACAATTTTGAAACCAATCTTACTATCCTTATCTTTACAAATCTCTGTCTGTTTTTCTATTATCTCAAAATCGATTTAGATGAAACTCCGTAGTTTTCTAACCTACTTACGTTCCTATCATACTGAAAATTCAATTACCAGTTACAGATATTGTGTTCAATCATTTAAACAATTACAACTTGCTGTTCCCAATAAAGATAACACAAGAATTGATAACCATATAACCAATACGGCTTTAAAATTACATTTCAATTCCTATTTAACCGCCAACATTTGACTGGCCGTAAACAACCCAGACAAATCCGTTCCAATGGGCTCGCAGCTAGTCGTTAATAACAATAAAATATTACTCTAAATTTATTGAGACGCTCAGCAAAATACAGAATTGATTCCGCACTAAACTTATTATCGGCATTGCGGGCGTATTAAAATAAATTAAATTTAAACGTGGAGGTTCATGGAACGTCTCTATTCCCTCATATTTACGGCTCGCTATAAAGTGTAGGACATGAAGACACCGGATAAAGGTTAGGCAAAAAGCGCCTTTGACAGACCCTACGTGGGTACAGCACTAAAACTGAATTCGGGTAGTGATTCGAAAGTATTTGTATCGATGTCGATAAAACACTGTAAAGCATGTTTGGGGGTACACTATAACTACACTAAGTTTTGCAGGGGTACAAGAACCTCTAAAACTTTATGACTTTTTCCATTATCTTTTAGACTGAACTGAGCACATTTTGTATACGTACTATGTAATGTACCTAACCTATCAACCTATGACAAATTAAAAGGACCTATACTAAATTTCTAAAAAGCAAAGGAAACCAGATTTTCACACCCAATATTAACGACAATACAGCCGATCAAGATGAACGAAGTTTTAAGTTCATGCATTATAAAGAACCCTATTACACACCAAAAACCCTAACGTTCTAAAGTGTTTTTTTTTATTGTGAGGTTGTGTATACGTACATTATATCAAAGATATTACAGTATAAGTCAGCCCATGAAAATAAGGGCACACAATAGTATAAAAAAAAAACATTACACTGTGTTATAAAATTACATTCCATTAGAATTATAATCCTGTCATACTTTAATTTGAAAAAAAAAACTCGTTTATCAACTAGATTTCTAATACGATTTCTTATTACAATGGATTGATCACGCGATAAAGTTTTGTCTGATGTATACCTAAGTCTAAAAACGTGTGAACATTAATAAACTTAGCAAGTACAGTTCGGTAGTTTCGCAACTTGTTACTTTGAGTTCGTATATGCTCGTCAAATTGCACACGAGGCATGTTTTCTGTTCGCAACAACGTGGTAACCATAAAAATAAACTTACAGAATTCATATTGTTATTACCCGTTTCATACTTTTAACAAGTGTGTTAAAAGACTTGTAAGTGAAAGACTACTGACAAAAATGGCCGCTTTATATTATTTAAAAATTATTTTTAGGTAAGAAAAGTTGAAGTGGCAATGCGCAATTGGGCAAGCCAAAACGCTCAAGAACACCGTTGTGAGAGAGAAGTCCTAGAGTGGCGATCACGAACCGGAAAACGAAGCGTTAGAAGACCTCCCACTAGGTGGACTGACAATATCCCGAAAGTTGCAGACAATGGTGGATGCAATTAGCGAGTTGTCATGCAGTGCATCATTCTAAGGAGCCTCTCCCTTTGTTTAATGTGAACATCCTTCGGCTGATGATGATGACACTTACCTTGCTTTTTCGCTAAAAAACAAGTTTTAACCGAGAGTCAAAGTAAATTAGTATAAGTAGTTTATTGAGATGGTCCTCTGCATATTAACGCCTAAACCAATCAATTAAAGGAAATAAGTGCATTAGGCTGGCACTTATTTATCAGTTACTTCATTGTAAGTATGTGGGAATTTTGCTGAAATGAAATATAGCAGTAGTTTAAAACCTTTATTGGCAAATGACTAAGACCAAAATAAACAAATCGTAAGAATTACTTATGTTAGATAAACACACATACACACACACCGTTTACTTCAGTTGTGGTACGTCACCAACTGCCATAACATCTCATTTGTTCTTCGCTCAATCTCGGTATTCATTCTTCATTCAAATTCAAACGAACATCATCTCAGCACGTTTCAATACACGCACCAAATGTATTCGATAGTATACGTAGTCGATAGTAATTTTATCGACAGGCGATACTCCCAGGTCCCATCCCTCCGGTCCCACTCCGAGGCAGCTCGTAAAGCCTCATGATAAGTGCCATTAACATCACAAAAGAAGCGTGTAATTGTTTGTCAAATAAATACTAATAAAATTTTGATGTTTATTAAATATAATAACGGGTCCCCGGCATTGCTTGTCACAGATACCCATTTACTGTTTTTCTTAAATTAAACAGAATTGGCTGTTACGCGAGGAATAATTGGATTTTCCTACGCAATATGTGAGTTATGGTTGATATTAATTTTGCAATATTTTAAGACTTTTGTTCAATAAACGTAAATTAAACTTTGACGTCTACAATTTATTTATATGTAAGAGGCAGGTCAGATATAAAAAAAAAATCGTTTGTCCGTATTAGTTGTTATTGTTTGAACCATTCTACTCACAAGGTACCCTACTGAACACCTTAAGCCCAACAAACGGTGTTCGTTTAGCTAGAGTGATTAAATACTACCCTTCATACTTTATACAGGTTTAGGACTGCTAGCTCTTTGTTTCAAGAGTATTAAGTGCATTTTTAATACAAGCTTTTTTGCTGACTGTACTTTTGTTGTCTGTACTTGCATTTTCATCTAAACTACATATTCATACCAAATTTTTTCGCTGCTATTAATTGTTGAGGAGTTCCCTCCTGCGGAGGCGATCCTGGCCGGACTATCAGGATGTCACTATCAGATTGTTGTGTTGTCACCAGATTTATCTTTTATAGCAATTTATTAGGTTAGGTTAGGTTTGTTTTATAACAATCTGAACAATTCATGAACTCAAAGAAAAAATAATTTAGAAAACAATACATTATGTCAAACATTACAGTATGAATAACGACAATTATGAGAGTCAATTTCTGGACCCCCTTAGACGTATTAAATTTAGAAAAAACCCTTCTTCATTACCTTCAGCCTTTGCAGGTCATAAGGTCGTCAGCTGACATAATAGACTCACGTACCAGGCCCTATATTTACTGTTATTACCATCTTAATCCCAGCAGAAGATCTTCACAAATGGCGGCCTTGACTGACTGGCGCTAAATCAGTAGGTACCGTTGAGTCATCTCAGATTCGTTTCTCACAAGTTTTGCACTGAATACAAGAAAGAAAAATCAGCCAATGAGATAACCTCTTTTTTGAAGTTAATTAAAAAAGGATATTTTTCTGCTGTTATGTGGACTAGGCTTTTAATAGAACAAGGATCGTTAAAATCAATTGCAATTAATTATGTATGCAAACAACGTAGACTACTTTAAGGTAATAAGTATAATGGGTTATGCCGTGTTCGACCTAAGAAAATTAAAAATATTGTGCTATCGAAGCTTTGATGCCTTCAAAATATTTTTTCACTTCTTTTGCTCATAAACTTTGTATTGGGATCATGTCATCGTTGGCATCGTTCATCCACCATTAGGTACCTCTCATATTTCTTTTTATAGAATTTTTTTACCGTACAACGGCAAAACCTACTACTAGACACTGGCAAAATTGTCCTCCAATGGACAGAGCCATATTTTTCTAAAAAACTTTGTATTCATGCCGGACTTAGGTGATAAGAAATAAGTTTTTAAGGTCTAGTACATAGAGTAAAATCTTCGTCTAAGATCAAGGCAATCTAACGCCAACAGCCACGAACAAAAAGTTTACAAAATGAAGTTTTTCAATAATTCGTGTTTTCTCTCAATAAATTAACAAAATTCTTTCCAATTTTGCTATATATCTTTCTCGCAATTGAAGTAAAAAATTGTTTTAATTTATTGCTTTTTTTTGCTATTTATTTTTGCAGTGGCCATTGTAATACCTCTGTGAACATTTAAGCGTCTACTTTACAGCTCAAAAAAAAATCAATCCAATATTGATAACCTAATTTTTCAAGTCAATTCGTTAATGTATAACGTCGTATCTGGAACCCTTTATGTACGATATGGAACCCTGAAACGGACTTAATAATAATGGCTAACCAAGTTGAACGAGGAATAACCCTGTTGAGTCAGATTCTATAGCAAGTTCTTTTACATAATTAACAACATAGGTATATTCTCGTGTCATGTATTCTGAACCGTAATATTCATGTCCATAATAATTGTATTGACTTTTATTTGTTTTCCAATTAAGGCCTTATTTCCAGTTAATATTTTCTTTGAATTTCAGCTTTAGGAAAGAGTATCTAGAGTTCCATTTGAAACATTATTAAAGTGTATACGAGTACAACCTTTTTGGAAAGTTGTTCCAATTTTAATAGGACGGGGTAGTATCTGTATGGAAAATATTTTAGTAATAAGACAAGTATTTTGTACTAAAATAATCTTTATTCGTATTGCATTTAGCCTATTTTACATTACAGGTTTATAGTTGTATCTATTTTAAAGTAAGTACAACACCGGATGGGATTGAGGTTTAAAAACAGTTATCCTAGCGTTGGTAGCAATATTACCATAATTTACGGAATATTATTATACTTAACTAATTTAAATACATATTTTCTAACTTAAAATTATAAATTATTTACATGGCTTCACCTAATTAACATTCTTAATAGTGTAGTTATTGTAATTCAAAGTAATATTTAATATTTTTATAAATATTTTTATTTTGTAAAAACACTGCCAATATCACTGGATCAGAAACGCTCAGAGTAGTTTAGAAATATAAGGTATAAAACACAAGCGCAAGCGGAAAGGATACAGCAAAAAAAAAAAACTAATGGTTTGCCATAATATTACTTTACTTTAGATAAAGTCAGTATGCAGTTCTTTGTAAGAAATATTTCTTCATAAAATAATCAAGTTTTAATTCGTAAGACTGATTTATAAGTTTAATGCAGTCACTGAAAACCAAATAATAATGATTTTACGTTGTACACAGTACGTTAAAGGTCGCACTAACATAGTTGACCTGCGTTCTTTCGCCATAGGATATAACAGCTGCTACATAATTAATTATTGTAAACTTCTAATAAAACTTTAACTATCAACAAATCAAATCAGCCCTCTGCCTTAACATTTCCAATCTCAGTTCATGTTCTCTAGCCGCTAATCTCAACGCAGCTATACTGGAACTCCTTACATCTTCCATCGCTTGTGGCAAGGTCTCACTTCCTGGTGAGATCGGGGGTGAAACAGAAGGGGCGGGGGAAGTAACGTCAACTGACAAGCGCCCAGGCGACGATCGCTGCTCCGGCGTTCGGGAAAGATCAGACGATACTCGTGAATGTTCGGAGAGTCGGGAGTGCTCGGGTGACAGTCTTGGTGGTTCGGGGGCGGTTAGGTTTGCGAAGATAGAGTGAAAGTGAGGAGAGGTAGCGTATAGCGGGGCGCCGAAGAGCGGTGGGCGTGAGAGAGGGGGGAAGTATTGGGCCCCGAAAAGAGGAGAGCTGGCATATCTGTTAACAAAACAAAAATAAATTGGTTAATAAATAAATAATAGTAGGTATTTGGTGCTTAGAGACTTTTGCTTGTCATACAACGATATTTAAATTGCAAAAAAAAAAATACGTTTCATTACCACTTTAACTTTTATATTATTTATTTTTTTCATAATAAACATTTAAAGTAAGTAGGTTTAATATACATATTTAAAATTTCAGTTCTAAGCTAAAGTGTGCTAAAACATCGGTAGCAAGCTTTAAATGGCTTCTTGAGTAGAAAGGCTGCAGTAAGGGTAGGTACTAATCTTTCATCCCTGTTTAGCTTTCCAAAATGGAAATGTCATTGTCATTTTCATTCCCTTCTCTAATGTAAACTTTAAACTTAAAGTAAAATCTCACCTAAAGTTGGCCAATGCGGTGTCAAAAGGCTTTCTTAGCCCAAAGCCTAACTGGCTGAGAGGGTGGGGCGCCGCTGGCAGCGTTGCGGATGTCGGTAGCGGTTGGCCCCCGCCTAAGTACCCGCTGTAAGGGTGCGCGTGGGGCCCCACCTTTTCTTGCTTGCGCCATTTTGCTCTCCGATTTTGAAACCATACCTGTTAAAAAAAAAAGATTTTAAATAGTTGTAGACAAAAAAAGTAGTGATATGACCTACGATACTCGTGGGTTCCAAGTTTTAAATTTCGACTCATCATCATCATCATCATGTCAGCCGAAAGACGTCCACTGCTGGACTAACTAATGGAAATTTCAACTACTAATTCCATAATTGTAGAATTGATTAAGGTATTTAAAGTAAATACCCATAATTAAATACCATAAACCATTATTAATAATGAAAATTTAATTATAAAATATTTTGTCAAAGAATTTAATCCATTCGTGAAATTATATTGAAACGTTTGTTAGGTAGGTTTCTTAGGTACCTTTTCCTTTTCATCTAAGTTTAACTAGGGAGACTTTTAAACGTTTAATCTAGTTTTAGATTGTGTCATTTTAATATGTACTTAATTTAAATTAAATAAACGTCCTCGTAAATCTTAATTTTATTTAAACAGCTTATATGTAGATTTAGTTGGAAAACTAATGTAATTAAATTAACGCAAAAAGGCAGCGGGAACCTCAATAGTCCATTAAACCAAGCCATAATAAAATTATTCTTTGCTAACTTGATTTACTTTTTGCAACCACATTAAAGGAAAAACTTAGCAAGAATTACAACTATCAATATTTATCATGGACATAGGACTCGTATTATCAGAAAACCACAATCTAATTGAATAAAAACTTGAGCTCAGTATCCTTATTCGGATGCAATATTGTGGTTCAACTAATTGTTTTATCTCACTCTAATACATTACGCATTATGTGGAAGAGTGAGATGCAAATAACACTATCACTTAGCCGGTGTTGGATATACACTGTGCTACATTCGATGAATTAATTTAGGCCTTATAAGGAACGTCTAGTCATTGACTTAGCGTTCCGCATCCAACTCATAAAATAGGTAAGGTATGGGTAGAAAAGAGACAGTGATATACTGCGCGAATTAAAATTGCTGGGTCATTTACAACTCATTGTTACCCATAAACTTTATGATCGCGAATGCATTGTATTTTTATTTTTGATTGGAATACGATTTTTGATTGTATGTATTAGTATCTTGTACGATTATGGTAATATTTAATTGGGCCTGTGTGTGTGACATAAATAAATAATTAGTCGTATGAACTGGTTAATAAATGACTTCATAGTTCCGTATTACTATACAAAATCTGTAGGGAAATCACGTTTTGACAGTTCATAAAAAGTGGTCTGTATGTATATTGATATTACTTAAGATCTCGTGACACGATTTATAAAATGAGATATAAGATTAACCAGTTCAACTCACGATTACAAGTCAGGAATGGCAAGTAATCAATTGCCGTAGAAGTTCGTCGTAGAACGTATAAAAATACGCAAAAATTAACTTAAACAGGCAAAATACAAAACGTATTACGTTTCGCAAGCTCCACGGTGTAATTTAATTACCATTAGTTATATCCAGATAATTACTTAACTCCCTTCAACAGAAAACTGACCGTTTACAATCCTCGCGCTTACAAGAAGCCAGCCGACATTCCATTGTTAATGAATTGGCCATTTTGGGCAAAGTCGTAAGAACAGTTTTACCACAACTCGGAGCTTAATAAAAATGTCTGCAGCGTTCAGCGCGGTGATTAAGTGATCATTAACGTTGTTAGACTCAAGTAAAGCTGGCTCCCTAGCTTGTCTTATAAGGAATCTTGTAGACTTATTTGGTTTGTGCTTGCTGTAGGAAAATTCACCTTACGGTTATAATGATAGAAGTGTTAATGATTGCACATGTAGTCTGAGTAGGGTGTAAGAAAATGGTGTGACCATGGTTCGTGGTTTTGACGGTTATAAATCGTTTAATCGCCTCTGATTGGGCGCGGAGCGACAAAGGTGAAATTCGAAGTTTGAATGAGGGCCGCTAATTGGCGACCCTGTGCTGTATGTGAAAATTGCTGATGACTTTAAATTATTTTTTACTTCGTGACACTTATATACTCTTATTACTTTCTTAACGTTACGATATAAAACAGATACCAATGTAGGAAAGTACAAATTTTAATAAAAACAAAATTTAGATCTCCATATTAGTATCCATACTAATACTATAAATGCGAAAGTGTGTTTGTATGTTGGTGTGTTTGTATGTTTGTCCGTCTTTCACGCCGTAACGGAGCGAGGGATCGACGTGATTTTTGGCATTGAGATAGTTTATGGGCCCGAGAGTGACATAGGCTACTTTTTATCCCGGAAAAATGGACAGTTCCCGAGGGAACAGCGCGATAACCGAATACCACGCAGGCGGAGCCGCGGGCAAAAGCTAGTATTTTATATATTGGATTGATGGAGTCATTGAGTTGGAACCACAACCAATTAGTGAAATACACAATCCAATTAGCTAAGAACTAAAGATACAACAGTTTTTAAGTGTTAAAAGATAACGCCACTGATTGTCATTTCAAGTTGACATTTTCACCACCAAACTCAGTTGGGTGGCCAATCAACAGGTGTCCACCAAAATGGTTTACCATTAACTTTCACACAAACATGCACTTAAGGGAATTTCTAAAGTTCAACTTATGAAATAAAGTAATTACCCACATGACATATTACAAATGACGGCAGTTCCCATTAACTATAATGAATTCATTATTTATGGACAGTAAGGATTCGCATTCGAATTTACTTAAACGTTTTCCGTTCGCGTTTTATAAATTTATGTTTATACAAATGTAAGAGGCTGTTTCACTATACATTGATAAGTGTTAACTGACGGTTAAATGTAATGCCGTCTCTATTTGTTTTGTTGGAATAGACGGAGACGGCATCGCATTTAACCGTCAGTTAACGCTAATCAATGGCTAGTGAAACAGCCCCTAAATGTTGCCTTTATTCTTCAATAAGAATGTGTCTTTTTAATTTGGTATAATATGGTGACCAAGATGAAGTGTAATGTGGTAAGCAAAAAATAAAAATTTAACTGGATGCCGAGGCGTAGTACGCACTGTGCAGTTCAATTGTTTAATCAATAAAGGTATCTAGTACCTGGTTGACCGAGCTTTGCTAAGCGTATAAGCGTTTTCCCAAATATTAGACCAAGCTAGATCAATTTGTCATCCCCGAAAACCCTCACATACCAAATTTCATCGAAATCATTGGAGCTGTTTCCGAGATCCCCGAAAGAGATTAATTTTAAGTTTACACTCTTAATCAGCTCATTAAAATTTAACTAATCACAAACGTGACAGTAAATTGAATGTCAAAGTTTTCAAACGGACTTCACGATACTAGCCCTCACAGCACCTCCATTGAAATTAACTTGAAAACAGTTTTAATCATAGGCTCTGCTTTAATCATATTTAGTTTAGGAGTATCGATAACACGGCACAGCACTCAAAATCCAGCTCATGTAACTAGGTGGCGCTTAGTGACAGAAATTTAAAACCCATTGTTTCTAGAACACATTCATTCCGGGAATAGGTAGTATTATGACGATTGCTCAGGTTGGTAAGCGAGTATCACCAGGGCTACTACGAAAATCGAAGTTCGTATCGTACCGTCCCTCTCGCTCTCGTATTAAATAGTATAAGCGTCAGAGTGACCGCACGACACGAACTTCGAGTTTCGAGTTTCTTATTAGCCCTGCAGCGCACGCGTCTTTAACGTATGTTCTAAAATAAAAATCAAACGCTGATTTACCTAATCATAGACCAAGCGCCCGTTCTAAAACTTCCTACGAATTCTATTCCACATGAATAAAATTCAAATTACGCCTACTTTAGCGTTGAAAGTGAATTTAATGGCATTAATATTAATATAATAATAGTAAGGAATGTGTAAACAGAATTCATGTTATTATGATGGCAGAGCAGCGTCCCGCCGCGCGTCGCGGGGTGTCTAAAGTGCGACTTTTTGCCGCCAACGCCGGCTAAAAGGTATAATAGAGCTATAGGGGTTCCTTTGTTTTAATTTGGAATCCTAAAAACATATAAAGCGTCTTTTGATGTCGTTGGTATGCCGCGATTTGAGAATTAGGTTTTTGGTGGCATCTTGCCGTAACATGGATTCCTAATCCCGAAGAAAAAGGGAATGCGTGTTTAGTAGTTATGACATTCTGATAAGCTAGTTAGAGTCAAAATGTGTGGAACTGTTAGGCCTTGACCAAGTTTTTCGACTAAAATCCTAGATTCTTCCTGCAGGTGGTTATAATGTCTAGAACAATTTGTTAACGCAACGGGGCTATCTTGCCAGACTTTTGAGTTTTCCGCAGGGCTACCACGAAACTCGAAACTCGAAGTTCATTTCGTGCGGTCCCTCTGACACTTATAGTGACAGTGTACTAAAGTGTATATATATTTTTGCCCTTAACTGTACCCATAGAACGAAAGTAGAAAGATATGGTGAATGCCATCGCGAACGTCAACGCGTTAAGCTGAGTTTAGACTTGGAAGAAAAATCGTGCAAGTTACATTGCGAGGCAGTAAAGTATTTGCAAAATGTATTTGCACGCATTTGTGTTTAAAAGCAAATAAAATATTTGAAAGCCAACGAGTTTGTACCTACTGGTCAATCGAGCGCCGCAATGTACCTAATGCAACTTGCACAATTTTTCTTGCAAGTTAAGAGAAGTCTCTTCGTTCCATTCTCCATACAAACGTAGTCCCGGTCTCATTAAAAAACTAGGCAACAGAAGTAGATGGAATTTTTAAGCATGGACTAGACCTAATTATCTATGCCTGTGGTTTTTCAGATTTTCATATAAATGTGTAATATCAGAATTAAAGGAGCACAAAAGTCAACAAAAAAAAAATTGTCAACTTTGCACGAGAATTACAGACAAATTTTTTTTACAAAAATCGAAAAAACCAAAGACATAGAAAATATAATGAAAGTCTTGATTGTCAAATATCATTGATTTCTGTGCTATACTTTTCGTATAATATGAGGACAACGAAACCCAAAATTCAACCGCCCCAAATCTTGGAAAGCCTACAGCTATCTCGATATACATTAGCGGGAAGCGGAGAAGCGTGAGGGGATGTGCATGGGGGGGATGGCTGCGAGCGCTTATGTCACGAGCGATAAAGACAGGAATATCCCATACGAATACCTAGCGCGGCCGCGCGGCCAGCAGGGAAACTTCTCTTAAACTCGGCTGTAGACAATACTGCCTCAGAAAACGCCCGCTGTGTCGCCGGTCGCTGGTAGTAGTGACTAGTCCGATAGGCCTAGGGCCTGGGAGCCCATTAGAGTGGCACCACGCAGCTATGTTCGCGTCTACGCGTTAATTCCCTTGTTTTTGCCCTGCGCCCGCGCCGCGCGTCGTTAACTTTTTACTCTATCACCGTAATTATTATTCAGATATAATATTTGTATCGGATTGAGATAGACGCACGTCGGGACAAGTTTATTATAAAATATGGACAGGTAAAAACGGATCTGTCAATAAATATAATGGAATCGCACGTTACATTAAGTTTCTAGGGATTTGTATCAACCTGGATTGGTTACGAGTGGTATACTTTATATGATTACTTTTTAACTGCACTCCATATTTGTTCAAACATATATCTTTTCTTCTTTTTTACTTGCTTAAGTAATAGTACCTACCTGGGCGATAACTTGATACATGCGTTTTCTCAGAGATTAAGACCAAACTAGATCGATTTTTCATCCCCGAATGGTATGGAGCCAAATCGTTTGAGTCGTTACTGAGATCCCCGGAATATATAAATATACAAGAATTGCTCGTTTAAATGTATGATTATATAATTAGTAGTATTAAATCTTACCTGAATTCTGGCTTCCGTTAATCCAATTTTAAGCGCAAGTTCTTCCCTGCAACAAAAACACATGACTCAGTAAACATACATACACTCCATACATATCAAAACATTTTCTCTATTAATTACGTATGCCACGAGCTAACCTTTGCGCAGCGAGCGTTTCGGCCACGTAATGAAATTCATTGAATGAACAAAGAAAACTGTACCCCTGCTGGCGCGTTGTTGTAGGTAGCCGGTAAGGGCTCTTGCTCATAAACACGATACGACATTGCGTTAAGACCCATTTAGGCCATTCAAGAATTTGCATACAAGTTGCATTACATCGCAGACTATTGAGGGACAATGAATTCAGTTAATCAAACAATACCGTAATGTAGTGAAATTTGCATGTAAGTTCTCTCATAGTCTAAATGGGGCTTTATGCTACGACGCGGCATCGTTTCACAATGTGACATCGTGTCGTTAAAAATCTCGGTGCAATCTTTCGTAGATTTTCAATACACGACGTCACGCTACGATACCGTATCGTGTTTATGTTTAAGAGTCCTTAGGGTAACCAGCTGATGCGGTTTTCACGGAGCAAGGGGACGCCTAAAACCGGCCAAGAGCGTGTCGGACACGCCCCAAATAGGGTTCCGTTGCCATTACGAAAAAATTAAGTCATATTTTTCTAAGGATTTCGCATTTAATACGGAATATTACAAGTTTAGGCAAGTATATTTTATATTTTAGGCTGCTATTTACTTTTAAACTACTAATAATTCTCAAGAAAACTTAACCTACTACTTGTAATTCTACTTGTACTTGTTATTCTATTTACTTTTTCTACTTGTAATTTTGATATATTTACTACGATCCTGAATTTTTTTTAATTTTTGCACCTACCGGTTTAGATTTCAGAGGGGGGAGGGGGACAATCGATTTTTATGAAAATTTGAACTTTAAAGTTGAATATTTTGCAAACACAGCACTGAATCGAAAAATCGCGTTAGCGACTCCTGGATTGGATTTAAAAGATCTATCCAACGATACCCCATACTCAAGGTTGGATGAGAAAAAAATCACCCCCACTTCGTCGTCTATGGGAGGTACTCAAAAAAAAATTTGTAGAATGTTTTAAGCACCAACCTTGTAAAGACGTCAGGATAATGCGTCCTTCCGAAAGCCTTCTCCAGCTCATCCAGCTGGTAACTCGTGAAGGTGGTTCGGTATCTCCTCTGCTTCCTTCGAGGGGTGTCTTCATCATCGATCCCGGAACCGGAACCGGACGCCGGACGTTCAGGGTCCGGCAGGTCGGTGACGCCGTCCGACACGCCCATGGTGAAGAAGAAAATCGTGAGTGTAGTTCAAGCTGTAACAAGCAAATGGGGAATTTTAGTTTGATATGAAATAAACAAACACTATTGACAAACGTCGACATACATTTACAAAATTGAAATTAACCGTTGAAGAATCTCCACCCGCCAAACAATTAGTTGGTTTAGTCTAAAATTATTTAGAAGAATTTGTCTTGTGTCTTGGTCTTTAATTTTAACTTTAATTGAACGATGTATATACGGACATTTATTCATACAAATATTATAAATGCGAAAGTGTATGTGTTTGTGTGTTTGTATTTTTGTCCATCTTTCAGGCCGTAATGGAGCAACGGATCGACGTGATTTTTGGCATAGAGATAGTTTATGGGCCCAAGAGTGGCATAGGCTACGTTTCATCCCAGAAAAATGCACAGTTCCCGAGGGAACAGCGCGCGATAACCGAATACCACGCGGGCAGAGCCGCTGGCAAAAGCTAGTTTTCCATATAAAAGCAACTCATACATAATTTTTCGTTAAGCTAACGTTTCGAGCACACCTTGCCAAAAGACCACGGATTTGTTCGAAACAAGTCAAGAATTAACTACAGTCGACGTCATAAATAATTGATCATTTCTTTACCTTGTCGTTTTCAGTCGTTACACAGTTTCGTATGGCTTTTCAAACATGACGTTAAAGTGACAAGGTACAAAAGTTATCACTTTATGATGTTGACTGTACATGCGACTCATGTATTATGTTGCGTATTCCTTTTCTTTCAAGAAAACATTACAAGTAATTTACATATCATAGATAATTAGCAACAACAATACCAATGTACTATCTCCATAATTACAATGTTAATTCAAACGGAGCCCAGCGGGCTCAGAAACAATAATTAGAATAACGTACGCTTAAATCGAGAATCTCGGCTAAAGGATATTGAAATCTAGCTCATTTGAATAAGGTTTACTCCACTTTGGTAGATGAGGGCGCTTGGGCTGTTTAAATGCGCAAACCTCGATAATTTAATGGTAATATCAGCCATCCTAATCTAAATTGCAATATGCTAACTTCCGGTTCCTTCTACGCCTTTTATCCGTACTAATATTATGAATGCGAAAGTAACTTGGTGTCTGTTGGACTTTTCATGACGTGGTACTATTGTATGGTCAAAATTTAGCAGGTGGGTAAATAGTAAAAAAAGTACCTATAACATGTCCAATAAATTGACAGGTGGTAGGACCTTGTGCAAGATCCGCCCGGATTGCTACCACCATCTTGCTCGCTAATCCTGCCGTGAAGCAGCAGTGCTTGCACTGTTGTGTTTCGGCGTGTAGAGTGAGACTCCCGTCTCTTCCGAACCCGAAAAATATATCTTAAATTTTTAAATTAATTTAATCGCCTTAAATTCACAAGAAGGCTTTACACTTTGAATTGGTAATATTTCTTGTTCAATTTCTTCTCTGAACTGTAAAATTCATAGCGTTAAATTTACCTAACAAACTAATTAACTTTTGTATGAGTCAAGTCATGAAATGGTGAACTGAAAAAATAATCGCTGTTGTAATTAGGTTTCGATTTTAATTGACAAAGTTAATTGAGTTTGTGTCAATTACTTGCAATTCCTATTGTTATCGACCTACCTGTATGTATATACTTATACAAGTAAATGTATCTAGAATTGCATAAATACGTAGTTAATTTAAAGCAAAAACAGAAACGCGGACATCACGTTCTACGTAGAGAGAATACGAATCAATTAACGAGGTGATTGAAGTTTGGACACGGACGCTTTATTCTACTTATAATATTTATATTATATTTATTCTAACATGATTCAAATGACAGATGTCAAACTGACGGAGCTAGAGTCCCTCCTACTGTTACGCAAACTATCGATAATTCTGCATGTACCTAGTGCTAAAAGTGGCAACATCATTATTTGCTGGTTTAAACGTTACTCGGTCGAACTGAAAATTTTATTTGAATTATAAAACATTATAATTTTTGTCACTTTCCGACTCTGACGAACAATCTTGCAAATTAATAATAAGTTTGTTTATTTTACCGCTTTTATTTTTACCGATAACCCTCACCTCTAGCAATTGCGACCTATTGAAACAACATCGTAAGGACGTTCATTAAATAAAGTAAGTTAATATAACACAGTGCCTACGCAGTAACTTAACAATTTGTTAGTAAATTTGAGTTCAAATATTCGAACAATCAGCACTTTTAATGTGATTTAATTTTTTCAAGCATTATATCTCTGTTGAAAAAAAAAAGTTGTTTACCACCTTACTAAGTTACATAATCATCTTGTCTTTTGAATCATCTTGGAACAAATAGAATATAAGTTAATATTATTAGTTTTCTGTTATCAGTCGGTACTTTAATCTCAAAAGACAAACTAAAAAAAACGATCAAAAGATACAAACAGCGATATCGATGGGTAACTGTAACAAATGCAAATTTGCAAGAAACCGCGATAGTTCCGTTTTTTGCCACGTTCATTCTTTGTCGCACTTAGAATTAATTTGTATGGGATTGACATAAGCATGCGAATTGTTACTGTTGGTAATGTTTATTCATTTCTATTCTAGATATGAGACAATGTCAGTGTTATCTAGTGTATGTAGACATCGAAACTCTTCACAGCGTATATGACACTTGTCTAACCACATTAGATATAAAACCATTATATCGTGTTCAGTTAATGCCCGTTGGTTTATATTTATCTATCATTTCGACATTTAACTTTGCCAAACAAGGACCAAACTTATCTATATAACTGTCTAAACTTTTTATGAATTTGATACAAACGTTCTGGGTAAAATTGAAGTCTAGTTAAAATACAAATTTGTATTCAAATCCAATGTTAATCTCATTAAGTTTATTACTAGTCTGTTTGCTAGTTATGTACCTAATTCGTAGCCAATTTTAAATGTAAATTGGCAATAATAATAAAATAAAAATTCAAAATTTATTTTACTAATTGAATAAGGAAATGGAATGGCAAAATGATGCGGGATTTAGTCATTACATGCCATTAATTCTAATTAAAACATGTAAACAGATAAATTTAAATGTATCCCGAAATTAAACAGTATAGACTTTCAAAACCTACAAAAATATTTATTTGTAGGTACTTAGATTACATAGCTTCTAACTATGTTATTTCGCGACGCCTCAACGTCTCAAAAACCTTAACTTTAGAATAGAATAGAATAGATTTATTTGGTGTTCAAAAGTTTGCACCGAGTAAAAGCTAATAACTGCGAAATCTACAAAAATAAACTAAGTTACGAGCTCTACGTCTTAATAAATAAATCTAATTTCGAATTCGTTCTATTCGCTAACGCTATGCGCAGACCGTGTCGCCACCTGCCGGCCATCTGCCGGTAATCGCGTCACGCGCTTTCTTCCTGCGGGTAATGCAATGTTCGAGTAATTCCTTTAATTCTTTGTGGCTTTGCATTTAAGTTTTATCAAAAACTAGCAACCCTGGCTTTGCTCGGGTACAATTAAAAAGTTTTATCAAAAGCACTTCAAATCCGCGCGAAGCCGGGGCGCGTGGCTAGTATTATGTACTATATAATTATATCTATAAATCTTTCGTGAAAAATTATCTGACTGACAATGAACACCACATTTAAGTCCATCGCTTAATTTAAAAGATCTAAGGGTACAGACGATGGGACTTTATTTTATATTATGTGAAGATTTGGTAATAATGAGAGAGTGAGGGATATTCCTTTCATTCAAAGATGCTTGTAAGCTCAGGAGTAGGTCGTATATTGGCCGTAGAATACGATAATAATACCATTATTATAGAAATATTAGGTATATTGAATTATTAATGATATTTCATATGAAATTAATAACTCCACGGTTAGATACAGAGTTATTACTGTCCAAGCGTCAACACAATCGCTATTGAAAATAAGTAGGTACCTAATAAAAGTCATTAAATATTTTACGACACCGTGACAAATAACAATTAAATTGTATTAATTACTCTGTTTAATTTAATGGTACTGTCTCGCGTGGATACTTTCAATTAGGTACTTTACTTACCTACTTTCCTCCTGCTAGCGTCGATATTTGATGAAACGAATTTCACGGGAACAACTAATTGTCTCGTGACCAAGTTAAATCGTGATTGGAGGAATAACTGCAAATTGAATAAATAAAGCAATTGTTGAATACGTTGATCCAGTTACTGTAAATGTACCTTGACTCGAAGTTGATCGATTGTAGAATTTAGAAATCTTATCAAAGAATCCCGTATCAGACTGACCCTGTATCCTAATTTTTATATTTTTAAGCTATCTAGCTGGCTGTAGACCATGTTTAAGTACTTTTAATGAGTTTCCGATATTTCGACCCATTTGTACACATCATGATAACGAGGCACAATAAAATAACTAGACTAAACTAGAGAAATATCAAAAGATTATTTGCCAGACATTTTTTTTCTGTATTGTGGCAAACTACTTTACCTACTGCAGGGCTATTACAAAATTTAAAAATCGAAGTTCGTGCCATTCGGTCCTTCTGACACTTATACTATTTAATACGAGAGCGAGAGGGACGGTACGATACGAACTTATATTTTCCAATTTCGGGGAAGGCCCTCTGTATTAAAAAAAAATATTAAAAGGTTTTTATTGTTTAAATCATTTAAATATATATAATTATATTCAAATATATTATTTGTTCCAATTAATATTAGTTAAAGATTGAATAAATAAATAAATAAATATCATGGGACACTTGAATAAAGAAATGATTGTATGCACGACGGAAAATTAAACAATTACTATTGTCAAAATTGTACTAGTACTTAACAGCTATCGATCTATCGGGATATCACGCCGCGCGGGCGCAGTGAGGCCGACCGCGTAATCGGCGACGAACCTTTTTACAGCCAACTAACTGTTCGGAGTTCATTTGCCTTTAACTTTTTGCGCCGTCACCAGCCTCCGTAAAAAAAGGTAAATCTAAGTGAAAACGCTTGCGCAATTATCGTTTAAATCAATAAAGCAGTAAAAAACTGTTTAACGGGAACCGCGTTTAGTAAAATTAGATAAAGCAAACTTTCTATGTTAGTAGCTTAACGAGCCCTTTACTTTCTAGAGTTTTTTTGGTACTTGAAACCATTTTTAACAAAATTATTGTCAAATTTCATAACGATTCTCTTCCTGCTGTGAAGACTAAGACAACTCGACTTGAAAAGATATGGTATAAGGCACAGAATTTTTAAACACATGACAAGTTTGCGTTGTGGCTCGTTGAAATCTTTTGGTTTGGTGGCTAGTTTTAGCTCAGCATATATAATTGGCCTTGGCCAAATACAGACAAAATACAGGAAGTCTTCAGATTGATTTTTGCAGGATTAGTTTGACAGAATACCCAGTGATTGCCATCGAAATTTTTAATTCAAAGTATACCTAGTCACGTTTTTGAGCCAAAAATAGGTTGACTTCGTATACCACTAATTAATCATTAATTAAAATCGGTCTTATGAAATGAATGTCTTATAAAAAGAAAGATTCTCAAATTTCGTGACATATGGAACCATTATTTCGTTAATTAAATTTGATCTTTTGCTAGATACCTATATTGAAAGGTATTATAAGTATATTTATAATTTCCCCTGCCAAAGACACAATAAAAATTGTGAAACTGCAGCAGAAAATGCACGCACGCTAGATTTAAAAATAGCTCCAATAAATGTTCAAGAAAAGTAGATGAATTGTGTAAGATTTTTTAAACAGATTTACAATATTAGCCAAGTTGAGCTGTAACTAATCGAAAATAATTCGCTTCCATATTTTATTAAGAAAATTCTTTGATTGGCGAAGAAATTAGACGCGGCGAGACGGATAGTAAATTCAGTTAAATCTTGAGGTTATTAAAATCAATAGTTGTTAGTTAATATGGAAGCGAATTATTGCGATTGGATACAGTTTGACTCGTCGCGGCAGTCTTTTGGATGTCAACCTTTAGCCATGAAGTTATTATTATTTTTTCTTTTTTTTAATTATTCTAACCACGTGCAACGCTCTCATAGGACATTTTTTTTTTAAAAGAAACACATTTTTTTTTATATTTTCACTTTTAGGGGCTGCTTCACCATCCATTGATTAGTGTTAACTGACGGTTAAGTGTGATGCCGTCTCCATGCGAACAAAACAAATAGAGACGGCATCACATTTAACCGTCAGTTAACTGGTGAGCGCGAAAACGGTAACCTTCATTAGTTGATTAATTAGGTAGAACCCAACCAAGCAGTATTTATAAACCACAAACCCACAAACAATTGGCCGTCTGCTCTTCAATGTCATCTTGTCTACGTCTGCAGGGCTACTCCGAAATTCGAAACACGAAGTTCGTGTCGTGCGGTCTCTCTCTCTCTCGTATCAAATAGTATAAGTGTCAGAGAGACCGCACGACACGACCTTCGAGTTTCGATTTTCGGAGTAGCCTCTCTGTCTGCACGACACGAATACAGACAAGCACATCACTCTAATACATGGACTTTGAGCCGATAACATCGAAACAGTAGATTAACTACCTCTTAATGGAGGATCAAAAACTTTAATCCTGTCAGGCGCCAGTCGAGTGTCAAAGCAGATAGAGGAGACGGAGTTATCGTTGTAGTCAAGGGAATATAAATGGGTGGAGTCTTTGCAAAGTTGAAAAAACAAAGGAAGTAAACAATTATGCGCGACATTACGAGAACTTCCATCCATCCCAGCCTATATACGCCCACTGCTGGGCACAGGCCTCTCAGAACAAGAGGACTTGGGCCATAGTTCCCACGCGGGCCCAGTGCGGATTGGGAGCTTTCACGCACCATTGAATTTCAAATGTAACTCCGCACATAAGTTTCGAAAAACTGAGAGGTGCGAGCCGGGGTTTGAACCGACGAGAAGTTCGTCGAGCTTGAGAGGCGATAGGTCAAACCACTAGGCCACCACGACTATACGGCTAACGAGAACTTTAGGCTTAGAGAATTAATTAATATTTTAAATTATGTAAAATTTGCTATTAAATTGAATTGACGTGAACAAGTAAACTAGTAGTTGATCCTTGAACAGTTATTTAAAACATGCGGCCTGCAAAAATATGTAGGACTTACACAGACACACACACACATACACATACAAATATCACGCCTGTATGCCCAAATGGGGTAAGCAGAGCACAGGAAACGTTACCGCTTCGGAGCCACTTTTAGTAATTTTAGGTTTTAAGTTTGACAAAAACGGTACAATAGGTTACTCATCCACGGAAGAAATGGAGAAGTGTAATTCTAACCCGACACCACACGGATATGTAGGACTTTTTACCCAACTGCAAGGAGAGGTATTGTTTTTCGCGCGTATCTTGTATGTAATTGTAATTTTAGCAGTATCGATTTTTTTGTAGTTGTCCTTACCGATAAATACTACTAAGTTATGACCACTCTCAAAACGGTTGTTAATGCCCACAAATGTATGTTATCAAATAACTAATGTATCACAAAAAAGTTAATAGCTCAATCCATCACATCTTCGCCGTTCGCATTAAATTGATTAATATAAATTAATCGCAAAAGTGCAAAGTTCTTGACATTTCCAATTTCAAGTAACGACGGGTAGTTTTAACTTTTTTTTTAATTTAAAAGACGCGGGTTAATTTGTTTTCCGCGTCGGGCTTAAAGTGACCCGATAATTTATACAAATAATGACATATACCTGTACAGCGTGTATTTCTGATACTACCTCAAACTGTAATCAGACGAAGATTTAAGTGCTGCGAACTGATGTCAAAACAAATTGTTAGTTTAAAATTAACTACCAGAGCGTAATTAATTTTTTAAATATTTTCGAGCAGCAATGTAATGCATACAATAATTTGATACTAGTGAAAAGCGTTCTGTGACAGCTGTCACGTCAACAAGTGCGACGTTTAAAATAAAAACAAAGCAGTATCACGTACTGATACATTGCGTGCTATTTAATTTTGTAAGGAAAATAATAAGTAATATTTTTTACTAAAACATAATAAAATGTTATTATTAGGACCTTTACTAACTACTCTTAAAGTTTGAGGTTGTATCAAAAATACACGCTGTATAACGGCTACGTACTGCTGCGGCTGTGTACATGAAACGATACAAAAATGCACGGGCTCGGCGTGATAGTCTTCATGTTGGGGGTACCGTATACAAGGGAGTTGACAAATTTCGGTATCTTGGATGCACCATAACCGACACTAACACCAGAGAGGAGGAGATAAACATCCGCATCCAAAACACCCTGCGATGCAGTGCAGCCCTCCACAAGGTGTTAGTGTCCAGGCTTCTCAGCAGGAATACAAAGTTAAGGATCTACAAAACTGTCGTAAGACCTGTCCTTATGTATGGTTGTGAGGCCTGGACACTAACACAAAAAGAGGAATATCAACTCCTTGTAGCGGAAAGGAAGGTCTTGCGTAAGATCCTGGGGCCTGTCAAGAGAGACGACGGCACGTGGAGGATCCGTAAGAACATAGAGATCCAGGAGCTGGTGGCTGAACCCAACATCATCGGCGTAACAAAATCGCACAGACTTCGCTAGTTCGGCCACCTACTACGAATGGGAGAGGATCGGGCTGCCAAGAGAGCGTACGTGGGACGACCGACTGGTCGCCGCCCGGTTGGGCGACCCAGGTACCGCTGGGAGTGTCCAAGCGGATCTGCGACGCCTTGAAGTCGACGACTGGCAAGAGGCTGCGCACGATCGGGGCAGATGGCATGCTCTCGTTTCGGAGGCCAAGATCCTCTTTGGGTCGCTGTGCCAATTTAGTTAGTTTAGTTAGTTAGTTATAACGGCTACGGGTAAGGGGTAAATGGAACTGGTTATTTTCTAGAATATTATAATAACAAACTCGACAACTTACTGCCGGTCCGGGGTTAGAGTATTAGATAGGTGCTACGGGTATATTATAGTTATAGCATCCAGTTTTCCCAGGTTTAATGGCAATTAAACCGCGACAAGTCCGAGGTTGTGCAATGCTGATGCCAAACGAGTGTATTTTTTGAATTATGAGGCGAGTCAAATGAATCCCAACAAAAATTATATGCTGTAATAAAAAAGGAGACACACCTCGATTCAGAGGCGGCCTTAGGGGGTGGCGAACAGGGAAATCGCCCAGGGCCTCGCTCTTGCAGGGGCCTTGCTCAGCAACCCAAGAAAATTTAAAAAAATATAGATTATTTAAAACTATATTTCCGCATCACATTTTTCACGAAGGACATAAGGCCTCGCAAAGACCTGCCGCCCGGAGCCTCGCATTGGGTAAGGCCGCCGCTGCCTCGATTAGCATGATTTGTTCCTTTGTTTTTACCGTTGTACAAAAATGAAATACATAAAGATTACACAAAAAAGTACAAAGACGAACTTGTTTATCCCTGAAGGGATGATTTATTCATTAAAAATAGGTAGTAAAATCTCGAAATCAGCGAGCTTACATAATTAAACAGCTCAACTCACGATTCTTTATAGTACAAATCAGGGATATTCCGACTAGTTTCGATCTTTTTGGAAGATTATTTTCATAGGTACGTACGTACCGTGGATTCATCCTTACGTGTCTTATCATGTAAACAAACACTTCTCGAAGACACAGACACACCTTTCTCTTGGATTACACAATAACCATCACTTAAAATGTTCCTGTATACTTAAAGAAACTCACAAAGTATTGAAATCAACCGATTAACCACTGAAAAATATCATTTCTAATAAGATTGCCTTCAATAATTGAAGGAACGATTGAATAACTTCAAAAATGTCTGACATTGCAGTGTCAAGATTGTCTTTGGAACGGATTGAAAAGTATTGATGGGAAACGACAACTTATCGATGTGGAAAAATGTGGCAATTAATACTTAATATCCTCCTAAGTCCTTGCGTACTATATAAAGAACTAATCTATATACATAAAATTCTAAACTGACTGACTGTTGATATATCAATGCACAGCCCAAACCACTGGACTGAGAGACTTGAAATTTTTTCACATATGTAGATACCTTATACAATGTAGGCACCCACTAATGAAGGATTTTTGGAAATTCCCACGGGATAAGGAAAAAACGGCTTTTATATTCAGTTCAACGGGATGGATTTTTCGTTTTATTGGTCGTAGAAAACTGAAATTTATTATTTAGATTCCTTGGGGGGTGTATGGGAGCACTACAAAAGTATTTCCCGAAATTCTGACGGGAACGGGAAAAAACGGGATTTTTCGTTTTACTGGTCGTAGAAAGCTGAAATTTGGCATGCAGGTTGCTTGAGAAGTATACGGAAGTATTAAAGAGATAATTTACCGAAATTCCCACGGGAAAGGGAAAAACGGGTTTTTCGTTTTACTGGACGTAGAAAGCTGAAAATCGGCATGTAGGTTGCTTAAAGGGGTGTAGAGGAGCATTGAGAGTGGAGTTTTCAAAATTCCCACGGGAACGGGGAAAAACGGGAATTTTCGTTTGACTGGTCGTAGAAAGCTAAAATTCGGCAAGTGGGTTTCTTGGGGAGTGTACTAGGTGAGCTTTAAGAGACCATTTCCCAAAAATTATTACGAGAACGGGAAAAGACGGGATTTTTCTTTTTCTCTTTCTCATTTATTTAAAAAAAACTTTTTTATTCGAAAGTGTATACTTCCGAGGTGGCCAGAAATCGAGGGCAACCCTTAAATTTTGTAGGCTCGCATTACGTTTTTCATATATTTTCACAAGCTATTTAAGTATTTGCGTCTGATAGATCTCATGTTGATGAGCTGATGATGGAAGGTAAAACTCCTTAACGGTTAGAAGTTGAGCATATTTTTTATATTATAGGTAGGTACGTATATACCGATAGTTGTATTCTTTCACGGTATCCAGGTGAGCTGACGATGGAAGATTAAACTCCTTAACGGTTATGAGTTATGAGTTAGAGGAAGTTTCTTTTAATATCATAATATGCACGTATAACCCTTTCGTTGTATTCTTTCTGGTTATTCAGGTGAGCTGATGCTGAAAAGTATACATTATGACAAAATCAATCAATATAAGTGTATTTACTATCATATGTGTCTTTGTAACATGAAATAAAGACTTGAATTTGAATATATTTTATCGACATTTCCCATCACTAGTCATTGTCTATTATCTATGTCTACCATCTATGACGTCACGTTTGTTTACATGATAAGACACGTAAGGATGAATCCTGTATACTCGATGATGTCGTCCCCACACGAGTTTGACTTTGAGTCTTAGTTTATCAAATGAGCAGAATTCCAGATTATAATTATCACTATAACCCTGTGCTTTTAAAAAGGCTTGAAAATTAACTATTAATATCCAAAAAGGATGGTAGGAAATTACAGTAGTTTCCCTGGCGCTCGATTTAGTGGGAATTCAGCAGTTCTGCATTCAGCAAAAAGACTGTTTGGTCTTGAAACCAACGAATAATTTTACAAGATCACATAATTAATAAAAATGCTCATTGACGACAGTCTAAGAGCACAACTTTCTTAAATACTCTCTCGTGCTAAAGTTGATTATAAAAAACAACTAGCTATTGTATGTTGTCACCGGCCAATTCTCAACGAAAACTAACAATCGTAACCATTATACTTCCAAAAACATTGCCGGGGTATCTCCGGTTTGCACTTCTGGCCTTATCTCTAAGAATGCGAGGATTAGTTTTTGTCAGTTTGTGCGTCCGTCTTAAGTGTTAATGGGTCGGATTAGGCTCCCGAGCCCGATAGCGGCGCCTGCGCTGCGACTGACTCACCGTGACTGATGGCTCCTGTCTGATAACCTTGACATTTCCTCGTGCCTAGTGTTTTTGGGAGACATTCGAATGAACTTTTTCGTTTTTTTTTAGTCTTTTTTACTTGCCAGCACCAATCAAACTTAGCTAGCATATCATATCCGTATATCTTAGTCATTACCTGACCTGTAGTCATTCATGCGACATAAGTCATAATTTAGCAAACAATAATACAATTGAATAAAAAAATAATAGGAAATAATATTTATTTGCAGTTAATTTTCATGGTCAATGTCAAACTTTATTTTCATTCATTTTTGAGCTTTATTTTAAAAGCTTGTTCGTATGTTGTTGTATTTATGGTTACTTTTACAGCGGCATAAATGTAATAAAATGTGAATGACTATTCACTCAAACAATCACCACAATGCATAAGTATCTATGGAGGTAACATTTGAAATATAATACAGAACACCAATCCAACAATGTAATCTCAAAATCAATAATAAAAACAACCGTAAATACCGAACAATGTATCGCGATCAGTTTTAATCGTGCACTCATCGCCAGATCAAAACTATTATTTGAATATGACGTAATCATGATCGAGATACAGGTGATGTTAATCAACTTTCCTATTACCAAGTAGCGGCGAGTAGCGTGTAATGAGAAACCAGAATGTTAATTAAGATCTAATTAACTCTAATACAATCAACAATGCTGCGCGCGTTCCGGGGGCATCCGCAAGTCATCGCCAGGGAAGCGAACAACCAGATTAGAAAGACCTCTCATCTTCAAAATCAAACCCCTTGCTGCCTCGATTTTTGAAGAAGCGGGGAGACGGCGGGAGGTCTACAGAACTGGTAATGATAATCGAATTGAGTGCGGCCAACCCTTTAGTAAAAAATCGGTTAAAATCACTCGTTCCAAGGCCTTTTGTGATGTGAGAACTCAATCTAGCGAACTATAGCATTGTGCATGGCGTCATTTGGAAGGGTAATAAAGATTTTATCAACTTTTTTCAAGCAATTATAAATGATAGCGGTTGAAAATAGACCTAAGTGCGTCAAAGTTGGAGAAAAACGCTGAATAGATTATTTACATGTAGGTATAAATAATTTGGAGTTACTACCTAATATAAAGGCGTAAAATTTTGTATCATTATATGAATATTCCTATTAATGGACAATCTAACTCTTTACCTTTCTACTCCACGACCATACGTGCAAGATTATCTACTTTGTGGTGCAAGTAAAGTCAAGGACTTTAATTCACGAGCCACCATTGAACCTTTTCAAAGGAAAAACCATTACGATTTTCATTGTTAATTAATGCGTTGTCAATATGAGTTTTACTGTGAAATGGTTCCATGGTGGCTCATGAAGTCATGAATTAAAGTCTTTGACCGTACTTACATCTTTCATTATAGGTATTTTCATACGGAAAGAAAAATGGAAAAATAGTACGGAAGGTTTTAGTTCATCAATATGCACTTATGAACCCTCGCAAAATAACGCCCGAATCATTTAATTAGATATTGATATTAATTCGCGGTAGATAATTAAAATTATTGTTTTGAAAAAACTAGGCACATTATTCATAAAAAAAATCTATTTAATGTAATAAATCAAAATGTATGTTTTATTGTACTTATGTGCTGGCTAAAACAAATGTTAGGTAAGCATACAATACAATACTTACAATTAAGCAATTACGAAAAGTAGGTGTAATTTTTATTCATTATAAGTACCTATTGATTAGGTAAATCACAAATCTAAAGTCCTTTAAGAAATCGATATTAATTTTAAACTAGTAATTTTAAGGCAGGTACAAAAATAAATCTTTCATACATATATAGATTTAAATTATATTTCTATATGATAACTTTCACAGGTAAAATTATTCAAGTATTTTATTATTCTTATCACTATTTGAGTTTGGCGCCGGGCAACCGCCGCCGGCGCAGCCGAAGCGGCTAAGTATTAATTCATCATTCTTTAACTTTAAACTGTAAGTATTATTCAGGTTGATCAAAAATTAATTTACTTCTAACATTTTTATGCGGCATTATGAATTTTGATCAGTTTTCGTCAGAGCCGATTCAGGCTTTAAAGCAAAATGAACATTAACGTCGAAAATCTTGTTCGAACAAATTTATGATTACTGTTACAGTGTAATAAATACAATAAAAGAACATCAAACGTCCAAATCCTAACCCACTCGGACATTATTAAATGGCAATAAAAACAATAAAATAAATACGCTATTGTTGTCGATTTGTACGCCTCTAACATTTATAGATCTTGAAATATGGAGCTCACATTCAAAGCCGGAGTCATAAACAAAATTAACAACACAAGGACCCCTGCTGCTTTCAATTTTGAGTCTGACATCGGCCCTAATTCAATAAAGCAATAAAATTCACCTAATTATGCAAATGCTTTTAAAATATCAGGCATTATGCCTTTTTTTACTCCGAAAATATACTCCAGCCGTGAAAGAAGGTTATCGTGGACTTTGATTAATGGGAACGGGCCTCGATCAAAATGATGTTATTATTTTCGTGTTTTAATTATTAAATGTAATTAGTGACTTGACAGGAGGCGTGAGTTGTTTTAAGCACATGAATAAATTACTTTGTGTTAATGTTTCTATTGATATGTCTTATTAAACATGTACTTCAGAATAAAATGAAAAGAAAATTTTCAGAAACTGAAAAAAGTCTCTCTAATATTATAGGAATATGAAATGATAAATAATATTTCCATTATTTTAATCACTTTTTTCACTAAAATCCTTTTTTACTAGTCACTGCCGCCCAACTAATGAACTTTCAAATTAATATTTACCTATACACAAGAAAAGTTGAAATTGACAGGCAAATAAAAAAACAATTTCCACTCACCTTTCTTTTCACACCGAACAAACACTCAAAAGTCTCTAAACACGCGACAGTAGATATCCAACACGTATAAATCGCCTTCAATGACTCACAATTTACATGATACCGGGCAGCAATAAACAATGACACTCCGGCGCGGCCGATCGACTGCGAGAGAATAACGCTGGCCGGCCGCCTACGCAGCTCGTAAAAACACGACGAAGAGTAGCGGGCCTAAGCCACTCCCTTGTGGCACACCCGACCAATAGCGGCACGGTGACACGAAACACCGCTGTGTGCCGGCCGAGGGTGGGCCCGAATCACTGATACCGGTCCCCACTTTGATACTACTAATTGACTTTATCAACAAACCGACTTTACTGGCCCAAGTCACGATATATGCGTTTGTCCGCAGTGTCAAAAGCTCAACTGTGGCCCACTAGCGATGTAATTAAGTATGCTGAGCTAATGGGCGATTTGAACAGGAGATTATTCAGACGTCTTTAATATGCTTTAGGATGAGTATTATGGGTATTGATTAATAGCTATTTATTTGTTCGAAGTGACAGAATGCATTAAAAGTGCATTTTAAAATTCTTATCTATAAAGTGGATGCTATTATGGGATTTCATCGTTCATTAATTTGCCATAATAATTGTTTGGGAAGTGACTTGGAATGATAATAAAATATGTTCGATATTAATTACAACTAATACTATTTTGTTTGTAAAGCTGCATTATTTATTAGTCTACACTACAAAATCATCTATTTACATGAAACTTACCGCATACGTTCTGTTAGACCAAGCAATAGCTTACCAACCAGTTCTAGATGAAGCTATAAATTCCTGCGCTTGCAAGCCCTATTGGGCGTCCAATTAGTAGCTATGAAATGTGTATGATTACGGTCCGTGGCGTCGGCGAGTGCTGTAGCGCTATATTGTGCTATTCGTTTGCTGGCGGCTCCTTTGGACTAATTACAAAGGCTGTAAAAGCATTCGGATGCTGCTCTTGTAGCAACTGTTGCAACTTAGTTACCATCTAATAGTTAAGTAGTAAAGGTAATTACTAGCCCTATAGGGAAATGTGTAATTGTACCTATCGAATATCAATCCATGTTATATTTATACAATATACTGACAATAGTTTTATTTCATATTTGACGTATACTATATATTCAAAAATATTTTGGACTAAATGAGCAATGCTTTAAATATTTAGAACTCAACGCCTGAATCTATCAATTAGTATCAGTTGGGATTATTTCAATAAGATACTACCTACCTACGTAATTTTTTTCTGACAATTAAGGCTGCGAGTGATTTGTATCCTATAGTGCCTGATACTTCAAAACTTCACCAAAAATAGGATTAAAATGAAAAAGTGAAGTTAATTCTAACTAGGTATAAAATATAAATAAATAGTACTGGGTAAATTAGCAAAACAAATTCTAACTATACATCATGTCAATTTCATAAGTTAGAAAAAGAAACGTTTGCACGCTTTGTTTTTAAATTCAAGTCACAAAGGATAATGTTTGGTTCCTATAGATAGCTTTATATATATAAAAATTAACTGCCTATGATATAATTGCATTGCTATATCTCCATTATCAACTTATAAGTATAGAAAGGTAGCCAAAATATCAGCAGTTTGCCAAACTACAAAGCAGCAATTAAAACTATTAAAATGACATTTGCCGTAGCCCTTGCGTGTTTAGTTACACAAATTGCTCCTCGAATTGTTATTTTGACATGAGATTTTATGACTAAATTGTCGCTTGGCCAAGATTCCCTATTACTGTAATTTAGGTGATGTCACTTTATTTTAAAGGCAAATTACTGAGCATTATATATTTTTGCTTTAACTTCATAATGTAAGCTTGTCTTAAAAAATCTGTTCTTTGCAGATGCTGTAAATGTGATCTTCAATTTATACGTAAGTATAGCTATAAATTTATTACACCATTTTTACCATATGGAAAGTGCCGGGTAAACCGAGGGAAATATTTTAGGGGAAAACTGAAAACCACACGAGTTCCCTTGTTGTCATTGTGGAACGCCACAGGAGCTAAAGTGACATTGCGCGACGCCCACTGGCCGCCGCGGTATGGGTCTCCTCACGTGCAAGGCAGGCTCGGCTCCCCATCTTCCCCTGCTGATTTCGTATTATAACAAGGTTACTTCTCGTAGCCACTGAACCCCTCTATGTTCTCGGCCGGCCGGCCAGCCAGAGTTAGACACCTTCACGTTGGCTGTCATATTGTCCTCATGTTCTACTCAGAAAGCAAAGCGGTACCGAGAGCACGGTCGCTTAAGCCCAATTGAGGATCACCTTTACCTGTCTGTGCCCGGGGTGAACAAGCAGGTACTTGGCTTAGACTCACCTCCGCCAAAAGACCTCCGCCGAAAGCCGGGATGCCATTCTCTTTGCGAGCCCAATGGACCCGGCGGATTGATTCACCAGCAACCGAGGAACTTACGGGTTACCTCTGTCGGATATTCGCCAGTGAAGAATTAATTTACAAATAAATTTATTGGCGTTGTTGCCCAGGGAACACCAGGCCAAGGCCGTTACCCTTTCCCACCCCGTGAGGCCCAACGCCTGAACTGAACGCCTGAACACTCGGGGAGATTTCCGACGTCGCACCCTATATTTTACAGAGTAATTTTTAACCTATTTTTTATGATTGGGAGCAAACAAGCAGATGAATCGGTCACCTGATGAAAAGCAATCACCGCCGTCCATGGACACACATAACATAGGTTGCATTACGGATGCGTTATCGGCCGTTTGAGAAAAAAATTTTGAACTACCCTAAGTTACACAAATGATAATCTACAGAAAATAACTGGTATTTTTTAGTAATAAACGCTAATGAGTTGAACTTGAATCTATTTCACCCACACTGACCTCTAAAGCCAAATCCGCACGACAACCCATAGAGTTTAAATTTATTATAACCAGCAATTTAATATGAAACATCATTACAAATAACATTTGCTTTACAATGAATCGTAATCATAATTCAGATCTAGATAAACGGACACTGAAAGCTGATTGCGCAAACGCAGAAGTGATTACAAAATAACGAGGATTTCCTCCCACGTCGACCATTACGGACAAATTACACAAGTAATAACATATGAATAATGAACGAGCGGGATAATTTTTTGTCCTTGCCACTCGGCTTCTCTAAACCACTCGAATTACGGCTAACAATGTAATTCCCTCACACAAATTGGCCCATATTTAATTTTGGGAAAATGTAAAAATAAACGTTTTTATTTGTGTAAATAACACAATAAAACTGCCGACGTTACGTGTCGGACTCGGACGCCAGCACACGATTGTCCAGATAAGATCTGTCGCGTAATTGCACGCCGTCGTTAGCCCCCCGATCGTGTAAATTCAGTTAGGGTACGAGTTTTTAGAAATTCAATATGAATGCGTTTTTGTTGTGACGGGAAGCGGACGCGTTAGAAAAAATTACGCGTTTCCGGCTGTTCACAGCTTTCCGCGGTTTGCGATAACCGCAATTAGCGACAACAAAGACGCCGCGGTGTTTCCGATCCGCATTAATGTGACAATATGAAAGAGCACACGACCTAATATGCCACTTTTGACAAGCTAATAGTAAAACTTACCACTTATTATAGGCTCTAGTTTCTAAAGTATCAGAATTGGTTTTCCCGTGGCGGTGTCTCTCTGAGATATGCTGTGAAGTGTTGATACAACAACGGATCGTGTCCATTTGTGGTTGACAAAATCAATCACTGTGTCATTTGTGGTTTTTGTCGGCTCGGACTCCGGATGTGGCGATTGGACTCAATTCAGAGTTTACTTGGGCTGCTATGGGAGGATCAATTTACTAGGTTTTACGGTATAGATGGATGTCAGAAGGTTTTTTTATTAAAAAGCATTCGTGAAAAAGGAAATAAAAGTTGTTAATGTAACTAATTTTACCATTAAAACAACACACAGACCTGTAAATATTATAGTGTATACCCATTTACATATACATGCCCCAATGACTAAGTATATATTTACATATATATTTAGTCATTGGGTGAATAGGTTAGGTATACATCATACTTTAGTAAGTACATAAATGAACCGTCAGTCAATCTTTGTTCGATATTTATTGTGTTTAAAGTACCTTCTTGCGATGTTAACAATAAATGATGTGATCGAACATATATCGGAGATTCAGCTAAAGTTAAATTTTGATTCAAGCGCCGGTTGCCAAAATCATAAAGGTTTAAGATACAGTCTTAGATTTAGTCACTTTATCCACATATCACCTAACTTTTGAGAAAATAATGAAGTCTTTCCAAACCTTTTCATAGAATGAAAATTTAAATTAAGTTTATATTCATCCTTTGCAAACGAGTGCAGAGCGACTTTTCCGTGCCACTATGTCTGGTGGTACGAGTACCTATCTTATTCGTTACTTACCACTCACAGAATACAGTTTCACCTGTTTGGTGTTTGGCGATTCCTAAGCTCGGAACGAATGTGCTAGGATGTGTGTGAACACGAGACAAAAATGAATGCTTCACTTGTTGCATGACATCTACACAGTCGGACGCGATATCATTACAGGAACTCATGACGCTTCACATTCAACCCACATCCGAGACGAAACCGTAACCCAATATTTGTTTTAATGGCAAATAATTGATTGTCCACGGCCGAATCGTGTTTCCACTACCGGACTCACGACGCCGCGGCCACGACCGGGGACTAACAAAATTTACTTTACCCTTTGTATCGGAGATACAAAAAGCAAATCGAGTTACAGGCCAAAACAGACAAAATCAACGAACAAATACCATTATCACGGCCATTTTCGATCGGGATCCGCTCGTGATGACGGCGTTTTTCAGACCGCTTACCCATTACCAACTACACTGATTTCAAATGACAGAAATTCCCACGTGCTGTACATTGCTCTTTTGCTTCTTACATCTTCTTTTAATTAGCCTTGCTGGCGAGCAACGTATTTGTTAAGAGCGCATTCCGTCGTAGTAACTTTAGGATAAGGTAGGGATTCAATTCAAGAGTCATCTTTTTGGTAAGATTCGGTCGGGTTAAACAAACTGTACGGCGCTGGTTTTGGAATCGATTGGCTCCGGGCTGCAGCGCTGGCTCAAAAAGTAAAATACGATCCGACGGACCACATGAACTTAGTGGGAACGGAAAACAATGTACATAGAAGATACAGAAAAGTAATTGATTGGCTAATGCCTACGTAGTTGATCTGACTTAGAAGATCTGACTTTGAAGTGATACAAATTGTACCTAATTCGTAGTTATTTTTTGAAAATTTACTGCAACATAGGCGCGGCGTTTTTAGGTGATTGCTTATAAAAGAAAAGAAAGATATCGATGTATAGGTATCTAGTCTAGAGTCTAGGTCTTGAGTAGGTAAGTATATCTAAGTAACAACCTAACCCAAGTAGTAACCTATTAAGTAACTAACTATTCAGACATAATATTTATTGACGACATGTTGGTCCCAAAGACCAAAGTATGCTGATTTGGGATAATTTTGCGAAATTGGAATTTTAATTTTAGGTACGTTTTCCATGCTTTCACGATTGTTTTCTTACTTTCTTGCTTTCAATGTTATGAACGTCAAATTTTCCCTCTTTTTCTTCATTCCCTATTTCTCTTAAAGTCGAAGAAATTGAACTGCGTACTAAGATGAAACCTTTGACTGCAAATATAATTTTTACATGGTCATGGATCTGGCAAAAAAAAACGAAAAATTTATTGCGGAAAGGTCTCACCCGGTATGCGATACAGTTTCCTCAACTGTATTTCCTACAACGCTGTAACAATTTATACCAAAACCGTGCCTATTTCATTTTATTTAACTCAGCTTACATCTTTCGGCTTTTGATAGACTTACATCAATTAAAATAAAATGGTCGTATGAAAAAACAATAAGTATACATATTTTTGTTTTATAATAAATACGTTGTACATTATTTTTAATAACACCAACCAGGAAATTAATTTATATCTTTGAAGACATTTCCCTACAAAGTATGTGCGCGGTTTAATAAAGATACAAGTCATGTTGTAATTTAGTGCGCACTAAAAATCAGCCTCGCAAATGAAGCCCTTTGATGCAATAATTACAAGTAATTTTATAGACTAATTAAAGTTGAGGAGTGGAAGTAAACCTAATTACATTTTGCCGACGTTATAAATAGAGAAAAAATACTTTAATTTTACCTTATTATGATTATTTCGATTTTAAAAGGCCAATATAATCATTATAAGAAGTGGCTTAGTGTCCCACAGCTTAAAATTTTAAAAACCCGACTCTTCTGCCAAGGTAATAAGCACCACAATCGCACATCTACTCATGCTGCTGAAAGTAACTAATCGAACACACTGTGAAATGAAATTTCATGTCACTTCATAATAAAACATGTTTTTTAGGATTCCGTACACAAAGGGTAAAAACAAGATCCTATTACTAAGACTCCACTATTCGTCTGTCCATCTGTTTGTCATCAGGCTGTATTTCATGAACCATGATCCGTGATAGACAGTGAAATTTTCACATGTGATGTATTTCTGTTGCCGCTGTAACAACAAATATTAAAAACATAATAAAATAAATATTTAAGGGGGCTCACATACAACAAACGTGTTTTTTTACGGAACCCTTCGTGTGCAAGTCCAACTCGCACTTGTTTTCCCTTGAAGTGCCGTAATAAAAGAAAAGAGAGTTTAACGTATCATTTTTTTTGTAGTCGTGTACTTTAATTTGCGTATTAAATCCTCACAAACAATATTAACAAAGACGCTCTTTTTGAGCCGAATCGGAAAAAATAACATTCTGTCTTTAGGGCGGTAAGTAAGGGATTACGAACGAGACTGGATTAGAAGCCCAAAGCAGAAGACTTTCTATTGAGGGCTTTCTGAGTTGATCTTCATAACTCCTATACACATACAATAGGTTATTTCACGCTTATAAAGTATAACTACTTGCTTAAAAAGGTGACAAACGAAGATGTCTGTACCTAATGGATGAATGGATTCAGATCCCCTTGTCTTTCCCATAGCAGAAAAAAAATGATAGTGCGACACGGAATGAGTTCCAAACAGCCATAGAACAGATTTTGAATAAAATATTTATAACAATAGGGATGATGACACTACCAATCAACTGACGTACTTTTTATGGGCTGTCAAAACACAATTCTCCCATAGAGTTTTAATGGCAATAGCGAATTATGACGTCACTATCCGGCAACTCGATTAACTAACTATATATTTGTTTTAAAGCAACAAAAAATCTAATTTCGCAGTAAATCGAAAATTAATCTGGTTTTCAGGGCTATAATAAAGCGTTTTTTTACTGGATTTGTGCCTTCGAATTATTTTTAATGGCGTCATAATCTCTATTAAAAAAATTAAATAGTAGGTATCTTCAAAGTTATTACTTAATTATTATTAGTTCATAATTTCGTCGATGATACTGCAATGCCGTAGCAAATTGAGATTTCGTGGCTAGTATAGTATAAACGTAAAGATATTTTTATTTTAACGCACTCCTGAAAAAAAAAACAATGTTGGTTACGCGGCATTACAGTGTAACATCGACGATTTGTATGTATATAAATAATATTATAACACTTAATAATATGAAAAACCTATTGCATTTTTAAATGATATGGTAACGGATAACTCACGTCTTAAAACAAACATGTCGAGCTAAACTCGATTTAAGACGTGAGTTATCCGTTACCATATAATTTAAGATGAGTGAGTCTCACGGCAGTTTCATGTTAAAAATCGTATTGCATTCGTTTCATTATGGCATCTAATTTTCGGGAAAATAAGAATATATAATAATATCAAATACATTTTCTAGTAAACGAAACATTCGGATCGGACAAATGAAATTTCGGACATATAACTTTCGGGCAAACAAAAAAATCGATGTTATGATTCCTAAGAACAGATCTTCTTATAAATTTGTTTTTCTATTGTATGTATATTCTTTATCGGACAAAATTAGAGAAATAAGTAAACTTAGTTGAGAAACGTTGAGATACTACCTACTTGAAATGAAATGAAAATTTATTATTAAGTACACACAAATCAATATTACATTTTTAGCAGTATACAGTGGACCCCAAACTAGGCTGGGCCTATCTTGGGGTCAGGTGAGTTGGTTTACATCTCAGCTTGCAGTTGCGTGTTTTTAGGCAAGCCTAAGCTAAGATAGGTGAGCGCCAAAGTTCGCATACTCTTCGCTAGTCATACCGTAATTTTTGTCCGAATCATAGTTTGACATAATTTTTTTCCCACTGAAACTATTTTTCTGAATTTTTTAAACGTCCATCCTATAGAGAACTATTATAGGTTAGGTTAGGTTAGGTTTGTTTGATAACAATTCTGAACAATTATTGGATTCTGATCACAAATGACAAACGATCATTCTCACAAACATTATATTCGGACCTTCAATAAGCAGGAGAGCCGATATGGACCCAGATTAATTACATGTAGATACAAACACTTTGTTGAAGCATAATAAAGTTAAATTGCATTAAATTTTGTTATGTGTAAATGAAATGTATCTCAAGAGTTTTTAATTCGAGTTGAGTTAAATAACCTCTTTGCTTGAAATTTTCAGGAACTCTATGGTGCCACAAATTAAAAACAATATACATAATATATCTTTCTTCCTTATATACCTCTGTAATACCAAGAGAAGAATCACGGAAGCCATGGCATGCATGCCATGTTCTTGTTCTGTCCATCTGACCTAAAAACTGCCACTTTCAGTAACCTGCTTCATCATCAGCCGGAAGACGTCCACCACTGAATAAAGGTGCCCCCCTTTTGAACGCCACAATAAATGACAATAACTCACCACTTGCAACCACCGGTTGCCTGCAACTCCCACAATGTCGTCAGTTCACCTAGTTGCAGGCCACGCCTCGTCTTCGTGTTCGTGGTCGCCACGCCACTCGAGGACTTTTTTCCACAACAGTTATCTGTCCTTCGAGCGATGTGGCTCGCCCATTGCCACTTCAACTTTAATAAGCATATTTTTTACAGCTTTGTCGACGACTTTAGTCCTTTCTAAATAATTTATTGAATCAGGCGTTACTTTGCGGAGGTCCATATCAATGAACTAAAAAAATTTCTTTGCTCACCCGCGACCTTAAGATATCTAAGTCTATGCAAATTATGCGTGTTCATGCAATTCCTCCACCTCCACACTGTAAGAACACACACAAATTACACCAAACCCATCTATCACCACCACCACAACACACTGACGCGTTTCGAACTCAACCAGAGCTCATCTTCAGAGTGACACAACCGTACACCATGCTATGCATAATTTGGATAGACTTAGCTATCTTAAGGTCGCGGGTGAGCAAAGAAATTATTTTAGTTCATTAGTCCTTTCTATAACGGATTCTATAACGCCCTACCTACTTGATTATCCTAAAAACTCCCAGCAACCTACTCGTATAAAGACAAAACTACATCATTATCTAATAAATTAATGAATCATTAATCACCTGTACAACAACCCCTGCACTAGTTAGCCATCAATCATCGAGAGTCACTGTCACTCGGAGCCATTAGAAAGCAGGGTTGTACTTAATCGCGTTTTAATTAGTGGGATAAGAGGCTTATTACAGAGGCATTAGTCGTGACAACTAACGTATTTTCTATTCTTTAGGGTACAGCAATGAACAATGGTGTCATTTTTCCAACCAGGCATCAAAAAAAGGAAGAAATGCCTCAGCTCTTTTTTGCACTACCTCTACATTATGGTGACATTTTTCCCAGTGTCACTGAAGAGCAAAAAAGTGCCTTGCTCTTTTTTTGGATGTATTTTTGGAAAAGGTTTTTAACATTTTTTATTTACCTACTTAATTTTACAGGTAAACTGTGGGTAAACTTGATTTTGTTTACGAGCTAAGTTTCCTATTTACATTTATCCCTTATGCCTTAAGCATTATATATTCAAAATATATCTTTAATTTGTCCCATAAGTCCTTCACATTATACATCATCAGCCAGAAGAGATCTCTTAGAATTTCAAACGGAACAACGGTTGCATCCACTATTTGCCTGCGACTCTTGTGATGTCGTCGGTCCTCTAGTACCTAAGAATTTCCAATTCGTGCACTTACGTCATTGTTGAATTAGAAGTGCAATATATAGGGTGTTACAAAAATATACTTAAAGCGGAAAGGGGGTTAAATAGTCCATTATAAAGAGTCAATTTACAATATTGAACAATAAAATCATTAATTCTTCAATTAATGCTAATGCTTATTTAGTAAAATTAAAGATTACAAAGAAAACCCTGTGTTAAATAATCTAAGCTAACTCTAGCTGTAACTATGACATGTTGACAGCTTACTAGGGTTGGCGATATTTTTCATTTTAATAATAATAATAATTTTTTCGAGTTTCATTTGTACGTTGTATTGCATTGGCCTTTAATCCTATCATCATCCCAGCCTATATACGTCCCACAGCTGGGCACAGGCCTCCTCTCAGAATGAGAGGTCTTGGGCCATATCCCACGCGGGCCCAGTGCGGATTCGGAACTTCACACGCACCATTGAACTGCTTCGCAGGTTTGTGCAGGTTTCCTCACGATGTTACCCTTCACCGCAAAGCTCGTGGTAAATTTCAAATGTAATTCCGCACATGAATTTCGAAGAACTCAGAGGTGCGAGGGGTTTGAACCCACGACCCTCTGCTTGAGAGGCGATAGGTCAAACCACTAGGCCACCACGGCTTAATCCTGTACGGAACCCGAATATTCAAATGCTTAAAAATGGCCTGTAAACGACCTCAGCTTCAAACGAACGCAAGTGAGCGTGTCGCATACGGTAATGTTGTTTTAACACTGCTAATGCCGCTCCCGGTCCGCGCTCAGTGATAATCTACAATGAGGTCTAATGCAATTGTCGTTGTTAGAGAGGGCATAGATTACTTAATAGAGGCAGTAGGAGATTGTTTGGTAGATTAAAGGCAGTAAAAATCATTAGCTTGGCTGCTGGGATACAATTGATCTTGTAGACTCTCTTGTGTTCGTTTGTTTTAATTTGAAAATTTGAAAGTGGAAGTAGATTGCCAGTTCTAAGCCGATCGAACACGAAAGAGTTTAACACCCTATATATAACTTCCTCCTATTGGGGTTAGTACTGTCCTATCTCAAAGTCAAAGTCAAAGTCAAATCATTTATTCAGCAAATAGGCCGCAATGGGCACTTTTACACGTCATTTTTTTAATCTACCACCGGTTCGGAAAAAAAAACCTCTGTTGAGAAGAATCCGGCAAGAAACTCAGCGAGGTATTTTTTTTTAAAAACAGATTCACAATATTTATTAATGACATCTATGTACTATACATTACAAGTATTTAACACAATTTTATTTTTAACACAGTAGGTTCACTATTTGAAGGGATCGCTAGTGCGGATCGGAATTATTTCCAAATATCCCTGTCCATGATATAATCGTTAACTTTATAATAAGCCTTAGATATTAATGTCTTTTTGACAGTAGATTTAAATTTTGTATCAGTTTCTTCAGTAATATTTTTTGGAATTTTATTATAAAAACGTATGCAACTTCCCAAAAACGACTTTTTCGTTTTAGCCAGTCTGTAAGATGGTACTTTAAGCTTCCCTGTGTTTCTAGTAGCCTTTGGCTTATCGACGTTAGTGGGAAAATCACATATGTTCTTCCTAACGTACATGATTATTTCAAAAACATAAAGCGACGGCAGGGTTAGGATACCAGTTTCCTTAAAAAATGATCTTAAAGATTCACGCGTCTTCAAATTATAAATTGCTCTAACTGCTCTCTTTTGCAAGATAAAAATTGATTCGATGTCTGCAGCAGATCCCCATAAAATAAGCCCGTATGACATAATGCTATTAAAGTACGCAAAATACACCAACCGTGCCGTCGCCACATCGGTTAGCTGCCGTATTTTCCAAACTGCAAAAGCAGCAGAGCTCAATCTACCCGCGATTGCAGTGACATGAGGTCCCCACTGCAGTTTAGAATCGAGTGTTATTCCTAAAAATACTGTTGATTTTACAAATTCAATAGTTTGCCCATTTAACTTTATATTAGAAATTGAATTCGAGTTAGATGAATTTATCAATGAGAATTTAATACATTTGGTTTTCTTAGGATTTAGTAACAAATTATTGGCAGCGAACCATGCGGATATCACGGACAGGGTTTCATTGGGTTCAGTGAAGTCGGTATCTTTTCTACTAACCTTGAACAGTAAAGACGTGTCGTCAGCAAACATAACGATACCCGACTTTTGGCTTACCATATAAGTTAGGTCATTTACATAAATAAGATACAGGAATGGGGCAAGAATGGATCCTTGAGGCACTCCCATTTCGACCACAGATTCCTCCGATACCGCTCCGTTAATCGCTACCTTTTGCTTTCTTTGTGTGAGGTAAGATTTAATGAGTTCTAAAGCGAGGCCACGAATGCCATAAAAATTTAACTTACAAATTAAAGTATCATGATCCACACAATCAAAAGCTTTCGAGAGGTCGCAGAATACACCTATAGCGTCATGTGATTCCTCCCAAGCTTGCAAAATGAATTTAACTAAACTATGACCCGCGTCTGTAGTAGACCTGCCTTTTGTGAATCCGAACTGCTGTGGATGCATGATTTTATGAGTATTAAAATGCGAGATCATTTGCGTCAGCATTATTTTTTCGAATATTTTGCTAAACGCTGATAGGATGGACACCGGACGATAATCAGAGGGATTATCTTTATCACCTGATTTAAAAATAGGAACTACTTTACTATATTTCATCAAATCTGGAAATACACCTTCATCTATGCAGCTATTGAAAATAAAAGCTAAAGTTGGAGCAACGACATCTAAAATAGACTGTAGAACCTTAACTGAGACGCCCCACAAGTCTTCCGTTTTTTTTACTTTCAATAATTTAAAAGTCCTAATGATGTCACCGGGAGAGACATGCGTGAATTTAAAGTTACTTATGTTTGGAATAGATACATTTTCTTTTAAGAGCGATTCAGCTAGCTTTGAGGAAGACGCGAGATATTTTGTCGTTTCGATGGGGATTTTAGAGAAGTAGGTATTAAACTCGTTAGCTACTTTAACCGCGTCCGTTTCTAATACGTTGTTAATCTTTAGTGATATAGAGGATTCCGCGTTCTTACGTCGACCGGTTTCAGTATTTATAATACCCACCCACCCACCCACCCAAGCAAGTGGAGACCCACTTGCTCGTTTGCCTTCCAGTAGTATAAAAAAAAAAAAAAAAAAAAAAAAATTTTCCAAACTGTTTTAATTTTATCATTAGAGGACTTAATTTTATTAGTTACATGGGCTGCTTTTACTTTATTACATATAATTTTGAATAATTTTGAATAATCCCTAACATACTGGTGGAAACGTTCATCAGTAGTACATGATTTCTTATCATAAAGATCATATAAGACGTCCCTACTCCTACGTATTCCAGGCGTAGCCCATTCATTGAATGACAGTTTGTTTCCTATTTTAATACGTTTTTTACTACACGTTTTATCGTATTCTTCGCATACAGTATTTAACAATATTTTGAAATTTTCGTTTGGGTTTTTAGTGCATACTTTTAAATTGTTTACTTTTTGCGCGATGTTTGTTTTGAGACGGTCAAGTCTTTGTTTGTTCAACGGCCTAATTTCTATGGTTTGATTAACACCGCCCCTAGCCCGAGGTAACTTCACTGTTTGAGCTTTGTGATCCGACCGTACTCCACTGATTACAGCTTTTTCTAAATACTTACAAGTTAAGCAAATGTTGTCTATACATGTGGTCGAAGTGGTTGTGACTCTGGTGGGTTCATTAAATAAGAAATTTAAATTAAAAGATTTTAAAACAGAAATAAACTGGTCTTTTTCAACGGATTGTGATAAAATATCGATATTAAAGTCCCCGCAAACCACCAGCGCTTTATTACGTTTTACTGATTTCCTTAGAACATCTTCCATAGTATTTATAAACAAAGTAATATTCGAGTTTGGTGGTCTATATATACATAAAATTAAATACTGTTCCGTTTCCGCAGAAGCGATCTCGCATACACGTTCAACAGAAAGGCTGGACAGGTCTTTGCGTTCTTTGAACTTTAAACCATTTTTCACTAATATGATAGACCCGCCACCTGCTGCAGATTCTCTGCAGAAGGCGCTAGCTATTGCATAATTATTTACATTAAATTGCATTGAATCTTTTTTTAGCCAGGTTTCTGTTAAGCAGATAATATCTAAGTTTAACTTTTCACAGAGTAATTCTAAATCTAATATTTTGCCAGTGAAGCGATTTATATTTTGATGTAGGAATGATAGACTACTTTGCTTCTCTATTGTCGGTGTAGGTAGTTTAAAGACACATTCGCGCTTGAATGTGTCGTCCTAACGGGGCTGGGGGAGGGGGAGTGATTTCCGAATACGGAATTAATAAAACATGCTAAGGATTTAGCAAGCTTGTCGGGGGTCAGTCGGTAGTCACTAATAACATTATTAGTGTCAAAAAATAAAACGTCACTATGACGGCTCGTCATCTTAAACAATAATTTGTTTAAACGATATAAATTATTGTTGGATTTGTTTAGAGAAGCAGAATAGGGAAACGCACCTATAATAATGTTTTTAACACCTAGTTTTGATAGGGAATCGAACCCAGTTTTTATGTCCGAATACCTAACGTCGGACCCGTCACTTAACATTAAAACAATGGTTGACTGCTTAGTCACCTGAGTGAGCATATTTTTTTCAATTATTTGTTTGAATGAGGCATTAGGCATACAGTTATTTATGACACAGCTGTTTGATATATTATTATACAATAATTTGCCCAATCCCTTTCCTATTCTATCAGAAAATACTAGGGTTTTATTAACATTCTTACAGATATTTCCATCATTAACTGTAGGTATGTCACAGAATTCCGCGCTGCGGGTGGGTAACACGGACTGATTATCATTACGTAGTTCAGTTTGCAATGCGCAGTCGCGCGCTAACAAAGAATTTGACGCGCTTTTCGTTAAATGTACATAAATCAACAAGCTCGGTCGCGGCCAAAATGTGTTCACTAATTTGATTTTGACATAATTCGTATTTGCTAGTCAAGTCCCTTAGGGAACATTCTAATCGGTTTATTTCTTCCCGCAGCCCGGACGTGTCTGTGACATAAGCGTACCTACTGTGTTGTAATTTTTCATTACATGTTTTTAGCTCGTTTAAGATACTTACACGATTTTTATATAAAATTGTATTTTTATGAACACTGAGATGTTGTTTATATAGTCTTTTTGATCTTCTTATGAACCTGTTTAACTTGAGATATTTTTTAAATTTATTATGACTTTGAAAATGCACTGGTCTAGACTCAAAAGAAGTGTCCTTGGTCAAATCTATTACAACCGGTGACCTGGAAGAACCTATTACCGGTCGTGTTGAGGAGACGTTTGGTGCTGGCATTATTTCGTCATATAGCCGTTGGGTGTTCTCGGCTTCTTGGCGTTCAATCTGTTCCTGTAGTTGGCGAACAAATTCGTGGGAGGCGGCGAGCTCATACTCAAGCTCATCTACTCGTTGAAGTGTTTGCTCGTGAACGTCACAGCACTGTTGTAATTTGGAAACTGTCTCCAGCAGTCGGTCGCGTTGTTCTTCAACATCTGTGTACATCACATCCAGGTCGGCTAGTTCGCGTTTGAGTTCGGTGTTCTTTGACACTATCTGCTGCACCTCGTATTCGCTATCGTCACGTTCCCGAAGTAGCTGCTCACACGTCGCCTTAGACTGCTTGAGTTCTTTAAGGGCTGCGTTCAGTTTGATATCGAGTTCACGTGCAGTGGCCTTGCGAGTCAACACTGAGCTGGACATTTTGAGCTCAGGTAACCCACAGTGACTCCACCGCACCTGAAACTAACCGCAACGCAACTATATACCAAGCATAAAAAGCAGTGAAGTGAGGTGGTTAATAAGTGAGATATGAAGTAGTTGTGAGGAGAACAAGAGAGAACGTAAGCAAGACCAGGTAGTACGAAGTATCTTAGTTGTATGAAGAAACAGTGGAAAAGAGGTAATAAAGACAGTATTTATAGCTAGCGTGAACAGCTGACCGGTTCGTAACAGAAGTAGGTACGAGGTTAGAAATTACTGTCAGATTTTCAACAATGCGTACACTAATCAGGAGCTAATGAATTTAAGCATTTAATTTCATAAGTATTTAACACCCTAATGTTATTTATTTAGGTTTATAGAAGACAATACTTCCCTTTTTAACGTCGCATATTTGAACTTTGTCCGTTGCACTGACGTTACTCCGCCGCCGAGATTTTACTTTGCGATGTACAGGTTGTACGATTATACTTTTTTACGCGAACACTTATTGTTAAATATTACACGGTTTTTTATGTTTTTATTGCTTATTACACTAAATATTATAATAAATTAATTAATTTAAAACAGCTGTGTCGATTTTGACGTTTGAGCGTGGCCAGGGTTGCCAGCTAACCCTGGCCACTAAGCTAATCTACGCAGGGGATGGTTAACAAATATCTACCATTACCATAGCTCTGCTAGAGCTGATCTGCAGGTTAAATCAGACTGTCCTGCGGCAATTATCTGCGGGAACATGCCCTTATATGGCCTACTCACAAGCCAGCAGCTCGAATGGTCAAAACCCCGCCTAAAAGACCATCAAATAATATCCATCTCTGGGAAAACGCTGATTATCGTGTTTTAGCCCGAGCAAAGCTCGGTTGCTCAGGTACTTACTATAAACCTCTATGAACGTTTACATGCGTTTAAGGCACGTGGTGATAATTTTTCAAAGCCGGCCGTAAATGTGTTAGACTATAACAGTAACTAACATTCATAACAAATACGAACGGTCCATAATTTTAATTTATTTTAAAACAGAACAAGAATCAATAGAATGTAACGGCCAATACTAAGATTACGCTCCATTACACGCACTTAGAGCGAGCGCTCGCAAATGATACGTTCGCAGCCGGTCCCACGGCGATCGACACATTACGGGACGATTTTCACGGCTGCCCGTAATTTAAATAATCCAAAGAAATAGTTGCAATCGTAAAACGGAACGCAACAATCGATTTTCGTGGCCACGCAAGATCCAAAAACAAAAACGTGCTGCTAAATCTCTATTCTAAAACATTTGAACACGGTTGGAATTCAAAAACAGAACGCGATTGCGGATCGAAAATACACCTTCGTGGATCCATCGAATGCTGCAAGCAGGCACGTCTCAAACACAAAATGGTCGTGATTTTCGATAATCGGATGGTATGTCGATCACGACGTTAAAGTTCGATTGGTATCGATTGCTTGTTTTGATTTCCAATTTGCGCTTGCGCCGTTTGGGCGCTAAATAGCCGCACGTAGCCGATGCTCTCGATTCATGTTCGCAATTTTCGATTTCAATTCGAAATTGCGTTGAAGCACGCGCAGGGAATTTTGTTCAAATTGGACGTGCTAAGTGTAAGTAAAGGTGAAATATAATATGGGAATAGAAGGACAAACTAAAAAGAAGGAGAAACGGATTTTTTATTACAAAAGAAGCTAATGTATCCTTAATTGCAGCTACTAAGGCGATTTGTCGTTTTCCCGACCTGCAATTATTCCAAACGAAACACATTTCCAAAATGAGATTAACGAATCCAATGCTCGTGCTCAATTATTTGTTATTACAATAGCATTATCAATATATTAAACCAGATTAACTTTGCAAGTGCTGACGACTGTTGCAAGAACGATTTTAGCCTCTACTGTTATAAATATAAAGCATGTAGTTTGATTTTACCAACGATAAACGGGCCCTAAGTATATTTTCGTAAGGGTATGTATTATAAAGTGGGCTCTGGCGGCTCAAGTCGATAACAGGTTAAGTAAATGACACAAAATGGCCTCTAAGGGTAATAAAAAATAATTCGGGACAGACCTTTCTTATTACTTTCCGAAAATTCAATTTCATTTCCACTCTACTTTTATACTTGTTTTTTTTTATTTGTCCTTTTATGGCTTTAGGAAATCATTGCCTGGGTCAATTTGGTTTTTTCGTTGATTATGTTGGTACGTGTGCCTAAACGTTAAAAATTACCACGATATTATCTTCTCTTATTTTTTTAAATGAAATATTGTTATTATCAGTGGTTTTTCGAAGCACAGTTAAAACTATGGCTATACTCGTAAAAGGTGTTAATTAAATAACTTAAAACCAGAAAGTAGTTTGCTCAGAGAATCGAAAGTAGAATCGACTACACTATGTTTTAAATCAGGTTGTGTTTGTTTTTTTAAATCCCTTTCTTATTGTGCCTAATCTAAAAGTTACGACTGCAAGAGGCGCCAGTGAAATATTTTAGTGAGGTTGCATACTATTTCGATAATATAATACTGGCCGGTTTGCTGTCACTGTGTAATTTTTTTCTAAAAACGTCAAAGCACAACTGACAAAAACACATCATGAGTGTAGAGTTAAAAAATTATGTAGAATTATTATACTCCAATTCAATAGAATCTGACAATCCTGTAGACACTTCCAGCCTACTAATATGAACACCGGGCTGCCTAAGGCTTTGTTATGTGACTATTATTCTTTTTTGATTCCTTTCAGATAATAATTGCAACAACATATTATATATAATAAAGCGTGCCCACGTTAGGGTGAGTTAAATGAGTAGAAAATTGTCAGATTCTATTGAATTGTACTTATACCTATTTATTTATTTTTGTACCTATGTAATTAATGCCTGGATAAATAAATTATATCATTGAAGTATTAACAATACATATTTAGGTCAATGTCACAGTAAAAATATTTTTACTTTAGAGAATTACTGACTTAGCAAAACACACTAATATCTTTTAAAGTGACAAAATATTTTTGGGGTATCTGAGGTATTCAGTTTTAATTAAAGTTAAATTTTAATTAAAATTAAATTCGGTTTTAATTAAACAACATTGTCTTCAAAATTGCGTGATACACAAATTTGATATGCACATGTCAGTGTAATAAGTACATTATTTATCACTTCAAAATTATAATCACGATTTACTTACGATTTTACTTATGACTTAAGTGTATAAAAGCAGGTTATATTATAGCTGACTACATATAGTTCAGGAAATATGAATTGATGACTTGTTTTGTACTTAGTGAAACTTACAGATGGTCAATTTATATTTGCTGTACTATATCAAACTTCAACAAAATCTGTGCATTTTAGAGTGCAAGAGACCACAAGCGTATGAGCATTTCTCATTCAAAAGTTTAGCAATTATACTTTTTTATTTTTATTTATTAAGCCAACAAACAGTCACATAGTTAAACATTGCATTTAATACGTGATAAAGTATAGACTTATAAATATTAGAATAGAATAATACTGGTATAAATATTAGAATAGGATTATGGTATTGACTTTATTAAAACATCTGACTGACACAGTCTTTAAATGACACTCTCTACATAAACTCATAGTGAATACAGTATGCCATATATATTAATGTACCTCTACATGTACACAGTAGGTACTATGAAAAAAATGACGAAAATGCACACACTAACTCTATTTTACTATTTAAGTACAGTCAACAATAGTTTTTTAAATGTGGCCGTACGACGAAGGTCTGTATGATGGTAAGTAATTCCAGCCGCTTTGAGACACCCATAGTATTATAGAAATAACTGGCTATTTTTTTTTAAATTTAACCTTTAGAAAATCATACTATTTATTTAGGTAGTTTGGTACTTCTTTATCACAAGTGGTGTTGCAGGTGTTCATGGGCGACGGTAATCGCTCACCATCAGGCGATCCGTCTGCTCGTTTGCCCCCTATACCATAAAAAAAAAAGTATTTATTTATATACCGGATAGCCTAGTTGTTAGAGAACGTGACTACTGAACACGAGGTTCCGGGTTCGATCTCCGGGTGACGCAGATGTTTGTATAAAAAATTTGAATGTCCCTCGAGTCTTGGGTATGTAATATGTATCTATGTACGAGTATTCACCCATAATACAACCATTGCTTACTTTGGAACTAGGTCAATTGATGTCAAGTGTCCTGTAATATTTATTTATTAATTTAAACATGCACCAAATTAATAAAGAAAGTAAACAAGATAATAAACAAAGAAACATACGAAGCTTCGTGAAATAAATACAGTAATTAACTAAAATTATTTCTTTGCTCACCCGCGACCTTATGATAAGTTTATTCAAAATATGCGTGTTCATGCAGTTTCTCCACCTCCACACTTTAAGAATACATACGTATTTCGTGAACGGGAAAATACACTAAGCATACAGCATCTATCTCTTTTACACCTTACTCCATTTTATTCGGTGCTGAGTGTACCGCATATTTATCGTGTGCGGTTGGCTCAATTAAAAATCCATTTAGTTGCAGACTGTAGTTACCTAATGTTGAGAAAATTGTTAAATTGATGTCATCATAATTGTGGAGATTAGAGGATTGTCTTGGATTTGCTCTTAAATTGCAGAATTTGCGTTTCTGTTTTCTACTGAAATTAAGTACATTACATACACATGATAAAATCTTGGCTGCCTTGAATCTCGTCTGTCATGGAGGTATACCTATATATTTTTAACTTATCAATGGTTGGTATCTATAAGATTTATCTCTGTAGGTAGTTGGTTTGGAAGGCTGTTGTTTGTTTGATATTTTTCGACACTTAGAGGTACGAGTATTTATTTATAAGTAAAAATTAAAAAAAAAACTCCAATTGCATGTAATAGTAATTTTAGTAAAATTACTTCAGTTTCATAGCAATTTAAAACCTATTATTTGTGGTGATGAAATTTTGCCAGCAATTTTTTTTTTTCATATTGTCACGAATTAAAGTTTTCTTTGTTTTTCATTTACTAATCATACGTGGCCAGAAATAATGTTTTTTTTTTTCAGTTCACGCAAGCTGCACTCACAAGCAGGGTCAGTCCATATTATATTATCTACTTTGTGTTGTGATCCATACAAATATTTATTTCAAAAACGACTAGGGTCATATATCCCTACTAATAATTATAAATGCGAAAGTAACTCTGTCTGTCTGTCTGTTACGCTTTCACGTCGAAACCGCTGAACCGATTTTGATGAAATTTGGTATAGAGACAGTTTAAGCCCTAAGGATCAACATAAAATACTTTTTATTCCGGTAGAGGCCGCCACCGCACGATAACCTAGGTCCGCGCAGACGAAGTCGCGGGCATAAGCTAGTGTTTTCATAAATCCAAAGTTTAAATATTTATTGTGTAAAATATTTGTGTGTGGACTAATCAATAAAGTATTAGAATGATCTACAAATCTAAAGTCACGTGCGGTAATTTTTTTTAGTAATTGGTAAGCGATCGTTTAAAGTGCCATCAGTCGAACCCTCAAGGACGTGACATCCGTCGCAAGCGCAGCCTTACTTGTAATTTGACAAATTATATACCCGGCATTAGCTTAAATAAGTCCACTTTGTTTTCATTCCCATTCATACTTTAATATAATTTATACCATCCATACTAATATTAATTTCGAATGTCTGTCTTTTCTATCTGTCAGTTGGTCTGTCTATTACTTTTCGTTATCCTATGGAGATAGGTTGAGATCCTGGGAGTTTTTTGTCCCAGAAAAATTATTGCATTGGTAGATCCCGCGGGATAGAGATTTAAAACTGAAATGACCCACTATTGATCAAAGTTCCATAATAAATACAAATTAAAAAAATATATTTAATAATGTGGTTTTATAAACAATTATGTATTAACATTTACATAGCAATCGTATTGTAAAAAAATGGACAACCTTAATTTGTATGAAAAAGAAAAATCCAAATACTTATTCCATTATTTTTAAAGTCGCTGAACTAATGTATAATGTCATTCGGTTGGCAAACAGTACGATCGTGGCACGATCTGTTTTAATTTTATCATTTGCCGCTGTTTAAAGCTTCCACCCGGCGCATTTAGTAAAACCTTTTTGTTTTTGATATTCTTATAATATAGATATATTCGTCAGTATGCCTAAATTCGTTTGCTATTCTATGACTCAGGAGACACACCTAAAACATCATTTAGCAATTGCTACCTAATTTTAGAATTCTTCGGGCTGTTCTTCACAGTAAGAATTCCCAAAGAATCCCAAGTAAGTCGCCATTGAGGTTTAAGTTACTACTGAACCCTAATCGATGAGCACGGCCACTGTCAAGAGTGAAGCGACTACGAAAAAGAAAGAAGAAACATATTTCCTTTTCCTTCCAATAATTCCTCTCTGTTTAAATAAGGATTCAATTTGCAAAGCACAAGTTAGACAATATTCTAACTGTATTTAGTTGGCATACATAAAAACCAGATACCTGTAGATTTAATGTCAGTAAATGTATAAAATAATATGGAGCACGGAGTGTGACGCCATTGTCATCGGGTCACTTTGGAAAACAAACAAAACCGCAGCTAAATGCATAGCTTTCGATAGGGTTGAACAAATACTTCCTACTAATATAATAAATATATTGGAAAGTGAGTGGAGCTGGATTTAGATGGAATTTGATATGTCGATAACAGAGATGGCATCAGTGCTCTCTGTTACATCAAATAACGGAATTTTCAAAAACATGACTTGAAAATTTCTGTGCACGATTTCATATTGCACCTTCTTGCATATTGTTTTACCTTTAGGCGCATTGTTCGCCCGAAGAATTGCGAAACTGAAGTGGCAGTGGACGGGGTACATTGCTCGTAGGACTGATGGCCGATGGGGTCAAAAGGTTCTCGAATGGCGTCTGCGGACCGGGAGGCGAGCTGTTGGTAGGATCTGGTTAAGATCGCGAGATCGCAGTGGATGCGAAAAGCACAAGATCGGTCTGAGTGAGTGGAGAGCCTTGGAGGAGGTCTATGTCCAGCAGTGTACGTCTTTCGGCTGACATGATGATGAGAATGAAGATGACAATGTTCGATTTAGATATCGTGGTAGTGTAGCGTTTTTATCTATGGCCTCTCGAGCCAAAGATCGACGGTTCAAACGCGAGCTCGCAACTGAGTTTTTCGGAATCTGCACACACTTGCGATGCTATTCAATGTTGTGTGTGAAGTTTCCAATTCGCATGAGAAATGCCGCCCATGTCCCCTTGTTCTGCCAAGAAACCTGCCCTACAGTAGGGCATACGATGATGTATGTACAAAAGTTGCCAACCCTCGCCACGCGACGTACCCATGCATATGTGTGAAGTTTCCAATTCGCATGAGAAATGCCGCCCATGACCCCTTGTTCTGACAAGAAACCTGCCCTACAGTGGGGCATACAATGATGTATGTACAAAAGTTGCCAACCCTCGCCACGCGACGTGGCTACATAATGAAGCGAGCTGACAGAGGTGTGAACCAGACAAAAGAACGCGCGACACAGGAAGTATGCTCACTTAGGAACGAATTACCCGCCGTTGCCCGCCAAAACTACCTCATAACAAATTGATTTTTTTATGACATTAAATTCGGATGACAATTTGTTGGGAAACTACAATGTTATCCGTAAAGCTGGCTAAATTTAGAGGCTACGATTTACGTATGAAGTCGGATCCAGTGATGTCTTTTGCGGCGGTAAATGTAACTTGGTTTTTGAAAAGTTGGATATATTAAAGTTGGTAAATAAAATAGAAGTTAGGTGAAACTATTGAGAACAATGTAGAGATGCTGCAATCAGAGTATGTGACAATTTGAATCTTAAATTATACCTACTTGTGTTTGCTTAAATTACTTATAAATAGACAAGTTTTCGCTGGGAACTTTAGTCTCTTTCGTAGGATAGAGCAGCAAAATAGCATAAAGTTTCCTTATGGGATTACTTTTTTGTGTGCCTAAAAAATCTATTAATTAGTTTCATTTAGATTGTAAGAAAATATTGGGCTTGTTTTTTTTATTCGACTCGGTCGATATAATATTTTCTTTTATCACTGTATACAGTTATACCTATGTTTAACAAATAAAATACTTTGACTTTGATGGAAAACGAGCAAGTGGGTCACCTAATGGTAAGAGATCATCACCGTTCATAAACATCTGCAACACTAAGGGTAATTTCAATTTCAAATGTCAGTCATTTCACCGGCTGTCTTACTCTCCACGCCGATACACAACAGTGCAAGCACTGCTGCTTCACGGCGGGATTAGCGAGCTAGATGGTGGTATGGTAGCAATCCGGGCGGACCTTGCTCAAGTTCCTACCACCTGCAATATTTTTCCTGCTGTAGGTACATTTTTCTTTCCTTTTTTTCAAAAATTGCGGCACTGTCAAACGGCGTGACGTCACGGACCTCTATTCTCGAAATTCGACGCGTTTCAGCTTTTCAACCGATGAAAAAAACAAAGGAGTTACGTCGACGCGCATTAAAATATTAATGTTTTTTTACTCAGAAAACTACCCAAAGAGGGCTAAAAAACAGACTCATATACCAAGCAAGCAAGACCGTAACTAGCTACATATTCATATTAGTAATCTATGGACCGTAACGTCAAAAACCACACGATACTAACGCCATCTAGCGATATTTCACCTGTCTTTTATCCCTCTTTGTCCCATCAGACAAAAGTCATTTAATAAAAAAAAATTAAGTACCTACTACGAAATCATACCCTGCACCCCCCCTATTCCTATTTCCTCGTAGTTGGTGCTTCTAACTTGTTCCACCGGTGGGTCGAGTGTTACTAACATAAAAACTTTTTTATTTTTGGCTGAATGCTATTTGTTGCTGGCCATCAACAATGTGCTGTACTACTACTTTTTTTAGAAAAAAATAAAACTTTGTTTTTCTGTCATCAGAAAGTTAACACGCATTTTTATTTAAATAACTAGCTGTTGCCCGCGGCTTCGCCCCCGTTGTATTTTTTATGTATTTTCTTCCATAAAAACCTTCTTCTGACAGTAACAAACACAATAAAAAAAGAATTAGCGAAATCGGACCAGTCGTTCCCGAGTTATGCGCTTACCAACACATTTTGCGATTCATTTTTATATTATAGATTTAGTTTTGATGTTGTTATAAACATCGAGAAGGAATTGTTCCGTTGCCTTTGCGCGTGGCCGGACATGATATGAAATTGACGGGTCTTGCTTTTCTAAAGTTGCAAATTCCACAGTCATGCTACTTAACACAGTGAAGTACTCTTTCTTGTTACACATAGGCATTATGCGTCTTCTTACCCGTATCATGTTACAAAGTAAGTTGTCATGCAACCGACAGCCAAGTTTATCACAATTATTGTGTACGAATGTATCCTGTCAATGTTAAAAACAAACGAAACTAAGCGTTAATTAAGTTAACGCAATTATAGCATCAGTTGCTTCCAATGGCAGAAATAACCATAACAGAGGCCAACTTAAAAAAACACATTTGTTAAACAGCGGTCTTCAGAACAACACCTTATGGTCATTACAATAAGAGTCAAAGTGTGGTACGGAGTAGTTTTGCGTTGGCAAATAAATAGTGTGCCCGTGTTTTAGTGTTGCTCATTCAACCGGACACCCCGACCTTTGTGATGGGTAAAAAATGTTGTCGAACAACTCATAGAATGCTGCATTCGTGAAAGGCCACCTGTCAAACACAAAATTACCCCTTGCGCGTGTTCGCAAAAACCTGGCAAATCAATAATACCCGATAATTGTTAGGTATCGCTTTTAACTTTTAATTAGTTGATATTATCATAATTGTCAGTTGTCGCTAGCCGGGGCTATTTTAGTTGTCAATAATTCTTTAATAGGCTACGTGGAATGAATAACGCTATTAATGTAGGATTGGGGTTTTTGAGGAACATAAAGTATTGAATCTGCGCCGTGTCGGGTTTTAGAATAGGACGGACCAACAGAGCTATTACGAAATTCGAAAATCGAAGTTCGTGTAGTTCAGTCCCGCTGACACTTATACTATTTAATACGAGAGCGAGAGGGACGGTACGATACGAACTTCGGAGTAGGCCCTCAATCTCTCCTCTGTGTGTCGTTAAAGGCAACTTAAGGGATACAATATACCGTCAGAGTGTGCAACTGCGATTTCTATTGGGCACCACAGAAAACCAGCGTTACTGCACATAATGTGCGGCAACACATTCTGAGTGGAGACCCTTTTTGGTATCCTGTCGTGTCACCAAGTAATATAGTTTTACCTAGTGCTAGTTTAGTCTTAGTCTTAGGTGGTACTTATGGAGCCAAAATAAATCTTTCTTTCTTTCTATTGCCAACTGCGAACTTCAGACACCAGCTCTGCATTTTGGAAGTCAAGAAAAACCTGCACATTATTTCCCCAAGAAGGTTTCATGAAGGTTAACTACTCATCGTCATCTGATGACCACGATCACTCTGTGAAGAAGGTTGCAACTTAGAAGAGAATATGAGTAAGGTGCAAGGACTGCAGGGCTACTATGAAACTCGAAGTTCGTATCGTACCGTCCCTCTCGCTCTCGTACTAAATAGTATAAAGTGTCAGAGGGACCACACGACACGAACTTCGAGTTTTGTAGTAGCCCTGCTGTACGAGATCTTATTTACATAGCAACACTTTCTTATAACTGCAGGGTAGATCTATCTTCATCTTCTTTTTCCACAATCTGCCGCAAGTGGCCGCAACGCAGTGAAATGCGTCATGCGTTGTTAATTTTAAATTGATTCTGGGTTAATAACTTTCAACAAACACTACTAATTAGAAGCTGTTCGAGCGGGGAACGTAATTTAAGTTGACTATCTCATAACTTACTCTAGTTAAAAAACTTATGCTTCCACCGCCGCTTTAAGGCTGCGTTTCCACTAGAGATGCTAGAATGTCATGAACTAATTAATAGAAACTCTAAAACAAATAGAAGTTCTATAGTGAAAACAGCTTAGTGGAGTGAAGTTTTTATATGTACAAAATTAATTGAACCAACTAAATACAAAATACCATGAAAACATTTTTTTTCACCAGTCTGAAGTCGGTGCCTCACTTGTGCCTCAGCACGAGCACAGTAGTAGAAAATTATTTTCGTGGTGTTCTTTGTAAACGGCTCAATTTTTTGTTATAATTTTTTTTTTCACGCTTTTTTGTTTAATTAACTTTAGTTATGTTCTTCAGCCGGTCCCACGTTCAGGATTACTGCAAGCTACTGAATAGAACTAATTCCTACTTACACCTACGTATAGGTACCTAAATATTAAGCAAGTAGAACCCCCTATTGAACTGTTACAAGCAAATAAATAGGGTATCCCGATACCACGTCGCGTGTCCGAAGTCGTTTGCAGCGCGTTGTATTGATGTCTTATTTACTGCTGATAGTATTGTTAGTATACCGCGAGGGGGTAATCTGTGTATACCGCACACGTTGGAACGAGTATGGGGCAACTAGATTTCATCTACGATTTTGAGCAGTTTTGGTCGATCATTATTAATATATTAAGGCGGTTACAACAGCCAAAAGTCTGTCACAGGGCTGTATCACGAACCGTATCCATACTAATCCATACTAAAATTATAAATGCGAAAGTGTGTTTGTCCGTCTTTCACGCCGTAACGGAGCGACGGATCGACGTGATTTTTGGCATAAAAATAGTTTATGGGCCCGAGAGTGACATAGGCTACTTTTTATCCCGAAAAAATGCACCTGTTCCCGAGGGAACAGCGCGCGATAACCGAATAGGTACCACGCGGGCGGAGCCGCGGGCAAAAGCTAGTATAAATATAAAACTAAATTTTACTTACCTAGTCATGTTCCGTATTTCTATCAATTTCGCGTCCAGCTAGCACAAGGCGGTTATTTGCTTTAAACGGCGGTTAACTATAAACCAGAGCTAAGTCAATAGCAAAAAGTCAACCTCAACTAATATGCTTTGACGTACCTACTTATGTCACGTAGTAAAAAAAATTAGTACTGCTGGCCCTTATTATTAGGTTAATTGAGTTGACAATATTAATCTTCGATACTAAAAAAAACATATATTTTTTTTTTGAATTTTGGTTTCATTAAACAAGAAATAAAAAAAAATATTTTTGTAAAATTTTAGTCAATAATCAAAACAAAAAGCAAAAAACTCATATCGAGTTCCACAAGGCCCCGACGAGATTCGAACTCGTGATCTCCTGTTTACTAGACAGGCGCTTTAACCAACTAAGCCACGGCGCCGATGCTCAAGCGTGCGAAATATCGGTATAAGTATCGTAGCTGCCAGAGTGTACACGTATATAACACGTGTCTTGATGATAAGATTCTTATACAATACAATGTGAAATGTAAATATTGATTATTGACTCAGTACTCGTATATTGATGTGGAACCCTAATATCGATTACTTACATCATCTGTTACGGATTAATAATTATTAATTATCTCTTAACAGTGATATTTCTATTGAATTAGTTTGTAACACTTATTTTTGTGGGAAAGATGATTTTAGTTAGATCCGGCTTTAACACCTGCGCAATTAAATGTCTAAAAATTGTTTAATGAGTAAGTAGGTACTTCAAGATATTTATTGAAACTTCGAGACCAAAAAAAAACCGAAACTTACTACTTACTTACTAGTGTAAGTACCTAGACGTTTTTTCCGGTGTTTCTTTGTTCGATATTAATAATACTTAATGCATAATTATACTTATTTGTATAACGCTACATTAAAAATACCTATAGGCAACCTAATAAATGCTTTAATCTTATTCGTTCAAGAAACCCTTATTATAGTTTCGCCATATCCGTTCGTCCGTCAGTGACTTATAACTTAGGAACTGTTAGTGCTAGAACGTTGTGATTTTGCATTTTTGTATTACTTTATATATTATTCCATCGATCCCGCGGAATTTATGCAATTATCCAAAATATAAACTTTCCTGTGTCTGCGACTCAAATTATCTTCACATTAAATGTATTCCTAATAGGTTTGTCAGCAGGTTAAGTGTGAAGAGGTAGGATACAGTCAGACAAAGTTACTATAGCATTTAAAATATTATCAACCATGCCGGTAATTTATTTTAAGTTACTTATTCCTTTTACAGTATTTTTTTTCGCGTATAAATAAATCCATAATGACATATCGCCTCTCAATCAGAGGGTCGTGGGTTCAAACCCCGGCTCGCACCTCTGAGTTTTTCGAAATTCATGTGCGAATTACATTTGAAATTTACCACGAACTTTGCGGTGAAAAAACACCGTGAGGAAACCTGCACTAACCTGTGAAGCAATTCAGTGGTACGTGTGAAATTCCCAATCCGTACTAGGCCCGCGTGGGAACTACGGCCCAAGCCCTCTCATTCTGAGAGGTGCCCAGCAATGGGACTTATATAGGCTAGGATGATGATAAATAAATCCATAGTATCGCAATCCGTAGTATCGTCATCGTCACACCCAAAATCATTAAATATTTAATAAGATGTCTTAGCATTATTTCAAGTTGTACAAATATTATAAACATATTACATACTACAGTAATTCTGTAAGTAAATTCTCACGAAGCTAACGGAACAGCGACAGAGTCGCCATCTGTGAGGAAGAATTAATTAAATAGCATCACGACGACATTGTAGCGCTATTACGGCTGCAATAATGGATGTTATGGGCTGTAATAATCAATATTACCGCTGTAATAATCAATATTACCTTGTAATTATGGCGGCGCGGATTATTGCTTTATTTAGCGGGGATGCCATTAGGGAGAACTTTATTGTTGTAATTTTATAATAGTGCGGCTATTGGCACGCTACGCAATTGGTTTGTAGGGTTGTTAGAATTGGATTAAACAATTTAACTGGTTTACTGACAGTTTAAAGTGTTTTAGGTTATATTGCAACTTTTACTACCAAAAAAAGTGATCTTTGAAAATTGTTTTTGCGCTGTTCATTTACTACGTAAGATGAATTAGGGGGGAAGGTCGACTGTGACTTATTTTTTCTTACATCTTAGGATCAAATTTTTTTTTTTTTTATGTTTTGCTCTATTTGTCGATCCTTATTTTTCGATTGCTCTTCTCTACCACTCAAAGGTTGACTGGCAGAGATCCTTTCAGGGATAAGTCCGCCTTTGTACTTAGCACTTTCTTTTGTGTGATATTTTTATGTTTCCTTTTTGTACAATAAAGAGTATAAACAAACAAACAAAAACAAACAAATCTGGTTATAATGGAAAATTAAAGTTCGTTATGACAAAAAAAATCTTTGTAAGTACTTAAAAACTTAAAAAACAACAGAAACGTTTCTAAATTCTAAAATGGCTATAATTTTTTACAAAAACAAACGCATAACGTATTTCCATAACCCCAAACGTATAAAATTTTAGCTTTTTTCTCCATTCTGTCGTGAGTAAAACTACATTTCAATGGAACTACAGGACGGTGACAAAACTACAATATCAAAGAAAAAATCTTTTCTTCAAAAACACACAAGCAGACCATTATTTCAAACGCATAATCCTCTACTTTCAAAGAAGGTAAATAAAAAGTAGTGGCGATAGCGATAGTAATTGCATAGTAACCCTTTTTTAACATTAAAAATAACCCTTTGAGTACTTAAGTGATTAAAGAAGATTATTCTCTTATCTTCTCATTTGTAGGACAATATAAATATTAAGATTACTTAACAAAGCATAATCTCGTTAGAATCAGGGAAATACAAAAAAGTGTGAAAAGTGTGAAGTGGGTTTTACCTTTTCGGGAACAAGAAAGCATGTCGGAATAACTGAGATTGGTTTTGTCTTGTGTATGACAGTATCTTTTTTTTGTGGAATTTGATTGATTTAGACGTTACTTTGCAAAGGTAACCATTTTTTTGTTTTGTTTCAGCGGTGAAGCTAGGTAAATTAGTGTACGTTAAGAATGACTTTTTTTGTTTAAATTGAAAATACAAACCGAAACATAGATGCACAGAAAAACCAGAAAAATAAGACCAACACTGGGAATCGAACCCAGGTCCTCGGCATTCCGTGCCGCGTGCTATACCGCTACACAACTGCTGGTCAACGGCACAGACACGATTTTTTTTTGTTTAAATTATAGGTATATAGTATACCTAGTATCCATAATATAATAGTACAAGTTTTATTTAGTTTGGGACTAGGTGACTTGGTGTCAAGTGTCCCGTGATATTTATTTATTTTGGTAAACCATATTTTACCTCAATTAAATTAAATTACAATCATTATTCTATTTTCTATAGATACATGTCGTTAAAATAGAGAAAATTTACCAAAAGTCAAAATATCTCTCATTCTCTCTCAGAGAAGGCTTGTGCCCAGCATTGTTACGTATCTATAATAAATATATTGCGATACTTAAATATAACATGTTGTTTATAAACCGTACTGGATAGTACCTACATACATTAATTTATAAATAGAAGTTACAAATAAAATTTCACAGTAAAACAAAATGTTTGAAAAAGGTCCAAAACACAATTTTCTGTCTGACTAGTGAATGAAACCGTTTTCTACTTTAATGTTTTCTTTAAAACTTGATAATCTAGCTTTGCTCGCACGCAAAACCACCATAAAGCAACTAGGATACGGAGGCTAAATTCAGTTCAACAAATTGAATTTGCCGTTTGCTTCAGTATAAATTTACTTTAATTAGAATGCTACGTGTCTATAGGAATTGTTAATTATAGTGAATCAAACGTATTTTTCTTTTTCTTACGTCTGTGCGTACAATTAAGTATGTATATCCGTTGCCTAGTGTCTATAGTATACAAACTTTGCTTAGTTTGGGACTCGGTCAACTGGTGTCAAGTGTCCCATGATATTTATTTATTTAATTAAAAAGTATGTGAAAATATGTATAACTATTTCACATATTCCGCTATATAAATAGTAACAAAATTAACAAATGAAGCTACTTATAAAAACATGTTAAAAATTTGTGAGTAGAGAACATATCAAATTTTTTCAAAATATTTGTCAGAGGCCTTTGCTTAGTAGGTATACCTACAGCCTCTCTCTGGACAAATAAGGAAACCATGGTTAAGACTGATACTTAGCAATGTCTTAAAATAGTTATTTGCTTAATTAGACAAGAAAAAAATTCTATGAAATCAGATCATCCAAATACACAGGCTGCTCTAAAGTGATACATTGAAATCCGTTAGTTTTTCGGTAAATATTGGACTGATTGTTATGATACTTTGCAGTTTGGTTTTAGATATCTTACTAAGCTAGTAGTATTTGTATTTGTCCAGAGGCTAAGGTCACCCAGTATAGTGGGACAGAATGGACTAACAATAATAAATACTTAATAATAATTTGTTAAAAAAGAAAGTGAAAACAATCCGAATTCTAAGCATTATCTCCATACCGGTCTTTTATTTGTTAATGCTTCCAAAATAATGCGTCAATCTTCGAAATATCAAGCTCAAAGGACTTCATGGGTGGTCGCCACTAATCCGATTTAAAAGGGATAAGGCGCGCAAAAACCAACTTCAGAGTTAATCACCTTACTCCGCTTATCAGCATACCTTAATTACGTTTAGGTAAACGATCGCGTGACGGTTAAATTAACCAAGAGTTAACTAATAGCGTAAGTTACAAGGAATATTTAACCTGAAGTCCACTTTTCATCGGGTTAACTGCGTGCTAGTTAAGCTGTTTACCTAACTTATAACTGTGGGCAGCGCCACGAGAGTTGAAGTGAATGACACACACAGCTACATGAAGAACTGATTACATAAAAAGAGAATGAATGAAATGAATGAGTGGATGTCAAAATCCTACTGTTTACATGGCATGTTCTTGTGTGTGTGACCTCAACTCTGGTGGCACTACCTACACCTGAAGTTATCGGGGTATTGAGACGTTTCCTGCGCGAAAAAAAAAATTCTGCTAGTCGGTTTAACCGCGACTTCGTTTGCGTGAAATTAAGAGAAAGAAAGAAAGAAAAAGAATTATTTTTCTCTTGTCATCTTAACATGTAAATGTTTGTCCAGTCTCAAACTTTTTAAAAAGAGAAAACGGCCATGGAAATGTTGGCACAAGTCGTATACAGCCAACTCAAATGGCTGCTATCAGTTATTTTATTGGACTCCAGATTGTGGTGTTTTCGGTGGAAAATACGCCTGTTGTTTTTCTTTAATGAAAAAAAGCGTAAAATTAAATGTATATATTTTATTGAGAAAAGGTTTATTCTAATTTAGTTTTTTTCTGCACCATTTTTGAGAAAAGCTTTATTATATTAGCTTCAGCTGGGCTGGAATAGCAATTCCAACAATAAAAAACAATTGCAATAAAGCAATTTTTTTTTTTTTACTGGTTTCGTATTAGTTACTCGTCCGTTTAATTCTCATACTCAGCCAGCAATTGCTTACTTCCAGCTTAGGCCACGACAATAATCTACTATTATTCACAACGCAAAACACAACAATATTATTAGGTACAAAATAAATAAACAACACAAAGGTACGAGTATGTGTCATTGCGGTTGTGAATTCCGGAAACTGGCTCAGCATAATGCGGGAGTCTTAATAATGGGGCCCGTTTTTACCTTTTGGGTACGGAACTCTAAAAACAATACTAATCGCCGCAGCTACAACAAAGCGCCGTCTTTTCACTACACGACTACCGCGTAAGAAATAAAATCATTATAACTTTGTTATGTTATTATGGTGAACACGCTAAATTCCGAAAACAATAACAGCCATAGGTTTTTACTACGGACCACGTCGCCACGGCGGCAACTGACAGAGCAGTAAATACGTAGGTACTTAAAAGTTTCCAACTGTAGCCAAAACCTTACACGGTGTTAGAAAGCTACTCCCAGCCTAGGGTGCAAGCGACACTGTGTGACACTGTGCCTTGCCGTTTATACAGACCAAAAACAGCCATAACGCATAACAATAACAAGGGTAATCAAAATAATAAATGACGACCCGTAGCGGATCGGTTTTTGTGCCCAATTATTTTTATTGGTGTTTTCTTAATTACATTCTTTGGCGAGAACCGTGCTTAGGCCGTTTTAATTTTTTGACACTATTCTGTCTTTCGGGAATTAAACTGTCGGCCATAAATGCTTTTTGTAATTAAATTACGGCGATTGTTTTGTTTTGATTTCATTTCACTAGGCAACTAAATATGAAGTACTAGAAAAGTAGGTGCTGATTTTTTCAGACTCACTTATTATTATCCAAATGAACAAAAAATACCAGAAATTACGTAAGTCTTGTCTTAATATTAATAAATAAAAACTATTTTATTACAGAGTGTGTTCATTTTTTTTTTGATTCGACTGGATGGCAAACGAGCAAGTGGGTCTCCTGATGGGAAGAGATCAACACCGCCCATAAACATCTGCAACACTAGGGGTATTTATTACACATGCGTTGCCAACCTAGAGGCCTAAGTTGGAATACCTCAAGTGCCAGTATCACCGGCTGTCTTATTCTCCCCGCCGAAACAAAACAGTGCAAGCACTGCTGCTTCACGGCAGGATTAGCGAGCAAGATGGCAAGCAAGATGTAGCAAAGTAAACACGCTTTCTTAAATTTCTCTATTAATAACTAACAAATTAAGTTATTATCTTGCTTGAAAACAATCTATAATTGATCCTTAAAATATCCGTACTTATCTAATTTTCTAGCAACCTAAGCTCTATATCTGTGCCGGGTTCGATAGGTATGTAAATCAGTCTGCGCTATCTCCCTACTTTGGCAATGATTTGGAAACACTTGCTGTATTACTTATTCTTACCTTAAGAAAACAAATAATCCATTGTTTAATTAAATACAAGTCCCCGACAAAATGGTGTTTTTATTTATTTTGGCTTTGATGTTACGTTATAAATAGTATTTCTACAATAGGTTACTTGTAAAGTTCAACAAACAAAGGAAACTATTAAACTCATACCCCGCAACGCTATAAACCATAATAATAATTGTGGCATATAAACATTAATAGATTCTAATCTTTTGATATCTTTAATTGAACTCAGCTAAGTAAATACTGCATTTTGATTAGTAAGTTATACTTACGTGTTAAGTAATGCCAGATAGAATCATGTTTCTCTGTTGAACTTCTCATGTTCACGCCCAAACCATGTCTATTTTTTGCTTGTACATAATTCACTTTTATCGGGTCTTATAATGGCATAAACATGATATCATGCGTGCTTTATTCCACTCCAAAACCCTTTGCCTTAGGTCATAGTAAAATTCGTACGTTTGTACAATCTTTTAATTAAAATTCAAAGGTTTTAATCATTTACTGAGCTCCTTTCATTAGAGGACATCAAAAAGTGGACATTATTTTATTAAAACTTACCTTATTTATTTGGACTTAAATACTTAAGTAAGTTACCAGTTTAAATTTTGCAAGTGATTTTTGAGTATTATTAAAAAGTAATAAAGAAATTAATTTACTTCGGGCAACTTCGCCCATATAATAAATACCTACCTTACAGAGCACCACCACCACCACATCTCTTCAATCCAATGCTTTATTATACATATAATTACTTATATATTATGGCTCTTTAGCCATGTGCATCTCACGCTTAAGCTTGTGTGACACATTTCCTCTTCTTATTTATAGTTCTACTAACTTTTGCCCGCGGCTCCACCCGCGTGGTATTCGGTTATCGCGCGCTGTTCCTTCGGGAACTGTGCATTTTTCCGGGATAAAAAGTAGCTTAGGTAGGTATGTCACTCTCTGGCCTATAAACTATCGTTATGCCAAAAATCAAGTCGATCCGTCGCTCCGTTTCGACGTGAAAAACAGACAAACATACACACAAACACACATTTTCGCATTTATAATATTTGTATGGATTATTTTGTTCACGCGCGACAATTACCTATAGATTCCAAACACAATGACGCACTCTGTCCCCAAAAGGCCGTACTCAATTAAGTTATTTGAATTTAAATCACAAAAAGCGTCAGTCAATATCGGTCATTCCTTTTTTACTTATTCGCGATTAATGGTTGCTTAGATTACCAGCATTTTGATTCATAATTAATCGATACTAAGCCAATACTGTTTTTGCAGCACTTTTGGTTTAATCGCTTAATTATCAATAGAACAAAATTTTAAAAGTTTGCAACGATGCAAATTGTACAGTCAAGGACTTTAATTCATGACATGAGTCACTATGGAACCATTTCACAATAAACGTCATAGTAACACCGCATTAATTTACAAGGAAAATAGTAATGACTTTTCCATTGAAAAGGTTCCATGGTGGCTCAAGAAAGTCCTTGACATATTAAATGATATTGACCGGATTACTCACGTCTTAAATCGAGATCATTTAATATGAGTGAGTCTCACGGTAGTTTCATGTTCAAAAAAGGCCTTGACAACAATTATTGGTACAACTTTACAGTCAGCATCAAAAGTAGCTATACACTCTTTCGTACTTTGTCGTTTTACAGCCACTTACTATACACCATGAAAGATTGACAATGTGTCAATGCGACAAAGTAAAAAAGTGATCCGCTACTTTTGATTCTGACTGTACCAACTTACAAAAGTTGAAAACCCCCCGACATTGTTGTTTCAAAATTCAGTTTAATTGCAACATTACTTGCAAAAATTTAATAAAAAACCGGCCAAGTGCGAGTCAGACTCGCGCACCGAGCGTTCCGTATAAATATTTTTACTACATAATGTCAAATAAAAATTTACGGTTTTCGCAATTTTTCCTTTATTTTGTGCTATAAGACGTTACTTCGTACCAAATTTCAAGATTCTGAGTTCACGGGAGAGCAAGTTTCGAAATTTTGCAGAAAATCGCGGCATCTTTTGATTGCGTTGGCTTAGAAGTTTGATTTTTTCACAGCTCCAAGGGATAGTAAGTCAGTAGTGGCGCCATTTCACGATATCCCTAGAAATTTCGTGATGTAGCGGATTTTACGATCAGCCGCCGACATCGATACAAACGAGCGCAAAAAAACGTCGCGTGGAAGGTCCCTTTAGGATTGGCGATAGCGTGAGACCTAGTAGCCACCCGTCATTAATGAGTTCAGTAACATCTCAAAATATAATTAAATCATTATCATTCATCACTATTGCCTACATCCGCTCCGTGACCAACTCGTAAGCAAAACCGATGCTTCGTCAATAATCGTTTTAGTATCGATTTCTAAGTAAGTCGTTATCGTGGCGCCTCTCGAATCCCCCTAATGGGCTGTGACCGTGGAAATGCGTAATGTGTTCTAAAGCTTGTTCCTTCAATCAGCGGGCATAAAGTAATTAAAGGAATTAGGGATTGCTGGGAAGGTTCTGCGGGGAGAGAAAAAATATTAATAAAACACCAGATGCCACATGAAAATGTTTTTTGGAGAAATATCAGTAAATTTAAGAAACAAAACGTTTGTTCTATACATTTTTCTGAAATGTTAGTTTTTTTTATAACTTCCCTGACATTTTGACTGAGTCCCGACATTTTTTAACAAACTTAGCGTTTTCTTAAAGACGTGGTTGACCTGCTTTGCTATTTTGGATATTATTTCAAAATTCTTAGAATTCTTTATTCAATAAACAATCTGTACTCTATAAAGTACATTCGGCCGTTATATTTGATGTTAATTAGTCCTTTGTAAAGTACGCGGGGACTTAGGAGGATATTAAGTTTAGTGTAGGTACGCTTTTAATCTTAATTTTTAGTCAATTCGGGAATAATGGGGATTCGGTGGCCGAAGCGTCGAAGTAATTGTAAAAATAATTGAAATTAAAACTAGTCACAAGGTTAAAAAAAAATAGGAACGGCAGAAAAAAGATACATTTTACCCAGAATTAGGAAGCTAAATAGACGACTTCGTCATTGTCTCAAACTTAACACTTTCTAACTTGACATCATCTAACTCTAACATCAAAAAACAATGTTTAAATTCTTAACAAAATGTAACTTCCACGAAGCTTAATATTAATTAACTTAACAATAAACAACCCGTTTAAACTAGGAACGGCCCGTAAACAAATTTGTAACAATAAAAGCGATCGTAAACATTTTGGGCATTAGTCGTGTCTACACGGACCAGTGGGTTAACAACTTCTCATTTTTATTTGATTCCAAAACATAGGATCAAATTAAAGGCCAAACACATCAAACGGTCATTACATAACATAATTATCTGTATGTAATTAATATAATTGTAGAGGGAGAATATATTGTTATTGTACCTATGGGGTTGAGTTAAGCTAAGTAAATGTCGAGACCCTTGGTCCGTGGGGCCCAGGAGCACTAAGCCTCTTCAAAGAAATTTCGAAGAGGCTTAACGATGGCACCAGTGACCGAAGAGCTGGCAGCTACCTCGCTCAAAGAATTAGCCTAGCGATTCAACGAGGGAATGCTGCCAGCATCTTCGGCACAATGGCGCAGGGGCCTTTTTTAGATATATTTTAGATTTTAATTTAGTTTGTAATATTTAGTATTATTTCTGCCTATATGTATTTGAACATTTTTGAATAAACTTAGTTGCTAAGTACTTATTCAACATCATGCAATTAAAGAAATGTATAAATCAGTAAATGTCACGAGAACGAGCTTACCTATAGGTTAAAAACTTCTGTCTGGTGTGTGTAGTGGTGCACATACTGTAAACCGGGGTTACGTTAGGAAATTTCGGGGCTACTTTGATAGATTTATAATTATTATAAAAACGCAAATATTCATTAGTCGATTAAGCAAATGAAGTAAAAAGTTAGGTAATTCATGAAGGTATGTATTTTATTGCTACAGATGGTCTAAAAAAATAAGAACATGGCGTAAAAACTGTTTTCCAAAGTAGCGCCTGCATTTTAAAGGTAAGTATTTTTTTCCAGGGACAGATTTAGAGGTCGGTAGATCACTAAGGCAAAAAGATTCTATGAAAGAAAAACCTCTTTTGTGGGGCTCTCTTGTGGAAGCCATAGAGCTGTGTTCCCAGATGTCCTCCCATACCTAAACCCGGCCCTGATAAATTGTGTATGTTTTTATAGTAAAATCAAGTATAGGTACAAATTTAAATCCATTGCTAAAAAAACGTTAATTAATATCTTAGGCATAATCATAAAGTTAATAATTGGAAATAAAAAATCCGATCCGCATTTGCGATCCCTTACTTCAACTAGCGTGTCTGTTGTGCTATAAATGTAGTTGTGTTAAATATTTATGCCGTGAGTGATTTAATATAATGAAAGATCAATTTTTAAAAACTAACTCCTTCATTTTCTTGCCGGATTTTTATTTTACAGAGGTTTTCCGCACCGGTGGTAGATTTTTTGACATTATGTGTTTGTGTCTAAATACAGATATTTTGATTTTATCTTGGGCGTTCCTCCCCTCTATCCACTCCTGCCTGCTACTACACTGTCAAATGCTGAATTTAAAAGAAGCACTATTGTCCGTAACTTCGTCTGTATCCTGTGGGAACTTTTCACTTTCCCAACATAGAAAAGAACTCATATACAACAGGAATATCGTATCTAGTGCGGCTTTCGATCTATGAAAGAACTTTTTACATTCGTTAGTTCCGAAGATTACCACTACGTACAAACAACGTATTTAAATATATTTAACTAATGCAATTGTCAAATGAGCGAGGGGCGGCCCGCCCAGCCGCCCCGCCCACCGCCTTCGGACGTCTTCGGTACTCACCGACATACATACATGTAAATAAATACTTGTTTATGTATTGAAATAACATGATATCTTACGAGGGTAGAATAAAAAACTCGTCTTAGTTAACTCTAACACCTCTTTTATTCGGTAAAACAAACGCATTAGACAAGATGTTTTGAAAAATACATCTAGAAAATTTCTCCGATTTTGTAGGGGTTTTCGGGGATGACAAATCGATCAAGCTTGGTCTTATCTCTGGCAAAACACTTATTAGGTAAGTAGGTTTAAGTAGGTTTATAGATTTCTAACCTATAGCTTCCAATTTTCAATTACATGCCACCAAAAATCCTTCTAAAAGTTGTATCCTCTTACCACAGGTGCGACGATACCCGCGCCGGCGCAGTAATGAGCGCCTAATTAAACAATTACCGAGCGCCGGCGGCCCGCTGCGCGCGCGATTGCGCTGAAATATCATTTAACAGCTCACATCGCGTTTGTGGGCCACGGGATTAATTGCCGATTAAGAAGTTGAGATTATTAAAGTTGGTGCTTAGTTTTGTAATATGTGGTGATATATTACTTTTAATTTAAGTGGGTGACTGAATTTAACTTTTGTTTATTTCTATGACTAAGAGCTATTCTTCGCAACTTCGTTTGCGATGCATTTACTTATTGTCGTTCTAATTTTTTTTAATTTATTGAACTCAAAAACAATTAAACATGCATTACATTAGTGTTCTATGGGAACTATGCAGTTTTACGGGATAAAAAAATACACAGTCTATTTAATCAGGCGTCGCTTTGCGGAGTTTCTAACTAGCTTTTGGCTGCGGCTACGCCCGCGTGGAATTCGTTTATCGCGTGTTGTTCCCTCGGGAACTGCATTTTTCTGGGATGACAAGTAGCCTATGTCACTCTCTGGCCCATAAACTATCTCTATGTCAAAAATCACGTCGATCCATCGCTCCGTTTCGACGTGAAAAACAGACAAACATACTCACAAACACACATTTTACACAGGCCGAATAAAAATCAATCTTCAGTCAATGTCATAAAGACTTTGACATGGAAAAACTTTTCTCACTTTAACAGCCGAATGGGAAATACGACATGAGTGGTAAAAAAATTACCTATATGTAGTCTTAATTAGTTTGGTCAAACTATAATTTTTTATTTGAGATGTAGAGGCTTGTAGCAATGTTTACACCAGGTACTTATATCTTTAACACTTTTAAATGGTAATTTCGAGAAATGTGATTTCAAAAATCGATTCCAAACCGTGGCAAGAAATGTCAAACATTTGGTCACAACATTTGTCATACCCCTTGGTACCTTACCTTGATGCCTTAAAAGGTGTGGTTTGATCGTGAGAAATATCCTGAAATAAACTTCCTGATTAATTGTTTTAATTACTGCAATTAATGCAAGGTATGTGCGTTAATTAACTTTGTGAACAAACGATTGCGTATCCTTCATATCAAACAAATGACTTGGAGCACGGTAAACATAATAACTTAGGAGTTCGGCGTTTCTTATCTCATACAGAATAACTTATCGGCGGCCGTCCGAGCCGCCATCTTTGTATTGAAATTTAACAACAATATATTACATTTGTTTGTTAAGTTAATTGTTAAATGGAGAGGCTCGTTATGCTCGCGCGCATGCTTTATTGGATCGGCGCTTGCGCGAACTTATATTCTTTGATTGTAAAAGATGCGTCCGGTTTTCCTTTTTCAAAATCTCAACGCCCGCGGCCATAAATGGTAACTTATTTCGCCGATTCAAGACTTTAATAAGCAATTAAAATTAAATATCATAGTTTAATTAAATTAGTCTAAAAAATAATTAGTATTCAAAAGGAATGCGTACAAATCAGTGCCAGTATCCTAATACCCCGAGGAGTCTCAACTGTCCGCTCCGAAATTTAATAATGAACGAAATTAGTCGTTATTTACGATATTAAATTTATGGCAGTTTATTTTAAAACAAACACCAGCCGCCCATGTTTGGGCCGCCACCATACATCCCGCCCGGGACATTAACGTCTGTAACGACCTACTTATGTAAGATATTTACTGCCAACTGTGTCGCCGCAGTCACGGGCTTCAATAAGCACCGCAACGCGTAAGTTTACGTTAAGTTAACCATGTTTACGATCAAGAAAAGCTAACGCAAACGCGTCGGTAACCGTTGATCGTTTTCGATTATAAATATATCGCGTGGAAGTCGGCTCAGGGCTCTGAAGAAACATAATTAAAAGCAATAACGCGAGCTGATTGGCTGGCATCAGATAGCTACAGGAATACGATTAATTTTTACGATAACAATTATTAGGGAATTTCATTAGGAATGCAAATACTGGGCATTTACGTCGTGATTGAGTCCATTTTGTTTTAGTGCGTATTGTAAGAGTTTTTCGGCTGTACTGGGCACACGTGTAACGTGGGAAGATATTAAATGCAATTAAAGCTTGTTTTACATATTAATTACGTTTGTTTCACAATAATCATTCAAAGTTAAGAACGAGCCCTTTGCATAATCATCAGTCGAAAGACGTCCACTGTTGACAAAGGCACCTCCTAGAGAGCGGTACAATGAATGACAACTTAGAAATCAGAAGTATTTACCTATTTGTAAATCAGAAGTAAAAATACTGGTGAAAAAAACACTGTTTTACCTGTTGGCGTACAAATATCCACTTGTCCACCGCTTGCCCGCAAATCTTGCGATATTGTCACCTATTGGTGAGAGGCCTACCAACGCCTCGTCTTCCTGTTCGTAGTCGCTACTCGTGGACTCTTCTCCCCCAAAGTTTTCTGTTCATTAATAAATAGTGATACAATTAGATTATTATTATTATTATTAATCGTTTATTTCATAATGACACATCATACATTATCACAAAGTAAATTACACTGCCAAACTGCGAAGCAGTTTGTTGGCAGTTCGAATGCTCTTGATTTCTTGATACACTTGTGTCTTACATCCAATTACTAACAGTTTTTAAATTAAAGGGGTTACTATAGTTTAGGTACCTACTACCTATTGAAAATTGGTTAGGACATTTTTATTTTATGCCCTTCTATGAAAAGTAGATTTGGTTTATTATAGATAGGTAATTTAAATAATACGTAAGAATAATTCGATCAAACAATACATTAACTATTCATATACGATAATTTTTAGAGTTCACATTTTTTTGAACCCCGATATTAAATGTTATTCATTAAGCTCTTATCTACTTATATATTATATTTTTAATCAGCCCACACGTGCAATCAGACACCATACATACAAACGGACTTCCTAATCACATAAAACATTTACAAACAGTATTCAAACTATCCCTGCCTCGGGCTAAAACCGAATTTAATTATTCCGAGACCCGACGTCTAAGGCATTTGCATAAAACAACAATAATTTATCTATATAAGAAATTAACCTCTTGCCTCACTCAATTGGGGCACGCCGACCGTATACTAAAAGGGTTTAATAAGTTTCATGTTTTTGTACGCTCGTTTAGTTTTTGGAGTTCCGCTGGTTTGGACTCAGAACGTACTAACGTCAGAAACGTCAGAACGTACTAAGGTAGTAATGACATAATAATATGTACGTAAATCTTCTTTTGATTGAATCCTAGAATCCTTCACTTGCTCGGGTTTCAATATAAGTATTCGTGCCAAAAAGTCACTTTCCAGCCTTGAATAACAAATAACTATTGTGTATCTGCACCAAATTTCAAGTCAATCCGACTACCATGAGCGGGTGAAATAGGTACAACATGCAACTTTTGAATACAGCCTGCATACCATACGTTCTACAAGTGAAATAAAATCTTCAAAACAAAAACCCTGTCTGCCCAAAAACTTAAAAAGATAGAGTTTTGAAAACAGATTTCCTTTACGATGAAGAAAAAGAATAAGTAGGAAATCAATAAAAATAAATAAGGCTTTACCTATTTATGATCTAATCACGTAGGTAATCACTTACAAGTAAAAATTACTAAGTAACTCAAGATTATTAAAAAGCGCTTTATTTCTTTATTTATTTGGAGAACAAACAGAAATAAGTGTACAAAAGATAATACAGGTATACTTAGTGCTATGACAAAAACCCCACGTTTCCCCACGGAACCAGCAGCATTCTTCCACGAACAACTTGTACTCGAGCTCGTGACTCAAAATAATCAATTAGCTGAGTATCTGTCAGGACGCGTTGAGTTGAGTCTGACGGACGAACCGATTAGCTCACTATGTAGATTTGCACAAGTAATACTTAATTATTTAAATATATTAATGAAGGCTGCGGAGGTCTTCAATTGACTTTAACTAATAGATAGTATTTAATTACTTTGGTTAAATAAGTATTTTAATTGGCTTCGGTGTAACGGTGCGGTGTTGAGTAGATATGTACTTGCCCGCATCGGTTTGCCTTCACAAGATGCACTGGCGAGGAAAAACAATGGGCCACTTTCGTTACAAAGTTGTATGAAAAATATCTCGCTATTTTTGATCGACAGTGGTGTAAGCCAGTAGTTTTGTCGTGAAATTTTAACGAAACAATTAAGTATAATGTCCAAATGACTAAGAAAAAGTTTAGCTGGAATGTGTAATGAGAAATGCAAGTGATCATTAAAGAAGGAACTAAGAGAAAGTGTCATTAATACTTCTTGTCAAGTTATCATTACGTTTTGAACCATACGAATGTTTTTTCGAACCTTACTTACGATAAATATACGATTAGTTGATTTTTAGTAAACAAAACACCAACACATGTCGTGTTAAAACAAAGCAGTGATGTGGAAACTAGCTTTCGATACTTGTTCTATTACTTTTGCATACAAAATCTGACGATGTTTTCCACCCTCTACACGACACGTAAAATGTTGAGCAATTTTTGATATGTTGTCATTCAAAACAATCCAAGTTTGTTCGTTTCTCTTTTTAAATTGTAGTAAATATTAACTCTGGCCGAAATTAGCTTTGCACGAAGAAACTACAAAAGTTGGCCGAAAACTAAAAACCGGCTAAGTACGAGTTAAACTTGCGTGGAGAAGATTCCGTACAATGCCAAAGTCAAATGTTTTCCTCTATTTTTTTTATTAATAATTCATTTCTTCCATAAGTTACCACTTAAGTAACCGTTATACTGGGTGATTCCGGGGTCATGAGCAGGAGTAAAAGGGTGATGAGGACATTCACACTGAGCAACTTTTACTATAGGACCAGCCCCGAAATCGCGAAAAAAAAACCATCTTATCAAGAGATACCTAATCGATAGCTAACTATCCAAAATGTATGGAATAGCAGATTTTTTTCTGCCATTTCGTGGCTGGTCCCATTGTAAAAGTTGCTCAGTGTGAATGTCCCCATCACCCCTTTCACTCCTTCTCATGACTCCGGAATCACCCAGTATATAATGATAATGTATATTCGTTTTTTTTTTCAGAACTAAGTTCCTGTAATGTAGACGTAACTGCACGAACAATGCAACAAAGACATGCAAAAGGTATCCGACAGGCAATTGGATTCCACATATTAGTAAGAATGATTTACCTGTATTTACATATCGAGGAAACCCGGGCCGGTATAATTGGAAAGTGCCCGAGGCGAGAGTTATTTATGGGTCCCATACATCAGGAGCGGAAAACAAACACAACCTGGATGCAAATGCATCATGGTTTTTGAACCGTAGCCAAATGCGGCGAGAGTTAATTTTGTTTGAGTAAAGAAGAAAAATTATTTGAGTTTTTTTCTCTGTACTGAAATTGGTGAATAGAAAAGAATAATAATAGTCTAATGATATTTAGTAACCTAAATATGTGCGAAGGGAACTTTCGTCGTCAAGATTATGTTAAACTAGCTTTTGCCCGCGGCTCTGCCCGCGTGGGATTCGGTTATCGCGCGCTGTTCCCTCGAGAACTGTACATTTTTCCGGGATAAAAAGTCGAAACGGAGCGACGGATCGACGTGATTTTTTGGCATAGAGATTGTTTATGGGCCAGAGAGTGACATAGGCTACTTTTTGTCCCGAGATCATGCACAGTTCCCGAGGGAGCAGCGCGAATTTCACGCGGGCGAAGCCTCAGGCAAAAGCTAGTATATTCTAATATAAGTAAAGTAAAACATCTGACAGAACACGCGGCACCGCACCCACGCCACGGATGTCAATGCATCCACAATGAAGTTGGCACAGCTGATGCAAATGAACTAAAACAGTAGACGAGCACGGCTATCTAATTCAATTGTGCCCACGTCGCGTCGTATGCTAATAGGGACAACCCTGCGACGGCATGCTGGGCCTGCCGGGCCCACGTGCCCCTAGCATGAGTTCGCCGGATATTGGAAGGTGACAATTGGTTTTAGACAGTAAGGACCTTTCTACTCAATCCTACTAAATATAAGTACAGGCACTAGCACCAGTATCTGACACAATACAGTGCATAAGTATCTGATACGACTATATTTTTAGGGCCGGCCGTACTGTACTGTTAAATGCGAAAGTGGTGTCGTGTTTGTTTGTTTTTTCGCGCTAAAATCACTTCATAGATTTGAATAAATAGAATTTACCTAGTACACACACACGGCTCTACACACGAGCGAAGACACGGATAAAGGCTAGTAGGTTTAACTAAACGTAACCATGTCAAGTTATGAACGGAACCGGCCCGCTCACAAGTACTCTACTCTGACTACTCTGTCCTAGTATTCCCGAAAAACCACTAGTTCCCCGTACATAACTACCATCTTACCCAATCAGGACTGGAAGAAGCCAAATAGGTAGTTCCTCCTTTTCTAGGAGATTTCGGTAATGTAATTGAGGAGGAGTGTTAGGTAGGTAGGTACAATTGCAACTAAAATGCACGTACCTACCGAGTGAGAGAGGTGAGCACGAACCGGTAACGGCTGGTGAAGCGCCAGAACCGAATTATGCAATGCTATATGGTTGTATACGGAGAATAAGGTGAAAATTACTAATTTCTGAAAAATAGTGTAAACGTGTGCATGACATGACAAGTATCGCTAGTCGAAAGTGTAGGTAATTTATTTGATAGAGTTGTGAACAGAAGGTAAAAATCAATTTTTAATTTCCATACTTTAATCTAAGTTAATTTTAATTGCTAAATGCTATGGGTTTCTCTACGGGATCAAATCAGGAGATACTTAGAAAAACAAGGGTAACCTAACCCTAGGGTAACATAGCCAAACGAATTAGCTCGTTAAAGTGGCAATGGTCAGGCCATATAACGGAGAACAGATGGCCGTTGGAGCCGAATAGTTCTCGAGTGGAGACCGCAAGTCGGCAAGGGCAGCGTGGGAAGTTCACTAACGAGATGGACGGATGACCTGGTTAAAGCCGCGGGTTCACGGTGGGCGGAAGCCGCTGCCAACCGAAGCGACTGGAGGTCTACGGGGGAGGTATACCTATCTCCAACAGTGGACGTCCTACGGCTGAGAAGATGATGAATTGTAATTTACAAAAACAATAGGAAGACATTTCTGATATCGTTACCAACAGCACTAAAATAAATTCACGCACAAAAAATAATTAGAATGATGTTTGAACGAGTACTATAGATCCTACCTAATTATCTAAAAAACTGGTTTCGCTACATAACACACTAACCTAACGTAGCAGTCACGTAAGAGTAATATCTAACCTTTAACTTACTCTTAGGTACTTACTGTGTAATTTAAGTAACTTTGCTACTTTATCTTTTTCCATTTATGTACGAGCATTGTGGTGTCCCCACTCAGTCCTGTCTCCATAGTGTGACAACAAGCGCGCGCCATGTTTTTCATATTATCTGGACTTGCATCTATTTATTGAATTGTTAAAGTGATTTGCTTGTACACTGCCGTTCTAAATTTATTCATTATACTAGAAGTGTAAAATATCTTATTGTCTATCCATGCAAAGATCTACGTTTTGTTTGAGAAACATACATATTGTATCGATACATACCTATATCGATAGACTATACCATCGAGCACAAGGATTGCCATTCAGCACTTTTTAACCGACTTCAAAAAAAAAAGGAGGTTATCTATTCGGTTGTATTTTTTATGTTTGTTACCTCAGAACTCCGTCATTTGCAGGTCATTTGTAATCGATTTGAAAAATTTTTTTGTGTTCGTCTAGGAATGCTTTCAATTAGGTCCCATAAGCACCAAATTAGGATCCAATGATTGTATCCTAAGAAAATCGAGGGAACTCTTTAAATGTTGTACGAACACCTATGGTAATTTTGATATATTTATTAGTAACTCGTGTATTTACTCTTGAAAATCATCATTTGGTGAAGTGGAACTGATGATGAAGACCACATGTTGTCAACTGCGGTTGACCATTGGAGTTACTACTCAATAACAAGTATTTAATGGGTTGAATTTCAATTTCTTTAACACAGTTGCTAAGCAATTTATGCTCCTCGTAATGCACATGGGTGAAATGGAATGGTTGGTGAAGCACTAGTACTCCTCAATAAAGAAAGTGTCTGCATCGGAAAAAGCAATCTTTTGTAAAATGTGATGAGCAGTTGACATGATACTATTGTATCTTAAATTATTTACACTAAAAAGGGTGAAAAAAAAAATTATAACAAAAATCTAACTGACTACAAACCATGAAAATAATTTTCTACCAGTCTGAAATCGGTGCCTCAGCACGAGCCAGCAGGCGTGATTGAAGCCCAATATGTAGCGCGTAGGTGATGTAGGCGACTATAGGTCCACTCCTGCTGGCTCGTGCTGAGGCACCGACTTCAGACTGGTAGAAAATTATTTTCATGGTTTTTTGTAGTTGGTTAGATTTTTTTGTTTAAAATTTTTTCATGTGTTTAACTGTATTATACAAAATCGTAGTAAACACGATAGATAAGTTGACGTGACTAATAAATTGAATAGAATTGAATATCAATTAGCAAAATGTTCCAAAATGTTGATCAATGCCAAGGACGTATGTCCTTGTCAATGCTTTGCTGCTTTTATAAGTATCTAACGTAATCAATAGAGCTTTTGCACACCTGATTAAAAAGCAAATGGGAATAATTCGACCCTCTATCTCAGCGCCTACTCAAAGCGAAGGGCGCTAAAAAGGTTCCAATTTTCCGCTCGATTTGCGTCCGAAACGTAACATCCTCCATTATAAAACTAAACAGTCATGCTCCGCGCATAGACAATTAAAAATAAAGCGAATGAGTCCATGCCTCGTAAAGACCCCATTCTAAGTAATTAATTAGCTGTAAACAAGGGCGATGATTCTACGAAAAGCAAATAATAATCGTAGAAAGCTTAGTCGGCGTAAAATTAACAATACCACCTGATTTTCTACTTTTTTTTTGTGACGCTGAAATTAATCGGGCGTCAATTTCGTTCGACAAAGGAAGCCGTTGTTTCCTTTCTTTTGTTGATCTACGAAATTACATTAAATTGATTGTTTAACTGGTGTTTCAGAGAAATTGAATAGGCGCTTCAAAGAAATGTGTTTGTTTGTTGTATTAAAGCGAAATGTGCGCTTTTATACAAAGGGCAATAAATAGAAAGGAAGGAAATAGTGTGCGTCATTCAAGATTGGTATTAAGTAGGTACGATAGGACATTCTCAGATGTTTGAGAGGTACTAGGTATATCTACCTACACGAGTTTCTTCCACAGATATCTATAGCATTTTATTAGGTAGGTACATAGTAGGTATGGATAAAGTTACTTCCCACTTTATTATGTGTATGTGTAGGTACAATAGTTTATCTACCTACGCCTAGATTTTGAGAAACCACGCAATGGATATTACTTAGGTAATTAGTACGATTCCACTACCTACCAATCAGATATTTTTTTATCGAAGGTCTATAAATAAAATAAATAAAAACTTACCTTACCTAAAGTGGTTTTCAAATATATTTTTTTGAAAATAGTAAGTACCTATATATTTCAGAGGGATTGAAGAGCCATACTTAATAAATCCAAGGAACAACCCAAACACGAGGAATTAAATTTTGATACCTACCTACTCTTCCGATCCGAAATTTTATGTACCTCAATGAGTCGCTCCGGTTGCTTGTAGAAGGACTTGTGCTAGATTCGTCCCGATTGGTACCACCTAACTTGAAGATGATGACGATTTCGGATAACATGAGAACACCCTAGAGACGCCAGACGGTGCCAGTAGCTCTAACGATCATTAAAACTACGTAGGATCCTTTTTAATTAGCCATGTGGCAGGTACCGGGAGCCAGTGACACCGGCAGGGCGGGGCTCAGAACTGCGAGTCAGCGTGTCCTGATTACTTGGCCACGCCCGCGCAATCTCTGTCATAATACGCTATGACAAAGCAACTTTTTAATAAATATACTCTTTTCTAATTGTTTGTTTTTCGGTTTGTTGGGCTAGTAATTTTTGATAATGATATGGGAGGTAGCTGTGGTGAATAGTTATGCAGGTAAAGTTAAAGGCTGACCAGGAATAGAAATAAAAAACCGGCCAAGAGCGTGTCGGACACGCCCAAAATAGGGTTCCGTAGCCATTACGAAAAAATTAAGTAATATTTTTCTAAGGATTTCGTATTTTATGCGGAATCTTCCAAGTTTAGGTATATTTTATACCCTACGCTGCTATTTACTCATAAACTACTAATAGTTCTCAAGCAAACTTAGCCGTTATAGTTTTCCTTGAAAGTTTGATATACTAACTACCATTCTGAATTTTTTCAAATTTTTCGACCCACCGGTTTAGATTTTAGAGGGGGGGGGGGACGCTCGATTTTTATGAAAATTTGCACTTTCAAGTTGAATATTTCGCAAACAAATGACTGAATCGAAAAATCGTTTTAGCAAACCCATAATGGTTTTACAATACCTATCCAACGATACCCCACACCATAGGGTTGGATGAGGAAAAAAAAATCACCGCCACTTTACGTCTATGGGAGGTACCCTAAAAAAATTCTTTTTGAATTTTTAATTGTACTATTTTGTCGGCATAATTTACCTATATATCCGTGCAAAATTACAGCTTTCTAGCATTGATAGTCTCTGAGCAAAGCCGCGGACGGACAGACAGACAGACAGACAGACAGACAGACAGATAGACATGGCGAAACTATAAGGGTTCCGTTTTTGCCATTTTGGCTCCGGAACCCTAAAAACCAGACGCGAGGGCAGCACTTCTATGTTTTATATTGCAACATTCTTTACACTTGCTATACGGTACCTAGGTACCAGTCATATTGACAACGATGTCGTTAATGTAATTTTCAACACACCTGCTCGTAAAGTAGGTCTTATTACAGCGTATTTACACTGATAATGCAGAATATTACCCATGCCGTGCCTTTTACATTACATTATCGCACTAGTGCCTTTTCATTACATATCTTTTTAAATATTAGCAAGAAGTATTAATGTTTCGAAAACAGCTAAGTAGTTATTTGCGTAAATATAAAATTCAATTCAAAATGTGATAAATAATTAAAGAATTTCATGAAACTGCTTGTTAGCTTGTTGGTATTTATAATTTGACGGTGTATTTTTAACTATAAATACCCAATTTCAAAATTTATAAATATGTGGCTGATTAGCTACTTTGCCGGTGCCCTTATCTCAGACTTGCGCGCGCATGCAGCGCTGAGCGCGCGAAAAAAAAAAATTACGGCCGCCATCTTTTAAATGGGTTTCTGTTTGTTAAGTTTATTTAAATAAATGTGAACTTTTATTTACTTTTCCTCGCAAGTGTGTTGAAAAACGTCGTATGAAACACGTGAGCATTGGTCATTACACTTTTCGTCTCCATTAAGCCTTCGCCTTCGGCTCAGGCTTAAAAACCGACTCGAGTGTAATGACCAACATAGCACACTTGTATCATAATGTACTATTAAAGGAACAGTCTGAAAATAAATTAACGTAGCGTAACGTAACGCGTAACGTTGCTATATCTCAATCATTTTTTGTTAAATTGACAAAAGAAACAATACAGGTCCCAATCTTTTCAAATAATCTTTAACGGATGAAAAATAGGTAATATTTTTTATTACCTATTATTCATACCTATTATTATTATTATTACCTATTATTCATACCCAGGAATCTCCTCAATTTTCCCAGGAATAGTGTGTACGTCATCTGGTGAACTCGCAACAAATGTCATTGGCGTCAGAAAAAGCAATTAAAGGAACAAAACTGTATCATTATCAATAGACCAGTCTTAAAGCAGTTGGGTAAGGCCGTATATTTTGCCACTTTGTAACGTAGAGTAACGTAGACACTTCTATGTTACGATAACGTAGAAGTAACGCGAAAGTAACAGATATTTTTTGTAAGGCTGATTTCATATACCACTCTTTTTACTAAGCTTTTATTTTTAACTCACCCTGTTAGTCCGTGTGTACCTATGTGTGGTATAAACCTTGCAACCTAATGTTAGAGTATCAGTTATCGTCAACCGATTGAGCTGAAATTGTGTAAGTAACCATGTTTGGTTTGGATCACAAATTCATGGTGACTCAAGTAACATCAATCTAAATCCAATTCAATCTTCACAAAAACTACCGTGAGACTGAAAAAATATTATTATATTTTAAACGGACGACTCGACAATTGTCACACGCACGTACGGAGTATACGTGCGACAGTCGCCGAGTCGTGCGCTTCCAGAGAAAGGACTACGAATTAGTCCGAAACAAGTCGTGTCTATACTCGGCTTATAAATGAACTGATCCGTTTTAAATGTAATACCCCACTCACTGCAATAGCTAATAACTCACCAATCTTGGCCAAGTGCTTACTTATAGTACATACCTACCTATTATAAAATTAAACCTTGAGAATATCTTAAGTACTTTCTTGCTTAGGTACATCTAATTTATTTTAAACTTTAATTTTGCAATGCAAATAGAAAAGTATAAATTTACCATTATATACGAACCTTTACAATGTTTCAGCGTTACGTAACATACAATGCTACGTTACCAATAACGCAGAAGTTACGTAGAAGTTGCGTAGAAGTTACGTAGAAGTGCGATTTTCAAGGTTATAAGTACACAAAAAAATTACAATCGGGTCGAATTTCAAATAAAACCATATTCCCAGGTTCTTATTACTCACTTACGCAAAGTACTACATAAAATATGTGTAATAAAAACCGTTATTTGTCTTTTAAATTGTCAATTTTTAATTGAAACTCTTCCCTACGAAACAGACACGTGCACCTTTGATACGATCCACAGACAACAAGATGGCTTCTTTTTTTTTTCTTTACCTTGCGTGGATACCTTAATGTTGCCAACGCCATGTACAAATTACTGCCAACGCTGTTTTAAATACTTACAACCGAAATTCTGGTAACGTATATAAATAGTTACGTATAAGCAAAAATCTAAGGAAAATGTTTAAATTGAGATAAATCATTGAAAAACGCTTATTTGAAAACATTTGAAATAACGATGCAGTTGCTGAACTTTTAAATATTTGAAAAAGTGTTTAGTAAACAGACTTCCCTTAGAAAAAAAAAAAGTTTTGTGGTGTTAAGTGTTGAGCCGAACCGTAAAGACATTGTGTTTTTGGCTAATTTTGAGGGATATGTTAAATTAAATTGATTGTATTTTTTAAACTATACAACTTACATTTAGTTAAAAAACACTTCCTAATAGTTAAGTAATTGCATAATACAATAGTCTTACTTAAATTAAAATCTACTTAGAATATTTTTTTTTATAATTCAGTGAAAACTCAGGACATTTTTTTTTTCAAAAAGTGGCAAAATATACGGCCTTACCCAGTTTTGTTTATCAAATTATCATGATCATCTTATGTACCTACCTATGACATATTTTCCACGAAAAGTAGGTAGACTTATTGCCTTTAATGAGCTCCCGATCACACAGTGCACATGCATAGCGTCATAATCACATGTAGCAAATTTAACTTAATTAGCCGTCAATCACTAAAAAAGTCATTAATTGTAAAAGAATTCAAAGGATCTAGTTGGTTTAAATTGCTTGACAAGTAATGCTAAAATACGTGCTTAACAACGTATGAATGAATGCAGGAATGTTTTTCATAAACCAATAGAAACTCTTCATTTACCTCGCCTCGCTCCGCTCAGCTGTTTCCACCAGAGATGAGCTGTGCGAATATGTCATTGTGTAAAATGAAGCGTTTCTATTGGTTAATGAAAAACACATCCCTAGCAACACATCCTTGCACATTATCGGTGGAAACGCTGCTTAATGCTTGAGATTTGACGCAATGTCAAACATCTGCGCTCGTTTTATCTCACTCACTCGTATAGCATCTGCAGATGTTGCTTGCTAAATGTACATACACCTCAATGAAGCAATTTTGACCGTCTAGGAAACCCTTCAACAGTCTTCAAAAAAAGAAGGTTCAATAATTGGTGGAATAAAAAATAATTGAAAATGTATACCTTTATTTTTATCTACATATAAACACGGTGTACGATACGATATTGCTACATCATACTTATGCTAGGAGACCAGTGCATTACAAATTTAATTAATCATTACCTACTTACAAAACCTTCAGCCGTAGTCTTTGGCACAACATCTTTGAACAGGCAAAGATTCTAGCATTCAGTTCCATGAGCTTAGAACTACTTTATACAGTGTGGACTTATTTAGTGACAATACAAGGAAAAGTTCCAGTGACAAGCCGTAAGTAACAATACACAGCTAGTTCTAAAAACAGCGTTGAAATTGATACTATTCTTTCACTGGTTAAATTGTACGAAACTTATTTATAGATTTACAGTTAAAAGTGGGTCGCATATATTGCGGTTTTTTTGTTATTGATGCACGTTTTCAGATTGTACTGTCTGTGAGTCATTGTATTGTATTGATATCTAACCAAATACTTACGCGATAGCGTCATGTCATCGTATAAAATGTATTTTTCTTGATGGTAAGTAATAATAATATTGATATACCTAGTATCAACACGTTAGATCATACTTTTACTACGTAGAGGTAGATGAGTGAATAAGAATAACCGTTTATTTATAAAACACTTTAGAATTATAACACTTTAATTGTCACTAAATAAAGTTCCAATAAGAATAATCAAAAATGTAATTTGTAACTTGAAAAATACTCGTCCATATTTAAGGACTTGCTAAAATCAATTAATTTAATACCTAACAAACTTTTGCGACCTTGGATTTCAAAGCTTAAGGTGATTAGCATAAGGTTTAAATCAATTCAACTTCCAAAGGCGGTATAAATTTAAATTACACAATGTACATCTCACATTTTGTGGTAACACGTTTTATAAAATAAAAATAATAATTATGCCTTACAATTCTATTGCTGTAACACATTCTAACTCAATAAAATAAAAGATTCCATAAAATTTAATTTGGATAAAATAAACAAAAAGAAAAATATCCGAAATACATCAGGAAACAAATTTCAAGATCGATCCAAATAATTATACAAGAATAAACCATTAAATTATGTTAATTAATTATACAATATTGTGATTTAACTACAAAGAATTGACTACAATTATGACGAGAGCAAAAATTTATATTAAAATACGTATATCCTCGTATATTCTTAGCTTATATTGAGTATTACATTGTATAGAAACTTTTGGATTGAGTCAATACGGTGGTAAACGAAAGATATGTTTAGAAATCGTAAATCCATAGTTTTGTACAAAAATTTAACTTCACATACCTAGTTAACGTTCTATGATAACTTCAAAAATTGTAGATAAGCGCAAATTACAACTTTAAAATGCATGAAATGGCTACTAAATATCGAATTAGGTGTCGAATTCAGCGAAAGAATAAAAGAAATTAATATTAGAGAAGATACTTTAGTCCACTACCAACCCACAGATGTAGCACAAGATAAAAAATCTTACTTCACATTCATCATAACATTTATCTTCGTTACTAATTTCGCTAAAGGTATTCGTAACATGAAGAAAATTTGGACTCAGAAGGCCTACTCTGAAACACAACGTTCGAAGTTCGTGTCGTGCGATCCCTCTCGCTCTCGTATTAAATAGTGTAAGTGTGAGAGGGACCGCACGACACGAACTTCGAACGTTGTGTTTCGGAGTAGCCCTTCAGATACTAAGTTACTTCGAGGACAGAACTTACTCACAAAAATGTTAATTTAATAACTTATTAAGTAACAAACGCCACGTTTTAATTACAAACTGTATTAAAAAATATCAACTGGATATCTAGTAGATACATTCTATGACACTCGCACAGCCGCAATAATGGTTCACTTGTGACACTACAATGCCCATTGGTTCCTTCAATATTGTCAGGTTTAGAAATATTTACATTGCCATTTTTTAAATTAAAAATAAAAAAAAACATAAGAGCAATTTTTGAAATATACGTAACTCGGAAACACCATTCGAGAGTAGTATAAAACTGCGTATTGCTTCCGCTTCAAAAAATTGTTGTTGTAATGTCAAATAGTATTTTCACAAATCGATCTTATGTTACTTTTCCAATTTCACAATTTTATATGACAAAGGGTACTCATCGTAGCTTTTCACAGCTACAATCAAATAAAATTTTCTGTGAAGGAGTAGGTACTGAACCTTTTCCACACATGTTAAATGATTCATGAGCCCTCAGTGTAAGTATTAAAACATAATTTCGGTGCCACACATATCGCGCGTATATCGGCAATTTTCCCTTAATAGGTATTTGACACTAACTCCAAAGTATTACAAACGTTTTTTTAACGACAGAAGCTTTCACTGAAGGCTCAGAACTCTACAGACGTATAACCAGACTGATAAACAGCCGGTTGTGAAAAATGAGTCTAAAACTAAAGTGTTGACGGTTACAATACAAACACGTTTCATTAAGACGATTCAAAATTTGACTATGCGTCTATATCTAACACCGATAAGGCTGCGGTATTGACCTCAATCGAATTCACAGATAGTAAGGCTTGGAAACTTACGGCCTAAAATCCCGCTAAATTAGAGCAGTAATAAAACTTTAGGCGCAAGCACACAGAAGAGACGTGGGACGAGGGCGGAGTAGGGTTGCCATACCTCAGGATATGTCCTGACATGTCAGGATTTTTGACTTTTCGTCAGGATTGCGACCGAAATAGGCAAGTGTCCAGATTTTAAGAAATGATCTCTTTAAAAAAAATACTTATATGATGATACTTAAGATACAACATTAAGACAGTTTAAATGAATGAAATGATAAATGTAAGTAATCAACAAAAGCAACAATATTTCTCTTAACCCAAATTAAAATTATGTAAGATAAACTTCAGCTAAAGAGATCTCAATTACTTTTTTATTTGCTAAACACTCAAGCGCATCGTCCAAGCTACGCCAAATCTTTTAATTAAGAAATGTCAGGATTTTACATTTCATTTTTCTATATGGCAACCCTAGGAGTGGCGCGGAAACCGAAGTATTACGTCGCGCCGCGTCTCCGCCTCTTTTGTCTGCTTTAAATCGCAATACTTTAGTATGAAAACTGATTCAAAAAGGGCTTTTTTTATTTAGAACAAGCTAAGTTTTATTTCATCGGTTTTAGAAATACTGATTTCAGAAAAATTTCACTTGAAATGAAAATATTGTTTTTCGTCTTCAGAAGCTACTGAAATGAAAAATAAACCATAAACTGCTCTGTTTAAGCGGAACTATGACTCCTGTACAAGTCCATAGCCAAGTGGTCCATCACTACTACTACCATTATTATATTCGTATTTTCATGAAGGTTCCATTCGAGTCTGAGAAACTGCTTGTGTTTAAGATACTCTAAAATGAGACTTCTTTCTGATTGGTCAATAATTTTACCAACTCGACCAATCATGTCTCCGATACAGCTAACGTCCCAAGCTAGAAACTACGTATTGGACGCATCAATTCAAACATCAAGAGGCACTTCTAAGTCGATTTTTTAATCGTGCCAAATACGCAACATGTGTAAAGAGAAGTTCGAAAAATTTACTAGTAAATTCGTGTTTTGTGCCAGGGTTAAGCACCTTAACATTGTGATTATTTTTACTGAAATAAAATAGTTCCTGGTGATATTTTGTTTGTTAAAGAATAATAAATGGACACCTTATTGTTTTTATTATTTTAATAACCCCGGAATAATTCACACAACCTAATTGACGCCAGGATTCCACTGATGTACTTTTTACGACCGGTCATAACGCGATTCGTCCAAAGATTCTGTACGGTAACACTAAAATATGACGTCACTTATGAAGAACTTTATGAAGCTTTCTGTAAAGGTGGTGCCACATGCAGTCGCTCGTCGCTCGTTTACAGCGATAAATCTGGTCACGTGACACCATTTTGAATGAGATTTTCAATTTCCCGCGACGCAAAAAAAGTAGCGTCAAGTCGCCGCGTCGAGCAGCAGCGTCAAGATGACTGCTTGCAGGAATGATCTCGGTCTTGGAAGCTGATTTCGTAATTTCATTTAGTAGCAGTAGCAATATTACAAATGAAATAAATTGGAGTGAATAAAAAAAAACAGTGTTTTTGCCGGTTTTTTTTTCAGCGATAAAGCTCTTTTCAGTTTTTTCGCTGTATGTCACGTGACCAGATTTGTTGCTGGAGACGAGCGTCGAGCGACTTGCATGTGGTCGCGCCTTGACTGGCTTTTTGGCGATAGTATAGCGAGGTCCGTGTGAACTCTTTGACATTTGCGCCATATTTCGGAATGGTTTATAACGAAATGAGCCAATCGGAAGCAAAATTGCAACGTCATACGGACCTCACAATAGTAACGCCATCTAGCGATATTTCATCTGTCAGTAAACCCTCAATATTTATTAGTTAAAAGATGCTAGAAATAAAATTTTACTGTTAATCACAAAAAATTGCAATGTGTTTTCACTGCTCAAAACTCGATTAAAATAAGAAATCCAAGAACTATTTCACTTCAACTTTACATTACGCCGTACTTCAAAAACCGCCTACGTAACAATACAATACTAGATCTATGAAACGAGAGCATAATCTAACTAGAAGCGTGGTGCCACAAACTGGCATTCAGCTATCGTCAAAAGCTAGAACAGATAGAGTTCCGTGAGGCCATAGAGCAAGGCCACTACGAAACTCGAAGTTCGTGTCGTGCGGTCCCTCTCGCTCTCGTATTAAATGGTATAAGTGTCAGAGGGACGGCACCACACGAACTGCGAGTTTTGAGTTTCGTAGTAGCACTGCTGTTCTTTTTACCCAAATCCAGCAAAGTCAAAAGGATGGGTAATGATGATTTTAGCAGCGTCTAATAGGTATGTTTGTACTAACGCATTTCTACCGTATAGACTACTCATTCGATTTTTATGCCCTGAAATTATGGCACATTACCATAAGATTGGCTTTAGCTGACCGCCAACAGCTGACAAGTTATCTTCCACTTCCACAGCCCGTGACACCAAATTCTAGCGCTGACCGTTTTTTTACGCGCATGTGACAGTCGCGAACGCCAATCAGCGCTTACTTGCCAGCCCCGCGCGCCCCGTGCATCGCTCAGTTCCCCGCGATACCCCGTTTTGTCTGGGCATTAACGGTCACCGCAAGACTGCCGCAGGCTGTAGGTATCTAGTAGATTCGAGTGAAAAAAGAGTACAACCGTATCACGATTTTCTCGAATTCATAAGCTTAACAACATTTCTCTCAACACTTCTCAACAAGAACCAACTAGTGGCATTTCAGTTCGGTTTTTTTAACAGCCTTCTCATTTCTTTAAAACATTTTCATCCTTGACTAAAATTTAATGAACCTTCGAGAAGAGTGCCACAGATTTGTATGGCAACCACTGTTTTATATCTCAACAGAATTAGTTTCTATATTTAGCGCAAAATGGCAAAAGTTAGTATATTTTTGGTGACTGTATAGTTGTGATCAAACATAATCATTACGTATTATAGATTATGGTCTGTCCCATAATTCGAGATAATAAAATGACGTTTCATGTGTTACCTGTTTTTTGCGTCTCATAAATAGTGATGTGCCGCAACCGGTAATCACCGAAAGATTTTGTAGGTACCTGTGTACCAATATATGTATGTCATAAAATATTAAGATATGAACGGATCCGTGATGTACTAACATGTAGGACACTTAGGACATTCTAGAAAAGGCAAAATAGGTCTAATAAAAATGCGACAGTTTTGGAGATATTTCGACTTTTTATAGATGTTGATGTTTAAGTTTCAATTAAATTCTAAGTAAGATCATCATTGACATAAGAAGCTGAAAATACACTTAATTTCGCGCAGTCCCACATTCAGGCAACCCGCTCACAAGCCGGGGCTGCAGCTGACCAGGCCCAAGTTCTCAAGCGCCGCAAATACTCTTCTCTTTTAAAGGATTATGAGTTTGCGGCGCTCGCTGTGGAGACACTGGGCCCCTGGTCGGCTGACATGAAGGCTTTCATTGGGGCCTTGTCGTCCCGGCTGATAGAGACCTCAGGAGACCCCAGAGCTGGCGCTTACCTCTCCCAGCGAATTTCTCTGATTGTACAGAGAGGTAATGCCGCCAGTGTGTTGGGGTCTATGCCGCAGGAGGGCCTCTTAGATGGTGTTTTCTTTTTATAGTTGGGTATATTTATATAGTTTTATTTATTTTGTTTCCTATCATATTGTTGTATATTGTGTTATTATCCCAATAAAATCTTAATAGGTGTTCCCTTCTTTCACAGACAGAATTTTCGTAGAATTTCGTTTCGCAGAAAATATTTCATATAATATTTGCTCTTCGTATGTTTACTTGGAATATTATTGTTTTAACGACTATTAACTTGAATGGAACATATTTAATAGAAAAACTATTCAATGAATTTCATAATCTCATTTAATTTTTTATCAAACTTATCAAATTGTAGAATTATTTCCATTTCATTCATTCATATATCCATTTATTCGTGTCATGCGGTCCCTCTCGCTCTCGTATTAAATAGTATAAGTGTGAGAGACCGCACGACACGAACTTCGAGTTCCGTAGTAGACCTGCAGCGACCCCCTCCGAAACGACTCGTTATGTACTAGAAATGTAGTTTAGGTTAGGTCAGAACTGAGACCACATCAGAAAACGAATTTCATGTTTTTCTTGATAGTAATTTTTACATTAACTAAGATCTGAGACGTGGGCGCTAACGATGGGCCTCATAAGGAAGCTCAAAGTCACTCAAAGGGCTATGGAGAGGGCTATGCTCGGGGTTTCTCTGCGGGATAGAATCAGAAATGATGATATCCGCAGTAGAACTAAGGTTACTGACATAGCCCGAAGAATTGCGAAACTGAAGTGGCAGTGGGCGAGGCACATTTCACGCAGGACTGATGGCCGATGGGGTCAGAAGGTTCTCGAATGGCGTCCGCGAACCGGGAGACGAGCTGTCGTTAGGCCTCCAACTTCGAACTTCGTATGTTGCCGTCCCGCTGACGCTTTTCTCATTCAATACTCGAGTAAAAGGGACGCTGCCATACGGACTTCGTTTTTCTAGTTTTGTAGTAGCCTCTCTGTATTATATTTTTTTACGTTGGCACTAAGTGATGAACACTGTATTTTACCTGTTTTGTACCTGTGCTTAGATTTTATCACTTTATCGTAAAAGTGTATTTATATTTTTAAAATAGGAAGTAGTATATTGAATACTTTAATGTTATTTTTGCTATCGTAAAATATACATTTTTATCGGTTATTTACGAAACCGGAATCACGGAGCCGCACTGTTCGTTTTATGCTGGCCACATTATTTTTACGTTTGACATTTCAGACTGTCATTTTATTATCTCGAATTATGGGACAGACCATAGTAGTCTTATAACAAAAACTATGATATTTGTGAGTAGATGAGATCCACGTTCAATGAAAATATGTATATCAACGTATGGTAAAACTCCTAGATCTTTGTAAAATTTATTTGCACAGATAATTTTGAAGTGTCATTTCTTGTTTAAAGTTGAAATGCTAATTTATTTACAATATATATCAATTTCAAATCAGAAAGAAACAAGATAATCGTGAACTAATTTACCCACTGTAAAGCCTTATTGTCTAACACTCGGAATAACGATCACATTTACCATCACTTCCTGGTAAACAGTATACGAGGAGGATAGAAAGGGATGGTGCGTGAGACCGCGAGCGCCCGCGCGTTAGAGAAACGGCCACCATTCTTCAATAGTTATTTGCTATAGGCAAATGTTGGAGTTCAGTTAATAAAGACTTATTAATGTGTGTATTAAGAAATTACTAGTATTTCAAGTCAAGATTCCTTTAAAACTTTACACCTAGCCGTTGGGCATTAAAATTTACTGTCCCGCTCATTAGCTTTTTTAGGCTTAGGTAAGTACTGGCCACGTAAATCGCATGTAATACGGGCTGTCGCCCGTGTTACGATTGTCTGCAACTTGCTTGAATTTTGGGGTAAAAAGGAGTAGAACTGAGTCCAGTGCTACATGACACGTTGCGACTTGCGGTGCGATGGACAGAGTTACGTCGCATTTTATGCAAGATGCAAGCTATCGATGAAGCAAGTGTATGACGTGCGTATTTACATGAACAGTAGCCCTTAGCGCACAGGACGGTGCATTCCTTTGCCCACTCACTCGACCAGAACAAACTCAGTAAAGCGTCGCGACCAGCGGAGTATTTTCGACACCATCCGCTCGTTTGTTTACTTTTCCAGCAACTTATCTAACGCCTCTACCAAACAAGAATATCATCGACATACATCTACAAAGTCTTGCACACTCCCTACAGTGAAAGCTGTGACTGCGGCGCGAGCGCTAGTTTCGGGCGCTAGGTGTGCGCCTGCGGCGACACTCGAAGCACCCCGTGCCGCCGAAGTAGTTCAGTCACCGTGATCGCCACTTGCACCGTGCCCTTACCTTCGAGGACGTCCGCTGCGCAGCACATGAGTTTCTGAAATGTAGATTGCAACTTCAGATTTTTGGGAAAAAGTTAGGGTCCACACTTTTCTACCTACGTGGGGTGAACTGTGTAAGTTATTCTCTATAGGCAGGCCGCAAAGGACTCTTGTAACGCCTTTTTTTACTCCACCCGAGCCGTAAAAAAATTGGCAAGTGAAAGAAATATGCGCTCTTTAGTACTGTATTTTTTTAACGCCCGACGCAAAACGAGACGTGTTAAGTTTTACGTGTCTGTGTGTCTGTTTGTAGCATCATAGCGTTTTAGATGCAGTTTCAAAAATCAAAATTAAAAAGATATGTTAAATCGGTTCAGCCGTTTAAGAGATACCTTTCTTTTATTATTCTGATGTAGGAACTGTCATAAAAAATGGTAAAGCACTTCCTTGGCTGACTATACACATGCGGTGATTTACATTTGGTAAGAAATTATAAGATTATTTATTAAATTAAAACAGCATGGCCAATAAGAAAATTATTTTATTTATGAGAAAAACGTTGTAAGTACAAAAAAGTAAATTAGCATAAACCATTTAACACGGCAATAACTATATAGCCACTTATCAAAACACACAAAAATTTTATTATAATATTACTCGTAAATGCATACAAAATTCGAACACTGAAAAAAAAACACAATAGATGCCTATATTATAGAGTAAAGAAAGTAATACTGAAGGCGGGAAAAAATATTCAAAAAACCATTTTAACAAACTATCATTTCTAATGATATCTTAATTTATAATGGAATACAATTACGGACTGGATTTAATGTGGCTACACTCTGTACTAGTTGCCTACGATTGCACAATAAGACCAGTTTCATTTAATACACTTTAAAAAGTAAGATAGGGTCGCATATTGATCTAACGATCTGCGTATAGCCCGCGGCACGAAAGTCTAGCGTGGACCGATATTTTTCGCACATGTGACAGTTGCGCACGCCAATCAGCGCTTTCGCTTGCAAGCCCCGCCCGCCCCGCGCATCGCTCCCCTACATTACCATGTTTTGTGCTTCTGCGTATTAACGGCCACAGCTATACTTTCAAGCCGAAGGTTGCGCCTCGAATATCTCCAAGTGTATAAAACTGTAAATGGCACCACATTATTTTGGCTCTGCCAAAAAATCTTCTGACGTATTTCTTTATAATAAATTTAAGTACTTACACTCCATCTTAAGATTTAAAATCTTTTACAACGTTCACATCCCTAAATGGGACCAGAGGCCTTATTGCCTAACGTTTCTGACACTCGCGATCGCAATAAAATGACAGTTTTTGTATGCGAAATATGTCATTTGATTGCGATCACGAGTGTCAAAAACATTAGGCAATACGGCCTCTGAATTTGCCATAAAACAAGGAGAGACATTAAAACCAGTCGACATAAACTACATAAACAAGTACCCATGCACCACAAGCCAATAAATATTATGCTACGTAAGCCATAAACCATATATTAATAATATGTTCTAAATCTTCCTTATGATAGCATTGTACTCGTACGTTAAAGCTCAAAATAAGTTCTACATTAAAATAAAAAGCTCATAAAGAAAACACTTTTGATTACATATGAAGAAATACAATGAATTAAAGTATAATTAGAATAAGCCATGTGTTAGTTGACGACTCGAAAGCGACATAATAATGGCAAAACATAGTGCATATAATCCAGTCTTTAAAACGTTAAAATATCTTTGGAATGCTTCTTATTACATGACATTATTGTGATCATTGATCATGTAACTTCAAAATAAGTGAAAAAAGAAATAATTTCTGAAAAGGCGGCACGGATTTGATTTTACAAGCTAAACTGCTTTAACCTCTTCACCGCCAGAGTCATCTAGTCGTGATAGGCAATGGAATGCCTCACGCCACGGTCATCTATACATGACCAACATTCAACTCGAAATAAATCCTTCTGCAATGGAATTAAAAATCAAGTTGTTTTGTCGCTGGTTTTTCTGTTGCCTACAGAGCACGTCGCTTCGCTCGTTTTGTGGAGGTGAAGAGGTTAATGATGGAAAATTGGACGATATATTATGTGCTACTAGGATCTCATATATGAACAGATGTACAAATACTTAGGTATACCTTTTCTTGTAGTTACATGCTCCACAATCATACACAGCTATCAATTTGTACAGTATACAAATCACTTTAAATACAAATGGAAAATTATTGTAAATATACATAAAATTCTTTACTTTTGTTGGCATCCGTTCACCGGTTGGCTTTTATTAGAAATATCAGTTTAATATTATTCAAAAATGGTATAAAACATTGTCTTTTTACTTTATCAATGCTATTTATCCAATTATTGCAATGGAAAGCCTCAAGTTACAGTCTAAACGTCCTCTAGTCACTAATAATTAGGTAATTTTGATATCATAGACACAACGAATTCGGTTCTTAAGCAATAGCTAGTGACAAGACATCGAAATTCAGAGGGTAAAATATTAATACAGGTATTCGATTATCGATGCTTTTGTTATATATTAGTAAATTCCCTTTGCTTTATTTGCAAGTAACCTATGCCTATGTATTTTTCATGTTACTTTTGAGACGATGACCAAGTTTCCATATAGCAATTTCAAATGATTGCTAGGATAAGAATAAGAAAGAAAAACGAAGAAAGGAATTGAGATACCTATAATTGTGTTAATTTTTATACTTCCAATAAAAAAATCCAATAAAATTATATTTTTCCAACTAAATTTGGAGCGATCACTAGTATATAAAAAAGCATCCATAATCGAGTTTATCGAGATATACACTCCTTAACTGTCTTTTAAAGTTTGCCCCTAAATTCCAATGTCTGCTAGTGACTATCCCATTTTTTTTGGCAGGAAACATGGGATGGTCAACTTTTAATTTAAATATTTTTTACTCATATTAAGCATACCCATTGTTAAACAAGCTTAACAAATCAACAACAAAAAGCTATTTAAGTACTAAATTCATCGTGTCTGCGTCAAAAATATCCACGCACTAATAAATTTACTTCCTTGCATTGTTAATACAATAACGATATGAAGTTTCGATTAAGGCATACAATTCTTATTTTATAAGAAACATTAAGATCCATTAAACAGCTAAGCTAATGATTAAAATATACAATACCTTAGTTTTAAACATTTTCCTATCTTTTCGTTATTTCACTAATTCATTTTGCACCACTTTTACCACCCAAATATGAGGTTTGCATCATTGTACTTTAGAATTATTATTAGCATTTGTTTTGGTGGAAGATTTGTCATGTTTACTGTGCAGGCCCTAGTCAAGAGAATGTTGTCATTTTGTTACTAATTTAATAGGTTTTATGGGGGATAAAAAAAATGAAGTTAATGCAGAACAGTTTTAACAAAAGTTAAAATAGTGATGTGTGTTTTGTCTAGGGCCTTTAGATATCCTATCCTACGTGGAAGTGACTAAAGTACTGCTATCCAGTTCGTAGAGTACCTATCTATCTACGTGGTGTAACTCCACACCTACCACAAATTAATTGTTAGTAAAATAAAAATAACGCTACTAAAACTCTGTTAATAAAGAAATAATTGAGATCCGTGGAATAAAGTTGAAAAAAACATTCGTACACAGAAAACCTATAGACTTCCAATCACAGAGTCTTAACCCAAGCAACGAGGTCTTTTGGCAACAAGATTTTTCAAATCATACAACTCATAAATATGATTTAAATTCGAGTAAACTTGACAGAAAAAAAAAACAGTCAAAAATACATTCAAACGCGCACATCTTATTTTAATTTTTAAGTCAGAACTGTAAGCGAGATTCCAGTGTACAGAACTTACTTGTTGCCAAAAACCCACTAAAACTAATGAAAAATCACACCAATCAATAAAAAAAAACAGCAACCAATTCAATAAATCTAATCAGTGCGAAGATAATAAATGCCTTTTTATCGGAATGAATAAAATACCAATTGGAATTTCAAACTAATTTTCATTAAAATCGAATCAAATGCATCTCACGTTGTTCGCCCTGTATATAAACAATTCCATACAATTCCCACTCAGCCTCTATCAATTTGTCAGCCTCATTTTTAATTCGAAACAAATCACAGTGTAATATTAAGGCGTTGTCACTAAAACTGGGCATATACCAAATACAATCTAATTTAGCTACGCGTTAAGCAGGTTTATAACCTAGCTTTGCCTACATATTTATTATTACTGGACCACATACAATTCAGAGATTTACGCGTAATCTCTAGTACTTATTGAATATCACTGGCAACTTACTATTCAAGTTGAAGTTTTCTTTTCAAATTATTTATTCAATATTTAAGTCGAATTTAACTCTGACTACAACGGTAGTAGACATGTTAGTAAATCTCTGAGTATCACCTAAGACATGCTCCCAAAATTATTGGCCTTACACATATTTCCATAATACTTTCGAAAATTGCTCTAACATTTTCTACTTCTCCTATACCTAAGTAAATACCCAGTTTAGCGCATCATCGTGATAAATTATAAAGGATATAAAAATAGAACAAAGGCGGACACGAAAAACGTGCCAAGGCATAGACAAGTGAAAAACAGTCTGTCCTTCTTCTCAGTTTCAGTCTCCATGGTCAAATCCCTGTTCAAATTGTTCTGTATATCTAAGTTCATTTTGCCCCTGTCATACCTCTCCATATCTGGCTCCTCCAACTGTATCGGGAAGTCGACTTCATCCGTATCGTAGATTTCAAAGTCACCGCTTTTCAAGAGCCCGTCCCCCTTGCAGAACGGTGTGACGAACTGTATCCTGTTTTTGTCATAATACGGCCCTCTATTCCTTATGCCGTCGTTTGAAGCGTAAACCGGCGAGTAGTGTGCGTTTTGTGCTAGATCTGTGTTGTTGTTGTCGTAGTATTCTTCAGCTTCGTCTATAGTGTAGTGTTGGTTGTTCTGGTATTCGGAGAATGTGTTGAAATTGCTTACGATTCTGTCGTCAATGTACCTGCCGCCTAAGTTTCTTTGGTAATTCACTTCGATGGTATTTTCGGCAACGTCGCGCCTATAGTACTCCTCGTCATCGGCTTGCGATTGGTCGTAAAAGAAGGGTTCTGATTGGTTATCCTTTGGCGAGCGTGGTGTGGCGTGTGAGAGGAGTTCGCATACGGTGCGAGCGAGGGGGTAGATGCTTCCGTCCCGCTCTCGCTCCGGATGGTAGCCCAGAATGTCTTCAGGCGAGCAGATGACTTCCTGGAACACACGCCACCCGTCTCTTAGTGTTATGCTATTATGTTTTAGCTCTTGCGCTCGCGAAAGGATAAACAAAGACCCTGTAACACTCGAAACGTACACGGCGGGAAGGGTTAGAGTTAAAACCGCGTGAACAATAATCACGATCATAATTATAAACATTTATTTGCATACGAACATCTCAATTAATTTCAAGTGAAAGCAAGTTATGTTGGTGGTTGAACATATCTATCGCAAATCAAGCCGATTTTAGGATAAAGTAGTCTCAAAAATTCACATGCAAATATATTCCTAATTTTTCACATACCTACTAGATGTTGTAATTTTTTTAAATAATGATTTCAATGCATATTAAAAAACGATGAAGGCCAAAAGCAGACGTTACTACCGGTGCAAAAACAATTCTCACAAAAACATTAAATAATGTCAAATTGTTGTTGCATTGGTGAAAATTATGTAATGATTTAAAACACTCACTTCTTCAACTCCGATCCTCCGACATGCCTCTAAGAAGTTGTCTACATTCCGACGACATCGCGCCATTGTCAACTTGGGCTGTAACAATTTTACATAATATTCTTAGACTTTCTAGGAACGTCTTTAGCTTGGTAATAACTACAGTTCCAAGAAAAAATATGCTGGCTCAATAAAATTTAAATAACCTTAAAAACCATTGCGATTAAGAACATAAAACGAGCCATTTTACCCGAGGTGTTCATATAGGCACCCGACCTGGTACGGCGAGGGTGAATAGACACGTCGAGGGGAAAATAGGTTTAATGCTCGAGTTTTACACTCTGCTTTTTTCACTTCGATGGCGAGGAAATGAATTAGCAACAATGGAAACAATGATTCACTTTCTATGTACCTATTATTTTTTATGCATTATTATAATAATTCCACTATTTTAATTTTGCTGAATTATTATGATTGATTAGATAGATTTTTAGTTTTATTTTATTAAAAAATATATATGAGAAGTGAAAAGAATATTTGTATTTGTATGACTGAGAGAGCACTAGACTAGACTATCACTGCTAGTACCTGAGCAGGCGACGGCACATGCACCGAGGCGACGGAACGCGGTCGCACGTGATTGGCCAAATGGCATAGCACCACGCCGTCGCACAGCACCGGGGCCAGATTTTCGGGCAGGCTCATCTTCAGGCGACTTTCGATTATCTGTAAATCATATTGATACTTTAAACACACAAGGGTAGAGGGAAATGCAACGAAACAAGTTGATGCTTTAAAATTAAAATATATACCCCCTTATTCATAAAACTTAACAAGCCTATGTTAACTAACAAATGCTTTGTCCCTTTCTAACAAATACAAATGTCGAAGTGACAGATAAGGACAAACTAATTTCAGCGGCATTTTAACTAAAATAGGTTTGATTGTCGTTTATGAATAAGGGGGATAGTCTTTTGAACCTCAGGTAATTAGAACCTAAGGGGTAAAACTGTGTTTCGTAGAGGCTAACGAACAAAATACCATCAGGCACGGCGGGTACAAACTCGACGAAAAAGTCGCACCACTTATTTTTAGAGTAAATGACAAATATCTACAATAAGCATGTACGAAAAGGAAATACAAAAAAGAAAAAAAAAGTGCTAAGTACAAAGGCGGACTTATCCCTAAAGGCATCTCTGCCAGTCAACCTTCCAAATTAAAAAAAATGTTACAAATCACTTCTCTAAATTCAACAATTAATGTCAATGTCAATGTAGTCTTAATTTTTAGTACAAAGATAAATTAATAATAATAGAAAAAAATTATATTCTGACAGGACTCAAAACTGAAACCTCGGCGTTCCGTGCCTTTTTCAAAGCAATTTAGTCACAGTCAAACCTATAGAAAAGACCTATAGACGCTGTGAAGTATTTTGGTGAAGTTGTATAAAGCTAAAATCCATTGGAACAGTAATTACAATTACATATTCTTAGTAAACAAATTCTAAGCAGAGTATTTAGAGCGCTGTATACTAAAGAAAACATACTTCAGTGAACGTTACTTAATTTTTGTAAACATGTTTGTTTACTACTATAAAAATATACACAATGTGCAAATCATCATGACAAACGAGTGATTGGAAGACACTTAGAGCAAATAGCCCTGGCTTCTCGTTTAGATCAGTAGCAATTGATTAATTGCACGCCGCGTCGTCAAGTGTTTTCAATCTTCCGCAAATCAATTTAAATGGTAGCCCGAGATATCTCGCAAATTCAATATTTTACAGTAAACACGAATGAACTAAAATAATTTCTTTGCTCACCCGCGACCTTAAGATAGCTAAGTCTATGCAAATTATGCGTGTTCATGCAGTTCCTCCACCTCCACACTGTACGAACACACACAAATTACACAAACCCATCTATCACCACCACCACAACTCACTGACGCGTTTCGAACTCAACCAGAGCTCATCCTCAGAGTGACACAACCGTACACCATGCTACCAGTTGTTAGACTAACAAACCACCACCACTGTTTTAATTTGTCAAACAAAACAAAAAACTACCCGCAAAATATTAATAAATTTTAAATGTGATACAAAACTACCTTGATTTTTAATTTTATTTATTTATTGTCAAGGCATGTTTAATAACTACCGTTGCTAAAATTAGACCCAAGCCGTAGCAAGGGAGATGACACTAAATTTATTTGCTCATTAATAATAGACCCCATACTATTGTACCTAATTATCTCCATACATTCTAACACATCAAGACGAAACCCCTTGTCACAGTAATGTAACACTTCATACGAATCTGAGTCCGATATAGAATGATTTAATTCCAACAGATGCTTGGCAAAATTAGATCTATCAGGATGCCCGTTCCTATATGCCGATACATGCTCCTTAAACCTAGTATTAAAACTGCGCCCGGTCTGACCTACATATACTTTACTGCAGTCATTACAAGTGAGCTTGTATACACCCGATTTAGTTCCTTTATCCATCTTCTCTTTGTGGTTACAAAGTTTAGAGTACAAAGAGTTGTTAGTTTTAAAGGCTACATTAACATTGTTCTTTGTACTCTAAACTTTGTAACCACAAAGAGAAGATGGATAAAGGAACTAAATCGGGTGTATACAAGCTCACTTGTAATGACTGCAGTAAAGTATATGTAGGTCAGACCGGGCGCAGTTTTAATACTAGGTTTAAGGAGCATGTATCGGCATATAGGAACGGGCATCCTGATAGATCTAATTTTGCCAAGCATCTGTTGGAATTAAATCATTCTATATCGGACTCAGATTCGTATGAAGTGTTACATTACTGTGACAAGGGGTTTCGTCTTGATGTGTTAGAATGTATGGAGATAATTAGGTACAATAGTATGGGGTCTATTATTAATGAGCAAATAAATTTAGTGTCATCTCCCTTGCTACGGCTTGGGTCTAATTTTAGCAACGGTAGTTATTAAACATGCCTTGACAATAAATAAATAAAATTAAAAATCAAGGTAGTTTTGTATCACATTTAAAATTTATTAATATTTTGCGGGTAGTTTTTTGTTTTGTTTGACAAATTAAAACAGTGGTGGTGGTTTGTTAGTCTAACAACTGGTAGCATGGTGTACGGTTGTGTCACTCTGAGGATGAGCTCTGGTTGAGTTCGAAACGCGTCAGTGAGTTGTGGTGGTGGTGATAGATGGGTTTGTGTAATTTGTGTGTGTTCGTACAGTGTGGAGGTGGAGGAACTGCATGAACACGCATAATTTGCATAGACTTAGCTATCTTAAGGTCGCGGGTGAGCAAAGAAATTATTTTAGTTCATTGATATGGACCTCCGCAAAGTAACGCCTGATTCAATAAATTAGTAAACACGAAATTAAACAGTCTACGGTTTTTTTTGGTATGCGAATAAATAGCTATCTGAAATACGAAATGGTCTAGCATTTTCCTTTATTCTTATACAGGAGTCTACATCTACATGCCCAAATTAAAAATGATCGCACCAAAAAACTAATGTGAAAAAATAGGCCAACTTTTGTGATATAACAGTAGAGGCATCTGAAATGGTGCTAAGTTTGGCACTGGTTGTTGACAATCAATTCAATCCCACGAACTAAAATATTTCCTGTAAACTCACTATTATTAAAATGACTTGGTCAATGACATAATACATATATTCTTACAGGATAGTGGTAGAGGTAGAACCTTTATTTTCGTATCGAGCTGTGAGATCCTAGATCTGATTAATATAAAAAATACTAGCTTTTGCCCGCGGCTCCGCCCGCGTGGTATTCGGTTATCGTGCGCTGTTCCCTCGGGAACTGTGCATTTTCCGGGATAAAAAGTAAAGGGCCCATAAACTACCTCTATGCCAAAAATCACGTCGATCCGACGCTCCGTTACGGCGTGAAAGCGTAACAAACAAACAAACTCACTTTCTCCTTTATAATAGTAAGGATATATGGAAAAAGCGATCGATATTGATCGGGGTAATATAACCACTCCTGAAACTGGCATCGCTTGTTGACCAGAGATGTCGCTGTTTAATATAAATACAGGGCGTCCCACGGCGATGCCACATGGAGGGAAAGTACCTTAAATATCATAGATAGGATGTTTTGCTGAAAGAAGGCTTTATTTTATTTTTAAAAGTTAGTAAAACTGCATTCAAAGATTTTTGAATAATTACATGGTTTGACTGGGAATCGAACCCGCTCCACTAGAAAAAAAAACACCCTGTAGTTTTCTCATACCGATCGAAAGGGTTTATTATAAGGATTATTTTTTGCTAAATAACTTAGTGCCGGAAATAAACGGAACACCATAAATTTTAACATTTTTAATAAAAAAAATCAATTTATCAAATGCTCAAAATGAGTTCCATTCTGTTCAATACAAAGACGCACTCTTTTGACTATTTCACTTCCTGTCGATTTTTTGATCATTTTGTGGTGGATATTTAAAATAATACGTCTAAGTTCTGCTTGAAGCTCGTGGACACTTTCATACTGTTTCTTATAAACTAAAATTACGTTTGGTATAATGTCAGTTGTGTGGCCTTACGGAAATGTCATTTTCCGAACAAAATTTCACATCAAATGTTAAAATTTATGGTGTTCCGTTTATTTCCGGCACTAGGTTATTTAGCAAAAAATAATTCTTATAATAAACCCTTTCGATCGGTATGAGAAAACTGCAGGGTGTTTTTTTTTCTAGTGGAGCGGGTTCGATTCCCAGTCAAACCATGTAATTATTCAAAAAATTTTGAATGCAGTTTTACTAACTTTTAAAAATAAAATAAAGCCTTCTTTCAGCAAAACATCCTATCTATGATATTTAAGGTACTTTCCCTCCATGTGGCATCGCCGTGGGACGCCCTGTATATCTTACCGTTCTCAACTGCAACAGCAGATCCGACTCCTCCTTCTGTTTATCGAACTCCCTCTTCATGGTGAAGCTGAGTTTGTCATTCGCGTCTTTATTCCACGCCATCTTGCCGGCGGGTTTAGGCGCGGCGCCTTTCAGGTATGAGACGGTGGTTGTTAGTAACTTCACATCGCCGTTTACAGCTTGCCGGGGTATGCTGGACTTTGTACCTGTAAATTGACAGCCAGAGGGTTACAGCGGTTAGGAGCGAAAGGGTTAAGGTCTCCCCAAACCCATCGGTTGGAATCGGCTTTAACCGATCAAAAAGTCTTTAAGTCAACGCAATAAGAACGAAAAAGAAGTCGATCGGTTCGGCCGACGCGAAACGACGTTTAGCGACGGGAAGAAGTCTTTTTCGCTCTTATTGCGTGGACATTAAAGCGTTTTTTTGGTCGGCTTAAACCTATTCTGCGTCGATAGACATAGGGAATCCCCAATGTAACAAGATATGATGAGGGACAATAGTTGTAAGTATGCGTATTGCTTTAATCGTTCTCCAAGCATAGTACACATATCGACTAATTACATAAACGTACCGCGATACGTAAAGTCGATAAAAATATTATTATATTTTAAACGAATACTCTACTCGTTGGGGCAGGATAATGTTACAACCGTTTGGAAGTACGGAGCCCCAAAAAGATGATATATTCTATGTCAAAATTGAAATCAAATAGTCTTAAACAATGACTTTGTTTATTGGTTGGTATGGTTGGTAATCCAATTAAAATATTTTACTTCATGCAATAAAAACACATAACCTACCTATACTGTTGTAACCTAAAGTATTCGTTGGCGATTTAGTCGGCGACGTCGGTTTTGTGTACGTATCGTGCCCGTTCTCTCTCCTATACTCCACATTCCCATTCACAGCTGAATAGATCTTGTTGACATTCCTCGATGGTACCACTTTCTGAACTGGCCGCTTATTCTCTTCTCTCTCCGCATTACCATTTTGGTTCTGGAATCTTCTAGGCGTGGAATGGAGGAGGGGGGAGTTTGGCACTGTAGATGAGTTAGGTGATACGGTGGAGTTGGAAGATGAGGTGCGATATAGACTAGGGGATACGTTACTGTGCCCGTTGACCGGTGAGTGGGGGTTGTGGATGGGGCTGTGGTGGGGGGAGTCTAGGTCTGGTGAGGATTGGTCGGTGCGAGGCCGGTATATGTCTTGTTGGCGTTGCTGTCTTAAGGCTTCTTTGTATTGTCTGGAATACGTAAGAAGTCGAATCAGTAGAGAGTTAAGAGTATGCTAGCCGAGTTTTAATGAAACTCAGACGTTAAACTACAAATAACCTTCTGCGTCTAGAAAGAAGGTCCTGTCAACAATTAATTTTACGATATCGCATGCAAATAAAACCCTTCGCCATGGTCGTGGTTCGGTTAGTAAATGATGTTAGTGTGCAAACTTGTTAGTCGTTATACATCTGAGTGTCATTAAAAATCCTTTGAAAGTCAGAAAATGTTCATCAAAAAATATTCGAAAGCATCAGTCTTTTGGTCAGACGTTAAATAAGTAGCGATCTTGAATGGTAGCACTTTGTTAGTGACGCAAGACATAATATCATTTGTGAAATACAGTAGTGATTGCTTCGACTTATTTTTCGCCATCATCAGTAACTGATGTGATCCATAATGTGTGTATTCAATCGAGTGCCAATGCGATGCATTAACTACATCCCAAATCAAGTGTCCATAAATTTATCAATGTGAACTTTGTGATGAACATTTTCCTTTTACACCAAAAGTGCATCTATGTGCATGAATGTCGTGCCAATGATTAATGTACCTGTAGGTTTGCTGATGAGCTAATTTACTCTTATCGTCGCCATTGGAAATGTTCCCTTCGGGTGATATACGGAGGCTGAAAGGGACAACACCGGGGTTAATCATAAAAAAAATAAAAAAGGAACTCAAGTGAGACACAGGAGGTGATGGTGATGACGGTAGCTAGATATAAAATTTACCTCTGGATCGGCCAATGCGAAATAAAAAAAATTATACAAATTAAGATCTAGTAATACACTACGTTAATGTAAGCACTACACAAGCCATATACTATAACGATACAATTGCAACTGATAAAACATTAGTAGATTTATTATATCAAAACAAAATTTATATATTTTTCAACTAGATACAATTTATAACAAATAAATATATATGCACCACTTTTTTACTCGTTAAAGTATAGAACCCATAAAAAAGTTTCCATAAATACACCTAGTTAAAATATCTAGAACACAGCTTTTGAGACTCAAGTAGCTAAAGCGTTACCAGTGATATCTCACGCATCACATTCAGCGCTAGGTCTTGCTCTTGCTCTACGCAAGAGGAGCGCTCGTTCTAGACGCCAAAGGGCAAGGCGCCACTTTCCGATTTCCAGCACAAAATAAAATTTTGATGGTGCCTTTTGAGAGGCGCGGAAACGGTGTAGACAATCTCGCTCTATTTTAATCAAGGGCTAGAGCCGACACTGACTGATAACACTGTCACCATCTCTTGCGACTACCATTTTTCTGCGAGACGCAAAAAGTGCGTTTACGTTTCGCAGAGAAATATGGTTAAAGCGATGTCGCGAGTGTGGAACTTCAAAAAACTGTTCTAAAATCTCTTTCACTCAAAAGCCAGCTCAATGCTAACCTAGTGGTAGGTACAATTCCATACAATATGGAAGAACAACGAAAAGGGACACCAATACACCAACATATTGAAATGTCAAAACAATTTTATCGCTAGCGGACACGTCAGCAACAGGGAGTAATTTTTTAAAATGAAAAGAAGTCTTAATACTTTCTTTTAGTTTACATGTACATTGCATAGTGTAATTTGATAAAAATGGTTATTTAAATCCTCCTTGTGGCCGACCTTAAAATCTAGACACATTCGCACCCCCGGTACAACAGTGCATCAACTCAAAATAATGCACAATTTGAATTTAGACGTTCTAGCAATTAGATTAAGTCTAAATTAAAATAATACATTATTTTGAGTTGATGCACTGTTGTACTGTGGGTGCAACTATGTCATATACAGCAACTTCGTATCGATACATCCCATACAGCGTGCAATTTTAGTGTCCCATTTGTAAGTATCCTACTATACTATTGGATCCCAAAAACGTAGTTATACAAAAGTTATAGTAACATTTTTAATACACATTATCAGAAACTTAATTTGTTCATTTGCAGACGCTACGCCCCACCATAGCAATAAAGATTACTAAAAGCAAAACTCCCAATAGCCATATACACACAAACACTTTCAAAACCCTGACGTTCTCATGTGTTGAATAACAGGAAGGTACTTCGAAAGTCATGTATGTCACCTGCATTAATATCTGCCAGAGCGGAGCGTGCAAAAATATCTGACACACCAGACTTAGAAATAGAGTCGTATCAGACATCTATGCACGCTTTGCTCTCAGATATTGATGCTGATGTCCGTACGCAAGAGTTTCCCTTAAAAAAGTCTCTATTCAAAGTTCTCATGACCCAGCATAGAAAGCATGCGACATGTAGACTTACCCGGTGAGAAGCGGAGTCAACTGCGGTAAAGGGGACTCGCTGGACAGAGACTGGGCGCGGGACAGTGCTGCGCCAGGAGACAGCGTTGAAGGAGTGCTGGGGGTGGAACGGCCGGACCCTCCACCTGCCTCGCCGCCGCCTGAGGATGTTGAAATTAACAAATTAAAAGCTGAAATACTAAATTACCAGTACAAGCAATTGTTGCTGAATTTGTTGGTCGCTAAGGTAATGTCGTAATTTTGCTTTGCCCCAGTCGAAATAAATAAAAAAAATAACTACATCCGTTACTGTTCCGAAAAACCTCTTCTTAGACCTCTATGATTTTAAGTAATGAGTCTGCGAACTGTAAAATCTCTAGCTAGTGGTTTAGGTTGTGTTTTGTCTGTCAATCAGTATCATTATTAGTCAGTGATTCATGGCGTTGTGTTTTCATCCCAACAAATGTCGATTCTTATTAATAGGAGACTCGAGCGCCGAAAATGACGCAGGAATAAACAAAAATAACTACCAACTTGAAAAGTAACTCACCATCATTAGACCATCTCTTGTCCACCCCGTCAGTGCTATAGCCACTATCAACGACATGCCGAGGCTTGTGCCTGAGGCAGTCTATCGTCGCGTTCCCAGAAGTGATCTGATTGGTCTGCGGGCTGTTGATATACGAAGTGTGCTTCGCTGTCCTTCGGGGGTCTTCGGTGCGCCGGTGTGCGGGAGTGTCTTTGTTCGCCATGTTTTCTAAATATTTGAATATATGCACGCGCCCGCGCATGCATACCTGGAAAAAGTCGATATAATACTTTATTACACACCTATGTACTCCGTTAGTCAGTTTATCTACTGTAGAATGTGACGAGTTGCTAAGTGCATGATTTTTTCAAGCATTTTGTGCACCCCACGACAGCAAGGCAAGTTTTGCCTTCCTAAGATCAATCTTGTTATTCTCGTTTAAACAGATCATCATCATTGACTAGCACAGTTCTCAATTAAATAACTTCAACTGTCTGCAATCAATCAACAATTGGAATACCATTTATCATATCATTAAACATTCTTAACAGTGCAGAACTTACGGTAGTAGGAGGTGAGACGAGAGGGTTGTTGTCCAGATTGAGTGTGATAAGTGTATTCATATTTCGGAGTTCCAAGGGAAGGGAAGAGATGCAGTTGCAACTGACGTCCAAGTGTTCCAGCCGGAGATACGTGATCTCTGAAACATACAACAAAAAGTATTAAATCTAAAAGTCTTCACTACAACTGCTGAAAGTTGAGTACTTAACCTATGTACTCAACTTTCTCGTTGAGTACCTACTTAGGTACAAAGGCCGGCAAACTTCTTGAGTAATGACATTAATGCGCAGAAGCGAATTTAATGTTTCTATGATACATCTACAAAGTTACCCCCACTACTTCGCCATTCAGTAGGTACTCACGAAATATACCGGCGACTGTACTATCAATTATATTTTCTACTCCTTCACTTGTAGCAATTGTATGCCATCGTGGCAAAGTATGTCCAAATTGTGTTTCTCAAGCTGATGATATTGACATGACAATTTACGAATACATTTCCCGCAATGAACGAAGTCTATAAGCGCTGTAGTATCAATACCATTAGTTTCGTTTGTCATTAGTATAACAATGTTAGTCAAGAGAACATAACTTCATTAAAATTAAAAACAATAAACAATCCAATTAAAAACAAATCACTCACGTAGTGGTAGCAACCCCAGCTGATTATTGCTTAAGTCCAGGGCGCGCATACCCGCACAGTCGCCCAGGGTCATCGGCACTTGCGACAGCCTGTTGTTGGACGCCACCAGCTCAGCCAGGGTCGTCATCTTGCCGATCTCTTTGGGGAGTGTCGACAGTAGATTGTCCGGCACGAGGAGCACTTGCAAAGGCATCTGACATATTTCTCTGGGTAACTCTGTGAGCTGATTTGAACTGTGGACAAAGATGACACAGTATTTTAGAAAATAAGCTTGTCCTACTACCTAGTGTCAACGAAATATTGACAACGGCTCTACGGTACGCCGAGTCTAGAAAGTTAGTAAACTAGGAAGGCCGAAGCCAAGGGTAGAAAAGTTTACTAAAGAAGTAGTGAATTTATAAAAATCATCGGCGTAAACAAATGGCGTCCCGATTACTGGGTTATCCCTCCAGTGAACGGCCGGGCGGGAACGTATACAAATGCAGCGAATAAGTAAACCGTACTATTTTTACGCCTACCACTTCGGGCATAAGATTGTATGTAATTAGACCAAGCACTCCGTCGCTTAACCTAATAGTTCGGGAGTTGATGCCAAGAAAAGTTGTAAACAGCCAAAGCGTTGGTGCGGAGAGCTTCCTGCATTTAATGTTGTTCCACAACATAAAATTGCTTTCACATTTTATACTTATGTTCGCATAGAACAGGGAACATGATACGGGTTCTAAATTCAATATGTAAACATTTTTATCTGTTGTTTATGGGATGTTTATTGGAATATGGCCATAATTTAGAAACCATGAGTTTTGTTGATACTGATCGCACTTAAAGGGCTTTAAGGTGCTTTTATAAGCACATCATTTCAGTTTTATTTTATTTTCAGGCCTTCACCATAGATTTGTTAAACAATTGCCTTCGCTGTTAAACAGAATCGAAATCGTTCAATTGCAGTTCGAGACAAAATATAAATAATACAGCTACAGTGGGAGGCAGCCGTATCGTTTTTTAGCCAATTGCAAGTCTAGACGCTCAGACAGGCTCCTTTGAAACTGGATTGCATTCAACCCAGACCGAGAATTAATAGATTTGAGTTGAACGCACGTTGAAGCTGTGAAGAAGTTGGCAATACCCTAAATGGAGGATAAAAAACTTCACAGAGGAGGATTTGCTAAATAGGAAGCAGTTCACAACTCTACTTAAACGCCCGGAGTCTCTATGGCAATGCAACCTATATCTGAGTCTGAGCTTTATTCAGAGAACTTGCGATATGAACACACTAATACATCTGATATACCCATCTACCTAAAATGCTATCTATCTTATTTTTATTCCATAAATCTTATATTAGAAGTTTTTTAATCCATAATTTTTATTTATCTCGTTTCTTTTAGATCATACAACTTCATTACATAAATCCGGAACCCCAAAAAGCATATTATGATATATAAAACCAACTGAGACTTTGTTAAGACGTTCTCAGGCGATTTCATAATAAATGAATTATTTAATACTCTCGGTCTCGATGCATGCACCGTTATTATCCCCAAAAGGCAACAATGCAGTTTTACCGGAAACCAAAAGACGAATCGCACCGTGGTTGTGACGTGTGCCAATATTTTACGCGTCTTCTTGCAACCCAAATGGCACGATAAGATAATACAAATTCAAGCGACGAGACATTCCTTGCAAACGTATTGTTGTAAATGTAAATATTTTATGTTATTATTGGCTAAATTCAGTGTACTATATTTAGGAACGTGATTGTTATAAAGCAGTTATAATAAGTCTAGCCATAAAAACAATAATTTAGGTGAATTTAAGTTTAAAGATAAAGCAGTAATTGACCTAAAATGTTTCTACTCCGGGCGGATTCGCAACGCAAAAAAAGCGGCTAACGAGCAGAGCTTTACGAGGAAGGACAAAATACTTGCAACTAGCGGTGTTATTAAAGTTTTAAGACGGGTTCCGAAGAAAATTGTGAAGAGCAATTGCCACAGTAAACGTATTGCTCAAACAGGAGAAAACAGCGATATTATTTACATCAGTCATCAGATGAACCTAAACGTTTAATTTACATTGTGGTTATAAAATTAAGTACTTCTTTTTGTATCCCTCAGAAAACTTATGGAGCTGTTTGATCATCTGTCGACCAAGTTCCTTCAATTTATGATAAAAAAAATAACAGCGATATACTAAATTCCAATATCTACTAAGGAAAGGAAAGTGTTGACGTGGAAACAGGAGATTATTTAACGCTGAAGCTTTGCGGGAAATTCCGCTTCCAAAAATACAGCTCTAACCGGTACCGTCTATTGAATATTTTATTTCAGCCGAAAAGCTGGTAGATAATTTTGTTTTGGCATTTGGCTTCCGGAGGTAAAGTGGTAAGCACCCCGAATCTGTGCATCATTTTATTAATTCACAGCCGTGTCTTTTGTAATATTTAGGAGCGAAAACATGAACGTCGAATTATGAATATGAATACGTCGTATCCAACGGCCCGTGAATGCTTCGGGTAGGATTCATTGTAAAATGTACATAATTATACCGCATAACGTGCTGTTATTCGAGTTTAAAATTAAATCTAAATAACAGTGAATGCAAAATGAACAGTGTTCAAGTACTTGAGAATTCTGAACTTGTTTACAGACACTCAGACGATTATATGTATAGGTATGTGCTCATTTGGCATCATTTTGAGCTACCCTGTTCTGTTTTAAGTACGTGGTTTTACAAGCAGTGAATTCTCAAATGGGCTACTAAGTAGAAATAAGTTTATAACTTGCTTTCCACCCACGCACGTAGAGCAAAAAGTAGCTAGCCCACTTTAGACACCACAGAGAGAGCAACTTTTGTGTAGATAAGTATATCAAACATCAACCCACAGCAATTTAACTTGTTCTCACAAAAAGCTATGAACAGTTGGCTGCACGTCTGAAATTTACTTACTAAACTACGAGGGTCACGCTGAGCCAGGAGGTCGGCTCTTGTATTAAATTGATCTTGATACATTATGCTTCGTATCGTAATATAAAATACTGCAAGATAAAGTTTGATATGGCCTCATTGGCTCTTTTTTCAGTTTCTTGCCCGTTTCTCCAGCTTTAATACCAGAATTACTCAAACTTTGCACCTACTTTGCGAAGTCATCTCCGCGCAAACACCTCCATCAAATTAGCTTGCGCAATGATAACATTTGCCCATGAGACACGTTTATTGCCTACTAGGGACGTCCCCTGCGTGGGACCGAGGGTCTGTACCTACCTATTTAATCATCCCGCAGTTCTCTCGGCTGCAGTGCAAATGTGGATAATTTTGGCATTTTATAGCGTCATTTGCGTCTTAAGACATAATAAATGCGAAAGTATGTGTGTTTGTTTGTATGTTTGTCAATCTTTCACGTCGAAACGGAGCGAAGATCGACGTGATATTTGCATAGAGATAGTTTATGGGTCAGAGAGTGACATAGGCTACTTTTTATCCCCGGAAAAATGCACAAACCCCGAGGGAATAGCGCGCGATAAGATAACCGCATTCCACGCGGGCGAAGCCGCGGGCAAAAGCTAGTACAATATAAAAGAACGTGACTACGACTTGTCTAGCTTGTCGGGGGTCGATGGCAAAAGTTCCTACTCAATCTCTTAATGGGGTACTTTAAGGAATAGCATTCTTTTCATTCGTACAAACTGAGAACCCCTTGAGTAATGCTCATGCTGCATGTGGCTATTGGTTGTGTTGTGGCTGTGATTGCATTTATCTTCGGATTAGTATTTTAAAAGCTGGAAATTTACTAAATGCAACATGCAACTTTAAATTTCGTAAGTCTACAAGGTACCTATTGCTGTAGTGTAACTATGTTTCTGTTAGATCGACACTGCAGCGGCTCGGTTGACCTACATTACTTTCGAAGCATGCCTAATCTTCACATTATGCAGCATTATACGTTGTAGCTCATGCATTTACGGAGTTTACAGAAAAAGCGGGCGCTATTATTTAAGTGAGAATAGTTCGGAATAAAAAGACAAACTAAACGACGACACGTTAAACTAGTGGCTATGAAAAAGGATGAGAAACAAAACGTATAAATAACTACGAGTAAGTCTAGGCCTTAGAGAATAAAAGATGTAAGTAATACAATTAACAAAAAGACATGTTTTTTTTTTCAGGTAATTACTCCTTTGATGTTACGTTCTTGGTAGAGAGGTCGCGGTAGTCTGCCTTAACGATGGAGTTGAAGACACGTTTCAAAACACCACTTCTCGTCTCTTTTAGATTTAAGATAAAAGAAAAAGATAGAAAGAAAATACATTTATTTAACGCCATAAAACAAATAGAACAAATAAAGACATACATGACGCTAAAAGATAAGCTAAGCTAAAATACGAGTAAGCTTCTAAAGCATTTTTATCTGGTTTATCCACATTGAAAACTTGCATAAATACGACTTTCGTAAAACCGTAAGTCACGTAGCTTGATTTAGACCGTGCTAATTTGGTTATCTTATGGGGCGCGGCAGCTTTACATTTATAAGTACTTATTGGATCATCAACAGCATTGTATCGCAAGTACCACTTTTCGCATTTCGCATGATTTTTCTTGCACCGTTTCAGCAAGGCTTAAAATGCGCGCGCATGCACCACAGCTGTGCAAGGTAACTAGTATGTGACAAAAAAAAATCACCAATAGGTTTACTGCATTTTATTATTTAGCGTATTATTCCATCCTGGATTACTTTATCCTAGCCTGGCTGATCGCAGCTTCCCTATAGGTTGATTTTTTCCTCATACCTACACAGCTTAAACCACCTCGTACAGCTCTTTTGGGTGTGTAGTAAGGCAACGATAACTACGCTTTTCAGAATTATAGTTTAGATTTTTCATATTTACAATAACTTGTTATATGAGTGATTCTTTCCTAGAATAAATGATGCTTTGACTAGTTTATTGAATCAGGCGTTACTTTGCGGAGGTCCATATCAATCAATGAACTAAAAAAAAAAAAGTGAAGTTTGGTGAGCAAGGAAATTCTTTTAGTTCATTGATGCTTTGACTGACTTGTGAGCAGCAAGCAAGTCAGTTTAATTAATTTAGCATAACATGCGGGCGGACACAGTTACTATTGCATATGCTAGTAAGTAACTATTCCTCGAACTGCGAAGCGAAACATTAATTGAATTGAGCGTTGCAGAAACGGAAACAGAATTGACATTTATTTATTTGCATCGTTCATGCTTTCTCCTGATTATCGCCTTCGAACGGCGCAAATTATTAGCCGTCTGGTCTGTGCTGAGAATCACTTAATCTAAGCGACCACGATTAATAGATTTATATTCACGGAACATTATAACCTGTTTGAGTGGCGAGATGATCATAAAATACAGAAATATTTTTTGTTGTTATCAGGTCTTCCACTTCTAAATTTCTCTGATTCGCCAAAATCCAGCTTCCAATTCTTTGATTGAATCCCAGGATTTTCTGGAAGACCTTTCTTTCGGCCACTATGAACTTGCTCTCTTATGACTGTGTTATAGATTTGTCTTGAATCTTCTGCTTATGAGTTTGGACATTATTATTGGAGAGAGCACATCAGCTCGACTTCGCTGGTTCGGGGTAGTAAATAAGAAAATAACGGTGACCAAAAAGGCATAATTGGACGACTGAGAGGGAGACGCCTTTTGGACCACCCTGTATTGATGAAGTCCTAAAAGACTTGTACGCCATACAGGAGCCCGACTGGTAAATAAATGGTCGCGTAGAATAGACAAGTGGCGAAAACGGCGTTGAAGGGTGTATACCCATATAGTCGAGGAAACTTCACGCAATTGTAAACAGAGTGGAAGCTTTTTACGATCTGTTAGGTACAGTAAGTTAGTTTTCATTGGAAGATGTCAACATGACATTTGCAGCAAAAATGTTCCACCCTGTTAACCAGTTCAGATTCTTCGACTGTAGGTACTGTGCATTCTTTTGCTGATTTGATGACTTTGATGTGTTCAACGCTACTGCGTGCGATGCGTGCAAAGAACGAAGTCAAATTGTGTAATATCAACACAATCGCATCAAACTCGTAATTTTCGATTGCTCACCACTCTAAGAATGGATATGCCTTTGCACAGATTGTTAGAAGAGTTAATGCGTGAAGCTAATAACGCCACCAATAACACTGTTACCCAGTTCACGAAATCACCAAAACACTGTCATAAAACCAGCAACGAGCAGTAAATCGCGCATTGTGAGTGCGGCTCGGCGCACACGCACACACCGTGTCGACGCGTGAGCTTTCCAAATGGAACAGGCGTTTAGAAAATACAATGATTATTACGAAAGGCTTTTATTGTGGTCTATAAAATTGGATGGAATACGTTATATTGGGCTTTTTGTGGTTTTCTTGCATGAATGGCTTGGATTGTTGGTTTTGTAGAGGTGGTAATTGATATTATCTATTGTTCTGCGTCTGATATTCTAATCATACGCTCACATAAAGCAAACGGAACTGTATTTATTTTATACTACATCCAACATACGATCGTGCGATTAACACCATTTAAACCGCTGGTGCGTTGCCGGCCTTGAAAGAAACGTGGTAGAAAGGTACGATCGCATTTTAAAAGCACTCATGTCGTAACACTCTAGGTACACGATTAAGTATTAGCCAAGAACCTAAACATCATCTTATCATAACTGGCCCGCTTTACGACCTTAGAAACAGTCACTCCTAGCTTCACTCGAAATCGCACTCTAAGGCGAAATTGAGAACCATTTAATTTTCTTTGCACTACGTAAAACTAGGCGTGTGGTCATCCAATGCTACCGTTCCAAATTATTTCGTATAGTATTGGAAACTGGCCTCATAACTTACACCTTTCATCCAAGTTTACCGCAGAACGACCGCAAAACTTGACTTAGCCTTTAAGCCTAAATATAGAGGAACTTGAACCAAATTGCTTAAGGATTTGCCCTCACATGTCAGTTCGAGCGCTGAATCGATAGCAACCTTGAAGCACCCTAGCGGAACGTGCGAATACTCCCATTCGCGTTATCATTGCGAGGGGACTGGTCTCTCATATTATATGGCATTGCAATTATATAATGAAACGCGGAATTAGCTATGAGGAAATGTGGGGATAATGTGTGATGATATTGGGTATAATTTTTTACGTGCTAAGACTATGTGAGTAGACGTAGCCCCGAATAAAAAATTGCCAAGCTTAAGTGGCAGTGGGCGAAGCATATTTCTCGAAGAAATGATGACTGGTGGAGCCAATGTTTTCTGGAATGGCGGTGGTCACGTACCGGAAGACAAAAAGTGGGAAGAGGCCTTGTTGATGGTGGCGACAAGGTGTACTGATGATCTGATGAAGGTCGCCGAAATCAGATTGATGCGGGCGGCACAAGCCCGGTCATTATAATGTTTTTTGGGGACGCCTACGTCCAGCACTTGATGACGAAGGAATCTTATCCTGTTATTTGTTGATTTTGTCACAAAGCATTTCTATGTTGTTGATGTTAGACCACTGCTTATTGCAAACAGTCTAGGGTTTAGTTTACCTATCCCTGTTGACTTCATTTTAAAAATCCACATCTTCTAATTTGTCTTGTAGTTTATCAGCTGTGAGCTGTGTTTTATGATCAACAATATCAGATTAGACGATTTACGAACTGATATTACGTTTATGTGGAACAAATGCAAAATTTAATAACTACTTACGTTACTGTTAGGTACAAGAGATATTATTATGTTTAATACCCTTAGCGCAATGAATGAGATGATGGGTTTGTTATGAAACTTATGAATGAAAGAGCCTCACACGATTAGTAAGGTAACGAGTAACGGCTCTTAAAGTCAATCTATAAAGACACGTGTGTTGAACCGTCTTCGCGGCCATGACATCTCCGGTCGTTCACCCCGCCCACTGATCTTTATACCGACCTACAAGCAGTACAACAATGTGGACACTTCTTTTCTTTATGCTTTCTACCCTGTCAAGAATGCCTTTATATCGACGATATCATGTGCTGGTATGGTTACGAGGTGATTATTCAATAAAACAAAAGCAATCAGATGATCGCGCGCATTTTGTTATGCCATATAGTAACAAAAGCAGGTATATGTCGATTCATAAGAGCTGGCAGGAATGAATTGAACGAAAGTAATGTCAGTTTGTCACTGTGAGTGCCATTCCTATTCAGAAGCCCCCTTTTTATTGTAAAGAAGTACAGAATACGAGTACTTCTCATAGCACGATTATCGAAACCACCTGTTAATCATAAAGATTATCATTCACTCATTCAATTCATTCGTCCCAGTTCTTGTGAATCGACCTGTTATATCAAGGCTACTGAATCATAACCATCTGAGGAACTTTTTCGCCGAAAATGTCAGTCACGTCAGTGCTTGTCAAGGAAAACCATAAGATACATTGATAACTTAAAAAGGTTTTACAGTGGACCAGAAATTAAATGGTTCGAGGAAACGTCTTCGTTTCCATAACTGCAACTAAACTAATAAACTGTCATTAAGAGATAGCTAGCATGGTACAAGGCCACTTGTAGTAATAGAGACCTATCCCACCACACAAAACACAGTTAGTATTTCAGTGCCAGAACTGTGCGATAAAAAAATAAAATCAAAGAGGGATTGTACCAAACGGAGTCAAGCCCATTTGATACAGCGTCGTTATCATAAAAGCTCGCATATCCACATACACAAAGAGTTTATTTCCGACTTGCTATTAGGGCCATCTCCTAAATTGCCCCGTGATATTATTTCGGTCTAAACTTAGAAAGGGCAACGTCTTTTGTGGTAGGATTTTGCTGCAGAGATGTGTCTAGAGATTGTTACTAAGCGTCAGCAAAACTTTATTATGTCAGGGCGTTCGGAAGCATAAAGCAACGCTTCCGATCGTAAAAGTAACATGAATTAGCTAAAGCAATAACTTAAACAATACTTTTGTAACAGTTACGAATATGTGAAGCAAAACCACTTCGGTTGAATCGCGTCTTCTTTAATTTCATATTTCAATGGTCTGTTTTACAACTCTGTCAAATTCCTGTTATCTTACGTGACAGATATCTGTATGACCCTACCTGTTTAATCCAACATAATAAGTCAAAGGATGTGGATGCGGAAAGCACAAGACCGGCCCGAGTGGAGAGCCTTGGGGGTGGCCTGTGTCCAGCAGTGGACGTCTTTCGGCTGACATTATGAAAAAGTCAAAAACAAAACAAAAATCTATCACTTAAAATAACACAAACTTAACAGAAAGTAGTAAAACTAGACGTAAATCTGAATCAGAGGGTAAATGAATACAAAATTTAAAAATTTATACACGTATCAAATCTACTAATGTTTCGACCAAAGATAATCAGATCAGACTTAGTATTGGCGATATCTAACAACACCAAAAGCAATTAAATAACAACAATCTTGTTTCTTGACATACTACAATTCGACAAGTACAGTCACCACCACCAATATGCGACACAATAAAGATACGATACGATACGATTCTGTTTCTAGGGCCGGCAGAACGTGTCAGATATTTTTGTACGCTCCGCTGTTGCATAGATATTAATACAAGTGACTGTACTATGACATAAAACCGTCCATATTAATGTTTTGTCGCTATGCATCCAACAATAACAACACCAACATGCCTTGTTGAAAAATCTAGGACACTGCGAGTTACGGCGAGGTCAACTAAATTCCTAAAGCAAGAATTTGAAGTTGCTTTCTATTGTTAAAAACTAGTAAGTACCTAATCAATTTCAGACCTAATATGCATTTTCAAACTAAGACGTTTATAGTTCGGCAATCGGCCATATGTATTTAACCTCTATACAAAGACTCGTCCAAATAAAGAACAAACAAAATAGAACCACAAATTTCAAATTGACATTTCGAAACCAAATGACAGTCGACGACACAAACGCAAAACGCTCACCGCACTAGTAAAAACCGTTGGTCAAATACAATTAATCAATTTACTAACAGCACAGCGTTTTCAATATAAACAAACCGCAGTAGAATACTTGGGTACGTATCGCGCAGTGCGCACCGATAAAAACGCGCGTTTCCCCCCGACGGTGGGGGCCGCGGTCGCGCCGCTCGATAAGCGGGCGTTTGCGGCTGTCGCCACGTGTTAGAATTAAGAAGGACAGTCTCGTTTTGATATAATAATAATAATAATAATAATAATAATAATCTTTATTGCACACACTAAGTCGCTAAGTATATAGTCTTTAAAAATAGCGTTTTTAGCAATTAAACCTCAGCTTTTCATATGATTGCTATTAACAGTATTATATGGCAGTAAATTGCTGAGTAACACGAATATAACAAAATATTGGTAAGTTTTAGTAATTATTAACCATAGGCAAAAATTGGCTGTCACGCTCGGTATCATAAATTTCAAACGGTATAGGATAAGGTTCGAATAGAAATAGATGGGATGCGATCGCAAGCGTCCATGATTTACTTACACTATACAGTCTCCGATCACATTTTATTCCTCATATTTCGTTCAAACTTCACAGTAATAAAAGTTTAAATGTAATAAAATAAGCTAGATTTTTATTCCAAAATAAAGACATTGTTTTGATGTTATTCAAAGGGGGTCGAAGCTTGAGATCACTCGCCTCAGTCGTGAATTTGTCACACTCAGAAAACACCACACGTCCATAAAAGTTTAAATGTAATAAAATAAGCTAGATTTTTATTCCAAAATAAAGACATTGTTTTGATGTTATTCAAAGGGGGTCGAAGCTTGAGATCACTCGCCTCAGTCGTGAATTTGTCACACTCAGAAAACACCACACGTCCATAAAAAGCTTGGCTACCCTATGTGCTACATTTCTATATCAAAAGATAGTCCCCATATACTTAATACAAATTTACAATTATTTTAAAAGTAATTTCGTCACATTTTCTTAACACGTCATCTATCTTATCCCGCAAGGATCGTCCAAATCTTGGGGACACCCTAGCCGCACCGTCGGCCATTTTGGCGCTTCAACCGCCGCGTTCCCCCGCGCGTCAGTCGCCCGGCGCCCGCCCGTGTGTTCGGCCGCGCGTTTTTGTCACCATGCAGTTCGAGTACGACCCAGAGCGTTTGATTGAAGAGGTGAAGAAACGCCCAGGGATATGGGACTTTGACAATGTCGAGTACAGGACGAAGAATACGCGACACAAGCTATGGAATGAAGTTGTCAACGAGCTGTTGCAGACAAACGTGAAGGTGTCGAAAAGCGAGATGAGAGAGCTAGGTAACTATTTTGTACTAACTTGATGCGATTCTGGTCGTTTTCTCTACAGACATAAAGACTAAAGTCATTAACGGTTCTAAGTTGCTTAGTCCAGCGAATACTTTGTTAACGTTACCAACGAGACGACGCATAATACCGTATACGTATCTATAGGTAGACTGGTAGGTACGTACGCGGTTATAAACAACCGTGGGTGTCTCAAGTGCAGTTAAAACAAACAAACGCTATGTTACGCACTAAAAGTAAACATCTTAGAAAATGAGTTTGATATTTTCAAACAACTTATGGTAAGTTACCTTCTACGCGCGGTATTTGACTATTTTTTATTATTTTTAGTGTCATTGAACAAAAAAAAAACATTTTTTAACTTCCTTTACATACAACTACTACTTTATATACTTTTTCTTTTTATAGGTTTAAACAGAAAAAAATACTTAAGTACTAGCATGTCACACGCAAGTTTCACTTTTAACTGCATAGGGAAAAACGTTTTAGAAAGAGACAGATGTATAGATGCATAAATTCAATTTCATTCAACCGAATATTTATTTTCCTCACTAAATTGGCGATATAGCAAATTCAGGAGTTGTCAAATACAATACTGATGTAGGTAATGGTATTTGTGTACTTACTTATTGTTATTTTGTTTTTTTGACCACGTGTTATTTTTGCTAAGTACTAATTGCAATTTGGTACCTAATTGGTTACTATACTAAGTACAAGTTAAAGCCTATCAAATGCAAAAGTTTGACCTTTTAATTGTATCCTTCCGCCTGTTGAGACTGTGTAATGTGTGTTATATCTATTTACAAGCTAACAAAAACTTTCGTTATATGAAAATCAGGAAAGATGTGCAATGCCTCCATAAAAGGTTGTATACCTTTTTTCTCTGCAAGAAATAGAGTCAAGATCAAGATACCTAATTTAGAAGTTTTTTTTTTCTTAATTTTAAATCATATTTTATTTTTCAGAACTACAACTGCAGAAGAAATGGAAGAGCATTCGAGACTGTTTCCAAAAATACATAGCGAACCCAGCAAGAACACGTCGTCCGTACTTATACTGTAAGCAACTCCAGTTCCTTCTCAAAGATCAAGAAATGCCGCCTGAGGCCACCGCTACCAGCGACTCCGACGATGGTCCACGGTTCACAATGAAGAAACGGAAAATATGGAAGCCTAAGGCGCATGCAGCTAAAGATGATGAGGGAACCACTGAGGAAGAAGAAAACTTTGATTATGATGACGTAAGATCAAACAATTCCAATGAAGATGAAATAACCGTTGAAGTTCCCCTCCCTAAATCATCTAAGAGCAAACCTCCAGACGAATTCGTGTTTGCCAACGTAGATCTTCAACCGACAAAAGATGGAGAAGATCCCGATAAACTGTTCTTCTTGTCTCTCTTACCACATTTTAAAGCAATACCGGAGGAGTTCCGTCTTAACGTAAAAATGGAACTGATGCAGGTGTTGCAAAATGCTCATTATAATACTGTTAGAGATCACAAATTGATTTAAGTTTTCTAGTTTTAGGTTCGTGACTAAGTTCTCTTTTAATCGTTATGTTCACATGGGTAATTACAGCGTGATATTAATAATGTTACACAATAACAATGAGTAAAATAAATGTATGGCTGTAAATAACTCTGTTTTATTTACGCACACGCGCTGGCTTACCGAGTTCAGCGATTGTTTATTCAATTACCTACTTACATAATGGAGAAACTAATTAATTTAATTAATTAATTTAGGACCGCACTCACAAACGTCAATTTACTTTTTAGTGTACACATTTGAGTGCGGCAACTAACTTAATCAATTCAACATCCATTTTCTTCCGTAATTTAAGTCCCGGTAGAGGTAACACTAATAAGTAAAATTCTTACCTGAGATCTAAGAACGTGAGTGACTGGAGACCGCCCACGGCATCAGGTAGATTCCTGATAATATTTTGCGATAACAACAACTTCTCTAAAAATATATAAGTGGTCAGTTCATCGGGCACTTCACAGAAGCGATTCTTCGATAAATCTGTAACAAAAGAAAAATGCAAGCGTTAATAAAAAAAAAAACTTCTATTCAGAATCCACTCAATCAACAATCTCAATTCACTTCTATTCTATTTTAAGGTCGCGGGTGAGCAAAGAAATTCTTTTAGTTCATTTCTATTCACAATGTAAACAAACGTTCAGCGGTTAGTAATCTAATAATCAACGGTATGGCACTAATCAACACCACTTTTAGTTATGTACAGTACAACCTTAATGCTTGAACGCGCAGTGATACCAATCTATGTTTTACAAATAAATAAATGATTGATTGATTGATAGGTAAGGAGAATACGGCCTCACAGGCAGTACCATACTAACAGCAAACATGTCACATTTTATTTAATGCTTCGATCTTTAGTATATAACTAGTGAACTAACCAAAGCCCAGGACTATATAAACAGCGGTCGCGGAACTAGTTCTACAATTAGTTTGAGGACCCATAAACTTTATCCTATTCGTCAATCAGATTTATGATTATTTAATTGTTGCCCGCGATTTCATCGGTGTAGTTGTAGTTCGCTACCCCGCAGGATGTAAGCAAATTTCCGAAAGTAGTACCCATTTTTTGTATCGTATGTCCGTCTCCGGGTCATAAACGTTCAAAATTTCACCCAAATCTGAGCAACCGTTTAGCGGATTAAACTACAGAAGACTTACAAGCTTTCACATTTTTAATATGAGTAGGATATTTATTGTGGGGGAGGCTAACATCAAAGGAAATTGGAGTCGTGTTGGATGGAAGCGACGTATAATTTTACGAGCTTAGAGCTGGAATTGTGGCCGTGAAATTGCTGACCCTAATTGCAATGGCGCTTTATTGATTGATATCACTGATATTGATTTTATTATTCCGGAGGGTACGTTCCTTTAACAAGTTTAGGTTTAAGTAACGGTATAAATAATAGGTTCAGATAACAGTTACCAGTACCAACGGACTGCATTCTAACTGCAACGCTTTGAGTATTTATCTAGCTAAATAATCAAAGCTATACTTTCAAGATAAATTATTCATTTTAGAGAAAAACATTACCTCTTTGCAGACGGGCAAAAAAATATTAACAGAAAAAGTTTACAAACATGAGCATAGGTTTCCTGCGTGAAATAAAATTAGCGTAAATCACGTCCAGCATGGCTACTACGAAACTCGAAACTCGCAAGTTCGTGTCGTACGGTCCCTCTGGCACTTATACTATTTAATTCGAGAGCGAGCGGGACCGCAAGATACGAACTTCGAGTTTCGTAGTAGCCCTGCAGTCCCCTACCCAGAGCTTTTACTAAAATGTCATTACTCTGACATACCACGATAAAACAGTATTTACAACTAGATACTTAAACATAAACAAAGAATCATAGCAGCGAAGCAAATTGACAATCTGTTTACCACATCAAATTACAATGCTGTAATTGAATTACAAATATACATTTAATTAACATAAGGCAAGTGATAGGTTCGTTGACACTAGAGCTGTGAGGGCTAAGTGCGGTAGCAGATCCTCTTACAGAACAAAACCGCAGTCGAGACTAGCTAACTAACAACGAGTCAACTTGCAAGGGAATATGTAATCCGCAAATACATAAGTGTATGCTTTTATAAATAATACTTTGTAGTTTAAAACAAGATCTCGTGTTTAAGGTTCTACACGCAGTCGTTCATGGGCCAATCAACTTTTTTACCGAAACTTTGGGCGTCTCCTGCGTTACCAAAATTGTCTCTGGCGTTACCAAAAAATCGTACTTCCAACAAAATATTTCACGGTTTAATAGGTTGAACTTACGTAGGATGGCATCTATTCATGTACACCATCTAATATATTACAGAAAAAAACATGTTTACTTACAAAAATCTACAATTCTTTGAAAAATTTCGCGGACAGATTAGTGTCGGTAAAAAAGTTGATTGGCCCTCATATTCATTTTTTTTTCCTAGCCTACGATAGTGTCCCACTGCTGGGCAAAGGCCTCTCCTCTTGATCTCCACACCTCCCTGTTCAGCGCTATGTCAGGCCAGTCCGTTGCATACGCATCTAAATCGTCCCGCCATCTCCTTCTCGGTCTGCCTCGCTGTCGATGGCCGCCCTCATATTCATAGTGCATCTTTTCTCCATTCTATAGTTTCAACTGTTAATAATGAAAACACTTTGCTATATTTGCTAGCCAATGCGTTATTATAAAACTATAAATAAACACTAAACGTGTGCATATTCCGACTAGTCTATAAGATAAATGAATGCCAAGTCTTTCCAAATACACACGACGCTGGTAACTGTAATCAATTAATACGTGCAAACGAATAACATAGTAGATGTAGAATAGTAGATTGTACAACAAGAGCATAAAACGAGCCATTCTACCCGACCCGAGACGTTCATACAGCCATACCCAAGCCGGTACGACGAGTACATGAGGTAAGTACACTTTTATAAAACGTTTTTTAGCTTTTGTGGATATTTTGGCTCTGAGTAGATGTTTTTGTTATTATAAGCTCTTTCTGGAATCATTGGTAACCATTACCAAACTACACGAATATTTAAATTTTGTGACCGGTTCTATTTTGTTTTTGACTATCATAAATAAGTAGTTTAACATACTACTATAGAAACTTTACTTTATGCACTAGAGCATAAAAAGTAATTTTATGTCGCCTAGATCCAGCATAAACACCAACTTTACCAGCATGAGAAATGGAAAGGAAAAGCATTTTTGGTTCCAATTTATTAAATCTTATCTCATAACGTCAGACATCACATTTATAAACAATTTTATAAAATCTTAACTTGAAAGCAAATGGACATGCTATAAGCCAAGAACAAAATCATTAAATGTACAGTCAACGTCATAAATAAGTGATCACTTTTGTACCTTGTTACTTTAACGTTACGTTTGAAAAGCCATACGAAATTGTGTATCGACTGAAAGCAACAAGGTACAGAAATGATCACTTATTTATGACATCGACTGTAGTACCAAGAAAATACAGGAAACAACACTAACCACAACAGAGACGCAAGAGGAAATACCATAGGCAAGTACCAAATGAGTCAACTCGCGAGCACGTAAAGTCAATGTCGCCCACAGCAGAATGCAGATCTTCGCGTTTTTCTAGACTAGAAACTAGTTAGAACCTAACACAGATACCAGTTGACTTTGTCGAATAAAATAGAAATACGTATTTATAAACACGCCAATCCATTTGCAGAAACAAGCTATGCCTTTATTTACGGTAGGTACATAACATTATATGAATAGTAACGATACGAAAATGAAACTTGGACTTAATTAGGCTAATGGATTACACTATTGATAAGTTCGTTGAATCCCCAAGGCTAACACAGCCAAATTTATGAAACTAAAGTAATTTTAAAATGAACAAAGAGTATCTGATTCTACAAATACATCGTTCGTTGGTGGCAAAATGTAAGATTTTCGCTTTATAGGTGCTGAATAAAGGATTTCTTTTACTGCAGCAGAAGACAAAAGAGGGCTCCTAAGCATTAATGACGGCAGGCGCCTTTGAACAATGAACGGAGGTCCGACTACTCCAGTCTTGATGAATCTCTCAAGTGTGTATGTTCTGGAAGAAACGAGGCATTGTCTCAACTTGGTAGTGGAGATGACACTGTCTGTGATCCACTTCAAATCAAGACTCGATTTAAGAGACATTGCCAGAGCAGTTGTTTGTAAAAAAGTTATATCGATCTTATTTCTTAACGACGTTAACCTGCTCAGTGGCAATTTCAGTGAAGTAATTATGAGTCTTGTATCTCGTAAATGGCACAGTACTTTAACACTTAAGACCTCGCCTTTATATAATTACTAGCTTTTACCCGCGGCTTCGCACGCGTAAACTAATAAAACGGGGATGTATTCGGTCCCTTAGTTATAAAACTATCCCGTGGGAATATCCGGATAAAAAGTAGCCTATGTGTTATTTCAGACGTTCAACTACCTACATACCAAATTTCATGACTCTAAGCCCAGCAGTTGTTATTTCGAGATTTTATCCATATCCCGTGGGAATATCGGGATAAAAAATAGCCTATGTATTATTTCAAAGGTCCAGCTACCTACACACCGAATTTCATGGCTCTAAGCACAGTGGTTGTTATTTCGAGATTTCATCCCCAGGTATCCCGTGGGAATATTGGATCAAAAAGTCGCTTATGTGTTATTCCAGACTTCCGGCTACCTACATTCCAAATTTTATGACTCTAAGCCCAACGGTTATTATTCCAAGATTTTATCCCTATCCCGTGGGAATATCGAGATAAAAAGTAGCCTATCTATTATTCCAGAAGTCCAGCTATCTACATACTAAATTTCATGGCTCTAAGCACAGCGGTTGTTATTTCTAGATTTTATCCCTAGGTATCCCGTGGGAATATTGGGTCGAAAAGTGGCCTATGTGTTATTACAGACGGCTAGCTACCTACATACCAAATTTCATGACTCTAAGCCCAGCGGTCATTATTTCAAGATTTTATCCCTATCCCGTGGGAATATCGGGTTAAAAAATAGCATATGTAGTATTTCAGAGGTCCAGCTACCTATATACCGAATTTCATGGCTCTAGTCCCAGTGGTTGTTATTTCAAGATTTCATCCCTAGGTATCCCGTGGGAATATCGGGTCAAAAAGTCACCTATGAGTAATTCCAAACGTCCAACTACCTACATACTAAATTTCATGACTCCAAGCCCAGCGGTTGCTATTTCGAGATTTTATCCCTATCCCGTGGGAATATCGGGATAAAAAGTATCCTATGTCCGTCTCCTGGCTCTAAGCTACCTCCCTACCAATTTTCAGCCAAATCTGTTCTGCCGTTCTTGAGTTATAAGTGGTGTAACTAACACGACTTTCTTTTATATATATAGATAATCTCAGTGTTTCCGTTGGATATCGTAAACTACTTACTAGCGAGATGCGTGAGTCATGTACCAGACGGACTGAGCAAACCTCTGTGGGAGCCTATAATAACGTAGTATACCTACTCGTAGATACCTATAGATAGTGTTTTAACAGCTGAGGTAACGACAGATTATAAACTAAATGAGCAATAGGTCAGCCCAGCAAGTCTATTACATTATTTGTTTGTAAACAGCCGCACGTTTCACATTTGAGTGGTTTGTCATATCTTAAAGTTGAGAATGAATAATTGATAGCTGGATCAAGAAATCTCACGTACAAGAAAGCGACATCAAAGGTTAGATGGAGTCACGGCGAAATTACGCTTATAATGTAAATAATTTATAATTTCAAGAGCATAAGATAGCATAAAGCTGCATTTTTCGATGATGTAATCCAACCAGCGATCGTTAATTTTAACTGGAACGAACATAAACACGGGCCACACATCAACATGGCCTACTACTGCTTCATTAGTCGGTATCGAATTAGCTCTGTTTTCAATTTCACTTGCCCTAGTACTCTCGAGGTTTAAATTGCGGGAGAATCGTTGCAAAGAATAAAAAAACGGGACCAATATTGATCTGTACCCGAAGTTGATTATTTTCAGTGCAAAAGGTGAGATATTTATACTTGACGAAGGAAGGGATGGGTAAAAGGGCATTAGCGTCGACGTAACGCCTACGAACTTTTGATTGACGCTTCGTAAAGGGCGGAGGTGAGACTGTAACAACATGGAACTCTTAGTTTGTAATCATCTAAGTGATCTGAAGTGTGACGTTGCACAGAATCATCTCAAATTCTATAAAGACTATAATTAAATTTAACGACCTTATCAGAGAATATCGTGGTTTGTTGTCCGCTGCTTTCCATCTATAGGCACAATCAGACAGCGAAAAAACCTCATTCATTATTCAGATAAGTCAACCGATATAGCTGAAGCACTTTAGCGTTGAGTGATTTATCAGATACAATTTGATCCACCCGTCGAACTGCTCGCGACATGGTCGTGGCGTTTGCCCTTAATATATTTAGATTACCATTTAAACGAATATGAGCTTTAACTTCAATAGCACTAAACGAAATTGAAGAACCCTCAAGCAACTTTGTGATCCATTTAAAGATCGCAGGGCAAATTTGACGAGTTTCGTAAAAAAATCAAAGGCACTTTAAGATGATTTGGAACGTAATTCAAGTAGTCCACATTTTATCAGTCTGCTCAATTTTTTAATATAAATTTTAAACATGTCAGACAGGACAGGTCAAACGTAAATAGATCGAGAATTTGAAAACAACATCGTCTTTATTTACCTTGCATTACGTATAACTTTCTATGAACGAACGGTTGACGTCAGACACGTTAAAATTAAAACAGATTGTGTTAAATATGCACGTTACATACTATCTGTCATTAAACATCGCCTGAGCAAGTTGCTTGTCCAGTTTTTTGGTCACATGTCCTCGAAATGTAACCGCCACTATGGCACTACTAAAAAGCCTATTTTAACGTGACTGTTCAGACGGCGTCGTTTACTATTTACACTCCTTAGTTAGCAACCGGAAAAGTAAAAATAAACATGACTTTTTAAAAGCTTTTGAGTAACATTTTAAAACTCAGTAGCGTTAGGAATATCACCCTATAGCCTTGCCATAGCCCATGAAAAGTAAAAGTTTAGGAGAAGCTCTTGTCATTTTGCAAATAACTTTGATTTTAGAACAATCGCCATTCCATTAAAGTGGAAGGAGTTTGTTGTACTCACGAAACTTCACGAATACTTACTTCAGAACCTTCCGTCATATCTCGCGCCATCTAAATAAGTCAGCATAAACAAAGCTCTTTCATTTCATTTTGATGGATTGCACTTAATCGCCTAAGAATATCGTCTCGAATCTAAAGAATAGTTTCAATGCGCCAATTTTTGGTGGCATGCCAAGTTGCAGATAATCTGCGGCCACGACTGCGGGCCTCCACAGCCTTGACCGGCGACTGGCAGTATAATTTTGAGCAATGATTGCGCTCAAGCCCGGCTAGCCAATCCATTAATAATATCTTTTCAATTTTCAACGGACTATCACACACACGCAAGTTTGACACCAGAGTCTATTGTAGCGGTTTCAAATGGCTAATAGAAATCGCTGCAAGTCACAGTCGCTTAATCTTTTGTGCTGCGTTGAAGAAACGGAAATATTCGAAGCAAATTACGTTACATGTTTCCTTGGCCTTGAAGCTGTTCATCAATGCTAGAAGCCGCATATACGCATTGAGGTTAACATGTAAGATTACATCACGTTATAAAGTCATCGTATTGCAATTATCAAGCTTCAGTGTTGTAACGCCGCATCCTGGTATTCCGATCCGATGACAGGTTGATATTAGAGACGAACATGTTCATGCATCTCATCTCATCTGCATCATTCGCTATTAGAATCTGCGCAAGGAATATGAGCTGGAGAATTTTACACCTAACAATACCACTAGATATAGCCACTATCTTTTGTAACGATATTGCTGATCGTAAACCACCGATCAGTGGTTACAATTACATCAACACCGCATATTGAATTACCAGACACAATAGTCGTGTTGATAGCTGAGATTGATACAGTTTGCTTAACTATGTATCTATACTCGGTGATAAAAACATGTGGTCCTTAGAATCAGAAATTCCAAGCAGTTTTGAGTGTATGTAGTCATACTACTGGCTAATTTTGTAGTACGATTATAATGCGTCATCATCCTCCTAATAAAAAATGGTCTCGGGCGATTGGTACGCCGAGTGTGCGCGAGTAGGCTTAATAACGGTACAATAACGAACTCCGACCAAGTGTGCCTTTTATACTACCGGTCGGCCCACTATAGTGCTACAATAAACGACAATTTGCCTAATTTGCCAATCACTATCCATCTAACTGCATTAGTTTAATATAGTCAACTAGATATTGGGCTAAAAATATTTGAAGTGCGCATTATCACGATTAGATTGAGATATATCGAGAGGATTTATCAAATTTACGTCAGAGAAAACGATACCTCTGTATTGCAAATATTTTAGCTAAAATAAGTTTTTGTTTTAGAATAGACTATGTCGTCAAGCAAGGCATCGTTATGACAGACAAATGCAAACGACTCCGCCTAAATCAACATACTTATCGCCCGTCAAATGGCACGGGTCAACCGTTTCGTATCATAACTCAATCGAATTAGGGACGAGTGTTTGTCTCGGTGCTCTTCCTAATTGGTTTTTATTATGGCGTATTAAAATCTGTCCCCCAAGCTAGTGTCGGTGAAATATAGTAATTGAAATAACTTCTGAGGCCATGGTTGTTATCGATTTAAGGGGAACGAAAAAGTTCGTGGAACACCGGTTTCACGTGCCGCCTGATCAATATGCCAGTTGAGACGGCGACCACCGCCGCATAGCGTGTCACCCCTAGACACAGCTGATTCCTCCCCCGTCCCCCTCAGTCTGCTCACTCCGCGCCGCTATGCACCCTCCTGTACTTTCCATCTCAACAAAACATATGAAGTTTATTCCAGCATTCCCCTTCGCCACTTGTATGAGGAAATCATGATTTTCCTGTTATAACCATAAACAGTTTGTTGTGTATTTATACGCACATGAATACAAGATTAGCTTGCCAGTGCTGGAGGTTTAATATGACATACGCATAAGTAACGACGTATTAGGAGGGCGTTTGGAAATATCTCGATGGCCACGAGCCAAAATGTCTTATAACGTCAATTATATCAACAACAAATAAAAATGTATTCTAATAAAAGCTTCGGAAGTACTTCAAAAGATGCCTCTTACAAAGCGGTGTCGCAACTTACCGCGCCGGAAGTACGTGACGGATACACGGAGCAGCAGCAGCATCAATATCTGCTTTATATGAATAAGCTGAAGCTAGAATTCGAAGAGCGATGGTGTAAAAAACCAACGTTCAACATGGACTTATCTGATTTAGAACGGGTAAAAACTTTAGGTACAGGGGCATTTGGCAGGGTAATATTATTAAAGCACACGAAAAGTTACAAATACTACGCAATGAAAGTACTTGAGAAAGAAAAAGTGATTAGAATGAAACAAGTAGATCACACGCTGAACGAAAAACGAATTTTAGAAGCTATTCGGTTTCCTTTTACAGTAACGATGGAATTCAGTTTCAAGGATAACAGTTACATATACTTCGTCATGCCCTTCGTACCAGGCGGAGAAATGTTCACTCATCTAAGACGAATGCATAAGTTCGACGAGCCACTATCGAAATTTTATGGCAGCCAAGTCATATTGGCTTTGGAATATTTACACTTCTGCAATCTGGTGTACCGTGACTTAAAGCCGGAAAATATTTTGATAGACAGGAACGGGTATTTAAAGATTACAGATTTTGGCTTCTGTAAGCAAGTACACGGAAGAACGTGGACTTTGTGTGGCACGCCGGAATATCTGGCCCCCGAGCTGATTCTGAGCAAAGGTTACGCTTCTTCTGTGGACTGGTGGTCTTTCGGAGTACTCATTTACGAAATGAACGCAGGATACCCGCCTTTCTATGCAAACGAACCAATGAAGACTTACGAGAAAATAGTTTCAGGAAAATACAGATGTCCTTCAAGTTTCAACGCAAGTTTAAGGGATCTTCTTCGCAACACACTTCAAGTAGACATAACCAAACGATTCGGGGTAATGAAAAATGGCGTACTGGATTTAAAAAACCACGCTTGGTTCAAAGGTATAGAGTGGGATTCTATCCTTAATTGTCGAACGCCGCCGCCGTTTGTACCGAAATACAAAGCACCAGGGGACACAAGCAATTTTGAGCGCTATGAGGAGGAGGCAATAACGCCTGCCGCACATTGCCTGTATTCAGCAGAGTTTACTGATTTTTAAATAAAATAAATTGTTTCGTGTAAAAACAAGTGTCAATTTGATATTCATTTCGGTAACCAAAAAATAAAACGAAAAGCAGTATAGGTATGTGTAACATCTGCCTTGGCGCTTAGTAGTTATATTTGGAGGCGTTTTGAAATTCTAATGTGTTAGCTCGTGGGGCTCCCCTCACGACTTGCGCGTACGCAGCGCCGGGGACCGACGATAAGGAGGCGCACGCGACCAACCTCTGTCACTTCTTATTTTAGATCTCAATATAGTAATTGGTTGTCTCGGTACTTTCATAATGACACGACTCGTTTTGAAACTAAAAAAAGATGGCGTATTAGTCTCCGAAGTCGTCGACAAATATCACCGTATGTGTTGTGACCCGAATATGTGCTCAAGCTTTGCCAAGATTAGCATGAGTAATGAAATATTAGGTTCGAGATGTTATTTGGCTCTAGTTATGTTCGCACATTCCGTCAATAGTTTTGTGCGGGTTATTTTATTACGTCAATGAATTAAGCGTACCGCAATTAGTAAACGTGTAAGGTACTTAAATTTCAAATAGATTTAATGTTGTTGTTGCTAAATTTTGTAGCGATTCGTAGTGGTTTCAGGAAGGCGCTGGTAATTTAACATGAACTCTACTGCGAAAGCAAGCATCCAGTCATTTTTTAAGGAAAACACGGGATACTTTATTAACTCTTAGCTTACTCAAGGTCACGGAAATAATCAATACTAGACGGCAAATGAAAAATAATATGCTATTAAATTAACACTCTTTTGCTAATCTTACAATTGTTAAAATTATATGGCATATACCTAGTAAATTTACAATACAAAGATAGTGCGTGAAATCGCAGCGATTTTCCGTACCGAACCAATCAGCTGATCAATGAAAACCTCATATTTCGCAAATCATAGGCATTTCAGCAAATACAGGATTGCAACTTTTATGAAAAGGAAACATATTACAAACTAGCATTTGCCCGCGGCTTCGTCCGCGTGGAATTCGATTATCGCGCGCTGTTCCCTCGGGAAATCTGAATGTTTCAGGAGTTTATGGGCGGTGGTTATCTCTCACCATCAGGAGACCCACTTGCTCGTTTGCCATCTAGTCGAGTAAAAAAAAAAAAGTAGCTTATGTCTAACAACTCTATGCCAAAAAAAACTTCGATCCATCGTTCCGTTTCGACGTGAAAGACGGACAAACATACAAACACACACACATTCGCATTTTTAATATTAGTATTGATTCACGATTGCATACTTATTATATCGCCCTTTTTACCACAACATCGAAACCGGGACCGGGACGTCCTTTTCTCTTATCCCTGGTGTCGAAAGGAGGTCGTCAATCAGAATGATTATAGTTTTGACTCAAGAACTCACAGGGACGAGTCCGGATTACCATACAAAGCTCTTGCTGAGACACCTTTATTATGCAGGCGCGTTTTATGACCTACGGAGATAAATAAAAACTGATGGATGACACAAGAATATTAATAGTACCTATGCTAAAAAAAAATTATCGTATTACTATGTGAGCAAACTAGAAACTACAATGAAAATATGTACAAACGATCGGCAAAGATCTAAATGAATTTATACTAGCGTCAATTATCGCAAAAGTAAATTTTCTTTAAAACTGCTTTTGGTTAAAGAACTTTCACGATTATTATAATGAAGCCACGAAGATGTAATCAAAATTTAATCAACGCAGCAGAGTTGATGTTAAGTTTAGTCAAGACACTATCACAAAGCCCGTCAAGTTTTGATTAATTTCATTACTAACTTAGTCGACTGTGCCCTGTGTAATTTACCTAAACATGTATATTGAGTTTAGGGCGAAAGCTCACAACTGCGGCTCTGGCACGCAACATAATGACACTAGCAAATGCAATGAACGTATTACAGAAAAAGTTGCTGGAGTGGATCGGTTGATTTAGGAGGCCTAACTCACTTGATGCAACCCTTGGGTCACTGATATAGTTGAATCAGCGAAGTGGAAAGTGAAGGAAGCGAAGTTCCGTCCCATTCCACTCGCGAGGACGACGCCAGGAAGTGGCTAGATCCCAACTCCGAGAAGCCATGAACCTTCTGAAGAGACAATTTGTTCCGTATAATGTGACATTAGCGCACTATAATGCGATACTTCCGAAAAGATTTCCATTGTCTTATGGAAAACAATATTGCTGTCAAAACGTACTAACATAGATTACCAAGAGAGGTCAACCAACTAACGGGTAAATTGATTCAATATTTATTAATTTTATTCCTAAAAGTATGTACCTTACAGAACGATTAAATTAAACTTAAGTAACTAATAGTGTCATACTTGGAGGTGCTCGGATTATCAATAAATACAATACAATTTGAATTTAGATCAAGCCAACAAAACTTTTCACGAAAACCGTGGGTATCTAAGGATTACTACTTTATGATAATCATGTCATGACGAATGCAACTTTTCGATATGATATTGTAATAACTGTAAGTTAAAAACCTAATTCTTAAACATATTATGCATATATACCTTTACTGGCATTCAAGCCTTGCCAGTTCAGAGTTCAAAGCGGTTTATTCATTCACAATGGCATATTGCGCAAGGAACTAAATGAAACCAAACTAAAACTAGGTTTTAGCGGCGTAGTTTCAAATTAGTTTACAGCTTCTTTGTTACATGGGAAACTTAGAAAAGCTAGTAACGTTAACAAAGACTTTGTAATAATATTAAAAAGCAACTTAGAAATGCGTAACAAAAACAACGTAAAAAAATCAACAGACCGCTAAAGAACCGAAACCTTAAATGCTAATGCTAACACAGTTAACGGTTTAACACACGATAGATTACACAAGCAATCGACGGGAGCATAAAACAAAATTACATAAGAGGCTGGGCAAGGGCTTTGAAAGCCCGTCTAGCACGCTCTCGACGGACGAGTTATTGAGCTTAGATAGTTGTAATGTTGCGATAGAGTTACGTTAAGTGATTTGTGATCTATCTTGGCTGTGACAACACCTATATCCTTAGAAAGGTACGAAAGGCACCCGACAAATAAATTCTGAGCATCATACATTATAAGAACTGAAGTTATGAGTTGAGAAAAGTGAATTCAGATAGTCTAAATTTTATTTATAATAAATAACCAACTATATTAAAAAGAAAAAGCATTATGAAAAGACAATAGGACGCTTGAACTTCCTTCGCACCCAAATTGAATCAAGGTTTTTTTTGAAGACCACTAATACTGGTTCAAATAGATTTTATACTATTTTTAATTGGAAAAAGCCGTTGGTACTTACCAAACCCTTCCCACCGCAGGTGTAAGCAAGCAAGTCACTGAGATGAACATGAAACCAACATATCGTAAAAACATAGTAAATACAAAGTATGACACGACAGTCATTCGTCGAAGCCTGCAATTTGGGTCACCGACGATGCAGATTCTGTGTTCGATGCAGAAAGGGCGAGATAAGAGGGTTCCAACTAGGGTACGAACGATCGATCTCAACACTGATTGATACTTGAAAGAGAACTATCTGAAAATGAAACCACAGTAGTAAGTTTCGAGCTAGAAAAAATATAAAATGGTACAAAACGGCAAAGTAAAAAACGAATGAGATAACGATGAGGTTAAACTATCAGTTGTTTTGAATGTAGAAATAAGGAGAAAACTAAATAATAATAATCAGTTAAGATTTGTGATAATAAAATACGTCGTTTCAATGTTTAACTAACTTATTTAAGTGACATTGGAAGCTTTATTAAAATCCAGTTCTTAATGAATATATTCAATCGCTAGTGAAAATGCCCTTTAAAGTACCTTGAATCCTTTTGGTATTTCATTATTTTCATCTCGCACACGCTTTACGATTAAGTAATAAACAGTTTTTAAAATAGCTACATTAACTTTAACGACTTACCGTGGAATAAAACTGTAAGTGGCTAGGAGTTTAACGTGAATTCCCCATATTACGTGTAGCAGACTCATCTCCAGTGAAACATATATCTTATAGTTTAGGTATTATGCCGTACTAATAATAATACTCAGTCATCAAGTGCTCGAGTTAATAGCATTATTTCTAAAAGGATATGTGAAGCAAACATGGTTAACAAGAGCCCCTTGTGTTTGCGAAATGAGCGTTAAACTCAAGCGCATCTGGCCCTGTGCTAAGAAAAGCAAAATTCGAACTTAGTATCTTGCCGTCCCACTGACGCTTATATTATTTAATACGAGAGTGAGAGGGACGATACGATACGAACCTCGATTTTCGAATTTCATAATGGCCCCTGTTTATCTCGCTATCAGCCTGCGCCGGCGCAGATCTGTCTGTAGAAGTTAATTTAATATACTTAATTGAACGGCTCCTCTTCTCACGATACCAGCCTCCATCCCGCTATCAAGTTGGGAAATTGCTTCGCTTTGAATGCCGCCATTGACGTTTTTGCCGAAGAATTCACACTGATCTTTTGACAGCGTAATGCAACAATATTTTGAGACTAATCACCACTTAGTAACAAAATAGATCCATTGTTTCAATCTGAAATAGAGTTACTTAGCCATGCATTGAGATTTAACTACCAACGCAAAATATGTTTATGATAATTCTGGGACACGACCAGACAGCCCTGCAGTGGAAGCATCAGATCACTGCTTGAATTTTAATTTTGAAATACACAAGGGCTAACCAACAATATTAAAGCAACGTCAAACAGTCGTGGCATTCTTATTGCGCCATGCCTCTTCCTATCGGTTGGTTTGTCACGATCAGTATTCAAGGAACAGCAATGCCTATCAGATACGAATAAGAATGATGTATTGTAAAATGTAGCTTCGCCAAAAGTGTACCAACTTTGCATTCGGTTTGCAAATCTGTATCTATGAATATTCGAAGGTGAATTTGATTAATTTGCACCCGTTGCTTTTACGGTCAGGCTATGTAATGCGTCGATTGACCGCAGCATAAAGCAACGAAGCGATCAATTGGAAAATCAGAAGGGTTATTCGCGTGAACCTTGGCATCCCTTTATAGCAACATCGAGGCCGTATACTTTCATGCCCATTAGATATCTATTATAACCGTTTTCCTTTTAACCTTTTTTTTACTGCAGAAGCATTATTATTATGGTGAAGCTTGAAAGGTCTAAGGAAATTAAAAACTCACAACATTGTTTATCTTATCCCGTGAGAAAACACTCTCGAAACAGGATAAGGGAAAAAGGTGTTTGTTTACATTTTTTCTAGCGCAACTCCCACTCATATCCACTCCAAAACAGGCTCTACGTTATCTGTCTGTAGTGTATCTGTCATCATTTCAATAGAATCGAGTAGTCTGTCTCTTTCGGACGTGGCATTTTACGCCAGTAACGTGTTCTGTTTTGAATAGGTCTGGTCTGTTGCGAGCGTAGATGAATTTGAAGTTTTAAAACAGTTATTTTACCATGAAAGCTTTAAGGTTTTATTTCAACTGTGTGATTCCATCGTAATGGTTACATAGGTGAAGCAGTCAGTTGGAAATGTTGGTACTACGTTGGTGTTATCGTCCCTTGTATCCGGAGTGTCGCTCGGGTGAGCACGGTGCACCTGTCGCCATTATAGGAGCTTAGCAAGTTCAACAGGAACTTTTCGCTTGCGGAAAATCAAACTTTGTCAATGTTCTCGTTAGGTCTACATTTCAGCGTGTTCATTTGATTAGCTAACTAAAACAAAGCAGGTTTCTGAAAGGTATTGCTAACAAAGGCTCTCATTTTATATTTGTATTTAAAGTTCTTGCTTTTTGGATAAAAGTTTATTGACAATGTAACGATATATTAAGCACAATCGTAACTGATCTAATCAGTTATAATGCAGAAGATAACCCAATTTCCTGATTAGATAGAAACATTCCGTCTATTTTCAGATTGGAAAATAAACCCAATAGTCAGTCAGATACAATAACATTCCAAAGTGTGTTTTAAACGATTTATGTTTAAGCGTTCAGTCTGGCAATCATAAAAGAATCATATAAAAAATAAACGTCATCTCAAAGCAATCTCAAATCTAGATATATTGATAACTCCAGATAATTACCACTTTCATCCACGTAATGGCCTTGGAAAACTAAGCGATTTCAAATGACACAAACACGAAGTTTGTTGAACTGAAGTTTCTCTGCTAATTTGCGCTAGGCTGAGTGGGCGCAGTTATAGTACGATAATATACGATCGATATAAGTAATAAGGAAGTATCATCCCGTCCTGAGTCACTACCGCTGCGTAAACCGCTCAACGCGTGTGGAATGCGTTTTAAGAACTCGAATCCCATAAAACCTGTTGTAGTTGTAGCACAATCATGTTTTCGTAACCTATTTTTACACCCAAAATATCTTAAATTTAATGCTAAAAGTATTAAATGCATAACAAACAAAGTACGGGACTTGGTTGTTAATGTTATTAAACTTGGATTAAATCTGGTTCGAAGGACCAGCCTATTAGTAATCCCTTTAAGCCGGATACATGTTTTACCAGAAACTCAATCTACCTAAGGAAATGAATCAAAAGAAGCCTGGCATTCAAATATAAGTCATCACGATTAAGGTAAGTAGGTACACAATACCTTATTAAGTCATTCCTCGTAATTTGATAACATCAAGAAAAGACCTTGGGAATGACATCATCGTGTAAACTGTTTAAGTAATATTAATTAACTTAGCAGATCCTCTAACCCGTGGCAATTAAGCTATGGGGCCATGTTCACATAGCGTAAAAATCCATTGTATTCAGTCTCACACTCTTGGGCTTGGTCATGGTTCAATAAAATATAGTTCTTTTGTTGTCGCGTTCTTATACGCCAATATAAAAAAGTTGTGAAATTTCTGAAACCATAAACCAGCTATATCAACATTAGAAGCGGTAATTTAATTAGAGTTGTTTAAGATTGTTTCCGCTTTCGCTGGCTTTTATCTTTCACGGGAAGCGTATGCGCGTTTTATAACACATCATCGATATAAATATCTAGAAAACTTGTCAAATGCTTTCTCTTGGTGACAGCTACACGTGAAGTTTGTCATGACAAGTGGATTTTGCACGAGATGTCAAATTAGAACCTCAGTCACACTCTCGCAATCGTTTTTTCATAAAACGCTAGCGACAGTCGAGTTGTCCTCCAGCAGTCTTCATCGATCGTTACAATTGCAACTTTTTCATCCCACACCATCTCATCAACTTGATATTTTTATCTTAGATCTTAATTAAACAAAACACTCTCTCCTGTCATTCAGTTATCACACACTATATGGTCGTTTACTGGCCGCCTAAACATGTGGCAACGTTTATGTATGTCAGTACCTCTGGTTTGCTAAGTGGCGATTGCAGGCTTGTAAGTATAACTGGTAGGTAGGAGTAGTGATGAGTTTGAAGGAAATTAGCATATTTCGTCCAAATCGTACCTAAACTCTACCAAATTACATCTAAATCGGTACAGCGGTTAACGACTAACGAGATAGATTAACAGACACGAGTTACTTTCGCATTTTCAATACTAGTCAGGATAGTGTAGGAGTGATGAGGTCCTGTAAGACCTTTTGGATCTCGGGGTCAAAGGCTGGCCATAGATCGTAAAGCATGGCTTAATCTGGTGTTAGAGACCAAGACCAAGACCCATTTTCAGGGTCGCTGCGCACTGATAGTAAGTAAGTAAGTAAGAATTACTTGTAAATATCGAAGCTAATGCGACTTTACTAGATATAATTAAAAGAAAAATAAAACTGGCAAGAAATAAAAAAAATAATTAAATTAGTGTGAAAGTTGATAGGATTAGTGTGAAAGTGACTGGGGGGTACTTTAAGACTAAACAAGGTAATTTGAATGTATCTGCGTATCATCAAGCTATTTGCATAACAATTAATTACCTAAAGTGGTGTGTGTAGTGTACTAACAATTACGTATCCAGCAGCTACTAACAAGGCAACAACATGGCCTAAATACCTGCCTACAATAGCAACTAGACTACGAAATTGGGTATAGCCTCAGTTCAAGGCTCCGTTTCCACCAGAGATTTGCGATGTGTTGCGAGGAATGCTTTTCATGATTTTATACCAATAAAGATGCTTCATTGACCTTGCCTCGCTCCGCTCAGCTGTTTCCACTAGAGATGTGCTGTGCGAAGATAGGTAAATGAAGCGTTTCTATTGGTTCATGAAAAACACATTCCTCGCAACACATTCTCGCACATCTTTGGTGGAAACGCAGCGTAACGCTACCAAGGGAAATTAACTATGCAAGCTTTTTTTTCTGGAATCATTTTATATTAGATAATAACTGAAAGTTTCTTAAGGCGCGTTTTTGTTGGCAATGATGGTCATTCCGAAAGCGCTGGTAGTTTATAAATGACGTGTAAAAGAGCCCATTGCGGCCTACTAACTGAATAAATGATTTTAATTTGAATTTTGAAATTTATTTTGATATGACATAGACAGAGGGACCTGCTCCGAACTGAACCAAGCCGCTGGGCTATATGGTCGTCCAAAAGATGCAACCTTTGTTTGCTTATGTGTTTTATGTAGGGGTAATATCTACAAACTAAAATTCTTTTACCGATGGAGATCACACTATCCCTGATGGATATTGGCTTATTTTTATCCCGGAAAAGCGCCAAGTTCCCGCAGTAAACAGACTAATTTGCAGACAGCAGCTAGTCAAGCTTCTGTAGATTTGTCAGCGCAGACAGACAGTTCGACATCTCTTTCACACATCGCCCACTCGATGTGGCAGCCAAAATAAAAGCTAAAAACGTTTTACAACTGCCTCGTTACGGTGGCGGCGCCATGGCTGTAAAATATTCCACTTATGGCGTTCATAATGGACATGGGTGAAAATTTACCAAATGTGTTGTATAGTTTCTCTTGTGACGCAATTATGAACGAGGGTGTGTCTAACATCAACCTACTTAACCTTTTCTGTGACACCAATAAGATCTGCATTGAGGTAACATAAATAGGTATACGGTCAGCTAAATAAGGGGTCTATCAATTTTTAAACACTCAATCCATTTTTCCTATCAAATGAATATGTCGCTTAAGGAGAATTTTTATTATTGCAAAAGATAATTAACTTTAGGTTTAGGGAGGTACACTCACAGGGTAGACTTGACGTATCGTGCCGTCTCGCTCACGCTATTTAATTCACCATCCCTACATTAAATTCAATTGGTACATTGCGATTTGCGAGGATTTGCGACGCCGTAAAGCAAACGAATTTGAAGTGGTCAATTGAGCACTGATTTACTATGAAAAAACTGGTTTACTTACTAGCCGTCATTTTTGTGTTAATTAGCTTTAAATGAAAACCCTCGACAAGTTTTTAGAGACGTCAACGACGAACCCAAATATGTAGGTTTCGTATATGTTAGATCTTTCACGTCAATAGAGATACGAAATAAGTGTTTTTTCACACAATGTTTAAAAAAAACATACAAAATGAAGTATTCATTTTTTTCTAAATCCGTTAGACAAAAATGGAGATAAAAGATTGGAGAACTGATAGCCGTTTGACTTTTAGTTCTATCTATAGTGCAAAATTAGGAGATATGATTCACAACTTGTCAAAAATCGATGAAAATCTCGGGTACCCCCTTAATATCAACAAACATTTACATTGTTTACTTCTAAATTAATATACTTAAACCAAATTTCAAATTACTAGCTATTAAATTCAGTAAACAGTATTACAAATCCATTCAATTCACTAATTAGTTACCAAGCTAGCGCAGCTGCTGTAAACTCAGTTATGCTTTGTTAACAGACATTAAATTAACTTAGTTTGCACACCCACCCTCACCCCAGTCCTTTGACTAGCTACCTACATGAACCTATGTACCTATAGACTACACTAGACTAATAACCCCTCTAGCGGGAAGTAAAAACAAGGTGCCGGCAGGTTGAGTTTTAATAGTTGGACTATGTGTAATAAGTTTAACCATACAGGCTGTCTGGCAATAATATAGCTATTTTTACAATACAAATATTCTTTATTGATCACCAAAAGCAGTAATGACAATACAAAAATAAAAAATCTACACTACTTTTTGTCTACTATTGGTCTTAGATACCCAAACCCAGGGTTAGAAATAATTAAAAGTAAAAAAAAATTTATTGATTTTCAAAAGGATTGTGATCTTTTCATGCTTACAACTATATTTTTTCGTAAAACAATTGTTTTACTTTCTCGTTTTTAGATACAATAAAAATGACGCCCAAAAAGTGTACTCAACCGCTTGCATTCCATGCACTTCTTGTTTGTTACATTACAAGTACAAGGGGTTCTAAGATTTTTTATTACTTCACTTAACAAATTTGTTTGTAGCTGTGCCACCAATAAACATACACATTTTGTTTTTTTTTTTCATACTTTTATATAAAGCTTTTGCACACTGAGTTTTTTTAAACGCGCCATGGACGCGCGTTGGTATTGATACAAACGCGATACGCACGCAAGCTATAGTAGATTATAGTACTCGACCTCCCTATTTGTTTGACCATAAATCACAGACTGAGCTGACTGAAAAATAACATACCTATATAGATGGCTTTTTGGACATAATAATATGTGGTCACTTTTTAAAGCTCACATGTCATTTCTGTTTTTCTTATCATGAGTACTGTGAGTAGTCCTGTGTGCAGGTAGGTATATAGTCACCAGCACCGTATATCTGTCACAACAAGCGTGCATAAATATCTGATACAACTTATTTCTAGGGCCAGAAGGATGTGTCAGATATTTTTGTCTGCTCCTCTGTGGCAGATATTAATGCTGGTGACTGTACTTATGCTTAGTGAGTGATGTATATTGATGCTAGATAGTGAGTATTTGACTTGAGTAACCCAGGCACCTTGAATATGTGCTAAAAATTTTAATTATTATGTTTTAGGTGGTATATTCTTGTAGTAATTAGTAAAGGAAAATAATGAAGTAGGTATGTACTACTACAAAATAACCAGAAGAATACTTGAGGTGTGGAATACTTGACCAAGGAACAGCTAGATACAGGCACCTATCAGTTGCTTGCAACTGCCTGCCTGATAATTTATATAATAATAATAATATGTAGTCACCTACATGAATATCTGAAGCAGCCGTGTATGCAAAAATATCTGACACACCCTATCTACTGGCCCTAGAAATAGTCATATCAGATTATTCATGCACACTTTGTTTTTGTGGTATCAGATGATGACTGAACCTATGGTAGGTATCTATTTATAACTAGGTTTTGCCCGCGACTTCGCCCGCGTGGAATTCGGTTATCGCGCGCTATTCCCTCGGGACCTGTGCATTTTTTCAGGAAAAAAGTAGCCATGTCACATTCTGACCCATAAACTATCTCTATGCCAAAAATCACGTCGAATTTATAATATAAAGACGGACAAACATACAGACAAACACACACACTTTCGCATTTATAATATTAGTATGGATTATCCGAATTCTGTGTTGCTGAATAAATTTGATAATAATATGATGACGCTGATAACCCAAGATAAACAGAGGCTATCAAAAATTTGCACTGAAAAATCCCAGCAGAGGGCTACTCCGAAACTAGAAGTTCGGGTCGTGCGGTCCCTCTCGATCTCGTATTAAATAGTGTAAGTGTCAGAGACCGCACACCACGAACTTCGAGTTTCAAGTTTCGAAGTAGCCCTGCTGAACATTATGTTGAAGACACTTACGTTATGAAATATTAAATTTAAAACCTGTATCACTCGACCGCCGGAATACAAGCCTTCTTCCAATATTCATTAATACATCTCGATTTAAATTTAGATATAATAATAATCATTTGGAATAATGAGAGTATCGTATGATCGCAGAAGCACGGCTGACCGCTTTCGATAAAAAAAAACTTGCCGACGGATGAATTGATATCGTGACACCAATAAGAATTTATAGCGTACCTACCTGGTAAATAAGAATAATTTTACAGGAACATACTATCGTTATCTTATAGATAATAGTGGCAAACTGCAATGCATTTCTTGTAGGTGTTTATTTTGATTCGTAGAAAGCAAACCGTTATCGCATCGCTGCCGCTGCCGCTTTTGTAACCGATCGATTCACCGAATCGTATCTAGTACCGGCATCGGCGTCGACAAACAAAACAAAAATAACATAATCACGCCCGTAACTCTTCCAATATACTACCGATGACATAAACAGCGCGAGAAATGAAATAATAAACCCAAATACCACACAAATGCAACAAGATTTATTTATAAATGCAACTTACCAGCAACAACTGTATCACTCAAGTCAAATTTCACTGGTTTTGGAAACTCTCTCAGCTTGCGTCCACTAAGTTTTAATTCACCACTCAAGTAAGCATCTTCTAGAATTCTTTCTAATGATTTTGTTAACTGACTGTGAATATTACTTTGACCGTTCATATTTACATTCACACACGGCCCTAACACGGCCATATTCCTTCAAACTAAAACCCAACTGACAAAGAAATGTGTTGTCTCTGGTCTGGTATTACAATCGCACCAACATAATGTCAAATCCTAAGATACGCCTCACTTCATGCTAAAGAAGTTAAAGTAGAGTTTACACCGTAAAATCCGCCATGTCATGAAATTCCCAGGCATATCGTGAAATGGCGCCATTTCATGAATTGGCTCGAGGACATCCGCCATATCGTTCAAAACTTACCGTTTGATGATTTGAAAGAAAAAGAAAGAAAATACATTTATTCACAACACAAGACGCAACAATAGCATTAAGTACAAATATATTTGCCTAGTGACGTTTAGGCAGATCATGAAATTCCTAGGCATATCATAAAACGCTGCCATTTCATGATTTGGCTAGTTTAGGCAGATCATGAAATTCCTAGGCATATCATGAAACGCCGCCATTTCATGATTTGGCTAGTTTGGGCAGATCATGAAAAACCTAGGCATATCATAAAACGCTGCCATATCGTTTCTGGCACTTCACCGGCCACTACCGCGGCACGCTCGCTTCGCTCGCTCGGCTCGTGCGTAGTGGTCACAATTAATACTAACGACTCCTCGCTTCGCTCGTCGTACTAATTTTTTTCTTTCTTTCAGCATATCACGATATGCCCGGTATAAAGCTAGGAATATCGTCGAATGCGTTGCTTTAATCGATCTGCCGTATTGTTTCTCAAGCACATCGTGATATGCCTGGACAACTTTTAGGCATATCATGAAATGGCACCATTTCATGATGTGCCTAGGAATTTCGTGATCTGGCGAATTTTACGATCGGCCGCCGATATATATATTTAAAATCGCAATCGCGTGGTAACTATCTATACCAGAGGATTGAAATTTGGCATGTACCACAATATTGTGATAGTAATGTATTTGTGATTTTTTTTATAAATATTTAAATACACTAGGTTCTTAATAATAATAATTCCAAATAAAAGTAGTGTTAAAGTGGGGTGTTCTCTATTTAAATTAACGATGAAAGAATCCGAAAATGCTAATTTTGTTTTATCAGTACCATGACAAAAAGTCGGCGTATTAATTGGTTACCACTAACACTAGTTTCAAGTTTGTACAAACTATACTAACAATAATATGGATCCTTGGTCTAAAATAATTTATTATTATTATTATATGTATCGTGAAATGGCGCCATTTCATTAATTGGCTAAGGGGCATCTGCTATATCGTTCAGAATTCACAGTCCAATGATTTGCCTAGTGACGTTTAGGCAGATCATTAAATTCCTAGGTATATCATGAAACGCCGACATTTCATGATTTGGCCAGTTTAGGCAGATCATGAAATTCCTAGGCTTATCATGAAAAGTCGCCATATCGGTTTTGGCACTTCACCGGCCGCTCTCGCGGCACGCTCGCTTCGCTCGCTCGGCTCTTGCGTTGTGGTCACAATTCATACTAACAACCACTCCTCGCTTCGCTCGTCGCACCTAATTTTTTCGCATCTAATCGATCTGCCGCATAGTTCTTCAGGCACATCGTGATATGCCTAACCAATATTTAGGCATATCATGAAATAACATCATTTCACGATATGCCTAGGAATTTCGTGATCTGGCGGATTTTTGGCCAGTAGAGTGGTCATTATGTTAATTTTTTGGTACTACATATCTGTAAAAATCATACGTGTGTTCTGGCTTGATTGTCTATGACCGAAAAGCCAGGAAAAGCGCTACTGCATGTGTCATAGTTGCCACAATCTACATAAAATGCTGATTGACAGCTGTCTGGGTAACCTCAAAATTAAACTCGGTCCATAGAAATATTCTGTGATATTTTATTTAAGTTATCAGTTAAAAAATGACTATCTTAAACGTTTTGAAATTCGCAAATGCAGTTAAAAGTGCACACAAACCGAGTCACACCCAAATTGAGGTAAACCTGAATTGCTATAAAAGTTAAAATTCCTCGCACTTGCTATTAGATTTTTACGTAATTCTCAGCTTTTAGCTGTAAGTTTAATGTAAAATTACTATCAAAAAATTTAATTATGTTTGATACCACTAGTTGAATCGTACTATTGCCACTCTGCTTATAAATTTCAACCATCGAGACTCTAGGCGTATCGATTTTTATGGTCTTTCGATCCCATGTGACTGGGAGATAATTGCGAATAATTTTTTTTTGCATACGAAGTAGAAAAACTAGCTTTATAAATTTTTTATGTTAATAACTATAATTTTTCATTAATTAAAAAGGTTTTTTTTTTATTACTTAAGTACTATCCTGTAGAAAACAATGAAAATATATAGAAATACCAAATTAATTTGCCACTAAAATAATTTAAGTTGTTTTTCATTTTGGTTTTTTTTTTCTCCAACTTTATAAAAAAAATTATTTTTAAGTACATAGAAATTGAGACAACTTTTAAATAAATAATTTATAGGAGTCCCCATAGGCAAGGTTCCCAACCTTATTTCCCTATAGATAGTTCTCCAAGCGTTTCAACCGCTGATATCAGTATCAGTTAAGGTGTCTTCTTAACCTCTTGTATGCTTGAGTGCAGATCTGCACCAAATTTAAAGCTATCTTTTTCCATTTTATTTTTAATTTTTAAAATCGCTCTTAATTGGGACAAACAAGACTAGAATGCAGGTTTTTTTTTTTATTTAGCATACGAGAGGTTAACTGTAAATTTCATGTGTTTTAATTGACTTGAATTTAATTTGATGTTGTAAAGTGTATTAAATAATTTGCAAATAGGTCTATCAATTTAAGACATTTAATATTATTTGATGCTTAATCTAATTTTAATGTGTGTAAACCTGAAAAGGAAGGGTTTGTTGAAACTATATTGGTACACCTATATCTGTATTTAACTATTACTTGAATTTCACACACAATAAATGATTATTATTATGCAATTACAATTCTTAAAAATGTCTTGCTTATGGTGGTCTCTCATTTCTTCAATATATGCGACAGGAAACTGATAGCCATTGAAACGCTCATATAAGTCTTCAGCCACTTTTACTTGGCTGACCCAGTACAGGATGACTCAGTTTCAGCTACCACCAATGATTTTATAATTATATTTTATATTTACTTTAAAATTTTGTCTTTTCAGTTTTTAAAAATGTTTATTGCTTTTACAGAAATTTTCATCATACGTCAAATATGCAGAACACAAGGCTTTGGAGAAAATTAGAAACATTGGTATCTCCGCTCATATAGACTCTGGAAAGACTACCCTCACGGAGCGAATATTGTTCTACACTGGCAGAATAGACTCCATGCATGAGGTAATTATTTTCCCTTTTTTTATAATAGGAAGGAAAAGAAAGTTCTTCACTGACGAAGTTCTAAATCTGGCCCTGTTACCAGTAATTTTTACTCTTTATGTCAGCAGTTCAGTTCATAATCTTTATATAACTTAACCTAACCAAAGTATAAATATTTGATGCTTGCAAACCTTAAAAATACCTCTAAAATTGATGTTATTTTTAAAAGAAGCATGTAAATTTAAACTTAAAATACTTACATAAAATAAAAAAATAAAAATAAAAAAACATTACCTACTTATTTATTTATTTCACCACATGCTTTGATTTGTGAATTCCCATGATCCATCGCAAGAACGCTCGCGATACGAATTTGAATATTATTTTGACTTGGGTTAAAAAAAATCATTACAGGTAAAAGGCAAAGACAATGTTGGAGCAGTCATGGACTCCATGGAGCTTGAGAGGCAACGAGGCATCACCATCCAGTCAGCAGCGACATACACCATTTGGAAGGACCATAACATCAACATCATAGACACACCGGGCCATGTAGACTTTACCGTTGAAGTTGAGAGAGCATTAAGAGTTTTGGACGGAGCTGTCTTGGTGTTGTGTGCTGTCGGGGGTGTCCAGAGTCAGACTTTAACTGTGAACAGACAGATGAAAAGATACAACGTGCCTTGCTTGGCTTTTATTAATAAGCTGGACAGATTGGGGGCCAATCCTGATAGGTATGTTTTATTGTTAACTGTTATCTGCGATTTCGTTTTTTTTTTATGTTAGAGAGGCCAGACAAACGAACTAGTGGTCACCTGATGGTAAGTGATCACCACTGTCCATAGACACCCACATCGCTTTAAGCAATGCCAGTGCGTTGTCGGCCCTGCAGAAATTTATACACACGCCTCTTAAAGGCACCCAGGTCGTAACTCGATGGGAAGACCCCAGCGGGAAGCTCGTTCCAGATTTTGCAAGTTCGTGGCAAAAAAGACCGCTTAAAACGCACTGTCGAAGACTGCCATTCATCAACATGATGTCGATGAAAAGAACGCTTACGACGGGCGAACGTTTGTGAAAAGTTCGTTTATCGCGTCTCATTTTCTGGGATAAAAACTATCCCATCTTTTGTTCAGGGTCTCAAACTATCTCCATGCCAAATTTCATTAAAATTGGTTCAGAGGTTTGTGTGTGAAGAGTTACTTTCGCGTTTATTAAGTAAGTAATAGGTGAGCCGTGGTGGCCTAGTAGTTTGACCTATCGTCTCTCAAACAGAGGGTCATGGTGGGTTCAAAACCCGGCTTGCAACTCTGAGTTTTCGAAATTCATGTGCTGAATTACATTTCAAATTCACCACGAGCTTTTCGGTGAAGGAAAACATCGTGAGGAAACCTGCACAAACTTGCGAAGCAATTCAATGGTGCATGTGAAGTTCCCAATCCGCACTGGGCCCGCGTGGGAACTATGGCCAAAGTCCTCTTGTTCTGAGAGGAGGCCTGTGCCCAGCAGTGTATATAGGCTGGGATGATAAATAATGATAATGATGAATAGGTGACCGAGCTTCACTCAGATTAAACCCGAAAGTTGTCATATTCCAGAGATAAGCCAAGTAAGATTGTTTCCGAAAACAACCACAAAATAAATTATGTAGAATAACACATATTTGATTTTGTTTGCTTACTTTCAGAGTACTAAAGCAAATGCGATCAAAAATGAACCACAATGCCGCATTCCTTCACCTTCCCATTGGTCTAGAGAAAGATTGTCAAGGCATCCTGGAGCTTATTGAGGAGCGAGCTGTATACTTCGATGGTGACTTTGGCGAGAAGGTCCGATATGACGAGGTGCCTAAAGACAGGAGGGCGGAAGTGCAAGAGAGGAGGCACGAGCTGATTGAGCATCTGTCAAATGTTGATGAGACTTTGGGTGAGTTTTTATCAAACTATCCTATTAAATAACGCAAACCACGCAACGCAAGTCACTCAAAGGGCTATGGAGAGGGCTATGCTCAGGGTTTCTCTGCAGGATAGAATCAGAAATGATGATATCCGCAGTGGAACTAAGGTTACCGACATAGCCCGAAGAATTGCGAAACTGAAGTGGCAGTGGGCGGGGCACATTGCTCGCAGGACTGATGGCCGATGGGGTCAAAAGGTTCTCGAATGGCGTCCGCGGACCGGGAGACGAGCTGTCGGTGGGCCTCCAACAAGATTAAGATCGCGGGGATCGCGGTGGATGTGAAAAACTTAAGACTATAAGAGGATCAGGATAAAATTCCAAAGATTTCAACGCTACAATTAGGGTTTTTCATTTGCAACAGTAATGAAATCCATGACATGATTTTTGGGAATTCTAATTAGAATTCTCATTTCAATCAAACCACGAATTATCCCTGGAATTCTCAATGGAAATAATGAAATATTCCCTGATAAAAAATAAGCTAAGTCTTTCTCTGCACCTAAAGTTATACCTAATGCCATCCACGAAGAAGCGTGATTTTTTCAAAATTAGACATTAATGACATTGTAATAAGAACCACGGCACGCGTCATCGTGAATTACTCTGTCTATATCTCCATACCAAATTTCATCTAAGCTGGTTAGCACTGATGGCCGATGGGGTCAAAAGGTTCTCGAATGGCGTCCGCGGGCCGTGAGACGAGCTATCGGTAGGCCTCCAACAAGAGCTCTTTCTTTCTTTCTTTCGGCTGACATGATGATGATGATGATGAAGATAGTTAAATTTAAATGTACCTACACATTGAGAAGTAACAGAGAGACAGTTACTTTTACTTTTCTTTTGTTAGTATAACGATAAGGCCGCCTATTGCTTACCGTGTAATTTTTTTCTCTGTGTATTTGTTTTCTGTATCGCTTACTATTTCTGGTGTACAATAAAGAGTCTTTGTATTGTATTGTATAATATGGAATTTTTTCAAATTCCAGGAGAACTATTCCTCGAAGAAAAAACACCAACCATTGCTGACATAAAGAAAGCAGTACGCAGCACGGCTCTAAAACGTACATTCACCCCAGTCTTGCTAGGAACAGCACTGAAGAACCGGGGCGTCCAACCACTCCTCGATGCCGTATTGGAATATCTACCACATCCCGGACAAGTGGAAAATACAGCTATACTCAACGAGGCAAATGGAGAGGGAGAAACGATAGTTTTGGATCCCGCTAGAGACGGAAAGAAACCTTTTGTGGGGCTGGCATTCAAATTAGAAGTGAGCAAGTTCGGACAGCTCACTTATTTGAGGTGCTACCAGGGTATGCTGAAGAGAGGTGACAATATATTCAATGTTAGGACTGGGAAAAAGGTATGACTTACATTAACTAACTTCATCTCAAGTGTGGCTTACAAACTTCACACACACCATTAAATTTCTTCACTGATGTGTGGCCCAGTGTGGGTAGAAATACCCTCGCTATGTTTTCGTTGCCGTAAAGTTATTGTATTGTAACTCTTTTCTTTAATGTACGTAAAACATATGAAAACAATACAAAGACTCTTTATTGTACACCAGAAATAGTAAGCAATACAGAAAACACATACACAGAGATGACAGAGAGAAAACAGAGAGAGATGTAAAATAAAAGGTGGTAAAATCTTTCCATTGTATGGTCAAGGACATTCACCAGCCACCATGGAACCTTTTCAAAGGAGAAGCCATTACAATTTTCCTTGTTAATTAATGCGATGTCACTATGACGTTTACTGTGAAATGGTTCCTTGGTGGGTCATGAAGTAAAATCCTTGACCATATTCTTCTTGTTTCTGATATCCTGTCAATCATTCAAAGGTTAACTGGAAGAGATCCCTTTAAGGGATAAGTTCGCCTTTGTACATCTTATTCTCCTGTTTTCTATTAATTTCATATGTTTTTAATTTTTATGTACGATAAAGAGTTTTACAATACAATACATTAGCTACAAATAGTCACAAATCTTTTTACTCCTATCTTTCTGTTGTTAAAGTAAAAGTTACCCTTTTTTCTACTTCTTATCTTATAATTTGCAGGTAAAAATTTCCCGTTTAGTGCGCATGCACTCTAGCAACATGGAAGAAGTATCGGAAGTGTTCGCGGGCGACATATTCGCGCTCTTCGGTGTAGATTGCGCGTCCGGTGATACGTTCGTTAACGACGGCAAGCTAGAACTGTCGATGGAGTCTATTCACGTGCCGGACCCCGTCGTTTCGATGGCTATACGGCCGAAGAATAGCAAAGATCGGGATAATTTCTCGAAGGCTGTTGCTAGGTTAGTTTGGAGATTATACAGAATGTACACTGCATCACTACAATTTTTTTAAGTCACGCATGTATTTATTAAACACAGAAAACTTACTGTGAAGTATCATTTTGTATATTTTTTCGATTTAGCCAAAAAGTTTATTACCAGAATGTTTCTATTGATGAACTGAGGCATCTGTGAAAGTTAACGTAGATAAAAAATAAGTTTTTGTTAAATATTTAATTTTTAATGCAAACTTTTTTTGCTGACTGTACTTTTTATGACTGTCTTTGCGTTGTCGTCCAAACTACATTTCTGTACCAAATTTCAAGTCGCTGCCATTAACCATTGAGGAGTTCCGTCTTGAGGAGACGATCCTGGCTAGACTATCAAGATACCACTACTAGATATTGTATGTTACCAAATTTATCTAGGTATGTCAAATTTCAAGTCAATCCGACCTCAGGAAGTGGAGCAAATTTAGCTTCCAAGATTTGACCCAAATAAACGGGGCAAGCTAAACAAAAACTTGTAATAAAAAATAAAAAAACGGTGTCGTTTGAAACTGATATGGCACGTTTTTGTTCAGTTTTTTTAAATATCAGTGTATTTTTCCACAGATTTACCAAAGAAGACCCCACATTCCAATTCCGCTACGATGGTGACAACAAGGAGACGATCGTGTCTGGTATGGGCGAGTTACATTTGGAGATATATGCGCAGAGGATGGAGAGGGAATACAACTGCCCCGTGGAACTGGGGAAGCCTAAGGTCGCTTTCAGGTATGGCGTACTGTGAATATGGCTGGCTAGGCCAAATTTACTTTTAACCCTTTCGTTCCGGATGACGAGTTAACTCGTCTTGTGCGATGTGCTCTCAGATCCGGTAGACGTGTAAACTCGTCTTAAAAAAAATGACATTACATCCTAGATTAGGGCAATCGACAGTCACTTGCACAACCGGACACATTGCTTCCTGTACTCTTAGTCTTGAGCCATATTTATTTGCTGCAGTTATGCAGTTAGTAATGTTGCCAACTAGTGAATAAACTTATTAGTGTACCCCAAGAATATTCGTTACGCATTTGTGTCTAAATACGTTTTGAACAAACAACATGGAGCAAAATAACTGTACCAAACCAACGAGTTATCTCGTCTACCGGTTCTGAAAAGTGTTTTACGTAGCCGAGTTAAGTCGTCTTTCGGACGTAAGAACATCATTTCTGTGAACGAGTTAACTCGCCTACAGGACTGACGAGCAGGTATCAATTCACTGAATATGGAAAATTGGGTAGATTTTGTGTATGGCTTTGCCGGAACGAAAGGGAATACTCTCCTACACGCGTGACAGTACAGTTGCCCAGCTGAGTTGTATGTATACGTGTAGGAGGACTTAATCCATACTAATATTATAAATGCGAAAGTGTGTTTGTGTGTTTGTATGTTTGTCCGTCTTTCACGTCGTAACGGAGCGACGGATCGACGTGATTTTTGGCATAGAGATAGTTCATGGGCCCGAGAGTGACATGGGCTACTTTTTATCCCGAATAAATGCACAGTTCACGGGGGAACAGCGCGCGATAACCGAATACCACGCGGGCGGAGCCGCGGGCAAAAGCTAGTTAATAACATAATAGGCGTCTTAATTCATAAAGGATAGTTGTGGGGTCGCCGTCATCGAAACCGATGAGGACTATATATACTGTGAATAAGGTCTCTATCGAACTTTAGAAAAGTTTCTATCCAATCTTTGTATTTATGTAATATACAATAACTTCTATTTATTTATTTACTAGCTTTTGCTCGCGGCCTCGCCCGCGTGGAATTCGGTTATCGCGCGCTGTTCCCTCGGGAACTGTGCAAATGCAAAATAAATTGCCTTCTCTCTTAGCTTCAGTAAACTTCCGTAAGCCGGTGAAATTACTGGCACTTGAGGTATTCCAACTTAGGCCTCTAGGTTGGCAACGCATCTGCAATACCCCTGGTGTTGCAGATGTTCATGGGCGGTGGTGATCTCTTACCACCAGGAGACCCACTTGCTCGTTTGCCTTCCAGTCGTATAAATAAATAGGTACTTAGTTGAGAAGGCAAGATAAATACTTACGAACTTGTCCGGCAAAATACGATGGGAAAATATTGACAAACTTTCGCATTTATAATACTAGTGTTTACCCGCGGCTTCGCACGCGTAAATCATTACATACAGTTCCCGTGGGAATTCCCTAAAATTACAGCAAGGTTTTCATTGACGTTACATTAAAAACAATCATGGTCAAATTTCATGACTAAGCCCAGCAGTTATTAGTTCGAGATTTTATCCCTATCCCGTGGGAACATCGGGATAAAAAATATCCTATGTTTTAATCCAGGTTATAAACCAACTTTTGACCAAATTTCATCCAAATCCGTCCAGCCGTTTTAGCGTGAAGGAGTAACAAACATACTTACTCACTCACATCCTCACTCACTCACAAACTTTCACTTTATATTAATAGTAGGAGTAGGATTAGTGGGAAATAGAAGTACATACATGCTGACCAGTGTAATTCGTCTGCAGAGAAACAATGATGTCGCCGTGCTCTTTTGACTATCTGCACAAGAAGCAGTCGGGCGGCGCCGGGCAGTTCGCGCGAGTCAGCGGCATCATGGAACCGCTGCCTCCTCACCAGAACACCAGTATGTATTGTCTATGGGTCTACTTTATTTCTTACTAGCTTATACCCGCGACTTCGTCTGCGCGGATCTAGGTTACCGCGCGGTAACCCCCTCTACCGGAATAAAAGGTATACTTTGTTGATCCTCGGGAACTACCTGTATACCAAATTTCGTCAAAATTGGTTCAGTGGTAGCGACTTGAAAGCGTAACAGACAGACAGAGTTACTTTCACATTTATAATATTAGTCTGGATAATTTTCTTATAAACTTCAATGGACATATCTATAGTTGGAGTGAGAAAAGTTTTTCCATGTCAAAGTCCTTATGAAATTGTCATAAAATTGATTTTTACTTGGCCTGTGTAAAAATGTTTTTCACTGCATGTATAATATCGCTTGCCTCCTATCCAAAAAAATTAAAATCTGTAGTCAAAATTTGCTTAGAAATGCTCAACTTCACGGGATTGTTATAAAATAAACCTGAACCAACCTAAATCCACACTAAAAAATCGTCTAAATAGTTTTAGTGCATATTGCATTTCAGATTTATGTACTTAGTGCTTTTTTGATCGTTTTTATTCAGAAATGTTCGTATTTAAATAATTTATTGAATCAGGCGTTACTTTGCGGAGGTCCATATCAATGAACTAAAAGAATTTCCTTGCAAGGTCGCGGGTGAGCAAGGAAATTCTTTTAGTTCATGTTCGTATTTATCGTGCTCTCTGAATTAATTTCAGTATCCATCGTACAGCCGTACATTTTTCATTTTGATATTTTATCCTATAAATAATAGTCTCCTGAGCCCTCGCGTTCCTTATAAAGGACCAATTAACACTAAAAATAACGGTCGAATGGACTTTATAAAGTACAAATTGTTCGTTGAATAAAGAATTTTAATATTGTTGAAAAAATGACCAAAATTACAAAGTTGGAGGACCACGTCTGTTAACAAAAGTTAGGACTCAAGAGGATAGAGTACCATGTTAGATATGAAAATGTCACTTATTTAATACAATAATTGATTGTCGCTTCAGGTACGGGTCCGATTGAGATCCGACTTTTCCCTATTTAAAATAATTTGCACTACATCTGTATATCAAATGAATCATTATTTATCAAAATTTTTAACCACGGGAATTTTCCTCAAAAGTGCTCTCACGAAGCTTTCTCGCAATCCCCCTAATCCCTCTAATAGGGATGTTGACAGTTGACACCACCAATCAACTGACGTACTTTTTATGAGCTGTCAAAACACAACTCTCCCATAGAGTTTCAATGGCAATAGCGACATATGACGTCATAACTCGCTATTGTTCGCCAATTACTTCTCATATTTCGTTTTCTAGTTATTTTTTACCGTACACCGGCAAAAACTACCTAGACACTGGCAAAATTGTCCACCAATGGATAGAGCCATATTTTTTTAAAGAAACAACAACTATAAATAGTTTATTTGTTTTAAAGCAACAAAAAATTTAATTTTACAGTAAATCGAAAATTAATCTGGTTTTCATGGCTAAAATAAACCTTTTTTTTACTGGATTTGTGCCTTCGAATTATTTTTTAATGGTTTCAACATCCCTATTCTCTTCCAGTGCTCGAGTTCATAGATGAGACAGTCGGCACCAACATCCCTAAGCAATTCGTCCCCGGCGTGGAGCGTGGCTTCCTCGACACGTGCCAGAAAGGTTACCTCACTGGGCACAAGATATCTGGTGTCAAGTTTCGGCTGCAAGATGGCGCGCATCACATCGTGGATTCTAGCGAACTGGCGTTCTTCTTGGCGGCGAAAGGAGCGGTCAAAGATGGTGAGGTTCTTTGTATTCTGTGGTACGGGTGTTGAGGGAATGATTGAACAGATTTCTGGGGAGTACAGAATCTGTTGTAGCTGACATCTGCAAAGATGAAGTAAACTAATTTTTTTTCATTCGACTGGAAGGCAAACGAGCAAGTGGGTCTCCTGGTGGTAAAAGATCACCACCGTCCATAAACATCTGCAACACCAAGGTATTGCAGATGCGTTGCCAACCTAGAGGCCTAAATTGGAATACCTCAAGTGCCAGTAATTTCACCGGCTGTCTTACTCTCCGCGCCGAAACACAACAGCGCAAGCACTGCTGCTTCACGGCAGGATTAGCGAGCAAGATGGTGGTAGCAATCCGGGCGGACCTTGCACAAGGTCCTACCACCTGCAAGTAACTTAATTGAATTATTTTTTGACCCCCATCCGACGCAAAAAGAAGGGTGTTTGACACCAATGTCTGTACGTCTGTTTCTGGCATCGTAGCTGTCAAACGAATGGGCCGATCTCAATGAGTTTTATCTAATGTGAAAGCGTGTTGCTTTGCAGTGGTTTTTAGCTATGTTTCATTACAAGCGGTTCAGCCATTTTCTAGATATTGAATTTTGTAATGATAATGTTGGGGGTTTTCTAATTTCTAAGTTAGTTTTATTCATATTTGGTACAAGCTTTTGTTTTACTTCGCCGCTTACATTTTATTTGTCAATCAAATTTTGCAAGTTAATTTTTGGTCCACTTTGATCAGATTGACATGAAATTTGAAATGTTGGTAGCAGGTAGGTTGCATGGCAATGCAAGTACAGTCAACAAAAACGTTTGTATTAAAAGTAAAATATTGACCTCAATTTCACACATGCTAATTGCAAATAAGGCCGATGATATTACAATCTTCATTAGATATGTGCTTAGATTTTATTAAAAAATTTACATTTTACTCCAAAAATTGTTGTCATTCCTAACTCCAAAAAAATCTTTTCAGTTTTCGAAGAAGGCGCTTGGCAAGTCCTAGAGCCCATCATGTACGTTGAAGTGACGATGCCGGAAGAGTTCCACGGCACTGTCATCGGGCAACTGAACAAGCGTGGTGGCATCATCACAGGCAACGAGGGATCGGAAGGCTGGACCACTGTGTACGCTGAAGTACCGCTGAATAACATGTTTGGATACGCCGGGGAACTAAGGTGAGTCTTTGGCCATCTGATTTATGTATTTAAATACTAGATTTTGCCCGCGGCTAAGCCCGCGTGGTATTCGGTTATCGCGCGCTGTTCCCTCGGGAACTGTGCATTTTCCGGGATAAAAACTAGCCTATGTCACTCTCGGGCCCATAAACTATCTCTTTGCCAAAAATCACGCCGATCCGTCGCTCCGTTACGGCGTGAAGATGGACAAACGCACAAACATACAAACATACTTTCGCATTTATAGTATTAGTATGGAATGGATATATGGTTATGTGCATGTTATGGCAGATACACTAGGGTGGTATGCACGTCAATGCATCCTACTGCTTTGCATAGTCTTAGAGTTTCTAGGGCTTGTACATTCAAAATAAAAAGACCTTTGTGCCGCTGACAATAAGACCAGTGTAAACATACGGTGTATTTAACATTACGGTTTACGCTATATTTTTAAAAATTTAGATATTGTACCATCAGCCAAATAAGTGGTCTATTAATTTTTAAACAAGTTCCTATCAAATAAATTTGTCGCTAAAGTCGAACTTTCAAGTTGACAGACACGTCTATTGGCATTATTGTTTTATGACGTGCAAACGATTATCAACTTTAGGGTGGTAGGCCACATATTTGGCTCACGGTACTTAGATTATTTTATATTCACGCTGCTCGTCCAATGCTAATCGGTAAAGTAACACCTAACGCAGGATTTTTAACCTTTTGGTTTTAACGGCACATTTCTCGTTCATCAAAGTTTCACACACCAGTGAAAAATAGCCAAGTGCGAGTTGGACTGCCGCGTAGAGTACCTAAACGGTTCCGTATAGTATACCCATAATATGTTTAACGTAATGGACAGCGGAGGCACAGAATAACCAATAGTACTACCGTACAGAAGGGACTCTCTCGAACAAAAGCCAAGTTTAGGTATAAATCGTTGTCTACTCTTACGACATGCACGCGAAATTGTAACTTATAATGTTACACGAGCGTTCATATTGCGTTGGGCACCGTTGACACGAAACAGGTTTGGCGCCAACAGCGCAGGGTTCCCACTCTCCGATGAATAAAGATAACAGTGGGTATTAATATGAATTAAATAAGCTATCTTTAATAAATAAGTAAATACACTTTAAAACTCTACGACTATAGGAGTTCATAACAGTCTTTTTTGGACCGTTTCAGCATTTTGCCAAAAAATAACAACAAACTTAGCGAGAAACAGTAACAAAAGTCAACAACAATAATAATAGAAATGAACAATGACAAATACAATGCAAAGAAAATGCAACGGGAACTCGACTCGTATACACGGCAGACGCACTCGTACCTACTGACAATGATACTGACAAGTACTGGCCACAAGAGGCACAAGATGGTTGCGGCCGCTTCCCAAATAGCCGCATTTACAAAATCTTGCAAGTTTTGTTTAAAAATTTAAAATATCTTAGTTCATTGTTATCGAATAATGAACCGCTGCAATTGCCGATTTATTTATGTATTTATTTATTTATTTATTTATTCCAAGAAAATAAAAAATCCGATAACATTGCGTCATTTAAAAAATAAATATTTTTCTATCGTATTCGATGGAGGCTATTTAACAGACACTGATATTGCTTAAATCTTAAAAAGAACAGTTTTAGATTTTCTTGATTATTTTGTTTCAAAACAGAAATTATTTTTAAAAAACATTTTGCGAACATAGTATGCGTAATTCGGAAAATTTTCAAATGTCACAGAACTCATCATAGGTGAAAAATACAATAAACGGCAACCCTTTGTCGCGAACCTCACGGTGAGGTCGCCGGCCGAACGTACCTAAACTGCGGAGTGTCCAACCCCTGGCGGAGGCTTATTAATAGGGTCTCGTTGATACTTTTTGTACGAAGCGCATACTCATCGCGATCGCGGCACACCTGAAAATATACGCGGCACACCGGTTGAAAACCTCTGACCTAAGGCCTGGATCAACAATTTACCTAACTTTTTTTACAGATCTGTAACACAAGGCAAAGGAGAGTTCAGTATGGAGTACAGCCGGTATTCCCCTTGTCTGCCCGACGTACAAGAACAGCTGATCAGGAAATATCAAGAAGAAATGGGCATTCTTCCCGACAAAAAGAAAAATAAAAACTAACCGCCTTTAGAATAATATACTTGTTTAGTTACTATTTTGTAAGAAATATAAATTTTTATTTATTAATTTGCATAGTTTTATTTTATTTGGAGTTTTACCTACTTGAATTGCTCCATTATTTTAATTTTGTCGAGTCACACAAATGTAGAGTACAATCCAGGAAACTGAATCACGTACCAGAGTGGAACTCTTGTGCTACTAATGTCATGATGACATCGCATACATCTTCCAAAGAAATCATAGCGAAATTGGTTATGCAAAGATTCCACCCTAGTACAGCCGAGTGCATAAACTTGTTTGTAAAAATTGATCAAAAATACCTGAGCACGTTTCTACGCCGTTAACAATAGTCGTGTTCAGTTATTTTTGATCAAAATTTTGCTCACAAGCTTATGTACATTTGATGTACATTTTTACAACGCCATCTATTTCAAACATTAGTAGCCGTAAGCAATGAATCTACACTGCCATTTAGTTTTGCCATTCGCCAATAGATGTCGCTTTAGGCAATTTAAAAGCAGCGCCATCTAACGCAATGCTATATACAACATTTTCACAGTAGGTTTATCTACTTTTCAATAGGTGTCGCTCAAATACACTATCATTTAGTTTTGCTACTCGCTAATAGATGTCGCTTTTGAATAACTTAAAACAGCGCCATCTAATACAATATTTTATACAACATTTTCATAGCTTCATCTAGGTGCTTTTCGTGTTGCTAAATTTAAGTTAGTTTACTGATCAATAGATGTCACTTATCGGGTATTTTTTTTTTCAATGAAATCAGCGAACCACATTTATAAAAACCCATTTATTCATAACACTCGACATGGTAATATCCAAAAACGTCATAACAAACTTTCCTCCAGCTCCAGGTACAAATAATTGGTTTCCGTTCATATAAAAGCCCGTCGAAATTGTTAGGGGTATCATAGTCGTATTTAGGGTCCTTTATTCGGTACCCGTTATTTTGGCTCCCAGTCTCACGCTCTCTTAATTCTCTCTTAACTCTCTAAATTTAATTTTATCGTTAAATAATATCTCTAAGATTTTACACTGAAATTTCGAACTATGACTGACCCCTAAATATTTCTATGTAGCTTAAAAATAGGAATAACTACTATAAAGTGTATCTATTTTGGAATCTACTTGGCTATAGGATTTTGATGGTTATATTTGAATACACAAAATATGTTAGTACGTAACTAAGCGATTGCCCGATATAATAAACAGGGTTTTTTTTTACATTGCGCGTTCATTATTTACTATGTAATTTTTGTACTGCTACATGTTTCTTATAATTGAAGGTTCGGATTAGGACGCTAAAAAAATATTGAAATAATTTTAAAACCATTATTTCTGTGCCTCTAGTGAATACTAAATACAAACTCGGAAAGTGCTACTTTTCAGGAGAGCTATTTTAAATTGGAAAAAATCTCAACCACTCACTTGCTTCGAATTTTGAGTTGAACTCTATTAATATGACAAATAAGAGCGTTGACAGGTAGCTCTAGTTACCAAAAGGATTAGTAAAAAAATATTTCAGCTTTTTTTGTTGAACTTTGGTAAAGAAATAGAGCAGTCTTTGAGACCATCAAAAATTTCGGGTTGATGGAACAAAAACAAATGCCACAAAAAATAACAACTATTTTACTTAAAGATTCGAGTTGTACCTATTAGTATTCACTAGATTCACAGATTTTTATGAAAACTTATTTATAACTTACTCTACATTTCATTGAAAATTATAAGTTCCCGCTCTTATAAAACAGTTCATTACAATTTGTTATTCTACCTCCGATTTTTTTCACGTTTAATTTTTGCAAGTTTGACTCTTCCTTGTACGATCGACACGTTAAATAAAACTCAGTTTGCCACCCGCAATATATATCACAAAAATCGCTTGTCGGATCGCTGATCGCGCATGGTCGTGGTAGAGCCATGGAAAACATTTTCACTGTTTATTTCTACCTCTATTTGTATGAAAAGTGAAGTACTTCACTTCTATATACCTAAGGGAAGCCTAAAAAAACTTAATATGTTCGTAATAATTGATTTTGTTTGAGCCATCAACCGGCCAGATTTACACGAATCAAGTACTCAATGAACGCTCTAATTTACTAATTTAACTAAAAACCTAAGGACTATGTTCTAATTACACAGTTTATGTTATGTATAAACGATTAATATTTTTCATACAAACATTATAATAGTCAAAAATTGTTTCATACAAATTTAAACTACTGGTGTCATATCACTATTGGCACTTGGTTTTTGGAGCTATAGTATGAGAGCTTTCGAAGTAGTTAGGTAGGTGCTTTATGTCCTACTGACAGAAGAAGATGAAGATATAGAAGAATGGAAGTGAGACTAAATTGTCTTTAATATCACACAACAATATGAAGATTTTAGGTATATAGTGGCTATAAACATTTAGGTAGGTATTAAAAAGTTACTGTTTCACTATTTTTAAACGTTTAAAGAAATAGGAAAAGAGCAACGCGATAGAGTAGGCATTGAAAAGGTAAAGTAAATAATTTTGAGGGTAGGTATTAGGTGTGGAGTGAGTTCATATGAAATTGGAACTCTATTTGATACTCTCCAAATGTCAGTTAATTGTTTTATGGTGACGTCATTAAAATCAAATAATTTTAAATCCATTTAATCAAATCATTTGATTTCAAAGGTAGGAAATTACATACAGTGTTCCTAAAAATATATTACAGATAGACATCGATATTTCGCGACCAAAAATGGTTTACCTACTTTAAAATTACATCTAAAAAATACTTACACATATGTACAACACGTATCTTATTTATTGAAGTTTGTTGTTTCTTAGCAACAAGAGACCTAAGACTTTGTTTATTCTGTCAAGAGAAAATTATTAAAACACGTATCTTGTCTCATATTGTTTGTACTTATTGTATGGTTGTGTAATTTGGTCTAAAAGCTCATTCAACTACTTTCTGCAACTGCAACTAGCACCTCCAATTGGTTATGGGCCCAGACCCAGAAGTTTAAATGAAATGGAGCTTTCTAAAATACAAATTGCCAAACTTGATGGCCACAATTGGATTTCATGGAAGTACCGGATGGCAGCCTTACTGAGAGGTATGGACGGGCTCATGGATATTGTGGAAGGCAAAATACAAAGGCCAGCTAGACCCGCAGAAGGAAGCGGTGACGCTGCAATTGAGTTGTACAACAAAAATTTACGTGATTTTGTGAAGTTAGAGAGTACAGCCTTGCTCTTGATAACTAATAATGTGACAGATGAGACGCTTGGCAAAGTAATAAGATTGTCCACTCCGAAAGAAGTTTGGGACGAACTCCAAAGATTATATGAGGGACCTAATGAGGGACGACTCTATGATATATGTTTGGACTTCTTCAAGCTTAAGAGAGATCCGTTAGATGACATGTCGACTCATGTATCGAAACTGAAAAACCTGTGGCACAGTCTGAAGGAAGAGTTACTCAAAGAAGAGAATGTAGAGTTACCTGAAGTTCTCTTGATTTGTAAGATCCTTGACACGCTGCCGGAAACTTATTTTTCGTTCAAGTCGAGTTGGCTGTTAATGTCAAAAAGGGACAGGACAGTAGAGAACATTACAGGCCAGTTGTGTGCACATGAAAAAGCGCTTAATGCTAAGATGGCTGATTCTGAATCAAGTGACACAGCGCTTTATGTGAAGGCAAACAAAAAGGTTGCTAAGGGATATGACCAAAGAGATCAAGTGACAAAGAAAAAGTACCAATGCTTCATTTGCAAGGAACTTGGTCATCTCAAAAAGGATTGCCCAAGAGTTGGGACAAAAGAGAAGGAAAACAAAGCTCAAAGTTCTAACATGATGTTATTGATGGTGAATTCAACAGATTCTGAGAATGTTCGTGATTTTTGGTATGTGGATAACGGGGCCACTCACCATGTGACCATGCGAGGAGATCTGTTTCAAGACTTTGAACGTTTTGATGAAGCTCACACAGTAACTACGGCTGATGGGAACGTGATTCAGGCTGTTGGTAAAGGCACAGTCCATCTAGAAGCCAAGTTTAAAGGACGGATTGAGAACCTCTTTTTGAGAGACGTTTGGTATGTTCCCCAGATTAGTAAGAACTTGTTTTCTGTGCTTAGTTCACAAGACAAAAACCCTACGAGCGTATTTGAGTCGCGGGTTACAAATTGTTCCATGAAGATCAATGGTAGAGTTGTTATAACAGGAACGAGGCAAAAATATGGCGGTTTGTATAAAATTGATTGCAAAGTCATACGCCCTGCTGTTTCAGTCAACTTAATTGAGCATGGAGATATGTTACAATTGTACCATGAACGTATGGGGCATCAAGATAAGAAACATGTCAAACGATTGATAGAGAAGGAACTAGGAGTAAAGACGACAAACAGTGGAGAACTATGCGAAGGTTGTATTTTCGGGAAAGCGCACAGGCAACCATTTGGTGTTCGCGAGAAAGCAACGAAACCTGGTGAGCGCATACACTCGGACGTCTGTGGTCCCTTCCCTGCTAGTGTATCAGGATATCGGTACTTCGTCTTGTTTAAGGATGAGTACACACGATACAGATGTGTGTATTTCCTCAAAAATAAGTCAAATTTGTATGAAAAGCTAAAACTTATGTTGTCCGAAGCAAGAAATGCTGGACATAATGTTAAAGAGCTTTTAAGCGACAATGGAGGCGAATACGACAACAAGAGAGTCCGAGATTTACTTGAACAAACAGGAATAAAGCAAAGGCTCATTATGCCGTACACCCCAGAGCAAAATGGATGTAGCGAAAGGGAAAACAGGACCCTGGTCGAATCTGCTAGAGCAATGATGCACGCGCATGAAGAGATTCCTCAGAAATTGTGGGCAGAGATGGTAAACACTGCTGTGTACATATTAAACAGGACAGGACCAACTTTAGTGGAACACAAGTCGCCTTATGAACTTTGGCTAAACAAAAAGCCTCAGATAAAGCACTTGAGGATAATTGGCTCGCCTTGCTATGCGCATGTACCAAAGCAGAGGAGAAAGAAACTGCAAAAGAAAGCTACACGTTGCATTTTGATTGGATACGACAATGATGACGGGTATAGACTTTGGGACCGAGAGAGAAATTCGCTGATCAGGTCTAGAGACGTCATTTTTAATGAGAAAACGCTGGAGTCTTCAATGAATGAACGAAACCTTGAGACGGTTTGCGATCAGGATAATGTGATTGAAGTGATTCCTGTTACAAAGAGTTTGGCGGATAGTGAGCAAACTGTTCCTCTTGAGCCCAATAACGAAAGGGTCGAAGAATCAGACAATGCTGATGTTAGCATTGATGAAGGGCATGTAAGTGTTGGAGAAGAGTTCCACGATGCTCAGAATATTCTACCTGAACAGTCTATTGAATCAGAGGGGAATATTACGGAAGAAGATAATGAAGATGGTTTAGATGATGTCATAGATGAAACTCAAGACTATGATGATCACGAAGATATGTTCCCGGAACAGAGGGTACTTCGAGACCGTTCTTCGTTACGCCCTCCAGATCGATTCAAAGACTTTATCATGAATACTATAATGGGATACAACGAACCAACGTCGCATAAGGATGCGATTAGAAGCCCGGAGAAAAATCTATGGGAGGAAGCCATGGACAGCGAGATGAACTCTTTACAAGAAAATTCCACGTGGAAGCTTGTAAGTCTACCTAAGGGACGAAAAGCAATACCATGCAAGTGGGTATTTCGAGTAAAAATGAATGCTGATGGCTCTATAGATAAATACAAAGCAAGACTGGTCATAAAAGGCTTTCATCAGAAAAAGGGGATTGACTATGAGCAAACATTTAGCCCGGTCACCAGAATGGGGACTGTTCGTACTGTGCTGAGTGTAGCAGCTAACGAAGGAATGGCTATGCTACAGTTTGATGTATCGACTGCCTTTCTGTATGGCTCCCTAGATGAAGAAATCTTTATGAAACAACCGGAAGGCTACGATGATGGCTCTGGTAGAGTTTGCCTTTTACAGAAGAGTCTTTATGGTTTAAAGCAAGCACCTCGATGCTGGAACCGGTGCATTTTAGACTTTTTCAAAGAGATTGGCTTCAAGACAAGTGAGGCAGATCCTTGCCTTTTGATAAGGGAGAACGGATGTGGAAAAGTCATAGTAGCGTTGTACGTTGATGACGGTCTCGTCGCTGGCTCCAGTCAGCAGCTGATAGACGAGTTTATCAAGGAGCTTAACGGTCGGTTCAAGATTACGACAAAACCGGCTTCCTATTTCCTTGGAATAGAGATAGAAAGCAGAGGAGACGGAATTAAAATAATTCAGACGTCTTATATAAAGAAGATCTTGCGGAGATTCGGGATGGATTCATGCAAACCAGTTTCTACACCGATTGTAAAAGATGGTACATGGAACGAGAAAGTGGATATGAGTTACATGAAGAGTAACTACAGGCAAATCGTTGGAGCCCTAGCTTACTTGATGGTATGCACTAGACCTGACATTGCATATGCTGTTAGTGTAGTCTCACGAAGTCTGGAGAAACCTGATGAAGCAGACTGTGTTCGACTGAAGCGCATAATGCGGTATTTGCAATATACGCCAGACCTCGGTATTATGTACAAGAAGCATTACAAGGAAGGCATTCTGGAATGCTACAGCGATGCCGATCATGCAGGTGATGTTAGCACTGGGAGATCCACCAGTGGAGTCCTGTGCATGTATGCAGGAGGAGCGATCTCATGGCTAAGTCAAAGACAAGCAAGTGTTGCTATTTCAACTACAGAGGCTGAAATTGTCGCCGCAAGTGAAGCAGCCAGAGAAACTGTATGGCTGTCCCGGCTATTGAGCAATCTTGTTGTTTTAAAGAAGATACCATGCTTAAGAGTGGATAATGAAGCTGCTATAAGGCTAGCTGAAAATCCCGAGTTCCATCGACGGACTAAGCATATTCGGGTACGGCACTTCTTCGTTAGAGAGTTGGTTACTAGCAATGCGCTAGCTGTAAACAAGGTAGCCAGTGAAGAGCAGCTGGCTGATATATTTACGAAGCCACTCACAAGAGCCAGAATTCTCAAGATCTCAAAGCTTATAGGTCTTTGCTGAGAGGAGATATTGAAGTTTGTTGTTTCTTAGCAACAAGAGACCTAAGACTTTGTTTATTCTGTCAAGAGAAAATTATTAAAACACGTATCTTGTCTCATATTGTTTGTACTTATTGTATGGTTGTGTAATTTGGTCTAAAAGCTCATTCAACTACTTTCTGCAACTGCAACTAGCACCTCCAATTTTATTTAGTAAAAAAGTAAATGTACATGTTTTGTGCCGATTAGGTATAGTTTATTTCTTCAGTTGAAAATATTCAAAAATCTACAAGAACACCGGCATTTTGATCCAATATTGATTTGATAAACAATGTCCATAAGAGCTGAGGGCCATTAGTCGAGCATTTCAACCGGCTCAATTTTCGTGGTCATATTTTTTTATGAATGCTCTGTAGAATTTGATAACATTTTAGATAATTTTTTAAGATGTCATGTAGTAATTCTACTGGATAACCTGTAAACTGCAACAGAATCTTCTAACAGTCAACAAAAATGTGCCCACGAAAATAAAAAAAATTAACGCTCGAATAAGTATTGCACGCGTAAAATTATGGGTCCATATCGACTCGCATAATTAATTATTGAAACTAAGAATGTAATGTTTGTCAGAATGTTTTGTTTGCCATATCACAACTCTTTTTTCTCTGAATTAAATAATTGTTCAGAACTATTATAAAACAAACCTAGCCTACATTTAAAAATTCAGTTTTTTCTTCAGAAGAAAAAAAAACCTATGATTATGACAAACATTACATTGTGATACGACTTTATGAGCTTTGGCGCGCGATGATTACACATTGACATTACAAGGCACTATCTATACACGTTTGTGTTACAAAAATACTAGTAAATTAGGAAGAAGATTTACAATAAAAAGATGCCTAGGTACATAACGTCCATATGCCGTTCGTCGTGTATAGATGGAGCCTAACACTGTATTTATACGAATTATTACATTTAGGTACGTGGCGAGCTTAAAATTTAGTACTAAAATTGACTGTCAGGTCAAATTAGACCAGAGGTTCCCAAATTTCAAAATTTTACTGTTTTCGGTAGAGCTCTACTGCAACTTTTCCACTATATGCTCAAAACTCCTACAACCTCGATTTTTTTCACGCCCACGTGGGCTCCCGTGGACTCCCAAGGGTCCACCTGGACCACTTTGGGAACCTCTTAATTAGACCGAAGTTTCAGCTGATGTACTATTTTTCCTAGAATCACTTTTTTTTATTCCTCCACTCCAGGACTCCTTCCGCCTTACGATATCGCCCTGAAATCCGTCCAAGACGTATACTAAACAGAATAATAAAACTACCCATTTACATTTACTGTCTAACGTGAAATGACACTAAGTTTATACGCCGAATACGTAAAAAATATTGATATATTAAACATCGAATTCATGCAACGAAGAAAAATACATTATATATAAAAATATTGTGACACGGAAAGTGGTAGAAAAGTGAAAGTGGAGTTGGTACACGAAAAATATACTTACTTACCAAAATTAAGAAGCTTTTTTAGGTAACAGTGACTATTCATACACATATACTACTCACATAATGTGATTTAAAAAAAAAACTACTTACATCATAAGGTAATCCGCGCTTTTTCCTTAATCTAAGTTATTGCTTACTATTTCTATTTCATCTATTTTTATTGTGACAACTCTTACAGCCTGTTTCACCACTTGTCGACTAACTTTAAGTGTCAATCAAATCAGCCCACATCCGTCCACTGCTGGGTAAAGGCCTCTTCATTTTCACGCCACTCTACCCGGTCCTGTGCTAGTCTCATCCACATACTAGCCGACTGCCAGATGTCATCCGACCAACGGGCCGGTGGTCTGCCCACCGTTCTTCGACCCAGTCTTGGCCACCACTCCGTAACTGCTTTTGACCACCTGTCGTCAGTGCGCCTAGCCAAGTGACCCGCCCATTTCCACTTCAATTGTGACACTTTAAGTGTCAGATAAAAGTAATGCCGTCTTTCTTTATTTGGACAAAACAAACAAAGACGGTATCACTGATATCTGTCACTTAAAGTTAGTAGACAAATGGTGAAACAAGCTCTTAATATTCTTATGTAAACATAAAAATTTTGGTTAAGAATAAAAACAACTTCACTCTATTTAATTAGGTAATGTTACAATAGCAATCTAGTTTACTTTTATATTAATATGCCTAACCACTAGACTAGACAAAAAAACTGCATGTGTTCCTAACAGTTTTTAATTAAATCACTATTAATTACTATAAATAAAATTTAAAATTTCGGAAATATGGTCTTTACTTCTCAGAATCAAGAGCACAACCGATTCTTATAGTTTAAAAAAATATTTGCAAGTGACTAACTAGTGAGTTAGTTAACTAGTGAGTAAGTATACTTACACATAAGAGTCCCCGCCGCTCAAAGGCCGTATAGCCTAAAATTTCTTACGCTCGCGATCACAATCAAATGACAATTTAGGTATACGAAATCTGTCATTTTTTTGCGATTTGCGAGCGTAAAAACGTAAAAACTGCCTCGGGCTTTAGACGCAAATAAATTGCCCATCGCCAAACTAGCTTTTAACTAATCGGGGAGAGTGACGTGGAACAAAACGAAATATTGAAAATTGAGCTTTCCCGCCTTTTGTAACAATGTAATTTAAAATGTTATTTCTTTTGAAGTATTGCAGACGATGAAAACGTTGTCTATTTCTTTTTCTATTGGTGCAATTAGTCTTATTTGATATTAGCGTTATTGTTTTTATATTTTCAAAAAGCTGTTAAATACAACAATAAAATTTTGTATGCAACGTTCAACAATGCTTTGTTTATTTTAATTTTTAATAGACCGTAAACAACGTACTTCGCCTTTGATATCTAATTAACAATGACGATTTTTTGAGAAAGTAACACTGCTGATCTGGGTTCTTCTTTTTGTTTGTTTTTCTGGAACAGTGGTAATTTTTGACATTCATAGCTTAAATTGTATGATCAGGTTTCACTTCGACGATCGATAATTTATAAATCCGTATTTCTTGCAACTTCCAACGAAATAAAGCCACTACAGCCCAATCTATTCACCGGCGATTGTGCCAGACATTATTTCGTATTATGTACTTATATTATATCCTGTTAATTGGGAAATGTAGTGTTAACTGTGATAGTTAAAATCTAAAATAGTAAGAAAAATTTGAATGTGCTCTACGCATGCACGCTTGGTATCAGGGGTACCGTGCAGCATGCGAGCGTGCTCTCCATACAACGTAGGAAGGTCCCCCATTTGTTCTACAGAACTGTATCATAGAACTAGAGTTCTTGCCTTCAAATTGCCTGAACAGTTCTATTATTTACAGTTTCATAGAAGATATGGCAAGTACCTAGCGTGGGTGCCATGCGTGGTTTCAAAACTTGGTGTCTTTGACGCACACCTTTGTCGGAGGGTCGTCTTCTTCAACTTCGGCCATGGTTGACAGTCGCCTTTCAAGCTCGGACTGAACTTCTTTGCTCATCAGTTTTTTATGTTTAATGCTGAAATTGTTAAAATATTCAAAAGAAAGAACGAGAAATATTAATCCGTTACATATAAGGAGTTTCAATAAAAAAATTAGACAAAGCGATAAATTGTCATACAATGATCCCCACTCATAATGCTGGCTTTGTAGTTAGTGCTATTCTCTTGTTAGGGCCATTGTGTGTTTGGCTATTTACATACAGAAAACATGCATTTATTGATAACAATGAAACATACTTTTTCTTTCCCGATCTGGACTTCGATTCTTTGGCATCATTCTTGTTCTTCGTTTTATTGTTGACTTCTTTCCAGATTCCCGTCTTGTTTACTTCTTCTGATATGTTGATGGATTTCAGAGGGATATTCATAATATTACCATTAATAAGAGGTATTTGTAAGTTTTCTTGATATTGTGGCGGATTCTTCTCATTTGGATCCTATAAATAAAAAATATCGAAAAAATGCAACGCAGAGAAAATTACTGTAATTAGCAATGACAAAATTGATTTAAAATATGTATCTACTTACTTTTCACTATGCTCATTAAACTATAAAGGTATAAGTGAGATGTGAGATGAAAACTTGCAGTGGACAAGGAAAGTAAAATTCTAATGCCAAATCAAAATGCAAGAGTAACATAACACGCAATTTATTTATAAAACAGCGCACTGGTTCTACATAACGGTGGGATGACTAAATAAAGAAATGGTTATCTCAAAATATGATAGGTTTACTTCCGGCGGCATAATCTTAATATTTTTGTGAGCCATCCCACCTCAGGGTTTCCTAGTTCGCGTAACTCATCTTGATTTCTCTTGGTCATTTCTGGCATGACGTCATCCAAGATTTTGAGTTCACGTCTCGTGAACAACAAGTCGAGACTTTTTCTGATACCGATCATCACGACCAGCATGAGAGGGAACAGAATTGATGTAGAAGAGAAAGACTTTATCACCCAAAGGCAGACCAAGCATGTCAATTGGATAGCTGTGAAGAGATGAACCCGACGAATAGGCACCTAAAACAGAATAGTTTTTCACATCAAAAATACCAAACAAAATGTAACATTTAATTAACATTTAGTTAAACACACACATAACGTTTAACATTTAATTTTAAGTAACAAAATTTGAAGTTGAAATAAAAAATACAAAAAGGCTCCAAAAAACCAATAATTTGAATAGTTTTTGTTCAATCTGCAGTGAGAAAAATCAGAAGACAGGAAATCAAAAGAGCAAATGCTTACTTGTCTCAAAAACATGTGATCCGGTTGGTATTTCTGTGGCATGAACATAATCAGGATTCTGTCAAAGAACTGCAATCCCTTCAACGAAGCTACTCCCATGTATAAAAAAACTCCAAATAAAACCGGCATGGGGATATGTCTTAGGACAGGAGTCAGAACGACCGACAAGCCGATTGTGAGAAATATGAGAATATGGGTGGCTCTTTGCTCTCGCACTCCCAAAAATTGCGGCTTTTCTCCTGGTGCAGCGCATTCAGATTCAACCTTTAGAGAGTTTACGTGGTTAATGCTCAACACCGTGGCAGCAACAAACCAGGGTAGTCCCATGATCGAGCAAACCTGAATTAGTATGGCTAGTACAAACAAGTCAAGATGATAGCCGCAACCTTTCTTTAGTTTGTTTTCCTTTCGGTTAACGATAACGGCCGTTATTTGCTGGTCCATAAAGATTAATATAGTACCCAATAAAGCTGGTAATATCGCCACCAGCGCGGACCAGATAGGATTCCCGTTAAATGGAGTTATCACCCAATTCCTTGTCGGAAGCGTCGGTTTAAACTCTGATGGAACCTCTAATTTTGGAGTCTTCACTCCAACTTTGTAATCGAGAAAAGACATGGACAAAATGGCAATGATGACGGAAAAGTCACTAATAACTTGCCGTATCTGAAAAAGAAAAATAGTTTTTAATTTTTGTAAATGTTGAAAATTGGTAAAGGCATTTGTTGCTGGATTCAGACCTTGGTTACTTTTAATGAGCTCCGGACATTTCGATGCAGTTGCTTGCATCATAGTAATTAAAATAACCATGAACAATTAAAAAATGTGTTGGTAAGTTTTAATTTGATTTTACCTTAGAAGGGAAGAATAAAGAGTTTTTAAAATCCTTCAAAATGATTGATATGGTGAAAGTACCCAGAAATAAAATGATGGACATCAAGAAAACGTCCGGTACATAAACTTTCGTGTCACATCCTCCGCCTGCCAAAGTTCCGTTGTATAACTGAAAGAAGACAACTCAATAAAAGTGGGGCCACTTTTAGGGAAACTATTAAGTGGGGCGACGTGAGCATAAGGTCGGAATTAATTATATCGAGGGCTACCTGGCATGACTCTCTATCGACTGTGGTCCAATTAAAATGTTGCGGCACTATAGAGTAATTGCTCGGCAAACAGTAACACTCGTAATTGAGGACTTCGTCGGGGCGCGTCTTTAAAGGATATTTCTTTCCGATGGAAATTACATTTTCCACTGCCTGAAATTAAACAGAGCTATCAAGCCAGATCGCAAAAATATTTTATATTTCTTGGCGTACAACCGTACCTTATAGATAAATATGAATGCTATTAAGGTGGCGAAGTTTTCTTCAGTAAATCTTGTGATGTAACAAACGAATGCGCTAGCATCTATGGCCACGAGTGTTATTAGAATTATAGCCGTCCATGTGCCGATACAAAACCTAAACGACATATAATCCCATTGGAGTTGCTTGCAAAATTCATATACTATGGTTTCAAACACCAAAACAGGTCCCGTTGAACCTAATATCGTTAAAGGCTGCCCTGAAAAGAATCCATAGCCCATACCACATATAAATCCTGAAACCAAGGATTCCATTGCAGCCATATTTTTTCCTGTTGCTTCTCCTAATAATCCTCCAAAAGTTATTATAGGCGATAAACAAGCAAAGTATAGAAATATCCAAGAAGCTATACATTGAATTGCCAGGGCATCTTTAAAGTCAGACCAATACCAAGGGACCTTTCTTTTTAGATCATTTAATAGGCCACCAAAAAGCCTCCCTGATCTGGAAAGTCCTGATTCCTCTCTTTGCTTTTGCTCTTCTTCTTCTTCATCCATTTCCTCTTTTGGGTTATTCTCATTTGGTCGTTTCCGAGGATCTTGTGAAGGAATAGCAGCTGGAGGTTCTATGCGAATAGTCGGATCCCATTCTCCGGGTGGTAAAACTGTTACTGCATCAAGGAATTCATCGATACCCGCCAATAAATGGTCTCGTTTTTTTGCTCGGTAGGCCACTTCATGGAATATTTCATCTGACATCAGTGTTGCCATAGCCCGACCGATTTCGTGGAAACTTGAGTTGCTATTTGGTGGCCCGAGTAAGACAAACATGAAACGTGTTGGTACAGGAACCTCCGTTAAGTCACCCATTATTGTTGCTGATTTGAGCCTAACAAAGGCAGATAGTGTTTTTTCTAAAAAATCGACTTCCCCAACAAGGATGTTCGAAGCCTCGGCTCCAGGTGGTATTTTACGCATAAAATGCGTGTTACATTTATGATTTATGTCACCATTCATTGGAAGGTCACCAGAACTATGGTTTCGAAGCATTGACAAACTACTCGGACTTTTAACCATCCCTTCTTCATTTGTTGCACCTGAAAAGTAAATGAACATTTTAATAATTCCTTATTTAAGAATATTTCTAACATCGAATCAAAAAAACATAAATGTAAACAATGTAGGTAAGCGTATTAGAATCACGTCGATGTAAAGTACCTATAAACATGTCGGTACAACTTTCTAATACAAAATCGTATCTAAAATATTTTTACAAATTGATGACACAAAATATCCAAGAAATATTAAGAAGCAACTAAAAAAAGCGTACATTAGAAAAATACTTTAGCGAAAAACAATTGAAGATGGTAAACTAAGTTTATGTCAGAAGAAAAATAAGGCAAAGAACAATGAAGTTAAGGATGAGCGGTTACCCGCGTTAGGGATGCCTAGAAAACGACTGAATTCTCCTTTTTGGGAGTGTCCACTTGTTGAACTGCCTTCTTCAACTGTAATACAATATCAGTGTTTCATAATGATGTAAATTATTCAAACGCCTCCATCTAGCAATAATAGTCATCTTAATCATCTTAAACTATACACGAATAATAAATTAGCTTCAAGTGCGTGCGTGTCAGTCATACGGCGTGAAGTGGTGTCACATAGTTTTGTTGATAGCACACGCTTGGCTGACCTGGCACAGCTAGATAGGAGCCCCTGGTGTCGGTCGCTTGAAGAAGAGCGGTGTTCGGCGATGAGGCCCTACAACTCGAGCTGGATCGTCGAGACCCACCGTCCTGGAAATCTAGGGTACCGCCACAACAGTTTTGTAATCAAGACCAGAACATGCACTTAGAAACGTAAGAGAATAACAGGGTATAAGTTCAGATAGGTTAGTTTATAGATTGTTAGCTATAGGATTTCGAATAAAGTTATACTCACTTTTACAGGAGGAGTGATTTCGTCCAATGTCAGCAAGAGACCTGATCAGTGGTAGTCGGGACATGTTATTGTGATTTCTCCTCTCATGCTGATGCCTGTGCCTCCTTAATAAGGCATCTTTGACTTTTTCTCTACTGTCGTAACCTAAGCACCCATCAGCTACCATGTGATCTAGGACAGTGTCAGCTACTTGTTCCAAGCAGTTTGCTTCTATATCCAAAATTACAGGGCCATTTAGAATGAGGCTTCTGAGTTCAAACAGTGAGTGCAATGATAGAGTAGCGACGTGAGGTTTTGACCATCTGTTGCCACCTTCTTCTACATCTTCCTCAAATTTTATCCAGCGAGCTGTTTCCTTCCATTCCAGCTCATCACCATCTTTAACCAGTTCTTCCATTTCAGAGAAAAGTGGATGCGATTCAAGAGTGGCATCATCGATGTCTTCTCCAAGTATAAATTGCACTCTTTGGGCAGGAGGTGTAACTGAAAAATTATTAAATGTTTTACAAAGTGGTATACCATAATTCAGCCAGGAATGTGTGACACATTCACGTCTATCAAGATCGTAAAAAGAAAAAGTGTGAAACGGATAATGACGCCTTGTTTTATGAGAAAAGTTTCATGCTTTGTGGTTTCACGACCTAATGAATGATGAATAATGGAGAATCATAAACATGGCTGAGGGATTTCGGCTGCTTATGACAAAGAACTTAGATTCACAGCAAAGTCCTTTAAGATGGGCGTAAGAAGTGACATGCTTGAAGAAGTTTGAACAATGTTGCTAATAATAATAGAATGTGAATTACAAAACAAGGAAATTGGACCAAAGTTAGGTCGCTTACGTGTTTCGCCATCTTCTGTCACGCTCAATCTTCTACCTCGGGGCAATATGGGAGGCCCTAAGAATAGGCATAATAATTTTGAAATTTATTCTACTAAGTACCACTTATTTTAAAAGTGGCGTATAAGAATAATTCAATAGGTATTTGTAAACTGGCTAGGCATTATTTTTATTCTGTAGAAGAAATATCTAGATGTTAGATCATGGACAAGGATTCTAACTGAGCCTAAATATCGCAAGATCTGAAAAAAATCTTTAACCCCTTTAAAATATCAAAGTGTTCGCTCCAAAAAGTGATTTGAATCGGAATAAAATTGATAAAACAGAACCGTAAATAAAGGGAAGCTATTTCCTCGAAGGTCCTTTCAAATTACAGCTTTTCTCAAAGCTAACGAAGCTTCTTGTATCGTATTAATGGAAGGTTTATACGAGGTCATGACGCAATAAGTACATTCAATGTTTATTTTAAAATCCATACTAATATTATAAATGCGAAAGTGTGTTTGTATGTTTGCATGTTTGTGTGTTTGTCCGTCTTTCACGTGCCGAGCAACGGAAAGACGTGATTTTTGGCATAGAGAGTGACATAGGCTACTTTTCATCCCGGAAAATGCACAGTTCCCGAGGGAACAGCGCGCGATTACCGAATACCACGCGAGCGGAGCCGCGGGCCAAAGCTAGTAGCCTATATAAGAGGCAAATGCTTGTTCAGTTCACTTTAAGTTTTAAAACCAAATGTGAAAAGTGAAGACACTAACTTAGCTGATCTGTACATTTTATGCCTTAGATCTATTCGTCTATTATTTGTTTGCATTTATCCCACTTTACCACTAATTATTATAAATGCGAAAGTTTGTCTGTTTGAAGGTTTGTTTGTTTGTTATTCCATCATCTCAAAACCGATGAACCGATTTAGATGAAATATCTAAGTAAAAAAAGTTGGATTTCGGGCTACTAATAGACTCTCGTTCGTAATCCCTTATTTACCGCCCTTTAAGACTTTACGCCCTTTATTGTGTACGCCGTTCGCATAAAATGCGTCATTGTTTGATCTGATTCACAGATAATGTAAATTGGTCAGTCTGTACCCTAAATTGAACAAAGATATTTGGACTTAAAATTTGACAGAATATCCTTGAGGACCATAGAGACACTTAGATCGGACTTCCCAAAATTCCCAACCAATTTATATTCTTCCACAGAAACCCCGGACTTGAGGCAGTAAGCAATCTCATTACTCATTAACTTGATTAGATACTTAAGCGAAACTGACTTCACCCGCAGATCCGATCGAGTCGCTACGCTACTAATTAAGTATAAGTGAACCTTAATTGCACTGCCGAGAGCCTCATTCATTGCAATTAATTTAGCTTAAGAATATCATGATATTTTCTTGTTACAAATAATATGAACTTAATACGGAGATCAGTGGCGTAGATAGAATATTTTCGCTAGGCAACTCGAAGAGTTAAAGAAAAGTGATGATCTTCAGATGCTACGCAGTTATTTGGTGTGTGCAATGATGCCACCATGAAAATTTAGGCAAGCCAAAGGAAAGTCTAGTTGTTGCGGCGCCACGCTACTTATATGTAGAGAAGGAAATCTGGGTAGCCTAGTGCTTTTAGTTGTCATGTTTATGAAGCTATCCAATGGTGTTAGATAGCCGATTCAAGTAAATACATACTTTAGCGTGCAGATCGTAAAATAGAGAAAGGTTATTTGACCGAATTTAATTTTGCCGTGAAAAACTATGTAACACACTCAAACACACACACACACACACACACACACACATAAGCACGACGAATCTCAACGCCTGTGCTATTTGGGCACGTGTTTATTTTTCAATCATAATACCAACATACCAGGTCGATCATCCTTCTCCCCGTTACGGTGGTGGTGTTTGTGCTTCCGATGCGAGTGCCTCCGCGCGGGTACGTGCACTCCTACGAACACCGTGTGGGCTCTGTGACCTGTAAAATAAAGCGAATGTAACGGCCTTAATTAGAATGTTGGGGGACGTTTACGACACAGACTATAAAGGGATTTGGATGAAATTGAGATTGGGCGTTCTATTTTTAAATTTAATGAAATTTTTCATCAGCGCGAGTCGGCGGGTGGTGTTGTCGATGGCCAGTATTAAAGGGAGACAATATTATATACTGCCTTATTTAAACTATAATAATATAAATATTTATTGTAGTGATTGATAAGTAATATAAAACAAAGTCGCATCTCGCTGTCGTTTTTCCGTTTGTTTAATCCATACTATAATAATAATAATAATATAAATGCGAAAATGTGTTTGTATGTTTGTGTTTGTCCGTCTTTCACGCCGTAACGGAGCGACGGATCAACGTGATTTTTGGCATAGAGATAGTTTATGGGCCCGAGAGTGACATAGGTTACTTTTTATCCCGGAAAAATGCACAGTTCCCGAGGGAACAGCGCGCGATAAACGAATACCATGCGGGCGGAGCCGCGGGCAAAAGCTACTTATGTATAAACCGTATGTACGCTAAGATTTTTCAACTAAGCAACGGATTTAATGCGGTTTTCTTCAATAGATGATACTTAATTCATTATTCCTTACATCTCTTAAGTTTAAAAATCAAACTGGCTAGGACTAAGTACCTTTAAAGTTCATAAAGTACATTCGCTGTCAGAAAAAATAAAACGTATGTTTTTTCTTTGAGACTGACTCACACTTTATTGGTTTACTTATTGTTTTTTTTTTCAAATACATATTCAAAATATTAATAAATACTTAAGGATTAACTAAATTATTTTTTAGATTTATATGCAGAGTTCCTTTTCAAAATATACCCTTTTATTTATGATGTTTAGCGGCTGTAAACGCCTTAAGCAACTAAAGCATAAATAACACCACAGTACCTAGCACAAAAATTACAAATGTTACAAATCGGCATAATTGATAATTTTATCATACAAAGAAGTGACAATTAATGTCATTGTAGCACTTGTAACGTTTGCGATACGGGGCCTGGGGGCCTACCACAATCTTTCCTAAACGATCCAAACGCAGAGCAGTTCAATTTAGGCACCTAAACTCAATCGTCGAAATTGGTACCACGACCTTTATTTCTCAGAGCTGAATCTCAATCGCTTACAAGTGAATGAAAGACCGATATTTTCTCTGATATATGTATCGCTATCGCTGAACCTCACTTGAAATGAATCACAAAAGTAACGTCGTAGTACGAAATAGCGATGCAGTTCAGTTTAGAGCTTAAACTGAATCGTATTAAGAGAGCGTGGTAGGCCCCCAGTTGTCAATTGGTCCACAAAGTACAAGGCCACTTCTATGCGTTCTGACAATTAAACCCCATTGAGTACCTACAAGATGTCGTTACAGTATTCTTGACCTTCCAAAATGGGAGGGTAGGGTCCCGAGAATACGATCCTCGTACCAAGGTTTATTATCCTCGTATTGTGTTCCTTGTTAACCCGAGTATCAATGTCAAAGGACCTTGAGGATGAGTTTGCAATGCATTGTTTTGTCTAAGTAATTGGACAGTTTCCTCGGTAAAAAAATAATTTAGTCCGTCTGATCCAGATTATCAGAAAATCGTGGCTACTTTGAAAAAATCTCGTATCTCAAATCAATACGTCAACAAATTTGACCCTTAAAACAATGGTCATTAAGTTCACTCGGAAAGATTATCGATTTTGAGATAACAGTTTTTTTCTTTAGTGACCAAATATAGGACATGCATTTTTTCTAATCGTCACTAATTTGAAAAAATCTCGTATCTAAAATCAATTGTGTCAACAAAATTGAACCTTGACGTAATGATCATAAAGTTCACTCAGAAATATTATCGATTTTGAGGTACGAGTTTTTTTTAAATAGTAACGAAATAATGACAGATGGAGCATGTCAAAGTTTGGCAGTGCGAGCGACGTCATGCTAAAAAGTGTCGCACGGCGTGCCGGCACGCGGAACTTTAAATGCCGGAAAGAGGAAGCGTGGGCAGGAGTCACTCGTGGCTGAAGAATTTACGAGACTGGTTCAATTGCAGTACCACGTCCTTGTTTAGAGCAGCGGCCTCCAAAATTAGAATCACCATGATTTATTTATTTATTTATTCCAACAAAAAATTACAGCATTACAGTTAAACACCAATGCGCTGTAAAATTAAAACTATACAAAACAAAAATATAAAAAATACAAAAAAAAAACTATGAATAGTATGTCGTCCGACCTCCGATAGGAGAGGAATGCAATGGGAAGAAGATGATTTTTTTGTTTAATTGATGAAGAAAAAAGGCGAATCCAATATTTTGTGATAATCTAATTGACGTCAATTAGAATTCTTTAGGACATTAGCATGTTGTATGCTAATTTATTTTTATCAAAGAAAAAAAAAAGCATTTTATCTTGTTTCTCATCACATTCATTTCGTGCTCACTTATTCGTGAAAGCGAAAGATATGTATTATTGTCGTTCTGTAGGAAATAGGGAAAGATAAAGAAATTCAATGACTGAAACACAAAATCACAGGAAATAGAGCGGTGGTGATGACATTTTTGTTACTTTCTACATACTAGCTTTTGTCCGGGACAGCGTTCGCGTAGAAATGAATGAACATTGACCCCCCCTCTGAGGATGTTTAAGTACCAAAATATTGCTGTCCGGCTGCTCGAGGAATGTTATAATTTCAATCTATTTATATTATAAGCATTTATTTTATTTGATCCGTTTGTTGTTGGTTGTTTTTGGGTTGTTTTTGGGTGTTTGCCAGTTCATTTTGAACCACTTCCATCCAGTGATCGGATCGACTTGAAAGGTCAACAAAAACGGTCATCAAAAAAGCTTGTATAAAAAAAAAAGCAATCAAATTAATCAAAATAGACCAATAAAACTAAAAATTAATTAATAAAAGGTACATAGTAGGTAAGTGAATAGTTGTTTCCACTTTTGCTATTTCATTTCCTCGCCATCGAAGTGAAAAGCAGAGTGTAAAACTCGAGCATTAAACCTCAACGTGCCCTACCGGCTCGGCTATATGAAACTCTCGAGTAAAATGGCTCGTTTTTTGCTCTTTGTGTACAATCAACTATTGTTCACAGAAAATAATTTGTACCTACAAAACAACTTAACTTTTACAGAGGGACAAATATACCAACTAATAGATGAGCGCGAGCCATAGGTTTCCATTGCATTAGAGTAACGAACCGGAAGTTTATGAGAAGTGAGAATCTTGTTAGTAGGGTGCAATAGCTCATAAGCCATAACAACGCGTGAATCGCTAACCGTTTCATCCGCTCACAATGAAGCAGGTGCCTTACCCCTAAAGGCATTTCAGGCATTTATAAGGGCGCTTGGAAGAGCTTTGTCAAATTTCCGGGAAATACGCGTGGGAATTCCCAGCCAAGAAAGCTCATTATAAGTAGAATAGGCTATAAAAAGCGTTAGACTTTTGTGTCTAAAGGCAATTAAACAGCTTTTGGAGGCAAAGCTAACGATGATTGAAGTTATGTTATTTGGTAACAATAAGCTACTTGGCTTAGTGGTTTGAGTTATGGCCTCTCTAGCAGAGGATTGCGGGTTCCAGCCTGGGCTCGCATCTCTAAGCAAAATTACATTTGCATTTTCTTGAGTTTGTTGAAGGAAAACTTAATTGTGTGTGTCAAGCTTTTAATTCGCATTGGTATTGTGCGGGAACTACAGCTCAAGCCCTCTCATTCTGAGAGGAAGTCTGTGCCCAGCGTTGGGATGTATGCAGACCGGATGATGTTGATGAAATCGTAATCGTATGATGTAAAATGTGAATGAACTCCCGATAATGATTGGAATTTAATGTTTTTTTGTATGTACATCTAAAATTTAATTTTCGACACATATCTTAAACATTTTATGTTCGAAAACCATAAATTATGACAAGCACAAAGATAAATTGTTTTGCTATACCAAATTTATTATCTGTAGAAATGTCATTGCTGCAAAATAATAACATCGAAGTCGAAGTTCTACCTAATTAAAATAAACAAAGAAAATGAAATAAAGAAAGGTCATGATATTAATTACGTAACATTTACACGTTATTTAACAAGAGCAAGAACAACAAGAATACAATGAGGTTAAATGAGGCAGAGAAAAAGAAAACTGCTTCGTTATATTGTCGCTAATTACTTCGCCACAAAGGACGCCCCCAAGGCTATCATGGAACCCTGATTAGATATAGGTTTTAACGTTTTTTCTTAAAGTTTTTTTTTTCTTTTCGATAAATGTCACCAAGGTATCAAAACAAAAAACAAGACGTCTAAAACATGTGATTATATCCATAGGTTGTAGCAAACTGGAAAGAGAACACGACAAGAAAAATTTCTCGATAGATTTGAACTCCAAAGTAGAATCCAAACTATCTTATTTCAAAACTATAAGATTTGATACCACTATTTTTTCAGGAACGATAAAATACGATTACAATACAATACAAAGACTCTTTATTATACACCAGAAATAGTAAGCGATACAGAAAACAGATACACAGGAAGAAAATGACAAGGTAAGCAATAGACAACAGGTATCTGATGTTATGTAGCAAACTTATTGAGTGTTTAACAAACTGGGACAATAAATGAAATTGGCATTAAAAAATGCTCATCTATGTGGAGTATACTCGTATTTGGGGGCACGGTAGTGCCTCCGCCAAGTCGAGCAAAACAAAACAAAAGGCACGGCCGTACCATACTATTTTTGAAGCCAGTCAGGCTATTTTCAACATGCTTTATTTTTTTGTTTCTAATTTTCGTGATAGTCGTTCGTGGTCGCTGCTATTTGGGTCACGATTAAATAACAATTCACACACCATTAGCAATGCGAAGAGCGAAAATAACCCCCCTTTTCCTTCATGCAGATTGAGACAAACATAAAGCCGAAGTACAGTCAACAAACGATTGAACAGTTAAATCCAAACCACGCACTTATTCTCTTGGTGAAAGAATCCAAGAGCTTTTCAACCGTGTGCTACTGCGCTGCTGACTGTACTATTTCGCGCCCGCTGAATGCATAATGCTACCACATTAGCGTCGAGTGCTTGATATTCTCTGAAGAAATGAATGACATGATTTTAATGCAACCGCGATTAATAATGTATTCCGGGTGCGATGAATATTTTAAAGATAAGTGAATTAACCTCGCGGAAGTACCTTATCCTCAAGGACCCAAGCGAAGCCAAGTATCATCAGCCAAATAAGTGGTCTACCAGTTTTTAAACAAGTTCCTATCAAATGAATATGTCGCTGAAGTCGAGCTTTCAAGCTGACAGACACTTCTATTGGCATTGTTGTTTTATGACATGCAAACGATTATCAACTTTAGGGTGGTAGAGCACATATTTGGCTGATGTTACTGCTCTTGGTTATCCATTCATAAGATTGTTCTATCATATGACTGTGTACTCGTATGCAAATAATAAGATTCGCACTTGGCGGTTTTTACGTAGACTTCTGTTTTATCAATGTCCTTAGTTAAGTTACTATAAAAATACCAAACATAATAAAATACTTAAGTTCTAAGTGAACTAGTTACGGCTTTATAAAAATACTATCGAACACGATTTTATAAGTCTATGCAGGTCAAATACGAAGTTCGCCTTTGATCTCGATAGTTCTCAACTTTGCGGCTAACCCTTCATTGGAATGCGATTTATGGGCAATATCGTCTAAGGCAGTCTAAGCTTCGAAAATCCAAGGAGTTATATAAAAGGCGTATAAACATATGAATTTTCCCACATTTATGAGATAGCGAGTAGAAGGGATTTTCTAGTACTTTATTTTACGTTTTATTTGTATCTGTGCTACCACAGACTAATAGTTCATCTTCGGTCTATCATACGTCTCACAGTTGGGCACAGGTCTGCTCTCAGGATAAGAGCGCTTGGGTTGTATTCTCAACGTGGGTCCAGCGCGAATTGGGAATTTCAAATGCAATTAAATTGCTTCGCAAATTCTAAAAAATATTTCGTGCATTTTCGATAAACTTATAAGTGTGTAAGTATTCCAAATTAACTCAGCCTAAATGTAAAAAAAAAAATATCTCAGGGCATGTAGCTTTGTTAGATATATACTGCAATTTTAAATGTAAAGGAAACTCTAGGTCTAAACTATTTGTCATATTTTATAAAACGAATGTTTGTAAATGACTGTTTGTTTCTGAATTAAATAAAATAAAAAAAATAAAAAATAAACTCAGATTCACGAGCTTGGGATCGATCCCACGATTAGCAATGTACAAGTTGCAGAGAATAAACACACACTGGTACATATAGAACTAAATAAATTATAAAAACCAGTTTCTTTTCTAGGAGAATGCAGTTAAATCATGTCTTGATTATATCCCCCCGCCTGTTGACTCGTCTGCCTCCGTAGACAAATTATCGATTGAGATGGGACCACTTTTGCTACGAATATACAAGTATAGGTACACGGGTTTCCCCTACATTTCGCCCTTCTGACCCATTTTCGTTTCCCCAATTTGTCAAGACACGCCACACACACCCCACTGGATCCTGAACGAAAGTGCATCGAGGTGTTTCTGTTAAACTGATGGCTCTTGCTAAAATGGTTGACGGCAACTAAAAATCCATAGCGGTTGCAATGAAGCATCCAAATATTCCTCACACGCTTTCGGCTTGGGCATTGGCCTGTTTTATTTTGTATGAGGAAAAGAAGAGAGAGGTTGGAAGGATCCTTTTATCGGATTTGTATTGATCCTCTGACGCCGCTTGTTGATATCCACTACATTCATTCTTGTCAGGGGCCGAAACTGGTCAGTAAAGTCAGTAAAAGTCAGTATTTTGAGACCTGGTCAGTAAAAGTCAGTATTTTTGAAAATCGGTCAGTATTGTCAGTATTTTTCCAAACTCAATATTTTTTTTTGGTTTTCCTTTGCTGTTGGCCAATCCTACATTTTCGATTTGCCCAGTGATGATATCTGAGGGCTGTTTTGGATGCTCTATATATGTGGATGATCTACGTATATATTGAAGCATCACATGACTTCAAAAAAATAGCAAAAAATCGTAAATAAGAAGAAAAAAACACTTATAACAAACTTTTTTAAGAAAACTTAATTTTAAATGTTATGTTTATTTTAATGGAACTTCTCTGTACTTTTTTTTCTTCCTCATAGTCATTTGATTTATTTGTGTGATTTTGTTATGTAGATGTCTTAATACCTATCTATTTATTATTTATTGTTCACTATATAATTTTGCACGAATGCGCATGACTCACTTGTAATACAATAACAATTACTAACAATAGAAAAAGCTTTTTAACACAATAAAAAGGCGGTGCTGGTTAGCTATGGGGATGGTGCAGGCCAATAACTGAAAATAAGCTTTTTATTTCACACCATTCACCTGAAAAACGGTTTGGAAGTGGTCAGTATTTGGTCAGTATTGTTGAATTTTTGGTCAGTAAAATCAGTATTTTCGACCATGAAACTTGTTTCGGCCCCTGATTCTTGTTGATATTCACACAATTGCAGTTTAACTATGACATACCTATGCATAGTCCACCCCACTAACTTTACTATACGTGTTATTTTTAATTTTCATAAACTTTAAGGGATGCAACAGGCCAAATTAAGTTAAATTTCTCCATAAAATAAAATGTTTAAGAAAAAACTATATGCTTGGCTCTGCGAACTGTGTGTTTATTCTATAAAAGATTTTTTAAACATGAAGTCCAAAAACGGATAAACTTACTTTAACTTTTAGATTAAGTGATCGCTTTATTATGTTCACAATTGAACAAAATCAAGTGGTTTTGATGGTTTGCATGCTTATCCAAGCCGAATGTGGCGCGCTGTGAATAACGTATATTATACCTTATAACGTGTAGGTACCTACCCATTTTCTGCAATAATTTTTATCTTATCTTATCTTATAACGCTACTGGCCTAATCCTTACTATTTAAAAGATAATCAAGAATTAAGCTAAGATACTTAAATAATGAAAAGTAACTTGATATCTGAAAACTAAAATAAGACTGGGAATTTTTATCACGATTAAATGTAAAATCCTTAGAGTAATTAACATTATCCAAAACAACCTAAAAGTTACTAAAAGCTATATTTTTTGGACAGTAATGATTGGAAATGTTTTTAACATGTTTATTTCCTGTTAAACCTGTAGACGACATTTTGAATTACGTCTTCACCAAAGTAGGGAAAAGAAAAATGTTTTAGGGGTCCGCACCTTAAAAGGAAATAAGTATTGGATAAAAATTTAATTTGTAATAGAAGCTTTTTGGCTGAATGTACTTTTTGTTGACTGTAATTGCATTACCATCTAAACTATATTTCCGCACTAACAAGTCGATGCCATTAACCGTTGAGGAGTACCGTCCTGCGCAGGCGATCCTGGCCGAACCACCGGGATGTCACTGCCAGATTATTGTGTTATCACCAGATTATAACATTTAAGTACATTATAACAAATTTCAAGTCAATAATCCGACTGTAAAAGAAAAAAAACAGAGCAAACTAAATAAAACACAATATTTTAGACAATCGTCACAGAATATACATACTCGTATAATAGTACCCATAACCATTGCTGAAGTGCCAATGGGCCGGTCATATAACCCGAAGAACCGATAACCGTTGGGGTAGACGAGTTCTTGAGTGGAGACCAAACAAACAAACGCAAACGTAGCGTAGGACGCCCTCAGACTCGGTGGTGCGATGATCTTCGCAGGGTGGCTGGCAAGAGCTGGATGAGAATGGCCGAGGATCGTGCCCAGTGGCGTGCCATGGGAGAGGCCTATGTCCAGCAGTGGACGAACATAGGCTGATGATGATGATGATGATGATGAGTACCCATAACATCAATAAACCTCACGATACTAAAGCCATCTAGCGATATTTTGCCTGCCTTTTAGCCCTCATTGCCAACTATGAATTCTAGACTTCATCTTTGCGATGTAGAAGGCAAGGGGAAAACATCACATTATTTTCCCAAGAAAGTCTTCTTGATCCATCACTACTGATTCTCATTCGAAGACCACAACCATTCTGCCAAGAGTGTAGCGACTTTTAGAAGAATTCAAGCACTATTACCAAAATATTGGTAGGTGACTAAGGCGGTACGTGCTGACGGTGAAAGCATTTTGCACTTCCACTGAACGTAATATACCTAGGTAAGATGTTTACACTTAGGTTGTTAACTAAGGGACCCCATAAATATTTCTGTAAAAAATATAAGAAATTTTAATTAAATTTATAAACTTTTAATTTACTTTATGTTAACTTTCGTAGTCATTTTAATTATACATTTATTTTGAAAAAAAAAAAGTATTTTGCCAGATTTCTTTCGGCGCAGTCTTCTTGGCAATGATGGTCTTTCCGAAAGCGTAGTAGTATAAAAAAGTAACTTGTAAAATAATTCTTTGCGGCTTACTTACAGTAGAAACGTTTTGATTTTGCCTACATCACTATTTTTGTACCGGGTTAAACAACTCCCTGAGCAACAGTAACTCACGCTTGGCCGTCTTTTGGTTCTATAAATAATGTCGTATTCCGACAAGCTATTATAGTAGTGATCCGACTTCGACAACCTTGAAGCGTCGAAAACACTCAGGAAGGCAAAATTTTCCCCGTCCTGATTGCAAACGTGGGTTGAAAGAGGCTTACAGTCAAGTGCAAAAATAAGTAGTAATAAATTTATTTTATTGTTTTTAAAGTCGCATAATAAATTAGTTAACTAAAATAAGTAAACTAGAAGTAGTTTACTAATTATCTATTTATTTATGTAGTCTTATGTAGTTAATGGTCTGTAATATAGTGTGTCTTTATAACGTTCAGAGGGTTGCCTATAGTGCTGGCTGAAAATCAGCGCTGGGGTGTTTTTAACTCTTCAGCATTATGCTGAGCCAGTGTCCGATTCACAATCGCAATGACACATACCTTTGTGTTGTTTATTTGTACCAAATAGTATTATTGTCTTGTGTTGTGTTGTGTGTTGACATTATTGAATGGATGAAACTAAATAATTTACATATTAATATAAAAAAAACTAAATTTATACAATTTACTTCCTACAATTCAAATTCTGTACCTTTAAAAATTGAGTTTGAAAACGAGAAAGTTAACGAGGAAGACACAGTTAAATTTTTAGGTATAATGATTGATAAGAACCTTAACTGGAAAGCCCAAATTGATTATGTTTGTAACAGACTGAATCGTTTTGTGTTTGCCCTTAAAAGAGTGAGAGTAAATGTTTCTGCAGAGGCTGCGTTGATGGCGTACCATGGCTATGTCTCCTCAGTGCTCAGTTATGGCTTAATATTGTGGGGAAACTCTGTAGAGATTGACAGAGTATTTAAAATCCAAAAAAAGTGCATAAGGGTGTTATGTAACGCGCGGATGAGGGACAGTTGTGTACCATTGTTTAAAAACTTAAAAATTTTACCACTGCCATGTTTGTGCATTAGGGATGTATGTCTTTTTGTTAACTCGCACCCTGAATATTTTAAAAAACGCAGCGACGTCATACCGAGGAGGACACGGGCACATGTTATGTCTCTTTTGTGCAAGCCTCCTTGTCACAAAGATATTTATAAGAGAAATATATATAATATGAGTATAATCATTTTTAATAATTTACCACAACATTTAAAAACTCTGTCGGGAAACACGTTTAAATGTAAATTAACAAAATGGCTAATGGAGGAATGTTTTTATAGTGTTAAGGATTATTTAAATAAAAAGAATTTTTAAATTTTCAAATACTAATTAAATGACATTATGTAATAATAATCTAGCAAATTTATAATTAAATGTCCTATGAATTAATAAAATGTAGATAGATAAAATAATATTGACGAAAATTACAACCTAGATTTTTAGTGACCTAGAACTAAATATTTGTACGCTTGCTTGCATGCTGAATACATGTGCTAAACCTATTTTAAGATCATTTTACTGTATTCTTACAAATAAATGTTTTTGAATTTGAATTTGAATTTGAATTTGTGAATAAATGTATTTTCTTTCTTTCTTTCTTTATTCGGACCACTCAAAATATCTCACTACGGCCTTATTGCGTCGTACTAAAGCCTGAGGTACTTAATTTTGAAACTCTGAATAAGTTCATATTTTTACACTTGACTGTAATCAAAAGAATTTATTTATAAATCTCATTTATTTTTCTTAGTCGTAGAATTAAAAGAATGTAGTTCTAGTTTTCGGGTTCGTAACTGGTTTCTTAAAAGAGACAAAATTTTAGATGTGCGTGATTAAGAAAACTTTTTGCAACAGGGAATAGGTACTTTCGCAATGCAAAAGTGTCACTGTAGGTAAATATACAGAAGGTATAAAGGATGGAAAGGATCCTAGGAGGCTAAAAACAAGATCCTTTCCATATAAGCATAAATATCCGGTTTGAAAGTAAGTAGATATAAAAAACAAGTTTATTTTTAACTTACCGTAACCGAGCATTTTTCACAAGGTAAATGTTATTTAACATGCTACTCGTATTTTAGTACTGAATTTTATGTGTATTATGATGGTATTATCATGTTAGCTATTTTCAAAATTTGTAAGTCGAATTTTACTCAGTTTGAATTAACTTAAAATCTGAGATGCATAGGTATGTATCATTAATTTTTGCATTTTTTGTTTTATTTGTGTTTGCTGTTTATTGTAATTTTTTAATTTAACTTTGTTTGTCTTCTATCTTATTTACTTATCTTCTTATCTTATGTAATTTGGATGACAAAGTACCTAATTACAGTACTTGCAACTTTTTTGACAATCACATGTCAGGGTTCAAACTCGGGCTCGCACTTTTCAGATTTTAGATTTTATGTGCGAAATTTAAAACTTATATGGGGGTAAAAAATCTGTGAAAAGATTCAAAGTGTTTGTGTGAAGTTCTCAATCCTCATTGAGTCTACGTGGGAACTATATCTCACCCCTCTCATCCTAAGAGGCTCTGTGCTCAGCAGTGGGACGTATAAAGGCCAAAATGATGATGATTATGACGACTGAAGAATCAAGCATAAGTCACGAAAGTATAAAAGTTAAATTGATTAGGTATTTAAACTACTACTTACTACTATTACTACTACTGTTACTACTGCACTACTGCTTACTACTACCACTACTACTGTTGCTACTACTGTCCCTACTGCTCACTATGTGTTGGTGTGCAATAAAGAGTTATTGAATTGTATTGTAATCTAATCGTAGGTATTACGTACCACATGAACCTAAACACTTTAGAAAGCCCTGTAGGCTTTGTATGAAGTGGCACTAGCTAAGCTACTAAACACATTCAACGGTTGCCCAAATCACCCAATAAAGTGACATTTGTCTCAATTTCGAAACGAGATGTTTATCAAAAAACTTATCACGTAAAAAGCCCATAGCTCTCCTTAAAACAATGGGTATCAGCTTCGTCCACTAAGTGGATTAGTGGCATAATGACATCCATTATCTTAATGAGATATAGGGTTGGGCACAATACGGGACCCTATGTGTGGTAAATAGTTTTCAGTTGGACTTTGGACTGGAATCATCGTTGTCATCATTATCATCAGTCGGAAGACGTGAACTGCTGCATAAAGAACTCCCCCTTCAAATTAAAATTATTTATTCTGTAAATAGACCGCAATGGGCACTTTTACACGTCATTTTTTAAACTATTTACCAGCGCTTTCGGAAAGACTATCATTGCCAAGAAGAATGCGCCGCAAGAAACTTGGCAGAAAGTTATTTTTTCAAAATGAATTAGACCTTAGAATGCTATAATGAATGATAACTCGCCACTTGCATCCACCGGTTGCCCGCAACTCTCACGATACCGTCTTTCCACATGGTGGCCAATTAAGGACTTTTCTCCTCCAACGGTTATCTGTTCACTAGGACAGGGGTCACGAAGCACGGGTCAGTCTTAATGTGAAAAAACCGGTGAGCATCGACTTGTTTTGGGTAACACCACTATTCGGTATGTAGTTGATGATAATTACGTATCGTCTTACAGCACGTCGGAATAATTAGGGATGAACAGGGGCGAGGGTGTGGCTATGAATCGTTTAAAACCTACATGTACTAGCAAGCTGCAATAAAAAAAAAATTAAACCGCGGAAAAACTTTTTTTTTTGTTTAACCTTAATCTAGGTACGGTCACCAGCACAAATATCTGACACAACAAGCTTGCAAAAATATCTAATACGACTCTATTTCTAAGGCCGGAAGGACATGTCAGATTTTTTTGCACGCTCCGTTGTGGCAGATATTAATGCTGGTGACTGTACCAGTTTGAAGTCGGTGCCTCAGCACAAGCCAGGTGGAGTGATAGAAGCTCATCAGGTGACGACTAATAGGTCCACTTCTGCTGGGTAGTGCTGAGGCATCGACTTCAGACTATGTACCTAGATTAAGGTTAAATAAAAATGGTTTATTATTTATGCTTTTTATATTTTGTTAAAAGTATGTATTTATGTTTTTATTTTATATTTATTTTCCCACCCTTAGGGTAGGATTTTTTCTTGAAATATGTATGAGATTGAGACCAACAGTATAAAAAAATCGCGCGTCCATATGAAACAGTTGGAAAATTAATAATTTATTTTATGCAATTATTATCGGTAAAAAATTTGAAAACCCTGTGGTACAATCATATCATAAAACTTGCTTAAAGCGACCATTATCATTTATAAAAGGAATATTTTTTTTAATTATATGATACTATCTGCCCACTTCACATCCCTATAACAAGCTGGGACTTTACTTGGCACTTTGCCTATCCAGAGTGGTCTAAAGAAATTGAATGATCCTTCCTAGCCTTCATAAAGCTAATAAACTCTTTACTTGTCGTTCAAACTAGCTAGGAAACTCAATTACCTCGCATTTTCAGCTACTCTCCCGTAATTTGCTTAGCTACGCTACTTTCACTCTTCTGTCACAATACACATAGTATAGCGGAATTCTATTAGTAGTTTTGAAATTATAGTTTACTTAGTCTTCTAACGGTTTTATAATCTTGTCAATTTAGTTAGTAAAAAATGTTGGGCGAATTTCGAAAGAAAATTATTTCTAAATAACTCAAATAATCTTGCTGAAAGCGCTTTGTGTCGTCAAATGTTTTTTTACTTTACTACCTTGTCGCTGTCACTTCGTCTTTGAGTTTGAGGTATTCAATTGCCAGAAGGCGTAGGCGTACAGTGACAAGGTACAAAAGTTTAACGATATATTTGACTTAAGCAGTACTAACAGGTGATTGGTATTACTTTTGTCCAGTTCAGTTTATTTTATAATTTAGCAAAAAAATTGACGGGTTCAGTAGGTACTTATTGTAATTCAAATTCTACAAAAGAATTTTATTATTCGATAAGACCAAACAAAAAAAAATACCGAAATTTGTAGCAATGGTAGATTGGAGGTCTCCGTAAACTAAAAGTATTTACCTTTTGCCACAACAAAAAAATGACATAAAATAATAAACACACGACGCAGATTTATGTCATCGGGAGACGACGTGTCAAAATGAAAGAAGAGCAAAATAGTAAAGTAATAAATGGTTGAAGAATTATTGTGATACTACGTGGATTGAAATAGTACCTTCAAAGTCTTGCTCGGTATAATCATGGTGGGTGTGCTTCCTGGCCGCTGGGTCTTTTGGGGCTTCATCTTCGTCAGTTCTGGTCTCCATATTCCAAGGTCTGCAACAAATATATGGGGCTTTAAGGCTTTCGTAGTCAAAATGTATCTTATAGTTTCACTATGTACCTGTTTGTTTGTTCGTGGCTTAACGCAAAGACTTTTAGTACCAGAAAACTTATTTATTCGTAGTAAAAACAGTATAGACTTGAGGGTAGGTAGGTAAGGTACATAACTCATAACTATCACGCCTGTAAATGGTTGTTCAAACTGGTAGCGTCTTTTTAAGGCTCCATATTGGCGGAATCAGTGATTACAAATTGTTTTTTAAGTATTTATCCTACCCATCATTCCAATCCTCTAGCTTCAGGATTGCTCCAAAATGCCAGTGTGGTTAAAAGATTAAAACGTAGCTATATTATTTAAGTAAAGCCAGAGGCACTGGATTCTAATATTAATATTACATACCGCCGTTCTTCATACACCTCAAATTTAGCGACTAACTAAAAAGTATTTGTTACCTTTTATAATTATTATTCCAGTATCTCATTTCATTACAAATTACCTTCTTTTACATTCCAAGTCGTAGCTAGAACTTAATCTAGGTTGCCAAGACTTTGATTAAACAACCCTGACCTCTTACTAAGCAGGTTAATGTACCTTTAAGTTGATAACCCTTACAAACAGTGTATGTTTTCCACTTTCATTGCTTGGAATTAAGTATTCTTGACGCGTAACTTGAAGAATATAGAAATCAAGAACATCTACTTGCTCTGTAAAGCATGTTATATATGCAGAGAACGTGAGACGCGTATAGAGCAAGTATCATAAACAAGTGGCTGTCTATGAGAATTATTAGAAGTATCTGCGTGGATTAAGGAAGGTCAGTGACCTATGTGTGCCTGTTTAGTGTTGTCTATTGTCCCATGAAGGTTTTTTTATGTTTCTTTTTTATCGTTTTTAGTGTTTTGTAGTAAAAGCTATAGACGTGGAATAAATACTGCGATCCATCAATATGATGCATGCCTACTGATGGTTTTCAACTACGAATAATAATAATTATAATAATTATCAGTGTTAGAATTTAATTATTATTAGAATTGTACTAATAATTATTATTATTCATAGGTTTTCAATAATACATTTCTTACCGCCGCCGGGTGCCGCTTCTTCATGTAAACTACATTGTAAAGTGATGAGATTTTTTTTCGTCTAAATCCAATCCATCCATCGTCGGGTAAGTTTATCGAAAACGTTATAAGTTTGCTGAGACCATTTTGAACCTCCGACGCAAAAAGAGGGGTGTTATAAGTTTGACCGCTATATGTGTGTGTGTGTGTGTGTGTGTGTGTGTGTCTTTTTTGTCTGTCCGTGCCACCATAGCTCTTAAACTGGGAAACCGATTTGAATGCGGTTTTTTTATTTAAAAGCAGGTTTCCTAGCGACATTACTTAGACATATTTTATCAAAATCTATTCAGCCGTTTTTGAGATATTGATTTTTGAAATGACAAAATCGGTGTGTTTTTCTAACTTTTTGTTGGTTAGGTTATTGACTGTTTTCATTCTATTTTTTTTTCGTGTTGTAATTATCAAGTAAATGTTTTCTTTGTTTCTTTAATTTTTTCTTAGTTCTTGGTTGAGTTTTCACTTAAAAGTTTCAAAAACGCGTCATTCAAGAAAAAAATACATGAAAACATGGAGAAAAGGAATCCTTATTTTTTACCGAAATTTTAGCAATAAATTAAAATGATTAATTTTATAACCGTTACACTTTGTACCGATACGGTATGAACCGGTCTGTAATTAAACCGGAAGCTCGACCGTCATAATCCGGGATTTACGGGATTCCCGTACTTTGTATTTTCCTTACATTTTGAATTTGTGCCGAACACAATGAAATACATAATTTCTGTCACAAAAAGTGAGATAGGAGCTAAGTGCGTGCTTTAAATAAGTCGACGGTCAAAATAACAATGGTTTGACGCGTGGAAAAATAACCTTATTTTCAGAAGTAAGTATAAGCTTATTTTAATCCATATCTTCTTCTTTACATAGTACAAAATAAAATCGTTTCCCGTCGTCTGTCTGTATGCATGTATAAGCTTAGATATTTTAAACTACACATCGGATTTTTATGTAATTTTCGTCATGACTTAGGTACACATTTTTTTACGAAAGGTTTTTTTTAAATAGCCATTGCTGAGCAAAGGCCTCCGATTCTCCTTCCACTTGTCTCTGCCTCCGGCAAAATTATGGCCAGTACTTTTGGAATCGCTCCAAATCTTCACTCGTAATACGATTGTTTTACACGTTTATACTTACTTATTACGTTGTTTATTAGTTTTGTTGTTGTTTATAAGTTTGTAGTGTCGTAAGGGTGTTAAGTTATCTGTTTTCAGCACGCGTAAGAAGACACTGTGCTCATTTTCCTCTTTACAGCTTTGTCGTTGCGCGGTAACTAAAAAAAGCTACATTCAAGTCTCATCTATTTTAGCAAGTACAAAATTCTTCTGATTTAAATAAAGAAAACACAAAAAGATAGCCCTTAATTTGGCACGGATCAGCGTCCTTAAGAGCAGGGGTCTTTGGAAAAGGGGTCCTTAAGAAAAGAAAGTCCAAATCTCAAATGATCACTGCCGAGTAGGCACTGCTACGCGCTAAAGAAAACTGCCTACGCACAGAGAACCCAACTAATAGGAGTTGTGTTGTCCATTTTTTACAATGTATAATAAATCGAAAACTATTTCGTGATATCGTCACTACTTTGAAAAATCTCGTATCTAAAATCAATTGTATCAAAAAAATTGAACCTTGAGATAATGATCATAAAGTTCACTCAGAAAAATTATCGATTTTGAGGTACGAGTTTTTTTTTAAAGTAGAGACGATACCTGTTTTTAAAATCGTTTAAATGAATAATCACTTTCATTTGATTTTAAAAAATATGACGTAGACGGTCCAAGTATTTAAACCGGTGACCAAAGACGGAGGCGTAATGTTAATAAATAAATTTCAAACACAGGGACCACCTTTGGGGGTAAATTATAAAGATAAAAAGACTTGCAATCCATGTGATACATCAAATGAAAGGACTTGATGTGCTTCAAGGGAATTTTCATTAAGCTATGATCACGAAGCTACGATCGAAACGAATAACACTGCAACCGCGACTGCAATACCACGAGACCCCCTCAGAGGCCGTGTAGAGCGCACGTCTGTGTGAAGGTGTTGGTGTCGATCGATTTGTTCGTAGCTTCCATACTGCTTTAGCTTATATATTTTATAATGCACATACCCAGCAACGACGTTAAGTTAAAAGCACAGAATATATGTTAAAAGTTGTCAGTTTTGTGACGATTTTCCCCTACAGTTAATATGGAATAAAACGTCACAAAACTGACAATATTTAAGTTTTCCTTAACTATGCCGTTGCTAGGTAGGTATATCATCTCAGCCTATATACGTCCCACTGCTGGGCACAGGCCTCCTCTCGGAATGAGAGGGCTTGGGCATAGTTCCCACGCGGGCCCAGTGCGGATTGGGAACTTCACACGCACCATTGAATTGCTTCGCAGGTTTGTGCAGGTTTCCTCACGATGTTTTCCTTCACCGCAGGTAGGTATATGTTTTAGTAAAATGCCCTCAAATGCGTTTATCGCATAAAACAACCGAGCGCTTAATTGAGCCAATCACAAGCAAGACTAAAACGTCAAACGGATCTCACGATAATAACGCCATCTAGCGAAATTTCGCCTCTCAAGGAACTTAATTGCGTGTGCTGTCTGTAGCGACTAAACTAAAAACTGGAATTCAAGACCTCAAAATCTACGACAATGTTGCCACTGAAATAAGATGTGTGTACAATAGTACATTCCTTTTTTTTTAAACACACGACAGAATATTCTTTTTATTAGTAATTTCGATTCTATAATTTAAAGAAGTAATTTTGTTTACTTACTTTTACATAAATACTAGACGCCTGAATAAAAACTTAAACATTTGGTAATTTTTGGTTGAAAAACTGGTATTGTGCTTGTATTTCTTCAGGTCTTCATAACATTTGGTGCAATTATTTACATTTAAGATAAAATCAAACTAATATAGAGCATTTGTCTCGTATTATGTATGTATATAAGTGCTAGACTAAAATTAGAGCGCTGTTTTCAGAGTTCCGCACCCAATGGATAAAACCTATTATTAAGACTCAGTTGTCCGTCTGTCATTAGGCTGTATCTAAACCATGGCAGTTGAAATTTTCACAGATAATGTATTCTGTTGCGGCCTTATGGTCGTTATGTTATATGTTGTTATCAACAAATACGAAAAAAACGGAATAAAATAAATATTTAGAACTACACTGTGGTAGAACATCGCAACCTCTTCCTGTTTATGTTCCTTAGTATAAAATTGTCTCAGTGTCATGTTAGTTGAGAGTTGAAAATAAGTTAATCATTTTTTTTTTCACAAAATCCTTATTTAATAACAATACAAGAAATCAAATTAAAAAAGGTTATTATTATTCCCCTTAATGGCGGCCTTAAGGTTTGGGCCAATGTCAGTTAAATTAAAGATAAATATATTCTTCTTCTTCACGTTGTACGGTGATTGTAGTTTTTGCAACTTGATAGCAAAATTCCAGAAACCAAGCGGAGACAACTTGCGCATTAAAAAATGTCGGACACGAGAGCAATATAGAATTTTGTGATCACTGTTAAAAAAGGTTGGCGAAACCTGAACAGTTTATTTGACAGTGACAGAAGTGACATTGATAGATTTGACAATGACATATCTGTCGTAGATTTTGTGGTCTTGAATTCCAGTTTTTAGTTTAGTCGTGGCAAGTCTGGTACAGTTGAGTTCATAAACTTGTGAGCAAAAATTTGATCAAAATATCTAAACACGACTCTATTGTTAACGGCGTAGAAGCGTGTTCTGATATTTTTGATCAAATTTTTGCTCACAACTTTATGAACCCGACTGTACCTACTTGAGATAACAAGCCACTTGAACGTCGTCGCTAATTTTATCGCATCTTGGATCTTAATTCTTTGGCACCGGTACAGTAACACGGAAACCCTATTTCCTTTAGGGTTGCCATTCATCAGAATTTCCGGGAAACGCCACGTAAATTATCTTTAGTTGACAAGATTGGCTACTACGAAGTGCAAAAATAGAACTTCGTATGTTGCCGTCCCGCTGACGCTTATGTCATTTAATACGCGAGTGAAAGGGACGGGACGGTGCGATACGAACTTCGATTTTCGAGTTTCGTAGTAGCCCTACAGGAAGCACAATACGGTATTTGACAACTTCTGAATTTGCCTTCTTATATATTATTATGAAAATATAGTTATATCATGTTATATACAGTGTTTAGCGAAGAGAAAACTTAAAAACAAAGAAACTTAAAGAATTTTTTTTTTTAGTTTTATTTGATTAATGCCGGGTTCTGACGTTTGTGCCGTCGCGGCATTAGTCTTTTAAATTTAGTACTAAGTTAAAGGGTCATACTGAAAACCAGCGCTGCGGCTTGCCGTGGCAATACGCTGAGTATGGCCCTTTTTGCTTCTTGCGGCACAATGTCTGTTTCTTTTTCGATTTTTTATTATTATTTAAGATTATGTAATAAGGTTGTCTTATTTTTAACTGTGTTTTTTTTGCTGTGTAGAATTTTGGCAAATAAATTTATTCTTATTCTTATTTATTGGATTAATAATGATTTTTTGTAAAGTCTTTAAACTATACCTGTCTTCTCAAACACTTTCTCTATGCAGCGAGTTGGCGCTACTTGCGTGTGATATGGATACTATTGGAATTTGTATACATGCAACATTACCATTGACAACTGTCTAGTAGTTATGTATGACAGTCGCTATCTCTTCTTCCTTCCGTCGCAATGGCCGCGTACGACATCTTATTGATCTCGCTCTTTTATTAAAATTAAATATTAATCAATATCTTCTTTTGTACTAATGTACCGAAGGAAACTTTCCAAAATTGTTAAATTTGTCAAATAGGAAAGTTTCGGAAACTTCTCACAATTCTGTAAGGGAATTTAAACTTTCCGAGTTTAAGTCCAACATCTGGTAGCATGGTGTTCGGTTGTGTAGATTGAAGATGAGCTCTGATTGAGTTGGAAACGCGTCAGTGTACCTAATGTGGTGGTGGTGATAGATGGGTTTGTGTGTGTTCTTACAGTGTGGGGGTGGAGGAACTGCATGAACACACACAAGTCACACAAACCCAACTATGATCACTACCACACTACACTGACACGTTTCGAACTCAATCAGAGTTCATCCTCAGAGCAACACAACCGTTCACCATGCTACCAGATGTTGAACTAAAGAACCATCACAATATTTTTGAGTACTTGGGGTTTTACAATGACGAAGCAAAATGGGCCAATCAACTTTTTTACCGACACTAATCTGTCCGCGTCATTTTTCAAACAATTGCAGATTTTTGTAAGTAAACATTTTTTATCTGTAATTTAATTGATGGTATACGTGAATCCATGGCATCCTACGTAAGTTCAACCTATTAAACCGTGAAATATCTTGTTGGAAGTACGATTTTTTGGTAACGCCAGAGATAATTTTGGTAACGCAGGAGATGCCCAAAGTGTCGGTAAAATAGTTGATTCACCCAAAGAACTATTTTGGTTTTCAATAAATGGACCGTTTATTGATATCCTAAAAAAAAATTACAATCCTGAATTAAAGTAGTAACCCTGCATGAATTCACCTGGTGATTGTGTCATAAAGCAGCGATAAAGCTGATCAGTAGTTTCCGCGCCTGCGCAAATACGTAATGGATACACGATTGACCTACGTGCATTGTTGCAATTGGCCGAAGGTCGATGCGGAGTGCTATACTACTTATTGTTGTGTTTTGTGTTGTGAATAAATATATTCCTTTTTTTAGGGTTCCGTGCCTAAAAAAATAAAAACGGAGCCCTTGTAGGATCACTTTGTTGTCCATCTGTCTGTCCGTCTGTCTGTCAAGACCTTTTTCTCGGGATCGCGTGGAGGTATCAAGTTGAAATTAACACCAAATAGCCTGTAGCTCCTTGAAGCTGTATAAAAATAAAACTTCTACATTAACGCAATTAAAAGATACGGCCATTTGAACCTTATTTTTCATTCATGTCGCAGGTAGCAGTGGAATCAAAACCTATAGGGTACTTCTCGTAGACCTAGAATCATGAAATTTTGCAAGAAGGAAGGCCTCACAGCACAAGTAAAGAAAAAAATCTGAAAATCGCAAATTTGTTGCTCCATCATAAAAAAAAAATTACGAACTTTATTTCATTCGTTCGCTCGATTCGCTCGAGATCCCATCAACGATCTACATATTTACATACAAATTTGTACGGAACCTCGGTACGCGAATCCAACTCGCAATAAGACGGTGTTGGGTACCGTGGGATCTTATAAAGCCGTATTGTTCTGAGTAGATGAACGATTGGCGGAGAAAAAAAAGACGAAGTAATTAGTACCCATCGATCATGTAAGTATTATTTTATTCTACTGGTGCCGGTATTGACTGGTTTGACGACCGGATACTCGTAGTCTGGTGTTTAGAGAACCTGGCTATAGAACTTGAAGTCCCGGATTCGATCCCCGGTCTGTCGGGGCGAATATTTTGTATAAAAAAATATGAATATTTGTGTATGTACGAGACTGAGACGTTAAATATGTTTTTCAGTGTGTATTTATCTATATAAGTACCTATGTATATACGTTGTGTAATACCCATGATATAAAAGTTTTTCATAGTTCGGGACTATATCAATTAGTGTCAATTGTCCCAAGAATTGTTTATTTAATGTAAATTATTTATGTATGGTATTATCATGTACAGTCGAAAAATTAAATCATGACCCTTTTAATAATCAATTTCACTATGATTTCCTTGACAATAGTATGTCAACATGACATTAGTAGCACAGGATTCCACCCTGGGTCATGATTCAATTTGTTCGACTGTACCTACTATCAAACCAACTGATTCGTGATCTAGTGTGAAACCTTTTTGTCATAGTTACATTGTATTCGTATCGCCTGAAAAGGAAAATCAATAAGTATGACACCTCAACCGAATCATATAAATATAAGTAAGTACTCTAATCTCGGATTAAGTAGTGTCGAAATGTAAAAATCCAACCCATAGTTAACGATTTAAATTTTTAACCCTGGGTACAGTCAACTGTAAGAACTTGTTCAAAGTTTCAAAAATAAGCACCCCAGACTCTTATTGCGACGCAATAAGGCCGTATAGCGTATAGTAGGTAACATATTTTTGAGTGGTTCGAATAGATACTTATTTTTGCACTTGACTGTACCTATGGGCGTGACATGTCAGGATTGACTTCTTAACAGCGGACTACTATAGCAAATTTTCAAGTGTAGGTAATAATGCAACAGCTTGAAAAAAGGTTCGACTACAAATATCAAGTACCTATTCATAAATCGAACCAATAATACATAGGTATGCATAGGTAAGGCTGGGCATCTGCCCAGCCAGCCAGTTACAATCCTTACCAAACAGTTCTTTTTTTAATTTGGCTCGCTCGGTTTTCGCATTTTCCACAGCACGATCAAATAGTATCTACGTACGTAGGTACTGGCAATAAAATAAAAAACAATTGTACTCGTAATATGGAAGCATTAAATTTTATTGAAAAAGTTAAAACTGGCCAGTCCCAGAAGTCATATATTAAACCCATAAATGGGTAACAGAGGTGCTTTGTACCGTGCACAAGCACTGTAAGTGGCTAAAATGGCCCTTCTGGCTACAAGCTAACGGTATATTCGCTTTAAACAAGGTTCATTTGGGAATCCTTCGTTTTATTTAGAAACGAAATGTTTATTCGTCTCTTTGGAATTTTGCTTCTTTTTTATTACTAAAAAAAAAAGAAAGCGTAATACACTTTTTTGAAAACGCCAAACACAAGGATTCTGTTTTCCATTTTGGCTAAGAACCCTAAAAAGGGACACATAGACAATAAAATGAACCTTACATTTTATGGATTTACCATCTTTCTCGATTCAATCTGATCATACCAAGCTGTTTGTTTACTTTGAACGTTTACAAATCCCAATGTAATTATCACTAAGTGATCCATTTGTGATATATCAAAGAACGTATCAGAGTTTTCATACGCTACGCTTTTGTCAATATGGTTCGTTACGAATTTTCAATTTCACATCTCCCCGTATAACCCCAACACAGAACATTCTGTATCAGGGATGGCGAACCAATGCTACGCACCATGTGAAAAAAATAACAAAATTATTAACTGACTAGCTTATGCCCGCGGCTCCACCCGCACGGTTTTCCCTCGGGAACTGCGCATTTTTCCGGGATAAAAAGTAGCCTATGTCACTCTCGGGCCCATAAACTATCTCTGTGCCAAAAATCTCGTCGATCTGTCGCTCCGTTACGGCGTGAAAGAGGGACAAACATACAAACACACAAACACACTTTCGCATTTATAATATTAGTATGGATTTTTTGTTCAAGCGGAGATGGAAAAGCTTCGCTCGCGCTTCACGCTCGCTCGGTCAAGTAGATTGGTAGCTTTATTTTTCCATTTCAAAAATTTAACTAGACTAATTTTCACCCCCGAAAACCTTCACATAGCAAATTTCATCGAAATCGTTAAAGCCGTTCCCAAGGTCTCCGAAATAAATAAATACAAGAATTGCTTGTTGAAAGATGTTTTACATGTGGTAGGACCTGGTGTAGGGTCCGCGCGGATTGCTACCACCATCTTGCTCGCTAATCCTGCCGTGAAGCAACAGTTTGCACTGTTGTGTTTCAGCGTGGAGAGCAAGGCAGCCGGTGAAATTACGGGCACTTGAGGTATCCCATCTTAGGCCTCTAGGTTGGCAACGCATTTGCAATATCCCTGGTGTTGCAATGTTTATGGGCGGTGGTGATCTCTTACCATCAGGAGACTCACTTGCTCGTTTGCCATCCAGTCGAATAAAAAAAAAAGAAAAAGATAAAATAAGTATGTGAACTATGCAATTTAATAAAGCTTGTAATGACTCTACCGCCGCCCACATTCTTTAATGGCTCGATATAGCCGCCATGTTTTTTTCATAAAATGTTTCAATACCAATTAAGGTTCGCCATCCCTGCCTTGTATCATCCCACAATGCTGCGGATGGAGCGCTCAATTGCGTTAAATATTTGACATCCATCAAATTAAAACATGGGGGCGTTTTGGCTTGTGAAATTGAAAAAGGATTTAAGCAAAATTTACATTTTTAATTTAATAATACCTACTCAAAATGTATTGTAAGGAACTAACCTGTGCCTTCGACTTTGTTTTCAAAGAACTTACTTCAAATATTCATTCCATCATTTTGTTTAATATATATTGAGCAGCAGAAAATCTGGTCCTCAAATGTATGCTGTAATAGGTAATTTTGTATGTAAATTAAGGCAAATTTTGCGCCGCTGAGTAAATTATAATTATTAACTCACCGGTAACGACGTATATCAGTGAAAATCACTAAAGGTTTGAAACATAATAAAAATTCTATGTATGTATATCTGCGTTTTCTCTTTTTGTACTCTTAATTATAATATTAACTTATATTTCACCGGATAACTCAGGTCTTAAATCGAGTTTAGCTCGACACGTTTCGTACTAATTCTTCTTCTTCTTCCTTCTTCCTAGGAGCAACGCGAATCCACGGCAGCCGTAACACGCGGGCGTGAGTTATCCGGTACAACTGTATTTAATATGATTGAGTCTCACAGTAGTTTTATGTTCAAAATATATTAATGTAGTATAAAAATAGTAAAATATAGCAATAGTATAGCGGGTCTGTAACATTTTTAATGTATCAAAAAAAAACAAGTGAAAATATAACATACCTTTCCATATGTCTATACCGTACATCGCGACGCGTTCGATCGTCAAAATGGACGCTTTTGTACACCATCACTTTTTTCTTTTTTAATATTACTTATTATTTATTTTTATAATACTGGCAATGAAGAAAATTCAGGCCCATTAAAAGTTTATAATATTCCAATCGAATTAGGATTCGAATTTCAAACACGGATTCGTCCGCACATTAAAAAGTATGGAAGTCGACTCGGAAAGTAGTCGGATCGCACGTTAATAAATTGGAGATTTTCTGCTAAGGATAAGGCATGGGAGGGAACCGAGAATTGCTTATTATTAGTTTGTACTGGACTAATAATGCTGGCTTCATTACACACTGATTCGGGGTACAGTATTTACGATGGCGTATTTATTTAAAAAATTATGTATAAATACTATTATAGCATTTTTACATAATTATACCGGATATACGTCAAATGTTACTTGCAAAATTTGACTTTTACGTACGAACATACATACAGTAAAAGCTTGGAAAAAAAGTGAACCGAGCCACTATGGAACTTTTCACAGAAGGAAGATTTTATAGTGACATTGCTTTGCTTAAAAGAAACGGTCAAGAGCGTGTCGGACATGCCTGAAATAGGGTTCCGAAGACATTACGAAAAAATTAAGCAATATTTTTTTCTAAGGATTTCGTATTTTGTACGGAATATTCCAAGTTTAGGTATATTCTATACCTTATTATTTACTCTTAAACTACAAATAATTCTCAAGAAAACTTAAACGTTATAGTTTTCCTTGTAAGTTTGATACTTACTAACATCCTGAATTTTTTCAAATTTTTCCACCCACCTGTTTAGATTTTAGAAGGGGGGCGCTCGATTTTAATGAAAATTTGCAATTTAAAGTTGAAAATTTTGCAAACGTATCACTGAATCGATTTTTTTATTTTTATTGTAAGTACGATTTTGTCGGCATAGTTTACACATATATTCCTGCAAAATTACAGCTTTCTAGCATTGATAGTCCCTGAGCAAAGCCGCGGACGGACGCACAGATAGACAGACAGACATATAATAATAATAATAATAAAATCGTTTATTTAGATAACAAAGTAGTCGTACAAGCAGCGGTTGAGACCTCCTAGTAGGTAAAGAAATACCTGTATCAGGAGACCTCGCTCCTCCAATAGTACATTTTGACAGTGTTTTAATTCTTAGACTAGTTTAAAGTATTTAAACGATTTCAATTTACAGTATAACTATGTATAATCTAACTAACTATCCCTGCCCTGCCTGTTGCCTTCTCCTCATTTGGGGACGCTGCTGGATAACGACACTTTAAGAGTTGGAGCTGCGTTGCGTCTCGGGTGTAAAGTCTGCGAGCCTCATCAGTGCGTGTGCGGTGTGTTGGTAGAGGCAAATGGACATCATGGTCTCAGTTGCTCGCGCTGTGCGGGTCGGTTCTCAAGGCACTGGGCGATTAATGACATAGTGCGTCGTGCTTTGGTCTCTATTAATGTGCCGTGTATATTGGAGCCGCAGGGTTTGTGCCGCACTGATGGGAAAAGACCAGATGGACTGACTCTGGTCCCTTGGGTGAGGGGGCGTAGCCTGTTATGGGACGCAACTTGTGTGAGCACATTTGCGGCCTCGCATCTTGGTAGTACAGCGCGGGTCGCGGGTGCTGCTGCGGAGAGTGCAGCGAGGCTTAAGCACGGCAAATATTCGGAGCTTAAGAACAATTACAACTTTGTACCTATTGCAGTCGAGACTGCGGGGCCTTGGTGTGTCGAAGCAAAGCGTTTCGTTAGGGATCTGGGGCGGCGTATGAGGGACAGGGGCGGCGATCCGCGGTCCGGTTCTTATCTGGTGCAGCATATATCTTTAGCGATTCAGCGGGGCAATGCGGCAAGTATTTATGGTACTTTTGGGTCTGGTTTACATCGGTCAGGGGATTGCTTTGGGGTTTAGGTTAAGTTAGGTTAGACTAATGACGAAGCATGTTGCGGATTTACAATTTGTTTTGTTGACGAAGCCTGTTGCGGATCTACAATTTGTTCGGTTGACGAAGCCTGTTGCGGATATTGCGTTGTTCACATACATAAAAATAAACATTTGTTAAAATGTAATTGTACTAACTATAACTAATTGCTTATTGCTTTTAATACATTTATTATCCTATGTGTAGCTCTTGATCTTAACAGATCATGTGTGCGTGTGTGTGCGTGCGTGCGTGCGTGCGTGCGTGCGTGCGTGCGTGCGTGCGTGCGTGCGTGCGTGCGTGCGTGCGTGCGTTCGTGCGTGTGTGTGTGTGTGTGTGAGTGTGTGTGTGTGTGTGTGTGTGTGAGTGAGTGTGTGTGATGCTTGCGAGTGTAAATATAGAGAGTATATCAAGATGTGAGAGACTGAAGGTGATTATTTGAAGAGAGACATTATGTGTTAATAAATACGTTTTTACAAAGCAGAAAATGCATAATAATTTTAGTAGAATACATTCCACAGTTAACAGATTGTCATATTTTAATGAAGTAATTTTTCAGTTTCACTATAACTAAGGCCCGTAAGCCACCTTATCACGGTTAACTTACACCTGTAGGATGTAAGAGGGTAAATATGTAATACATTGTTAATTTTATTGTATAAGAAGGCAGATTGAACATCGAATTGCCTTTTTGCGAATACAGATTTATTAAGGGGTACAGGAGCAACCACATCAGCTCTTCTTCGATTTGAGAGGGTGGGTTTGTAGGTGAGATGCTTATGTAATCTAAGTACCACTAACAAAATATATAATTTACGCATGCTTAAGAGCTTACATTCATCATAAAGTTCAGATGTAGGGTGTCTATACGGTTTGAAGAGTATGGTTTTTAATAAGCACCTCTGCCCTCTCTCCACCTCCAGGTACTTGGTTTTAGTTGCTCCACCCCAAACAGGAATACAGTACATCATTACAGACTGAGCAAGTGTGGTGTAAATTTGGAAGCGGAGTTTAATACTGGTAATGTGTCTGAGTATTTTGAAAATCCAGATGAGATTTCGAATCCTCTTATTTATGTGTTCGATATGTGGGTGCCATGTAAGATGTTGGTCGATAATAATGCCTAAATATTTAGTTGTTGTTACATTTAACAATCGTGGACAATTACACGGCATCACGCGAGTGCGGTCACAGTAATGCATAAAGAGGCTAAGATGACTGCCAGGTTGAGTGCTAGCATTTTTTGTAAAACAGATGTAATTCGTTTTATCGGTGTTTAACGTTAGTAAACTGGAAACCAGCCATGAGCCTATCATCTGAAGCCCTCTCTCAGCACTGGTGAATACAGAATCCCAACCTCTTCCGGTGAACACCACAACAGTATCATCTACATATGAAATAACATGGCCATGTTGGATGGACATGTTAGTGAGACTATTTATGTAAATTAGAAATAAGGTAGGACCCAGCACACTTCCTTGAGGCACTCCAAATGACACCCCAGTTTCCCCACTTACATGGTCGCCAACCCTTACCCTCTGGGTACGACCTCCAAGGTAATCAGCAAGCAATTCCAGCGGTTTACCCCTGATTCCCAAACATTCCAGCCTGTTTACAAGAGTGGGAACTGAGACAGTATCAAAAGCCTTTTTTAGATCGAGAAACACAGCAAGAACTTTATTGTTTTTATCTACCTCTTTAGTAATTAGTGAAGTTAGTTCCAGTACCGCATCTTCTGTTGACTTACCTTGTCTAAAACCATACTGAGACTGTGAAATTAGGTTAAACTTATTTAGGTAACTAATAAGTCTATTGTTTATAAGTTTTTCTATGATCTTAGAGATGGCTGTCAACACTGATATCGGCCTGTAGTTATTGGGATCAGTTTTTAGCCCACTCTTAAAAACAGGTGTAACAATAGATTTTTTAAGTAAGGTTGGAATAATCCCTTGGGCAAAACAAATGTTTGCCAGGTGACTAATTATGGGAGCTATTTGCGTTTTACACAATTTAATAAATTTAGTTGGTATCCTGTCATAACCTGGCGCGCTATCAGATTTCAGCGACATTATGATACTGCCCACTTCATGAGGATCAGTATCCAAAAGGACAAAGGATGATTGACTCATGCATGCGTTTAAAGTGTGAGTATTACTTAACAAAGAAGTGTGCTTAATGTATATGTCATCCGCCAGTTTTTTACCTATATTAGTGAAGAATGTGTTAGTACAATCTACTGATTCCTGAGGAGTAGATTTAAATTTGAGAAGTTCAGTATTAGTTGACTTACTCGCTTTATAATTGGTTATGGACTTAATTGAAGACCATAACGCTTTCGAGTTTTTTGAAGTTTTTTCTAATTGTTCCTTATCATGTTTACGTTTTAACTTCTTTATTATGTTATTAGTAAAGTTACGATACCTCCTATATGTGATTCTCAGCACCTCATTAACAGAGACATGGCGAAACTATAAGGGTTCCGTTTTACCATTTTGGCTACGGAACCCTAAAAACATTGTCACGTTATGTTACGTTCCATGATAGGTCGCGAATCACATATTTCGACTGTAAGTACCTATACTGCGTCCTTTGATCAATCGCTTACCTACAACTTCTTACTTTCTCGATCGCACAATGTATGCAACATGAATCACTTTTCTGGCGTAATCTAGGGTTTACGCTTTTCTATATTACTTTGTCGTGTCAGATACAGGCTCAGGTCGTTCAACCTTTCACTATGTCAGGGCGAGTGAGCAAGCACATGATCGAGTCATGTGATGAGGGAGATAATAAATAAGTATTAAGCCCGAGTTGCATTCCACGAGGTGATGTAGATTTGAAATCATGTCCTTAATGAGAGTGGTCTGTAATAACCGACTCAGGAACTACACAATTATAAACAACTAGCTTTTGCCCGCGGCTCCACCCGCGTGGTATTCGGTTATCGCGGGCTGTTCCCTCGGGAACTGTGCATTTTTCCGGGATAAAAAGTAGCCTAAATATGTCACTCTCGGGCCCATAAACTATCTCTATGCCAAAAATCACGTCGATCCGTCGCTCCGTTATGGCGTGAAAGACGGACAAACATACAAACACACAAACATACAAACACACTTTCGCATTTATAATATTAGTAAGTAAAGTATGGATTTATTGAATCAGGAGTTATTTTGCGGAGGTCGATATCAATTCACAGAAACAAGTACTTAAACCACGAACGGTCGGACATTATTACAAGCCTCTTCTTACTTTTAATCTACTTCCAGTGTTCGGATTGACTTGAAAATTGGTGTGGATATAGTTACAGAATGGTGTTAAAAAATCCTGCACGATAATTAAATTTTCATTAAGGCTTCACTGATTACTAATATTTATTTATTTATTGTACACACACTTATACATCTATCATTACAGGCTTGACCTAATGCGACAGAGAAGTTCCACATAAATATAAAATATGGGAATATGGGAATATAATATGGAAATTCGGGCGCAGGATGAGGGACAGAGGAAGTGACCCCCGTTCCGGGTCGTAGTTGGTCCAGCGGGCCTCGTTGGCCATACAACGAGGCAATGCCGTTGGGGTAAATGGGCACGTTTGGGCCAAGTATGATGCGGAGGGATACTGTCATTTTTTTGTAATTTAATTCAGTTAGCACGTAGTATTAGTACGTTAGTAGTATTTAGTTCATTTATTAATTATTTTGTATTGTGTGTTATTTAATAAAGTATCTACTTCTATTAGTGCAAAAAAAAAAAAAGTTAGCACGTTATTATTTTATTAAAGTTAATTATTTTTTGTTTTGATTTGTAATTTTATTTAATTTGAGAAATAAAAAAGTCGGAAAACACCCGACTTTGCCACTTCAAACTTAAATATCTCAAAAACGGCTGAACTGATTTTGATAAAACATGTCTAAAAACCATCGCCAGAAATCAAATAAAAAAAACCGCATTCGAATCGGTCCCGTAGACTGACACACAGATACACAGACACATATAGCGGTCAAACTTAAAACACCCCTCTTTTTGCGTTGAGGGTTAAAAAATTTCAGTACCTATGGAGATAAAATCTTCTTCTAAAAATATAAGTTTATTTTTTCAAATTAAAATCTGTTTCTACTTGTATCTTATTAGTTATTAGTAGCATTATGTGTTAAATTATCAATCACATATAATTTTTTCAATACTTTCCATTATTTTATAAGTCGAATGACAATAATCTGACAGCGAAATTTCGTGGTCGAGCCTGCATAGCCGCAGAAGGGAACTACTCAGCAGTTAAGGGCTCAAACACGAAACTGTACATGTATTCACTTATGATATGACAATCCATACTTACTAATATTATAAATGCGAAAGTGTGTTTGTATGTTTGTCCCTCTTTCACGCAGTAACGGAGCGACGGATCGACGTGGTTTTTGGCATAGAGATAGTTTATGGGCCCGAGAGTGACATAGGCTACTTTTTATCCCGGAAAAATGCATAGTTCCCGAGGGAACGAACAGCGCGCGATAACCGAATTCCATGCGGGCGGAGCCGCGGGCAAAAGCTAGTAACTTTCATATTATGTATTCATGCAATGATACGCTTATAATTATTATGCTAGCTTTTGATGTACCTATGATGCAGCCTGCCAGCCGGGATTCAGCCTTACCAATTATGCCTCGAATTATCGTGACAACCGCAGCTCTGATTTCACCAATTAAGTGACAAGTTGTATTTACCCAGTATTTGTATTTACCCAGAATTTGTAAATATTGGATCGTTGATTGATTGCTTCCGTTTTACATCCGTTGAAGATTGGAATCGATTAAATTCAGACCTTATTCTCATCAAATAGTTCCTATAGTAGGTAGAAGATACGAACCTAAATCGACCTTCACCAGTTTGATAATAATAGTAAAACGTTTTTTATAATGAATTTATTATATTAAAAAATAAAATATTATGGGTTTGATTAAATAATCCTGGAAAGGCTATTTGTAATTACTTTTTAAATAAATAAGAATGATTTTATAAAAATCAAAGTTTTTAAATAGCCTATCCAGAATTTTTTTAGCAAACCCATTTCTAATATATTTTCTAATATGCTGGCAGCTACCTCGCTCAAAAAATCAGCATAGCGATTCAACGAGGAAATGCTGCCAGCATTTTCGGCACAATGCCGCAGGGGCCTTTTTTAGATATAGTTTAGTTTTTAATATAGTTTTAATTTAGTTTGTAATATTTAGTATTTTAGTTGTTATTTTTAAGATTTTTATTTTTCACATTTGTACCAATAAAATAAAAATTCTTATATGCTAAATTTATTATAAAATACGTTTCATTCTATTATTTATCAATTTACAATCCGGTGAATGTCGATTTACGTTCGGATCTTAGACCACTATTAGATAGAACTTATTTAGATAAGTGTCCATATTGTTTTTCTCTGTAAACGCGAATACGCAAACATATGCTCACCTATGTATATTAGATTTTAATTGTTAATTTTCTCATGTATGTGACTAAAATTTTGAATTATGAGAACAATAAATTCTTTATACCGAAATTGATTGTGTTCATCTTCACCTGACCGCCCCTCTCCTCTAAACGAGTGGAGTGAGACGTAATCGCTAGTACACATGTGTGTTTATTTTATTTTTGTTTTCTCAATTCTCTTTTTTTTTTACTCTTTCAGTTCTTGCCCTAAAAGGTAAAGGACGTCTTAAATTATCTAAGGTTTTTGCAGATAAGTAGTATGTCGGTTTCACTGTTTGTTGTTTTGTTTATTTTTGGTTTTGTAAAATGTATGCAGTCCTGATGGTCCCAAAGGAAGACCAGCGCCGTTCGCGCGGGTGGCATTATGCTGATTTGGGACCTTTTTATGACCGAGATACATATTTTTTAGTTTACTTCTATGTTTTTTTTGTGTAATTGTCAGGAATAAATGTTTTCTTTTATTTATTTTCTATCTTTTTCTATATGTGTGACGTAATTTATGGATGAACTTTTTTGATCCATTTTTGACCGTTCTCTACCTTTAAGTAATTTTTGGAAAATAATACAATTCCCTATGTCATTACTGTTTTAGAGATGCCTAGTATGTCGCTACTTTTTGCAGAAAACAATAACTGTATACCTAAGAGCAAAACGTGTCAACACAAATTTCTTCTATTACATACACAATAATACTAAGTGCAATCACGAGTTCCTAAAATGTTAAGCCAAAAGGTTTGTCCCCTTTACCCGAAAAGGTACTCGCCAATGAGGCGAAAATGGAAGCATTGGTATTAATAAACTGCGGCATTTTGCGATGCTACAATTCTTTTATTATGGAAAAATGTTGAAGGACTGAAGGAAACGATAGATAGATAGATAGATAGACGTCGATATATACGAAATAGCAAATGCCACCTTTAAAATCTCTCCGGCTGAGTGGAACCTTTTTTTTTATTTGACTGGAAGGCAAACGAGCAAGTGGGTCCCCTGGTGGTAAGAAATCTCCACCGCCCATAAACATCTGCAACACCAGGGGTATTGCAGATGCGTTGCCAACCTAGAGGCCTAAGTTGGAATACCTCAAGTGCCAGTACTTTCACCCGCTGTCTTACTCTCCGCGCCGAAACACAACAGTCCAAGCACTGCTGCTTCACGGCAGGATTAGCGAGCAAGATGGTGGTAGCAATCCGGGCGGACCTTGCACAAGGTCCTACCACCTGCAAATGCACCTACACTAAAGCTCGACTATCTGTTTGTCTATGTATACTACGATCTGTCACAGGGTGCGCAATTATTGCATTTTTTGAACTGCAATAATAAGTTGATGCTTCATACTATGTGGCTAGTAAAATAAACCACAAACAACTATTATCATTCCAGCCCATATACGTCCCACTGCTGGGCACAGGCCTCCTCTCAGAATGAGAGGGCTTGGGTCGTAGTTCCCACGCGGGCCCAGTGCGGATTGGGAACTTCACACGCACCATTGAATTGCGTCGCAGGTTTGTGCGGGTTTCCTCACGATGTTTTCCTTGACTGCAAAGCTCGTGGTAAATTTCAAATGTAATTCCGCACATGAGTTTCGAAAAACTCAGAGGTGCGAGCCGGGGTTTGAACCCACGACCCTCTGCTTGAGAGGCGATAGGTCAAACCACTAGGTCACCACGGCTTGCTGCAAACACAAGATAAATAAAAAAAACTCAAAATTTCTTTTAATTTTTGGTTCTAAAGTTTCATACTAACTTTTAAAAACTCTTTAAAAATTTAAAGGCAAATTTGGTTAGTATATTATAATGATAAATATTTAAAAGTAAATATGCCACTGTGTCCTGAAATTAATCCGGTGAAATATGAAAAAAAAAATCTGCGAAAGATGTGCATTTAACTCGCGCGCTGTCTGTATCTTGAATCTAAATTCCGATGAAAAACCTTTACAGAGACTCTTCACTTAAAATAACTCAACCGTCTGTTAAAATAATCAGGATTCAATTTATAACATCTTAGATATCTAAACAAGTATTATTCACAACCTCATCATACGAATAAAACATATCCTAAAGCAATTTCTCACAGCGCGTGTAACTGTCTCCATGAATACGTATCCTTTCGTTTATTCCCTAGTTTAGGCCCTGAAATATTACTCCCTCCCTTTGACGTTATATTTTTACAGGAGATACCTACCGCAATTATATTTCAAAAAGTCAAACTCTGAGAATTCATTTTCGACATAAATTTTGTAAACAGAAACATGCTTTTTGGGGGTTTGTACCTACCTCAAAAGGAAAAACGGAACCCTTGTGCGATCACTTTGTTGTTCGTCAGTCTGTCCATCTGTTAAGACATTTTTTCTCAGGAGCGCGTGGAGATTTCAAGCTGATAATATCAAATGCTCTATACAATCAAACTAAATTCTGCTATCCCTTTAAATTAGTGAAAAAGTCAGACAGAAAGTCAGGCATTTAAAAAGGTGATTCCATTCTAATTACCGCAACCGAAAAGATACGGGGCATTTTCACAAAAAAGTGTATCTCTTCATTTTTTTATTTTGAAAAATATATGGTTTTTCCTACTCAGAACCAAAAGCACAATCGATTCCGATGGTTAAAAAAAAATTACCCAATCAAAAATAAGAGTTTTTTCAAACACTCGGTATGAGCGTCACGAAGCTGACTCATAAAATTTATATGAAAAAATGGATACATTTCGAAAGAAAACGTACCCATTTTTTTTTAAAATGCCCTACAGATGTAAATTATAGGACGACAATGTGGTTACAGTCAACGAAAGAGACGGAAAAGAAAACCATATCTGTTGGTGTTATTTTGCACACTAGCAACTGTTCTCTATCCCGCCGATGGTAATTGCAGATGAGGCCAAGGGCCCGGACTAGTTGCTTCGGCTATTGTAGCATTAAGGGTAGGCTAGGCAGCGCTAGTGTTGCCTACCCTCCCTGTTGCGGCAGGGTGGTGTTCTGCTGCAGACAAACTATATACCAGCTGCCTACCCATGCCGAACCAACTAGCCAACTGCCGCACTGGAATAGACCCACAATACGCCAATCGGTAACAGCTTCAGAAATTAATTAGGTATGATATAATGGTAACGGCATAATGACATAAATAAATACAGATAGCTTCTAATTTTAGTCGCTGAACTCAATGAATATTTATCAGTTACGCGTGGAATTCAAATGTTGGCATTTTGGAACCAACTTTGATATGTAACTAATACATTTGTGCCAACAAGGCGTCTACCTAAAATACGCGAGCGTAGAGTTTGGACACGTTTTACATTATGGAAACGGCGGTATTTGTTCAGGGAAAGTTCATTTTCGCATCCAAATATTTCAAAATTAGTTGGCAATATGTGTCCAGAGTTTCGGAATTTAGCACCTAGAGGTAACATGTATGACACACTTCAAAAATACAAAATTATCACCTAACAATTAAGCCACAAACATGTAAGCAATTAAATATACATAATTTTATTAAAAAGGTTTCAATATTAATGTTTTTGCTTAGCCGCAAATATACAAATATCTATATGTATATACTCGTATAAAAGAAGAAACTGACTGACTGACTGACTTATGGATCAAAGCACAGCCCAAACCGCTGGGCCTAGAAACTTGAAATTGGGAATACACGTTCCTGAGTAAAGTATAGACGCGCACTGAGAAAGGATCTTTCGAAATGCCCACGGGATACGGATAAATGGGATTTATATTTATACTTCAAAATGACCTTCAAATTACATATTTCCGTAACAATAATTGTTAGAGACTTCAAATTTGGCATGCAGGTAGATAATACGAGTACTAATAAGTAAATACCGTTTCAAAGATTTTTCGAAAATCCCACGGGATAAAACGAATAATGAGAGATTTTTACAACGACTGAATCAGAAGACGCACAATTATGGACCTCCGCAAAATAACGCCTGATTCAATAAATTATTTAGAATTCATCACTTTTACTATGATTCAATATTCAGGTTTTCTTACGATAATTTCGCGACCTTTTATGCCAAGATTATTTTTCAAATTAAGAACATTAAATTTATGCATAATGTGGATCCTAATTTTGTACATAAATTCAAAAAAATCTCGAGATGGTCGCTACAGTTTTAGTTTATTCATGTTCCATTAAACGTACTCTATCGTCGCATAACAGATTACATAAATAACTTGGGAAAACCGATTAATTTTCATGAATTGGTGCACGTCGTCGTTGATTTATTTGTTTACTCTCAGCTGAAACGAAGTTTCCAATTTGTGAAACTATAAAATGGACTGAAAATATTTCACAGCAGTTTGTAACTTTTTTTGAGTTTCGCTATCTGACAGCGAGTAACAGAATGAAGTGCTGTCGATAGTTTAAAAACTGGGATAAACTAAAGCTGATTATAATATAATGTACGAGAAAAAGCTTTGAAACAGTAGTAGGGTGAAGACCTAAAAGTTGCACACCTTAACGCGCTCAGGTAGTTTAATTAATTATGATTTTTTTCCATTGTGACACGAAAATTATTCATACAAATGTATGATTATTTTCGTGTCATAATGGAAAAGTAAATAGGATTCATTAATTTGCTTATAAAATAGTTCTAGTAACAGGGAGTTAAAAAAAAACAGACAAGGTATAAAGTCTTTCAAATTGTATTAGGTAATTAAGTATTTCATATATTTTTTTTGAGTCAGTTTTGTAACGCTAATACCGTGTATAAAAAGAAAAACGTCACAAAGCTGTAATTTTTGATTGAGACTTTTTTTTAAACCGTCGTTGATTGTAATTTTGATTCTGAGTAAGTAAAACCATTTTTTTTCAAAATTAAAAAAAAAAGAAGGATATACTTTTTTGTGAAAATGCCCAGTAACGAAAAGGTAAAATTCATAATAGTATCTATTTTGACTACCATGATTAAAGGCTATTAAATATAATTACGAATTGAAGTGTATCGTGATTGCACAATAACATAAAGGCAACAATAGGTCTCCTTTCCATGTCAATGTCGATTCCAGGTAATCAATAATGTCTCGTTCCCGGGCACGTGCTTCAACAGGAATACAAGTAGGTAACTGCTGGCCGTCCTTTTCACAGTAAATGCTCTAGTGACTTTTTTGATGTGTACAATGTTTGACTGTTTACTGTGATAACGTTGCGGGTCAATCTTATGGAAATCAAGTAGGTGGTCTCAATTTACTGGTAGCTGATAGCCACTGGCAGTATTCGTGTTTTTGTTGACGACATGGTTGTAATCTAATTTGACGCCAAAACTCGCTGAAATTAAAACCAAAGCGTCTGTTGGGTAAAATAATAATAATATTTTCAATGTACGCGTCTTATGGAAAAAAATATAGTTATATTAATTAATTTTAGAGAATTTATACAACCTCTGAAGCGCGCTCAATACTAGAACTTTGATGAAGCGTGTATGTTACAAAGCTGGTGTTGTAAGTATTAACTTTACTTTAACAAGATTAACTTGTAACAAGTTGCAAAACTATATCTAGTTTCCTAACAGGCAAGGGGAAGGTCATTTGTTACTGTATAAGGAACATTTAATTTTTCACTTAGTAACTAGAAAGAATAAAGGACTGGTCTTTAAGACACTAAGGTGGGTATATTTCTAATGATGACCGGTTTCTAAATTATGTGGTATACAAACTGCTATTTTATAATCCAACTTGTTAATTGTCTTCGTGATTCTCGTTCTGTGTTGCCAGCTAGTAGGGGAGACTGAGGAGAATTGTGACAGAGGAGAGTAGTGACAACGTCGATTTTTGGAAACTTATTAATTGCTAGCGAGCTCGCAGCAGCACGCGTTTGATAATTTATGACTTGAACTAAAAAACGCGCGCTATTCAAAGTCAAAGTCAAAATCTCTTTATTCAATTTAGGCTATGATAAGCACTTATGAATGTCAAAAAATCTACCACCGGTCACATGCTCCGCATGGTCGCATGGTCCGGACATATGCTTCGCAAACAAAACATAATAAGCTAACTTAGATTTAATTACAAACTTATACTCGGAGTTTCAATTTGTAGCATTCGAACATGGCGGATGTAGATAATATCTAATTTTGCTATTTCTGTTTTTTGGCTAGTTGAAGTACCTATAATTTTGATAGTGTTTTACGCGGCGATTAACCTTAACAGTGAACAGTGATCACAAAATTCTATATTGCTCTCGTGTCTGACATTTTTTAATGCGCAAGTTGTTTCCACGTGGTTTCTGGAATTTTACTATCAAGTTGCAGAAACTACAATCACCGTACAACGTTGCCTCTCGAAAGAGAATACATAGACACTGGCGAAATTGTCTTATCAATTAGGACAGAAGCCATATTTTAAAGAAGAATTAGAATTACCACCGGTTCGGAAAAAAACCTCTGTTGAGAAGAATCCGCAAGAAACTCAACGAGGTATTTTTTTTTAAAAAACAGATTCACAATATTTATAAATGATATCTATGTACCTACTATACATTACAAGCTAGCTACCAGTTAATTAGCTTAAAAAATAGATCTTGTTACTACTCTCCCTTGTCACAACTCTCCTCGGTCTCCCCAACCTGTTGTTGTTCGTTTGTTGAGCGAGAAAATAGTTGATAGCTAAACCGCTTCCTAGTTGGTGGTAGAACAAATACGTGTAGGTATAATTTCTTCTTCTCTTTTAAAATATGGCTTTCTGTCCTTATTAGGACAATTTCGCCAGTGTCGAAGTACTCTCTTTGAGAGGGACGTTGTTCGGTAATTGTAGTTTTTGCAACTTGATAGTAAAATTCCAGAAACCACGTGGAGACAACTTGCGGATTAGAAAATGTCAGACACGAGAGCAATATAGAATTTTGTGATCACTGTTCACTGTTAAGGTTAATCGCCGCGTAAAACACTATCAAAATTATAGGTACTTCAACTAGCCAAAAAACAGAAATAGCAAAATTAGATATTATCTACATCCGCCATGTTCGAATGCTACAAATTGAAACTCCGAGTATAAGTTTGTAATTAAATCTAAGTTAGCTTATTATGTTTTGTTTGCGAAGCATATGTCAAAGGTAAATGTCAAAGCGACAGATATAGTCAAAGGAATGTAATACCTAGTATGAGCTTAGCAAGCGTCCACAAAATTAAATAATAGAATAGAATGGGAATGAGTATTAAACACACTTTATTTAAATAAGAGTACCATTAATAAATTGGGAAATTTTCTAAATTAAATTAATAACTAACCGTAGGTAAATAGAAAAACTCAGTGGTTGCTACGGATATTGCTGGACGTTTGTGTAACAACGGAACCTTTTCCGTCAGTCGTTTACATGGTTCATTACCGGTTCATCATCAAACTTCTCAGCTTCTATAGGTCCGTAGTTCGCACGTGAGCTCGTTGCGGACTGGGTACTTCACGCACACCTTTGAATTACTTCGCAGGTTTATGCAGGATTCTTTGTAATGTTTTCCTTTCACGATGTTTACGTTTATCGCAAACTCGTGGTAAATTTCAAATGTACTGCAAAAATCTTAGAGATGCGAGCCAAGGTTTGAAACCACGATCTTCTGCTTGAGAGGTCATAGATCAAACCAGGCCACCACGCCTGTTTTCTTAATTCGCCCACTACAATTCGATTTTTTCTCAGATTTTAATCAAACATTCAAATATAGAGCATTCAAATTGTACCTTTTGTATAAATGTTTAGTGGTTGGAAGGGCCTTTACGTAATCGTTATCCGTTAAACACTGGATAAATACGTTTCACGTACGTGCGTGGGAGGAACCGTTTATATTTACCTCATGTGTTTATCGATTCCTGTGACATTATGAAACAAAACACGACCTGCCCAACGCTCGGAGGAGATTAGAGGTGCGACCCTGTCCTATGGATTTTCTTGAGGCATTATTGAAAATAGTAATGTTTCCGAATATTGTTTTTATTATAGCCTCCTGCCTACCAAGTCTACTATCCATTGGTAAAAACCTACATGGGTATGACTGAGTCTCCGTTGGTAAATATAAGTATATTTTGTGTTATATTTAGTTATGTGGTTAGTAGGCATCACTTTGCACAAGAATTTTAGCATCAGAGCGCGACGCCAACAAACTGTTTTACAGTTTGGCGTGCTGTTAATAAATTGTTTGTATGTGCTAATATTAGTAAATAAATAAAAAAAGTGAGTTTTTGGATTTTTTTTCGTTACTTTCAAATGATATTGCATAGAGCTTAAGATGTTCAAGGATAGAGGATAAAATCTTCAGCTTTTCCTACTAGTTTTTCACGATGTACTTTACAAAAGACATCAGTGTCGAATTTTAATTATTTCTTATGTCCTTCTCAAAGGAAGGATGTAGGCACGAGGTTTAAGAACGTTTGCATAACATCCGCCTGGACCGAGATTTCTCTTCAATTATTCTATACAGCTAATCTCTAAAATCTGTTTATCGCAGCCAAAATTAGTTAAAGCTTTACTGATCCTATTTTCTAGAACGCTATACCTAGTTTCGGGTCTATATCGACTGGTCGAAAATTGTTAGTCATAATGTAATGTTTGAAATATACCTAACTCCTTTTTCTGAAACCGTTTATTTTTCAGAATTTTTATAAAACAAACGTAACCCAACCTACAGAGTTTTACAGGATGACCATTTAAAAAATTATGAAAAATGTACGGTTTCAGCGGAAAAAAATATGACTAACAATAATTATGACAAACATTACATCATGACTCATAAAATGATGGCAGTCACAAGGATCCCTATAATCTTCATTTGGGTGTGTTGTTTCCCACCCAAAACTCCACTTTACTTATTAAGGTATCCGTCAAGTCCCTCGTTATCCCGTTCCGGGAAATTTCAGTGCCATCCCAAGGATTATAAAATTAAGTGGAAAAAAGGTTCTTTCATTATGAACGTTTTCGTTACAATACAACTTTATTATGACTCATTTGTCGGATTTCGTTGACCTATGTACAACATAATGATTATACCACTTGAGTCCCTTCAAAACGGCTAAGGGGCTGTTTCACCATCCATTGATTAGTGTTAACTGACGGTTAAATGTGATGCCGTCTCTATTTGTTTTGTTCGAATAGACGGAGACGGCATCACATATAACCGTCAGTTAACACTAATCAATGGATGGTGAAACAGGTCCTAAGGCTCGTAAAGCTCACTTTCCAGAAATGTGCACATTATCTAAGGCTGCGTTTCCACCAGAGATGTGTTGCAAGGAATGTGTTTGTCATGAATCAATAACGTTTGGACGACCGGATAGCCCAGTGGTTAGAGACCCTGACTACGAAGCTTGAGGTCCCGGGTTCGAATTCCGGCCGGGGCAGATATTTGTATGGATCACACTATAGCACAACGTCTCTAATTTTCCTCTCTTCTCCTATATATGTTTTGACTGTGTTTTGTTGTGATGTAGTGTGTTTTTGCTGTCAATAAATGTTGTGAGTTTGAGTTGAGTAATACGAATGTTTGTTCTCGGGTCTTAGGTGTTTAATATGTATTTAAGTATATATTTATCTATATAACTATGTTTATCCGTTGCCTAGTATCCATAATACAAGCTTTGCTTAGTTTGGAACTAGGTCAATGGGTGACAAGTGTCCGTATTTATTTATTTCATTTACCTATTCTCGCTTCGCACATACCTAGTGGAAACAGTTCGGCGGAATGAGGATCCAGGTAAATGAAGAGTGTCTATTGGTTCAGGACAAACACATTCCTCGTAACGAACCCTCACACATATCTGGTGGAATCACAGCATTAAGATGGTCTTCATTTTTAGAAAGACAATTTTTTTACGAATTTTGGCAAAAATATTTATTCTTTCTTTCTTTTTTGTTTGGATACATTTTCCCTAAAAGTGCACTTCCCCAAACAGAGTACTATTTGAGGTAGTACCGGAATTTTGGCTTCAAATGCCGGTTCTGATTGTTTACATGAGCAAACCCGCAGATAAAAACTAGTAAGACCATGACGTAATTTATTCACATTAACATTTTTCAAACACCATGCACTTTTCACTTCATCGGCTTTGAGGGACTTAGCTTTAATCAAACCTCATTAACCCTTTGCTACCCTTTGACCCCTCGTCATCATATTTGCCTTAAAAGCTAACTTAATTATTAAAATAATATAATGAACTAGCTTTTGCCCGCGGCTCCGCCCGCGTGGTATTCGGTTATCGGTTATTCCCTCGGGATCTGCATTTTTCCGGGATAAAAAGTAGCCTATATCACTCTCGGGCCCATAAACTATCTATCTCCATGCCGAAAATCACGTCGATCCGTCGCACGCTCCGTTACGGCGTGAAAGACGGACACACATACAGAATACAAACACACTTTGACATTTATAATATTAGTATGGATATGGATAGTATATTAAATGCCTAAATGCCAAGTTTCATAGTTTTATCTTCGACAGCGACGAACTGCCACCATATAAACTTTCACCCCTATTTTAACCCCTTAAAGCCTCTTTTTCGCGATAAAAGATAGCCTATGTCCTTTCCCAAGGTCTATTCTATCTCTGTACCAAATTTCATCCAAATCGGTTCAGCGGTTTTGGCGTGAAAGCGTAACAGACAGACAGACAGACAGACAGACAGAGTTACTTTCGCATTTATAATATTAGTATGGATAGTATGGATTAATGAGTTATCAAGTTAATAGACAAGTCGAAGACTATGCGCAAGTCGAAGTGGAAATGGGCGCGCTACATCGCTGGAAAAACAGGTAACCGATGTTCTCAAACATGTAATGGAATAGTGATGTTATGCTCCTTATAGCTAGTTAGGCTGCGAAGTATCATGTCTCGGGTGGGGCTAGACGAGAGGTCATTAATGGAATTTGATACAAAATTGAAGGTGTGTCTGCCGTATTAGTGAATAAATTTCTTCCCTCTCTTTCAAGATGCTCTTTTTTAATTTCCATTCCACAGCTGGAACACTAAATGGCGATCTGCCAATAAAAACATAAGCAATATTTTTTTGTGGTTCACTATCTATGACATTCTGCCAATATGCTTTTAAAAAAAAAAAGATTTGGCATATTTTCAGTTTTATTTATATAAAATCGTCATGACCATACATAACAAATAACACATTTATTATCAAATTCTTATTAATTTTAATTTGCTATTTTATCTACTTACACAAATACCCTACACAATGAAAATATTTCATCTCTAAATATTATACATAAAAATGTCTAGGTACTCAAACCGCAAAAAAATCAGTAGGTATTTTTTTATTTAGTAGGTAAGTACTCAGTATACTTACGTGTTGGTTATGGTTTTTGTCTAGTTTTCTTGAAATCTCTAGAAATAATATTTATATTTTTTGTAATAATATTTACATTCCATGTTTGAGAAAAGCACTATAGGCTACATACTTAGGCGAGAAATAGTGTTACCAGCCTCATAACCTCCTTCTCTGTTATCCCATGGTCTAAGATAAGACACCCTGTACATATACTATTACTACGTAAGTACTTTAAATTCTCTTTGAGCTGTACCTACACAATAGGAAAGTGAAAATGAAACGGAAACTGCAAAGGGTTGGTAATATTATTATATACCATTGTTAGATTTATAACTAAATCTCGAGAAATGAAGGTTCGAGGAGTATTTCCAAGTGAATTATTTTGAAAGCATTTTGCGTTAGGCGTTCTGACCGATCGTACCTGCACAATTACACTGAATTCTAATAGTTATTTACTTGAATAAATTCTTGAAAGCAATTTAGTAACTTTGCTTTCTGAGTTTGACGTGTGCTTATTTAGAATTTTACTATGTAGTTCAGACTTTAAATCTGTTTTGTCAGTGGATAGATAAAAACGAATAATAAACAATTCACTAAGTTTCATGTAAACCTACCTATTGTTAGAAATTCATACTAATATTATAAATGCGAAAGTGTGTTTGTTTGTGTGTTTGTATGTATATTTGTGAGTCTTTCACGTCGAAATGGAGCGACGGATCGACGTAATTTTTGGTATAGAGGTAGTTTAAGGGCCAGAGAGTGACATAGGCTACCACTGGGCGAAGCCGCGGGCAAAAGCTAGTCAGATTATAAAACCGTCCAAGTGCGAGTTTCACTCGTGCTCAGAGAATTCGGCACAAATTTAAAAGTTAACATAATAATTACCTATAAATACTCGTACCATGGTTGCAATAAATAAATAAATAATTTTGCTCTTCATTCTTCAGTCTTAATTGTTTTTTTTTTCTACTGTGTAGTCTTATTTTCTGCGGCAATAAATGATTTTATTAAGTATTATTTTTTATTATAACAGTAGTAATTTTTGATCAACTTTACAAAAAGAGGAGGTTATTAGTTCGGTTGAATTTTTCAACTGTGGAAAATGCTCGTTTAACCGCCGATTTTATTTTACGGACTTCTGATATGATATTTGGTTCCAATTGGCAGGTCTCGACTTGAGTTGTTACGTAACCGATGTCGCATAAATCCATTTAGCTGGAAACATCTAGAATTAGTGTCAAGGCAGCATCGAAGGATGTCTTGAGCCCTGGGGCCTCATTAGACTCCGTGCAAGGTATTTACATAAATCAGGCGATATAGCCTATATAGCAGAGTTAGCAGCATTAAGAGGGCACTCAGCCTCCCTTATGCACTCGTGGATATCGGGGAAGGAGGATAGAGAGGAAGAGAGGCGGCTCAAGATAGGTACGATAGAACGCGCGCGTTTCCAGATATTTTCTTCGTATTACTAAAACAAATACATAATTTAAAAAAAATAACCTGTATACGCGATAGAAAATCTGCTTTCCTTATCATTCAAAACTCCTGCCGTGTATTTACGCTGATTTAGGTTTAAGGGTTGCTCCTAGATGAAGGGCGACGGATTAGCCCGAAACATGTCGAGCTAAACTCGATTTCAGACACGAGTTATCGGATATATTATCATCTAATATGTAAAGTACAATTCAATAGAATCTGACAATTTTCTACACATTTAACACACCCTAACGTGGGCACGCTTGATTACATATGTCCCTGTTGTTGCAATTATCATCTAAAAGGAATCAAAAAAGAATCATAATCACATCACAAAGCCTTAGGCCGCTCGGTGTTCATATTAGTAGGCTGGAAGGGTCTACAGGATTGTCAGATTCTATTGAATTGGAGTGTATGAAACATGGGTTTATCTTGTTTTTCAACAAAACCTGTTCCTAATGCGCTTAATTATGACCTTAACGAAATATGTCGGCTTTACATGATTTGGCGAGGCTTGTGAGACAGCTGATTTAATCCGAGGTTTGTTCTCTTGTATTTTTTAAACTTGATTTTTCGGGGATTTTAATAGACTTAAGTTTAGAAACATGCATTTCTTGTCAAATAAGACAAAAATCGCGACCTCATAGAATCACCTCTAAGTGACTAAGTTATTATTGTAACTGTTTGTGAGGTTACCCCATAAAATTTGACCAAAAATTTTATTGAAAACCTACAGACATCTCGTCATAATTTCTTTGTGAGTTAGTCATTCGAAAAAGTGTATGTACTTTATTTTTACACTCGAGAACACAGAATCTCTTAAATCTATTACAATTTTGCTTGTCGAATTGACAAGAGGACTATTGAGAAATGGTAGGCCTTACAAAGAGAATGAAAAGGAAGAGCACAATGGTATATACGAGTTATTCGGTCATTGCTATTTATTGAGCCTGATTATTTTACCTACTTCGCCTTTGCTTTTCACTGCCTTGAATGAGCAATCATATTGTTTCCATTGATATATTTTCCTATTGTCACGTCACAAAGAAGCTGTATTGGGTTCATCATCAAAAGTAACTTCCACTATTGAACAAAGGTCTCCCCCTTAGAATACCACTGAAAGTCAACTCGCCATTTACAGCCTCTGGTTGCCGCAACTCTTGTGATATCGTCAGTCCATCTTATGGGAGGCTTGTCAATGCTTCGACTTCTGGTTCGTAGTCGCTACTCGAAGACCTTTCTAACGAATAACGGAAGGATCTGTTCTTCGAGCGATGTGGCATGCGAATTGCCACTTTAATTTGGATACCAGCATAGAAATTAGTCCTTGACAAGGGCTACTTTAAAAAGTTAAAAAGGGTTCATCATCATCATCATCCCAGCCTGTACCTATACGTCCCACTACTGGGCACATTGCAGCCACCTCTTTGAAAAGGGTTAAATCGCAGAAAATGTAAAGATCCGAGGAATTAATATTGATAATTGTTCTATTTATTTCAGAAAGTTTGGTCTTCCTGACCTTTCTTTATGGAGCGGAGACAATGGACGGTAAGAAAGCAGGATAGAAGAAGATATTGACACACTTAAAATAGGGTGTTGCTGACTCATGAATAGACATAATGAATTTAAACACAATATGCCAAATTATACATAGCTACACCGAATATTAAGAAGTGGTCGAAAAACGATTTGCTAATTTTTAAACCACAACTTAAGCCGCATTCACAGTTATACGTCGTGTTGTGTTGTGATGCTCTCTTCTCTATCTCTTTATAGCTTGTGATGCGACACAACACAAGCCATCACAACACACTGCATCAGATAAATGTGAACGCAACCATTAAAACATACGAGTAGCTATAAAACCATAGGTACCGTTCTGATGCGTCACGACACAACATGACAGATAAATGTGAATGTGGCTTTGTTTACGCTACTTAATATGCATCACCATACCAATAATCGAAAATACGTCCTTCATTTTGAAAACATCATGTTGTTTCATATAGAAGACTTCCATGATGTTACGATAAGTTTCATGGGTCCCACTGAAAAAAGCGTTGCTGCTTGCCGTAACATTATGCTGAGTGGGGCCTACTTTATACATTATTATATTATATCTAGCCTATAACTGTGTCCCAACTTTATACTATTCGATGTTATTTTTTTTCTTTCCATCTAATGTACTTTTATGTATATTTCATACGAAAACGCAAACAGAAAAACCAGAAAAATAGACCAGCGCTGGGAATCGAACCCAGGTTCTCAGCAATCTGTGCTGCGTGCTATTCCCCTACACCACCGCTGGACAGGAGACTAGACACGAATTTCTACTATGCACCAATATTTCAACTTGCATTATTTTTCATAGTCACTTTAGCAGCGACACTAACGCCATCTATGTTAATAGTTTCTCATCAAGATACATTTTACATTCCCATCGGAACTATCCGCTCACCAGGGACAAGAGATGTCGCTATTAAGCAATCAAATTAAGATTACTTTTTAGAGTCTTTTTGTATTTTTATGTGTATCGAATATGTGTAAATAAATATTTCTCTCTCTCTCTCTCTCTCTCTCTCTCTGTCTCTCTCTCTCTCTCACACACACACACAATTACATCACGTGACACGATACGGACATACTTTTAATCCTTGGTTTGGCCGTAGGCTGTACAAACTTTATCAACTCATAAGTGGGTCTCAAATTTTCTTTGTTACGAACTTGCAAGAAAAAGGAAGATCGTTTTTCCGCCCCTCGCTAATCACTAAGGGTTCAACTCTGCTCTAAACATATTTTTCGACCCTTACCCATGATTCTGATTAGAGGATCCTGTTATATACTTGTTACATATTGAGTATGTGTTAAGTTTATATATATACGGCAAGGCGAGCCAGTCGAAACAAATTAGAGAAGTATCAATCTTAGAAGTTTCCTGGGGCTGCGTGTAAGTAAATTAAATATCTATAGTAGAGGAGCCCAAGAGGGGATTTTAGGGGTTTCCTTAAGCGTGTCAGATGAATAAAAGGAAGGATAGGTGCGCAGCCTACGGAGTATACCAAATACGTCGATTTTTTTTAATTCGCTACCTACGAGCTTGTGTCACTTCTGAATACGAACAATATCCCGAGGGATGGGGTTAGACGAGAAAAAAAAATCATCCCCCATTTTACGAGGAGGTACCCTAAAACATTTTTTCATTTTTTTTTACCATTTTGGCGGCATACTTGCTTCACAATATTCGTGCAAAACTACAGCTTTCTAGCACTGCTAGTTTATGAGCAAAGCCGCGGACTGACAGATAGATAGACGTGACGAAACTGCGTATAAGGGTTCCGTTTTGCCATTTTAGCTACAGAACCCTAAAAACTAGAACAAATAATAAAAACAAAAGCAAGCCAACCACATAGAAACAAAATATCACTAACTCTGAGGCTGCCCTTCAAAGATTAAAGAAAAGGTTATCTTTTACTAAAACCGTAGTTCTTAATATAATATCATTCAAAACACCTTGCAAGGGCGAGATCTCATCAGGATAGCCCAAGGGACGAAGATTAAAGTTTCGCAAGGCTTGCTTTTAATGAAAATGGTGTCAGACTTAACATATAAATTGTTACATGTCTAGACTAATCCACAAATTTCGTGAATTATATTTGTACCTGTGCAAAAGTTTATTATTAAAACATAAAAAAATCCCGAGAGAATCCAGATCTAATTCGGATTATCGGTTTTTGCCAAATAGCTAGTGATTTTTTCATAATATTGTATAGGATGTGTTTTTGACACACACATACACACATAACAAACACATCGGGAATTTAAATGTTATCAAATGTGACGATAACTACACTAACAGGTGAGAACTTGTTTTTTCTACATAAATTGTGATACGTTATATTATGTATATGACTAATTGTTTATACCTATACCAATAAACGTTACATAAATTTTTGATAGCTAAAACTCCACAAGCATATGAGCAAAAAACTACTATAAACAAAATAAGCTCAAATTTTTATCTATTCGCGACAATGATTATAGCAAGATATTATTATACAGGATGATTCAGGAGACGAGTAGGACTAACCCTAAACCCTCAGTTCGTTTACAATCATACTTAAAAGTAACACCGCCACTCTTGATTGCAGAGTGACCATGCACTGGTCAATAATTCAATCCTTTTTGTTTGCAACACCTAAAAAAATAGCGTTCATAATCTCCATAATCGTACGATATGGTAGCTTTAAGCAACTGAATACAGTAGGGTAAGTCCTGCTCATGTCTCCTAAATAATACTGTATAACAACCTGCTATACCTTCATATTATAACCTATTTATTATGTACCATCAGCCAAACATGTGCTTACCACCCTTAAGTTGATAATCGTTTGCATGTCATAAAACAATAATGCCAATAGACGTGTTTGCCAACTTGAAAGTTCGACTTTAGCGACATATTCATTTGATAGAAACTTATTTAAAAAGTGATAGACCACTTATATGGCTGATGGTATCCATACTTACCGCCATTACAGGGGGGTACCCTTTCTCTGCAGCTGACTATACCTATTTTGGCCTATTGTCAGCGCTATATCCACACCACACCAAATTACATAACACTAAATATTTTCAGTCTAATAATTTCACAAAATGAGGTGCCTAAGTACATGAAAATTGCGTCGTAAACCTGAATAAGGAGAATAGTGGACGCTACAATGTTAACCTTTTACTTTAGTGGGTGAAGCCATAACATAGTTGTAAAACCACAGCAGTACATCCTACTATTATAATAAATGCGAAAGTTTGTAATTGTGTGCTTACAATACAATACAATACAAAGACGCTTTATTGTACACCAGAAATAGCGAGCGATACAGAAAACAGATAAAAAGAGAAGAAAATTACAAGGTAAGTAATAGGCGGCCTTTTCGCTTAAGAACGATCTCTTCCAGGCAACCTTACGTGTGTGCGTTTATTTGTTACTCGCTCCACGTTAATACAGCTCTTCGGATTTGGATAATATTTGGTATATATTTCGGCGGCATATCGTGAAATGGCGCCAGTTCATGAATTGGCTAAGAGACACCCGCCATATCTTTCAAAAATCACCGTTTAACGATTTGCCTAGTGAGGTTTATCATGAAATTTCTAGGCATATCATAATACACCGCCATTTCATGATTTGGCTAGTTTAAGTAGATCATGAAATTCCTAGGCATTACTGAAACGCCGCCATATCGGTTCTGGCACTTCATCGGCCGCTGCCGCGGCACGCTCGTTTCGCTCGCTTGGCTTGTGCGTCGTGGTCATAATTCATACCTTTATTCACTCCTCGCTTCGCTCGTAGTATCTAATTTTTTTTTTCAGCGTATTACGATTTCCCGGTATAGAGCTAAGAATATCGACGAATGCGATGCTCACGCATATCTCGATCGATCTGGCAGATTGTTTGTCAGGCACATCGTGATATGCCTTATAAAAATTGGCTTATAAAAAAGTGTAAATAAGATTAGGTGTAAATTTGTAATGAGCTATTGCGATCTCGTTACAAAATAGTGTTTTGTTTGTATCAATAGCAAACAGCAACATTGGTTCTGGAAGGGAAAATAAACCACAACAAAATTGGATCCTTCTGATAACTGAGGGGCGCCCAATTTTATACTACTCGATGTATTTTCTCTATGTCTTTTTTCTCTATTGTTTTCATTACTAGTTGTATTTAATAGGTTCTATGGGTTCTAATCAAACTAGTATTAATTATTCAACGTATTTTAAGAATAACTGTTAAAAACCGTTTAAAACTCAGTGGTTTTCATTTAAAATGCCACCCGCTACTTTTCAGGTACAACGAAACAAACGTTTTCATAAAATCTGCCTTAACTCTAACATACAAAGTTTATTTTACGTTAGCACGAACGGTTCAGGCGATTTATGTTTCACCGCAACACTGCGAAGTATAAACTCAGCTTTGTGCTTGTGTGAGTTACTGGCAAATGACCAATGCACGAGGCGATTTCTTTGTGTGAGTGCACACAGATAGTGTAGAGTAAATTTCAGCTTGTGACGCGACGCTGATTTCACACAAAGACAGAGCTTTACTTTAACAACTTATTTACACTGGGGTTGTTAATCATTCACCTTTTTTTAGTGCCACGGCCGCAGTTAATAAATTGTAAATCTGATTATTATTTACTCTACTTTCTTGATAAGGGTTTCTTATTGCACGATTCTTTTATTAAGTATTCACTAGGGAAGGTTGAAAATTGCCTTTATTTTACAATTAACCTTCTTTACTTTTAGCTAGAAACTTTTTGACTCAATGATTTATGAGTATACATACTAATAAAATAAAATAGGTAGGTATCTATTTAAGCTCTCCATTCCAAATAGTTTCTTTTGATATGTCCCAAGCCGGGACCTTTCTCGCAAATCATCTGCCTGCTTGCGTAAAAGTTATTTGTTATATTATTATTTTTACATAAAAAGGATGGCACGTGGGTTAGTTACTTTGCTATGCTCACTTGCCATTGGGTGGCCTACTGTAGGCCACCCAATGGCAAGTGAGCATCATACCGCTTGGCACCCGTAATAACAATAAAAAAATCGGCTAAGTGAGTGAGAGCCTCATCAGTTTTTTAATAAAAAAATAAAAAATCTCAATCACAATTTTTATACTTTTATATTTTTATTTCAATTATTAAATAAACTATGTCCCTATCATAAAAAAATGAAACATTAAATTACAATACTAGTAGGTATTTAAGATTAAGATTTCATGTACATACTTTTTCACACCAAATAAAATTATTATATTCTATTCCACTCTAAACGGAGAGTTTCGTCGTTCCTCGGTGTGAACTGACCTTTAGATTAGAGAAATCATTAGTGTTACTTACTAAACTTTGTTTCTTCTTAGTCCTTAGAGAGAAGTATTGTGTCAAAGTATGTGCCCCAATTAGCACAAGTCTTACCTAAAGGGATTTAACAACCAAGTTCAGATGGTCGGATAACAAGGAGTCTACCCAATTACAATATGTAAACTTCTAGACCTCATACTTTATCCTGCATGCCTGCCATATTAAAAAAGTTTCACCAACAAGCCTTATGTGTAATAAATTGCCTCAAATCTCATTATGTTTCTTTCTATAAAGGTAATTTTGTCGCTTTTAGGTACGAGTACATTTTAGCTGAAATTAATTTGAAAAAGCAGCGCAAGACTTTCTCTGAAAAGAAAATCGGAAGTCATGTCATGGCCTCTTGGTGACAAAGAAGTGCACAAAAGAAAAAGCTACTTTCGCAAGAGATAGGTTTTTAGGGTTCCGTTCTGTAAAGCAAATCGCTAAGATAGAATTTTTTTCCAATTTATCGATTGGCATCTTAAAAATGCGGGATGTTTTCATGTGTGCGAGTGGGTCGATTTTCGAAAGAAATAAGTCATTTTTAGAAAATCTCTAAATGCTTCTCTAATTACTTACTTTAAAAAAATATATTAAGTCTCCTTCCAGCAAAATACTTATAGTTCTACAATATTCAAAGTAGGTACTTTTCACTTATGTCGCATGGTCTTGGGACGTTCTGTATAAGATTCAAACGATTGCAAATTGGTCATAACATATAGATACACGAACAGACAAACAGCAAACTAATCCTATAAAGCCTCTGTTTTCCTTTTTGATGTACAGAACCCTATAAACCAATTAAAACATAGCAATTTTTTACACCCAAAAACAAATAAACGAAACAAAAACTACTATATTTGTAATAATGTCGTCCAGGAAAGGAAAGGAATAAGTACATGACAAATAGTAACGACATTTGGTATGTAGCTTACTCGTAGTTATATAAATAACAGATAATGTTTTGGCAGTTCTCATTGATTATTCAGAACTACAAGCATAGGGGCTCTTACACATAAACAAGATACGATATTGCGTTGTGCTACGACACGGCACATAGTTTTATGACAGTAGCGTTAGTTGGGCCGGGGGGGCGGTCCGCCCGGGCGGCACTTTTAGGGGGCGGCAAAATTCTCACTATGGGCGCACCGCACCTACGATTCGGACCGATTAGAATGAGCACGAAATTTTCCATTACTGAAACTGTGATTGTGTATAATAGTTTACTATAGTTTTTATACGCTTCGAAGGTCGAATGATCACCTGCCTAAGCAGGGTCTCCGTTGGCAATCTACTGGCAGAAGACAGCCAGGGCCTCCTCGGACCACGTGGAGGCGATCACTAGAGAAGGAGGCTGGCACAATTGGTCTCGGCTGGGAAGAGCTGTAAGAAGCCGTGCAAGATCAAGCCAACTGGAAAACTCTTCTACGAGCTCTATGTCTCTAGTGAGGGATATCAGGATCACATCATCATCATCATAGTTTTTAAATTTAGATACTTATCTAAATAAAGAGGGTGACAAAATTTATTTCCGCCCCGGGCGGCTGATACCCACGCTACGCCACTGTTTCATGACATGATGCGACGCCGAGTAGTAGAAATCTACGAAGGGTAGCACCCTGATTTCCCACGACACGATGTCGCATCGTGAAACGATAACGCATAGCGATATCGTATCGTGTTTATGTGTAAGAGCCCTTAGGCGTATTAAATTCCTATTATCACAGATTAGTGGGCTGGCATCAGTCCAGAGAGTGCTTTTACCATTACGGTTCGCTAGATTTAGTGTATTGATATTTCTGTGTTTCAGTCTAGTTTTCTCTCCAGTTTTTTTCCCCTAGAGCGAGTCAGTGGCATAATGGTTTTAGAATTTTTCGGCCGAAGAGGAGATGGCGGGACGACTTCGATGCATATCAAGTAGAATGACAGGAGCATGCTCTCGACAGGGACGAATGACAGAAAAAATTGAGGACTTTGCACAGAAGTGGGACACTTTAACGGGATAAAAAAATAGTAGACTATAGGTACAGTTGAGCTTTGTAAGTTCGATATAAACTGGTCCAAATACACGTAGCACTAAACGAAGTAAACAATTCAATTATCTAATATGTAATACCTACCTTTAAACGAGCCCTTCTTATACATTTATTTCGGGGATTTCAGAAAAGACTAAGGTTTTCGGTGAAATACAGTCCGTTCATGATCAGGATGCATGCAACTGCATCGAATTGTTGCAAACTCATTATTTTAAGGTAAATTCGGTCTGCAATCCGTAATAAATATATCTAATAATATGAGACAAGATGATACCTGTATCTGAGGGAATTTAATAACGTATGTGAAGTTCCTTATCCGCACTTAGCCCGCGTGGGAACTGGCTAAGCTCTCTCGTCATCTGATATTTTAGACTGGTGTAGCCTTTGATGCGGCACACTTTGAACAACGATCAAATGTGTGTTCAGTCAAACGAAGCCAGCCAGTGGTGACGTTATAGAAGTATTTGAGGACACCATATATAGTCGGCCCATGATCATGATCGCATACTGGTCTATACATATACATATGTCGGTGGCCGATCGTAAAATTCGCCAGATCATGAAATTCCTAGGCATAAGAAACGCCGCTATTTCATGATTAGGCCAGTTAAGGCAGATCATGTTACTTCTAGGCATATCATGAAACGTATCGGATTTTGGATTTACAAAATTTCAAGCAAAATTTGTACATTTTCATCAAATAATAGCTAAAGCCTGGTTAAAGCCGCGGGTTCACGGTGGATGCAGGCCGCGCCAACCGAAGCAACTGGAGGTCTATGGGGGAGGCCTATGTCCAGCAGTGGACGTCCTACGGCTGAGATGATGATGATGATGATGAATAGCTAAAGGTTAACGAATTAATTCGGTTATGGTACTTTGCCGGCCGGTACTGCGGCAAACTCGCTTCGCTCGCTCGGCTCGTGCGTTGTGGTCACAATTCATACTAACCACTGCTCGCTTCGGCCGTCGTATCTAAATTATTTTGGATTACAGAGAAAAGTATTTTACGATGTGCCCAGTATAGAGCTAGGAATATCGACGAATGCGTTGCTCTAATCGATCTGCCGTATTGTTTCTCAGGCACATCACATGCCTAGCCAACTTTTAGGCCTATCATGAAATGGCGCCCTTCCATGATATGCCTAGGAATTTCGTCATCTGGCAATTTCTACGATCGGCCGCCGAGGCGCCGACACATACATATACAGACAGCTAGTTTCATATAACATTTCCACGCGTTAAATGAGTTTATATGGGACACAATTTGCAGAACCCGTCCTTGGCATGTTGACAAGCCTTTCTATTTGTGAGTTTGAGCCTAGAATCAGAGTTGACTGTTGTCAAAGCCTGTCTAGCAACCCTTCTCAACGAAAAGCGAAGGCGGTGAAACGTGGAATCGACGAGAAAATTTGTGATATTGAGAGGAATGTAAATTCCGAAACCGAATGCTAGGATGTATTTATATGGAAGTGTATGTAGGTACCTATGGTATGTTTGCGTAATGGAATATAGATGTTAGCTTTTAGGTCAATGGTTAGGAATCCATTGGCACCGTTTTCGTACGATGACCTAAAAAATCCAAACTGAAGTCCGAATGCAGGATTGTTGTTTATATATTGCAATATTGCTCACGGGGAAGTTCTTCTCTTCTTGTCATACCAGTCCCTTCCAGTTGTATTTTATTTCACACATACATAAATACCTAAAAACTCAGAGATGGAAGTCCGGGTTCAAACACGGTATAGAGTCATGAAATTTTGGTGTTTTAATTTTACGTCACTGAAAACCACGATGTAATTTTAGGGAATTCCCACGAGAGTTTAATAAAATCCCGGATTTTCAATTCAACTGTTGTATCTAACGATTTATGCGTGCGAAGCCGCGGGTAAACGCTAGTCGCTCATAAATTCCGAAAGAATCCGATGTGCAAGCCCGTGCTCGATACCCTTTACGTGAGAGGTCATAGATAAAAGTACTTAGGTACTAGACAACCACGGCCTTTCTACCTGTTATCAATACTGTCCAATATCAATAAGAAATTCCATGTTTATTGAAAATGTGTCCTTAGTCTGGGTTTCCACGACAGATGTGCGAGGAATGTGTTTTTCATTAACCAATAGAAACGCTTCATTTACCTGTCCTCGCAAATCACATTTCTGATGGAGACAGAACAGCCGAGCGGAGTGTGAAGCATATTGGTTCATGAAAAACGCATGAACCGCAACACATCCTCGTGCATCTCTGTTGGCAAAGGAGCCTTAAACAAGTCCCTAGTAACAAACAATTTGCTTATCAATAAGTATTTTGTGTAAAGCTTCAATATAATTTCAGAAGTTTATTCACAATGGCTGCCGTACCAAAGTCTTTTGATCTTCTCATAATGCAAACGTTGAAATGGAAAACTGGGAAACAATAAAAGTTTTGTTTGTTTCGGCCGTGTTTTGGAGGGTCGATAGTAATTGAGTCACTAGGCACACTAATCAGCGATTTATTGAAGCAAATTGACCGTTTACCTACGATATTGGATAAAACATAAAACGTAGTTTTAGGCCACCATTACTGAAGTCTTTTTCGAGTTAGATATACCTATAGGAAAAACAGTCGATGGACAGATAAATAGATAAGGTTAGTTTTATAGAAATCCGAAAATATTTACACTTTCCGAAATATTAAACAGTTGGGAAATGAAAACTTGCGGAATGAAACAGGTTGCCAAATGTTATTCGCCGAAACATTAGTAAAATATCACGTTAAGTGAATTCAAGAGTTATTAATCCAGTTTCAGTTTACGTAACGTAGAATGGCAAAGGCTCTTGCGACTATTTACCGCACATGGAGATATCTGTATAAGGCTTCGTGTATTTGTTCGGCTTCTGTTGCAGTCAAGTGCAATGTGACCTTAGTCTTCAAACAGACACAAAATGTAAAACTATTGTCAAGAATATATTAATATCTTAGACGACCAGATGGCCTAGTGGTTAGAGAACCTTACTACGAAGCTTAAGGTCCCGGGTTCGATTCCTGTGTGTGCAGATATTTGTATAAAAAATACGGATGTTTGTTCTCGGGTCTGGGGTGTTTAATAGTATTTAAGTATGTATCTATCTATATAATTATGTTTATCCGTTGCTTAATACCCATAACACAAGCTTTGCTAAGCTTACTTTGGGACTAGGTCAATTGGTGTGAATTGTCCCGTCATATTTATTATTATCTAAGGCGTATTATAAAATTAATGATTATAATCATGGACAGGGATATTTGGAAATTAATCCATTCCACATAGGCGATCACTTAATTCAAATAGCGAATCTACTGTGTTAAAAAATGTAGTTGTAATCTTTAAACAACATTGTAAATCTGTTCAAAAAATATATAAGTACCTCGTTGAAATTCTTAACGGATTCTCCTTAACAGAGGTTTCTCCGAACTGGTGGTAGATTTTTGACATTCATAAGTGCTTGTCATAGGCTAAATTGAATAAAGATACTTTGACTTTGACTTTGAAGTAGTAACGAAGATATACATTTTTTTAAAATATTCCGGTGAGCTGAGAATCTCTTCTTTTGACGGAAAAGTTTTCATTTCATTATGAGAATAATGTAATAGACACTCGTAAAAATTGCGTCTAAGTAAATTAACGACTAAGTTTTCAAGTACTAAAAAATAATTAATTCTATGAATGAAAATGAAATTTGGTATGAAGATAGCTGGACATTTGGAGTGTTATTCAGGCTACTATTTATTCCGATACTCCCACAGGATCGGAATAAAATCTTGAAATCTCATGGAATCAAGGAAGTTTTGCTTGTTACTCTTTCATACAAAAACGAAAAAGAGCGCGTCGGACACACCCGAAAGAAGGTTCCGTAGCCATGACGAAAAAATTAAGTATTTTATTTAAGGATTTCGTTTTCTGTACGGAATATTTCAAGTTTAGGTATATTTTATACCTTAGGCTGCTGTTTACTCTTAATATGTAATGGCGGTTGCGAAAATTATTTTCAATCTTTTTTTTTCCTGTGCCCCGACTGCTAGAAATTGGCCAAAACTACTCTATTATGTTGGTACTATATCATAACTATTCAGAATAATTTTTAGTGATGGATGATAACCCAACAAAACCAACGAAATATTCGACCAATAACAGGGAAGCCCTTAGGCACCGCCGTGTGTGCCTAGAGCAGTTTGGGCCCACTTTCCTTAGGCACCGCCGTGTGTGCCTAGAGCAGTTTGAGCCCAATTTCCTTTCCTTAGGCACCGCCGTGTGTGCCTAGAGTAGTTTGAGCCCAATTTCCTTAGGCACCGCCGTGTGTGCCTAGAGCAGTTTGGGCCCAATTTCCTTAGGCACCGCCGTGTGTGCCTAGAGCAGTTTGAGCCCAATTTCCTTTCCTTAGGCACCGCCGTGTGTGCCTAGAGCAGTTTGAGCCCAATTTCCTTAGGCACCGCCGTGTGTGCCTAGAGCAGTTTGGGCCCAATTTCCTTAGGCACCGCCGTGTGCAGTGTTGCCAGATGGGTTTTACGTTCCGTTACGCGCAGCTCTTAAAAATAGTACGCAAATTCAAGTTTGAGTACGCAGTAGGTACTTACAATATTTATTGACAAATTGTGCTTTATGCAGATGGCCCGTAAACAAAGGTCGTGAAAAAACTGGCCAAGTGTAAGTCAGACTCGCGCACCGCGGGTTCCGTGAAACTTTCAGTTGTCCAATTTTAAGTACTATTATGGTGAATTTGTAGAATGGCTTGGCAATTGTCTGTCATTTGTCAGTGTCACTTGCTTGTTAGTGCGACGGCCACATAATATATATAGCTGACATTGGCCCAAGCCTTAAAGGCCGCCATTGAGGAGAATAAATAATCTATATAGAAATATTAGTCGTTAACATTTTTTGGGTTCGTTCCTAAATAATATTAATCGGAAAACCTAAAGAATATATTTATGTCAAGTGGTGTAACAGCTAGGTTGTCTGGTTCTAGAATATAAAAATATCTGGTTCTAGAGTATGCGAGTACGCAGGGCCATAAATTGTACGCTATGCGTACTATTGCGTACCCATCTGGCAACGCTGGCCGTGTGAGTAGTTTGAGCCCAATTTCCTTAGGCACCGCCGTGTGTGCCTAGAGCAGTTTGGGCCCAATTTCTTTAGGCACCGCCGTGTGTGCCTAGAGCGGTTTGTGCCCAATTTCCTTAGGCACCGCCGTGTTCGCCTAGAGCGGTTTGTGCCCAATTTCCTTAGGCACCGCCGTGTGTGCCTAGAGCAGTTTGGGCCCAATTTCCTTAGGCACCGCCGTGTGTGCCTAGGTCGCTCGAGGACTAATAATTCTCAAGAAAACTTAACCGTTTTAGTTTTCCTTGTAAGTTTGATGTACCTATTTACTACCATCCTAAGTTTTTTCAAATTTTTCCATCCACTGGTAGATTTTAGAGTGGGGGGGGGGGGACGCTCGTTTTTTATGAAAATTTGCACTTTAAAGTTGAATATTTTGCAACATATCAATGAATCGAAAAATCGTTTTAGCGACCCTCTAGGTTAAGGTTGGATGAGAAAAAAAAACACCCCCGCTCGACATCTACGGAAGGTACCTACTCTAAATACTACTCTACTCTAAACCTATTTACTACCATCCTAAGTTTTTTCAAATTTTTCCATCCACTGGTAGATTTTAGAGTGGGGGGGGGACGCTCGATTTTAATGAAAATTTGCACTTTAAAGTTGAATATTTTGCAACATATCAATGAATCGAAAAATCGTTTTAGCGACCCTCTAGGTTAAGGTTGGATGAGAAAAAAAAAACACCCCCGCTCGACATCTACGGAAGGTACCTACTCAAAAAAAATTTTTTTGAGCTTTTTAATGTATCATTTTGTCAGCATAGTTTACATATATATTCGTGAAAAAATACAGCTTTCTAGCACTGATAGTCCTAGAGCAAAGCCGTGGACGGACAGACAGACAGACAGACAGACATGGCGAAACTATAAGGGTTCCGTTTTTGCCATTTTGGCTACGGAACCCTAAAAAACATGGTTTCAGAGAAAATTGTGAGTAGGAAAATTAAACAGTTTGGCAAATGACACAGTTGGCAATCGGGAGTTGGGAAAAGGTAAAGAACATACAGAACAAACAGAGATTATGTTTTGCCATCGCATTTTGTCGGATAGGTTCGTAAATCTTGCTTTTTCAACTATATTCGATTCATCCTTCCGTGTCTCATGTATACAAACGTGACGTCACAGGTGGTAATAGACAATGACTAGTGATTGGAAAAGTCGATAAAATGTACATAAACCGTGACCGATTATTTTGCTATTAACGTAAATAAATCCATAAGCAAGCCAAGTCGTCAGAAATATCACAAAAAGAGCACACGTAACGTATGACATCAAGCGAAGTAGCGAAACGATTGATATTTCTAGATTCAACTCTTTTTATTTTATTGTATTTTCCTCTAGTGGAGTGGTTGAACACCATTACAGCTAAGTTGTCATTATATTTTTTCTACTTTTTTAAGATTCAACTCAATATGAAATGACGTTTAGCATAACCATAGACACCTACGCACTGTCCGTGTCCGTCCTCGTTTAAAATAAAAATATTGAAATCAACCAGAACAATTCCGAGTAATTATTATGATTTATTTCAATGCATTTTCCGAATGCATTCTACATGAAGTATTAATTGCCACATTTATCCATATCGATAAGTTGTCGTTTCCCATGAAACTGCAATGTCAGACATTTTTGAAGTTATTCAATCGTTCCTTCAATTATTGAAGGCAATCTTATTAGAAATGATATTTTTCAGTGGTTAATCGGTTGATTTCAATACTTTGTGAGTTTCTTTAAGTATACAGGAACATTTTAAGTGATGGTTATTGTGTAATTCAAGAGAAAAGTGTGTCTGTGTCTTCGAGAAGTGTTTGTTTACATGAGAAGACACGGAAGGATGAATCGAATACAGATTACTGAAATTTACTAAAGCTAATTGAGAGAGTTATATACGAAAATACCTGACGAGGCCAATATTTTATATGAAGGATATATATAATGCCGTCTCCATTTGTTTTGTCTAAATAAGCAGAGACAACACCACATAAACAAGTGGTGAAACAAGCCCTAAATACGATGGAAAAACATTAGATATTCACTAGACATAATATACTTTTACGAGGTCTCTAAAGTTCATAGAAACAAAAGTCGTTTCTAACTTGAAACAATTAAACTTTTAACTGAGAAAAAAAAAAACAAAATTAGTTTCAACAGCCACCATTCGCTTACCTAATCTGTATGGAAAGGCAATCTCCGGGTATAAAAGTTATCTTGTACCACTTTATCCTTTAAACTTCGCGACGGTAACGATTAAAAGTAAAGTAAAACTCTTTGATCGATTAAAAAGACATCCGGAGATTAAACAAGAACAAGACTATATCAGGCAACTTGAAATTCTTTCGAGATGTTGACGACCAGATAACCAAGAGGTTAGAGAACCTGATTATGAAGCCTGGAGTCCCGGGTTCGATCGCCGGCCGAGCCATATATTTGTATGAATAATACGAATGTTTATTCTCAGGTCTTGGACGTTTAATATTATGTATTTAAGTATGTATTTATTTATTTTTAAGTATGTTTATCCATTGCCTAGTACACATAGCACAAGCTTTGCTTTGTTTAGGACTAGATGAATTGGTGTCAATTGTCCCATGATATTTTTTTTACGAGTAGGTATAGTGTGGAAAAATAAGTCGGGCCCTTACCTTAAATCCTTAAGTTGGCTTATTTTACTTAAAGGAGACATTCTTTTATTTTTAATAAGAAAGAAAACTGCATTCGAAGATTTTATAAAACTCGCTTGCCTCGCCTAGGAATCGAACCAACTAAAATTAAAAAACAAACACTAGCCCTAGTGTGACTTTGAGCTTCTTCATGAGGCCCATCGTTAGCGCCCACGTCTTAGATCCGTATCCTCATTTGTCTACTTTCGATCTTTTCAGTTCATTTTATACGTTAACTGTTAGGTACATTTTGCAGGCGAGTTTTTAAATTTTTTAAATTATTGTTTTTATTTAAGACTTTAAATTTCAAATCCATTTAGTAACCTGCCAGTCATAAATGAGTATGGCATGAGTTTCATGGAACGACGTAATTTAAGGGTAACCCTTGCATGTTATAAGGTGGCAATCACCATAAGCTAAGCAATGTGCTGTGGTTATTAACTGCCAAGGATCAAGTTTAATTATGCGAGATGCCGTAAAGAGTTAATTTAAGGCAAAATGTAGATAGATAGTCAGACTAATATCAAAGTCAGAAATTACTTCCCGATTTTTGCATTTATTTTAATGTTTGCCCGCTACAAATATTTTTTATAAACTATACCCCAGAACGAAATAAATTCAGGCTTTCGCCGAATATTAACGCTTGAGTTGGTGTATAGGGTAATCGTAAAATGCGCCAGATCGCGAAATTCCTAGGCATATCGTGAAACTGCGCCATTTTATGCATTGGCTGAGGGACATCCGCTACATTGTTCAAAACTCAGTGTTTAACGATTTGCCTAGTGACGATTAGGCAGATCATGAAATTCCTAGGCCATCATGAAAGGCCGCCATATCGGTTCCGGCACTTCGCCGGTCGCTGCCACAGCACGCTCGCTTTGCTCGCTCGGCGTAACACTGCATCAACATGAGGGATATAAAGAAGTTTTATCGTTAAAGCTTGAGACCAGCCCTCAAGGTATATCACAAAAGTTACAGGTGTGACAATTCTACATAATTGCCACTTTTTTGTATGAGAAAGTTGATAAATTGTGCCGATTTGTACCACTTATTTGTAATTTTTCTCGTACAGGAACCAGGTCAAACTTTCGGAAATAGAAATATATATCTAACGGTCGTATAGGGAGCAGGTCAAATTTTCGGAAATAGAAATATGTATTTAACGGTCGTATAGGGACCAGGTCAAACTTTCGGAAATAGAAATATGTATTTAACGGGAACCGTCCTGTCTCGTGCGAAGATATCGATACCGGAAATCTCAAATGGCGTAAAGGACAAAAATGCGAAAATGAGTTGTAAGTACTATCGTATACAGCTTTTTTTTCTCTATCGAATGGTATATTCCAAGCAACGCTACGATTAAAAAATTGACCTTTACCACTTTCATTTTGGACAACTTATTCAAGATTATTTATGAAAAAAATGATTTAAAGGACACTTTATAAACTTTGCTTGGACGTAAACCTTTATTTACATAGTGTATCTGGGTGTAAAGAGATTTCTCTGTTTTGATGTCCTTTACTACCTAGTTTACTTTTGACGTAATTTATATGCTTCTTACGTGTGTCCATTAAGACCTAAAAGACTGTTACAACTCATAAAAAATATGGGAGTAAATAATTAAAATGGCTAAAATGATGTCCTTAAATGACTTTACAACCCAAGCTAATATGGGAGTAAATAATTAAAATGACTAAAATGATGTCCTTAAATGACTTTACAACCCAAGCTTTGTTGCTACTTTGATGATTTTACTCGTTGTTTATATTAGATACTGTGTGAGACAGAGTACGCTATATATAAATTATAACGTAATAATGGATCGCAATAATATCAGAGACATCATACGACGTGGAGCGGTGTACGTAGGGCACGAGCGGGGAGCGTGGCGGCGGGGTAAGGGCTAGCTAAGCGAACAAACGTAAACAAACAGGTTCATACCGTCCACCTGCGCCGCCGCCGCTCCGCGCAATTTTTTGTATGCAGTTTTGCTGTGTTTTTTACGTTATTCTGTGGCTGTAACTAATTTCACTTTGTGACAAGTAGTCTACACAATGCCGAACCAAAAAAAATCTACTAACTACTTATGTACGATTTTAAAAGTTTTCTTAAGATTTGATTAAGTATTAATTATATTTGAGACGGTCACCTTAAGTATGTCATCCAAAAGATTAATTACAATGTTGTCTAGTTTACTTTGATTATAATTTTAGTTCATCTAAAATACTTGTATATTAAACAACAAGAGAATAGCGATTAACAGTGCTAAATACAATTTTATAAGTAGAAGGAGACATTGATAAAATACTTAAATATTTCATGATAATGGAAAAAATATTATTATAACTAAAATACTTACTGATATAAAAAGAAGAAATTAAAATTAAAAGATCGATACCTTTTGTACTTAAGTTTCTATTTAATATTAAAGGTCTTTTGTAAATTATAAATTTTGTAAATTATTTTCTTACCTATTGAATTTTTCATTATTTTCATTACTCACTATGTTGTTGTAAAGATTCGCTACAGTGTTTCATATTTGATTATGAATAGATTACTTATTATATTAAGTTTTGTTTTTAAAATGCATGTAAATAGGTAGTTAAATTAAACTAAATACTTATCCTATTTTCCAAGTGGAAAGAAAAATTAATAATTATATCTTTTATGGTGGAAAAATTATAATTAGAACTAAAGTACTTGTAAAAATAAAACAAACTAAAGTTAAACTACCTACAAAGTGTCATTTAAATGTATTAACTTTTACGTATTTTCAGGATGCTTGTTGAAAATTATACTTCCAAAAACAAGTAGTATACAGATTTATTAATTTAATTCGTAACAACAACAACCTATGCCTGTGACGGCTAGTCGACAACTGCCGGTTGACCGTTCGAATTCGAACGTTACAATATCATAGTACAATCTTTTTTTTTTTTTTTTTTATCTACTTAATCAAACAGAACGAAAATAAAATAAATTTAAATAATTTAATAACTTTACAAAAAAAATATTGGAAATAACACAGACTATTAAAAATGCATTAAATAGCTAACAGACGGCCATTCTGCCGTGGGGATGACCCCATCCCCAAATCAGCTCGGCCATTCACTGTTAGGTATGACCTCATACCTTGACTTATATACAGCTAATTGAAATACTTATAAAATGCTTTGACATGTTGGTTTTCTCCTATAATAATTTTAATATGATATTTTTTTTTTAAGAAGTAATACAATACAGATACAGTATATAAATCAAGCAATAATAAATCTAATAATTAATATTTTAACAAAAATAATATGGCTTATATTTCATATTCTAACTTTACTTAATTAATCTTATTCTAGTTCTACCAAAAATTTAAATTGATTTATGATATGTATTTTTCCAACTTAAATGGGACCGTTACCAGCACTCCAATAAAATACCTTTGAACTTAATAATAAACAATATATATATATATAACGGTTAAATCACTCTTAAACACTGGAGCCACACTAGGGGCATAAAATAATCGTTACATTAGTACCACACTAGGGGTTCATTTTATTAACTTCAGCCGCACTTGGGGGTTTTCATTGATCTTGAACAATTATCAAATTTGTCAGTTTTCATTTTCACACTTGGGAAGTTTTATACCACACTTGGGGTTTATTGTCATCAGTTTGCATTGACCACACTTGGGGTCGTATCTCGTTATTTTTCTCACTGCTATCTAAACTGTAAAGGTCATAATAGGGAAAATATTGGTAAGTGTATAATATGTGTAAGTTGATAAATGAAATTACAATTACTCAATTAATAAATTAATACATTAAATTATTCTGAAAGGGAATCGTCAGTTGTAGAGCTTACGTCATCAGTAACAGGAGGCGGCTCCATCGTTATCCACGGTTTTAAATGATCTGCCGGAAAAATATTGCGGTATGCACGATTAGAGTGTCCTCGAATACTTGACACTTCATACCGGTCATTACCTAAGACTTGAGTGATCTGAAAGGGTCCACGAAACTTTGGGACAAGTTTCTTACTTTTTCCTTTTTCTGTCTTATGGTTGGGAATCATAACAAGGTCGCCCAGTTGAAATACTTTAGTCGGTGCCTTGTTTTTGTCATAACTATTTTTCATTTTAAGTTGATTATCTTCTATATTCTCTTGAACAGTCTGTCTTAGTTCTTCTCTTTCTGTAGTTGTCATTTGCTCTGTATCTTCTAAAGCACCTTTAATAACACCTTCTGAATGGCCTATTGTTCTTTGTCCGAAAACTATCTCAGCAGGGCACTTCCCTGTGCCTTTATTAACAGTGTTATTTAAGCTCCATTGGAGTTTTCCTAAATTAAGGTCCCAGTCTTTTTCATCAAGGCCATGGTTCATCGCAGCTAGTGAATTCAAGATAGTCCTGTTATACCGCTCGATCTGCCCATTAGCACGCGGTGTTGCCACTGCATTACATACATGTCTGGTACCAATCGAGCCAGTAAACGCCTTGAATTCACTAGAAGTGAAAGAGGAACCTTGGTCAGATATAATAATTTTAGGATGACCAAATACCGAAAATATTTCCTCTAAAACCTTAATAGTCGTTTTAGATTTGGTGTTTCGTACACCTTTAACAAATATAAACTTGCTAAACGCATCTATAACTCCTAGAATGTAGCAATTCCCTCGTTTGCTTTTGACAAATGGGCCAAGATGGTCCATGTGAATAGTGTGGAAAATAGCGCTAATTTTTGGAATAGGGTGTAACTCCCCACTTTTCCTTCCCGACATTTCCTTATTATAAGCACAATTAATGCATGCTTTCACGTATTTCTTGACGAAGCGGTTCATTTTTGGGAACCAGTAATCAGCTGCAATTTTCTCTAACGTCTTATCAACAGAAAAGTGACCCGCTTCGTCATGATTCATTTGGCATATTTTCCAACGTGCTGAATTAGGTACTACCCATCTCAATTTATTACCCACCTTCCTGTAAATTTTATCGTCTCGGATCGCATAGTTTTTAAATATATCTTTTATGTCATTTTCGTTTTTCTGCAAAATCTGTTTAACCGCTTTTAAATGTGGGTCTGTCATTTGGACAGTATGGAGCCAGTCGTTAGTTGTGATGTTAAGGACTTCCAATTCTTCTTGCTCTGGCGGGAATACAGGATTGCGGCTGAGCGCATCTACATGCTGCATATTTTGGCCAGGTCTGTATTCGATAGTGAAGTTGTACTCCTGTAGTATGAGCCACCACCTAGCAACTTTTGGTAATAAATCTCGTTTCGATAACGTCGACCGTAAAGCATTGCAATCAGTGATGACTTTAAATTCTATGCCTATGAGGTACACCCTAAATTTCTTTAATGAAAGTACTACAGCCATTGTCTCTAGCTCATATGAGTGCCAAAATTCTTCTTCTCGTGTGGTTTGACGGCTAAAATAAGCCACTGGCTGTAGTGGTGTGTCATCATTGGGTCTTTGCAATAATATTCCGCCTATGCCCACTTTACTGGCGTCACAATGAACTTCTGTAATATAATCGGCATTGTACAAAGCTAAAACGGGTCTTGAAACAAGTTTAGATTTAATGTTTTGGAATGCAGTCTCTTGTTCTTCGCTCCATGTCCAAACAACATCAGTTTTGGTTAGTTTCGTCAAAGGCCTGGCTATAGTTGCGAAATTGGGGACGAAACGTCTAAAAAAACTTGCCAGTCCAATAAACTGACGAACCTGATGGACGTTATTTGGGCGGGGAAATTCTGATACGGCCAGTATTTTTTTACTTCCGGGTTTAAGCCCATCCTCAGATATTTCAAAGCCCAAATAATCAATTTTGGACTGGAAGAAGCAACATTTTTTTAGGTTTAAGGTAAGGTTTGCTTGTCGTAAGAGCTCTAAAATGGCTTCAAGCTTGTCAAACATTTCTTGAGGCGTGCTGGCTGTAGTCAGTAAGTCATCCAAGTACGGTATAGCTAATTCGAATCGTTTTGTACCAAGAGCTTTATTTATCATACTTTGGAAGACTGCGGGAGCATTGGCAAGGCCAAAAGGCATACGCGTATACTCGTAGTGGCCATCAGGGGTTACAAACCCCGTAATGTGCCTTGAGTTTTCAGCCACTGGAATCTGATGATAGCCTGATGCGAGATCCAAACTCGTGAATAAAGATTTTCCACTCAGCCGATCTAATTGATCGTCTATTACAGGCATTGGATAACTATCCTTGATAGTCTTTTTGTTCAATGCTCTGTAATCGACGCAAAGGCGGTAGTCGTTATTCTTTTTACGCACGAGAACTATCGGACTCGCATAAGGTGATTGAGATTCCTGTATAATACCATTAGCCAATAGATCTCCGATAATCTCCCTTACCTTAGCACGCTCACTAAACGGGAGCCTATACGGTTTATAGCAAACAGGAGTAGTGTCATTTAATCTTATACTCATCTCGGTTACGTGTGTCACTCCCAGTTCACTGGAGTCGAGAGCAAAACAATCCCTAAATTTGTTTAATAATTGAAGCAATCTATTTTTGTCTGTTTCAATGATAGCTGGTCCTAGATTTAACATCTCCATCGTTATTGGAGGTTTGCATTCAGTAGATGTTGGTGGTTTTGTCGTCTCTCTTGAATTGATTTTGTTAACTTCACACAAATTAGATGTCGGCAAAAATACGTCTTTGTCAGGTAATTTTACTACGCGCGATATAAGTTTATCGTTTTTGAAACTAATATATTTATTACATATATTAATTATAAGAATTTTACCTTTACCAGCTTCGAACTGATAAACTCCTTGCAAAATTAAATATTCACTTCTAGGCTTCATACATATGTTTCCGGGCACAAAAAGTGGTCCAGTATACTCGTTAGGTGTGTGTACTTCCAAATGATTTAACCCTACTTCTAATCTTATGTCATGGGCAACATGTAAGTTAATCTTTTCTAACTCAGAGTCATCGCAATACAATGTCAAACTAGAACTTGTTTTATAAACAACTACCGTAGGTAACTCAGTCAACGATTGCCCGATTAAAACATCAGTTTCTAACAAATGATCGTCTATAATATATGCATCAATATCGGCCTCAACTGCGTCAACCACGACATTAACATTAGTTTTACCTATCGGTACTATGCTTCCAGAAGCAAATCCCTTAATTAAGGGGAGACCTGACTTTACTATGGCGAGATGAGCTTCATCTGCTACCATTTTGCGAATAAGTGTGCATTGACTACCAAAATCAATGTATGCAGATCGCTTAACTCCATTTAAGAGAATGGATTTAAAATACTTGCCATTAGTTTGACTTTCCGACGAGATTTTTGAAACATTTTGAGTCTGCTCAGTTTTAGTATTTGTCATATTACTCTCTTTACTTTTGCTTCCATGTTGCTCACGAAAGTTTTGGATGATTTCACATTTTTGGGTATCGTGTCCAAGACGAGAACACTTCGTACATCGTTTAATTGGCTTCGTACATGTCCGTGATGTATGTCCGTTCTCTAAACAATTGTAACATTGAATATTTTTATTACGTTCCTGAAGCTTATTTATTGATTTTTGAATACTGGTTGTATTATCACGACTTGTTGTTGCAGCATTATCATTTCGGTTTAAGTTGAATCTACGGGGAATCAGGTTGCTTTTTCTTGATATACGGCGTAGATATTTCAGTAGCTGCGATGGTCTACTAAAACTTGAACCCTGAGCATTTAAACGAATGTTGTTGTCAAAAATTCCATTGACAATACAGTCAACCGCATTACGCCCCCTTATTCCACACATTTTGACTAATCTCGCTTTATCATGGTAGTAGTCTTCTAAGGATTCCTCTCTTCTGCTCCTTCTTTCTAACATTTCATATAAGCGGTCAGCATAGTTCCGGTCATCGGGGAAAGTCTTAATAATTCTCTTTTGCCATTCACGCCAGGTTAGGTTTAACGTACTAAGTCCCTGGTACCATTTCTTTGCATGACCTGCTAATTTTGGAATGGCGTAAAAAATGATTTGTTTATCATTCCATTTATAAATTTTAGCAGTTTCGTTCACCTTGCGGATCCAATTTATAGCCGATTGTTCATTAGCATCCGGGTTAAATTCGGGTATCACATTTTGCGCCCCTTCAAAGTGGTGATCGGTCCTACGAAACATACGTGATAATTTTCTTAAAACGTCGATATCACGACGAGGTGGTGAATAAGATCTTCTCTTACGTTTTGAATACTTGCTAGTACGTTGTTTTGAACGCGATGATCTTTCAGAACTAGTTGATGAAGGCGAACTATCAGATGAAGATGTTTTAGAAAGGGAACGACGCCGTCGTTTCCTACTTCTTGTGTAAGTATTTTTAATATTGTAAGAATCAATAGAACTCTCAGATGCACTGGTAGTAGATTGGCGATAGCGTCGACGGGAATAACGTGGCCTACGTGTGTGCCTACTACCATCCGAGCCCCGAGATGGGTATCGCTTTCGAGATCTGCTACGGTAAGTTTGTCGTTTATGGCGGCGGCGTTCATCACGCACGCTAGTCACATATCGGCGTCTCCGAATGGGCTGTTCATCCCGAGCCTTGCTGCGAGACTCCCTTGTTCGCCCACGACCACGCGATAGACGCGGCAATGGTGGAGTGTAACCTGACTCTTCTGCTGAAGACATTTCTAAGACGTAGGTACGTCAGAAATCTGGTATGGGTGGAGACTATGGTATGTGACCACGAAGAAGCATAGCAGTGAATTAGTGAGTAAGTGTATGTATGAAGGAAAAGAAAGGACAATAAGAAGAAAGGTAAACGGAAGAGAAGAAAAGAAAAAATATTTGTTATTAAGCTATACATAAGTTTAACTTAGTAGATGTTATCAACCTTTTATAATTCAATTGTTAATTTTAAATTAATTATGTTTTGTATTGGTCTAATTTACAAAGTATACATAACTACCAGAAAATAAATAAATAATAATAAAAAAATAAAAAAAAAAAACATGTATTCATCAAATGTCACCATTCAAATGTTTACGATTGTAAAATCCAGGGCCCTATGCAAACACCTCCGGCCCGGCCCTACCATGTGTTATAATCATTCTAATCTTAAGTATGAAAACAAAGGAAAAAAATGGAAACAGAGAAAACCGGTACAGTCGTTCCAGTAGTTGTGTATGCTTTGCAATCACCACCGGTCGAAGAATAGATTTGAAGCTATTTGTTCATAGATACCTACATTAGAAGGTTTGTAATACCTTAAATACACTACAAAAATACGTGTTTATTTATGAGTATGGCATATTGTGTATATTCAACGTATTTACGGATAATCATATATGTAAATACGTTAAACACTTCAGGGAGATGCAGCAAGTTTATGCTAAACAAGTCAGCTATGATAGTTGTAAAGTTGATAATGGTAAATGCAGATAGATATCAATGATTTGTTTATAACTACCTAATCTGCTGCTGCTATGTGGATATAACCTATAGCTCGTTGTTTATTATGGCAGGTAATGCATAATCCACTTTGTTTCTAATTCCCGACACTATAACTAATTGTAATATAATTAACATCTTTGTAAGTAGATATACAAACCATAGTTACAAACCGATTAGTGACTTATAATTTAAATAATAATAAAGAGGTTACATACCAGCAAATTTTCTCCAACGTTCTTACCACTTCTGAAGTATTAACTTTTACGTATTTTCAGGATGCTTGTTGAAAATTATACTTCCAAAAACAAGTAGTATACAGATTTATTAATTTAATTCGTAACAACAACAACCTATGCCTGTGACGGCTAGTCGACAACTGCCGGTTGACCGTTCGAATTCGAACGTTACAATATCATAGTACAATCTTTTTTTTTTTTTTTTTTATCTACTTAATCAAACAGAACGAAAATAAAATAAATTTAAATAATTTAATAACTTTACAAAAAAAATATTGGAAATAACACAGACTATTAAAAATGCATTAAATAGCTAACAGATTACTATTCCATTTTGAAAGGGGTTAAAGAAAGAAAGAAAGAAAATACATTTATTTAACGCCATAAATAAAAACTGAACAAATACAAGACATACATGACGCTAAACAGGTCCCCACTCAGCATAATGCCACGGCAAGCCGTGGCGCTGATTTTCAGTGAGGACCTTATCTAGAAACTAAGTTAAAACTGAACTAAACTTAAAATAAAAAAAAATAAAAAAATGTCGTGTCGTGCAACACGGCCCTACGTATTTAGATATTTTACTTAAGAAACTTTATTATAAATATTGATTATTAAGTACAAAACTAAAATTTGATGTGTGATTACAGGTATAAGGCCTATTTTTGGTAAACTAAAAAACAGTTTTGCACTTAGAATAATAAAAATCTTACAGTAATGAATAAAAAGTGTTGCATTTTTTCCATGAATTACAACCCATTTTAATTATTTCAATCTAAATTTGTACCATTTCATGTTCTTTATACCCCGTTTTCTGTCAATTTCCTTCTCTTACGACAGTAATAATGCCCTTTTATTTTGCTAAAGGGGCCTTTATGACTGAAGGTTATATTTTGAAAGTCACGTTATCAACAGGCGTAAAGAACACAACATCTAAAATTGGGGGTAGTAAAAGACATTATCTCCGTAAATATGCTTCTTCCAATAAAAATTACAATGCTATCTGATAGAAGAGATAAAAAAAACTATAATCTCCCTTAACATTATTTTTATGCAATAATAAACAGATGAGTTATAATTTTTTTTTCAATAAAGTGAACGTTTTTTGCTTGTACTGTAAAGTCTTAAAATTTCCTTTACGCCAATTGAGATTTCCGGTATCGAATATTACAATTTCGTCTTTTGCCTCATTTCGTCACAAACACCTAAGCTTACGTTACAGATCTACAGTTTTAACACCAAATCGTTTTTGGTTTTTAGAAAAAAATCATGTTTTTTAGAAAAAAAAAAATGGAATTCAAAGGCAATTTTGTTTGTAAGTTTTGTACAAAATGTACAATACTTAAACAAACGTTGAGATACGTGATAGGCAAACTTATCTTTTGAAGGGATGCTACATGCTACAGCAGGGCTACTATGAAATTCAAAAATCGAAGTTCGTATCGTTCGGTCCCTCTGACACTTATACTATTTAATACGAGAGCGAAAGGGACTTCGATTTTCGAACTTCAGAGTAGGCTCTCTACAACCGTGAAAGTTTCAGTGTTTTTATTTAGATTATGAGAAAGTAGTTCACCTTTAATAAATACAATTTAAATGTCCTGTCTTTTCCGATATGAGTAAATTGGTTTGATAAAAAAAGAAAAATTTCTATTGAACTCAGTCTGTGATTCCTGACAGTCTTCTTTAATTTGGTGAAGTTTATTCTTTCGTTTTCGATGGATCGATTGTCGATCGTAAAGAAGAATAGGTATTTGTTATTACTGTTCTATGTAGGTATAAAGGTTCAAATTTGTACCGAAAATTGGTTGATTTCAGATAATTTGCTAATAAAGCTTAGGCTCAAGCGCCACTGCCGGTTAGTAGCGAAAAGACAGTGTTTTCTATTTAGCATGAATAATTTGTCACTTCGTGACAAAAGTGATAGATAAAATTTTCATATTCTTCTCGATACTCACTGGCGGCGCAGGACTAGCGTTTTATGGTGGTTTTATGACAGTCCGTGGGATCGTTGAAAATTGCATATAGAATACCGGCATTGGACTGTAACGGGGAAATTTACTACCGATTCCTTTTGTCTAAAGATATAGTCATTGATATTTTCTTACAATGTAACTATTATTTCATGGTTTTGTTTGGTTCTTAAGTAATAATATTCAAATGAAAATAATCTATCCATAAATCTTGTTTGTCAGGTAACTTTGCGTAAAAAAAAACTATAAAAAGTAAAAGAGTAATCGAATAATAAATTCATAATAACATTTCTATTTTTAAAAAACAAAACCATCAAACTTTCTCATCTCGTAATAAAACAAAAGCAACTCACCAATTCAGCAGCGCATGTCACAAATATTAAACAAAACAATTAAGTACACACCACTGTACTAAAACACCTGTGTTTATTTGTATATTTCACTTAAAAACATTTGACTAACATATTTATAAAACACTTTAAACAGGGTAGGTGTCGTGCCTAGCATGTTCAGAGTTGATCTGGCTTCTCTGCTAGCCTTTTAGGAGAATAATCTACGACGCATGCGCGGTAACCCCGCCTTGCCACACAGGGAAACAACCGACTCGATTCCCTCAAACCCAGATATCACAGCGCGAAAAATAGCGCAAATAGCATTACATTGCAGCGTTCAGTCTATCACATACCTCTCTACAGTTCCACTGCCCCGTAATGTAGTGCTACTTGTTATCAATTCCTTAGCACACGTAGACGGGATTTTAGATTTCAGTGCGAAATTCAACGTTTTATTTATTGCTGGAAAACTAAAACTAACTCAAATTTAATAAGCGCTGTGTCACAATGGAAGAAGAACGATTGTTGTCTGTGTGAAAATAGCAAGGATTCATCTTGTGTCTGGATATGTGTTGTGTAGTAGGTACATATGCTAGAAATTTACATCCACAGTTTTGTGTCTTTATCGCACTGCATATTCATGCCAGGCAGATTTTGTTTGGTAGGTAAGTGCGCGCGGTAGGTATGTTTCGAACTAAAACGCATGGATGGATTACAATGAAATTTGGTTCGTAAATAATTACTAATAACAGAGAAATTTTCATCCCGATATTCTTACTATATTCATGTTAAGTTCCAAAATAAGAAGAGATATGAAATTTTGCACCAGTACGTATTCTTTATACTTACATGCTTAGTATATCGTAAATTAAAACCACATGGTACGATTTGGGCATTCCTGTTAGAATTTACACAAACCATGATTAACGCGAGTGGAACAACAGATCAAAGCTAGTAAATAATTTACGTCAACAGTTTGCGAAGTAATTACAATCTTTGCCTTTATTTCGTATCTTCAGTATTTCCTGGAGTTATTTATAGCTTACCTGAAGAGAAATTCTTAATTAAAGAATCAAATTTTTGTCTTAATTGAAAAGCCTTTCTCGTTTCCCGTAAAAAGAAAAAGATTGAATATCGTTTTTTGCGGGGAAATTAATTAACCTAAGCTGTTATAAAAAAAGAATGTTAAGGCACGCTAATTGACATTTTTGTGACAGCTTGATAATTATGTGCAAGGAACCTAATTAATTATTTTATTGAATTTATTATTTAAGTCACATTATAGTACAGTCAACGTCATAAGTATTACGATGGGTCCTATGTATAAGGGCCAAAGTGATTTTTTTCAATTTTGAGTTTTGTACGTTATAGGTATCAATAAACTGTATATATTTAGATAGTGGATTAAAAAAACACTGTTATTTAATTATTTTTCGAGTTTTCACTGACGTAAAATGGCCAAACTAGATGCAATTTTAACGTAAAAGGGCTAAACGTACGTTTGATACTTTTACGCCGTAAATCCCGGGGCGGATTTTTTAAAATCTGTGGGCATAACTGCCATTTAGGCCCTTGTACGTCAAGTGGAACGTCGCTACCCCGATGCTACATCGTAATGTGATTGTATTACATTTTTTTTATTTCTACAAGTATCTTTTTATTTTTTATTTTTACCAATGATTTTAAAGTTAAACACGTATATGGGCCAAAGTACCACATAGATCTTTTTACTTTCTTTTAGAACACTAGTTTATTTCCCGGAAATTCACGTATATGGGCGTATGTACAATAACTTTTAATTTAAAAATATTTTACTAAAATTTATTCGTTGTGGTTGAAGGACAGAGTACTGTTAGCTAGCGTGCCAAATTTTAGAAGTCTCGAATACACCATCTCTGAGTTACGACAGTTTTTGACTTTGAAAGCCCGTCCTGTAAAGTAACGATTTTACACTTAAGCCCTTGTACTACGTAGGACCCATGTGATCACTTTTGTACCTTGTCGCTTTAAGTCGTTACATGAATTCGTATGGCTTGTCAAGCATGACGTTAGAGTGACAAGGTACAAAAGTGATCACGTTGGCTTTAAAATTACAAAGGTCTTAAAAACTACATACTTAAACGATGGTATAGGTACTTACGTGTGAATCCATACTAATATTATAAATGCTATAAATAAATTGTTGGTTTAAAAACTAGATAATATACTTCGATATTTATATGTTTTGTAACGGACACTAGCTTTTGTATAGAATATTATGAGCATGAACAATATTATAAGCAATAACAAATTTATTAGTAAAACATAACACGGTACAAAACAAAAAAATAATAATAATAACGTAACTAAAACTACAAACAATAACTATAAGCAATTAAACAGATATTATGGGGATATTAGTTCACAATTGCTGTAGATTGTAGAAAATTATGTGTTCGATTTTATCACCATTCAGATAATGAACGAAATTTTGATACCACAAATTGTGGCTCTGTCTACAATTTCAATGACGTTTTGCTATTAGGTACTTCTTACGTTAGTTCCTATCTTCCACCTTTGTTTACCCTTACAATAAAGAATACAGAACGAAGTAAACGCACGTGCAATTGCATTCACTTACTTCCTTTTTCTACTGAGTTAAGCGCTAGACAGTATGTGGGGTATCAAAAGGGCGTATGTCGCCAAGTGTTTGTATGGTACATACTTCTTTTTGCTAGGAAGGACTCATAGGAGGCCAATGCCCGTCTAGCCAAGATCGAACAAGGAATTTCATTTCCACTTTAAAAGCTGCTAACCGGAGAATCGGAAAACGATTTTCAACTGCAAGTCCCAATGTTTTTAGGGTTCCGTACTCAAAGGGTGCCAACGGAACCCTATTACTTAGACTCTGCTGTCTGTCCGTCCGTCTGTCACAGGGCTCTATCTCTTGAGCCGGAATAGCTAGCAACTTGAAATTTTCACAGATTATGTATTACTGTAGCCGCTATAACATCAAATACTAAAAACAGAATAAAATAAATATTTAAGGGGGGCTCACATACAACCTATCGAGGAAATCTAGGTACGAAGAATTGCACCGAGATTTTCCATAACACGACCTGGCATCGTAAAACGATGCTAGGTCGTAGCACAACGCGATATCATTATCGCGTTTATGTGTAAAAGCCCTAAATCCAGAAATTATTTCAAAGTTTTTTTATTGAGTTATTAACTTAGATACAAAAAAACGAGCTTTTATTTTTCACGACAAACTTTGCACCTTGGGAAACACCTCGCGTCGTTTCAACCCTCACTCTGTATACCATGTACCTACTTAGTTATGTGTTTTTTATTTAACAATAAAAAAGTTTTTTGGTGCGCTGGACAATTTAAACCCTCATCTCCTGGTTTTACGCGCCAAATTATGCTATTTTGTAAAATGTATGCAGTCCTGATGGTCCCAATGGATGACCAGAGCCGTTGGCACGGGCGGCATTATGTTGATTCGAGATCATTTCTTGACCATGATAAGTACGTATTTTTAGTGTTCTTCTATGTTTTTTTTTTGTGTAATTGTCACGAATAAATGTTTTATTTCTTTCTTCCTACCAACAGCACCACGGGGTTTCCGACTAATTCCATTCCAACCCAGCCTATATACGTCCCACCGCTGGGCACCGGCCTCCTCTCAGAACAAGAGGGCTTGGTCCATAGTTCCCACGCGGGCCCAGTGCGGATTGGGAACTTCACACGCGCCATTGAATTGCTTCGCAGGTTTGTGCTGGTTCCTCACGATGTTTTCCTTCACCGCAAAGCACGTGGTTAATTTCAAGTGTATCTAACTCCGCACATGAATTTCGAAGCTGTCGTGGCCTAGTGGTTTGACCTATCGCCTCTCAAGCGCAGGGTCATGGGTTGAAATCCCGGCTCGCACCTCTGAATTTTTCCCGACTAATGCACCGGAAAATTTGATAATAATAATAAAATCATTTAGTAGTTTTTAGTTTATTTTATGATTTTATGATTTATTCCTTTTGTTTATTTTTTTTGATATTTTGTTTATTTTTTCTTTATTAATTTTTCATTTAAGTTTTAATTTTAATTTAAATCATTTATTGCCACAGAAAATAAGATTACACAGTAAAAAAAAAACAATTTCACGTAAGTAGGTGGCAATGGGCTCAGGCTCAGTATAAGCTGCGAGTAAAAGAAACTTGCAGCGCTGATTTTAAGCCTGCGCCCGTTCCACAGCGTAAAATTTACCTCTGGAGCCGGGTAAGACTGCATTGTTGCTTGCATCATGACAATCTCATGACCAGTTAGTCTTTGTATTCTCAGGGGCGGATCTTGAATTTGCGGGGTACTGGGCTAATTCTGCTTAGGGGCCAAACCTAATTACTCATACCTCATGATCAGATTTTTTTTTAATTCTATATAATTTTTATTATTGACAATATCGTCTATTGTTTTCAGTTCAGGTTGGGGGCCCTCTGTATCCACGGGGCCCTGGGCAGCAGCCCAAAAAGCCTAGTAGATCCGCCCCTGCTTGTATTTGATAAAAGCGCGCTTAAATTGCCTGCTCCAGTCAGAAGAGCTTTGTGTAACTCTGACCGACTTTCATCTCCCGTAGACTGTTCTCAGCCGGCTTGGCTCCGCGCCAAGGGGCAACGACCCCGCAACAGGCTGACTCGGCATCCCTGTTACAGATGTTACGGACATTAAGTTATTGGTGGACCCTTGTCATAATATGGTGATCCGTGGCGGTTGTTTATACGTATGAACACAGTGTTTTGAAGCGGTTAGGTTGTTATGATATGATAGGGTTCTGGTTGCTCAATATTTGCTTAATTCAGGGTGGGTAAGGCGTCTTAAGCACGATGAAGTTTTTTTTAAAGCTGTAGATAAAAGCGGCCATAAATCCAATGTTGTTGTACATACGAATATTATAATTTCTGATGAATCTATACAGTGTGTGGTCCAGAATCGGGGATAATATTCACAGAGGTTCTATAGGTTACCGGTATTGGATCATCATTTAATTAAAATTAAAACTTGACTTTCTTTTTTTTTCTACTTAAGTCATCCTAGAACCTAACTGACGTCGCCCGTCACACTACAAATATTAAACATTTTGCTTTATATTGCTTCTTCGAATAACCTTTAAAGAGTAATAAAAATATAAATAAAATATTATTTAAAAAAATCGCTGAACTAATGTTCAGTTTGACGAGTACGATCTATGTTTTAATTATTTGCCACTTGCGACACCCTGTAGTTTTTTATTGATATTTTGATACCGATGATTTTTTGATACGATTTTATTAACATTGTTATTATCTGTAATAATTTTACGTCAATATTTAGGGGTCGACGCACCTACAATATCACAATGTTGTGTTCGTTTACTTACTTTGCGCAAAGGTTTTTTTTTTATCGTAACGGCGAAGAAAGAATATTTTTTATTTGAAGCAAATTTTTTATTAAAACTAATGGGAAAAACGCTTGAAAGCTAAACTAATGAATACAGATGCAATTAAAACTTCTTAGCTAAACAGATTAAGGAGAAGAGTAACTTTCGTACGGGCGATTAATATAAAATCCTACCTAAACAATGTTTAGAAAAGATAATAATATAAAACATTAATTAACAGAATAAGTACTTAATAGTAGTACCTAGTATTAATTAAAGTAAGCTAGATTTCCAACTTTTTATTAAGTTCATGGTGAAGAATTTTCCTTTAATGCCTAAGCGTAAAAATTACTTAAATTTATACCACGGCTCTACATCAAATTTAAATAAAATGATTAGTTTGCCAACCCGTGACAACTATTACGCGGTTGCAACTTGGAGTTGTGACCAATAAACCAATCTGGCAAGCTTTTAATTAATTTGCCCTGTGTGTTGAGTCAAATATTGGAAGTTAATTTTAACCCAGTTCCAGTGGTCGGATTCCCTTGAAATTTAGTGTACACGTGCAAGTACATCCAAGAAAAAGGTAAAGACAGCAAAAAACTCGTATTAAAATTGAAATTTTTAACAGAAACATGTTTCACTTAATTTTGAGTGCGAATCGCAATGTTGCAGCGGAAGTTTCTTCAGGTTTTTCTTTGGTGGAAACATGGAAGATTTTTTTCGCCGAAACTGGCCAAAACCGAAACTATTCTAGGTTCAAGCTGACAGTTACTACCATACGCTGTACGTTACGTTAACCAACATTGCAGCATTTAGGAAACAAGACTCGGTAAATTACTGAACCATTTTCAGGAACCAGAACTCTTTGGTTTAGAGGGAAGGTAACAATATCGACGCAGCATTGTCAAGTCGGCTATAAGACATTGCTCATAAGTTTATACGGTCCTATAAAAACATCATAAAACGCGGTTCATCACAGAAACTTTGTTGCCACAGTATAATGAGTATGTTCAACTTCAATATTAGGACACAGTTGTCCTTAGAGACAAACTTACAACGTTTGTTACACTTTGTCCCAGAAATAGTAGCACTTGTTGAATAATATTATGTAACCCACTGAACTGAAAATATTATGGAACCTTTTTACAGAAAAAATTATAGGGATATCATATTGCTTGACTGAAGAATTTATAGTGAAACTTCAGGTCAGTAATCAAATGGTTCGATAGCATCTATTCATTTTCCATAATACAAAAGAGCTATTTTCTGCCTTATCTCTTTAAGGTTATGTAGCCAAAATAGCAAAAACGGAGCACAAACAGCAAATAAGGTCTCTCAACAAATGAAAAGGAAAAGATCTTATAATCACCGAACCGCAAAGAACAACTTTCTGAATTGTTATTAAAGCCAATAAATAGAAAAAGTAAATTAGATTCAGTATGCCGAAATTGTATTTTGGTACACGTAAAATCGAGTTTACTCGTACAATCGCAAACGAAATATTCGTAATTATATTTTAACTGTGCTGCGCTCCATAAAGAAATAAAGTTATGACCAATTTTCCTTATCAAAAAGGACTGGAGTAAAATTGATAACTAAATGTTGCTGTCAGCGACATTTTTGATACTTACTTATTTATTTAGGTATTTATGTTTGACTTTATTGTAAATCTGGCCCTCAAATGTACGTAGTAACCGGTAATTTTGTAGGAATGTAGAGGGCCAAATTAGTGCCGCTCAAAAAGTATTTTTTGTCCAAAAATTTTAATATAAAATTACTTTAAGTATCACCTTATTATTATAAATGCAAGTTTTTTTTAATCACTTATTTACGTTACGCCTTTGAATCTTCGAGCACCGGCTTAAAAACTATCAATTCAATCGGTGAGGTAGTTTCGTTACAAATTGGCTGTAACGGACAAACAGGCAGACACACGAATGTATAAGTAAAAGATTTCATGAGGAAAAACGGAACGGATGAGGAAAAGGGTTCTATTCAAAGTTGTACCCTGAGTAAAAACAGGGTCTCCAGATGTGTCCCCAAAATATTGTATGGATGCATCGATAGGTATATATGTACTAGTATAAATCAATGTATGGATGTGTCAGTTCCGTTACGATTTTTTCTAAATAATTTTACCCAACTTCCTACGTCATTTTTATTGAAAGTAAATAGTGAAATTGAACCATGCCAGATATTTTTGTACCGTTATACAAAGCCTGTTTGTCCAAATATTTGAACCAATGCAAATAAGCGCGGCAATGTTTGTCAGACAATTGTGATACAGTTTACGAAGGGATGGAGTACGGCCGTTTTGAGTGAAGTTTTTATTACACTAGGGGGGTAACTGCGTGTTGTGACGGCCTAAAGAGGAATAAAGTAGCTGTTTCAAGTTAAAATCAATCATGTCAACTGCGCAGGAGAGAGAAAAGTCGTAAATAAGTCAGTAGAGGCATTGGATCGCATCGGTCCGGGGAGGGCTTAAGAGTGTGTTTTAACAACAAAGTTTGTTGCGCATGTATCTTGAATTTGTTTAGCTGACGAAACCAGAGGCCGTATTGCCTAACGTTTCTGACGCTCGCGATCGCAATGAAATGACAGATTTCGCAAACAAAAACTGTCATTTGAGCGATCGCGAGCGCCAGAAACGTTAGGCAATACGGCCTCTGTACCACTACCATGAGTTACAGTTATTTGTAGAGGCGCTGTATAATTCTCCATACAAATAATTTACGCCGTCGCTATCGAGTACGGTCATTATAAACTCATGGTAGTGGTACCGTTCTCGATCGCATTCACCATATCTTTCTACCCTCGTCTTATGTCGAATGACAAAAAGAAATGATGACAATGATTGGGATTCCAAGTGTGTTAGACAAAAAGGCCCTCTGTTCAGTCATGACGAACTTGTTGTTGTGGATTGCGGATGTTCAATAGTATGAATCTATGGATAAATTAAAAGGCTTCGGAGTGGTTGTGGCTCTTCGGTTGTTATTTTGTAGGAATGATGATGATGATGATGATGATGTCATTGTGTTCTTGTTATCCCTCATAGGGACATAGGGCTCGTAGAAGAGTTTTCCATTTGGCTCGATCTTGCGCGGCTTCTTCCAGCTCTTCCCAGCCGAGACCAATTGAGCCATTCTCCTTCTCAACTGATCGCCTCCACGTGGTCCGAGGACGTCCTGGCCGTCTTCTGCCAGTAGATTGCCAACGGAAACCCTGCTTGGGCAGATGATTATTCGAACCTCGAAGCGCGTGTCCAATCTATCGACATTTCCTTGTCAAAACTTCTCGGCTTACTGGCTTCTGATCAGTCATTTGCCGTACCTAGTTGCCTACACGGCCAACACTATGCTGAGCTGCGACCGTTTCGCGCTTTCGCATATTGTTTTTTTTATGTATTTTTATTCTGTTTTTTACTTAATGTGCGAAGAGCAAATAAAATATTTCTATTTCTACATATTTTTTCAATTTCTTTAGTCTTGCGTTTGAGAAAGTTCGAGGCCGAAAAATTCCAAGGATGGTTTATAGAAATAATTTCTCAGACACTATTTAGTCTTTTTCTTTCCGAATAATAACTGTTTAATGTTTATTTTACGTTAAAGTTGATCTCAAGGATAAACCAATTTCTTAGGATTAATTTGAATAAAAATATTTTGACGTCTCCTCGCTACAAATCTTAACTACCGATAGGAAAATATTTCGAATAAATAAAGTTAGTAAGACAACAGTTTTTTTCGCGCAGAAGGATATCCCCGGGGCGATATACTCAATCAATTCTAACCTGACACTTTGATTGATAACCTAAGCTAGATTTCATGGCCGATTGTATTATGATTTCAAGTTACCTAGGTACTTTATTGGGAAATAAAAAATAGATTCCGGTTCATTATTATCACAGATTCATACTTCCTTGGATATTTTTCTCAACTTAATCAGGTACCCAATTTGGTAATCTGTAATCAGCGTGAGCAAATGTCATGCTTTGCTTTAATTAAATACGGATACAAATTACAAAACCACACGTATTTGTGAAATACAAAAAAAAAAATAAGTCGTGTATTTCAAATATACAATACAAAATACAGTCACGGCCGTATGTATACCTATCTAAACAAAACAGATTCTACATTCTGAATAATTCGTCAGTCATAATAATTAGTCGTCAGAATAATTAGTCATGTTTCAATACTATGTAAGCAGTAAATGTAACATTATTTTCTGAATAAACATTTATTATTTGTCAATTGTTAGATTACATATTATTTGGTTTCCGTTGAGCCTTTCTAAAAAAAACTCATTTCTTTTTGTTTTCGCAAAATCGTCTGATTTCCACATTTTAGTAGAAGTCCTTCTACTATTCCTGAGATGTGGTAACCCTGATCTTCAACCTCAATCTAACGTGCTGCAGTTAATACAGATTGCAGTTGCGTTGTAGATGACACGTATTAGTAGTCAATCGAATGGCAACATGTAGAGCTGATCGAACTTAAGCTAGGATTCCGAAATCGAGGACGATTACTCAGTACTCAGTAAAATTGCGTTTGCGTTTTTAATAAACTACATTTTACAATTTTGCTTTGTATTCGGACGAACATTACAACAGCGTTGCAAATACGTTTTCTACCTTTCAATGATATAAATTGTAGGTACGTTTCAATCTATTTCATAACTTAGATAAGATGTTAAGACAAGTTTTCACTCTTTTGAGGAAACGTATCAAATTTAACGCCACATTTGTAGGTAGATTTATTTTGTAGAAGCATAGCCATTATTGCCAAACTTTAATGTAATCTTTTCAACGTTTCCAGGCAGCAAATACCTACAAAGAAATTGGATTGAATACTCTTATAAACATGATACTAGTCTATGACAGAATGTAAAAAGTGGGGTAACCATGCGATTAGGTAAATTTAAAATTACAATGATATAAAATGTATCTTACACTTACAGATTTTTTATATTTTATTATTATTACGAATCTGCAGGTGTTTAAGCTAAATGTACGGAGTAAGATGAAATATCGTCACTACTTTGAAAAAATCTCGTATTTAAAATCAATATGTCAACAAAATTGAACCTTGATGTAATGTCTATAAAGTTTACTCAGAAAAATTATCTATTTTGAGCTACGAGTTTTTTTAAAGTAGTGACGATATGTCTGTTCGTGACGTAGGACCTTATAATGACTAGCTTTTACAAATACTGGATTATTCCCAACAAAATGCATTCAACAGCGATCCTGAAGTGAGGTAATTTGCATCCAATATTCTCGCAGATGCAGCGTCGGAAATTATCATTCTACTAGCCACCCCGTTACATGGTCCATTGTACTCTGCACGTAGGTTATTATTTCCATTTAGTTCACAATCAGGCAAATTTAAGTAAAAAATTGAGATTTTCAATTTACAGTCAACATGAGCTATTTTTCTCGAAACCAAATGCTTGAGTCAGTTTCAGGTGGTAACTCCTTGCTGATCTTTAAAATTATGCTTGGAACAAATAGGTTTAGTCCTTCTTTCTTTCTGTAAAAAAGGTTGTCTGGAAGATTTCTTTTAAGCGATAAGGTCGCCTATTGCTTACCTTGTATTTTTTTCTCTGTGTATCTGTTTTCTGTATCGCTTACTATTTCTGGTGTACAGTAAAGAGTCTTTGTATTGTATTGTATCGTATTTTTTTTTGTTTTGTATCTAATAAATGTGTTGATTTTGATATCTGTCGTTTTATTACGCTAGTACTATTACTTATTCTGTCGTTTTATGCCCCAATTAGATAACTGACTTTTAAAAATAGGCATGTAATGTTTTGTATGAATCTTATTTTGTATTTTCATTACTGATACTATAAGTCACTGGGTGAACGCAAAAGTGACATAAGTCAATATACCCGAATAGAATATTACAGCATTAATGGAATGTAATGATGAGACTGCAACAGTCCATTACTAGTTATTTTAATATTTTTATTTACGCCACTTTTGAATTCGAATCCATTAGAATTAATAAATAAAGTGTTTTGTTTTCTACCAGAAAGTTAAGTAGAACTTACCCCACAAGCTGAATTACTTCGAATTCATTTTGTGGCACCTTGTTATAGTAAAGTTTCTTTTGCATCTCGTTTGTGTTTAATATACAGGGCTGATAGGTCATGAACAGAAATATTTTTAGTCTGTATTTTCATTTTGACTACTTGTATGTAATAATATCTAAAAATCTATATATATATATATCCCGTTACAATTAATAAAATTAATTATTAAAATTTAATTTTTATTTAATTATTAAAAAACTAGTCTCACTAAAAAACTAAAACTTAAACCTAGTCTAAAAACTAGTCTACTTCCTCCGTCGAACTATCATAGTCTCACATGCTTCTAAGATTAGTTTCGCCATGTCTGTTTGTCTGTCTGTCTGTCCATCCGCGGCTTTGCTCAGGGACTATCAATGGTAGAAAGCTGTAATTTTGCACGAATATATAGGTAAAGTATGCCGACAAAATGATACAATAAAAAATTTGAAAACAATTCTTTTAGAGTACGTGTAGACGTAAAGTGGGGGTGGTTTTTTTGTCTCATCCAACCTTGTATTGTGGGTGGGGTATCTTTGGATAGGTCTTTTAAAACGGCGGGGCGGCTAAAACGATTTTTCGATTCAGTGATTTGTTTGCAAAATATTTAACTTTAAAGTACAAATTTCATTAAAATCGAGCGTCCCCCCCTCTAAAATCTAAAAAAAAAAAGAAGTGGAAAAATTTGGGAAATTCAGGATGGTAGTAAGTAGGTATATCAAACTTACTAGGAAAACTATAACGGTTAAGAATTGAGAATTATTAGTAGTTTAAGAATATAGAGCAGCCTAAGGTATACCTAAACTTGGAATATTCCGTACAAAATACGAAATCTCTAGAAAAATATCACTTAATTTTTTCGTAATGACTACGGAACTCTATTTTGGGCGCGTCCGATACGCTCTTCGTCGGTTTTTCTTAAAATGCTGCATTTGATATAAAAATTAATGTTCACGACTTAGGAGTCACCCTGTGTTTGCGTCGACTGTATCTAGGGGTGGTAATTTGCATTTTAATGCTGGAAATATGAATGTATGAATTTCCAGTGGCGTTGATAAAGAAATGCGGTTTTATATAAGTTCTGAAGCTTGAGAATTAATTATGCAAACAAACGTCGGCTCTGACGACAGTTTCGGTCTGGTTAACGCCAAAGCTCTCGAGTTAACATAATAGAATCACATTTTGAGTACTATAACGAGCTGGTACGTACCGGATAAATTACGGATAAAGGATTTAGTTTTTTTTTATTCGACTGGATGGAAAATGAGCAAGTGGGTCTCCTGATGGTAAGAGATCACCACCGCACATAAACATCTGCAACACCAGGGGTATTTCAGATGAGTTGCCAACCTAGAAGCCTAAGATGGGATATCTGAAGTGCCAGTAATTTCACCGGCTGTCTTACTCTCCATGCCGAAACACAACAGTGCAAACAGTGCTGCTTCACGGCAGGATTAGCGAGCAAGGTGGTCGTAGCAATCCGGGCGGACCTTGCACAAGGTCCTACCACCTGCAATTAGCTATTACCTATTTAGCTGTGTATGAAACTGTCACGTTTTCATTATCTAATAACTTAATAATACAGTGCACGTGCCGATATTTTTGACCACATCGGCCGCTCTGAAATATCTGATGGCGATTGTACAACAAATACCTGTTCTAACGTATCTCATTCTCATGACACACGTTCCGTTGCATTATTTGCTCAACACAAAGCACTGTATGAACACTGATTCTTTAGTTTACAATTACCATTTTGAGAATGGTCCCACCTTAGAACAGATAACCTATCGGCTTCGCTATCCTCGCGTCACTGTCAAAGTGCATTTAGACTGAGCTGCACCTCAACGATGTGATTGCAATGATTTGTGTTAGCAATGTGATAGACAGATCTTAAACATGTTTAGTTATAGTGTGGTCACGGTTTTGTTGTTCTCTGTTTCGATTATGGCTACCAAGATCGTTGAAGGGTAAGTTTGGCCCATTGGCCAACTCATTAGTCAGTATCAGTTACGTAATCATTTAGAAAGTACTACATTTCCTTGGGTTGGGTTGCACCAAGATGTTCGTTGTTCTGCAATCGACAGAAATTGTTAGTCATAATCAATGTGTTCTTGAGTACGACTACGTACTTACTGAAAGACACAACGTGGAGAGACTTTTCAGAAGGTATGACCTAGTAAAGGTTATAGGAGTGTGATGAATACGAGCGGGGCAAGACCAGTCTTTGGGGCATTCTTCGGAGGAGGTCCATGAAGATAACGATGTGTTCTAAGCAGCTAACGTAAAAACCTCTAACATAATAAACTGACGCAATAAATGGAAATCATTGGATTCAAATTGATTCATGAAAAATGGAGGATATGAGTGCGTCAACTCCTACTGGTTCCGACAGAATATAAGCGCTGTGACAGTAATGTCGCAGCACATGCTGAGTCGGCGTCTTTTCGTGGCTGTGCCGTGACAAACTTAATTTATATGCAACAACTTGAATTGTTTGTTTTGTTGTGTTTGTCATGGCATGTTTGTGAATAAAGTTTTTTATCTATCTCTCTAACATATTTCGATTCTTAATCATTTCTTTTATTTCCAGATCTCAACCAGTCCTGCAAAGAACGATAGAATCGTTATTTACGGAAAGATCTCAAATAATACATCCTGGAGCTTGCAGATTACTCCGATCGTCACCTCGACAGGCGAAGATATGCAAGAGGGAATCCAGCCTTAGCAGTATTCTGGCAAAAGCCAAGGAACAAGCAATCCAGGCATGCGAAGAAGCGTTCTTGTACGATAGATGGAACTGCTCCCTTGTCTTCAACAGAAAGGTAAAGATGAACATCTTCAACAAAATTTATAGAGAAACAGCTTTTATACATGCCTTGACAGCAGCTTCTATTACCCATGCGGTTGCCAAAGGCTGCGCATCAGGCGATTTGACCCGATGCTCTTGCAAAGGGAACTTCGGAAAAAACGCATCGCAATGGAAGAGAAATGGATGTGGAGACGACTTTAAGTATGGGAAGAGAATCACAAGGAATTTCTTAGATTTCAAGCATGCTGGTACAGACCAGATTGCCGAAATCCTCAAACAGGACGTCTTGGTTGGAGTGGATGCAATTGGCGAGCAAATGCGTGAAGTCTGCAAGTGCCATGGATTTTCCGGATCATGTACCACAAAAACTTGTTGGAAGCGACTTGGTCCTTTCAATTCTGCTATGGGCGTTTTAAAGAAGCACTACCATCACGCTGTAAAGAAGAAGTTAATGAATTATACAATGAAGAGGGCGATCAGTCCGAAGATAAGACGGAAAATGGATACAGATAAAAATAAACTGGTGTATCTTCAGAAGACTCCTAATTTGTGTGTTAGTACGAAGGGTAGGGTGTGTAGGGACCGAGACAACTGCGCAACACTATGCTGTGGGCGAGGGTTCGTGACTAGTAAGAAATCTGTCAGCTCTAGATGCCGATGTAAGATGGTTAACTGTTGTTTTGTGAAATGTGACACGTGTGTTAAGGAAGTGGATATTTATACGTGCAAGTGAAACAGTCCGTATACGGTGTATACCTAGTGCATTAAATAGATTTTGCTAAAGGTTTATTTTAGTATAAGATTTTTGCTGACCTACTTGATTTTAAAACATTTAAAACAATGTTGCAATTGGGCCAATCAACTTTTTTACCGACACTTTGGGCGTCTCCTGCGTCACCAAAATTGTCTCTGGCGTTACCAAAAAATCGTACCTACTTCCGACAAAATATTTCACGGTTCAATAGGTTGAACTTACGTAGGATGGCATGTATTCATGTACACCATCAATTAAATTACAGAAAAAACATGTTTACTTAGAAAAATTCTCGGACAAATTAGTGTCAGTAAAAAAGTTGATTGGCCCAATTGCGTTGGTTCTTGTGCTTTGATCATGCAAGTTGAATTTCAGTCATTTCCAGTAGTCAAATTAGCAAAGTTACACATTATATAGATTGTATGACAATACAAGTAAAGTACTCGATATACGTACAGTCAGCAAAAAGTAAAGGCTACGCTCCTGCAGTATTTTATGTGATTAAGTCCCTAGAACTATCAATTTTGGAAATTATAAAATAACTTTACAAAACACATTGCAGAATTTCACTGTGTACTTATTTATATGCTAACTGTTTGGGTTAGTAACACTTTTTTGTACTTTTTTGTGTTTGGATATATTTTATGAAAAAAATTATGAACAAATAATGAAATCTGACTAAATACTTGTTGTATTTATCATTAATTTATTGAAATTAGGGAGGGTTGAGAATAGTATCTTATTTGTTTTAAGATAATCTGAGTTTGTGATAGCCTGTGAAGTTTCCGAGGAGTGCCGGGCGATAAGCTGTGATAATAAGGTCTAAAGATTTTGTGCATGGATGGTTATTTGTTGGATTTTTGTAACTGTATTTATTAATTCAATAAAAGTTAAAAATTAAACTTGATTATTTTTATTATCTTTGTCTTCTTCACGAGTACTATAAGGTTGGGGTACTTTGACCCATTTTAGGTTACTTTGGCCCATATCAAAACCACTTAAGAACCTCAAATAAACGAGCAGACGGATCGCCTGATGGTGAGCGACTACCGTCGCCCATGAACTCCTGCAATGAACTAAAATAATTTCTTTGCTCACCCGCGACCTTAAGATAGCTAAGTCTATGCAAATTATGCGTGTTCATGCTGTTCCTCCACCTCCACACTGTACGAACACACACAAATTACACAAACCCATCTATCACCACCACCACAACTCACTGACGCGTTTCGAACTCAACCAGAGCTCATCCTCAGAGTGACACAACCGTACACCATGCCAAATGCGTGCGGGTGAGCAAAGAAATTATTTTAGTTCATTGATATGGACCTCCGCAAAGTAACGCCTGATTCAATAAACTCCTGCAACACCAGAAGAGTCACAAGCGCGCCGGCCTTTAAAGTAGGAGTACGCTCTTTTCTTATATCTAAATTATACAATATAAAAAACAAATAAACATGCTCGAGGAGAGGTAGGTAACTTATTATTTCGCTCCCAGACCATGAAAACTACTAACTTAGAAAAGTTGAATAAGTATCAAAGTATAAGTAAAAGTCATAGGTTAGTCATAGGTTTAATATCTCGAACGGCTAAACGGATTTTAACCTCTTCACTGCCAGAGTCATCTAGTTGTAGCAGCCAATGGAATGCCTCACACGCCACGGTCGTTCATTACCAACATTCAACTCGAAATTAATCCTTATCTGCAATGGAATAAAAATCAAGTTGATTTGTCGCTGGTTTTTCTGTGGCCTACAGAGCACGTCACTTCGTTTGTTTAGTGGCGATGAAGAGGTTAATGAAACATACCAAAAACCACCACAAAAAAATCGCAAACAGACAGACACATGGAAATTAATGTCAAAATTATAACATTTTTTACACGCTTAAAATTTCTTCTAAAGCGATCTATTTTTATGACTAGTGAAAATATATTTGTATCAAAAAGAGGCATAATAATATGTTTTTTGCTAAAGGGATCTCATTTTAAGTATGTAGTTAGTTCATCAAACAGTAGCAATGTTTTCATTACGTAGAGCGTCTACGACGTAGCACACTGAAATGATTGCTGTGGATGGACGCGTAGGTCGATGCTACGTTACTTTATAAGGACGAAGTGTATACGTTATGCCAATCCAATTAATGGAAAGTGTAAACAAACCAATTTCATGTAATTTTTTGCACTGGATCGAATCAATAACACATTTATCTAATAGTTCGTGTCTTTTAACTAGACGTATAAACACTTTTTTCACCAAAATTCACTTGATTTCAATTATTTAATTTTCATTTGAAAAATCTTCGTCAAAATCTGACGTTATTTCTCTGACTATATATTCGATTGAATAAGCGATTATTATTTATTTACATTAAAATTAAAAAATAGTTACTTACTGCTTTTATAATTGAATAAAGTTTTTGGAATTAAATCAAGTATTGTAAAATAGTAAAATAGACAAAAACACTTTGATCTATTCAAGTACTTAATAAATTGATCGATTTACTGAACAGACTAATAAAATTGTTTTGCAATAGGTTCTAAGTTTTCACATCATTTAATGTCTGTGGTCGGGTTAATGGAGTCTTTGTTTACCCTTTCTATAAATTGGATTGACATAAACCATAACGCAAATGGTTGCAAAACTTGCTATAAGTTAGTATCGAGAGGGCCGTTTGACGTTATACCTTACTTGTGATTGAAATGAAAAAAAAAGAAAAATAAGAATTTACATAGCTAATTAACCTAAAGGTAGGAACTAAGATTGACTAAGGTTGACTAAGGTTGATTGGTTTATTTATATATTTAGCCAATCACAAACGGGACGTAAATGTCAAAGTTCTCAATCTATTAATCTATCATAAACACTTATTAAAATCACTATTTTTGGATGAGGTTCAAAAACTTGCTCCATGTTAAGCTACCATTCATTTAGATATTTAGTAAGACAAGTTTTATCGGTTCTTGAACTCTCTTCCCTACGAAAGGAAAAATAAGATCCCCTCCCCCTTACCTCTAGTTTACTTATACATACTCGGCCTGCAAACTTTTCCTTCCCGGCCTCTACAGTAATGTATTATTAGTATTTTTTTCGCTAAGTTATACTTGGTACCTGCTTTATATTCCTGGTATCAGAAATAAACCCTATCCCTGCTGCTCCAATTAAAGCTTACGCTACATTATTTTGTTTGAAGCAAAAACCATTAAGTTTTTTTTATACCTTGCCAACGTAAAGCATTTTCGTATCAAATGAGAAATAATAATATGTTCTATTTTTCTCAACAGAGCCCGTGGCTCAATTTTACCAAACGTTTTTATTAGCTCGTAAAAATAATATCTACCAGTGTTTTTGTTTTCTTAGAAATTCCAATACTCATTATTATGTACGTTAGAAGCAAAACTTTTTTAGTTACGGCGCTGTTGAATATTTTCAATATTGGTTTTTATTTATTTTGATAATATGCTCCTTTTATTCATGTATTCAATTAAACATCAGACCATGTTATAGAGCGCCATCTATGAGTCTGTCCAGGAGGCGTGATTTACGCGCGAGAACACTAAAGAACACTATCTTGAGGCTCATGTTTACGTCCACATTGACTCGCGCGTTTTGCCGCTCGTGCGTAGATCGCGTGCCAGTCGCGGGAACCTCGCAAGTCGAGGTACTACGGATGACATTATTGCGTCCAAAGTGGTCGTATTGAAAGCACAAAAACGTAAATCGCACCATCTGAACAAACCTGTAGGGCTACTACGAAACTCTACTCGTGGCGTCCCTCTCGCTTTCGTATTAAAGTATAAGTGTCAGAGGGACCGCACGACACGAACTTCGAGTTTCGTAGTAGTCCTGCTGTGCGCTGTCATCTAGCGGCAACGGGCAGAACCACCGATGTAACTGAGAAAGTGAGAGCTTTTGAGCTCTGAAGTTCACAATCTAATATACAGATGGCATTATACCTACTCAATTTAAACACTTCAACACAACTACAATCAATGAAACTAAATAAGTGGGCGATGTTAGACTTAATACTAAATATTATAATGTAAGTAGAGGAAAGTTTTATTGCTTAAATACAAGTTTTTACTCAGTCCAGGTTGAAGACTATCCCATGAAAACTATTTATTATTATTATACCTAGATATTTTATTTTTAGACGTAAAGAAATGGCACTTACTATAAGTTTATTGCATCTTTTTTATAAATGATGGAATTAAAAATAAGATATTTATGATCCATTTTTATATTAATATCTGTAGTATCTATCGCTGGATTTTATTTAGTTTCGCCTAGTATCTTTGTTTTTTCTAGTCTTCGGACGGATTATAAATTAGAAAATGCATTAAGTACCTATCCAAATTGAACGACAAACAATCAGTAACTAGTGTCAGCAAAAAAAGCTCGTATATTTTTTGTACCTGTACTCTTACTTTATGGACAGCCCCTCTAAAATACAACTTTTCAAACTTTTTATGAATTTAATACGTGATGAATTGATGACTAAACAATGATGACTAAATTAATGACGCGCACCTCTCTCACTTTACCGGCTAAAGACTGCCCACAGTATCATTATAACGCCTCTAATTGACTCTTACACCATTAACTTTGACCACAAAATTGCGGTTTGTTTTCGACCCAGACTTTAATAAAGAAAAAAAAAACACGCCTGCAAGATTTATTTATTTATTGACCCGTCCGATCGAGACCTTGGGGTGTTACCATTGGTTTGAATCGATAATAATATGAGACGTAACTTGAATTTCGTGTTGTGTTAGAAAATGAAATGGGTGCCTCTTAATTTAAATTTTAAAGTTAAGCTTATATTATGTTTGTTGTGTTTATATTATTAAGTTTTTTGTACTGATTTATGGTGTGCAATAAAGAATATTTGTATTTGTATTTGTAGTTTACACAGAACCTAACGTCTGCGGCTTGGCTTAGAGACTGCAAATCTTCTGCAAAAAAAAAATAGGATACCTTCCCCCCACGCAAAATGAGGATGATTTTTTTTCGTGTCCAAACTCGAAGTGTAGGGTATAAGATAGGTTTATTTTTTATTTTTTATTTTTTTATTCGACTGGAAGGCAAACGAGCAAGTGGGTCTCCTGGTGGTAAGAGATCACCACCGCCCATAAACATCTGCAACACCAGGGGTATTGCAGATGCGTTGCCAACCTAGAGGGCTAAGTTGGAATACCTCAAATGCCAGTAATTTCACCGGTTGTCTTACTCTCCGCGCCGAAACACAACAGTGCAAGCACTGCTGCTTCACAGCAGGATTAGCGAGCAAGATAGTGGTGGATGGTCCACCACTTCTGGTCTTCCTAAACTATTATAAGTTCATCACAACTTTTTAAAAGTTTGAACTAAGCCACGGACAGACACAAATGGAAATCGTTTCTGGCATTTTGACAGTAGCTTCCTAAAAACTGTGAATGTGACGGTTTTTTTTTATGGTACCTACCTATAGGATGCAAACGAGCAAACGGATCCCCTGATGGTAAGCGATTACCGTCGCCCATGGACACCTGCAACACCAGAAGAGTCATAAGTGCGTTGCCGGCCTTTTAGGTAGGAGTACGCTCTCGCTTCAAAGCTTGAAGGTCATATCGGTCCGGGAATACCGCAGGCGATAGTCCACTCCATAGTTTTGCTGTGCGAGGTAAAAAAATTGTGGAAAAACGCACAGTTGGGGACTGCCAACCATTTAATGGTGAGGATGGAAGTGTTGTCAAAAAAAAAATCGTGGGACATTTGACACCAATTGACCTAGTCCCAAAACAAGCAAAACTTGTACTATGTATACTAGACAACGGATAAACATACTTCTAAAGATTTAATTGTAATTTAAGTTTTCATATTTTAATTTTAAATTTTGAACATCATTTGATTTTTGATTGCCTTGATTATTTCTTAATGATTACATTTTATCTAATTAATTATTATTGTTTTTTTATTTTAATTTCAATGGAATGATTGATATAATAAGTATCAATTGTATTTTTAATGTTAATTTGATTGGCTGCGGCTGAATTAAATTGTAATAATTAATTTAAATACTAAATATTTGACATCTCAAATTTTTTATTTTATGAAAAACCGGATCTCGGGCATTACGTTACGGAGAGAAGTAATGAGTTCAGCGAGTAGTTAGCAGTAATTTTATGAATAAATGAATATGAATATAGATAAATACATACTTAAATATTATATTAAACATCGAAAACCCGAAAATAAATAATTCTTATTATTCACACAAATATCAGCCTCGGGCGGGAATCGAACCCGGGACATCAAGCTTCGTAGTCAGGTTCTCTAACCACGTGGCCATCCGGTCGACAACTCGAATTCAAAGTAATGTTCGAGTTTCATATAGTAGAGCCGACGCTGTTCGAGACAATGCTAATAAAAATTATGTTATTCCGACTAAATTACACCATAGACACCGGACCTTTTATGATTTAATATAATACACGTTAATATAATGTTAATATTATATGACGATAATTATTACTAGTTTGGAATATCCTAGGGGGCTTTGAGTCATTTTTTATGAAAAAGTTAGTTAAATAATTATTTATGAAATGAAATGGAATGAAAAACATTCATTCGAGACAAAAAAATATCAAAAAAATAAATAAAAAAAGGAAAAGGTAAAGGCTCCGCGTCGCTCCCGCCTTAGCCTTTTGAACCTAACCTATCCGGGTCGAACCGTCTTGCTCGCTCGCTTCGCTCGCTCGCACAAATCAAATGTCGCAATTCTAACCTAACAAAGTTCGTGTCGAACCGTCCCTCTCACTTAAGTAATAAACGTCAGCGGGACGGTACGGTGCGAGCTTCGATTTTAGAATTTCGGAGTAGACCCCCTGAGACCTTTGGGGTAACACATACACACAAGCGCCCATACACACATTCACACACAGTTATATACCCACCTCGCCTCATTGAAAATAGTGCTAATGATCTTGAAATTTCATTAGGCCTCTCTGAAGGTAAATGTACCGTACTCTACCCGCTGTATTTGCCTAGAAAACTGCGTTATAAGTTGACAACACTGGTTATTGGTTAATTGTTCGCGACGAGTCATCCTATATTTAATATTTACTAACATCATCCATGAAGTTTATTCAAATAAATCCTATATCAAATCGAGAGCGGAAACCGTCCGTCCCAATCGATTATTAATGTTACCGTGGCTCGATGAAGCCGTCGATACGAGGTTTTAGTAGGGATGTGACATTCCAGTTGGGTAATTATTAATAGACTATTATATATTACGTAATATTATATATTACGGTTATTACAATCGATGAAAACAACTATTAATGTAAAAACACGTAATCGTTTTTTTTTAATACTTACCTCTCTAAAGCGAATTATTTTACTTCTGTATTTTGTCGAAAAGAAATAAACTTAAAAATATCGTTTTGAAAATTTTAAATTATGTAAACGATGAATTGATATTGTAACGGATAGCTCACGTCTTAAATAAAGTTTATCTCGACATGTTTCGGGCTATTTCGTAGCACTTCTTCTAAGGAGTACGCGACTCGGCGGCTGCCGCAACACGCGTTGACGTGACGTGTGAGTTATTCGTTACAATATCATTTAATATGAGTGAGTCTCACGGTAATTTCATGATCAAAACGATGAAGCCCTGGTATCATACTTAACTTTAATTATTATGAAGGTATGTTTTCATTTCTATACGCAGGCATTGTATAGTGCAGTCTTGGGAGATATTTTATGGTAATAAAAATATGGGAAGCAAGAAATCTATAGTTTTTATCAATCGATTAATTAAGATGTTCTTAAAAAATAATCGATGCTTAATAGATTTTTCTCATCTAAGTTTTTTTTTTCACATCCCTGAGTTTTATACTCTTTTTTGTTTTGTCAATTCCTCTGTTGCACCCTGCTCGCTTAATTAATTATGTTAAATAATGCGATATTATGCATATCGCATCACACGCTTCGGTGGGTGACGAGTATGGAGGCTCTTGGTTTTGTTTGGGAGATACAGTTGAAATATTTTTAATCGCTAAGTGAAAAGAGAGATACAAAAGGCTAAATGGAAGGTCAGGAATGAATGGATGGTTATGATGGAACTGAAAATAAATGAATATGTAAAACCAACTGCGTAAAAAACAAATTTAAAAAAGAAAAAAAAAAAAAACGCTATTAATATTAAGTACAATAAATATTAAATCCGAATCGAAAAATACAATTGGGATCGATTATTGTTTTTTTTTGAGTTGATCCCAATTTTTAGTGGGCCTCGATTGTTGAACTCGCCATATTATATTCCACACTGTAGGATTTGATTTTTGTATTTTTTATTTTCAGTTCATACTTTTTAGTTCATACTATACTAGTTGGTAATTTATTCCTTATTGGATACAAACGTAATATTTTTTGTCTTTTAATGTTATCCTACTCAATAGGTTTGGTTAATAAAAGCATTAACATAGACATGACTTTTTAATTTACAAATTAAAAATACTAAATGCTCATTGGCTTTAGCCGGTCCAAATGGACAAACAGAAAATAAAAACGAATGTTAAGTTGACATAAGCTTAAAACGTTTGTACATTTTTTGTCCGAAATATCCTTGTTTCGAATCAGCTCAGCCTGTTTAGAAAACCTCGTTATTTGTATACTTTTTCATTATAATGAGACTCCAAAACGCAACGCGCCACCCACTTGATACCGAGAATGCTGCAAACTAACTAATAGTTCTTGATGACAATAACAATTTAACGCAACAGAACAAAACCACTCAGTTGACAAAAATACAAATTTAATTTCACCTCTAATTCTTGCTTTGAAAGATCGGTAATACTTTAAAAGGTATGTCAAGGGATTTAAAAAAAAGCATAAGTAGCCATTGTCAACTATTTAGTAAAGAAAATTAACCGTTCCACCGACTTACATTTACTTGTAAAACACTTCAGTATTTACAATCGTAGCCTTATTTTGTACAGTTTCAGGGTGATTTTCGTTTACCGGCAAACGCTATAAATGTAGGCACAACTTTGCATTTGACAATAACTTCACAGCTCAAGTCATAGCTACGTAGCCATGGCGAAGTTTTTCGGTAGTCCCAGTTTGTTCATTGTCTATGATAAATACGGCGTAATTTATACAAAGTCACCGAGTCGGAAAACGAGGTGGCTCTTTCATAAAATAACAGTTGAGCACCTTAAAGGGTTAAGATGAGAAGTATTTGTGTTGAAGACAAATAAAGCATCGATTATTCTTTGTTGCGTTGAACAAGTTGGGATGTCCATTAATGGGATGCGACATCAAAAATCTTCTTACTACTGCTTAGTACTTGAGCTTATGATTCCTCTTCGTCAGATGCAGGGGACATCATGGCGTGAGAAGGTCGAAAGTGAGAAGGTCGTAGGTCGAAGCACATAGGGAGCAAGAGGGTCGGACGATCTCCTCCTATATTCTGGCTTTACAATTCGTAGCGCCTGGGTTGTATGAATGTCAAGATTAAGAGAAGAAGAATAGCGGTCTGACTGTGCTCCATGATGATTTATTTGGCTGGGACTGTATACATATAATCATGTCAGTAGCATCTTGTTTACATGCAAATTTTGGCGTCAGTTCAGTCCATTCTGATCAGAATAATGAGAGTATTAACATGTAATCCTCTCGGACTGACGGACTGATGAAAATTAACATACATGCATACATAAAATCACGCCTCTTTCCCAACGGGGTAGGCAGAGACTACATCCTTCAACTTGCTACGATTCTGGCATACAACTCTGGCTTCTCGCTTGAAAATTAAATGTTTAAAAAAAGTAATACTCGTCGATCCGTTGTGGTAAAATTAGAACGATGTATTAAACTGACGTGTAACCAATGTCTTCATGATAACAGAGTCGATCATATCCTCGGTACCGGTCTACTGTTACAGCATTTTATGAATATTTTCACCACCATCAATTTTAGGTCGGAAAAACTTCTGTTGAGAAGAATGCAATACGAATTGTTATTCAATGACACACCAGAAGTAAGTATGTAACAAGCACTACCTAGATCAGGAGGTAGCACGGTATGTAGTCTATAAAACAAACGCTCGTTTTTGTGATTGGTGATGTCAAATATTATATTTAACTTCTTTATATCATTGGAAGGTAAAGTTAACTACGTCTATGACTGTAGATAGACACTAAACTTTTATAAAAGCATTGCTTAGTAACAAAAAACAAACAGTAACGCATTCCATCTCTATTACAGCGGATTACATCCCCAGAGCGAATGCTACAAATCTATGGAACAAATCCATAGTACAAATAGTCCGCAAGGAGATTTGCTATAAAAACATTCTTACGTACAATATCCTGCTCACTTACCTGACTTCAATGGTCAAATCCGACAACAAAAGCGTACAAATACGTTTGTTTGCAAGTATACCGTTAGCCCTGCCTGATTCTGTGACGTGATTTAAGATGCTCATCCATGTAAAAAAATCTGCGGAACAGAATCAAATGTCTGTCTGTCTGTAATAAAATCTTGCAAGTTAAATTCGAGCAACTTCCAGTGGTTAAATTGACTTGAAATTTGGTACATTTATGTAAATTGTGTGATAACACAATAATCTGGTAGTGACATCCTGGTAGTCCGGCCAGGGATGTCTCCACAGGACGGACATCTTCAACGGTTAATGGCATCGACTTGAAATTTGGTATGCAAATGTAGTTTGGGTGACAATCCAAGTACAGTACAAAAAAAACTTGTAAGTATTCAAAATCGTGTGTTTTTGAGTGTTTTTACAGTGTGGAGGCGGAGCGGAGGAGCTTCCTCTCGTAAGGTCGCGGGTGAGCAAAGTAAATTGTTTACTTCTTTTTAGTTCTGATGTTGACGTATTGTTTCACACGCGTCAGCTGTTGAAATAATAAGGATTCCTTTAATATTTAATTACAAAAATTCTAAGTTCATTAAACGTGACTTTACCAAACCTAAAAAAACAGTGTTTGGGCAAGTATATCTTCCAATACAGGCACGTTTTTGATAGGCCTGAAGAAGGACGACCCATTCGTCTATTTTCGCATTTCTCATCCAATTAGAACCATTAAAACCTGCTATTCAATCAACAAAAAACTGTTTTCATTCATTCGAAAACACTATAAAACAGATTAAATCCAAAAAGCATTACCTCCGTGAACGTTCCGAATGCTTATCTAAAGCCTCGCCAGTATAAAAGGTAGGCCAGATTTTGATTATTTAATTAAGAGAGCCGCTTGAAGACCGTTGATAATCGGGAATGTGACTGGACCAGGCGGTTAGGGTTTAATCTCTTCATTCTATCAACTTGAACCGTTCAATTTGGTTGTACTTCGTTATTTGGTGCAGTTTCATGTATTTTTTATGGTGCGTTATGATGTTTTATCCGTTTTATGGCGGCAATTGATTTTTGAATTGTTGGCCGAGTGAATTGCGGTGGGATTAAAATTCTGGATACCGACGTCTATGTGTTATCCTTATCATCGTCATTTAGATGTGTGCGTCTGTTTCAGGCGAATTTTGGCATGTTGCCTGTGCAGAACGTGTTTTATGGCTGACTAGACTATGTGAGAGCGATATGTTCGTGTACAGGCCTGACAAGAGAAGTTTGCGGAGGTTGGTGCAGAACCGCCTTGATCTCGATTCTGTCTCTTGTCAGCAAGCGTCTTGTACCAGTTTTAATATGATTTGGAAGAAAGAGATCGCATTCTATTAACTTATACAAAATGCAAGTGTCCTTTAAAGTTAGCGTGGCGAGCGCATCGTGTTCAAAAAATCAAGTGCGAGTCCTTCTCGTACACTGAGCGTTCCGAAAAAAAAAAAAAACGATAAATATTGGCGAGGGGTAGAAATTAAGCAACCCGGCAGGAACTGTTACACCGCCACGCCACTGCGCGTTGAGCAGCCTTACACGTTTAATACGAGTTGATTAAGCACAAACAGTGCTATAACCTTTTTTATATCTCGTTAAGGTAAGGAACGCATGTAACCGGCAAGCGTCAAGTACAAATTAGGTGACGAACAAAAACAGTTTAACTCTCACTCTGATTGACAAACAGCGTCGCTGGAACTGTTGGAGCTGGTGTCCCTGTCAAACGGGGCTTGAAAAAGTGCTCGACACTTCATGGGGTGCGCGGGAGTCCATGTTATGAGAGAAAGGATGAAATTTCCTAAGTGGTGTTCATACTTTTTGAATTAAATTTACTTATTTATTTATTTTTATTGGGGTCGCTGGTAACGTAACCTAAAGTACTTTTAGTAGTTTGGTAGTTTTTATCTAATGATATGATCGATAATAATAATAATAATTTATTTATTTCTCTCCACCACCAAGTTACAATGTATCAATTATATTTAATAAATTTAAGTGTGCAGTTTACAGACTTATGTGGGGGAGACTGGTGCAAGAAACTAGGCCGGACCTGTGAGTCAGGACACCAGGTCTTCAACCCTTCAGCTGCCTGTAGTTACTACTCCTTCTATTTAGAAAACAAAGGCAAGATTGAAAAGAATAATAAAATAAAAGTAACAATTATATGGGAATGTTAATTATGTAGGAGATACGTAGAAGAACAAGTGTCACCGACATAGCCAAGCGAATTAGCTCGTTGAAGTGGCAATGGGCAGGCCATATAGCACGGAGAGCAGATGGCCGTTGGGGTCGAAAAGTTCTCGAGTGGAGGCCGCGGATCGGCAAGCGCAGCGTGGGACGTCCACCAACGAGATGGACGGATGACCTGGTTAAAGCCGCGGGTTTACGGTGGATGCAGGCCGCTGCCAACCGAAGCAACTGGAGGTCTATGGGGGAGGCCTATGTCCAACAGTGGACGTCCTATGGCTGAGATGATGATGATGATGATGAACAATTATATCATTTACAGTTAAGATCATATATCATTAATTTGTGTGTGTGTGTGTGTGTGTGTGTGTTATATTTATAACCATAAACTCGAAGCAAATCATGGACCCATGATAAAATTTGCTACAAACCTCACGCCGGTTCAATCCCACCTTGCGCAGTTTTCACTCAGTGCCACTGTCAATTTTTTCAGTGTCTGTTTGCATATGTGCATTTCACCACCAGACAGAGTTTTGTGTTTGACAGAAAGCAGCGAATGTGTCTAACTTATTTTTCTTAACTTAGACCGGACCTCAGCGGTCGGTCACACCACAGGGTGCCTGCTAGCGACACCTCGAAACTCGGCTATGTTTCAATAATGCATACAGTTAATACATAATTTACAAGCAAGCGCGCCGGCACGCACAGAATTCTATCAGGTGATTTAATGTGGCTTTAAGTGAATTAAAAGTGAACTGTGGCCAAAACTCAAGAAGTCACTACTTGCTCCATCTTGTTACATTGTATGGTACAGTTACTAGCATTAATATCTGGCACACCAACGCGTGCATCATATCTGATATGACTCTATTTCATGGGCCATTTTTACACGCCCTGCCGTGAATTTCTTAACTGAAAACCAGTTCAAAAACACATGGATACAACTATACTGAATAATCAGCAAGTACTTACTAATTAACACATCTCCCATACGGTTTAATTTTATTTTCATTAGTAAGGCACTCTGTTGCACTAATTATTTACTCGCTTACAGGCGCGCAGGTGTGAAATATTGTGTTCACAGCAGATCGTATCTAATGGAGATAAACGTTTCAACATGGGACATTAAAACTTGTTAACTAGCCTTTACTTTTGGCTTCGCTCGGTTGGATTATAGGTGTGGCGGTTAATTCAGAATTCCATCATCATCATCATCATATCAACTGTTAGACATAGACCTCAGTTTTAAGCGGCCTGCATCCACCGTGACTCTTAACCAATTTACCCGTTTATCTCGTTGGTGGATGTCCTACGCTCCGTTTGCCGATCCGCAGTTCCATTCGAGAACTTTTCGGTCTCAACCTCAACCAGGTCATCTTTGGACATTGGTATAGCGAGAGATTGTTTGAGATCCTGGGATGGCAATTGGATAGTTTTTACGATGGATAGCCATAACGAATTCTTGGCAGACAAAGGCGCGGGTAAAAGTTATACATAAAACACGTGAAACGACATTGATAAATGAAGCAATTTATTCAGTTACTTGATCAAATAACTCCAAATATCATTTTAACATCACGTATTTTGTTTTTATTTCAATTACAGTCTTCATACGTCGTTTTCAAAATTGAAAGCTGGACAGGGTCAAAAAATCAACATCTCTGGCACTGACTTATCGAATGACATTTAATTTAATGAACATACACAAAAATAATCAGATTCAATCGTTAAAATTCACGCAAAGCGCTATCAGGGAGCTCTATCGTCGATACGCCTGTCGACGTCAATGAAATTAAAAAGTGTCGGTAATGTATGGCTGAATTTACGAAACACGATTGCCTGATAACCTGCTGATTGAGATGTGAAAGCCTGACAAGTGATAACAGCGTTTGATACGTATTGCCAATATGGTGTCGAAAGCTGTATGACCACCAAAAGCTGCGCAATCCATACTAATATTATAAATGCGAAAGTGTGTTTTTGTATGTAGGTATGTTAGTCCGTCTTTCACGTCGAAACGGAGCGACCGATCGACGTGTTTTTAAAGATAGTTTATGGACCAGAGAGTGACATAGGTTACTTTTTATCCTGGAAAAATTTGCAGTTCCCTATGGAATAGCGCGCGATAGCCGAATTTGACGCGGTCGTAGCCGCGGGCAAAAGTTAGTATTTTATAACATACCTAAAGCTTGAATTTTACATCCTAAATGTCTTAGGAATGATACAACTAAGAAAGTTTGTGAAAATGGCATCTAGCAGCATTTTCTTTCAATTAATACGCTTCAAAATCGATAAACCCTTGTTTAGAATTTTTATTACCCAATAAAAAGGCGCAAAAATCTGTAATTCAATGTCAATTACCACCAAAACTGTCCCTTTTTTATCCAATTTTTTTTAATCCAAAGAAGGATGATCGTGTTTGAATTATTGTCAAATTAGCTAGTTAACAAAAGACATTAAATATTGCAAACATTTCTTGTCCACGGTTAATTGTGTAAGTACTTATAAATAAATAGCGTTGCCGCGGTGTACAAGAACGTTGAAGAACCTACCTCGGCTTTCAGGATAACGACTGTGTTAACTTTGCCTTTAATCGATAGATGGCGTTGTTCGAACGAACATTATGCTTTAGAATTTTTACTGTACTTTATGAGGTTTTCCTATGTACTCGTACCATCAGCTAAATATGTGGTCTACCACCCCAAAAGTTGATAATCGTTTGCATGACATAAAACAATAATGCCAGTAGACTTGAAAGTTCGACTTCAGCGACATTATTCATTTGATAGGAACTTGTTTAAAAATTGATAGACCACTTATTTGGCTGATGGTACCTACTGAGTTGCCTGCCAGCTATATTCTATAATATAAAAAATGAATCGCAAAATGTGTTGGTAAGCGCATAACTCGGGAACGGCTGGTCCGATTTTGCTAATTCTTTTTTTATTGTGTTTGTTACTGCCAGGAGAAGGTTTTTATGGAGGAAAATACATAAAAAATACGACGGGGGCGAAGCCGCGGGCAACAGCTAGTTTTTAATATTTCTCGCCGCGGTTTAAAGCTAGTATTTTACACGCATCATGGGTTTATTTACTTTGGGACGTTTATTCGAGCGTTTCAACCGAATAATTTTTCCGGACACTTTTCTGCAAGAATGGCCGAATATTCTGATACAGTTTTTTAGTTATCTCGTAGAAATACAGGAACACTTAGAAATAACCGTAAAAACGACAACAAAATCTAGAGCGCTCGAATAAACGCCCATTGATCAAGAATGGAAAGCCGTAAGGCAAGTTAATGATTTTCTTTACCATTACGGAGTATTTTAAAATTATTTTCCGTCTATTCCATATTTTAAGTTCTGTTCTGTGTTGACGACAGACACCTGGTTATTATCTTATCATTGGTTTAATCTCCAAACAAAAATCTTTATTACCTTACAAAACAATATCGTAAACAAACTCCTTTTATGCAATTAAAACTGGCGCCAAAGCAACTAAAGTCCAGACAGGTTACGCTTGGTGCAATTGTTCTTCATCATTTCATTCACAAGTTACCATTTCAGCCATTAGAGGTATTAGTACCAATAAACTTTCATTCATGGCTAGTCCTTTGCCGGCGACGTTGGTGGTAAAAAAGGATGGGATCTTTTGTAGAGTGCCGGCTTTCATAGTTCTGGAATGTGCTAGAATTATCATCAAAATAACTTCTTAAGTTGCTGTTAACTAAGTGTTAGGTAGATTATTATTTTAATTTTAATGATAGTGAGTTTCAAAGTTACCTCTATCTTCGTAAATTTTCACGAATGTTTCGTTTACTTATATTGTACTGAGCAGAAAAAAATCTGGGCCTGGTAATTTCGTGTTTAGAGTGAGCGAAATTTTGTGCCGCTAAGTAGGTAGGTATAATTTGGTAAAATGAAAAGGGTACAGTAGCTAGTAGTAATTAAAAGTAAAGTTAGGGGAGTACAGTCACAAGCACCACAAGAAAACGTGCATAATATTATATACACTAACATAATAATTACATATATATGATTAACACTATTTTTAGGGCCGGTAAGGACGTGTCAGATATTTGTGCAAACTCCGCTGTGGCAGATATTAATGCAAGTGTCTTTATTTTCATTAAATACCATATACCAGATGTAAATAAGATGCGTGCAAAAGCTCTTTACTTAATTGTGCGACTCAAGGGAGCGTAATGAGCTCATGCTTTTGGTTCCAAGATTTTAGATTCTAATAAATACATCCTCGTCACCTTGGATAGTTTATAATTAATTAATACCTTGTCCTTGCAGTTCTTTTTATGTGGTTTAAATTAATGGTATCAACCCTTAGTATGTAGGTACTATTTATCTACCCTAAATATGTAGACCATCAAAGTTCATTAAAAATAGTGTTACTATATCCAAAACCAACAAACATATTTTCCTTATAATGCGATTCAAACCTATGAAGTGTGTTAATATTTAATTTAATGGCAGCGGAAACAGCATTCCATAAAATGTGTCAAGTCTCATTCTCCCGAGAAACATTAAAATAAATAACCTAGAAACCATAGAAATTCTGAATGGGAGCTCACGGGTCCAGCAGATGCATTATGAAACTCCACCCACAAATAGATACCACCATGAAGCGTGAAATCGCGAAATCGCACTGAAAAACTGTCCAACAAATTCATTTATTTACATGTCAGGACAAGAATGCGCAAAACAAAAATAAATATGTAACCGACGCCCATTACGGGGCGATACGCCTTAGAACACCTTTTCGGATCTTCTGGGTGCCGGCGCTATCTCGCACAAAGGCAACAAAGGGGAAAAAATAACGAAAAAATGATGGGTGTGGCCGGCCCAGGTGATAAAATACAGCGATTTAAGTAACATCTGGTAGCATGGTGAACGATTGTGTTGCTCTGAAGATGAGCTCAGGTTGAGTTCGAAAGACGTCAGTGTGGTGTGGTGGTGATGGTGATACATGGGTTTGTGTGATATGTGTGTTCTTACAGTGTGGAGATGGAGAAACTGCATTAAAAAACATTTCTTATCATGAGGTAAAAATGTAATTGTTTCAGTTGATTGATTTAAGTGGGATTTTCAACTTTTTGCAATACGAGTAAAGTCATCCGAATAGCTTTCTACAGATTGCGGGCTACTAAACAGTTACGAGTATGATGTGATGTTTTTTTTTCTGTCAGACAACTGTACTCATAGAATAATGCACAATAATAATTATTATTTAAGGCAACCTAAGTTGCGGCATTAATTCACCTTGATACTTATCACAAAATCATTTGATATAATTTAGTGGTTTGTTTTCCAGACTTCTTGTTCGATGTCATTCTGAAAACGGTACATATCAGTGTCAACAAAAAAAAAATTTTGATTTCAGTATTACCTCTTCCTAGAATCCTGTATCCAGTCTATAGTTTCGAGGTCCGAACGACACTAGCAAACTAGGTTAAATGTAATTATAATTTTAGTGTTGCTTACGTCAAACTCAAATAAGTCCGATTCTAAGAATTTTACGATTTTGGTACCACAAGAAAAGGCAAATAAAGTAGACATGGTAGTTTTAGTGCTGCTTCCTTCAAACTCAAATAAGTTCGATTCTAGGAATTTTATGATTTTGATATCATAAGAAAAGGTAAATAAGGTACTCTCCTAAGAGGGTAGAGTGGACTTATCCTAGATTGAATTTAAGCGACTCATTGTTAAAGTAGAAAAAGGAGAGACTCTTGTTGCTTAAACCACACCATTCCAGAGTGCAGTCGGGTCTTTTAAGAGCATGTCGGAGGCGCGGGTGCCGGTTTTTTACGCGTCGCGTGGGGGGCAGGCGTAATTGCCGAAATGCCTTATTTTTGACAATCAATGGACGGAATATTGCTATTATGAAAATGCCGCGTTTATGAAACGGTTTGATGAAGATGTTACCTTTTTTGCTCCTTTACGCTGGGAAACTTTTGAGAGTTTGGGATCGTGAGCATACAGGATGGTTCGAATGACGTTAGCAGAGTCAACTCTACCAGATTCGGTTTGTTATAATAGTAGTTAGTAATACACTCTTTTTTTCACTTCGATTGCAATGAAATTGAACAGTAAAATCCTTACTTATAAATGCGAAAGTAACTCTGTCTATGAGTCTGTCTGTCTATCTGCTTGACTGTCTACAAGGTACAGCCGAATGCAAATATATATTACAGCTACAGCGTCAAAATATGTATACATCAACCTTATGTTTAATGGCATAAAGATGTACCTATATATATTTTTGACTTTTTGGCAACGTATTTAAATTTATGCACTAGACCGTACTTGTACAGTCGAACATAGAATCATGACCCATGGTGGAACCTTTGCGCTACTGTCATGTTGACAAGGAAACCACAGCCAATTGATTATTCCACCCTGGCTCATGATTCAGTTTGTTCGACTGCACAAGGTCAACAGTTTAAGATAAACGTTGGATTGTTCTGATTAAACCTAAAAAGTTCTCACATACCTCATCTTTTTTACCGCCTTTCCCACACAATGCTTGTCCCTTTAACACCGCAATTAACCGAAATGTGGCGCATTTGTCGCCCAATTTGTTACCTTTTTCTATCCTCGCCAAAATGAGTAAGCGATTATGACACGGCTCCAAGATTAATTATTACTTATGAATCATTATTACCGAAGGCCGCGGGACGTCTCCATTATTAATAATTATATTGGTTTCTACCTGTGGGAGGTGTAATGTGAATGTTGTATTAGTTAACATATTTTTCATAAATTGGGCTGTTTGGTGAAGAGTAGGGTTGTAATGAAGGATTTTTTAGCATAGGCAGAGGTGGATGCGGAGTGAACAGCTTCGCCTCCGCAAAGGTGACTGAGGCGGAGGCAGAGGAGAAAGCGAAAGTGGAACAAAAAGTGGAGTAAAAATTTATGATAAATTAATACACTTTATTAATAGAAAGTTATAAATGTTTAATTCACGTGAATAATAGACACATACTCGTAACAGGTACCTACACTTTTTTACTAGAACAAGTCAATCAAATCAAATCAGCCCACATCCACTTCTGTGCTAGTCTCATCCACAGTTTACCAGCCGACTGCCAGATGTCATCCGACCAACGGGCCGGTGGTCTGCCCACCGTTCTTCGACCCAGTCTTGGCCACCACTCCGTAATCTACTAGAAGAAGTAATCACTAATAATCTAATTTATAAGGAATAAATTGTATTTCACAAATAACAGTAGGTATTGTGGTAGGCACCCAGTGTCGCTCCTCACGTGTTGTGGTGTGGGTAGTATCTATGGCGTGGAAGCGGCGGTACAATTTCTTGCTGAAGTTCCGCAGTTACGAAGATGGAGGAAAACTTCCGATACAACCCTAGCGGAGACAATTTTAGAAACTTTGGTTTTGTTTCATTGAACTTCTTTATTTAGAAAGAAACAGTTGTAATTAAATAACTATCCTAAGTATAATTTAGTTAGGACAAAAATGTAGGCTAATTTTTTTTTTGTTTTTTTCTTTTAATAAAGTAAATTTAGTGAGAAGTTAAGATAAATTATGCAGGTAATAATCAATACAAATAAGTTTTCTCATAGATGCTTTCTATAGAAGGCTCTTGGGGACAAAAAATCTCAAAATAATCTATAAAATAATTGATTAGATAACATATTGTGGTATTTGGCCGTACCTATATCTCCTCGGTTCAGGGTATGGTAGTCACGGAATGATGAGGAACTGGGCAAGATTTCCAGCTCCAGTTTTAATCTTCTGTTTTTTTCAAGGTATTCTAGTTTTAATTTATTTTAGAAAATAAAAACTTTCTCATCAATAATATCAGAACAATATTTGATTTAAAAGGCTGCTGTGGACAAAACTTTGTAGCTACCTGTTTTTTTTTAACCTAATTTTAGGTTAACTGGAGTGGAGATTAAGCAAAATGGCTGCGAATTTTGCTAAAGATTTCACACGAAGTTTAAGTATAATTTCAAAAAGCAAAGAACAATGAGTTAATCCTTTGTTTGCCCTACATACAAACATTATTATCTGTAACAAAACTAATTCCTTCTCCAAAATTAGATTTATCTTTATAAACAATTTCGGTCCCATTGTGTTATTATCCACAAAACAAGACAAGTGGTAACGCGTACTACCAAAACGATTGTTTGCCGCTTGTAAAATACCAGCTGAATACCGGTAACACTAGGGTCATAAAGTTTTACAACCCTACCCTTACCACTTGGCACTAAGGGAACCAAAGCTTGGATTTGTTAAACGATAAAAACAACCTACGCAAAATGGAACTTTCGAACGGTATTGCCATGAAGAGGCGAACAAAAGATTGCTCTGACTTTAGTTTTAGGACCCAAAAGTGCCGTTATAGCTTAAAATCCTTTTTATTTTACTTATGCACGTGCTTTCACTGTGTTGTTGTCAAGTTTTTACTACCTGGGTAAGTCCACAAAGCCAATTACGAAGCCTACTATGGAGACAGCCACCACATAACATATCTACCTAAGGGAAGTACCAAGGTAATTAGTATTAATATGGGAACATAATTTTTTATTTTTGAAACGAGATTTTTTTTTGAGTAGTAGTAGTTGTCTGAAGAGCCGAAGGCCCTTGCTTTTATTTACTTGATTTCAGTTTGAAAAATATTTTTGAGGTGCTTATATATTATATAATGTTGTAAGGTAAAATGTAAGGTTTTCAGTGGGAAAAAAAAAGTATAACAAACGATGATTCAAACTAAAATTACGGTATGACTAGAGAAGAGTAGGTATGCGAAGTATGGCGCTCCCCTGAGAAAGTGGTGGACTCTCACCGGTTATAAAAGTCAAAGTCAAAGTTACCTACTACGAAATAAGAAAATCGAAGTTCGTGTCGTTCGGTCCCTCTGACACACTATTTAATACGTGAGCCAGAGGGACGCTACGATATAAACTCCGATTTTCGAATTTCGGAGTAGGCCCCTATGAGCTTATTAAGGGGAGGGAGGATTGGAGGGTTTTCTTGATACGGAATATAGACCAACATTATCTTAAATAAGTTCCCCATATTTCGACCCAGTTGCATACGTCATGATTGCCGATAAACTAAATTTCGGTTATCGCGCGCTGTTCCCTCGGGAACTGTGCATTTTTCCGGGATAAAAAGTAGCCTATGTCACTTTCGGGCCCATAAACTATCTCTATGCCAAAAATCACGTCGATCCGTCGCTCCGTTGCGGCGTAAAAGACGGACAAACACACATACTTTCGCGTTTCTAATATTACTAGCTTTTGACCGCGGCTCCGCCCGCGTGGTATTCGGTTATCGCGCGCTGTTCCCTCGGGAACTGTGCATTTTTCCGGAATAAAAAGTAGCCTATGTCACTCTCGGGGCCATGAACTATCTCTATGCCAAAAATCACGTCGATCCGTCGCTCCGTTACGGCGTGAAAGACAGACAAACATACAAACATAAAAACAAACTTTCGCATTATTATATTAGTATGGATAGTATGGATTGGCGCGGGCAGACCAAGAGCGACTGGCTGAGATCGGCCACAAATCTATCGATTATATCGTGTTTTTTAAGCACTTTTTTACAGTAGGACAAGCACTTTTTTACAGTAGGACAGATTTCGTAAATTGGAGATTGTAATACAAAATATTATTTGTCACATACCCACAGTCCGGGGTCGGCAAGAAGGACCGTTCAGCAAGCAACCTACAGTATTGCCGATCTGATCGGCCGGCTTGTGTGAGATGATAAACCTGATGTCTATTTTGTTCTTACAGAACACCAGGTTTTTGTAAATTACTCCTGTTCCTGCTATTTATTAGGTTTCACCATTTCTAAACAAGTAAGACATAATAAAACTGTTTTGTAAACACTGATAAGAGCGTCATTTGTTTTGGTTAAAACTAAAATGATTTACTTAATTTCGTTTTGAACGATTTGTTACACAAAAGTGCCGGTGTTACCATCGTAAAACTTATTAGATAACATACAAGTCATTTCTATTGTTTCTTTTGTCCGTTGCGGGAAATTGGAGACGAAGGTAAAATGGTTTCAGGTTAGGACCACACCGGAGATAGTGCAGCACATTACTTGGTCTAACCTATTTTTTCTTCGTTTAACTAACCTACTTTCTACTATTTCACACTGGCTGCTGAAAAATTCTTCGCAGCGTCTGAAGAAGTAACGGTCAGCTTTTGTCTTTTTCATATAGTGCCATAAGTCAGATGAGCGCAATTTTTTGTATTGTACTTAAGTTGCGTATTTTCTTAAACTTCAAGGAAGTTAATTTTTAATTACTGACAATTATACAAACACCTAGCTCCAAATCAATTAAAGATTCGTAACAAGATTTATAACACGAAATACTAAGCTCTGCCAGCCAAACTTGGACAAAAAAGTGTCTTCGAAACAACTATGAACCTTTTACTTTTTTTAGGTGCGATTTTGTTTTACCATAAACTAAAACGTTCTACTTAAGAATACCTGATTAAGTTCCCAGGAACTTAGAGCCATATAAATGGTGCACGTGTTAACAACTTGTCGGATATATTCGAAATTCGGGATTTTATTGCTTGCAACTGGCAACACTGTAGATGCGGTACTAAATTATATCTGTGGCTCATGATTTGTTACCATCAAACGAAATACAACTTTATTAGCCGACTAGTGCTTACCTGCGGTTTTACATGCGTAAACCATCAGATCCATCAGTTGAATTGAATTAACAAATTCCACCCAATCTTAGGTCGAAATTTTGTGATTTTATTCCGATTCCGTGGGAATACCAGAATAAAAAGCCTGTAAGTCATTTCAGACTTCCAGATATCTACTTACCAAATGTCATCCAAAACTGTCCAGTTGTAAGAGCGTGAAACAAAATTCCCGTGGGAATTCCTAAAAATAAAATCGTGGTATTCATTGATGTTCATTCATTGAGATTTCAAAATTTTATTCCGAACGCGTGAGAATATCGGGATAAAAAGTAACCTATTTATTATTCGAGATATTCAGTTATCTAAATATCAAATTTCATCTAAATCCGTCCAGCCATTATAGCCTGAAGGAGTAACAAACATACACCTACAAACATACTCACAAACTCACGTTTATAATATTACTAGCTTTTGCCCGCGGCTCCGCCCGCGTGGTAGGTATTCGGTTATCGCGCGCTCTTGCCCCGGGAACTGTGGATTTTTCCGGGATAAAAAGTAGCCTATGTCACTCTCGGGCCCATTAACTATCTCTATGCCAAAAATCACGTCGACCCGTCGCTCCGTTACGGCGTAAAAGACGGACAAACACACAAACATACAAACACACTTTCGCATTTATAATATTAGTAAATATGCAAGTAGGATGGCATAAGGTTTGAATTCGATCGCCTCTGGAGGTTTTAGATATTGGCTGCTGAACTTTGTAAAGATTATGTGAATTTGTCTTGCATCCATCCCATAATACTCGTAACAAAGCAATAGTCATTCGATATAAATGGTGGGATCATTACTTTCAATATCTTATCACGGCGGCTTAAGGTGTAGAATCGAATAAAAAATGAAATTACAAGTTTCAACCAGAAATGTTTGGACAAGCTACGAAGTGAGATAATTATTAAACCGATATTGAAAAATAAGTAATTCAACGCAGACGTGTCAATTCTGTTCCTTCATAATTTAAAAGTACAGTCGCGTTAGAAAAATATTAAAAAGTGAAATATAATTTAGTGAATTAAAACTTACAAGTACGTACTCTTAAAAACCCGCTGAAAAACTTGTTTGAGATGATTTTGATACTTTTTTATTCAAACTTGCGAATTAATTTTGACCAACTTCCAGTCAGTCTCAATTTGCTAGATACGTGTACAGAGCAGAAAGAAAGACTGGGAGAGAGAGAGAGAGAGAGAGAAAATAAAACTGAACATTGAATACCTAATATAAAGTGGGCCCTAATCAGTATAATGTTACGGCAAGCCGCAACACTGTTTTTCAGTGGCACCAATGATACTGCAATAATCACAGAGTACGAAAAAACCTGTTAAATATTTTTAATTCTTTCTACGTCGTTTTTTAAACTATTGGATCATGAGTGAAAACGACTCAAGTGATTATTGTTGCTTTGGTCAGTGTTCGTTTATTAAGCAAACATGGTGAAAATTACAGTAAATCATACTTAACACGTTGTGAACGCGACAGTACACCATTACTTAAATACGGACTCATTATTATGACAAAGAGTGGCGCCCGCGCTCCCACCGACACTCCGACACATTTCGTCAATGGCCATCTTTTAATTTTACTTTTTTCCGACAATATTCACACGGTCCAGAAGTGAGACGTTGTCGCTTTGTCAGGGATCTTTTAGTTAAATGTAGGTTGTAATCGTTTAGCCATTAGTTCCGATGGTCGGAGAATTCCTCGATTGATGGTTTCGATAACTTTATTCGGTTTGGGTTTATTGTCTATGGTATATTGGTTGGCGCCAAACGTATTGGTTTGCGGGCTTTGAAACTTTCCACAGAAAATCATGACCTTGATCTCCGGCTTATTAAAAAAAAAATACTCCATTTATTCTAACATTTGAAACTTAACGGTAAAAATGGCAAACGTTTTTAAATGAAACAACGAAACTATTTAAAAATTGTGTTAACTTCTGTAGTAAAAACATAATAAATAGTTATAATAAATGTACATCTAGGTATTTTTTAGTCCATATTTGTGTTAGAAATACCGAGAAAAGTGTGTTACCATTTGACCGTTATTTCAAATCTTAAATTAAACGGAGTATAAATTAGAGGGCTTGGACTGTAATACCCACGCGGACCCAGTACGGATGGAAAACTTCACACATTCCGTTGAAAAATTGCTCTGCGGTTGGATCCACGTTTCATCGCAAATTTTAATTCATAATATCATTCTAAATCATTATTCATTGTCATAGTAAATTCATGCTTTAGCGTAAATTTTAAATGTAATTTTTCGCTTGAATTTCGAAAAACTCAGACATGCGAGTCTTGCATGAAACCTTCGATCCTATGTACCTACCTACTTGGGAGGCCATTGGTTAAATAAAACACTAAGCTACCATAGCGTTTTTGCATAGCAAGTGACCCGTTGTAAAAATAGTTAAGCTTGCTACGAGTATAGTCGTTAAAAAATCTACTTCTGACTAATGTAAATCAGATGATCGTGAAATTCGAACAAAGGCATGTTAAATATTGACATCACATTAACTATGTTGCAAAACATGACATTTTTAAACAGTCGTAAAATTATAATGACATAATTAAATGTCATTTAAGCTCACGAGTGAACAACCTATTTTTATAGAAAAACCGATAAAATCGAAATGTATGCTAATTTTGTCAAGTTTTATGGCCTCCGTTTAATGAATATTGGTAATCGGAAATACCTAAAATATCTGCCGTGCCGTTGGGTGGTATGTTTTAATCTTAAATTGTTGCTTCGTAAACTTTATGTGACATTTAGTCACTAATTGGTTGAAATCATGTCGAAACGGTGACGAATAAAGTCCGCCAGTGCGTCACATATTGAATTTAAATAAATAATCCAAGAAAACCGAACGATTTGTGTGAAAGTAGGTCCCTGAACAACGGCTTATAAATGACGTCCACTCGGTTATATGTATTTTCAGTTTTTCACTTGTATTTCAAAACTTGGTAACATGGCTATCGCAGTAGTTACTTTTCCGAAAATTTTCTTCAATAAATTTTCAAATCTGCGGATCTCTTCACGGAACAAATTACCTCTTAAATATTTTTTTTGTTCTGCTCGTATGTAGATAAGTGAGTAAGTGTATAAAAATATGTAAGTCGTGCTCTTCAAAATTTCTAAACCATTTTCGATCACTTTTCGTATTTTTTCTTTAAAAAGAAAGAAAGAAAAAACACATTTATTCACAATAAAAAACACAACAATATTATTAAGTATCTACGATAGTAAAAATAATAAAATAGATAAGTAGATAGTTACGAGCATAATAATCTGATAGTTTAACAAATAATAAAATTCTGGTAGTCCGGCCTGGATCATCTTTAGGATGGAACTTTACAACAATAAATGGCATCGACTTGAGACTTGGATTATACTCGTAGTTTAGATGACAATTCAAGCAAGTCCAGCCAGCATGGCTCCGCTACTTCGAAACTCGAAACTCGAAGTTCGTGTCGTGCGGTCCCTCTGACACTTCTACTATTTGATACGAGAGCGAGAGGGACCGCACGACACGAACTTCGAGTTTCGAGTTTCGAGTTTCGGAGTAGCCCTGCAGTTTCTTCAAGACATTTCGCTTCCTTGCCACGGAGTACTTTATCGTATACGCAACAAGGAAGATCGCGGAACGTGTAAGGCTGTGTGGTCCGCCGCGGGCGCGCTTGACGGATCAATTCCTTTATTGCTGCGTCCGCGCCGCCTGCGCTTGCGCTGGTAAGGTTAGGTTAGGTTAGAAAGTTAGAGCAAGGAAAAGTTTAATTACTTATTTTGCGTTATGATGAATGAATGAGCCCGGATGTGACGACCACAACAAGCCAACTCTGCTAAGAGTGTGACGACGAAAAAGAAGAGAATGAATGAAAGAACAAATGATTTACCTATTTGTTTTGAAATAAATCACATCCATATTACAATATTTAGCTTAAGCATAAGAAAATTAGGCATAGTAAGTTTATTGTTGTGGCAATTAAAAAAAAATCACTCTGAATTCGTCGATACATGATATGCAACGATGGTGATTTTTACCCGACTGCCCGAAGGAGAGTTTTAGTGAATCCGTTCACACAATCACAGAGCATAAAGTATCCTTAGTGTAAGTTTTCGGTTACAAAATACGTCTCGATCGAGTTCGTGTTAAAATCTCGATTTGTATGGAAACACGAACATCGCAAACGTTTCGCTAGAGGCGCTGTTCGTGTTTCCATATAAATTGAGATTTTAACGCGAACGCGATCGAGACGAATTTTGCAACCGAAAACTTACACTAAGGGTAAAGGTATTCTAAAGCTAAGCATAAAGGTAACGCAAAGTATCGTAAAGCAGAACAACGTAATATGTAAGTGTAGTGTTAGAGACTAATCTCATTGCAACGTCGATATACCTATGTTAAAAATATTACACCGTGGACTCTGATTAGTCAAGAAGCGAAAAGAGACATTTAAAAAAATAATTCACGGTTTTCATAACCTCACAATAATTGCCTTTAAATTCATTTATTTTTGCTGTCTGACACATGTGCACACGTGTTTTATTGATGTATAAGTATGACGAATCGATTATTTTTATAGCACCACGCACGTAGCGATCTGAAACTTTGCAATGAACGGTTTTATAGTTAAACCAGCTGGAAATATTACATCTGGCTATCTGTTATATCCCTTTCCAACATATACAGAGTGAACAAGAAAGTTGACTCACCCATCAATGATTAAGTGTTTGATTTATTTTAGTTTGCGATTGTAGTAACTGAACGAGAACTTCGCGAAAGTAAAGGCTGCTTATTGTTGTTGTATGAAAACACTTTCTATGATTAAAAATGTGGACTTTATTTACTTTTGATACGTTTGATACGTTGTGTATTTTTTTTTATTCCACTGGATGGAAAACGAGCAAGTGGGTCTCCTGATGGTAAGAGATTACCACCGCCCATAGACACCTGCAACACCAGGAGGATTGCAGATGCGTTGCCAACCTAGAGGCCTAAGATGGGATACCTCAAGTCCTCAAGGGCCAGTAATTTCACCGGCTGTCTTACTTTCCACGCCGAATCACGCAACAATGCAAGCACTGCTGCTATATAGGTATATACTCATTCTTTTATGTCAAAACATGTTCCAGTTCTATTGCGTTATTAACTGACTTAAAAATGATTTTTTAAATGTATTCGAATGTATTAGGTCACTTCGATGAAGTAAGACCGAAATGTTTCGAACCAATCCGTAGTTCTTTTTCAAGGTGATCTCAGTGATCAGATCACATTTATATTATGAGTAGGTCGGATTAAATGTAGATTTTTAATAACGTTGACGCTGATGCCACGCCATCAATGCATACCAAAACTGACATGTGTTGATGAATGTTATCAAATAATCATCTTGTATCAAACCTCAAATTTGCAAACACTAAATTATAATGACGAATGATAGATTGGTCTGTCTGGCGTTGATAATTATAGGTTTACTTAAGACTGCTGAGGAATTCTAAATATGAAGTTTGATAACACTACTAATTCCTGCCTAAGGGTATACTATATTATCTGGGTTACTAAAATGCCGTTGAACTCATCGCGGCCCATACTGACTCTTAAGCCGAACAATTACATTTATTTCTGCCTTGTTGTTAACCTTAAACTGACAAGACTGAAAAAGTTCATGATACAAACTTCGTCGTTAACTAACGTAATATAGTCCAAAAAATTCTACATTAAAAAATACAAAAGGAGTCTTGTTCATGTTTGTTATGGTGCACACTTTGGATTTAAGTGCTGTTCTTGCAGTAGGTATACGACATTTTGGGATTTTCAATTTTGACTAACAGAAAAAAATGGCTAACGGAAGAATCTCACCTGCTTTAAATATTTCTGAGCAGTTTTAAAACAGGATATTCTAGATTTCGGTTAATAATCAATAACCGTTGGGTTAAAAAAGTTTTTGAATGGAGATCGCGACTTGGGCAAACATTTTGTACACTCTGATCAAACTTAAAGTATAAAGGCGGAGTTTTACAAACGGCCAAGTGCATATAGTGCATGGTGCACTAAAAAGGTGTTTTTTAGGCTGTTCTAAAAAGCACCTACTACGTCCATACTAATATTATAAATGCGAAAGTGTGTGTGTTTGTATGTTTGTGTATTTGTCCGTCTTTCACGCCGTAACGGAGCAACGGATCGACGTGATTTTTGGCATAGAGATAGTTTATGGGCCCGAGAGTGACATAGGCTACTTTTTATCCCGAAAAAATGCACAGTTCCCGAGGGAACAGCACGCGATAACCGAATACCACGCGGACGGAGTCTCGGGCAAAAGCTAGTTTTTATTTAATTTTGCTACATTTTAGTGCCCAAATAGTTTTGTTTAAGAAAAAAGCTCGACCTTGACCTTTTGATGGACTGGGCGATGGACTAGTTTTTGCTGCGTGTAATGAAAACGAATTTAATCCCATTGCCTGCCTTTAGGAATGTTCGGACAGGTAAAATCATTAAACTTGTTCTGACTTAGGTTAAGGTAATAACCTAACCTAAAAAAATTAAACCAAGTTTTTTGCTGACTATACTTTTCGTTGACTGCACTTGAGTTATACCTAAGTGCAGTCACTATACTTCGTTTTTTAGCATTAGAAAGAAGGTAAACGATCTGGACGTGTCTTTTTATTGAATAAAACTTTTCAAAAATAAGTTACATTAAATATGTAACAATTAGCAGGGATATATTATATTACTAGCTTTTGCCCGCGGGTTCGCCCGCGTGGAATTCGGTTATCGCGCGCTGTTCCCTCGGGAACTTCTGCATTTTTCCGGGATAAAAAGTAGCCTATGTCACTCTCTGGCCCATAAACTATGTCTATGCCAAAAATCACGTCGATCCGTCGCTCCGTTTCGACGTAAAAACGGACAAACATACACACACACTTTCGCATTTATAATATTAAAGTATGGATAAATAAAATTAACTGTTTTTTTACGTTTTAAAAAAAAATACTCGTCAAGATTGTTTACCCCTTTTCTAATGCTAAAAAAATGAAGTATACAACCAATATCTGACACAACATTGTTCCTCATACTGAGTTATTCGGGAGACGCGAGCACCCTCAGTAATTTATAATGGATCGTCATAAAGAAATTGAAATAAGCTTCCACACTTTTAATTTCAGACTGACCTGCAGGTGCAGGTTTTGCAGGTGGTAGGACCTTGTGCAAGGTCCGCCCGGATTGCTACCACCATCTTGCTTGCTAATCCTGCCGTGAAGCAGCAGTGCTTGCACTGTTGTGTTTCGGCGCGGAGAGTAAGACAGCCGGTGAAATTACTGGCACTTGAGGTATTCGAACTTAGGCCTCTAGGTTGGCGACGCATCTGCAATACCCCTGGTGTTGCAAATGTTTATGGGCGGTGGTGATCTCTTACCACCAGGAGACCCACTTGCTCGTTTGCCTTCCAGTAGTATATAAAAAAAAAAAAAACCTGCGCTTTGTAAGTAATTTAACACTTTTGGCTTCCAACAGTAAAAAAAAGTTAATCACACTAATTCTAGTACGATATAAATAGCCTTAGTTAACGTAATCCAGGTTAATATAATAGGGTTGGTCCTGTTCACGTCTCTCGATAACCCTGTATCGTAACTGAAAACTACAATGAACATTTCGGGACTTTAAAAAATTCTGGAATTTCACAGCCAGCCTAGCTCCATGATAGATTCGCTACGGTTCCTGTTATGAAGTCAATACTTGCACCTGTCCGTAGAAAATTTGCACGAAACAATAGACAGTAGGTAATTGAGCTGCAAAATCCTCCCTTTGTGCGGCCTAACCAAGTATGGAAAACCTCGTTTGACGTTGATGCTGGTAGCCTACAAGGCTCCGGGTTAAATGGGCTCCTGGCAAAATCGAAGGCTTAGAGATGGCTTAGAGGATGTCTTGATGCCGTCACGGTGGTGAGGTATGCAAGACCACCGATTGAGTGTTCGTTTGTTTTTTATTTGTCACTGGAAGGCTACTATAAAATTCGCAAATCGAAGTTCGTATCGTACCGACCCTCTCACTCTCGTGTTAGATAATATTAGCGTCAGTAAGACAGCAAGATAAGAAGTTCGAATTTAACACTTCGTAGTATAGGGGCTGGCTTTTAAATGTTTCGCTTCGCAGTGGAAACTATAAGCTTTGACTAAATAAGCATGGAAATGTTTTAAATTTGCGGAGTTTAGTGTTCGACATTTTGTATGCATAGGTAGCGCAGCGTGGAACGTCCACCAACGAGATGGATGGATGACCAGAAGGGCTACTCCGAAACACAAAATTCGAAGTTCGTATCGTATCCCTCTCACTCTCGTATTAAATAACATAAGCGTAGGCGGGAGTAGGATACGAACTTCGATTTTAGAATTTCGTGGTAGCCTTGCAGTTAGGGCTACAGGCTCACGATGGATTCAGCAGGGCTACTACGAAACTCAAAACTCGAAGTTCGTGTCGTACGGTCCCTCTGACACTTATACTGTTTAATACGAGAGCGAGAGGAACGGTATGATACGAACTTCGAGTTCCGTAGTAGCCCCGCAGGCCGCTTAAAACCGAAGCCCACAGAACAGTGGACGTCCCACAGCTGATGTGATGATGATACAATACAATAGAATAACTCTTTATATTACACTCAATAAATAAGTCGCAATGGGCACTTTTACACGTCACTTTTTAAACTATCAGCGCTTTCGGAAAGACCATCATTGCCAAGAAGAATGCGCCGCAAGAAACTTGGCAGAAAGTTTTTTTTTTTTCACTTCATAGCGGTCTCTTCCAGGTAACTTTTACAATGGAATGGATGGAGAAGTAAGGAATAAAATTTAGCAGGTCCTGAAATTACATTACAGCAATATCAAGAATAGATAACCATATGATGATGATGATGAGGTATCACATAGAGTCGATAAAATTAGGGGTCCAAGATTCAAAAAATCCATCCAAGAGCTTTGATTGCGATACAACTATGCATGTGAAATACCGAAATCTCAACCGCATTCTTCTTAGCTTACTAGACCTGATGGTTTTCACAAAGCTAAAGGTAAAGTCTCAGTAATTGAATAATCGAACGTTCTACTCGTGACCACGGCCACTGTAATGTTGCCGAAACGTCGAGGTAAATATTACTAGTGTGTGTTAGCGTGGTAAGTCCCGTTGGTGGTATTTTGACTATGAATTAAATAATAGATACTTAAATATTATCATAATTACGTATTAATTTAATACAAACTCAAAAAAGTCATCAATCATTACCATTAGAACCCACAAACCTTTTTTTGTCGCGCAATCAAGGATTCGCAGGCGATCAGACCGCACACTTTAAAGTAGGTATTTTTTTATCGAACTTTTTGTCGACATCGATGACTAACCTGGCATATTAAAACGCTATTAGTCGACATGGGCAGCGATATATCACTTCAGGGCGGTGATTTTATCGCACCTAAATACGTACAATTTGGACATCTCTATTTTTTAGGGGCCGCGATAATGTTGCTTCATTCATAGAGTTTGTGGTTTGAGAATAAATTCGAGTGTGTAACGTTATGAATAACTGGCTAGCGCCTGTGGTCTCGTTCCCGTTGTAGATCGATCCTACGGGAAACTTTCCTATTTTGGACACTGACTTAATTTTTAACCCCAACGCATGAAGAGAGGTGTTATAAGTATAAGGAAAATTTCATAGTTTTTGCGGGATAGAGATAAACGAACTCAATGCAGATGGGAGCTGCGTATATACATGGTTCTGTCCGTACCAAGGAGATTGACAAGTTTTCGACCAAAAGCTACCCAAAAATGAAAATGCCTCTAAAGAGTTTCTTTCGTTAGGTTTTTATTAGAATATGTTTTTATTGTTATCGATGACAATGACGACGATTGGTACATTACTTTTAATAGGTAGGTACTTTTAATTAAAAATAAATGGTTTAGTTCTCCGACAAACGTTTTTTTTTGTCATGAGTCATGACTCCTTGGATAGATCTTTAAGTGCTTTAGTATACAGTCAATTGTTAGCATAATGCACTATGTGTTTAGTCTGGGCAGCTCTTGGTCCAACGCCCATATAAAGTGGTCAATTTGCTTTGTATGTAATACTTATTTTAAATATGTCAGGTACTTTTACCCGCGGTTTCGCCCGCGTGGAATTTGGTTATCACGTGCTATTACCCTATGTACTGCAAAGTGTAAAATGTTTTTTTGAGACGTTTAATTAACCGACGTCAAAAAAAGAGGAGGTAATCAAATCAGTTGTATTTTTTTTGTTGTAGCGGCTACAGAAATACACACACATTATGTACAAATTTTAATTGATAAATAACAACGGTTCCTGACGTAAAGCTTTCGTGATTTTCACTCATAGCAAAAATACCACCGTTTAAACTTTCGTGATTTTCACACCATGTTCTTAAACTTTCGTAATTTTCACTCATAGTCAGAATACCACCGACGGGACTTATCATGCTAACACACACGAGTATAATATTTGCCTCAACGTTTCGGCAATATTGCAGTTTCCATGGTCACTAGTAGACTGAAGTGTGGAGTGTCAAGTCTGCCTAGCAGCGCCGAAATTAATTAATGTTGCCGAAACGTCCAGGTAAATATTACTCGTATGCGTTAGCGTGATAAGTCCCGCCACACGACGGTTCAATTTGTTACTCTTTGACTACGGAACCCTAGAAAAAATAAAGAGTAAATAGTTGTTGTTCTTTTAAATTGAAAATTAGACTACATAAGCGCGGAACCCAGCTATTTTATTCTTTTTCTGCGGTCGTTCTCAATCGAAAACAATGTTCGGCCTGTGCCTTACAACTCGGACGTCTGTAGACTCGTCTCGATGCTTTATGTGCGAGCTTCGACTGTCTCACGGTGGAACCGACCTCCCCGAACGAATTTTTGCCGTCCGAAAATTTGGTAGGCTCAGAATGAAATATTATTTGTGGTTTGGGAAATAATTTGTTTTTTGGCCGATTTTGGCATCGGTTGCAAACACGGGTGGTAAAATGTTCTCACATTCTTAGGCGAGCTGCTGTCTGGCGTATTATTTTTACCTTTTTATAATACAACATCATCTATAACTACTTATCTAGCTATAATTCAGTAGGTTGACTGACTGACTGATTGATTGACAAATAATTCACTCACTGCCCAGTGTTCACAACCTGAAGCTAGGCAGCTATCGTACTAGGGCCGTAAAATTGTCGTATATGGATCAAAATTATAAAAAAATATCGTACCTATCAGGATAATGTCACTGCCTCAAGTACACTCATTATCTCTGCCTATGTACATACATACACACATTCCTGTGTAGGTCACGGATCTCCTCTCAAAATGAGGCTTGGAGGCTTGGGCCGTAGTTCTCACGCGGGCCCAGTGCGAATTAGGAACTTCATACAACCCATTGATTTTCTTCTTATATTTTATGAGGCTAGTATTGAACTTGTTTGACACGCGCATACTACTACGAAGCAACAGGAAGCCACTGAAATCAAAATTGAATAAAACTGTAATTAATAAAAAGCTTGTAAAATGTTTCGTTCAAAATTAACTCATAACATTCACTAAAAACCATAAAGCATGATGGAAAAAATTCCAACCCGAATGCCTCTAATTTAAGGATAAAAATACCCTTAATAACTTTACATCTCAATGTACCATGAAATAACTGAGCGGATTAAAGGAAGATGACACCGTGTTTCCTTACAAAAAGCTATTACCATTCAAAATAGCATAGTCATAGATAAATAATATAAATCATCGGCTGCCGGTCAACAGAAGTGTTGAATTTGGCGTTCCCATCACAAATCTATGGAAAATGTTATGCTCGTTCAAAACGACGCATTATGTTTAAATTAAACTAACACATAAGCCTTTTTGACTCGCAGGGTGGAACAATAATAAAGGAGGGGCGGATATTTCTTTTTTTAGCTCCGCTTTGGGAGGGCGACCACACTGGCTGGAAGGCCTGTCCGTAAACACAATAAAACTTAATATTTACGCTCTCCAAGTAATAAAGATACAATGAGCAAGTACTGTAAAAATTATATCGACTGCTCGTTTTCCTTTGCCAGCTTTGTTTCACTTTTAAAGTATATATATTTCTTCGGCTATATTTGACAGTGTAGGTGATTGTCATTTTTAGTTTATAGAAATTAATTGTCAAGTTGTGCATTGACTCATACTTTTACGAAGCCAGAAATTCACGTAGCTAAGGCTACGTTTCCACCTGACATGCGCGAAAATGCGTTGCGGAGAATGTTCGTCATGATATTTTTTTTTTATTTCAAATTATGACAGTGGAAGCATTCTACACTTCCACTGAACGTAGATATAGTTAGTGTTTAGCGCCCGAAACATGTCGAGCCTAAATTTAAGACGTGAGCTAACCGTTATGTTACGATTTAAAATGAGCGAGTCTCATGGTAGTTTCATGTACAAAAATACCTGTAAAGTACTTATCATAATGTGTTCGCGTCTGAAAGGAAAAAAGGATGGGAAAGTGATGAGTCACTGTCGTTTAAATTGCCTGTATAACATTTTTTTGAGGTAATTTAGGTGCAGTTGTTTGTAAACCCTTACCCTGAATCATCGTTTATAGCCTCCTTGATGAGCTTTGTCCTTTGGGTAAGGGTAAGTACTTAAGTTTGGGTTTGCCCGTGACCAGAAGTGATTTAAGTCAGTGACAGTAAAGAATAACGGTTGAATAAACTTGCAGACTGAAAAGGGAGCTAGAGAGCTACCACGAAATTCGAAAATCGAAGTTCGCGTCTTTCCGTCCCTCTGACACTTATACTATTTAACACGAGAGCGAGAGGGACGGTACGATACGAACTTCGATAATTGAACTGACCCTCACCTCACTGGCCCTCAGAATCGGCTTGGTATTTGTAATTTTTTAGATAGATTTAAATTTACATTACATGTACATTACATTCCTTAAGGTCCTGTTTTAGTAAACATTGATAATTTTTATCGTCATCATCATCTCAGCCGTAGGACGTCCGCGGTTAGACATAGGTCTCCCCCGTAGACCTTCAGTCGCTTCGGTTGGCAGCGGAATAGTGTCAGTTAAAGTATTAGCGTCAGATGGGGTCAGGTTATGTCAGAAATACAATTAAAGTAATGTATTTTTTTAAAACCTAATTTCCTTTTTAGAAAATCAGAAATACTCAGTATGAATATATATATCCCATATTTCACCCTAACCCGACTAAATGTCAACATCGTTGTTCAATTAAATGTGTCAATATTTGACATAATGCGCTTTTAACGCGTCAGGGGACCAGATGAATGACACATGTCATGTCAATTTTAGGGCACTTGAGTACGGGGCTTGAGTGTTGACGAATAAATCTTAGCATGCGCAGCTTTACGATCTCAAGCGATTTTCAAGTGGTTTCTGTTACAAAAAATGTAGATTAAGTGCAGTTACGTATGATAGAGTTAATATTTAGTGAAATTGCCACTATTGTAAATCGATATTAAATAATACATTTTGTTTCAATATTCTATTTCTATGTGTATTTAGTATAACGAAGATACAAAAGATACTTGTGTGATTAATAAAAAAAAATATATATATAATATATATTTTTTTTATAACAAACAGTTTTTAAATAAAAAAAATGTAAGGTTACAATTTAAATATTACTAGCTTTTGCTCGCGGCTCTGCCCGCGTGGTATTCGGTTATCGCGCGCTGTTCCCTCGGAAACTGTGCATTTTTATGGGCCTATGTCACTCTTGGGCCCATAAACTATCTCTATGCTAAAAATCACGTCGATCCGTCGCTCCGTTACGGCGTGAAAGCGTAACAAACAAACAAACTCACTTTCCCCTTTATAATAGTACCTAAGGAAGGATATCGAAGATACTTGTGTGATTAGTAAAAAAATAATTTATTAATTGAAACAACGAATAGTTTATAATTAAAAAAAAAAGACTTTGTAAGGTTACAATTTAAATAATTAAATATTATTCATTTCCTATGAAGAAAGAAAATTTTAATCCAGCATTATTCGAATTCTTTTTGTGTGGTGTTTCTCAGAGCGTTGATGTCTTTTTCAAGTAGCGATAGCATTGCTACGCGATCCGCGGTAGTATAGAAGTTTGGCTAATGAAAGCTGAACGTAAGTACATCTATTATTTGACTGGCAACATTATTCAAATGTCATGGGCGAACAGACCAAAGAGTATAAGAAAACAGACACTTGACGCTTGTACTAGTAAATAGCTATGTTAGTAGAAATCCGGGCGGACATTGCACAAGGTCCTACCACCTGCAATGGATATACGTATCCTTTATTTTTCCGATTTCTAGTCTGTATGAAGCACCAACTGGATTATTTAAAAAAATATATGTTGCAGGCCCTAATATAAGCAATCACCTAACAAAGAACTGTTGGCGTCGCATTTCTAGAAAGTAAGAAAAAAAAAATCCGAAGTTTTATATCTTAGGTTTATCCAAGATTTTTTTTTTTGGCAATATTAAATATTATTTTATTTCAAGATTAAGTGAGTAATTACATATTTTAATATATAAAATGAATCCCCATTTCTTTTGGTCACGCGTGAACGGCTGGACCGATCAGTCAGGAGAAGGTTCTAATAAAAGAAGATTTAGAAAATAAAAAAAAGCTACGCCGGGGGCGAAGCTGCGGGCACCCACCAGCAAGTATATTCATAAAAATGTTTTTTTTTATGGAAAATAAACAAAACATATTTCACAAAATAACGGAAATAGGCAATCTGACACTTACAGGAAGTAATACTTGGCATGAGGGCTCTTATTAAAAAAAATCAGTAGGTAATCATTTGGTGAAAAGGTCCCTTTTCCATACAAACACGGCTACGCTCTTTTTTCACAAATAAGATTGATTATATTATGTAGGTGTCATTTCTAGATTTGATGATTTTAGGTACTAATTTTTTTAATTTAATTTCTCTGTTATTTAATTTTTCCTTATGTTATTTAGTATACTTGATATTTTTATAAAAAAAAAAAATTTTATTCTTAGTTTGTGTTATGTGTGGTAGGTAATAGATAAGTAGGTAGGTAGATGTGTTTATACAAATTTATAAATGATCACGATTATGATGTTGCCATGTGTCTGTTTTTATCTCCTGTCTCCTTCTGTTTCGGCGTATTTAAACCTGTGGGTCGACCCCATGAGGTTCGACACCTTATTTTTAGGTGATCGTGTAATTTCAAAATATTTTCATTGCTAGGTATGTGATTATTAAAATTTTAATATTTGTATTCAGTTATAAACGTAAGAGGGTCAATCAACTTTTCCCTGTACCGCGTTGCCATGGTTACGTCCCTTGGACAACTCTTTAAAACCATGAGTTTCTCCATATTTTCTTTGGTTATAAATGTTATACCTAATTCATAACTAGAGCGTTAATTTTTGTCGTAGTTGCAAGCCCATTATTTAATGAACACTCTCCTAAGCACATTAGTAGCATATATCATTACAGTTTTTTTTTAAACTCTGTCGCTGTTGTCTCTTGGACAACGGGACTGAATAACAAACAAGTAAAGTTGATAGACCCAAGAACATACAAATTATTGAGGGTCACGGAGAAAGTAAAGAGAGTCGCAAAATATTTTTCAGATGGCATTAGAGTCGTATTATGAAAATTTTAAAAATCACTAGGAATATTTCCATAATAACCCTTAGTCGTCCACTATCCTCCAGCGCAGGCGCGTTACTGAATGAGCACGTGTTGCCTCTCACGAACGCGAGCGTCGCTCGCTGATTGGTCGACGCCGCCCCTCCCACTGCGCGCTGACTCACGCGCAGGATCTAGGGCCGTTGAGAGCTTTTCAATATTAGTATTTAGAGTATTTGGAAGGATTTTTGAAAAAAAAAAGTATGTATATGAAAAGGTAGATTATTAAATAATTCGATGTTTTCAATCCATCATAGAGCTCTTTAACCATATTGTGCGGTACCTATCTTTATGACTAAACTAACATAGTTAAGTAAGTACTTATAGATATTTATTAGATGTATATTAAATTATTTTTTCTATTGTGTAAGTTGTTGTGATATATATACTAATCAATTAAAGTTGAATAACCAAGTACCTAATGTTATACCTAAGATATGTTAGTGCTTAGTAGGAGCCTTATAGAAAGGATTTATCTAGGTAAAAAAATATATTCATACATTTTTTGACTTCATAATCACATAATAATATTGGCTTCTGAATGCCAAAGAATAAATGCATGTGCTCAGTAGAAGTTTCACTCTATTATAAAAATTGACACAACTTATTTTACAGTTTATTACCTATCATCTAGGCCTTAACGTTCCATCTGAACTGACTGCCTACTTTAATAAAGTAGGTAGGTTCTACTTTTTATACCTAGCAACTCTGTACTTAAAATCAACGCATGCCATAAATTACGATGCGTCAATTACTTTTTCCAGCACCCATCGGTATTTTTACTCCACAGCAAAAACTAGTGGCGGCCATCTTCCCGAGAAACACCTAGGTTATAAGCAGCCTAGACTCCAGTTCGTTTATGTGGATTGAGGAAATTGTAATAATTAGTTAAGTAAACCGTTTGAAAGGACGAGTTAACATAATTACATCATAAGTGGTTCCTTTTCGGTATTGACCATACTGTAGATAAGCTGTTTATTTATCTATAAGCCCACCATTGTTTCGGCGTAGCCGTGAACAGTATTAAGATCTCCCAATCCCATAATCCAATAACCAAAAAATTGCATAACCAACCTAATGACCTAAACACGACAAAGATTACAATGTGTCGAAAAAAAAACAGAAGCGCGATCCAATCGGACGGCGGGCAGGTGAGCCCTCCCTCCTAGTCGGTCCCGCCTCGTGTCTCGGCCCGGCGCTCGGCAGACGCGACCGTGCGACGACCGGCCGCGCTCATGCCTGCGGTCCCGCCCTTAAAATGAAGTGTTTGTGGTTATTTGTGCTCACTGTTCTGTGTATACGGTGCGACGCCGCTGGCAAGCCTCGGAGAGGACGCGGCAGCATGTGGTGGTGAGTACACTCTGTTTCATACGTTATCTTTGAAATTTTGGCTCTTTAGGTCACCTAGCCATTTATTTTACTTCAGACTTTTAGGCTAGTTTGTTATTACACTAATTAACACACAAATTGAGGTAGACAGAAACTTAGTTATGCGTAAGTTAAGTCACTTTTGAATCGATCAATTTTCATTTATAAACTAGTCTAATGACAATCTGGTAAAGTTATTTTTTATCAATGAAACTACAACCATACGTAGTTATGTCATGTCATAACAATTACGGCATACCTTCAAACTTGTAGTCAAAGTGTAACTTGTAGTTAAAGTTAAGGTGGAACAAAGTTAGGTCGTGAAGTTAATGATATAGAACTCAGTTTGCGTTCAACGTTCAAACAGCCAGATGTTTCCCACATATAAATCGAGTGAGATAATTAGCGAATCATTAACACGCGCGAGATCTGTTATGGCCCACTAAAACTTAATTATTGACTTTTAAGTCAACTTAAATCTTTGTTTTAAACAGTATTTTATAGATGGTTTGATTTGTATGGTTTAATGATTGGGTCTACCTACAAATTAGTAGCTTTTTGAGTATAGAATATTAGAGGTTATGTTTACTATGAGAATATTGTATAGGTATGTATTAGACCGTGTTAAATTGTATGAAAAGTTTAAAGATTGTATGATCGAAGTAGAAAAACTAGGCGCTTAAAACTGGGGACTTCTTGTCCATTGTGAGTTCGTGCTGGAACACGAAATAATCTTTAAGTTAGGTTATATAACAGGTATACCTACTTATTGTTATATTACTTAAGAGTACTTTAAGTAGGTATAGGTACGTAAAAATGTAATGGATTTTATTTTTCAATCGAAGTTCTAAATCAAATAAAAAGTGGCTAGGTATGTTGCAGAGTACATTTTTTTATTTAATGATACATGTTAATAAATACATAGTTTTGTTATTTATTAGATACGAGTACAACTAATTTTTCCATAAAAAAAAACTATGTATATTTTGATTATAAGTAAGACCGATGAATGTGCCAAAATAAAACCATGTATTCCAATTGTAGATATTTAGGGGTATTAAAATTCAGAAGATCTTTTATATATATTTATATTCACAAAAATTATATTTTAAATAAACTAAATTATTTTTTCCTTGTGGCATCAAAACTGACTCAATTTTTTTTTTAAATAGCAATATATGTTTAATATTGCTCTAACACTTAGAAGTACGTATTATTAAATTATAATTTCTGACCTGATCTAAGCTTTAAAAAAGAACTTTGATCAGTAGAACTACACAGCTATAAATACTACCTACACAAAAAATGCACAAGTTACAGACACAATCAGAACCTCGTACTTGTTTTTAATCGGTTAAATATTCTAAAACAAAGGTTACTTAGTGTTTCTCAGACATTCCCGTCTGGAGTTGACGACAGCTGATCCCTTTGACGGACAGGAGCATTTACATTGTATTTGCTTTACCTATCTCCCGGCTCCCGTCGCGCGTTGCCTAATCCTGCAGACCGAAAAACTTAAAAAATACACGTTTGTAGAGAAGAAAAAAAATATTTGTGTTTCCATTTTTCGTTTTAATTTAAAAATTAACTAAAATAAGTTTAGGTCAGATACTTATTCGAGTTTTTTTTTGTTACGTTTGCTAGTTTTATTCCGTCGGAAATTTTCCGACGGTACGCTGATTTAAATAAAAAAAGTTATCTTATAAAATATAAGTTAATTAACTTCTATGAATGTAAAGTAAATGTTAATATCTAATTATGCAAATTGTACAAAAAAACTTGTCTTCACTGTATGAAGTTTCAGCTGTTGTTCTTTTGTTTTAACAATAATTAATGTTTATGATTATATAGAGTGCTAATTTATTAATATTAATATAATAAAGCCGCTTCTATCACCACTGATAGCTACCAGTTTCTTATCATTATCACAGGCGCATGCGCAACTGGTGTTTAATTGTTTACTCTTTTAATATTGTTGCTATAAATCAGTCAGCGGGTAAATATGAAGGTAAGTTAAAATCAATTCCATTAACATGTAAATTTTTCTTTAAAAAAATATTTTTACAAGCTTTCAATTATTCATCAATTTGTGCAAAGTTTTTAGGTAATACATAAGTTATTTTTATAATTCATTTAAATTAATTACGTAAAGTTTATAATGGAAGGTCGTTGAATGGGAATAGAATAAATAGGTAAACACACTCATAAAATTTCTTACTTGATATATTTTCTCTGTATCTATAAAATATTTTATTTGTCTCCACAACTTAAAAGTATCCACATGCGTAACACATAAAACTGATTCCGTATTTAAATTATTTTGTAATTTACTTACCAAATGTAAGGTCAAATTTTTGTACGTACCTATGCATTCATAAATTATGTCGCCGACGGCAATGTCAAACCAAAGGTTAATTTTATTAAGTGACACTGTGTACCCCATTTAAGTAATCTCTCTATCTAATACCTTTAAAAGAGCAATTATTGTATTATATATGTATATATCGGGGATCTTGGAAACAGCTCCAACGATTTCGATAAATTTAGTATGTATGGGTTTTCGGGGATAATAAATCGATCTAGGTAGGTGTTATTACTAGAAAAACGCTTATTATCTAGTTCTAGCCCGAGCAAAGCTCGGTCACCCAGGTACTTATAATGATATCCTATTCAGACGTGAAGCGAGACCCACTGAATGTAGTTGTAGAAAGGTATTTTGAAATAGGCGTAGGCAAGTACCTAATATTATTTATTTACGGATTACTTATGTTTTCCGTCGGCTTCTGCATTTCATCCGGATGATTACGACGATGATGATTACTATGGGGGAAGCCTATGTCCAACAGTGGGCGTCTATGGTTGATATGATGATATAATGATTACGAGATGAAGCACCTACCATTAGGACCTAAAAACTGATACAAAGTAACCTAATGGGTACAATGCCTGCGTAAAGAGATATTCCTCTGTTGTAGCATCCCTCACGCTATACCAAGTTTGTCTTGTTTTCTGTTATTTAAAGGTATTTGGTAGTTATTTATATTTATCCCCATCCCGTGAGAATATCGGGATAAAAAGTATCCTATGTTTTAATCTAAGTTATAAACTAACTTTTTGCCAAATTTTATCCAAATCTATCCAGCCGTTTCAGCGTGAAGAAGTAACAAAATATTCACTCACTCACAAACTTTTTATTGGAAGGAAGGAAAACAAAACAAAACAATGACGCATCAAATTTAGTTTAAACTTTCGTGATTTTTACTCCTAACTATTAGTTACTTAACTGCGAGCGACTTAATGATGCAAATAAATTATGTTTAAATTGTTTCACTACAGCAGCTGTTTTCACAAGTCACTCATACTAATCTATTAGTGACCACGGTCGCTGTTGTCAATGCAATTCAATCAATATTTACATTGCGTAAGTCTCCTGAATAGTAGTAACAAATAAACATTCTTTAACTATATTATTTTCTCAATATTCCTTCTGCCATTGACTGGGTCTCTAAATAAGCGCATCTGCCGGAACTTCCACTTCAACATACTCTTAAACTAAATTAAACAACATGTTAAGAACATGCTTAACAGTTAAAACTATTAGTTTGAAATTCAAAGACACCTGGTATAGTTTTAAGAGGAAGATACTCGTGTCGTACCTAACACTGTAATTAAAATAAAATAAAAAATAAATATCACGGGACACATGACATTGACCCAATCTCAAAGTGAGTAAAGCTTGTGTTACGGGCTCTAGACAACAGATAAATACAGACAAGACAAAAAGACCCACTTGCTCGTTTGCCTTCCAGTCGAATAAAAAAAAAAACATGTGTTCTGAGGCCATGCCTACAAGTGAAAGTTTTGATACTATTGTTTTATGTTAATGACTAAGTTTCCGTAAGTTGCCCAACATCGCTGTTTAAATAACAAACATAGCGCAAAGCGCAACGAACTAATCATAAAACCGCAAGACTTTCTACTTCACTGTGTCGCCAATTTAACTTAGCAGTAGCTATGTGACCGAGTTTCACTCGGATAAATCAAAAACACGCCTTTTCATACATAGATATTTACAGCAAATTACATCGAAATCTATACAAATAAACTTACATGAATTGCTTGTAGATATTATTATACTAGATACTAGCATTTGCCCGCGTATTTGGTTATCGCGCGCTGTTCCCTCGGGAATCGTGCGTTTTTCCGGGATAAAAAGTAGCCTATGTCACTCTCGGGCCCATGAACTATCTCTATGCCAAAAATCGCGTCGATCCGTCGCTCCATTACGGCGTGAAAGACGAACAAACATACAAACACACTTTCGCATTTATAATATTAGTATGGATATTATGATATGGACGACCGGATGGCTAAGTGGTTAGAGAACCTGACTACGAAGCTTGAGGTCCCGGGTTCGAATCCCGGCCGGGGCAGACATTTGTATGAATAATACGAATGTTTGTTCTCGGGTCTTGGATGTTTAATATGTATTTAAGTATTTATTTATCTATATAAGTATGTTTATCCGTTGCCTAGTACCCATAGTACAAGCTTTGCTTAGTTTGGGACTAGGTCAATTGGTGTCAAGTGTCCCATGATATTTATTTATTATTATTACGTACCGTAAAACGGGGTTACCTACTTTAAAATGCATGGGCATGCATGCATATTTTTAACAGTTTTACGGCACGTCCTTAATTTTGTAGACCATCTTTGGCAGTGAAATACCTACCTACCTTTTTACTTTATTTACTCAATCGAGCTATGAATATTTGCGTTTTTATAATCATTTTAAATGTATCAAAGTAGCCCGAAAATTTCCTAGTTAAAGTAACCCCGGTTTACGGGGTATGAAAACTATGATATTATGTAACGAAATAATTAATAATTTTGTTGTAGTGGAATATTACGTTTCTTAAGATAGACCCTAAGACAAGCACTTCTCCTTAGCTAGAATTATATAATTAGGTAATCTCATAAAAAAATTATAGGAAGTACCCAGTACTAAAATCACTGAATCCCAAAAATTCACTTAGGAATGAATACATTATAAAGAACAATGACATTTTGCCTTTTTTTCCGAAAACTCAATTACGTGAGTCAGACTCGCCCTTGGCCGGTTTTTTAAAGTATCAAACTCACACTCGGCGATATAAGATAAAGCAAAATTGTTCGCCTAATTTGTATTCACAACAACTCTTCCATATAACAGTGTACGAATCGCGTGCGGTATCGAGATAAGGCTGATAACACAGCCAGTTTATTAAGATTTAAACACCGTACACGTGATAAAAAATATCAATTGAGGTTGCTAAAAAATAAAGTTACGAAAGTTGTTAGGATCCAGCGGCAAAGAATGTTAATTTTCGATAGGCTCCTAGTAAAAGTAAAAAGTATAACCTAATCAAGAAAAAGTTGGCAAACCCCCGACTTTGTCATTTCAAAGTTCAATATCTCCAAAACGGCTGAACCGATTTTGATAAAATATGTCGAAGAACCATCGCTAGAATACCTGATTTCAATTTAAAGGCTGCATTCAAATCGGTCTACCCGTTTAAGAGCTACAGTGCCACAGACAGACACACATAGCGGCGGTCAACCATACCACTTTTTGCGTCGAGTGTCGACCAGCCCTCTACACCACAAAGTTACAAGTGATTACAAAGAAACTTAACAATCATGTAGAATTGTAGCACTTGTGATATAGGGGGCAAATGTTTTCCTAAGCCCACAGGAATGAGCGAAAGAGAACTCACTAAATTCGCTTTATTATTATAAAGGTCATAAGCCGTGGTGGCCTAGTGGTTTGACCTATCGCCTCTCAAGCAGAGGGTCGTGGGTTCACACCCCAGCTCGCACCTCTGAGTTTTTCGAAATTCATGCGCGGAATTACATTTGAAATTTGCCACGAGCTTTGCGGTGAAGGGAAACATCGTGAGGAAACCTGCGCAAACCTGCGAAGCAATTCAATGGTGCGTGTGAAGTTTCCAATCCGCACTGGGCCCGCGTGGGAACTATGGCCCAAGCCCTCTCATTCTGAGAGGAGGCCTGTGCCCAGCAGTGGGATGATGATGATGATGATATCTAATAAAGGTCAGCTATTTATAACATAGCAACAAATTGATATATTAATTTAGTCATGTTCACTCAATTATACGTAACATTATTCATTCGTGTTATTCTCTCAATAGAATGCTTACATTACAATACACTCGAATGGGCTGCCTGACATTAATATTATTGGACCATTTCCAGTTTTAACTTGTCGGGTCCTATCATGACAGGTTAACACAATCATTTAGAGCTTAACTTAAAATGAATATTGTGCTCATTTTATATGAAGAAGCTAAAATTAGTGTCATAGTATTTTTTGTTCCTTGCAAGTTTTGCTAAATTAATAGAATTTTTGCATCAACATCCACCGCAAATTCACTGATGAATACATGCAATCATTTTCTTGCTTGTAGGTACGTACATATTTATACTCTGTCTGCCTGGCCAAGGTTCTATATTGTGTGTAGCAATAAGGACTAAAAACACTAAAATAAAAATCTCTAAGATTTTTTCTAAAACGAAAACGGATGTGCCGTATGAGATTCGAACTCTCATCTCCCGGCTATATGAACCAAATATACCAACACCAACACAGCTCCCTAGTAACCCACCGGAAACTTTAACCATGTGGTGAGATGACTATACTAATAAAATTCTCCTTTTGTCATGAATTAATTCAGAACCGCGTTACATTTACCTCTAAAGTTTTAATCTACTCAACAATTACCAACCAAGATTCACAGTTAAACTAAAGTACTCCGCATGTTTCATAAGCCGAAGGAAATGCTTAATTACCCGAATAAGAGCCCAGACCTTCCAAAGACAATATTTGTTATTTTGACACATTCACACAAGCCTTTATCTCTGTACAAACATTTCGTGTACCCGTGAAAGTCATTCACGATTTTTTCCCCACAAGACCTCGTGTTTTTTAGTTCCCTACTGATGTGACAAGTGCTAAGAACTATATATGGACAGGCAAATATCCTTTGTTTTCTAAGCGGTTGTGGGTGTCGATTTTTTTTTGTCTGTTGCACCCAATATCGGATTGTGACCGTTTTAAAACTGACGCTACCAGATTGGTAGGTCTGAATCATTATGATAAAGTTCACTAACTTTTTGATTATTTATCCTTATCTCGATGGTCGTTCTAAACTGCATAAATTATACGAAGTGGCAAATAAAACTGACCGTAATAAATGGTTATTTGGATCCAAATTACACCTCAATGCACTTGCAAATTAGTTTATTATGCGCGTATATAAAAAAGTTGCGAAACAACGAAAAGTTTTGGGTATAGGTAGTTCTAAATTAAACATAGAAGTTAAATAATTATGCAAATTCTTTAATTGTGCTTGATTATTTTAAATGCCACAAAAAGCTGCATCAAATGTCTTGTTAATGAATTATTTAAACTTGGTGTAATAACGAGATAACGATCTTGAGATATCTGATTGCCACCGATGTCTGTCAGACTATTAGAATAATTTTATTCAACAAAGTGCTTGAGAAAAAGTAGACATAATTAAGAGCAAATAAAATGGCAATGCAAGAGATAAAAGTCTTAAACAGTTAAAAAAAAATAACTGGGCTCGCTCAAGTGAGAAGAAACCCTAGATTTAAAGTAAAGAGCGTCTTAAAATCTAAAAACAAAACCGTGTCACAGCGTCTCCGTAAATTCTAAGAGGAAATGAGAATTTCCGACGAACGCGTTCATATTTACGTAACACTCGACTACAAAGAAAGGCAAATAGAAAAGTAATACCATTTCCAACGTTTGGAGCGGCCGGGGCGAGTGCACCAGGTTTTTTTGTGGCCGAAGACGAAGTTTTCGAGCCGAGGACGAGTCAACAGGCCGTGATCTCGATCGCTCTCGCTGTTGACTCTGGCCCTCTAAGATTAATGCGCGACGCAAATATTTATCTAAACGTCTGCGGATTGACAGTTCGGTCGTCAGTTGTTTGTTGTCTTTACCTTTTCAAATGAGCAGTTCATTTCAAGTTGCACCCATTGCCTTAAGTGGCATTCGGATTATGTCTCCTTTTTTCTGTCTGGGATGGCATTGTCTTTTGCAAGGGTGACGAAAATCGATGTTAGTCAAATAGTCTGTTCTTTGTTTGTGGTATCAAAACGTTTACAGGTTGTTTTTTTTTTCAGGGGTATTGCCAAAGCGGGAGAACCAAATAATTTGTCACCTATATCGCCGGGAGTTTTATATATGGACCCTGCAGTGCATGCGACATTAAGAAGAAAGCAGAGGAGGCTAGCAAGAGAGAACCCTGGCGTGCTTGCCGCGGTGGCAAAGGGCGCCAGCATGGCGGTCGCAGAATGCCAGCACCAGTTCAAATACAGAAGATGGAACTGTTCCACAAGAAACTTTTTGCGAGGAAAAAATTTATTTGGCAAAATCGTTGACAGAGGTGAGTTGAAACACAGCTGTGACTTAATTGAATGAATTAAACATTGACATAAATCCCGACTCACATTTATATCACCAATGCTTAATCTAAGCAAAAAATCGTCCTACATTTGTCTTAATTCGGTGCAATAAAAACTAACTTCAGAGTCAACTTTAGAAGATTAGGCACTTAAAAGCTTGCAATTGAAATGTATCCTAAATTTGGATGCAAAAAACTGAGTACAAAGAGTTAGAACCCCCGTCCAAGTAACAAAGCGCTGGAACAAATTAAGTGATATCTATAAGCAACCCTTTTGAGTGATGTTATCATTGTGAATGGGGTAGCGTCGGGGCGGGTATAAAGGGTTCATCAAGATAAAACATCCTGGATCAATTACATGCGCCGGAGTGACGTTCCCGTTCACCGTTTTATTTTTATTTCTGTACAGTTATTGAAGGGAGCTCGATTTTTATGGAACTGGTTTTTGGAATTAGTTTATTTGTACACGTAAATATGATGTTAATGTTGCGGTTTTTTGTTCAGTCACGTTTGTGAATGAACTTGTTAGCTAATGTTGAGATGCTTTTTTTTAACTACTCCAACAGTGATTAATGAAATGAGTGTTTTTCTTAAAATATTAAGCAATATTGATGAAATTTACAACAGTACATCACGGTAAAAATATATTTTTCCCAATCTAACCACAATCCTTTTATACTGGAATATTGCATAGTTTCTACGGGATAATGACAGACAAAACTACCCAGACGAGGTCGCGGGCATCAGCAAGAGCCAATATTGCATTTGCCAATTGACTTTTAGCTACTAGTAGGCCTTAGTTTTGTAGCCACTCAAGTAATGTTACAAGCAATTTTTTTTTTGTTACTATTAGTTAGCAAATCTTTTTTTTAAGTGTAGATGAATAATAAATGATTACGTTGCCTCATAGCATCTCATAGTAACTTATTTCTTTACACAAGTAGTACTACACACGTATTTATAAGTGCAAAATCAACTGTTATTCTGTAACAGTTCCGCTCCAATACTTCACTAAACAAACCAAAGCCCCTATTAAATCCCATAATCGCAGTGCAGGCTCCGTAGTCCATTACTTGATTTGAATGGCCCGATATTATCAATAGATACAAATCAGCAAATAGATACCCATTAGCTTCACAATAGTGATACAGTCCAACTCATGGTTTCAAGTTATATGAATCTAGATAAACATAGCTTTTCTAATAGCTATCTATGGAATAGGGATGTTGACACCACCAATCAACTGAAGTATTTTTTATGAGCTCTTAAAAACACAAATTATCCCATAGAGTTTCAATGACAATAGCAACATAAGACGTCCTGAGAGGAAACCTGCACAAACCTGCGAAGCAATTCAATGGTGTGTGTGAAGTTCCCAATCCGCACTGGGTCCGCGTGGGAACTACGGCCCAAGCCTTCTCATTCCGAGAAGAGGCCGGTGCCCAGCAGTGGGACGTATATAGGCTGGGATGATGATGATGATGATGATTTATTTCTGATACAAACATTTAATTATATTTTAGAAACCCATTAACGTAGGTATAATATGTGAAAATCATTTTCCTGATAAAAGAAAATCCTGAGAGATGTTACTAGACATGGTAAAGTATATTATCAATTGAATTCTTGAAAATATAGCAAATAGCATATTATTTTTGTAAGTAAATTACAGTCACCATAATTATGTATTTCTCTAACTGACAAGATGGCTTTTTTAGTTTTGTAGGCCGTTCAAAAATACGAGTACTTAGTAGTAGTTAGTAGCCTTTTTATTTAATTGAAATTTTGAGAACAAATTCCTATTTCTGTTTTTTTTTAATCTACTCAAAATCGACTTAATCAAAATACGTTTTCTACGTGAAAGCAATAATTATGATTATGATTATTAGGTACGTTAGTATGACTTAATCCCATGCCGCGTGCAAACTGCAGTCAAAACATCAAGACGCCTCGCCAAACTTGAACTACTCTCGTCCATCACCGAATACTTTCACCTTCCTTTCAATAGCAGAAGCTTTTTGTGCCAATATAGTTTAAGTACAAATTAGAATAACAGTGCTTTGCGTGACAGCAAATTGTTATTTTGTTGCCCAAATCACGGTTCCATCTCCGGTGTCCGATTTCGATGCTTTGTACGCGATATGCCTTATTATGAGCAGAACATCTGGTCTTAAAGCATTATTCAGTAAAAAACAGCAAAAAGCGAGTTTGTAATTCAATTTCGTCGTTCACAGGCTTTTTGTGCTGTTTGCAAATTATAAAAAGGTCTTCGGGCGATCTAATTAATTTTGCCTATTTGCAAGTAGGTAGGTACCTACTATTCAAACAACATGCATTGTAGAGTGCCTTCTTGATTTTTAACTTATATTATGTCTATTTTTATAACTAATTTGGCACGCGCTTCGGTTATTATAATAAAGGCAACCTCATTTTACTTTCAAACAGATTCTTACGCAACCGTGTAAAAACAGTCTGGCATTGATTAAAACATAAATAAAAAGTAATATCGAAAAGCTTTCCTTGGATCGGAGGTCGGCGCGCCCGCATTAGGGGGTTATCTTCAGAATTAAGAGCGTTCGCTTCCATATCTCCAGCTAATTCGATCTTATTTCCAATTCGGTACGATATCTTGAGCCATCCGTTTGGGCCGCGGCGCCACGGTTATTGAACCCACGTTAATGAAATGTCCAAACGTTTGCGGTAAACGATGTTTCTATTAGCTTCGAATGCACTTGCGCTACTCTGAGTAAAACATGCTATTCTATCTTAATGTGCCCTCACGACTCTTAGAGAAGGTAAACTATTGCTGTGAATGGAAAATATTTCGGTCATTGTTAGTCGACGATCTGTACGTAGTTTTATTGGAGTTTTTTCCATTCAAAGTTCGACCTTCGAGTCTAATGGTACCAAAACTCCACAATTTAAGATGAATTGGTCAGTAAAGCTCGATTAAAGTGGTCATAAACCATCAGATTGATAAAATATTCATTAAAGGTAAATTGTTAACAAATCGCAATTAAATTTATATGTTTACACAATATTAATGTTTATTAGAGACAAAAAACAAGTCGGGGTCGACACTACCCCGCGGCGGGGCCGGTCAGCGTGAGTATTGGTAAATCAAAAGAATTATTATCGGTCCAGATCCGGATTATTTATTTAAATAAAACATGTAAATTGCAGAGACAGAACCAATTTAAAGTAATTGAACACGCACGCGATAATTATCACCGTTTTGAGAATAGTTTTATGACTTCGAATGTGAATAGTTCAGAGTAGAAATAACGAGAAACATACAATCAGTCACGTATTAATATGGCGCTTTTTGTTTTCACGTTTCCAATTTATGACAGGTGTGGAATTATTAGAGAAGCTTGAGCTTTATATGTTTGAGAAATAACTTAACGTAATAACTTTTATACACGAGTCGGCGTATACGAGTATTTACATTCTATCTTTTCATATTTCTTAACACTTACATACCTAACTAAGATCTATATACATATTTTAGACGTAAGTGAACTGAATACTTGTCTTTTATTAATATGAACTACCATGCAAATATTTATATAAATCCCTGATAATAAATGGGAAATAAACTTCCACTCGAACTAGTCTGCATTTTCTCTTAATTAACTTGTAATTGTAAAGCGAAAATGTTTTTTTTTTTAGTAAGAAGCCTGCGAGGTAACGACGTCGAGACCACCGTCGTAATTATTTCACTTAATAAAAAGACCACAGCGATTACAAAATTTATGTTTTATGCGTGTGTTTTTAGAGTGTATCACTTTATTAAGACCGTGTGCGTCTCGGTACAGTCGGCCGCAGTTACCTCCGAGAATATCAATAATTATCTCATCACAGCACTGATTTGATTTAAAAATTCGTGTAATAAACTTTTTTTACATTAAACTGACCCGTGCGTGATTGACCCCTGTCTCACCTTTTGAAAGGACATTTATTAAGAGCATTAAAACGTAGGTTCCTAGGGCTATAGTGAATAGGTTGTTATCAGTAACAGTAGTAGGTAGCCCTGAAGAACCAATAGGTTGCCCTAGGAGCCTACGTTTTAATGTTCTTAATAAATGTCCTAAATGTGATAGTTAAACAGAAAATGCAACAATGGGTCTACATCGTCACATAATTACCATTCGCTGCCACAAAGACCGCCCGGAAGGGTGCGAATAATTACTAATTTACACGTCGACGCGCTATTGACACCGGGGAGACGTCTTCATCTCATTGTGGTGCAAACCTCAAGGATCGCATTAACACAAATGATGACAACGACACAATACCGACAGGGCTTTATGCGACGGTTCATTGTGGAGCCGAGAATAGAAAAATATATGGGCCGGGTTCCCGCGGCGCGAAGCGAGCGAGGCGAGCGAGCCACCGGCCCTCCCGCCGCGTGGCTTAGCGACGCTCGCTTGCCACGGAAGCCCCGTTTACACCTAACATCGCCTAATGGCAGGTAACTCGGCCAATAAAACCCAACCTTTTTTCAAATATTTCCTGTTTTGAAGTGTTTCGAATATCGGCTCCCAAGATTCCATCGCCGTGGGTGGATAAAACGTATAAAACGACGCACAAAATAAAATGGATACAAAATGCTCTCGACGAAATATTTAATGCTCAATTAGATAAGCGTTTTGGGTTTTGTGACGTTTGAATTGTTTTAAGATACATCCGTTTTCGTATTAACTTTTTTTTAGTAGACGTATTCCTGAAACAGCAAAATGGTTGGATAACATTTCAGTTTTTGCTTCAGTGAAATTACGATCGATTGGAGTTTGAACGACGCGCTGTCTGGTATTGTTTATTGACAGGTCACTTAAATAAAACAGAATTATTTTCGGTGTTTTTTTAGAGTTTGAAAACAAATGTCTTTGTCTGGCGTGTGAATGGGTCTGGAGTGGCGCGCGGGGGCAAGTGGTAGCAGCGCTTTGTGCCACTCACAATGAGTGATATACGACCGACGTAATTCTCAATTGTCGCACTGGAGACTCGGACCGCGGAATCAATGTGAAATTATCACCCATACACGGCATAACGAAAATGAATTATTGCTTTTTATTGCCTCTCCACGTACCTTTATAGCGAAATTACCTTCACTATTCTGCTCTTGTTTTGTTTTTCTACCATAATAGCTTAGAGCATTGCGCGTTTTTTCATTTTACTAAATAACGGCATTAAGTCGACGTAGTCTGGTAATTTTATGTATTTCTCGACAAGACGAATCGGAATCATTTCTCTTAGTGCAGATTAAATGTCATTACGCGCTCGTAAAACGCCATATAAATACAAATCCGTAATGAGTTCATCATAGTTCGATAAAGCCGTCCTCGGGCCCAAACCGGTCAAGCACCGCTGGCTCCTTTTATAAAAGAGTGATTTATAGCTGTTTTGAGTAATTACGTCCCATCAAATTTGAATAATGTGAGTCGTTGTAAATAATAAGGCACAAGTGGCGCGACGCGCGAACCGTCATAAGTCAATCCTTCTTATTAATCTTGTGGCCACACTTAGGCGTGATGACTTAATGCGGACAGAAACATATTTAATTAGTGCATTAATTTTGAATTATTGAATGAGTCGGTCCGAGCGGCCAGGTGTTCGTCAACCGTCAACAGTGATTAAGTTTTATTTCACGCGGCCGATCGGACGCGCTCGGATTTACGAGATTTTGACTTTTATAAATTCTCAACGCCTCGCCTTAACTGCCAATCCTCGGGATGGAATTATCGCTCGCTGCTCGCTGTAAACCGACTGAGAGACCATTCATTATCCGCGCAGATAATCCACCGACAGCACTTTATTATCAGTTATAATAATAATTTACTTTTATAGATTAACATTACTCATGTTTGTTCTTATTTGACTGCGATTTGATGGGATGAAATTGCCATAATAAAATAATAGGACGCGTTAAATATGATTATTGTGATGGCAAGCAAGCGCGGCGCGCGTCCGTGTCGCAGGTTACGTATGGTCGGTGTCGGATTATAGTTGTTTGGGCGGTTAATTGGGCCCGAGAAGGACATTTACATTTTATTTAATGCCGTGACTAATGCGGCCTCTCGGATGAAGCCTCCTTACATCTGTCATAATTTTTCTACGTCACGATTTATTCGCAAAACGCCACAATCGGCTTTGTCGTCCGTGGAAACCGATGGCCGCCGGTCATGGACGTAAATCGCTCAATTATTCATAGTTGTGTAAATGCTGTCTCTCGCTAAAGCACGAAGAGTTATGCCTTATGAATCCTGGGCTGTGAATGATCAGAAGCGACGAAGGTTCTCACGGGGTGATTAAGACGTATTTTATTAATTGCCGCGTATCGTTGGTTCATATGAAAGAGGAAGAGTTGTAAAAATCTCAGCAGGCTCTCATTCACAGATGTCTGTTGACAGATGTGTGGACAGATATCTACGCGTTATGGAGTCGTTTATTGAGCACAGCACGTGGTGGCCGCACCTGGCGGCTCCCCGCCGGCAGACCACCGCTCGCCGCGTCTTCTGACTCAGGGCTCGTACTTTAAAACTCTACCATTTTACAACCAGATTATAATCGAAATGTTAAGATAAAAACTTATTACACGTTGTAAAATAGGAAAGCCGTTGTTTGCATTGGCTTCATTAGCGGTTTGACGGACCGTCCGCGGATTAGCCGAAAGCTATTATTTTATGAGCGTTATTTACGTGTGCCATATTTAATTGGCCCACACCTATTCGTTATAGTTAATGTGAGAGAACGTTTCCAAGTCATTACAGAAGATAAATGCCCGCTGCGACCGCTCGTATCTGTACCGTGAATTAATTTCGTCCGAGCATTGAATGATGGCGAAATTGACATTAAAATTCCCAGTCGAACGTCTCAAGTAATTGCTGAATAAAATACTTTTGTATAACATCCCAAAGCGAAGCACAAAAAGCGAGTCCCGGCTGCGGCGGTGCGCGTCCCGTAATTTATATCGGTGCACGATGACATCTCAATAAAAAAATGATTTCATTTGCTTATTGAGTCCTTAATAACGCTGGCGCTCCGCCGGGCCCGTTCCACATATGATTATTATAAATAACAACAAATACGAGTTCCTTATTATTTTTACATCCATAAAGGAGTCGTTCGTTTTTACAGTCGCGTCCGCGTTGAGGTGGCCGGAAGCCCACCAAAGGCGTTGCGCGGGCGCAGTATACTGGCAAACTTACGACGGCCGGTTGACACGCGGCCGATATTAGGCCCGCGTTAATTGCTAATTTAACGTTAATCGAGGGACTTATCTCGTGGACGCGATCGGCTCCTCGCGGTTTATGGTCTCCGAGGAATTCCATCACAGCCTCGACGCGCCTCCCGACCCCTTAATGAGACTTACGCTAACAATAGCCGGTTATTAATACACATTATGCCGTAAAATTACAATGTCTACGCACGTGAATTAATAACGAGATAATGTCCGTTCGAGACAGCCGGGAAAGTTTTATGCACATTTTTTTGAAGGAATGTAAATTTAATTAGGTTCGACGGCTAGTCGGACATTCATTATTCATCCGGATTTGGGTCCGTTAATAATATCGTCTCGTTGCGTAGACAAAGAGTTGGATCGCATTAATCGAGTACTGGGGTTATTAAATCGATATTAAGAGAGAGGATTCGACGCGCGCCGTACCACTTGTAATGATCAAATTTATAATCTCTCGGGTAGGTAAGGCACTTCTTTATTTTCATTCGTGGAGATATAGATAACCTCTCTCTTTTAATTGTATTTTATGAGTATTTGATTCTAATGCCGGGCCATTAATTATTTATAGTATTCGATACGGGACGAGCGCAGGGATTTATGTATTCGTCCGGCGGGGATGAATGAGCACATCGCTTTGTGCCTAAACTCCAGCCAACCCGCTCCGAGCACGGGTCTGTTTGCTCGGAATGTCGTCCCCACTTTTAATTAACATACCCATAAATTCATAAACACGACAATGGGTACCTCAATATAATTAACCAAATACCAATCGTGCCTCACATCGGGGTCCACCTCAGCATAAACAATTTGTTTACGACTCGTTCGTATCGAAATATTTTTAATGCTCAACCTCTGGTCGTGCCCCTCGCAATAATATAATGTGATTAAAATATCTCTGTTGGACCGAATTAATTCGCTCGAAATGCCGAACATGTCAAATTGAAAAATGTATGTAGTTTCGTTGGTTATGCCCGGCAGCATTTTTTTTTAATGAGAGTGTTTTGTTTGCATCAGGTTGTCGAGAGACGGCTTTCATCTACGCGATAACGAGCGCGGGAGTGGCGCACGCGGTGTCTCGCGCCTGCGCGGAGGGCGCGATCGAGTCTTGCACTTGCGACTACTCGCATGTGGAGCGCCAGCCTCACCGAAGCCGCGCGGCCGCCGCCGCCAATGTGCGTGTCTGGAAGTGGGGCGGCTGCAGCGACAACATCGGCTTCGGCTTTCGATTCAGCAGGGAATTCGTCGACACCGGCGAACGCGGCAAAACACTCAGAGAAAAAATGAACCTCCACAATAACGAGGCCGGCAGAGCGGTAAGTAACAACCCACTCCATCCATCAATATCCCTTATCCAATAGCCACTTAGCCGGTAGCACCTCATAAACATCCATTAAATAAAACAATCGCTATCGAGCCAACGACAGGCATTGTCGTGTGGCGTGTTTACATTACCATTACGGGTGACGATCGATCCTCGCCACTTGACGTGTCGCTCGTGTATTAATTATGCGCCGCGGGCCGCCCCGGCCCGGCGCCGGCCGCAACAGGCACCCATTCGTTGCGCTTGCGCACCTCCCCCCGCCGCACCCACCATTTGCATACCCACTGTCGGTGCCCCCTAAAATTCATCATCAAAAAGGGACGTCGGGCGCCTCGAGCCACCCAGCCGCATCATTAAGCCACGCGCTTAATTCCTGTCACGACACACGCACTGGGTGTCCACCTGATGAATATTCACAACATTCCATCGATTGTTTTACACATATTTGGACACTCGACCGTACAACATACGCGGCTATCTACATGTGAATGAATAAATACTCGGCCACGTTCTACGAAGCGCCTGCGCTTGGGGATAGTAAAATATTTACTGTCTTCGTCCTCACGTCATTTATCTACCTTCTAAGAATGATGAATGTCCCTAGATCATGATTTATGACCCGTCCACACGCGGTGACGACCAGCCCACCTCCTCACGATTTGTAACAATTTGCTTGATCGTGAGATGCGATCGATGGAGTGCGCTTAAAGAATCATCGATCACTACTATCGACGCTTATCGTAGGAATTTAAAGATATTCGTACATCATTATGTATCTAATGCTTCTATCTGGACCCCCTTCTAGGCAAAGCAGCGTGGTTTGATATTAATAGTGTTGTTTTGTTGGCAGCACGTGCAAACGGAGATGCGTCAGGAGTGCAAGTGTCACGGCATGTCGGGCTCGTGCACGGTGAAGACTTGCTGGATGCGGCTGCCTAGTTTCCGGTCGGTGGGGGACGCGCTGAAGGATCGCTTCGACGGCGCGTCGAGGGTTATGATGCATAACGCGGAGTTAGAGCCCGCGCCGCGTAATGACGCCGCGCCACACCGCGCGCCGCGCCGCAATCGCTACGGCTTCCAGCTCAGGCCACACAACCCAGACCACAAGTCCCCAGGCACCAAAGATTTGGTGTATCTAGAGGCGTCGCCGGGCTTCTGTGAAAAGAACCCTCGACTTGGCATCCCAGGCACGCACGGGCGAGCCTGCAACGACACGAGCATCGGCGTCGACGGTTGCGACCTTATGTGCTGCGGCCGCGGCTACCGCACGGAGACAATGACCGTGCTCGAGCGTTGTAACTGCACCTTCCATTGGTGTTGCGAGGTGAAGTGCAAAAGCTGTCGCACCGAAAAAGTGGTGCATACGTGCTTATAGGCGGCAGACACTTGGATTGTGTATCCGTTACACTTGTGATCTTTTAAAAACTCCAGTGGTTGTGATGTGACTTGAACTCGAGTGGACCTGTTTAAAGTGCTCGGAGGCGATAACGGGCCGTGTATATAATCGCTTCACTTTTTCTTCTATCGAAGTCGTCGAAATCGTAATTCATGTTGACTTATGTAAATAGTTCCATATCACTGTTTATTTCTTCTTATTTTACGCGTATAATTGATCCGGCGTGAAATTAAAATAAGCGATATACTGTGTATTAATCTCGGCCCACTCGCTCGGTTAATTTATTTGGCTATTAAGTGCGAACATGTGATCTAGTAACGTTATTTTTTGTGGACACTGTCATTCGGAAACTAATGAGACCAGTTTAATGACGATTTGTTTCTGTCAGCCTGTCATCCCTCGTACAATCGAAATTGGTTTTATTGGTTTCCTTACGCAGTCAGGTGTATAATTTATTTATTTTAGATATGGTTACTGTACGTACGATTTCCGTTTGACTGCGCTCCAGCCGAAGGCACCTCCGCTGCGGCCGCGATGCTGACTTTAACTGGTATTTTTTAATATCATTTCAAAGTTCCGTATAAACTAATTAATTATTTTTTATTTTGCTGAAAGTTATAGTCAATATAACAAATGCAATAATTACGTTACTTCTTACTTTTGTGCATCCGTTCAAGACGGACGCTAACATAACTGTTTCGCGCGAGCGAATTATAATTTTAATTATAATTTTTACATTATAATTAGTATTGTCATTGGAATTTGCGTCTTATTGGTCAGGGTTTAGGTGTCTTCGAGAAAGGAGCAGAGTGTTATCAGCCCTAAAGTAGCGCCATCGTAAAAGTGGCCCACATTACGAGATAAACGCTCTCGAGAATTTTAATTAAATATTAAATGAATTAAATAATCAGTATTATACGTATAATATTGTATGCGTGCGGCGTCTGATAGTCTGAGATACTGCACACGCGAGCTTGACACTTGTACATTTTATACATTTGCTCCTCCGTTTAAACTGTCTTTAATGTACGTACCTTTTGTATATTAAAAGCATGTGTTACTTTTAGTAACTTTATATTTTGCCGCTTTTAAACGGTTATTTTATGTAGATCAATCTACGGCCAATTTTTGATGTTGACGCATGGTTTATATACAGTTAACTATTTTTGGTATTTTTAACGTTCGGTTTCAACTAATAAATCATGACAGGTTGAACCACGGCTATGTATCCAATGAGTTATTGGCGTGTACTTATTACTTGTTAACTTGTAAATTTATTTACGCTATTACGCTTACACCTCAGTGGATATCGAGCGCCATTTAATATTTTAATACTACTAATACGGCCCATTTGATGGAGGTACAGGTTAACGTTCTACAGCTCTAAGTGGGAACTGTTGTTGTATTTGATGGCCATTAAAGATCTGTGGAATAGAATTGTAACTTCTTGAAATCGGCCCCTGACTGCCTGCATCCGATAGTTTCCCTGAGGGACAACTTATCACGAAAGTATCGTACGTGAATGATATTTCATATGTGATATAACATAGTTAGACATTAAGTACTGATAGATGAATTCTATTGAGCTTAAGTGTAAAGTATTAGGTACCTGTACGGCAATGAGCATACCTAGTAAAAAAAACCGTATGTTTATTATTAATATTTATTGAAAACTGTTTTATTAATGCCTTAATTTACTTTAAATCAAACGGTTAAAGTAAATTAATGTACTTATTTAGCTTAAGAATTCCGATTCAAATAGAAATTGTTCGTTTCCGTTTTGCAAAATCGTATTTTGCGTTCATGTTTGCAACTGTTGGTGATCGTTTGTATTGATTTCTAAATAACCAATGGCAACGTAAGTTTGTAATTTTGTACGAGAGCCGCGGTGGTAACCACGAGGACTTAAAAGACTGAAGTATTTTATAATTTTGTAGTTATTAATATCCATGACGGATTTCTAGAGCCATTGTTTTGAATTTTAATATGAAATCAATTGTGATAAAAAATATTTTAACCTTAATTTAAAGATAATACCAGTAACCTCAAAATCAAATTTGATTGGTGCCATTTTAAAATATCTTTTATCTTTGACAGCTTCCCCAGTTTTAACGAGTTTCTGTCTGAATCAATTTAATTTGATAAATTAATTTTAAAACGCATGTAAATACACCCTTATTGATATTTTAAGTTATTTATGAGAATGTAGCAATTTTAATTGTAAATTTTAGTTAAACAATTTAAAACAATTGAAATCAGCTGAACTTATCTGAATCTCACTTATTGTTGTATAAATGATGTACCTTTTTGAAATTATATTTCGTCCAATGACCGCTTTTGGGGTTGACACATTTTATTATAGTATTGGTTGTACATTAGCAGTATCTATTTATAATTAAAATATTGATTAGTTGTTACTAAAAATACAAAATCGATCAAAAAATCCTTGCGTCCTGTTTTATTCCCCAATATGATCCTTGATAATTAAACTTGAAGTTTTTTTGATGAATAATTTAAGTTATTTTTTTAATTAAGTTTTTTTTTTGCTAAGCAATCTTCATAGTGTATTAGGCATATATATCAATTTCAATCGACCATTGGAAGTAGCTATAATTTTGATTTCGAGATTTGACCGAAACTAACATACAACCGAATTGCCTTGAAAGTTCAAAATAAGCTTACTTATTTAAGTTTTTTTTTATTCCACTGGATGGCAAACCAGTAAGTGGATCTCCTGATGGTAAGAGATCACCACCGCCTATAAACATCGGCAACACCAGTGGTATTGCAAATGAGTTTGCAAACCTAAGATGGGATACCTCAAGTGCCAGTAATTACACCGGTTGTCTAAACTTTTCTTTACACTATAGTCATTCACATCGAATATAATAATACCAACAAAGCTAAGACCTAAGCATTTGCTGATAGGTGAGCAATTTTTGAATAGGTAAGTACCATTAGCTAAGTCGATATCCATCCTCAAAAGAACTACACATGGAGATGAAGTTGTACCTATAGTCAGCAGCAGAAGCGATGAGCAGTTACTCTCAATGTAATAGAATAAGGTTATGCTAAATAAACTTATGCTGCTGGTTGTACGTACCCAGGTTAGTGTAAGTAAATTTTTCGTAATCTATGATTTCCACCCAGCTAATTTTAATTTACGATAGGATATGGAAATTCCAGGTAAAGATTAAAAAAAACGTTATGGTACCTTATCTTTTTATTAAATACATAATTATATCGTTTTATTATAACATGACATATTATTATTACCGCGCAGTTACAAGACAGTACAGCTCCATCAGACATTTATACGTTGACATCCACCGTGTCTGTCTTACTTCGCAGTGCCTATTGGGTATCGAACGTCGACGGTCGTCGAATAACCTTCTCTTTCCCACTCAAATATAACCCTATTTAAAGCATTTTAATGATGCTTCATTCGAAGTGGATACGACATGAAATGGAACGATCGGTAACAGCGCCGAGGGATGTCCACCGTTCGATATACGACGGTGTTTTGTTTTAAAATTTATACTCGTGCCCACTGATGCAACGAACTGTCATATCTCCGCCATTTTGTTTTATTGTGAACGCAACCGTACGCTTGCTTGATAGCGCGAAGTTTACTGAAATGACTCCATTTTCTAACAAAGGGATATAAGCGTTGTAGGAGAGCTGGAAGAAACTGTAATTTGCTTCTATAGGGCTTATTCTTGAGTGGTTGGAGACGTCGAAAGTGAAAAGTCAGGCTGTGTAGGTGGTCGTGCAGCCGCGGGCGCGTTCCCACGAGTATCGAGCGCGTTGGAAAATTTATGTTTATGAACTGAGAAATCTGTCATAAGGGATACGAATGGCGTGGCTGAATCTGAAATAGCGTGAATAATTTTTTATGCGAAAGAATTTTGCATTGCTTTTGTATAATGCGAATTTTAGTTAGGACGCCTGATGGTTGCTTTTGCTATTGGAGTTTGGTGGATTTTTTTATTGTTTTCTGAAGAAGCTTTCTCGTCATTTTTTTGGATACTTTTGATTATTCTACATTGCCAATATTGGAATCATAAGCTGTCTTATATCCCTTTTGAAAAAAGTAACCAATTAAATTGCCGATAGTATTTTTGCACTAAAGGTAAGTACTTAATACAAGGTAGGTACTAGGTAAGCCATGGACTCCTTGTATTAACTTGAGACGAATGAATTTTTTTTTTAATATGTAACGGATAAATTTTAGACGAGCTTGAACTCCACGTCTAAAGTTCAATTTTAGATTAGTCACATCAAAATAACCAAAATATTAACCAAGTTACTGCAATGACCTGAATAGGCTTTCTAAAATTATCTCGATTTATCTGTTTCCTGAAGTGAATTAGTGTTCTTTACCAAGTACTTATATTTTAATGAGCTTTTACTGATTGGCACGATGCTCGCATTAATCACTTATAATGATTTTAAGAATATGAGTAAGAATGGTTTATTAATTGATAAAATAGATACACATACAGAAACACTGACTTAATATACCCACAAAGTATGCATGCCTATTCCTACCAGCCAAAACGGACACCACTCAGCTTTTTTTCTTATCAACAATCAAGATAAACAAGCTCCAAAATATTAACAAAAGACTCCACTGAGTACGCGTTAAGTAGACCTTACGTATGGTACGACTAGAGGAATTTCCTCCCTCAAGCACTAGCGGTGAAAGATTTTTCTGAGATGCAACAGCATGGGGTTATTCGGGAGTGGAGTTTCTTTTTTCAGTTTACCGCACTTGTGAGTCCCCTGTACCCTTAGTGTAAGTTTTCGGTTACAAAATACGTCTCGATCGCGTTCGCGTTAAAATCTCAATTTAAATGGAAATACGAACAGCACCTCTAGCGGAACGTTTGCGATGTTCGTGTTTCAATACAAATTGAGATTTTAACGCGAACGCGATCGAGACGTGTTGTGTAACCGAAAACTTACACTAAGGGCAATTGTGAACTCGCCTAGTCGCCGCTTCATTTCATTAGGCGGGCGAAAAAGTAGATAATTTTTAGTTCTTTATCCTATTAGATCTGGTGCTTACTGTGTATTACAAGTGTGCTATGTACTGCAAATAAACTGTTCTAAGCAACATTGTAGTGAGGTTTATAACGAGAACCGGCTTAGTCCACCTGCATCAGACGGGTTTGTGAAACATTCTATCTAGATCCGCTTTTTATCGCCCTTCAAAGGTGTTCGATTTCATCCGTACCGTCAACTAGGTTTTGAGTAAAGAAAAGTACTATAAGAATTAGTGGTTTAGATTTTAAAACAGCCATTTGAATTAGGTAATTGCTTTGCCATGATTTATGTCCCTAAACGAAAGTTCTCGAGTGGAGGCCGCGGATCGGCAAGCGCAGCGTGTGGGACGTCCACCAACGAGATGGACGGATGACCTGGGATGATCGAACGTCGACGGTCGTCGAGTAACCTTCTCTTTCCCACTCAAATATAACCCTATTTCCAACAGTGGACGTCCTACGGCTGAGATGGTGATGATGATGATGATGATGTCCCTGAACTGAAACTAATTATCAGTACTCGGACTACTCGGTGATGGCGAGGATATGTGTTAGTATGTACTTACAGACTGGTACGGTAATAAAAGGATACAGTTTATTTATAGCTTAAATTTAGGCTCAGAATACTTTCGCTGTATAATAGATAAGTAGCCATTAGGCATGTTTTGTATATACCTATTTTATACTATATGTATAGGCTTGCGTTTGGCCACAATCACGCTTGATGGTAAGCAAGGATGAGGCCTACGATGGAGCACGCTTACCTAGCAAATACTCATTCATCCTAGACTTGAGAGCAGCCAAATTGTAGTGTTCAGGAAACATAGTCGCAGCCAGGGAATTCTACTCATCTAGAGATGATGCAGCTCTTCTTCTCCGTCTTCGCCTATTCCCTCCACAGCACGGAGTCAGTTTTTTTTATCTTATGTCTTCATTTGTTTCTATTATGAGTAGGTACCTATCTCGTGCAGAGAAAATAAAAAAAGTGTCTTGTGCATATACACAAAGACCCTGGTTTCTTTTTCTGACGCCGATTGCGATGAAACTCGCAGGAAAACCAATATGTCTGCGAAGTGGGTAATTATACCTTAATAAGTTTGCTGTGCATGAAGATAATGATCTGAAAAACTTAACAAAAAAAAATTTTACCGACTACGAAAAACCATGAAAATATTTTTCTACCAGTTTGAAGTCGGTGCCTCAGCACGTGCCAGCAGGAGTGGACATATAGTCGTCTACCTCACTTACGTACACGTACACATTGGGCTCATTATCATTCCTTCTGGCTCGTGCTGAGGCACAGACTTCAAACTGGTAGAAAAATTATTTTCATGGTTTTTTGTAGTCGGGTAAATTTTTTTTATATATTTTTTCTCCACTCTTGAGTATAAATATAATCTAAGAGACAATAGGTTAATGTCAATTATGGGTCGTCACTTTTTACAAAAAGATTGTTTTTTCCGACGCAAAAACGTTAATTATTAAGGAATCTTCACTGGCCGTCTACTTCACCCATATGCATTGCGATGAGCATAAATAGGGATGATGACGCCATTAAAAAATAATTCGAAGGCACAACTGCAGTAAAAAAACGCTTTATTTTAGCCCTGAAAACCAGATTAATTTTCGATTTACTGTAAAATTTGATTTTTTTGTTGCTTTAAAACAAATAAATAGTTAGTTGATTGAGTTGCCGGATAGTGACGTCATAATTCGCTATTGCCATTCAAACTCTATGGGAGAATTGTGTTTTGACAGCTCATAAAAAGTTTTGTCAGTCGATTGGTGGTGTTATCATCCCTATTGTTTAGCAACTCTGTTAAAGTAATTAAATCTCAACCCGTTAAATACCTACTAGTTATTGAGTAGCTGCGGTGGTCAACTGTGGTCTCCATCGTCAATTCTACATCCAAGCTTCACATTTATTAAGGTAAAAATTACTGTCACCCATTAGGCCTCATTCGTAGATAAACCAAGTAAATACAACATTTAAACGGTAAGAGTCACTAAGTTATGTAATGCACATGGTAGCAAAATGTAATGGTGTGCATTCATATAAGTACATAGTATAATGTATAATATAAACAGTACGTAAATATTCTTGGCAGTTGTATTTATTGATTTTTCACTATAAATCGACTTCTTATCGAAATTAACGATGTTGTAAGCATTTTCAATACGCTAGCAATAAACGCATTGCATTACTTTGACTGGAAATGTTGCTTCACGGGTTTCTGAAATGTTACATTTTGTATCTTCTTTTTGACCTTTGTGCTACAGGTAAGCGATATTTTTAATAAGTTTAAAGTGTTGATGACATTAAGCCATTCAAAATAAGTAATTCAAAAGCATTAAGAGGGTCAACTTCTAGTTTCGATTGGAACATATTCAGAATTTCATGTGTTCAAATTTGTCAACTTTTGCTCACTTAACGACTTAGTGTTAAGAAAAGTGTGTGTAAGTTAATGATTTGCCTTTTGATATGCCCATTATTAAGTATCCATTTTCTCTCCAAGTAAAACATCGACGAATTTCGAACATTGATAAGCGAGTACGTAGTTTTCGGCGTAGTTTAGAATCATCTGGATCATCATCAGAAGATGAGACTCTGTTGAAAGAAAAAGCGGATAATAATTTGGAATCAGACAAGCCAAGTGAAAAGATAAAGAAATTAAATAATGAAGATGATGGAAGCGGAAAACAACAGTCAGGTCCAGAAGCAGATGAACCTTCAAAAGAAAAACAAAGTCGAGGAAGTGAAGAAATGACGGAAATTAAAGAAGCTACTGCCGCTACTTTCCCTTACATAGTAAGCCCAAAACCTAATGTGACGGATTCTTCTGCTGACAAAATTTTGGAAATGAACAAGCTATCCGCTATGACTGGGTTTGACTATTCCCCAGCAGAAGCGGAAAAGTTCAAGATCTGGCCACAAGGAATCATACCATTTTATATCGACGAATTTTCTTATGGTGAGTAATTCAGATTTGCAAAATAGTTTTTATTAAAAATTTCCCAATTATACTCAGTGTCGGCATGAATAAAGCGACAGGTATGTGCGACCAGCAACACATTTTTCCTATGTCAATGTACATCAAGTATATTTTGACCTACAAGATTGACCTACAGCCGAACCATTTGATTCGTGACGCCCACCTTATGTAGGAATCATTTACAGAATGTCGATATTGAAACTACGTTGAAATCATCGGTCATCGGCAGAATTGGCGAGATATTAATGCGTCTTGCTTCGGATATTTGAGGGAATTTCTGTAAACCAACCTTTCCGCCCTTGAGCGAACTTACTTACAGTCAGCTACGTACAGTGGATGGTCAGTCGTGTGGTTCAAAATGATCTTATTATCTTTGCAGTAAAATCATGCACCGTCATTGCTCATCCTCTTTTGCTACTGACTGTAATAAATTAATTTAATATCTCAGCCACCCTTTAATTCTTTGCTAGACAAAATAGTTCGCGATAAGTTACGTGAGTACTTGGACGAGGCAAGTAGCATAACTGGTCTCCGGTTCTTGGAACTGCCCCGACCACCAGCTGACGAAAACACCAGATGGGTCTTCATCATCAACAGAAGAGGGCAATTGGAGTGCTCTGATTATAATCCACAGTCTTTTGCTAACACAGGAGTTCAGGTATCATTATTTATATTAATGAACTAGATCCACTTACACCTGGCCACTATATTTATCTGGATAGATACCAGCCTACTATGCGTCTTTTGTGCAAGTTTTTTTAAATGTATTTTGCCTAGAATATAAACGAATAATATTTATACTTGTGAAACAACAGAACTAATCTAGTTTGGTAATAGCCTAGTTTGTGTAGTTTTACAAAATTTAAATAATTAATTAACATTACTTATTTAATTGGATTCTTAAGTAATTTTTAGCTAAATCGACCCTCATCATTCATCTTGCCTTGTACCTTAATTCTTCTTTGTTCTGCAGAAACTTGTCATAGGCTACGACTGTATCAGCCCTTCGCACATAGCACCAATAGTTCTTGCATTGGCTGGAGTACCACCGCAACACAACTCACCTGATCGCGATAAATACATCGACGTATCCACTAAATCCATTCAACCTGGTACAGTATTTTCAAACAGATAAAGCTTGGTTGTTCAGATTCCAATTCTTTATTGATTACAAATAAGACCTTAAGAGGCCGTTTAGTTCTCTAGTCGAGACCGTGGACGGATCGGCAATCACAGAGTAGGACGTTCACCAACGAGATGAACGAATGATCTGGTTGAAGCCACGGGTTCACAGTGGATGCAAGCCGCTTCGAATCGAAGCAACCGGAGGTCCGACAGTGGACGTCCTACGGCTAAGATGATGCTGATGATAATAATGAAGATCTAAAGCATAATTCTACATATATATCTTGGGTTATCGGTGCATTACGTTGAGCTCACAATGGTGAAATGCAAGCAATCAAAACTGACAATTGGCATCGATTTAATAGCTAGTATTTCTTCGTAGTAGATGTATAGGATAATAAGCTTTGCATGTAGATTTTTTTCAGATAACAAAAAATTGCAGAATAAATTTCATTTTTTATTTCAGACAAATTAGAGCTGTTTACAGCCGTGAAACCTGAAGACTGGTTGTTTCATGACATCAAATATGATTTTCTTAGTGCTGGTCATTACCCTTCCCACAAATATACCGTCGATGGAACGGCGACTATAGTACCAAAGGTAATTATTGTAAATGACAACAGAAAAATTACGTTTTCTTTAGTGAGCTGTAAACAGGATTTCCATTCATTACTTTTGATAGGTAGACAGATGATTTTAGTCATTACCTACGCTGTTTAAATGGATTTGCTAAATTTGACTTAACTTTTGATTTTAGAGCAAGATCGATACCTTCATCGGGGAAACAGATGGACTTAGCTATACGGATGTCGCAAAAATAAGAATGCTCTATAACTTCATTGTTGAGAAAGATGACAAAAATGCGAAGCTACCAGATTGTAAAGCACTTTATCGTCCAGGACCAAAATTTAAGATGATTGAGGTTCTAGATCACCATACATTGCCGGCAAGAAAAAAACCCAAAGAATATATTGAAGCAGCCAAACAAGCTGGTATAGAAATTGTAGAGGGTTCCCAAAATATGCCCAGTGTAGTAGACGATGATAATACGGATAAAAATAAGAATGACGATAATAACATAGATGAAGATAAGGAAAATCTAAACGAAAACAATAATAGCAATGAAAACGCTGCAGGGACATCAAAAGAAGTACTGAAAGAAAGTAGGTCAACTACCAGTACCACCGATCCAATGACTATACCTGATTTAGTCACATCAGACGAATAAAATTAACAGTATACTTTGATTAGTTTATTTATTATAAAAACATTCAATATAATATGTATAGTCTATCACATTAATGGCATGTTTGTATGTCCCGATTAACATAACATGTTTCACAAATAACTTCGCAGCACCATTTGAACTGGCAGTTGCAGTTTTCGGTTTCTCTGATAGTCCTTTGTTCGTATCCCCGCCTGCAGCAGAGCTGATCACAGCTATCAGTGCCAGCAGAACTGGCATTGCACTGACGACCTTCTGTACCCAAGGAGCCAGTCTTCAAGTTAGGGGAACAGAAGTCTGGGGATTCTTCGGAGTATATGATGTCTTTCTTGCCAGGCCTTTTAATACTTGGGCTCTCTGGCATGAAACTGTCACCGTCATTGCTTGCTATTACCTGGTGAAAAATTGTTTTTGTTAAAATAACATTTTTTCATTAGTACAATACCTTATATAGTTTGTTCAGTACGCCAAGATAACCAATTGACGTCGTTAGATATCACAATTACATTATGGGAATGGGATTGATTTTGTTTGCAAATTATAATAGACTAGGCTAATATCGTAAGACTCAAGTAGGTATCCAGTGATTAGTTTCAATTATTTTAAAGTGATAGCGTGTGAATTTATTTTTTAGATTTGTATGTAAGTATGTATGTATCGGCAGGAGGCCTTTGCTCAGCAGTGAGACTGAAGGCTAATAATAATAATATAAGTAGGTACTCTTATGATACTGTTACGGCACAGTCATACACGTATATCTATTCGAACACTTTCGCTTCTACATTTAAGTTTGCTTTACCTGGTCACCAAAAAGTTGTAATTACCTTAGCAGCTCCTTCGAATTTGTCCCTTAACTTATCACCAATCTCCCTAAAGGTTGGCATTCTCCACCAACAAGTCCTCAACGTGCAAGACCCGGACAGTCCGTGGCATTTGCACTCTACTTTCAAATTGTTCTTTATCACCTGGAAAAAATTATATATCTGTTTAAAAATGAACTGTTTCCTTTTACATAGTGATATAATTATCGTTTCCTTGACACTAATCACTCCATGAATAAATAAAAACCGATGATTAACATGATATTATTTGCTGGATTTGAAACAGCCTTAGATATATTTGTAACATTGTGCATGCATCATGATTATGGGAAGGCAGGATCGTAATCTTAATGCGCCATAACCATAACTGAGTCAAAATATGCAAGCTCTTACAATTTACTTCCCCAGCCCCCACTGATACGTAACGTTTCGTTTGTGTACATTTTATCAAAAAGTGCTTTTAGTCAACCTATTTCTCTGCATAGCATGACATAGGTTTCTCTTGAAATATTATTAGTTTACACAGGTTTGCAGTGCAAACTTTGCACCGCTCGTACATGGTATTTATTTATTAATGGTATTTACAGCCATGTTGTTCAACAGCGTCTAGTTGTAAAGCGTGTGTAATGCTCACTAGGTCTTTCCAATTTCCTTCTATTTCGTGATGGGATTCGACCTACGAATAAATAATATCAGACAGGAACAAATTCCACGCAAAAAGTGGCTATACCAAAAAGAAAAAGAAACTTATATGAAACAAACAAACAAATTTTTTATTCACCAAGAACAAATACAAACTCGAATATGAATTGTTTTCAAGGTAGCAAATATACGTAGACGTGCTTTGTGATTGGTTAAAATTCAGAAATAAAGCAGGGCTTGGTTTGCTCGTGTGATGCAATGCAATGTCAGTCAAACGCGCAGAACATGCCTATTAGGACACGGAAGGCCATTTTTATAACGCAGTTAAATTCCTTACTTTTATTTATTCATAGGGTTCGACATTTAAAAGCCGCTGATAAAGTTCTTACTAACCAACCTCCCAGCGTTGTGGTTATGCAATTTGATCAGCGTCTTTATGTCGCTCTTCTTTCTGTACCGACTGTCCATGAATTCCCTGGACTTCTTCAGGCCAAAACGCACGTTGTCACTGCAACCACCCCATTGCCACCGGTCCGTCGGGACGGGGGAAGGGGGGAGAGTGATCGAGGGCTGTCCACGACGGGGTTTCGGTACTTTCGGTGCACCCTGTAAAAACAATTCGTGGTAACTTATTGAGGACACATTTTATTTACAGATTAGGGACCGTCCTAATTCGAAAACCTTCATATACCTATATGATATCGACCTTCACACAGTAATGCCCGAATATACCAATATATACCTTTAAAGTTCTCAACTCAAATATGTCGTCAAACATTTGTGTACTACCAATTCCGATTTAAGCACATAGTGTAAAAAAGATACACCCACAAAATAAACGTTCGTTTTATTTATATGAAACTGTCTACAAAACGGACAGAATTTTTTAATTGCAGAGCATCATTTACCTATCAAAGATAGTGGAATGAAATTATAAAAAAGGCTCTAATCTTCCTTTACTTTAGTTAGTTCTTCGCCTAATGATTAGGAGAAGTAATTTAATTTGATTTTGGAGTAGAAAAAAATCTCTGGAAGACGTTGAGCTGCTATGTGACAAAGCTTTCGACATTGGCTGCTACTGAATCGGCGAGATACACCATTGGCCACATGTGCACTTAACATCAGATGAGATAGGACCAGGAGACCCACTTGCTCGTTTGCCTTCTAGTCGAATAAAAAAAAGATAGGGGTCAATCACGGTCAGTTTTATGTCACAACAAAAAATCACCTTTTCGCAAGAGCATTCCAAGAGCGAGCCAGCCGTACAAGCCCTGGTGATGGCGTACGTGACTCCAGCCGCCGTGATCGCGTTCACGAAGCCCGTCTCTCGTATATCTATTAACAATACAGAAACATGATATGAGTAAGTCTCTTGAGGACTTCTATGAAGACAGAAAACATTAAAATGTTGAAGGAGCTTAATTTTGCTTGTTACACTCACAGGCACCCTTTGCATGGTTGTGCTAAATGCGAGATGTTGGTACTGTGCCTAGCCAATATTTAATATTTGCAGAGGTAAAGTTTGATAACTCTCATGTTATTAACTTATAGCCCAAAAAATAAGTGTATTCTTAATTTGTTAAAGACAATAATATCACATTAGTTACGAGTATACAATAGGGATAGTAAAAATAAACGTCCCAAAGGTTGTATGCATATTTTACTGACGTTTCAAATCATGTGGTATGATGGTGGACGCTCTTATCAAGGTAACTGTTGTGTAACAAAATATCAAACAAATGAATTGTTGGGGATTACCAGCCAAATTGTAAAATATACTACTTCGAACTCATTGTTACGAAGCTAAGTCAGTAACTAAGTAAATACCTAGATTAAAATTATGTCCCTCAGTAACTACTTTAATGATCCCTCTGACTAAAACGCCTTTGGTTTCTTTACGATTAATTTAATCGAAATGCTTTTATATATAATGTCTTCTTAGGAAACTTGTTTTAATCTAATATAGTTTTTGACTGAATAACTCAATGCTTATTGGGATCAAACACTTTAAAAAAAAATGAGTAGGATATAAGCTTGATCCATCACAAAAAGCCGAATCTTGATTATCTCGAAGTTATTTCAAGATGTCGTAACGAACCTAGTCTTGTAACAAAGCCATAAAACACAATAAGCAATTGGGCATTCAACAACAAAGATTCATGAACATTAACAAGTATTTGCGAGAACATTCAGGCGTGTATGCAAACGCATGTTAATCACACTTGGTACCGTGACTACTCATGCACTGTGGCACATTCGTCGCGGGCATCGGTCCTTAGGGCATAGAAATAAAACGTACATAAAACTTCACGAATGATACAAAGTGAAGCTGTTGACCCAAAAATCAATATTCACATGAACGCTGTAATAAACATCGATGAGCTTTACGAATCGAGAGTCCCATCCATAAAACATTTAAGCGGTGAACACTGTTTGTTGGAACTTCCAACCTCAAGCCAAACTCGAGTACTCGTACCTGCTTGTATCACCTTGAATAGAAATAAATAGATCATGACTAGCGTCTTTTACTGGCCAGCCACCTGGCTGCTCCAGGTTCTAGAAACCGAGTACCTTAAAATTCGGAAAACTGAGGTTTATCGAAGGATATTATAAGCACGCAGTAGACATTAAATATCAAATATAAATAATAAATAACTATTAGGTGTTTCCAAATATTTCAACCCGGATCCCATTATTATCCATAATATAATTGTGCATAAAAAAACCGTTCGGTTTCGAATACCTGTAGAAATGTCATTCTATCAAATAATCGCTTAAGATTAGGTTAGGTTAGATAAATGAAAAAAATCAAACAACACTGGCACTTGATCCCTTAAGCCTCTAGGTTGGCAACACATCCGCAATCCCCCTGGTATTGCAGATGCCTATGGGAGTGGTGATCTCTTGCCATCAGGAGACCTACTTGCTCGTTTGCCATCCAGTCGAATAAAAAAAAACAACACATTCGAAACATAGGCACTCGTATTTTGAACATTTCCAATGATATCAATATTTATAATTCCGTTCTAAATTAAAGTACACTTGTCAACAAACGTAGCAAGTTTTGCTAGCAATTCTGATCGTCAGTATGCCACGCAGGTTAACACTGTTAACAGGCTGGCTATAACAATTAATGGCGGGTCAACCGAAGTTGGTTGAATATTCAGATGCCATGAATAATGTGAAAATTGCTGCGCCAGACCTCCACTGAATATGCGACGGCATCAACTGCACTGTTTTTGTTTGGGTCGATGACTTATTGATGGGCAAGATAAGACTTTGTGGCTGATGTGCTGCTTTTTATCCTAATTTGCCAAGAATTTGGAAAAGTCTGAGTCAACGGATTATACCGTGTTATCTAGGTATATGTAGATTTCAATGTTTTGAATTACCAGTTCTATTTTATGCTACTTTTACCAAATACCTATTCTAAGTACAATGTTTACCTGTGAAATCCATACTTACTAATATTATAAATACGAAAATGTGTTTGTATGTTTGTCCGTCTTTCACGTTAACAGAGCGACGGATCGATGCGATTTTTGGCATAGATATAATTTATGGGCTCAAGAGTGACATAAGCTACTTTTTATCCCGGGAAAATGCACAGTTCCCGAGGGAACAGCGCGCGATAACCGAATACAAGGCGGGCGGAGCCGCGGGCAAGAGATAGTATAATAATAATATAATATTTACCTACAGCACGCAATGTAATGTATGGTTTGGTTTCAGGTATTTCGTAATCGGCATTCATTTCGACCAGCCAGGACAATTTGTTTACCTTCTCAAAGACCAAAATTTCCCTTTTCCAATACATTGCGTAGTGTTCTCTCGAATTCTATAACTTGTAAACTAAGTAAAATCAATACTATTTAACACATTACTCAATACCAGATAGTATTTTCTCGATTTGAAAGCATTTTGCAGGTGGTAGCACCTCGTCCAAGGTCCGCCCGGATTGCTACCACCATCTTGCCTGCTAATCCTGCCGTGACCCAGCAGTTCTTGCACTGTTGTGTTTCGGCGTGGAGAGTAAGACAGCCGGTGAAATTACTGGCACTTGAGGTATCCTATCTTAGGCCTCTAGGTTGGCAACGCACCTGCAATCCCCCTGGTGTTGCAGGTGTCTATGGGCGGTGGTGATCTCTTACAATCAGGAGACATACTTGCTCGTTTGCCATCCAGTCGAATAAAAAAAAAATTATGGCCGGCATTGCACCCGTAATTTCGCTCAAATGCTTCATCATGGTCCGCCTGCTCATTTCCCTTTCTCATATTTAAAAACACGCATATGTGAAAGAAGCTGTAAACGAGACGAAACTCGAAGCTAATTCGTGTCTACGAAAGCAATGGAATTGTTTCCAAGTCACCCACCGTGACTGATTCTACGTGTATTATTAAACACTTTTAAACAGGCGGTTAGTCTGCCCTCTTAATTGCCGTAATAATGGGCCGGTGGAACAAACACTCATGCCTAATGTTATGAGCTTGTCATCTGATTTCAATTGTTGCATTCGCGACTCCTTCCGACATGGTTGAGAGAGCAGGGTAATTACTTCGGCATTCAGAGAGGACTATTGAGAATGTTAAGGTTTTAGTGTATAAGCTATACATATAGTATAAGAGAAATTAGTATGATCTATTGATTAAGTCTATGGACCCTTACGCAGAACACCATGAACAAGTTGGAGGCCTTCGAAATGTGGATTTACCGCCGCATTGTAAAGATTTCCTGGCGTGACCTTGAGCTTCTAAAGACCATCAAGCAAAGAAAGTTGTGTTATTTTGGGCATGTGATGAGAAACGCCAAGTACAGGGTTCTCCAGCTTATCATCCAGGGGAAGATTGCCGGAAAGAGAAGCGTGGGCAGGAGAAGATACTCGTGGCTAAAGAATTTACGAGACTGGTTCAACTGCAGTAAGTACCACGTCCTTGTTTAGAGCAGCGGCCTCCAAAATTAGAATCGCCATGATGTTGTCCAACCGCCGATAGAAGAGGAATGGGTAGAAGAAGATTGATCAAATAAAGATGTGAGTCTAATATGTACTACATTTCACTTAGGGGCTGACGTTAACTGACGGTTAGATGTGATGCCGTTTCTGTCTATTCGAACAAAAATAAAGACGGTATCACATTTAACCGTCAGTTAACAATAATCAATGGGTGGTGAAACAGCTCCTTAATATTATAACTGCGAGCTGCATTTTTATTTATTTTAACTGGTTATTCAGGCACATATTTGTCTATTATTATTTACTTGTAAGAGCTAGCTTCGCCTAGCAACTAAAATGGAAATCAGGGAATTCGCAAAATTTTCGTGGGAATTCCCAAAACTTATATCGCAATTTTCATCAACATTGCAAAAAATCCCTGCAAATTTTTATGTTTTGTTTTTGCGGTTGTAATTTAATGTTCTATGACTATCTTAGAAAAGGATATATGAGAGTAAATTGTCTTGAAATTTCAAAATTTCTGCGCAATTTCTGTTAGTAGGGAAATCTCTGGAACTACAGGAACAAATTTAAAATTTAACCACACAATTTCAGATTAATATAAGCTGCTTTTTATTGCGAAATAATACTAAGGTCCAGTCTGATGCAAACTAAAATGGTGGCAACAGCTTGTAGAAAATATTTAAACGATATTCCGATACTGGGTATCTCGTAATTTAAGGACAGAAATTGAGTGTTCTCGTTCACTCTCTGCAGACCGTTTGCCAATAAAACATGGGCATTACCGCACAAAGAGAGGTTTTATAAAGCCGCCATTGTCACCACCATCAATGGGGATTCATTAGGATGCCCCATCGCATGTCTACAAATGTGGATCTTCATATATAATTGTACAGTTCACCTGCATTAATATCTGCCACAGCGGAGCGTACAAAAATATCTGAAACGTCCTACCCGCCCTAGAAATTGAGTCGTAGGTTTAAAATATTTCGGCATGCTTCGTTGTGTCAGATATTGGTGCTGGTGACTGTATCTACAAGTCGTACCAAATTTTAATCGTTTTTATAATAAAAAAAAATGCAACCGAATAGATAACCTCCTCCTTTTTTGAAGTCGATTAAAAATACCAACTTTTGAATGTTTCTTAACGAAACAGAACTAAACAATTTTTAAAATAATACACAAAAGTTAGCCTTTACGTGCTTCGCTCGCTTAACTCATTTGATCTAGCAATTCGAATTGAAATTCCGGGAATTTATTAAATTCCCATGGCTATTTCAGAAAAACACATCTAGGTCTTCATGCAAATTTAAACACCAGTACAAAATTTCATATCAAAATTACCTAATTTCGAGTAATCCAATCTACATTAAAGTATTATTAACACAGAAGTAGTAGTAGGTGGAATTGAGCTTGCAAAGAATCGATATTCCAATCAAACATTGCAAGTTAGGTAAAAGATTATAAAAATAGCAGATCTGTACCTAATCATGTGAAAACTTGAGAAGTCTTTGATAATGACTCCAACAATACTAATCAGTTAAAACTTGGAAACTCAAAATCGATGCAAGTTACCGCCAGGATATTTCAGAAACCTTAATGTACTCGTAAGTGTAATTTTCTAAATAAGTTATCATATATGATGATCGAACGCCTATAAAATGCGATGGTAATCGATAGTGAGGAAAGTGAAAGCGAAGTTTGATTGCGAAAGTTTAACTTATAATACTAAGTGCCTAACTAACCACATAGTGACATGGGAGCGTATCTCATCGAGAGCTATCAGAATGAACCCTGTCCCATCAACGAGATGCGGCCTCGATACAGTCTGTTGCCATTCTAACAATAGACGTCTGTGCGTACTCATTTAATATGTAGCTGATGAACGCGATAATACAGCCTTAGTTTACATTAAACATTAAGTCATCTTGAATGTAATACTGGCCCTTATATGGCTTGATCTCCTTTTACCAGCGTGCGTTGATTTCATGCCGTTTTAACCGCTTAGAGTTATTGAACATGATTTTATGACTAGGATTTACTTAAGCTTGATAGCAGAGCATTAATTAAGTACAGATTAGATAACTCATGGCATCCAGAGAGTTGACGCGATGGGGATCGGACGCGACTATCGATTGCCATGCTAATTGGGCCCGGCCGAGACGACGCCGTATCGTCGCCGTCGCCGCATTCCGCGGTCCGCGACCGCCGTCCCGCCACCCGTCCGAAGATACAGCAAAATTTATTGCACCAACAATTTATATAATTGACGTGCGACAAAAAAGCGAGAGTACACACCCATCCAACGCAGAATCCAGCCGGTAATTACACGCCATCACCGGCCCTTGTCTCCCAGATTGTCATAGGCATTTTTATCGGGCAGCAATTAAATTTCGCCGGTCGACGCCAAGGATGCGTCCTCCAGAGGAATTATGAGAGGAATGTCAATTTCGAGATTTTTCGCTAGTCGCTTAGTCGTCGGGGTAAAAAAGTGGCGTAGCGGGGGAGGCGCGCGGGGATGCGGCGAGTCGTTCCCATGGACGGATGCCGAGGACGCCGCGCTTTTTCTGGGCAGGAGCTTCGCTGTCGATAGGCCGCGCGGCCGCGACACTCGCCAGTCATTATAAATCCGCGGCGGTGCGCTCTGAGCCGAGCATTCCGCGCGCTCCGCCCGCGTTATGCGCTGTAATTATCACAAAACGCAGCCCCGACTCGCAAATATGTCGTTGGGAACGAGGGACATGACATTCTCATCACCGAGCGCTGTCTTTTTGCGAGGTTGCCCTCAGTCCCACGGCGACCTGCGCGTTATTCGGGGGTGCGCGACGTCCTGCTTTTTGCGCGGCCGCCACGAGCGCCCGCGGAATGCCGGTATTCGTGTCCACTGAATTATTCAGCGAAATTGTCGATCCATCAATAAAACCGATGGAATTAAATTGATTCACACTTGAAAGTTGTATGGCTTCTATAACGCGTCGATCGCGTTCGTTTTTGCAGCGTCAAAATACTTGGAAGTCGTTCCGCCATTCAGAGCCAGTCAATCATGTAGCACGTGCGCCCGCGCCGACAGCTCATGAAAATGCTACTTGCTCTTATCTCGGATTGGATAATTGGCGAGTTACTTTGTTCAAGTTCTAGCTGAACCGTTCCATAACTCGTTCTTGAAATAAAGTGGTTATGACTCCACGCGGGACGTGCTCGATACTTCTTGCGTGTACTTGGTAACTTTTTGTAATATTGCCTATAGATCATTAGACGTTGTCATTTATGTCACTACGATATGACACTGACGTCTCTTTCTTGTTTAAAACCGGTTGCACTTAACTGGGTCAACTTAGTTACCATATAAACTAGCAGTTTACAGTCAATCAAATAATTCAGTTTTGTAACTAATTTGTTGACGAAGATGAAGAACATTTTATTTAATATTTATTCAAAGATTTAGGTGTGTATTCAACCTTAGCACTTGTACTATTTTAAAGTGACAATAGTCTTTAAGCTATGGTCTGTCATATCTTGACGTCACTTCCAAGTCAAATTTGGTAAACAATACCTAGTCATGGAACTGTGTTTCGATTCAGATTAAAAAATATATTAATAAAAATACCAAAGACAAATGATAAAATAAAAGTAAGTCGACAACAAGAGCTGCTGCGGCCATTAATTTATGCTAGCACCCTTAATAACTTCAATAGAAAAGATATTATACTGTGCGGCAAAAATCTTTCCCTCAAATGTAGGGCCTAGGACATGTAATTTTGTATGTAGAGTGGGTCAAATTTTGTGCCACTGAGTTTAAGACGTAATTAAATTAGGTATCTTACATACAGGCTGTCCCAAAGTATTAAATTTTAGCTCAGTCGGTTTGTAGATACATAGCTTAGAAAACTACCTTAACCCTAATCGATATGTTCTATTCATCTATGTCCAAAGAGTACACGTTTTACAATAAAGGTAAGATTCCAAGACGGGCTGCAGACCGCAGCCGCAGGCGGCACTGCCGCTAGCAGCTATGGCTACCGCAGTGCAGTCTGTCGCTTCTATTTCAATCCAAGTACGACGTCATTTCGCGGCTGCACAACCTGCCATCTCAGTCACTCCTGTACCTTCACGCGAGACAGAATGTGTAACACTGCGGTTCACGACACCACTGCTGCCTGCAGGATTCATACAAACCAGTGGTGTCGCTAGCAGTCTGCGGTTTGTAGCTGCGGTCTGCAGCCCGTCTTCGAATTGTACTTTAAATGTGTTCTTTGTTTTAGACGTAAACGAGATGTTGGACGCAGTATTAATTTGCCACTCTTTCACGTGCGCTGCAGTCATATACATGGTGCTTTTGGGCCGAAAAGAGAATCCTGAAGGTGGCCAGAAGAGCTCAAAAAGAATCAATGTTCGAGAATTGAAACAGCCTAAAGAAACTGCGAGTAGATAACCTGTGATTTATGACATTGGGTAAGGCCCGTTCCTAGTTCTAAATTTTATAACCCCCGACGCAAAAAGAGAGGTGTTATAAGTTTGACCGCCTTGTGTGTGTGTGTCTGTCCGTGGCACCGTAGCTCTAAAACGATTCATTTTCTTTTTTCTTAATTTTGTAATTTGTTTTTAGTTGAGACTGGAAGAGTTTTGGCAGACAGTATAATTTTTAACCTATAAATTTAATAAAAAAACCTAATATAGATAACTTGACATACTAACAGAAATTAATTTTGTTATTTTTCAGGTTTTCATACTCAGAAATAAACTCTAAGGTGGAAATATACATAGAGCAAGAAAACCCGGAAAATCAAGTAAATGTAGTGATGCTGGATGGAATGTAATTAAGTAAATATTTTGTGAATTGTTTAATACTGAAGAAAATAAAACTTTCCATACTGAAAAGTATTCCTACAATAATAATTACAATAATAACCAGCCTACTCTACCAGTCCACTCCAATTCAGTCTACTCGTGACCACGGCCGCTGTATGTGATCGAAACGTCGAGGTTAATTTTACTCGTATTTGTTAGCGTGATAAGTCCCGTTTGTGGTATTTTGAGTATGAGTGAAAATCACAAAAGTTTAAGTTGAGAATAAAAAGACGATAACGTAAAATTGTCATCAAAGAAAAAAAGATATATTTATGTATAGGTACTTAAACTCCTATAATCCTTTCCTGTTAGTTTCATTTTCGATTAATTCGAGTAAATACAGTGTCGTACAGACGAAGCTAGGACTACACGCACGGTAGTGGAGAAGCGAATCAAAAATATTGTCAAACAAAAAACATTCCAAACGACATTTCCTCGGGCAAAATACAGCAAACTTACAAATTCCTACACCACGTAATAGCAAAACTTTCACGAGTCAGCTCACTTATAACCATAAAGCCGTTAGCAGCTATTCAGAGTAATTTAACATTATATTCCCGCGTTTACATTTATCACGGTATTAACAACATAAATTATACAGATATAAACATTGAGGGCCGGTACGTCAAATGGCCGCGATAACGCTACCTGTTCAGATCATCTACTCGGAGGCTCGAAGCCCATATGTGAAATTGCGAAGGATTTTGCAATTTTAATTTTATTTATAACGATGTGGTGTAAGGCATGGGAGGAGCGATTATAATTTTTGACGCATCTGCTGACACGTACCTGTCGTAAGTTCTCCAGTCTTTTGCAACTCTGTCGTAGTTTTGCAAAATAATCAATGACTCTTTATTGAACACCATAATATAGTAAACTAGCTTTTGCCCGCGGCTCCGCCCGCGTGGTATTCGGTTATCGCGCGCTGTTCCTTCTGGAACTGTGCATTTTTCCGGGATAAAAAGTAGCCTATGTCACTCTCGGGCACATAAGCTATCTCTATGCCAACAATCACGTTGATTCGTAGCTCCGTTACGGCGTGAAAGACGGACAAACATACGAACACACTTTTGCATTTATAATATTAAAGTATGGATTGTACAGAAAACAAGATACGATTAAGCAGCAGACGAAATTTTATATCCATGTGATGCAGCGAAATGGCCAAAACAGAAATTTATCTCAGGGATATACGACTTTATGAGTAAATCAGGTAGGATAATAAAATGGCTAATCTATTTTGTCATTTGTCTAGAAAATATCAGACATTTGATCAAATCCCGAATATACCTAGTTAGTGAAATGTCGAAATCAGTTGATTGATGAGGAATTCGTTTTTTTTATTTCAGCAGATTTATTTAGTGAATACGAGACGAACTCGCAAAGTCAACTTATTTTATCATTTCACACGTTCAGTGAATGATAAAATTAAAAAGCTCTCTGCTGACCCGTCCATCCATCCATCCCAGCCTATATACGTCTCACTGCTGGGCACCTAGGCCTCCTCTCAGAACAATAGGCCTTGGACCATAGTTCCCACGCTGGCCCAGTGCGGATTGGGAACTTCACACGCACCATTGAATTGCTTCGCAGATTTGTGCAGGTTTCCTCACGATGTTCTCCTTCACTGCAGAGCTTATGGTAGATTTCAAATGTAACTTCGCACATGAATTTCGAAAAACTCAGAGGTGCGAGCTAGGGTTTGAACCCATGACCCTCTGCTTGAGAGGCGATAGGTCAAACCACTAGGCCGCCACGGCTTACTGGCTGACACATGTCGGGGACATTTCTTTACTGCTTTTGCTTAAAAACGATTTTAAACGAATCGCGGTTCTCTCAACACTTGTCCAACATCGCATATCGACCGGACGTTCCCGCTAGAAACTGATAAACTGAAACTCGCTCCGCGATACAGATCGGAGTCGCATTCGCTCGTCCGAGTCTTTAAATTAACCGTTCACGCGCTCCCGTTCAGGAATTTTAGATTTGAGATGGATGTAAGCGGCGGCGTTGTCACCCGCACAGGGTTGCCTTTATGTTAGTAGCTTTGCTATTTATTTCAGCATCATCATCATGTCAGCCGAAAGACGTCCACTGCCGGACATAGGCCTCCCCCAAGGCTCTCCACTCAGACCGGTCTTGTGCTTTGCGCATCCACCGCGATCCCGACAGAATTGCGAAACTGAAGTAGCAGTGGGCGGGGCACATTTCTCGAAGGACTGATGGCCGATGGGGTCAGAAGGTTCTCGAATGGTGTCCGCGAACCGGGAGACGAGCTGTCGGTAGGCCTCCAACAAGATGGAGCGATGACTTCAGCATCAAATATTAGGATTTTTTTTAAAAGTGTACCTACTTTTTCAACACTTTCACTCTCTAATCTGTGATGTTGACAGCTGTCACCCAAACCATGCTAAAATGAAAGCACTGTATCAGATATGTACTAATACTTTTTGTGTAGCAGTCTTTTCCCTTACATTGGCTATGCATGTTTTTGAGCGCGATTTGGTGTTTCAGATCAATTAGTGAGTGGCCAGCGCCGATGAGGTAGACCGAGAAGGAGTTGGCGGGACGGGAATATTTGATTTTGGGCAGATAAACTCAAAGCCTTGCCTGACATAACGTCAGAACGGGAATTGTGGAGATCTGAGGCCTTATTGCCTAACGTTTCTGACAGTCGCGATCGCAATGAAATGACAGTTTTTGTATGCGAAATATAATGTCATTTGATTGCGATCGCGAGTGTCAGAAACATTAGGCAATACGGCCTCTGCTTTTGTTCGGCAGTGGCACACTATATAGGCAATTCAATTTAAAATTTAGAAATAAAATGTAAGAACAAAGATGATTAAAAACAAATGAAACACTTATGACTGGCGTTACATAAGCAATTTGTTCCGTGAGATTGTAATATTTGTAATCCATGCATAGTTGTTACCGCGTCAAGTGTTTATCAAAGAATAGGTAAGCTTTATCCCGCGGCTCCGTTTCTATGAAAGAATAAAAAATTGGCTACCTTACTCCTCCGTGGATACTTTGGAAAATTCTTTTTTAGAGCACCTCCGTGCTTTTCAAGAAATATGTTTTTTTATGGTATGGGGGAAAACGAGCAGACGGATCGCCTGATGGTAAGCGATTACCGTCCCGATTATGTCTGCGTTAGTCTTGATTATCGTTCAGTCTGCCTTTTATATCAGTATTAGACGAAAGTGTGAGTCGCGGTCACTCTTTCTAGCGATTGAGAGATACTCGGCAATAAAAACCGGTATTGAAGGCGTTATTACATCCAAACAAATAAAGTCGCTACAAAAAGGATCAACAAATGCCCATAAAGATTAATGAACTCAATTTACCAACACATTTCTCACAATACAAATTTTCGCACGGACCGAAAAAGGCACGACCATAAAATGATTGCGTAATGTGCACTTTCATTACGTAATTTAATTTCGACATAAACACGGCTTACCATAACCCCAAGGCCCCCTACAACATACTTATTATGATTTAATCTCAATCTTGAAAACGCAATTTAACAGCAGGCCTCGCAATACTGAATTCCTACACGTAACGTATTCATCCCCATTTCTTATGAGCTTGAGTGAAACATGCGATGCTAGCGGGCCCGGTGTCGTGTATCGTGCGAACCCGGTGTCATAAACATGTATGTCATATTCGCTCGGTTACCTACGTGCGCGGCCCGCGACCCGCTCGTAAAGCCATCGCTACCCTCCACGGAAACCTAAGATTACTCTCAACCGTTCTATTTAGAAACCTACCACACGATAGATTCCCATCAGCATAAGCGCATCTAAATTACCCCACTTCGTATTAGCGACGCGGACAGCGCAATAAAACAAAAGATGGCATGTTTAAGCGCAGATCAGCTTATCCGAGGACAATACATCGAGTTGTCAACGCGACCGCTGCGGAATGCTTGAACAAACGCGGGCATTTTATCTCATCTGATTAATTCAATTATTTAGCGCAATAAATAGGGTCCCGGGGCAAGGGGGGATGACGGCGCGGCTGTCGGGGTGACGGCGGACGGTGCATGCGTGCAATTGCGTCAGTGTCAGCGTGTCAGCGCGCGGCCATTGTGGCCTCTAGCCGATATATGAGCGTCGCGCGGTCGCTGCGCCCGCGCACCTGATTTATCGACGGCCCGCGCGGGCGCTCGGGACGCGCTGTCGCCGCCGAATAAAGCGCATTCTCACGCTACCGAACGCACGCGAACGCTCCTCTCGTACCCGTATTTAAATGGAACGCTCGTTTCTCATTCCTTTCCCCCAGATATTTTACGTCGGGTAATACGATACGACACTGTCCGGCTCTTTCTGCTGTTTTCGCGTTCGTTTTTTCCTTCGGTCCGCTATTGTTCACTTGTCAATTTCTTTAGCTAATGCGAGTAAACGTCTCATTATGCGGTGCGGTGCGGTGCGGTGCGGCCGCGACGCGCATTGCGTGTTGTGACAGCAACCACCCACCGGAAGGGGCCAAGCGTCATTCAGCCAAGCACAAAACGCGAATGCTTTATTCAATGGACGTCTGATGGCTAATTTGAATGGATCGTACACATTTAATGGGAATAATTAGCTGTCTCGGCGAGTGAACGGAACAACGGAATATCTCTGTCGGAGAGAGCATTACGTCGACTTTTGATCTTCTAGTTAACACCTAATTAACGCGTGAACATTCGGCGGCATAGACGGCCGCGGTTGCGTCACTCGCGCGGCATTACGCGGCGAATATGCCGCGACACGCCGCGCCAGACCGTCAGACTGCTCGTATAATAAGGACGGCGGATATTTCGCAATCAGTCAGTATGTTAGCCGTCGTACCGTACCGTAAACGAATTTCTCACGGTGACGAGCGGACATCGACGCACCTAAATACCACGCCGATGGACGACTTCCCTTATTTTCCCTCATTAAAATTGAGCGAAAGAACATTTTTCAAGTTATTTCGTACGCATTATAATTCCTTAAAAGTCGCTCTGAAAAAAGTAAGTTACGGCAGCGTTCTCGCCACCTATTTCAACGGAGTGGGACATTTCCTTTAATTTGGCAACGAGTGACGAGTGCGGATTGCTGAGGTCTCGCGCGCCTGTCACCCTGACGGACGGACGGCCTGTCCGCTAAAAGACAAAAACACACTAAAAATTGACCAAGCGCGTGTCGGTCCACGCGCAGTGTATTCCGTCCAAAATGCGGCATATATTTAAGTTTTTTCGACCAATATTTATAAAGGGAATACATAGTTGTAATAATTTCAGTTTGCTTGTATTTTCCCATTGATTGTATTTTCTCATGCATCCTTAAAACAAATATTTAACTGCAAGGGGGAGAGAGTGAAGGACATTACAAAATCCTGTTAACTACAATTTTTTGCTAATTATGAGCATAATATTTTGCAAAAGAATCCCTGAATCGAACGATGGTATTCGCATTGGAAGACACCTCACACCATGAAATAGACGAGGGAAAAAAAAATCGTCCCCACTTTTCTGTGGGGAGTATTAACTATACCTAATAGCTATATAGTTATTGTAAGTAACATTTTTGTTGGCTTTCTAACTGTTCAAAGAATCTGCGCAGACATGGCGCAACTATAAGACTTCTGTTGTCGCCATTTTGACTACGGAACCCGAAAAAGTCACTCAATTCTGAGTGAATCGTGCTCGCTCATCTCTTCGGTCTATATAGAGATAGAGCTAGAAACCATATTGTCTAACTTATTTTCCTAAAACGGTATAGGATTATGGAGGAAAGAGGTGCTGAATGGGTTCACCAGCGCCCGTGCCTTAGACAAGCAGCCTCAGAACTATGAATGGACAGCTACTTAATATTTCTACTGATAGTATTTAGTTGCGACTTAAATCAACAATTTCGTGCTTGAGATGTCGATTACTGCTCGCGATCCTGATGTTTGACTTTCAAATAACTCAGAAGACTATTGTTTATTCGACCATGATTCGACGAGTCGACATTCGCTATATCGAGCACTTATAAATATGTAGACGCTCTTTATTTGGAGACTCGCGATCGTTTGTCAGAGTTTGAAGGCTCCAAACGTATCCTCAGCCCGGGATCGCAGCCACTCTGATTCTTTACGATAATTACGATAAAGTGGTGTACTTACCCGCCGTAATATAATCGATATCGAGAAAAATGACTATCATTATACGGATGGAGTGGACCAATATGGGACATCGACCATAAGGGTGAGGAGATTAGATATAAGAAATGCGGCCGGATATTACACTATAATTAAGAACATTTACGTGTCGGGGGCGCCAAATTTATCGCTGAGTTTTTTGTTGATATGAAGCCATCAGGTATTTATGTGGGGGTCGAAGGTGCACGTGTGAGGTCCGACGGGTCCAGTAGTCAGCAGGTTATCGCGTGGTAATCTTTATGGCGGAGGCTCCTCGCTGCGACCTGTCCACACTTAATGGCTCGCGAGCCGGAGCCCTGCCAGCGTTTGGGAGCCCGTGTTTGTGGCTTTGTTTATAGCTTAATTAGGCTGTTTTGTATAAATGGAAATTGGACCCGGCGTCGGCTCTAGGAGATAAGGTGTCGAGGTATTTACGATTTGATACCGCTTCGATTCTTAACTTTTTTACAATTCTCGTTTTGTTTTGATTGAGTTTTATTGAATTTAATGTTAAGACGCGCTTTATAACTGGAGTCACGATAATTTGGAGATATTTTATTGCTTATTTTTGTGCATTCGTTTCCAATTAAGCTTTGAGGATCATACTGTTTTTATTAGCGCGTAGGTAGGTATTTAATCGTACGTGATCACTCCTTTTGAGGTATCTTCGTGCCTTTAAATGAGGTAGTAAAGATTAAATTGTTTCGCTGTATTGTAACGGAGAAATTTATAAGATAACGATATTTAAATAAGACTGAAATCCTTTTTCATTGATAAAAATTTGACACCGAAAAAACGACGACCTCCGGAATGCTCGGACTTACTAATGAAAGGGACCAATTAAAGGTGATTATTTTTTCTCGCGTCTACAGGGCGATGCGGACTGCTTATGATTTTATGTACAAAATAAAAAGGCAAAATTTTACGATCGGGACGATTTATGTTGACACTTACTTGACATCTCTTTAAACTCTTTGGTATGTCCAGTTTGGATGTTTTTATAGCAATAAAATACGACATAACTTTTTTTTATTTGTTCCTCTCTTGTTGATTTTTGATATAAATTATGAATGAGTATCAAAGCCTGTGTAAAGAGGGTTTTAAATTAAAATAGTATTTTCGGTGAATTAACGAAACTACAGGTATTTCCGCAATGATTGAAATAACAAGGTCACAATTTTTTGTAAGAAAAAAACATTAAACCTTAAATGGTCGGAAACAGATTCGAAAATTTTTAATCGTAGTTAACCATACAAAAGGACTGGCTGGAAATATTTCATACTAGTATTATTGTTAAAAAAATTCATACTTTTTTAAAGTAACCTTAAAGTGTAAATATAATAAACATGTTTAAAGCCATTCAATAAATATACATTGGGCATGTATTGTTTTTCTAACTAGCCACACTCATTTTTTTTATTTGCCACAAGAAAAAAAATACTAAAATAGCAACATCCTGTAGAATTTTTTACTTGTCACCACTTGATAAAAACCAGGGACTAATTCAGTTCTGTAGGTTGGTGCCACCCAACGCTGTCGCATCAATTTATGGCCTTTTAATCTAATTTGTTGACGGTACCCCTCCCGCTACCAGCCCACGCGTAAGGGTACGCTTTTATTAAACCGGAACGGAGTAGGTAGAGCAAAGCAGAGCTGACCAACCAAGTCAGTTAAAATCAAAAAATCGTAACAATCACTATATCTAGCTGGAACTATATTCATAAAGAGGTAGCTTTGTATGTATATACAGTACGGATGGTCCAAAAGGAACAGCACCGCTCGCAAGACCGGCAATTTTTGCTGATTTGGGACCATTTCGTGACAATAATTTCGCACTTTTCAATATCTTTTTTTTTGTTATGCTATGCTGCTTTGTCACGAATAAATGATTTCTTTCTTTCTTTCTTTCTTTCTTTCTTTCTTTCTTTCTTATATACTGTACTGTGTAAAGGATATTTTGTCATAGTACTAATACAGAGCCGAAAAAAATCATTTGCAATGGAAAACTAATTCCTGATTAAGTAGGTTACTTTTGATCCTGGAATAGTCCAAAGTTTTTATGGATCGCAGACAAAGTAGCGGGCAATAGCTAGTATCTATATTATAAATGTGTAACTCGGTCTCCTTGTGAGTCTGTCTCTTTTGTGCCAGGGGTTAAAAAAAGTAGTTAACGAAAAGTATTTTTAAGTACACGTTAGCTTTAAAATGTACAAGAAAGAAAACGCTTTCAAAACTATTATTAAACATTTAAAATAATCTAAGTATCAATATTAATATTTCATTCGTAATCTTATCTACCGTCATTCTATAAATCTGATCGAAATTGATAACAGTTACACACTGAGGCAAATTAAGAGAAACAAAAGCCAAATTAAGCTATCAGAGTTCGCGATAAAATATCTAATTAATGTGTTTTACATTAGCAGAATGGCTGTCGATCCCAACAAAGTCATAAAAACATGCTGACATTTAATATAATCTGCGCGTGAGTCGTTTACGCTTAGGGTCACTTAGGCTTACGTTGATACTCGAGTTTCTTTAAAATGCCTCAGTTTCACTAGTCCATGAGACGATTTAAGATTATAATTATTGCTTTTATTGCCTGCAACACCGTCTGCGTAAAATTCGGTTATCAGCATCACCGGGAACAATGGAGTTTTCCAAGATAAAAACTAGCCTATGTCCTTTCTCGGAACTGAAACTATCTGTATACCGAATTTCAACTAATTCGGTTCAGCGGTTTTAACATGATGAAGAAAAAACAAACAAAATATATAAGTACTAATATATAAGTCTCTAAATATAAATATATAAGTCTCTAAACTGAAATAATAAAGATTATTAACTAAGTAATTATAAAATTCTGTAATGTTATTCTGATTTATAATTAACACTTTTTTTTTATAAACTATCCCAGTTGTAGGTAAATTATAACTGCGAAAGTTTATAAGTACCAGATATTAAATTTTGCTCGAAACTCTTCAACCTACATCAAAAATCAGTGTCCATTTACGTACAGTTTAGACGCATCCATTTTTGGACCATTTTGACCAGATTGGCATTAAATATATTTTCTAAAGTAATCTTATAAAATTTTGCATTTTGAGGATGGTAGGAGAATTAATTTACCAAAAAATATTTATTTATTTCTTATAGCAGAATTATCAAGGTTATCTGAGCCGGGCTAGAATGACAATGTCAATTTTGACAGTCTCAAAAATGATACCATTTAAGTTTCGTATAAAATGCATGAACAGCTTTCGCTGGTCAAGGTCTAGTTGAGACTGTGTGACATATCCATTGCTTTATCTTTATATAACAAGGTCTATGGTTGAAGTTAATTGATATGGACCTCCGCAAAGCAACTGTTGTATTCCATGTCTAGTGTATTCCACTAGAAACAATGAATACATGTCGTCTCTAGGATAATCTCGCGAATGAGTTCACAACTAGTTTACAGCCAACAAAACAATGGCAGACAAAACAACGACGGGCAGAACAGATCCGATGATTAGTATAATTAAAAATGAGCTGTGAAATTTCTTTGAATCTATTGCAGTAATCTAGGGACGATGTTAATGAAAATTAATACTAAATAGCGCTTGACAAAGCATCATAAATCAAATCACTCGATCAAAATCCTGGGGTATCTAATACTTTACACTATCTACTCTGAATAGCTAATGTAACGGAACTGTCTAAAAAGTCTGTCTGTTTATTTTGTGTAACAAATAGATCTTCATGTCAGCTGGTATTTAATTTAAAACCCATTTTCAATATTTTTGAAGTTCACAACCAAATAAACATAGTGTCAATAAAAAATGCTCCACAAAAGGTGTGGATACGATCCCACATAAGTTTATTGCGGGTTCTAAAAGCTCGGTGGTGGGGTTTATAAATATTTTGTGTGCGAGGAAATTTTGACAAATACCACTTAATTTACGCTAATGAATCCAAATGAATGCACATTCGACGACTAATGGTCGGGGTGCTAGTGAGGGGACAGTGTTTTAGGTATCGATATAATGCTTTATTGCGGTGTAGGCTTTTTTTCCGCAAACGTAAAGATACAGTTCGTTTTACACTACTGACTTTGGAATGAACGCTTCCTATTTCATGTAAATAAAAGTAAATTGAATTGGTTGCCCATGAGTTGACACTGATGAGAAAAAGACGTTCTCAATTTACACCTGCGTCTCCTCTGAGTTCAAATACAAAAAATAAAAGCAATATTCGTTACAAACAAATAACCTGACATAAACATATTTTATTTACTTATTAATATGTTGTTTGTATTAATTAATGTTTTCTTTGTTACTAAAACATCTTGAAAATTTATTGGCGAAAAGTTTATGAATTTTAGTACCAACGCTGTCTAAATAAATACAAATGCAACAATTTATCGATAAACAGTCGATAAACTGAGGCACTTCATTCAACGGGTGCACTTAGATAAACGAGCAGTCGCATAAAAACCAACTCTTTTAGGCTAATCGAATTAGGCTCCGATATCCATCGCTGCGTTTAACACGATTTGCATTATTTGCCCCTCACTAACAGAACAAAAAGTGTTGTCCGTCCGTCTAAGATTATGTTGATATCTATTCAATTTAATAATATATTGTCATTAGCAATATTTTTATGTTTGAACTTATAATTAAAATACGTTTTGCAAATATAATATCTTGTCTTTTTTAACGCAATTATGTCACATCAAATAAATATTTTAGTGGTTAATTTTCGATTGTAATTTTTCAAATTAAAAGATATGAATATTTATAGGACCCACAGTGGTACTTTATCACATAATATTTACGTAGGTGTACGAGTAGACATGTAATGTATTTTTACATAATGGTGACGTATTTTAACTTTATAATGCTCTTTAAGTAAGTTGTTAAGTTTCGTTTGTCTTTACTGTTACTCCGCCGTTTGTCTTTGTCAGGCACAAATAAGAAATCATTTTATCTAACGGACTTGACTCTCCGTAACTTTTTGTTAATAGTCTAACACTAAAAGCATGTTAAAATGAACATGCATATCATTAATTAGGTACACTCCAAATCCAATCACAACTAAAATCGATTCACAAAAATATTTTGTCAAAATCAGTTCAGAATTTAAAAAAAGAACAAATTTATACAAAACGGTTGGCCGCAGGCGTCGTCGCTGCGCAATCGCAGCTCGATTAATAAACAGCAGGTAGCAAACCTTTGGTCGCGTTTACAATATCTTAAATGTTGATGAACTCATCGCCGTCATTCCTTTAAATCTATTGATTGTTAAGCTTTTGTGTTGATTGGTCGTAAATAGAATTTTCGATTCAATAAAATGTCATCTGAATCACCGGATTAATATACTGCGTCATAAATTCGAATTCGCATCGCAGTGGTCTTGTGCGGAATGATGTGTATCTGTGCTTTGTGGTCAGTGGTTTATTGATTTGTTAATAAAGATTATTGGTTATCTTGTGGTTTGAGCGCTAATCGTCTATACGCAAAGTGTATTGAGGATTTTTATTGAATAGGCTTTGGTTGAATTCAAAGCCTTGCTCAGCCTAAGCTTTAGTATCAACCAATTCAACCGTTTATTATTATGAAATAACACAAGATCATTGCCATCATAAAAATCATGACATCAACTATGAATGATGGCTGTGGCAGTGAACGTACCTCGCACATAATAAGTATCTTCTTAATTCTTAGTCTCCAACACCAGGGGTATTGCAGGTGCATTGTCAACCTAGAGGCCTAAGATGGGATACCTCAAGTGCCAGTAATTTCACCGGCTGTCTTACTCTCCACGCTGAAACACAACAGTGCAAGCACTGCTGCTTCACGGCAGCATTCGGCAGCATTCATTAGCAATCCGGGCGAACCTTGCACAAGGTCTTACCACCTGCAAAATGCCTTATACCTGCCTGGAATGCCGAGAACCTGGTTTCGATTCCCGGCGCTGGTCTTATTTTTCATCTATATTTTAGTTTGTATTTTTAATTTTTGTACTTATAGTTACCTCGCATCAGTATCTTCCGCATGCTCCTTCTCTGCGTGGTGCAGTTCCACCGGCGGTGGCGGAACTGGTGCGCGCACTCCGTGGCGCCGAGCGTCACGCCGCGCATGATCTCCTTCAACAGCCCCGTCTCGTTGCGGCAGATGTGCGCGAGGCGGCCGCGCGCGCGCCGGTTCCGCTTGCAGACCATGCGCGGGTCCAGGATTACGGCGCTGCCTGACGCCCTGGACAAAAATAAACATATCAGAGGCCATTATTGTCCTGTTTTAAAAAAAAAACCTCGTTGTGTTTCTTGCCGAATTCTTCTCAACAGAGGTTTTTTCCGAACCGGTGGTAAATTTTTTGACGTTCATAAGTGCTTGTCATAGCCTAAATTGAATAAAAAGATTTTGACTTTTGACTTTTGAAGGTAGAAAGAGATGGCGAAAGCGATCGCGAACTTTAGCACGTTAGATATAGATATTACAAGTTTTGACCTAATGATTAATCAATCATAATAAAATGTCTTGTTTTATCGGACCGTTTTTAGACCTGGTACACGTATAGATTTCGATTAGCTATAAGCTGGTATCAAAAACATTTTTTTTATTTCAAAAATCTTATGTAACATAAATCCATACTAATATTATAAATGCGAAAGTGTGTGTGTTTTTGTGAATATTTGTCCGTCTTTCACGTCGAAACGGAGTGACGCGATTTTTGGCATAGATATAGTTTATGGGCCAGAGAGTGACATAGGATACTTTTTATCCCGGGAAAATGCACAGTTCCCGAGAGGACAGCGCGCGATAACCGAATTCCACGCGGGCAAAGCCACGGGCAAAAGCTAGTGCAAACATAAGACTTGTATAGTTTTGCAGGTCAAATTTCTGCCTCTACCGTACTACCTAAGCGAGATCAAAAACCGCTATGAACCCATTTCATATTACGATGTTCCACAACAGATTTTTAATTACAAAACTTGCACAAATGCCTCGTAAACCCGGAATCACCTACAACTATGCATTAGGCAAAGCTAACCATGCAACTGATTTCAAGCACGCACAACATTGCGGCGTACGGCCAGTTACTTGTAACTAGTTAGTTTGATAGGCCAGCGATGTAATGCTAGTTGCACGAAATTACTTGCATGATGTAAACTGGGCCTAAGTAGGGTTGCCACGCGTCCGGATACAGCCGGACATAGCTAGGCTTTTTCAATGCTTGTCCGGCCAAATTAAACGGTGTCCGGCCTGTCCGGTTTCTGTTAGGTTTTTTACAACTGACCAGTGACTATACATAAGTTCATAAAAATAAAAATGATAATAACCGTAAACATTACAATACATACAAAGTTTCTGTCATATAGGTATACTAAGACACATAATAAATATTGTAAATCATAAATAATATATTAATTGCTGAAAAAAATATATACCTCGTTGAGTTTCTTGCCGGATTCTTCCCAACAGAGGTTTTTCCGAACCGGTTGTAGATTTTTTTGATATTCATGAGTGCTTGTTATAGCCTCAGTTGAATAAAGATATTTTGACTTTGACTTTGATTTTGAATCCCTATTTCATGTTCATCATTATCATCATCATCATCTCAGCCGTAGGACGTCCACTGTTGGACATAGGCCTCCCCCATAGACCTCCAGTTGCTTCGGTTGGCAGCGGCCTGAATCCACCGTGAACCCGCGGCTATTTCATGTTATAAAAGCAAAATTAACTCAGTCTGTTTGTCGGTCTGCCTGCCTGTTCCTTCTTCACACTTCTTTACGCTTAAACTACTGAACGCTTAAAGTACATAGGCTACCATTTATACAGAATTTTTTTTTTTTTTCTTGACGCGTTCGAATCCCTAATGATAGGGTGTCCGGCCTTTTTGCCCAAAAGTCCGGCCAAACTGGCTGGTCTGTCCGGCTATTACGTTTGAGGACTGGCAACCCTAGGCCTAAGTGTCGATTTACGCCATCGCCGCGGACTGACGCGCGCCAGACCCGCCGACTGATCCGCTGTTTACTCGATCGAGTTCATTGTCAGAGCTCGCTACTTCGAATAATTTAGGCATGTCAGTTATTTTACTGAAAAGTGGGTCTATAGTGATTGATTGGTTTAGGTTACGCATCAAAATGCATAAAATTTTAAAAATTATTGTTGCAAACTCTTTCTTATATGTTATTTTTTAATTGAAAAAGTAGTTGGTGAAACAGATGTGTCAGGAAATTGGCCTTATCAGTGCTCTCCATTTAGCTATCCTTTAATATTTGCTTATTCCGCAACAATAATGAACGAAATACATAATGGTTCATTCGATACAACTTTCCCAGAAATTGTCATCGTTACAGGATTGTTATAAAATAAACCTATCCTAAACTAATCTGTACATAGATAACAAGTTCATGAAATTTTGTATGTTTATTATTTTAATCGAAAATCCGAAAGTTAAATATGTTTATTTCAAATGATCTTTAGGTATTTCGTCCATCATTCTTAATAAACTATATTTCACAGAGAGCTATATTTAGATATTTTGACACATTTTCATTATTTTATCCGACCGCTTTGCTTTCAATTAATTTTAAATTAACTGAAGTGTCAATCTTGTGAGAATTTTTGAAAAATCCTTGCTCTAACATCACTGTGAACCTATATGTCAAATTTAAAGTCTCAAGCTCCAGTGGTTAAGGCTGTGCGTTATGTTCGGCCAAACGCGTCATTACTCTTTTATTATAGGAAGATACTATATTGTCGTACCTAATTGCGATGTTATAATAAATATAGTGTTTACAAAAAATTACAGCAGTCGTGGAAGAAACATGTACAAATTCTTGAATTACGTTTATCTTCCACTTTTAACAGTAATTTCAACTCAGAGATAAAAATTACCTTATCGTGTCGAAAAAATAATTATTTTCTGACAAAGCAAAGTTATTTTTGGTCATGGCTGAGTTAATAAAGTAGTTTATGTTAATTTTACCTTTTAGTTAGTATCTGGCATGATAAGAATAATAAAAGTAGCAAAATGTATAAGTTTACCATTTATACAAATCGAATTCGGTAGTTTGAAAGATTACATAAAAGCATACAAAGAAAATTTACGTCTTTATTTGACAGCGAAGTTATTGACGATATGGCAAGGGCATAAGGCCAAGAAACAAATTGTACAAAGTGTTTTCGCGCAATAATAGATAACATTACTGCAGTTTAGATCATTCTATTTCACTTTTGCACTACCTAAAACTAACTAAATATATATTTTATCTTGTAATTTGTTGTTGCTTTCAGTTCAGTCGAACACACACACACACGCACTGCTTTACCACACTAGCACAGAGCAGTGATAGCGTAGCGAGAGTTAAGGTGTGTTCGCAAAAAAAGTGCAAACCACACTATCCTACCCGCAATTGTTACAAACCTTTTTGGTTTACCAAGAAATCACGAGCCGTGTTTAGCTTAATCATTTGTAAACTCCCACAGAAAACTAAAAAGTGCAAAAAGATTGATTTATGAATGCGCTTTTGCGAATTTATTATTACGTTTACGTTTTTTTCACGTGATTTTGTAATGCGGATGTTTTATATTGAAAATTTTAGTTTAGAAACGCAATTTGTCTACGTTAACGTATCGTTTGTGAGAGAGTGTATTAACCTCTTCATGATTTTGCTTGTTACGACACAGTTTACTGAGGATTAACTACTATGTAGACGTTGCGCGGTTGTCCTACTGATATTATTTCATTTTGGAGTGATAATTGACTTCTATTGTAAATAGGGCATAGAGTTTTACAAATAGCCAATATAATCACGTTCAGTGCAGTGATAACGTAAATAATTACCTAGCTTTCTGTTTCTCTGCATGCTTGTAACTTTGTCAGTAGTAACACAGACGAAAATAGTAAAAATGTCAATGGACCTATATTGGTTTTAATTGTTATTCAGACGCCCGGCTTACAATGAGTGTTTTGTTGTGTGTTTAGATCAAATGACATAAGAATACAGTCAAAACTGGTTATAACAACACCAGTTATAACGATTTATTGGATATAACGACCAAAAAAAAAATCTCAACACGATCTTATATACGTTACATACCCAAGTAACACTCATATTAAATGATATTTTACGGATAACGCATGTCTTAAATCGAGTTTAGCTCTACATGTTTCGGACTATTTTGTAGCCCTTCTTCAAGGGAGCACGTGACTCAGTGCGAGCGCAGGGAGTCGCGCGAGCAGAGCGGTGGCGCGTAGTGCGCGTGCTGCGGCAGCCGCTGAGTCGCGTGCTCTCTTGAAGAAGGGCTACGAAATAGCCCGAAATATGTTGAGCTAAACTCCATTTAAGACGTGAGTTATCCGTTACAATATCATTTAACATGAGTGAGTCTCACGGTAGTTTCATGTTCAAAGTAACACTGGTTATAACGACCAACCTTGTATAGAGACCTAATATTGCTGCCCCATCGATGTCAATATAAATGGTTTTGACTGTATACAGAACTAGTATAACGGTTGATAAATAGAGTTCGATATACTCGGTAATAACATCCGTCCACAAAATATGCCGAAATATCGGGAGCTCATTAAAGGTAAACATCTATAAGTAGGTAGAAGTTCCGAAAGTGGTCCATCTGGACCATTTAGGAACCACGTGAAAAAAAAGGGAGTTTTAAGAATTCTGAGAACATAGTACCTACAAATGTAGCAGTAAGCGATCTACCGTAAACAATAAACATTTGAAAGTGGTCTACAAGAAAAATAACATTAGGAACCTCTAATCTACATTCTATAAAAATGCCTAATTCAAATTCCAATTCAAATTCAAATCATTTATTCAGCAAATAGGCCGCAATGGGCACTTTTACACGTCATTTTTAGGGTTCCGGAGCCAAAATGGCAAAAACGGAACCCTTATAGTTTCGCCATGTCTGTCTGTCTGTCTGTCCATCTGTCTGTCTGTCTGTCTGTCCGTCCGTCCGCGGCTTTGCTCAGAGACTATCAATGTTAGAAAGCTGTAATTTTGCACGAATATATAAGTAAACTATGCCGACAAAACAGTACAATTAAAAATTCAAAAACAATTTTTTTTAGGGTACCTCCCATAGACGTAAAGTGGCGGTGATTTTTTTTTCTCATCCAACCCTATAGTGTGGGGTATCGTTGGATAGGTATTTTAAAACCATTAGGGGTTTGAACGATTTTTCGATTCAGTCATTTGTTTGCGAAATATTCAACTTTAAATTGCAAATTTTCATTAAAATCGAGCGTCCCCCCCCTCTAAAATCTAAACCGGTGGGTGGAAAAATTTGAAAAAATTCAGGATGGTAGTCAGTATATTAAACTTTCAAGGAAAACTATAGCGGCTAAGTTTTCTTGAGAATTATTAGTAGTTTATGAGTAAATAGCAGCGTAAGGTATAAAATATACCTATACTTCGAAGATTCCGTATAAAGTACGAAATCCTTAGAAAAATATTACTTAATTTTTTCGTATTGGCTCCGGAACCCTATTTTGGGCGTGTCCGACACGCTCTTGGCCGGTTTTTTTAAACTACCAGTAATGTAATTTTTAAACTAATGTAATTAAATCACCAAAAACTGTTTTTTATGCAGACAAAACCGCAGATAGAAACTAGATTTTGAATAAACACGTCACTCGTAAGTACATCCAGTACACTTGCACCACTAAAATTATAGTTAGTTATAACTAAATAGTTAAAAGAAGCGCTGATTCACCTCTTCCATGAAGAGTTAATTAACACAAACAACTAGTGATTGACCTTCGTTTTACTACTACAGTAAAAAGCGAGTACAACAGTAAAAGTCGAGGTTCCTGTAAAATACGGCCAAACACGCCGGTAAAATACAAGTTTACTTACCTAACACACTCGATAATAATGTTTACACCATTCGTAACATGTGTAGCGGTTGGCACGTCGGGAATGCGAGGTATTACCAAAAAAGGATTCGGAAATTCCAAAGTGTTAGATAAAGATAAAGGAAAAGAGGCTGAGAATATGTAAAACGCAAGGAATTAAACATTAGAGCAGTCTCGTGCAATTTAGACCTCAAGTCAGTGTTTATAAACCTTAGTTTTTTTTTAAGGTTGAGTCTTCTTAAGGGACAAAGATACTAGGTCTTTGCTTTTGTTTACTTCCTTCAGTTTTTTAATTCCTTAGTTTAATTAATTATTTAAATTAAATGCGGTTTAAATATTAATAAATAAATTAAGATGTTCTTCAGAACCACACAGGACTAAGCCAAAAGAAGAGGGCGAGCGATTTGTGACATTTCAATCTAAGCTAGCAAATTTTGCAAAAGATAAAGATGAGCTCTTTTTCCAACAGTGGGAAATTGATAAGTTACTTATTTGTTATAGAATTTTTTTTTTTGTAGTAAATAGGTTACGTCAAGGGTGTTAACATGTAGGTATAATCGCTAACAGCACGCTTAAACTCTCTTTTCGAAAAATCAAAAAGCAACGATTTGAACCAAAACCCGGGTTGACTCTAATTTAAAAGTCCACGGAACAAATAAACGCGCATCATCATTACCGCCGCTTACATTAGCTGAATCAATCTGAGCGCGAGTGGCGGCTGAATGCGCGCGCGCTGACACCTAGCGACGTGTGCACAGCGCGGGATTAATGCGGCTGTGCAATGCGACGTTCGGTATTGAGGAAAGGGAAAAGTGTCACAACTTTGAACATGAAACTGCCGTGAGACTCACTCATATTTAAATTCAAATAAAAAAAAACGAAGCAATTCAATGGTGCGTGTGAAGTTCCCAATCCGCACTGGGCCCGCGTGGGAACTATGGCCCAAGCCCTCTCATTCGGAGAGGAGGCCTGTGTCCAGCAGTGGGACGTATATAGGCTGAGATGATAATGATGATGATGAAAAAAAAAACAATGTTTATTGCATGGTCATGACTTATTAAATAGATGTTAAATTAGTACCTATATGTTTAGGTAACAATACACCATGTCCTGTCTCGGAGAGACTGCCAATAAATCCGGACTCTCACGCCTTAAATCGAATTTAGCTCGACTGTTTCGGTGTGGTGCGGTGGCGCGCAGTGTACGTGTTGCATCAGACGCCGTGTCGCGTTGCTCCGAGAAGGGTTACGAATTAACCCAAAACATGTCGAGTTGAACTCGATTTAACACTTGTGTTATCCAGATTTATTTTATTAAATAAAAGTATCAGCTTTTGAATTCATCAGATTTAATTGTGTTATTTTTAATAATCATGCAATTTCGAATAGGTACTTGATATAAAAAAATTAAATATAGCTATCTACACAGATATTGGCGATTCATTACTATAAATAACGTACATGTGTATTTAAATTTGTGGTGTACCTAAGTCATTGAATAACACACGTTTGTATATCTATCATCATATCAGCCATAGAACGGCCTCTGTTATACATAGTCCCTCCCCCATAGATCTCCGTTGCCTCGGTTGGAAGCTCCGTGAACCCGCGACTTTAACCAAGTCATCCATCAATCTCGTCTCTCTAATGTCCAAAATATAGTGTCACCACCACCAAAATTATTCTGAAACGTGCAAAGTAAACAAATGTTTGTCACAATTTATGATAATTTTTCTATAGACTTTTTTCTATTGACTGTATAAACTTCAACCGTCTACGTCATAATTTTTAAAGTCAAACGAAGGTCATTGCACATTTTTAATTCGATAAATTTATAAAATTATATTAAAATTAAACAACTACACGAAACAATTGAAAAAAGGATAAAGAGGTTTTTGATTTACTATCATTATAAAAAATAGACAACACCAATTGTCATCTATTACTACAAGTAGGTGTTACCAAGGTGTTATTATCCAAATAAAGCATGTTTGCGTGTTCGCGTCAAATGATGCGAGTTAAGTAACGAGTACGTACTCTAAAAGTAGTGTGAACATTTTTCTCTAAACATTTACACATTATCACATTGTGACGTCGATAACAAAATACGTACGGCATTGCCAATATTTACCATACAAATCACTCTTCACACTATGGATTACTGTTACGAAACGAGTCATTGAATTTTCGGTATATTCTGGCTTCAATATTCACTTCGGTTTCACTTTGTCACCACGTTTCTGGAAACTAAACAAACACAAAACTAAGTCTAGCTAAAATCAACTTAATACACTAAATTTACGTCAGCGTTTCCTCTGTGTTGATATATGATGGAATTTTGCCAAAATGGCGACACACCTCTGCCTATCCAGACGAATAAATTAGCTGTGATAAGTTGTATGTCAATTAATTATTCTTCAAAGCACCATGTGGCCCGAGTTCGGCCAAGCGCGGAGAGGAAACGTGCTAATGAAGAAGGGGCAAATTAACGAATTACTGCAAGATTTGGGTTAACACTTGATCAGCGTATTATTGTGATAAATAGCTTGTAAGAAGATGGGGTTTTAAATAAAAAGTTCGACTTTTTATTTTGTCACATTTTCAAATAACTTTAATTTAGACAATTAATTCATCTTCAAAGTATAATCATTAAATCAGTGCTCTTATTAGAGATAGTGGTGTTATCGCTGTCACATGGTCATGGTCATCATCATCATATCAGCTATAGGATGTCCACTGTTGGACATAAGCATCCCTCATAGATCTCCAGTTGCCTCGATTGGAAGCAGCTTGCAGCCACCGTGAACCCGCGACTTTAACGAGGTCATCCGTCTATCTCGTTGGTACAAGGTACATGGTACATGGTTGGTACATGGTACAAGGGCAAAATTTCTTATATCTTCAGCCTTTATGTGCACTTACCACCAGATGAGATAGAGGTTTAACGCTGGCCAGTTTTAAATAAAGAAAAAAAAATCGAATACGGAAATATGATACAAAACTAAAACAAATGCGCATCACTAGCCACGTCTATAAATCGCTTACGGTGACAACAATGAGATTGCTTGGCACGCGCGTCTCTCTTTTAATGGGTTGCAATGTAATAAACCGAGCTGTCGGCGGGTTAGGAATGAATTATCTCTCGCTAACAGAAGAAAGTTACGACATCAGGTTCGTCATCGCTTTAGCTAACAGCTAATTGTGTTAGATACATTTTATATTGGCACGCAACTAGGTATGGCATCATTTTCCCTACGTAATGATTTGATGATGTGTCAAAAATCGCGCAGCTTTTATAGCACACGGCATTTGTTTATTTTTTAATTATTTTATAAATCAAAGCTTGATAATGCTTGATATATCGAAAGAAAAACCATTTTTATTTTTTTAAGCTTAATTTTTTAATATGGGCTTATATTGATTTTTTTCTTCTAATAAATACTTGTAAAATTTATAACTATTTTTAACACGATAACAGAGTTTTGAATTTAAATTCAAGATTAGACAAAGAAAAGATGTCACGCTATACCTACGAAGAGAAATCCTTCATAGAAACGAAGAAATATATCGATTAAAAACAAAACAGTTTCAACTTTCAATCGATTTTTTTTTCTTTGTTACGCTAGCTTCATCTATACCTATAATAATATTTAGGATATGGAAAAACAGGACTAGTGTTACCACGTTCAAACACAACTGCTTGACGACCGGATAGTCGAGTTAATGGCCTTAGCAATTTGGACAGACCTTCCACATCTACCCGCAATAAACATCACAAAATGTAGAGCCATCGACTCTCGAACTTAAAATTCTGCAAATTGAAATCATTGGTATAATAATTAGCTGCCATTATTTTCAATATAAAAAGTTCCAAAAAAGAAAGGACATCGTCACTGTCACTTAACTCTGACTCATCGAAAAAGCTCTACTCTCTCGAACTCTACCTTCCCTGTACCAAACAAACTCCCGGTGTTAAAATCCTAAAAACATTCTAAAACCTTCAGGACTGTCCCTCATTCAGCTAGAGTGACAATGAATGAGTACTATTTGCGGACACCGGGCGAGGCGCTAACTCGCGACTTGGACGCGATTAGCGACTGCATGACGACTTAACTGTAAACATCATTACCATTACATATCCACAACAATCCCAACTAAAACAGGACAAAGAAACGTCAACTTTACCCGAACGCGTTAAGACATGTCGTGTTGGTATGGTGATGGCGGTTTTTGTATCTGTCAGCTATCGTCAGACTAGATCGCTCTGTCACTGCATGAGGGTAAACACTTTTAAAAAGTTTATGTGGCGCTATTGTTGATGTAAGGCGTTAGCGGTGCATCATGAGCTCTCATGGCAGTCGTGGCATGTCCCCGTATTTGTCGTGTCGTTTAAACTGGGTCCGGCGTTTTTACGCTTTCGAAACTTGTTGTTATTTTATGAAATAGGGCGTGCGGTCTGTTTTGGGCACAGAATAGAATAATCGTACAGGTGTAGGTGCTGTTAGGTTTAATATCTACAACACATTAAGGGTACCTATGTCATTTAAGTACGTTTTTAAAATTACGAGTAAGTCTGTGTTAGTCCATAGAAATATGATGTAGAGTCATTTCCTGAGGCTAAAAGTGGATTTTTAATAAATATGCATGTCTATAAAATTACAGAAAAGTCTATGTAGTTTTACAATACAATACAATATTTTTTATTGCAGACCAACAAACGACGTTTTACGTAGTTTATATAGGTATTAGGAAAATCATCACATGTTAAATGCAAAACAAAATTGTATCTGTAACTTTTTAAAAAAACTCGCTTAACTTTGCCTAAAGTTTTAAAGGTTAACAAAATTAAAAGCAATGCTATTAGGAAACAGTGCGTTAAAATAAGCCTTAGCGCCACAAAGCAGCCTACATTTAATGGGTGTGGAGCGTTAATTGGTGAGATTGTGAGATTTTACACAGTGACGCGCTGTGCAATGCACGGACGTTCGGACAAAGAATATTGTTGAATAGAGTGGTTTGAGTGCTATTTAGAAACGATTTGTAGATACGACTAAGTTATTCTAAATTCTCGTTTTCCGTTCTTAGCTTTTTGGCGCTCTGTTAGTGGTATTTTCGACAATTACTCCGCTTACTCAAGGAAAAAACCGGCTTATCCAACGTTCATTACATTATTACATGATATAAAATTATTATTTTTATATTTATTCATATATTCACGTACTACACTTATATATACTTAGCTCATTTTCAAGCAATTTAATAAGAAAGTTTGATTCCAATTGCAGCCGAACTTTAATTAGAGTACAAGGCCCAGCCATTTTACAACACATAATCCATACTAATATTATAAATGTGAAAGTGTGTTTGTGTGTTTGTGTGTTTGTGTGTTTGTATGTTTGTATGTTTGTCCCTCTTTCACGCCGTAACGGAGCGACGGATCGACGTGATTTTTGGCATAGAGATAGTTTATGGGCCCGAGAGTGACATAGGCTACTTTTTATCCCGGAAAAATGCACAGTTCCCGAGGGAACAGTGCGCGATAACCGAATACCGCGCGGGCGGAGCCGCGGGCAAAAGCTAGTAACATTATATATCCTTTATATACCTCTTTGAGTTTCTTGCCGGATTCTTTTTATCAGCGAATAAGGGCCTGTTTCACCACTTGTCGACTAACTTTAAGTGACGAATATCAGTGATGCCGTCTCTGTTTGTTTTGTCCGAATAAACAGAGATGGCATTACTTTTATCTGACACTTAAAGTTAGTTGACAAGTGGTGAAACAGGCCCTAAATAGGTATCACACAAATTAAAAATTAAGAAAAAAAAAGTATCATGTGTCACTAGACACCAACTGACTAGTCTCAAACTATGCAAAGCTTGTACAGATACTAGGCAACGGAAACATACTTATATTGATAAATACGTACTACCTACCTCCTTCATTACCTATTAGTGCACCTAATTACCTATTACACATTTTTTACCGCTTAGTATTTAGACTTTAACGTGATGTCAATAAACTGAAAATACAAACTGAAGTATAAGAAAAACCAGAAAAACAAGACCACAGAGCACAGGGAATCCAACCTCGGCATTCCGTGCCGCGTGCTATACCGCTACACCACTGCTGGACAACGGTACAGACACGAATGTCCCCTATGCACCACATATCTCAGCTTGTTTGTTTCTTATTTAGCCACTTAAGCAGTAACACTAGCGACATCTATTCCGTAGCCCTCATCGAGAAACGTTGACCGTAAAAGTAAAAATTTGGAATTGAAATCATCATCATCATCATCAGCCGGAAGATGTCCACTGCTGGACAAAGGCCTCCCCCTTAGAAAGCCATAATGAACAAAAACTCGCCACTTGCATCCACCGATTTCCCGCAACTCTCACGATGTCGTCAGTCCACCTGGTGGGAGGCCAACGCTTCGTCTTCCGGTTCGTGGTCGCCACTCGAGGAATTGAAATAAAAAATACAAAAAGATTCCAAAAAAACAATCTTAATGTGATGTCAATAATCGGCCCCCAGGCACTCACCTAACCCTGCGTCTGCGCACACTACTCTTAGCGTTAGCGGGCGGCCGCTAACAGCGCCGCAAACATGCGGCGGGCGGTCGCGCGACAGGCCATCGCTCCAGTGCTAAATGAACTAGTTCCCTGCTGATTTGTTACGCTTTATACGGCTCAAGTGCTCGAATGTCATTAGAGCTGGCTATACTACAAAGTGCATAATTCCAACTTCCTATCTTGCCGTCCCGCTGACGCAATACGAGAGTGAATGGGACGGTACGACACCAACTTCGATTTTCGATTTTCGGTGCAGGTAACTCTGTTGCTTTGCTACCCTAAGGCACGTAATGGTTGCTTGCTTTCAATTCTGGGACCCTAGTGAAAAAGGGGTTAAGTCTACAGAAAGTACACAGCTATTTTCTATTTTATGTGTAAAGGGGTTCAAGTCGAAATCAGCCGCTCAACTTCAGCAGAATTAACCCCTTTTTCACCAGAACCCCAGAATTAGTAGGTTCGTTCTTATTGGCGGTAGCTCGTCTCCCGGCCCGCGGACGCCATTTGAGAATCTTTTATCTGACTCTATCGGCCATCAGTCGTGCGACCAATATGCCCCATTTAATATTATACAAGTCACAAATTCTTGAATTTACTACTTTTGTAGGTTACGCGGCATTAGCTATTCTTAGTTAAGCGGCATTGCAGTATCATCGACGTAATGTTATTTCAATTCTGCGTAGGTGCTAAATCGGTATGTGTAAAAACGCATATAAAGGAAACCTCAAGCGCGATAAGAGCGCTTTTAAGCTGCTGAGTTAGAGACACTTTATAACTCTGTTTGATAAACACATCGAACTGGTTAAATGGTATAATAAAACGTTCTCGAGACAGATTGACTTGAAGCTCGTGGCCGGACGTCGTAAAGATAACCTTATTCTTAATGAATGTTAACGTTAATGACACGAGTTTGCATTGCATCACTTGGACACCCCTTATTTTGATTAACGGAGTGATTGGTGTTGAACTCGATTTTGATTTCTTCGGCCTTGGTTTCTGGTGCTCCTCTCATTGACTCAAAGGTCCCTTAAGAGGATAAGTTAAGGGTTGAAGGTGTGCAAGATCTAATAGCACAACTTGTTAGACCTTTTTACTTGTCAAAGTATTTTTTGCTGTCTGCATTTTTCATTATACTTTTGTTTTCACGACCGAAAATCAGTCTTATAATTAAATCCTAAATAATCTGGTTCGAAGGACCAATGTTCAAAATCTAAACGCTCCACATCAATTCTTTACAGTAATTAGGTAAGAGGAGTATTTTTTTTTGCTATAGATTAAGGAAGGATTTTTTGGTTAATCTTTTCTTGTTTTGATTAAGTTTAAATAATTATTTACTGTCGCTACGCATCGTATAGAAGGTCATGCCCAAAATTGTTAATGTTAAATACACGGCTATGGTTTCCTGGTTTTTTTGACCCAGACGGTCATAAAACTCATAAAAGTTAACTGTAACACTCTCGATCGGGTTAATGTAATTCAATTCGGGTCCAAATGTTGTGACTGCTCGCGACTACTTAGCGGATGTCGGTATTTACTATCCAATGTTAAGAGGCAGCGCATATACGCAGTGCCATATCTGGGTTCTTTTCCAGAGAGCCTGGTCTCTGAGACGCCATGAACGAAGGGGAAAAGTAAAGTCTCCCTCAAAACCTGAGGGAGAGCACTAGATCATTCTGGGGTATTTAAGCATGTCCCCTTCTCGCTCTCTACATAGCTTAGGATCATACATGGTGGTGGTGGTTCTCTGTGTACCTGTTTTCTGTAGCGCTTACTATTTCTGGTGTACAATAAAGAGTATTTGTATTGTATTGTATTGTATTTTAAATTTACCTTTTGTAAGAAACTTTAATAGAATGTAGTGGGTAGGAACGTCTTGAAAAATTTGATGATGAATACGATACATGAATAAAGAAGAATATGATGTTAATTGATACACTAATTTTACGTGCTTTCTGTTGAAAAAATAAAACTATATTACTATTACATTTAGATACCAAAGTCATGGACTGAGTTCAAAATTAAAATTATGATGCAGTTTGACGAACGGATGGCCAAGTGGTTAGAGAACCTGTCTTCCATGGTATTCATTTATTTATTCAATTTAATTTTGAAATACTTTTTTTATCTAACTACGATGACTGTAAAAATTTTATAACATTCTTCCACGTTTATTAAAACTAGTAAGAGAATTTATATAAAATCTGAAGATCAGTCTATATTATGGATGTCCATAGGCGACGTTGATTGCTTTCCATCAGGTGACCCGCCTGCTCGTTCGCCCCCTATAATATAAAAAAATGAATTAAATATCTTTTTTACCAGTCTTTGTATGAACATGATATGACATTTTCTATAAAATAACGCAGAAAAAATGAGCGACGATAATTTACAAAAAAAAAGTGCAGAATGAGTCAAAAAAAAATTGAGCTCAGCAGCGTGTTTTGTTTTCCATTATGTAATATATTCAAGACAGACGGTATCTTCCATTACGCTGGGTGTTACTTCTCCTTAAGAAAATGTATTACTTGTACCTGTTTTAATGTGAGATCAAACTAAATTAATTGCTCTATAAATCTTCTTTTACAGTATTTAATTCACTTATCCATTATAGATCACTTAAAACATGACATGATACGGTTTATTTTTAATTGCTTAAGTTTTCTGAGTTCAATTACTCAAGGCAATTATTTTGCTTTTTTCACAATGATTCACATTGTACGTAACCATTTTTAAGGCTTTTTATGAATTTCTTCGTCTTATAGTATTTTCTATATGAAATTTACATGAAACATTATTATTTATTTTATTCAGGTATTTATTTTATTTAGGCCTCTTACAGCAGCAAAATAAACAAGAATCAAGTTCACGTGTTTAAAAAATGCAATGTTTTCATATAAAAACCGCGGGTTTCAAAATCTACAAAGTTCTTCTTGTTAGTACTAATTATGCATTAGGCACGAAGCAGAGTGTAGCTCAAATTTAGGCTCTGCAAAAAATCAGCGTTGTTGCACCCACTGTGTCTCCCGTGTCAACTTATAGTTACAATGTTACATCATCATCATCATCATAAATTTAAGAGCTTAGCTCTTGTCGGTGGTGTAATCGCCACTCTTTTCAGTTCTCTGCCAGCGTTTTCAGCTCCTGGTACGACACGACATGGCCTTTTTTCATGGCTTGATCTATTAATGACCGTCTCGGCCTTCCCCTGCCTCGCCTGCCTTCTATTCTCCCTTCCAAAATAGTTTTTATGTAACTGTTATGTCGTATCAGATGCCCCAGCATATTCCCTCTCCTATTTTCAATCGTCCTCAACAGCCGCCTTTCCTCTTCCACCAACTCTAAAACCTCCTCATTAGTTCTTCATATATGCAGAATCGGTAATTTTGTATGAAGGGTGGGCCAAATTTTGTGCCGCTGAGTATATAAGTTACAGTTCGTTTTTTTTATTTCGATATTTCACTTACCTACCCATTAGCGAATAAGTAATTAGACGTTGTTTTTATTTAGTACAGTACTGTGAATCAATATTACCTACAATGCATTCTAGGTTAAGTATTAACTACCAGTTTTCAATTATTTTGTATCTTGTTTTTTCGAGCAGCGACGTCTTGTTATTTTCTCTCTGTGTGTCTGTTTTCTGTATCGCATACTATTTTGGTGTTTAATAAAAAAACTAAAGAGGCATCGCATCGAATAGTATTGCGTACGAGAAATTATTGTACGTTGTAAATATTTGAGGGCCAGATTTTTTGCCGCTCAGTAAGTATATATGAATTATCTCTAGCCCAGCCACACTTTTTTATTAACCACAAACGAGATGTATAAATGGTGTATCGGGACACGCGATATTGATTGTCAACAGCATTAAAAATCAAGATGATTGAAAACAATACCTATAATTTTTAAACCAGGGGAGGGGAGCAATCGTTAGATACAGCTTAGCGGGCCACAGTTTGAGTACAGCTCTAGTCTATTTCTAACACTCTCAATGTTACTGACCGATTACGTAAAAAATGTAATTAATTAACAAATCGATATTATTTCGAGCCGTAGGCGACTCATTTCGACCATACTCTGCGCCCACGCACTAAAGTTTATGGCCAATAACTTGATTGGTACATTGGGAAAATCTACAAAAAAAATCAAACTTCCTCACAATACTCCACACTAGGCATAGTTGTACTATTATCTATTCTGTGGCATAGTTAGTAAAACTAAGGTAGATTCTTACTGCATGAAAAAAGTACAGATTTAATTATCCTTGGTCTTTGGTTTTATAGTGTCTTATCGTTCCCAAAAACTTAGGGTGAAGCCAGACGAGCGTAGTTTGTGTTGGGTTGTGAGTCGCGTAATTTTAATGTTGTACAAAAGCCCTATATTTATGTACAACTCATTTTAAGTCATGATCATGACACACCATGGTGAGGCAAAAACTTTACTCTTGTTTAAAACTGAATGCAGCAGAAATTGCGCAACCGGAAATAAGTGTCTCACAACTCAAAAAACGCCTGTCTGGCTTCACCCTTGGTCTACGGAAAACAAAATACAGAGAAAGCTTGTGTGATTATAATTACGCCTTTGTACGTTGCGGTCGCTAAGTATGGTTACTCATTCGCATACAACAAGTAGTATCAGATAATTAATTACCCTTTACCAGTTTTCCAAATATTCCTTGGCATAGTGGCTGAGGATACAATTACCAGCACCAATATGTGACACAACAAAGCGGGCATAAAATATCTGATACCACGTTATTTCTACTCGTAGGGCCGGTAGAGCGTGACAGATATTTTTACACGCTCTGCTGTGGCAGATATTAATGCAAGTACACGCACAGTAGCAAATACACACTAATAACAATATTGGTCAAGGGAGTATCAAAATATTCAATTCAAATATAATTTGGCCAGCTTGAACCAACATACCAGCCTACCCCTAATCGGCTACCATCTTCTTTTTTTAATGGAAATTGTGATATAAATTAAATCCTTAAATAAATAAAGAGTTATTGTATTGTATTGTGTAATTTTCATCCTGAAAAAATTGCTTTCTGCCAAGTTTCTAGCATCGTATTCTTCTTGGCAATGATAGTAATTCCAAAAGCGCTGGTAGTATAAAAACATATTTTATATGTAAAAGAGCTCCTTGCGGCCTACTTATAAAATAAACTATATAGGACTAAACTGTAAAATATTTTTTTCTTTCCTAGAGATATTCCTCTCAGAATATTGATAGAAATACCCATCGATAGAATTTCATTTGATTCGATTCGATTTTGTTCCGACGCTATACATATTTGTTCTAATTGTCAATCAGTTGACAAAAACTTGAATCGTAATGAGATGATGTCATTTGACACGGTCGACTTGATGCTTGATCGTGCGTACACTCTATTTATGTATTATAAAATATATATTTAGGCACTTATATAAAAGATAAGCGAACGAAAAGATGCGGGTGGTAATTTGCGTTGGAAAAAACTTAAGAGATCTTGGAGATATTGCGAGAATGAAAATGTGTAGACGCCTAAATATTAGCATTATTGTATGCAGTTTGCGTGACCAAAAAGATGACAGAATAGCAAAGCAACTCGATAACTTTATTCGTCTTCTCCTTCTTTCAATCATTGTTTGGAACAGAAAAAATGTCTCAACTAACGTATAATGTGTAAACTAACGATGATCTTTTACTTGAACAGGTGATAGTGTTGCTTAAATTGAACAACTTTCTCCAAGGAACATAGGTCGAAAAAAAAAATTCAGACTCCCATACAAAATGTATTGGTTAGCTGACCGACTTACTATGGAAAGGCGAAAAAAAAAATCGTTTTTCGACCTATGTTCCTTGGAGAAAGTTATTCAGTTTAAGCAAGACTATCACCTATTTAAGTAAAAGATCATCGTTACTTTACATAGTGTACTATACTATTACAAAAACTGCCTTAGGGTACATTTTTGCAAAGGTACATCGCTGTATTTGTTGTACCTTTTGTTGCGTTTTTAGATACATAATAAAATAGTAATTAGCGAGTTCTCGCCAACAAACTGTCATATCAGTTTGGCAAGTGGGTTTAGATATAGTAATAATAACACTATGTAATTACTTCAAGGCTAGAATCCTCATCTCCACTTTTCATCAAATGAGATAGGGGTTAATCAAGAGTCAGTTTTATTAAAAAAAAAATACATAAATATTGGTCGATCCGCTTCCACATTCTTCTAAGGATCAATTCTTTCAATATTCGCGTTGTCTTACGAAAATGTTCACTCCACTGATTTAATGCTTCTTGCAGCTGATTTTACAGGTCAGTTCATTACCGAAGCTGCATAAACAGCATGACCGAAGCGAATCGCGACCTTACCATAAAGAATCGACCACACTGTGCTCAAAATACGCTGACGTAATTCATGCGACACGATTTTATCGCGTACCGTCCGCACCGCTCAAAAACACTAAGAGATCATTCCCACTTGTCGGGTGTCAGCAGAGCTACTAAGAAACTCCAAACTCAAAGTTGGTGTCGTGCGGTCCCTCTGACACTTATAGGTAATACGAGATTAATACAAGAGCGAGAGGGACGGCACGACATGAACTTTGAGTTTCCAATTTCGTAGTAACCCTGCTGGTACGTTTCGTGTTGGATGTTCAGTTATTTCTATACAAAATTCAGTCAACTCGTCCAAAAGTGAGGTGCGTCAGAAAATTTTGCGCATCGGTGAGGTCGATCCTTAATACTTTTTTCTGGTCGTGCTCGAAGCTCCTAATTCAGCCGAAGTTGATTAATTGCATATTAAACTCCCCACCGAGGAGGTTCTTCGCTCGATATGACTTTATTGAATTTCATGCCTCTGATTTATAACTTGTATTGCGAATTTATTATCCGATGCAGCCACGGCGATTAAGTGTACAGGGTGCGGGTGAATACTTGTACACATTTTTAATGCGCTGAATTTAAAAAAAAGAAATAACGTGAGTGGCCTGTAATATGAGCAAATAATTAAAACATAGACTAAACTCGTCAAACTGAACAACATTAGTTCAGCGACTTTTAAAAATAGTTAGCTTTTTATTTTTTATTACACTTTTTGGTTTATTCTAAGAAGCAATGTAAAGCAAAATGCTTGATGTTTGTAGCATGACAGGCGACGTCAGTAAGGTTCTATATAGGATGGTGTACATTGATAGCAGTACCTATTTAATTTTTATGAAAAAAGGTAAATTCAAATGGTATCTCGCGCGAGTAGAGCGGTGGCGCGTAGTGCGCGTGTTGCGCAGCCGCCGACTCGCGCGCTCCTGTGAAAAAGGGCTACGAAATAGCCCGAAACATGTCAAGCTAAACTCGATTTTAGATGTGAGTTATCCATTACAATATCGTTTAATATGAGTGAGCCTCACGGTATTTTTTTTTAACTCTTACGTAAAACAAAAGAAACTAAAAGCTTATTATGTTTGTATTGTAGTGCAACCTGTATAAGCCATTTTTGGTGCCTTCTTGCGTGGAAATAATTGCAAAATAAGGAATTTTCCTTGTTTTGGAAGTTTTTGGTAAAAAAACTTGATAATATAGCCCTGACAAACATATGTTTTTATTTTGTACTAGTTTTTAGGTTTTCGTAGCCAAAATGGCAAAAACGGAACCCTTATAGTTTCGAAATGTCTGTCTGTTTGTCTGTCCGTCCGCGGCTTTGCTCAGGGACTATCAATGCTAGAATGCTGTAATTTTGCACGAATATATATGTAAAATATGCCGACAAAATGGTACAAAAATGAAAAAAATGTTTTTCTTGTAAGTGAGTATATCAAACTTATAAGGAAAACTATAATGGTAAATGTTTCTTGAGAATTATTAGTAGTCTAAGAGTAAATACCAGCCTAAGGTATAAAATATACCTAAACTTGGAATATACCGTACAAAATACGAAATACCTAGAAAAATATCACTTATTTTATTCATAATGGCTATGGAACCCTATTTCGGGCGTATCCGACACGCTCTTGGCCGGATTTTACTCGTAATATGAAACTATGGTGTCACCACTGCGACCTTTAACGTTCGTCACCTTTCTCCTTTTGAAGCCAATGCGTCTGTTGAGAATAGCTTTATTGCGCTTCCCAGTTATAAATCTCAAAGTATTATTTTAGGTTAGCGCTATCCAGCAATATCGTACGACAATCACGAAAGCTAATAGGTACGGAAATTCACGCCCATAAATATTCCAATCCAACGTGGTGAGGAGGCCTGTGCCCAGCAGTGGGACGTATATAGGCTGGGATGATGAGGTGGAGACTGTACATATGATATGATTGCTCGACAGGTGTAAAACCTGGGAGATCACAAAGTACATACCACATCAACTTCAGGTCTTCGAGAAAGGATGCCTTTGCAATCAGGGTTACCATATCTCAGGATTTGTCCTGAGATCTCACTACATTAAGTCTTTTCTCAGGATTCCGGCCGGATCTGGGAAATCTTGGAAAATCTCGGGAGTTTTGAATTCTCAATTTAATACAGGATTTTTACATATTTTTATTAAAAAGTACATAATTCAAGTGACAATGTCGGGGTCGGGGGGTTTCCAACTTTTAGTTGGTTAGGTTATGCAAATTGAGATTTTAACCTCAAAGTGCAGAGCGCAAAGTACTATGATTTACCATTGAATTAAATAATTTAAAACATTTAAAAATATATATGTTAAAGAAATGGTATAACCATAGTACCCAATTGTTCGTGATGACTAACTTTAAGCTTAACTTCCTAACGCTGAAGTCAAATTTTTGATTTATGAACATCAAACTTTATGTCATTTATGATAGAGTTTAATTTAAAATTACAATAAGTCCTTTATAAAGGACTCTAGGCTGAGCGTTAGGAGGATAGGTAACTTAAGAAGTTCCTTAGGTGACTAGACATCATACATATATGACCTTAAAGGGTCCCCTTCTACTGGTCTCATTATTGATCACTAATCTATTATTGGGGTTATTTCCTTGTGTTAGCTATCGTTTAATGCAAAAAGTGGGTACGCTGAAGAACCAAGCCATGTAAGTTTCTAAGTTATTAAAATGATGGGAAATTTAATAGTGTCTAATAATATTACGAGCATACTGAAGGTGCTTGAAGTATCTAAACTTAATTGAAAGTTGACTAGTTTGGTTGCAGTTAAAATCAGTACAGTTAGACGTGAGATTTATCTACACCAACATTTCCAAGCCCAATTTTTTTTCCTGTAATTGAATCTCAGACCAAGTAAAAAGTAAATACTGAATTTTGCGAAAAACTACGCCTCGTTTTGTGAACGTGTGCGTAGCTGAACTAATACGTTTGCGCTTTTTACAAGCTTTTATTTGTTCTTTATATAGTACATTCGGCGAGTATTTCCTCTTAATTTGTACTGTATGAAGGACGCCCACGTCCAGGAATCTACAACTTGGGTTAACATGAATTCACATACCACTATTTGACCGCGGCTATGCACCTAGTAATGTTTACTTTTTTGACCCCCGACGCAAAAAGAGGGGTGTTATAAGTTTGACCGCTATGTGTGTGTGTCTGTGGCACCGTAGCTCTCAAACAGATGGACCGATTTGGATGCGATTTTTTTTTTGAAAGCAGGTTTTCTAGCGATGGTTCTCAGATACGTTTATTAAAATCGGTTCAGCCGTTTGTGAGATATTGAACATTTAAGTGACAATATCGGGGGTTTTTCTCCACTCAAGTAGTAACAATGAGGGTTTTTCGAAACATCGCTAGATGGCGTTAATATTGAGAGGTCGGTTTGAAATTACAGTCTTGCTTGCGATTGGATCGTTTAGATATTTAACCAGCCAATCGCAAACGTGACACTTACACTTACTAAGGCCTATATTTTTTATTCGACTGGAAGGCAAACGAGCAAGTGGGTCTCCTGATGGTAAGAGATCACCACCGCCCATAAACATCTGCAACACCAGGGGTATTGCAGATGTGTTGCCAACCTAGAGGCCTAAGTTGGAATACATCGAGTGCCAGTAATTTCACCGGCTGTCTTACTCTCCGCGCCGAAACACAACAGTGCAAGCACTGCTGCTTCACGGCAGAATTAGCGAGCAAGATGGCGGTAGCAATCCAGGCGGACCTTGCACAAGGACCTACCACCTGCAAAAAAGCCCAATGCTGCTGGTCTATTAATGAAATCTATACTTTGCCAAAAATGGAGGGTATGAAATACATATATTGCCGAAAATTTTACTATAGCTACCTGACCTGGACCTTCCACTTACAAATTATTTAACGCCGACTGTACATTAAGATTTATGATTATGACACACAAGTAAATTTAATATACCCATTGTTTAAGCGATTATGTTAACTAAGTACAACAAATATTACAACAGAATGATTACTTCCCAAACAACAAACGTAAATTATGTTGAAGCAGAAATTCCCGGTAAGTCATTAAAATAGTATAAAATTATACAATACATGCATAAAAGTACAGTCAAGCGCTGTTGCACTTGATAAAGGTTAGGTAGGTGCAGGGGCTGTGCACTTAATTCAGTATACATTCGAGGAAGATGAATCATTTACCAGTTGGAACCTTTGTGCTAATAATGCCATGTTGACATCCCAGACATCTGCCAAAGAAATGATAGCGAAATTGATTATGAAAAGGTTCCACCCTGGTATGTTATACATACGTTATTTCCTCAACAAAGCTATAGCAGTATACAGTCAAGGAACCTTGGTACGTGATTTTTTTTTTTTACTGTACGTCTAATTTTTCATTCAACCACCCTAAAACATTCTTGCAATAGGTAAATAGAATTATTGCTTACTAGCTTTTGCCCGCGGCTCCGTTCGCGTGATATTCGGTTATCGCGCGCTGTTCCCTCGGGAACTGTGCATTTTCCGGGATAAAGTAGCCTATGTCACTTTCAGGCCCATAAACTATATGCCAAAAATCACGTCGATCCTTCGCTCCGTTACGGCTTGAAAGACGGACAAACATACACACAAACATACAAACACACATATTTTCGCATTTATAATATTAGTATGGATTGAACAACGTGACGTTTTTCTATTTTTTTTTTATTAAGTTTCCGCGCTGGGTCGGATTTATTTTCTCTAAAATACAGAATTCGGCAAATGAAATAGTAGAAATTACCTATGAGGTCGCTACAAAAGTACTTAGGTACTACTTGACTTACTTACTTGTACGTTCTTGTACTTTTGTAGCGACCTCATAATTTCTACTCTATCGAAAAATCGTAACTCACTTTTTTGACAGAAAATGCCGGGATATGTCAATAATTTCGTATCTAAAACATTAGTTCTTCTTTTTTTCTTTTTATAATAAGGTACAACACAATATTTTTTATTTTATTTAATACCACAAAACAGTATTATGAGTTCACATAAAATATACAAGTAAGCCGGTTTCGTACCATCTTTAATTTCAATCATAAATCAGTACTTAAACTGAAACCTAATTCAAACATACAAACTTTTGACGCAGCTTGTATGGGATAATTTTCTATTTCTGCTCATAATAAATCAATGCTACACATTTCCCAATGCTAGACAGAGACAATAAATGTATATCACGATAGAAAAGGCCTGAGGTAGTTTCATACAAAAAAAAAAGTATTTTACATATTTTTTCTCGAACGCAAAGTTTATGTTTACCGATAGAGCATCAACATTATAATGAATTAATCGCCTAATAAATAACGTAACTCTATCTTTCAAAATATTATCTTTTAACCAGTGCAATATTAAAGTAAACAAAGACATTTTAGCAGTCAGTTCCTTTTAATATACATACAACGAGAAAGAAAAACGTCACTGTAAAATCGTATTATACTAAAATTAATTTTCAATTGTCACTAAACAATCAAGTGACATAACTGACCAAAACTAACGAACCTTACAAAGAATTATAATGTGCGGATTAGAAAATTAATAAAAGTAATTAGCTTTAAAAAGATTTATATTGATTTGTCATTTATATCGAAAGACTGCCAGCGAAAGTTCGCTTTTTTTTTTAATTAGCCTCATGAACTTACCACCAAGAGTCAGTGATGGGCGCAAGCACCAGTAGGCAAGCGGCGATGACCACAGGCCGCATCTCTGGACGGACATCACTACTGCAACATAACCCCACCTACATTGGCCTTTTTTTTAGTAAATACCGAAAATTCGCAGCGTGTCCGTACGTTCCCTTTCGGGCGGAGATCGCGACGCCGACTGACGCTCACCTGTGCGCTCACCCCAACTCACGCGCAGCCAAACCATTTTCGCGCTATTTTGGTTGAGATTTGGCGGATTAGCCTTCTTGATTAGAGAACAGTAACACTTTCATTTGTTTTTACTTTTCAACTCTATACCGTTGCGGGGAAGGCAGTATTATGTGTGTTGGTTCGTCCATAGATAATTGGTTGATGTGGGCGTGAGACGTTTTTGATTACTCTGAGTACCGTTATGTATGTCTCTATTAGCTTTTGCAGCGGCATCGCTTGGGTAGAGTAAGCGAGTTAAGCGTAAAAATAGACCAACTTAGAGTGTGATAATATTTTGAGATTTGTCGACTTACTGTTAAGTGCAGAATTTTAGCACAGACCTTTTAAAACTATATTCAAACATGATTACCTTTACACAAATCGTTCTTTATGTGGGTGTCAGAATTTTATCATGCCATATTTAAAAAGGTGACGGTTCAAAGCTGTTTGTTATACTTAGTTAAATATAAAGAAACTTTTTTTTATCAATAAGTTCAAGCTTTTTGTAAATAAGAAATATACCAAGCTGTATGAAGGTTTCATTAAGATCATATTGAGTCGGTAGGCCTCCCATCCAACAAGATGGAGCGACGACCTGGTTAAGATCGCAGGATCGCGGTGGATGCGAAAAGCACAAGACCGGTCTGAGTGGAGAGCCTTGAGGGAGGTCTATGTCCAGCAGTGGACGTCTTTTGGCTGACATGATGATGATGATGATGATGAAGGAGACCACATTGTAGTGTAGAGCTGCGACAAGACTTACAGTTCACACAACATGCGATAAAAGCTAACAAGTCGATTTATCAGCAAGCACGTGTTTTCATTGAGGAAACATGCGTCCATTTTTCCGCATGCTAGATAAGCTCAACGTAAAGAAATCTTGAATTATGAGTTTCGTTGGTTTCATATAAATGTCCTGTTTGGCATCAACCTACTCTTCGTCGCGGCGTAATCTAAACAGGCACACTTTATATTATATAATAATATACTTCAAGATAACATTGGACTCTCTAAGGTCACAGAGGGGTTCTAAATAATGATGGGATGATTAATAAAAGAAGTAGGTAATAAGATGTAGTGATAATTTTATTTATTTTGAATGTAGAATAATACGTTACATACTTACAAAAAGAACACAACATTAATACTTAATTTGATACATAATATTAATTCGATTTATATTTATACATTTAATAAATGTGATTCGTGGACTCATTCGCTCTCGTTCCATTATATTCAACACGTAGTTCCTGCTATGAAATATACACAAAAAAAAATGGAATTTATTAAATGACTTCCTGGACCGTGCTCTATAAAGAGTCTATTTTCCTTCTGTCCATTCCTATATTGAACAGACAGTAATCAGACTAGTCCATTAACTAGACTTTTTATAATCCACTGATATTATATAAAATATCGCTCCTTTTCCCTCAGTCTCCTAGTTGTACAGAAATTAACTCTATTTCTATAATATAAAAATGAATCGCAAAATGTGTTGGTAAGCGCATAACTCGGGAACGACTGGTCCGATTTCGCTAATTCTTTTTTTATTGTCTTTGTTACTGTCAGGAGAAGGTTTTTATGGAAGAAAATACATAAAAAATACAACGGGGGCGAAGCCACGGGCAACAGCTAGTAATGAATAAAAATAGGTACTTCTTTTGAACATAAAAGTACCGTGAGACTCACTCATGTTAAATATATTGACCCGGATAACTCACGTCTTAAATCCAGTTTAGCTCGACGTGTTTCGGGCTAATCCATAGACCTTCTTCGCGCCGCAACGCGACTCGGAGGCTGCTGCAACACGCGCACTGCGCGCCGCTGCTCTGCTCGCGCGACTACCCGACGAAACTGACACCGGTACAAAACTACCCGCGTTTTCATCATCATTTTATCATCAGCGTTTTCATCTTAAACGGGTCTATCGATTCGGATGCAGTTTTTTTAAATGATAGCAGGTTTTCTAGCAATGGTTCACAGACCAGATGTTTTATCAAAATCGGTTAACCCGTTTTTGAGATATTGAACTTTAAAGAGACAGAATCGGGGGTTTTCCAATTTTTTGTTGGTTAGGTTAGGAATGAGGAATTTAACAATTTTTTTTGTTATTACAGGTTTATGTAGGTCTCTTAGTTCAACAGTGTATTTTTATGTAGGATTGTAGCACTTCTAACTTTTGCGGTTTGTGTTGGGAGCGGATATTTTTTTTTTATTGTAAACTATCCACGACGATATTGTTTATCAAAAAAATAATTGTTTAATTAAATCCCGCTAAGAACTTTAACAGGGTATGGAGTCATAAGACAAACATTTTCCAGTATTCTAGACTTGCAACTTGAAAGACAAGCTACTAAACAAAACCGTCAATATGACGAAAGAATAATCAACACATTACTCTGATATTAGCCAGCACTAAATTACATGATAAACAGCTGTTTCATTCAAGGGCGATTCTACTTCGATACCAATAAACTATAATATATCGTCACAATAATGATCTAATAATATTATTTTTGTCATAAGATTCATTTTACTATTTAATTATTATTTTACAATTAAAACAAGACGTGTTGTCCAATATAACTTTTAGTATCAATACTTTTTTAGTAGCCAGTTGTTTGGTAAAAAAATCCTTTAATTAGGTTGTTATCACAAAAAAAATGGTTTTGACATAAATCCGGGATATATCAGAAGACGATTTTTTATTCTACTTATATAAAATTTCAAGTTTCTAGGCCCAGCGGTTAGGGCTGTGCGTTGATATATAACCCAGTGAGTCAGGTTTGCCTTTTATTTAAATAGATGTCTATATAAGTTTTATTTATTTTTTATTATTATTTTTAGGAGACCCACTTGCTCGTTTGTCTTCCAGTCGAATAAAAAAAATAAAAAAATTCTAATTTTTAAATGTAGTCACGCTTTTGATCCCGTTCATTCTGAACATCGTAGGTATTTATGGAAATATTTATCAGCCACAGTAAAAGTAACCCAATTAAATTGAAATAATAATAATTTTATAACACTTGTACCTTACGAGATTTTGTTTTTATTGTATCTTTGGTGAATCAAATCGAGTTGCACCCATTTCTATCTAGATTTTTTTAAATAATAAGATAATTAATAAAAAAATATTGAATTATTTTGTTTTAATAAAAAAGTGCAAGCTTTTTGCTAACTACTTTTGTTGACTGTATTAGTACTTGTATTGTCATTCAAACTGCCAATGCCAATTTTCAAGTTAATCGGATCACTATAATATTTATAGTGATGTGATTAACTCCGTGCCAATTGTCAAGTTATATTTTTTTTACAAAATATTTTTCATACACGTTACATTAGGGCAAAATAATTCCAAATCGAAAGAAACCGGCCAAACTAGCGCACAGAGTGTTATTTAGAAGTACCCTCGTACGAAGAGCAGACATTGTCTGATTCGTACCGAGTGATAGACAGTGAGCGAGCTATTATTGGAACGCCCGCGCAGATTCTGTTAAACAAACAGGCGGCTTGGATATACACCTGGTACCGGGAAATAGATGACAACAAACATACTACTTTTAGATCAATTTTTAGAGGTATGTTCACAATTGGCCCATATATTTTTGGTATGACAGGTAGAGATGTTTTTATTAGTAATAGTCAATACTAATATTGACTATTACTCACTACTTTGTTAACCCTCGATGCAACAAGAGGGGTGTTATAAGTTTGACCGCTGTGTGTCGGTGTGTGTCTGTAGGATGGACCGATTTGCATAAGGTTTTTTTTATTTGAAAGCAGGTTTTCTAAAAATGGTTCTTAGACATGTTGCATCAAAATCATTTTAGCCGTTTTTGAGATATTCAACTTTGAAGTGACAAATTTGGGTGTTTTCCAACTTTTGAAGAATTCGTATATCGCGCGTCCGTATTCGTTCCCATAATCATATTCGTATTCGTTTATCCTCCTGATAGTGTCAAATCCTCTCCATATCAAATGACATTGCAATCGGTTGAGTAGGTAAGGTACTTCAGGCATGAAAGCTTAACAAACAAAAAAAAAATTCACTTTCGCATTTATACATAACCTAGTTTTTTGAATTTTGAATTAAGACTAGTTTTTAACCGAAAATATCATCGATATAATAGATAAAAGCATTATTTTTACTATCCAGTTGAACGTTCGCCGGTGGTTTCGGTTTCGGCAGAAAATCTGGCAAAACTAGGTCCCTGGACTTTCGTGTGACGTTCGTGAGCAGTCGGCGTCATCGAGTGGCTCCAACACCCGCATATATTATTTGGTAATATTTTAAAGCTGCGTCCTTCTTGCACGTCAAGTCACTTAGGTAACCTAGGTGCTTACTTTTTTACTGCTACTAAACTACCAATTTGTGAAATAAACACAGGCATACAAAATATAAACTAAAATATTCGCCGAGTAAAGTTTCGGTTTCGGCCGAAACTGAAACACATACTGTAAGTAATTCGGTTTCGTTTTCGGTTTCTGTTGCAAATACGGATTATTTCCAGTAGTTCCTTTAGTTCCTTCTCTTTCTCACTAATAATTTTCCTTTCTTGTAGTGTCAAGGAAACTACTACAAATAATCCGCAAATACTAGTTTTAGTGGGGCACTAGTTAGCTACATATTTCTGGGTGACCACACTTTTGAGACTTATTATCTAATTTAAATTTTAATTTTATTGAAATTATTTATAAAATTATGAATGCGGAATTTAAAAATGAGGTCTTATAAATCTTGTATATGGTTTTGGGCAGCCATTGATTTGGCATTGATTTTATGACACCAAAAGTTATCCGATAAAGCCCTTTGAGGTCTGACGCGACCCCAATCACTCTGGAAGTGTTTAAAAGCACAAATTACAGTCGAGCCAGTTCCCGCCTTTTATTACGCTATTAGAGTCAATAAAATGCTCTCAATTATAAACAAATGTATTTTATTACATTACTCGTATGCTGGCAGAGATTTAGAGTTAGATGCGTTGGTATGAGATAAGTTCATTTAATACTTTTTAGAGCACAATGATATCGTATGTTATAATTATGTATTTTGAATGATTTGGATCGCTTCCAGCCAGACTGGCAAGATTTGGCCGAAAGTAGGTCCCTACTGGAATAAAAAAGGGAAGGGAAGGAAAACAGGGTCGAAGCCGTGGGCAACAGCTAGTAAAACCACGTGCTTTCCTTAACGGGAGCAAAAAGAACGTTATATGTGTATGTGTCTAATGTGTGTATGTAGGTATGTGTCTAGTAGGTATGTGTGCTGCCGCTGCGATAGAAGATTTGCTATTTGAATCAGGGATTATGTGTGTATGTGTCTAGTATGTGTGCTGCCGCTGCAATAGAAGACTTGCTATTTGAAGTCAGGGATTGTCAATGCGGATCGAAATTATTTCCAAACATCCCTGTTCGTGACATAATCATTAATTATATAATACGCCTGGCTTCGAAATTAATGTCTCCTTGACAATATATTTGAATTTTGTATCGAATTGATCATTATTTTTTAAAAATATTGTATTTCTAGAAGCTGCGCTGCGGTTTAAATTCCGGGATTTTAAGTATGTACTACCTAACCTACATCCCAATCCCTAGAAAAAATTAATAAAAATTAGAAAATGTATTATTGTAGGAGCTCTAAGTTTCTGCATATCTACCAAATTTCATGTCCACAAACGCACACGTAGACATTTCCGCATTTAAAATGTTAGTAATTTACCTAGTTTTCAATGATTCGTAGGTACCTTACTTCTTGTTTGATATCTCCAGAACAACCGGTCGACGTTACAAAATTCCAGTGTTTACACTTCAAATCAGTACAATCTTTTTAAAGAATTCGAATGAACGCAAGCAAGATACATTTCGGTACATCAAAAGGCCACTGAATTGTTTGACTAGATTTCTACAAACATTATTTTCACATTGTTTGGGTGGCGGCTTTTTTCTTGCCGACTGTAGGCCTTTGATTCTCTGTTCATTTGTTATTTCTTGTGGCGCTCTAGCTCGCGGCTGAAAAATTGTTTTGGCTAATTTTTTTCACGATTTGAACGAAAAACGCGCAATGCTGAAGTGGGATTTAAACGCACTGTGTTTTGTTTTCATAAGTCGTTAGCTATTGCCACCGACTCTGTCTGTGTAGAATTCGTTCTTTCTATCTCTATCTATTTATCGAAAACTATTCTTTGTCCTTCGTACTATCTCCATTCCAAATTTAGTCTAAATCGGTCCTATTTGTTGTCATCAAATCTTAATTTATAAAAAAAATGACTGACTGACTCATCAAAGCGCAGCATCAACTTTTAAGCGCTACTTTTATACACCTTTATTATTAAACCAGGAATAAGGACAATTATGGTGATATTCCTTCCTATGAAATAGAATAAATTGTTTGTTTACGGCTCTACAAATGGCGTCCGTGCGTATTAATTCCAGGAATAAATTATATCAATAGAAAATTAAATATAGCTACTTATTTTAGATATCATCGCCATCCCAGCCTTTATACGCCCCACTGCTGGGCACAGGACTGCTCTAAAAATCAAAACTTATTTAAGACATACCGATTTTTAATTAAGTAAATCTTATTTTACTTATTTCAGGATAATAAATTATGGTTTAAATACAATATTTAATAGCCCACTCAAGAGAATAGATATTCCTAAGCATAAGCAAAGCAAACCGAAAGTCCACGTCCACTTGGCTTCAAAAAGCAAAGAATAACACTCCAGCGCACACAAAACAAGCGAAGGACGTCCTCGAGCTAAAACGATTCCTGTGTCGGCATAGCGTATCCATCAGGGCTACTACGAAGTTCGAAACTCGAAGTTCGTGTCGTTCCGTCCCTCTGACACATGTACTATTTAATATGAGAGCGAGAGGGACGTTACGATACGAACTTCGATTTTCGAATTTCGGAGTAGGCCCTCAGGCCTCTATTCCCAAACGTGACAAGCGACAGTTGGCAGTGATTATTCGAAATATATGTATTTAAGGTAAAGTCAGCTTCATATTGGCTAGTGTTCGCTGACAGTTGATTAAAAATATAAAAATCAGGGGCTGAGAGCTTATTAATACTATGTTTTCTCTATAAATCAGTCTATCTAATTATTATATTTTTTCTATTTTTGTGCATTTTTGGAGCAATAAATATCTTAAACCATAAGCACAAGAGCTATCTACGTGAGTATACATGCGTTTGAAAGAACAATAAATACAAACATACACGCGTACACTCATACACTCGAATTAACATTCGAATTTATTACTTTCCAATTTTCCATTTTTGTTCCATTTTTTTATTTATAACTTTCCAATCTAACAAATAACATTTTATTGACAATCAGCGAAATAGTTCAACTTTGTTTTATGCCAATTTTATTGAAAAACAAATTGTACAACAATTTAGGTGGTCCTGCCCGCGGCCAAAAAACGGTATTACATTTAAAGTTTCGATTAAAGATGGCTCACTCAACGAGAAATATCTAACAAATCAATTAAAGCAATGCAAAGAATTCATTCACCTTTCAGTGAAGAGAGCGAGTAATCAATAAAGTATCGACATCGACTGCCATCGATATCGATTTATTATAAAGCTTCACCAGTAATCTATAGTTTACCTATGGCTTCTTAAACAGAGAGTCGTAGGTCCGGCGTTTGTTTAACTTAATCTGTCCTCGTATAGAAGTTCCGCCGTTAAGAAGTCAATCATGGCACGTGTTATTCCCATGCTGAATACTTCAAAAAACAAAAATATTGACATATTTAGTACCAGGATGACAGGTGTCAGGAATGACTTCTTAGCGGCGGACTAAAACAACTCTGAGTTTTTCGAAATTTATATTAAATGAAATTCGTTTTTCCCTTTTTATTAAACCATAACTGTCACGAATAATGTTTTTCTTCCTTTCTTTTAAAATTACTCTCAAAATATAAAATCAGCAAGTCGTTGTAAGAAAACCCAATGTCGAAGAAATTTTATGGTGTGTGAATTTCTTAATTTGCAGATTGCCTGTGTCAGACGTGATAACTACATACCAAGCCCTCTCAATCTGAGAGGAGGCCTGTCCCCAGTAGTGGGACTTATGTAGCCAGAAATAATGAAATGTAATGCTACAATTTATACACTTCAACGACTCTCTCTTGAAAACTGTAAAAAAAAAAGATTATCTATTGCTGACAGTTACCATTTACATTTAATTCGTATAACACATTAATCGACGTTATTATTGTTTCATAATCGTATCGATACTCGCTAAGAATAAAACCCTCATCACTAATGTTATCGCGTCATCGATTAAAACATTTTGATTAGCTTTCGACTTACGGGCAATGTCATAATCTCGCAACAAGAACTAAACGACACAACCGCCATCAAGATCTCTCCACAACTGGTCTTTACGCTCTTTGCTGCTTTTAGATATTACATTCCATACATTAGACGCTTAATACACAAGATAGCTATAACAGAAATAGACGTGATGCCACCCCTGTCAGGTGACTGTGCAGGAAACGTCGATAGTGATCTTAGATTCCAGTGTCGATATATTCCGATTGCAATTGACTCGACAACCCTATTGAATTCGTGTGCTGGGTATGTTTCTAATTGTGACGGAAATTGACGTGTGGAGAAAAGATGACTGAGTTGTCAATCAATGAAAATAGTTTTGAAGGCGCTCTGTTATTTTATTATGAATCGTGTGGCGACTTTAGACGGCGTGGTTAGTTTTTTATTGTGACAGTTTTTTTGTCAGTTTTTAACTTGTGAGCCATGAGCCTGGAAACTTCGTTTTGTATGTCAAACTTGAATGGATATAATTCTGTTTCTGATAAAAATTTAAGTATAAAAGAGTAATTTTCATTATTGAGAAGCCTCTTTCACCAGTAATGGTGCATTTGATTTTATCTGTTCATTTCAGTACGTAATGATTTAATTATAATATCAGAAGTTTCTTACACCATTTTGTCCTAATCCTGAACTAATATTAAATTAATTTACAAAAATGATAAATTAGAAAGTCTCGATTGTCTGACTCTTCACCACCAGGTCCAAGCTTTCGAAACTATAGAACGATGATTTTGGTAAAAAAAATCATTTTTAATACAAAGCTTTTTTTGCTGACTGTATATTTAGTTGACTGTACTTGTATTTCAAAGTCAAATTTCAAGTCAATGCCATTAACCGTTGTAGAGTTCCATCCTGCGTATACGATCCCGGCTGGACTACCGTCACTAACAGATTATTGTATTGTCACTCCAATTACATAAGTATACCAAATTTCAAGTCAATCCAACTACTGGAAGTTGGTCGAATTTACAGACAGACACAACGGGACAGATGAAATTGAATAAAAGCTTGTAAAAATGACGACTACAATGTTATCATCATAGCTTATAGCAGACCACTGCTGAACATGAGCTTCTCTCATGAGCGCCATTGTACAGTCAGCTGCAGAGAAAGGGTACCCCCCTGTAATGGCGGTAGTATGGATACCGCCATTACAAGGGGGTACCTTTTCTCTGCAGCTGACTGTACCCTGTCCTCGGCTCGACACATCCCGCTTCACCACCACAGTAAAGTTTTCAGTAATTCCCGTGGAAATTTAGTAAAGTCCTTGTGTTTAATTCAACTGTTAACCTAATCGTTTACGCGAGCAAAGCAACGGGCAAATGGTAGTACGTCATAAAACCAACAATAATCATAATTGTAAAGTTTTAAAGTGAAAACCGGCAAATCAATTGTTTTGCGGCGGTGGAAATAATTAGTGCCCCTTGAAAAATGACCATTTACAACGCGTGATAAATATTTACGAGTTATTGTTCGAGGGTGAATGCTGTGGAGCGGTTGTGGACAACAACAGGTGAGGGGAATTTATTTAATAAACACATTTACTTTCAAAAAGTGGCTAACTGCGAACAAAACAAATAAAAGTTTTCTGAGGGGGTTGGTTGTATCAAATTCTTAGATAGGGTGAAGATCAAAATCATGGTCAAGCTTAGTGTGGGAATTTCTTATTTCTTATTGTTGTGTTGATATGAAGCTTGGCAATTACTATCTTATGATACCATCGAGCTGATCTGATGAGGGAGTCTGAAGCTAGACACTGGAGCTACAAAACAGAACAATATAACTTAGCCAGGTTTGGGCTTGTTAGAATAATCTTAACTACATTTTGACTAAGTATACTACTACTAGCTTTTGCCCGCGGCTTCGCCCGCGTGGAATTCGGTTATCGCGCGCTGTTCCCTCGGGAACTGTGCATTTCTCCGGGATGAAAGTAGCCTATATCACTCTCTGGCCCATTAACTATCCCTGTGCCAAAAATTACGTCGATCCGCCGCTCCATTTCGACGTGAAAGACGGACAAATACACAAACATACAAACACACACACTATCGCATTTATAAGTTTGTATGGATGTGATCCATCACATAAGAAACATACACCTTTACATACACATTTAGCTCACAGTCTTTCACATTAACAATTATTTTTTTAGTGTGCCTTCCAGTCGAATAAAAAAAAAATGTTAACAATTTTCGAAACATGTCCACACAAATCTGTCCCCGCAAATAACACTTAACCCGTAACGCCGGTAACAAATGTTATAACCACAATTTCTTAATAACATAACCCCGTTGTTCGTGCACACTGCTTACTTAATTAGTTGTATTTAAACAATGGCCGACATCGCGATTATTTACAGAACAGAGCGTAAAAATGTGAGACGAGGTTTAAAATTAAAAATTTTGTTAGCAGATGTCGTTCCGGTTTGTACCTTTGATGCGTGAAAGAAATGTTGCATTTGACTGAGTGCCTCCAACTTTTTGAAACCATCCTCAACTCTGGCGGCGCTACCCATATATGTACTTACATTTGAAATTATAAGTATGGATTTTTATATTGATTTCGTCTTTGGAAAATTTTCAGCCGGCCGGAGCCGTGAGGGTTGAAAACGCATAAATCCCACTAATGTTTTAAATACGAAAGTTTGTAAGTCTGATTATATGTTTGTTTGTTTGTTACTTAATCACGTCTAAACCACTGAACCTATTTGGATGAAATTTGAGTCCCGATAGTTTGAGTCCCGGAGAAGGACATAGGGTGGTTTTATCCCAGAAAATTGCATAGTTCCCGCGGGATCGCATTAAATGAACTCTGCGCGGACGGAGTCGCGGGTAACGGCTAGTATCATAATATTTAATTCAGTCATTTCAGAAAATTCAATATGTCTAAAATTCTGTGATAAATACGAATAAGCTTATGACCATGTAGAATTGTGACGGTGCGAGAAATATCAAGCCAGTCGCGAATGTCGCGATACCAACATTGCTGTTGATGACTGACGCCTGTAACCGGCTAGCCGGTCGGAGAAATAATATGCGTGTGGTTACAAAATAAAAATATAATATAAAAAGAAAATATATACAATTGATTCAGTCAGCACTGCTCTTCTTGATAAATTTAAAAAAACACTGGCCTGAGACTTGTAGGACAGGTAGGGAAACAGGGCAGGGTGTTAAGGTCGCCTCGGAGCATCCAGTCGCGCCGGCGATCTGCTCCGAGGCAGCGGAGCGGAGTGGAAGTGGAGATGGAGATTGTAGTTCAGCAGGAAAAAGGAAGGGCTGGAATTAAACACCCTGCTTTACTGCTTGCTTGCAGCACCCATCCAAGCCTCGTTTTAGTGTCGGACCAGCGAAAGAAAGCTAAACGAGACTTGGATTAGGTTTTACAAAATGTACACAAGAAATATATGTTAGAAATAGAGCTAAGAATATTTACAATACCTGCAGTAGTGGCAGCCCTTATAATTACAAGTAGTAATCAGTGTAATAGCTAGCACCGATAAAATATTTTATATTTTCTTGTGAAGAAAACCAAATTTCGGCTTACGCCTTGTCAAATACTAAGAGCCAAAGAACGGAAAAAAACAAAAGCGTATCAACAATTTAGAATTTAGAGTTTTTTTTTTCTGTATGCGGCCAGTTGCGCACCGCGGAGGTTTGCCATGTTACACGCCTTCGATCAAAAATTAGTACTCATTTTTGATCGAAGACTGACTCTATAAATTCATAGCCGCACGGCCCCACATTGGAACAGAAACAGAAGTCGAACATTGTTTTCAATGTAAGATTGATCTTAAAAAATCGATGCGATATCGATATGCCGAGATTACATTCTCTAAGCGGGACCCTGAAAGTACAGACTTAAGTATTTACTTTTAGTTTTAACACCGCGTTGCAATTGAAACTGTTTTATTTTACACTTGAAGGCGAGATGACTAAGCTCTAGACAATTTCTTGAAAACCAACCCGGATTTCCCCCGCATTGACTATTCAGACTGATTCATCTTCAGCATAATAAAATTCAATAATTAGCTTCTGAATCACTATAATTTTTTTCACCCCATTGTGTTCCATTCAATGACGTACGATCATTTTCTAAGAATATTCCAAAAATGATTATAAGAAATCGATGATTTTAAAAATTTCCTACACCGTGAAACCGCAAGTAAAATTTGCCATAATTCAGACAAATTCGTGAAATCTTATAGGATTTAATTTTATTAAGTATCTTTTTGCGTGAAATCATGTGGTTTGGTAATCGAAATCCTACATTGACTAATATGTTCCCACAAATCCGAAACGTTTAGCTACTTTATCAGCTGTAAAAATTCTAATTTGAGTACTATCCAAGTCCAATTACCGAAAAATTAAATTTATGCGGTAAAATAGCATTGTACTTTTAGGTATGTAGTTTTGAATGCGAGTGTACCTATCAAATGGGGTTAATTGGCTTTCAGCTTATTACAATTTTGCTTATTTTAAATCTTAGATATACTTAATTCTAGTTTTATTGGGGGGAGGTTTGGCGATTTGTGGCACTCGAATAAAATAATTTCGATTTTCACAGCAAGAAGTGGGAAAAGGAAGGGGTCTACAAAGTAATTTATACTGGCGCGACTTCATTTGTTCATTGCATCCATGTGTCTCATTAATTATCAATGCATCATCTAAAGTCTTGTAGGCAAGGTACCATCAGCCAAATATGTGGTATACCACCCTAAAGTTGATAATCGTTTGCATGTCATAAAACAATAGCTATGCCAATAGACGTGGCTCAACTCGAAAGTTCGACTTTAGTGACAAATTCAAAAACTTGTTTAAAAATTGATAGATGTTATTTAACTGAAGGTACATTAGTTGTAAGACTTGTATGCTATACAGGGCAAAATTTTAGCAACATTCGTAAAACTTTCGTCAGTAAATAAGCTTTATTAGCACGCATCACGATGCGTGACTCATCGTTGCGAAATGTTTTACGAATGTCATCGCGAATTCACATAATTTGTTTCATTCCCATGCCATTTACAGGAATTTCTTCGCATGGGAATTTTAGCGCTTCCCATCCACCTACCGCATTCACACGACCCATTGGAATGACAGATTTTTTTCTCCGATACTAAAATTCGCATGTCAGACATTTTCTTAAAAATGCCTGGTATTCATGTGATAAAAAATGGATAAAAAAAATGCAAAAATACTGCACTGCCCGGGAATCGAACCCGGGTCGCAAGAATGGGAATCTTGCATGATACCACTACACCAGCAGTGCTCGCGCCGTGTTAGCAAAATTGCTTATCAGTTTATTCATGAGCCGCGCAGTGCATTGACCTGCGCGCGCATGTCACGTTCATTAAGGCGTTGACGGCACGTACTATATGCATCGGTAGCTCATATTACATGGTAAATATTGTAAGTTTCTTACAAGTACTACCACTACCAATATGGACAGACACGAAAATTAAATAAGGTAGAATGTTATAAGTAGGGGTACATACAAGTCACTAGGTAGTTAGGAATTAGTAACTTTATACACCTACCTGCACTGTAAGTTACAAAACCGGCCAAGAGCGTGTCGGACAATTCATCGATAATTCATTTGACGAGTACCTATTTCAAGTGACAAAACTACTTAGGTACTAAGCTTTAACCATAGATAACTCAAACTGTCTCAAGAAAATATTTATAATAAGTGAATAATAATATACTATTATTTTCAAGGGATTGAAACAAGGAAAGGTTACAATAATTTGAGCAGTATTTTTATTTCATAGAAAAAGTGTAAATTTAATAGATAGTATAGAAGTGTTATGTACATATGTACTTATAAAGACATACTGAGCGGCAAAAAATCTCAATGTATGCAGAAATAGGTAATTTTGTATGGAGAGTGGGCTAAATTTTTTGCCGCTCAGTATATTAAAAATTGTTTCAACGTTTACCTACCCTGTTAAGGCACAGCAATACGGGTACCTCTGAACATGGGCTTTAAACGTAAAATTGGGATTTACTCACATAACTGAGCTACCTACTTTGGTTTTGTAACTTTTTGTATGTAGGTACCTACATACTCTGATTTTTTAAATTTTCTCTTTATGTGCCTATGTGTGTGTAAAAAGCTGTACGATATACGTGCGATATACCTACTAAGCTAAGTATAAATTATTTTTTAACACGTTTCGTTTCAGATCCAGAATTTGGATTATTAATTTAGATTGATAGATTTATAGATAGATAGATTAGAAACTTATAAATACTACCTCGAATCTAGGAAAACTGTTTTTTCATGTCCTCCGAAACACTCCACCTATAAACCGGACGCTAACATGTAAACACTAACATCAGCGCGCGCGCAATAAAAACGCTGTAAAATTTTGATGTTTCTATTCGACATCACCTCACCCTCTCACACTCACAGCCTAACTCAGCCCCTCTCGCTCGCTCGCGTCAGAATGCTCCGGATTATTATCAATGCACTTTACACAAAGCAGAAGTTCCGAAGAGAGTCTGACATTTATGTGATTTTGAAAGTAAATTGTGTAGGTTGGTGGCCGATAAGTGGCACGTGAATGAGGTGTCAAATGATATTAATAAATAATGCTAGATGTCGTCACAAGCGGTGTCTAGAACATTATATCGGTGCCCATCTTAATCCATATCAGGCTGAAATAGTCACATTTGGTGTACTAAAGCCTTGTTAAAATACTAGATTAAAAAAAATCTTAATCCATACTAATACTATAAATGCGAAAGTGTGTGTGTTTGTTGTTTTTGCCCGTCTTTCACGTCGTTTGGCATTGAGATAGTTTATACGCCAGAGAGTGACATAGGCTACTTTTTATCCCGGACAAATGCACAGTTCTCGATAGAACAGTCCGCGACAACCGAATCCCACGCGAACGAAGCCGCGGACAAATAAGCTAGTTCTGCTTACTATAAATGCGAAATTTGTATGTTCGCGCGTGCGTGTGATTGATAGTTACCTACTCCTTCACGTTAAAACAACTTTGAAGGATTTGAATGAAATGTGGTATTTAGATACTCCTAGCTGTACTTCTGGAATAGGCTACTTTTTGTCCCAAGCAAGACTCTGACCGTTAGAGTCGAGAGAGAGTGGTTCCCAACCTTCTCTTGACTAGGGACCACTTTGATTTCTTTGTTGTTGGCAGGGACCACTACTTACACTACTGAAAATAAACTTTACTCAATGGGCCGCGAAATTTTAAAGCGTTGGCGGACCATATTTTTGTTTCTGCGGACCACTGGTTGGGAACCATCTAACGAGATCGGGATACAACTCAAAAATGTCAACTACTGCGATTAGAGATATAGACGAGGATGCTTTTTATGTAACTTGAATTAAATTCACGATGTAATTTTTAGGAATTTTCGGAGATTCTTCTTCGAAATCCAGAAGCTTCAATTCAAGCGCTATAACTAATAGTTTACACATGTGAAGCCACAGGTAAAGGCTAGTCTCAAACATGGACCTTGACTCGATCACAATAAAACTTAAATTGATCAGATAACAGAATAATAAAACAAAGATACTGCTGAAACTTGTGTTTGGAATTCTAATTTTGATTACCTAAGTTACAAGGTCTGATGGTTTCCACGATTATTTTTTAGTTTTCCGTCACATTGTTTGTGAAGTTTGGTTGTAAAGTTCTTTTTGTGATTGGTTACTATTTTTACGTGCTCAATCTCAGTCCACATCTTCGCCTATCATCTACTACATCCACACTACCATGAGTTTTCAGTGACCGTACTCGAGTACGGTCGCTATCGAGTACAGTCACTGTAAACTCATGGTAGTGGTAAGTAAGTACCATCCACTATATTTCTGCTTAAAAAAATTAACAGAAGTGCAAAGCAAGCTCGAGCTACCTAGTGTATGTCTCGAATACTATAATTTAGAAAAATATAACGATCTTTGTTACTTATTATCTCGGTACATAGTATGTGGTAAGTTCCAAACTAAGCTGAGTTTATATCTTGGTGATCACTGAGTTGGTTTTCAAATACAGCTTGTTAATACAAAATTCTACATGATTAACAGATTTTAAGACTTAATACTAGGAAGTCGTTTTGATAAAAAAAAATGGAACAAAAATATTATGATACCTAACTAGGGCAAGCAGAATTTAGACTTACCTATACAACGGTAGGTAATACCTAGTTAAAAATAATATGAACAATTCGTTTTGTGTAGGTACATGGCTAATTTCTGTATCACAACAGACTTTTTCCGGACATTTTTTATGCTTAACAATCTTTTAATATTATCCAAATTTTTAACTCCACCCACTAGGCAATTTAGTCAAAATCAAAATCAAACTTACCTTATACAGCTTATCAAAAAAATCTAATCCACATTTTGAAGCAAAAATCTTACGCGACCTTCATGCCTAAAGGCAATATGGGAACGAAGACATCCAGGGCGAGTCTGTGGTTAAATAAATTAAATTTGGGTGCAAAATGCCTGGGCCAGGCCTGTAATCGGCGCGCCGCGCTGCGATCGGCCCGCCTCCGCCGCTGCTGATGCCCGAAGAGTCGTGAAGAGTTGATGCGGCATTATACGTAGATTGGATCATAGATGTATGCGATATCATATTTTAGTTGTATACATTAGTCACAGAGTGCAATGAAAGCCGAATCTAGCTGGACAGAAAGAGTCCCGTTATTTCGTCCGCTGTGCTCGCTAAAACGATAGCTAACATCCGCGAAGGTACGATTCCAATAATATTTTTGTCTATCTATCCTCATATAACTGATAAAATATGACAAAGCGCGCATTAACTCTGTCATTGCTGGTGAAATCATTCGGTTTTTTGCGCCTCATTTATCAGTAAGTATTGCATAACCAGTACAAAAATGATTGTGTTACTTTTAGTATATTAGATAAAATATAGTTTTACCATTAAATATGATTATTCCATTGCCGAGAAAAATCGAGTCGATTATGATAAATTCATGTTTTTGGCTAAATTTTGTGTATCATAGACAAGAAAAAAGATTACTCCGAAAAGGAATATGAGAATGGCTAAAACACCACAGAAACGACAGATTCAAGGGTCTTTTTGACTGGGTACTTTTCGATCAAATTTGATTTAAGCGGAGCTTCGAATGTACAAGCTGAAAGCTGTTTTTTAATATGTTCAACCTGAGGAACTATTAGACCCGAGTTATATGTATATTTATGGTTGTTTGTTATATTTGGGGAGTCTACGGGAGGCTGCGTGTCGTGTAGTTCTGTATCGGATGCGAATCTGTATTTAAACCAATAAACTTTTTTCATTTTTCAACTTGGATCCTCGTAGGTAACATCAGCGTCGAGCCACCTTTAATGACCCGACAAGTGCCGAGTGGACTCCTTTTTCGCATTTTTTATTTTTAATATTTCATTTTCATCTTAGCATGAACATGTTAGTACTAGTTACTTATGCGAAATAAAAATGTCTTATTCTTATCTAAATTCTAGCCCCCTTATTCATAAAACTTAACAAGCCTGTGTTAAATAACAAATGCTTTGTCCCTTTCTAAAAAATACAAATGTCGAAGTGACAGATAAGGACAAACGAACTTTAGCGGCATTTTAACTAAAATAGGTTTGATTGTCGTTTATGAATAAGGGGGTAGGTTTCCACCCTCAAACACTTCTGCACATACCTCCTCCAACCGCGCAGATTCCCGCTCTTCGTCCAGTAATGACGCGAGATCCTTATCTTATTATCAATTTCATCGGAACGCAGCGCGGACCCGATACCATTCCATAATGGACCAGCATTAGCCAACATTGGGAACTAAAATATAGCTAGTTCAATACAAGAAAGAAACATTTTATTTTTAATGCAAGCTTTTTTGCTGGCTGTACTTTTTGCTGTCAATGAGGGTGTTCACAGAGGTTAAATATCGCTAGATGGCGTTAGTATCAAGAGGTCCGTTTGACGTTTGCTCGTGATTGGTTAAAAAACTAAATAAGCCAATCACAAGCAAACGTCAAACGTCAAATGGACCTCACGATGCCTAGGTTTTGTATTATAGTCTCTCAAGCAGAGAGCTGTCGATGCGGGCCTGGGATTACTAATCTGAGTCTACGGGATCTAGAGAGGGGTTTGATTCCTGGAGCATGGCTTTATCTTTTTTTTTTTTTTTATTCGACTGGAAGGCAAACGAGCAAGTGGGTCTCCTGGTGGTAAGAGATCACCACCGCCCATAAACATCTGCAACACCAGGGGTATTGTTTTTCTTATGAAATATAAAATTATTTTTCAGCGTTAACAATAGGTACTATTAAATCGTTTGAATCCTGTCCTAACATATCTAAAGCATTTTAATATGAATTTGCTTGTCAAGATGCGATGTATGCTTTTTCATTGATACATCCCATAGTGGCTCATGGTTCAGTTATTTTAATAACTAAGTACAGTCAAGGGCGAAAATATGTATACACTTTAGTACCTACCTTGTCACTTTAACAACTGTGACAGTTCATACTATATGGCAGTTTAAATTTGACAATAAGGTACTAAAGTGTATAGATATTTTTGCCCTTGACTGTACCTGTCCCTACCTACCTACCTACTGTACCTACCTTTGTTTAAAAGAAATTTTAATATGGAAATTATGCAAATTCACTTGCAGAAATTCGACTCACAGAAGATTTTTTTTATAAAAGAAATGTTATACTATCAATACATGCTCCATACATTTATTTAGTCGAATGATTCAAGAGCGGCGACATGTCTTAACTTGATCATGCCCGCTTTAAGGTCATAGAAGTGACACTAGCAACATTTTAGCACCCTAATAAAGCTTCAGTGTGAAATCCCGATAAATTAGTCATCGCGTCATTGATTGACGTCAATCGATTAGTCATTTCATTGAATTTCAGATATGAATCACGGACCTTTCATCGCGGCAAAGAGACTGGAGCATCCCAAGTTCCAACTTGGCTTTAGATATTTGAATTCAAGAAGAATAAAATCTAAGGGCCCTCGCTCACGGCGACTTTTTGTTGCGATGCTGTCGCGCGTTTCGCAGCTGCATTTGTAACGCAGAATTACAGAAGCGATGACAACTCGCTACAGTATCGCAACTGTATCGATACAAGTGCGCGACCGTGTCGGACGACATCGTGGAGAGAAGGGCTCTCTGGATTTGAAGCTGCAGCTCTTGAGTTTCAAACTTTATTTATACCTACATGGTTGGTAAGAAAAAAAAATGTGGCTTTTTAAAAACTGAAATTTTGTAAATTGTAATTTTTGACCATGGGGGAGGCGTATGTCCAACAGTGGACGTCCTATGGCTGATTGATGATGATGATGAATTTTTGACTTTTTTGACTCAAAAGATTGCCGACCCGACCTACGTGATTGAGACTAAATGTCTGGGTGTCTTTACCTTCAAAGACTGATATTGTCAACATTTTGAATACCTACTTAAATTAAATTCTTCGTATACCAATCAATGTCATTTGATTTTGTCATTTTCTCACAATCAAGTATCGGACTCCAGTATTACCCAATATCTTCTCTCCTCATTTATTTATCAATATTAAAATGTTCATAATCGGTAATAAATGTCACTTCCTTGACCCTTTATACCTAAGTATCAAGCTACAAAGCCTACAAATCGTCATAATTTAAGAAAAGCTCATAATCTCAAAATCAATAATCCAATTGAACTTTACGCTTCAAGTTTCATCAGCTCAATCTAGATAATTAATTTGAAATACGAACTTTTTTGAAAATAGAATTAAAATGTTAAGATATTAGTTACCAGCCAGTATTTCCTTCACAACCTCGCGCCCCACTAAAAAAACAAAACGCCACCGCCATTCAAAAAAGCCCAAGTTGCCAGTCACCGAATTCCATATTCGAACGAAATTAAATATAATTAATTATAAGCATACAACGCACACCGTCAATTATTTGATAATTCTAAATTAATAGTTGCTTACACTTGAGAATATTTCTCACGCTGGATTGACATGATTATTAATAACTTATTCTTAGAGAGGAGGGGCGATTGACACGTTAAAACATAGTACCAAATAAAGAAGTCACCCGTCAAAGTAAAACAGACCTTGTTCCTATAGATACAGGTATTTTTAAGTGTTTTACATAAGTTTGCGCGGTAGCTCGATGGTTATCGGAGCACTCATATCTTGGAGGTTAGTAACAAAGTGGTTTTGACGGTTGGCGTATGTTATTTGCGTGTCACTGTCGATTGTTGTTTTAGGTTGTTCTTACGATAATTATGGATTGGCAATAATATCTTTTGGTATTAGCGCCCTCTAAAGTGCTTATAATTTTTACGCTGTTAAGTAGGTACTTCGGAAGCGAACTATACTTACAATTAAATTAAATAAGTAAAGTATTTACCTACCTATATATAAAGACGGTTTGATACGTAAGCAGAACCGACCATAGGGTCATGAGTTTGGTTTTTTAATAAAATCGTTATCGTTAAATACTTAGCCTTCTCTATTCGGCAACACGTTACGTAGCAAATCGGGCAATACTACAAAACTAGAGGCAAGAAACTGTTCTGTTTGTAGAGTTGATCTTCAATTACGTAACTCTATAGTAAAGACATAAAACCCGCCATTCACTCTCCTGCGACCCACGCTCTATCCAGCAAGCTGGCCAGCCTAGCGCAGCGCGCAGCCCCGCCCCCGGCCACGCCCACCGCCCCCGCGCCCCGACGCATCCCAGTTTCCCGCTTTTTCAATTTCGAATTCCGAACGAAATTTGAAAATTCTTGCAGATTGCCTTTTGTGGGGAATACAATATTTGAGCAAAGTTATTCTGGCCGGTCATAAAAAGTCTCTACCTAGAGACCACAAAAAACGTATTTTCTTGTCTTAGTCATACCTTGTAAAGGTTTTGAATTTTTGATCCAAAATGTAGTCGAACTTTTGAGATACCTACCAACTCCGAACATCAACCTATGTTAAAACATTATGCCAACCACAATTTAACAAAATAATTTGAAATACTATTATACTTAAACCTGTAAAGTTCAGTATGTACGAGTATGTACCTACTTATGTGCGTGAATTGAATATATACGAAGAATTTATCTCATATGAACGACACCCCTTATTATAAAACTTTATGAGCGTTTAAAATGAAAAACCCACAAACGTCAACAAAAATAGAGGGCACACCTAGGGGAAAAGTAGGTAGCTAATTTAACTACACACCTATGTATTAAGTAATAACTAAAAAAGACTTTTAAACTGCTTAGGTACTGATGTAATAACAATAACTACAAGCAATAGATAGATCAATAACTTCCAAACAACTCTTCCTTTTATATCAACTCGTGAGAAAATGAGCTCATTCTCAATAAACTAACCTGAACACGATTAATCTCAATAAAACAATAACTGAACGCATACCTCGACCATCATTAGGTTTCTTTTTGTTTCCATCACGCCCGTATTAAGATATTAAAACAATCATACATTTTAATGCGTCGTGGGTGGAATACCGTTGAATCACCAACCACAATGGCCAGTAATTAAAGCACAATACAAATATTCTCATGTCCACGCTCGCCGGTGGTCGCAATAAGAAAATATCGCCAAAGATAAACGGCTAAAAAACTAATAAATTGGACGCTTAATGCCTATCGGCAGCGAAGCGCACTGAGGCCATCTGTTCCACGATTTTATTGAGCAGTTTTAACGACCCGAGTTACGACAATTGCGATATCTAATCGTAATATAATTAACTATATTTTGCATGTTTTTAATGCTTCTCACAGCCTCAACTTAATTTAAAAATGTAATTACTCTTTTCTTTTTAATTTAGCATACGTTAGTTATATTTACATCGTAATCTTCCAGCTTCATAGTGAAACATGTGTTTTTTCATGCTACGTGGATTGACCACCTAGCTTGTTTTTGCTACCTACCATAATAAATTGCCAAAGTTGTTAAAGTGACAAGATATTAAAATGCTACGTTATCATGTTTCTGGTAATATTTTAATATCTCTCAGCGCATTCAATTACATGAGGTGTAAATTCCAACAGATGAGATTGGAGGTAATAACTTTTTTTTTTTAAATTTGATTAGTGACCCTAATGGGGGACACACAGTATACATTTTTAACCCACTGCAGAAAAAATTCTAGAAGTTTATATAATAAATAGCTTTTTCAGACAGCTATGTCCGTGTATATATAAGTATAGCTCCTAATACTTATGCAATATTAGACTGTACATTGTTTCGAGTCCGCAAAATAATCTTTTTAGTAGGTAAGTACGTTTATAAATTTTCAGGAATTATTGGCATTGCTTACCTCCACATCTAAAACTTTCTTAGAAAGGGTTTTAGTATGATTGACATTTAGGCATTGATTGCAGAACTAAAATATGTCGGGTCTAAAACAACCTCTAGTTACTCGTCTACCTTTAATTAATAATCTACTGCATGACAGCGCACCAGTGGCGTTCCCAAGCCTCAATCGCTCACCGGACTCCAACGCTGACGAAATTAGATCGATTAACGTGATAAATCTATCGACTCCAACATCGATGAATCGATACAATCGATACACTGACAAATTATGCTCTGTCCCGTCTGTGGAGCTTTATCTAGATCTTTGGCCGACATTTGTTTGGCTTATGGATTACTTGGCTGTGTCTACACTAATATGTATATTAGACCTGGTAAATATGTTTGTGTGTATGATGTAAAGGCTTCTTGAATGACGGAAGCGGTTACGAAAATTCATTTGTTAATTACTAATGTCTATAAATTTATCATTCGCTTTTTGTAGGTTGCATTACATGTCTAAACAATAAATTTACAAGAAGATCGATAAATTTGAACACAAAATATTAATATAAATTAAATGTCATAGCTAAATCCAATGACATGCTAAATCATTTAAATACTAGAAATAATCATCATCTTCCCAGCCTATTTACGTCCCACTGCTGGACACAGGCCTCCTCTCAAAATAAAAGGGCTTGAGCCGTAGTTACCACGCGGGCCCAATCCGGATTGGGAACTTCACACATACTATTGAATTACTCCATAGGTGTGTGCAGGTTTCCTCACGATGTTTTCCTTCACCGTAAAGCTCGTGGTAAATTTCAAATATATATCAAGAACTATTAAGTAATTAACTAGTAAAGTTAAGTGTTTTCTGTACTGCTTAAATACCATATTGTGGTGTACAACATAGAGCATAGAGTCATTTTATTGTAATGAAGTCACAAAATTACCACTCAGAGGACCAAAAAATGTGCGAGAAAGGGGAAGTGGACTGTATATAAATTTCGAAAGAGCAAGTGGTGAAGGAACGTGTTGGAAGCAAGATATGGCGTCTCGCGACAAATTAATAAACATAATAAATAAAGCACGCGAAAGAATGGCTACTGTAGGAAGCTCTCACCTGAGAACTCTTCGCCTGCTGCAGGGCAGGATCTTAGGGCGTCGGTAACGGGCACCGTTCGCTCGAAGTCTTCAGCTCCTCCGGAATCACTGTTAACTCTTACCTCTGGTGTCGTACTTAGCTTTCAGATCAGCGCAGGGGTGCAAGGAGGCTTCCGCAGCAGCACTGAGCTTACGTTAAATTTAAAAAAAATACGGTTGAAGAAAAGCTGGTAAAGTTAGGGTAACTTGAGTCACGAATCTCTGAGAAAATGGGCGCATTGGAGTTTTAGCCCGAGCGATGCTCAGTTGCTCAGGTACTGCAATGGCGCCAATGGCCACTTAATAAAAAGTTCAATATCTCAAAAACGGCTGAACCGATTTCGATAAAACATATCTAAGAACCATCGCTAGAAAACCAGGTTTCGAATAAAAAAAGCCGCATTCAAATCGGTCCACCCGCTTAAGAGCTACGGTGCCACAGACAGACACACAGATATACAGACACATAGACACACAGATAGACACACAGACACACATAGCGGTCAAACTTATAACACCCCTCTTTTTGCGTCGGGGGTTAAAAATACCTACATATGATTTTTTTTTGTTTACTTACTGCCAAACATAAATGCATAATAACCTAACCAACAAAAAGTTGGAAAACCCCCGACTTTGTCACTTTAAAGTTAAATATCTCAAAAATGGCTTAACCGATTTTGATAAAACATATCTAAGAACCATCGCTAGAAAACCAGCTTTCAAATAAAAAAAAACGCATTCAAATCGGTCCACCCGCTTAAGAGCTACGGTGCCACAGACAGACACACAGACAGACAGACACACAGACAGACACACAGATAGACACACATAGCGGTCAAACTTATAACACCCCTTTTTTTGCGTCAGGGGTTAAAAAATTACAGTACTCTGCTGGGCTACGAAACTCGAAACTTGAAGTTCGTGTCGTGCGGTCCCTCTGACACTTATACTATTTAATACGAGAGCAAGAGGGACCGCACGACACGAACTTCGAGTTTCCAGTTTCGTAGTAGCGCTGCTGATCTGAGGTACACAAATAAACCACAGTAAGAGCTTGTAAGCCTCTAACTACATGCAAAACCAGCTATCACCGTTTAAACTACGAGAGCACACTGAGTGTTTTGAATGCTAATCAGAACAAGTCAAGAGAGTAACTAGATATTTTATCCAGCCATTAAACAAGCAAATGAATAACTGATCGCTAATCCTGCCACCAAGCAGCAGCGGCTCTATCTACCGCTGTGATTGCAATTTTTGTAAGTTACGAAAGTTGCGTTCTGAAGTGACAAAAAATCCAGATAGTTTTTGCTAGGTGTTGGTAAGACTGAAACACATCTGATTACCTACGTGCTTAAGATCGTAATGCTGTAACCAACTTTGCATATCCTCGTGGGGCCTCGCGTACTTTATAAAGGACCAATTGACACTAAGAATAACGGCCGAATGTACTTCATAAAGTACGAATTGTTCTCAGTACCTAAAAAAAGAATTTTGAAATAATATCCAAAATAACAAAGCTGGTGAACCACGTCTAGAGCGTAAGTAAAAAAGTCTGTTAAAAGAGTTAGGTCCCCAGTTTTTTAAATGTTAAAATATACGCGACTTTTCAAAACTCGAATCCCTTCTCCAATATACACAGCGTGTATTTTTGATACTACCTCAAACGTAACCAGACGAAGATTTAAGTGGTGTGAACCGATATCAAAACAAAATGTTAATTTAGAATTAATTACCAGAGCGTAATTAATTTTTGAAATATTTTCGAGCAGCAATGTAATGCGTACAATAATTAATTTGATAAGGGAGAGAAACGTTCTGTGACAGCTGTCACGTCAACAAGTGCGACGTTTTGAATAAAAACAAAGTACTATCACGTAATGATACACTGCGTGCTAATTAATTTTGTAAGGAAAATAATAAGCCATTTTTTTTAACTAAAACATAATGAAACGTGATTATTAGGGCCTTCACTAACTACCCTTAAAGTTTGAGGTAGTATCAAAAATACACGCGTATTTCCTCAACTTGCATTCAATCTCTTACATAAACCCGCATGAACAAACCCGTGCATGGCGTGCGTTTATCTCTGGCAACTAAACGCCCGCAATTAGTCCTGTGAAATGTCGCAGGCGCATGCTAACGAGCCCCGCGAGCGGACTGGCAAAGGCTGCTTCCACCAGAGACAAGATAAAGCTAAGAGTTACATAGCAAGTAATGCCCTAAAAGCAAGCACACTGACGTTAGTAGAAAAAACTTCTTAACCAATAATTAAAAATGTTTTTTTTAAACATAACTATAATTTCGGGACTCGAAACTTCTGTAAGGTAAGCGTCCAGTGAATAGAATAGAATAGAATAGAAATATTTTTATTCACGCTTCGCACATAATAAATAACAGGGCAAAAAACATGAAAACAAAAAATATACAATATGCGAAGGCACGAAACGGTCGCAGCTCAGCATAGTGTTGGCCGTGTAAGCCAACGCTGGTCTTCCGCTGCGACCGCTTGGCGACTTCACGGAAGGCGACAAAAATTAAACAAATAAAAGAAACAAAATCGAAATATAAAACTAATTACAAAAAATAAAATAAAAAATATCAATATAATAATAACAATAAAAACAAAATACACCCAACAACCACCTCCAACTTGCATCATCCATAGACCACCGACCTCGATATGACATGCACAATATCATATCCGGTCTGTGGCCCATGGCGAATGTCAGTGTCACGTCACTGTCATTCAAAGAGACATTGGTTGACATGACACTGTTTGCTGAGTGCTCTGCATAACCTTAAACTCACACAATAAATACAATTCAATCAGTCTGGTAACAAATCAAAGTTAATTATAACAAACTCCAAAAATATGAGTCACAAGCCGTTAATTGTTTGTATCTGGCATCATTCAAAAGCTCATGAATGCGAAAACAGTTTCATCCGCTCCGATGCATGTGGGACAAAAACTCAAGGTATGTACTACACCTATTTTAAAACATTAATCTCGACAGCATAAAAACACTCAAATTATACTCGTATCATGGCGCAGCATTTCTTGAGCCATTTGGTGTTCAAACATCATCTTTTTAATCTTTAATTTAAAATTTTGTTTGCATTTTAGGTCTCGGATTGGGGGCGGAATATTGTTCCAGCATTTCGTGGCTGCATACCTGAAACTGCCACGAAAAGCAGCTGTTTTGTGACGAGGCATAAGCAGTTGTATGGCACGCTTTCGCTCTGCACTTGACCTCAAGCAAGACGAAAATGTGAGTTTGTTTACAAGATACATTGGAGCTTTGTGCTTAAGTACGTCAAAAAGTAAACAAGCCAGGTGAAGTTTACGCCGGTGGTGCATTTTGAGCATTATGTGCTTATTTAGGAAAGGAGTAACTGGGGCCCTTAACGGAACATTGAAACAGAAGCGTGAACATGCATTTTGGACTCTCTGGACGAGTCTTTTAGTTTTTGCAAGCAAACGCGGTCCATAAACTACATCCATGTAATTTAATTTTGACAGCACTCGACAGTGACAGTGCTCGACACACTAATGCCCAATAGATGACACCCTGCTGTCATCTCTATTGCTAATGACCAAGGGGCGAAACTTTGATGCCGGTGTCAGCCGTATGACGTCAAGCTTCATACAGTGTGTTTTTATCTAGATTATACAGCGTGTATTTTTGATACTACCTCAAACTGTAAGGATAGTTAGTGAAAGCCCTAATAATCACATTTTAATGTTATAATAAAAAAAAAACTTATTATTTTCCTTACAAAATTAATTAGCACGCAATGTAGTTTTTTTTTTTTTTTTTTTTTTTTATAGTGGCGTCTGTCCAATGGGACAATTTTGCCAGGCTTTGTTTTTATTCAAAACGTTGCACTTGTTGACGTGACAGCTGTCACAGAACGTTCCTCTCTCGTATAAAATTATTATACGCATTACATTGCTGCTCGAAAATATTTCATAAATTAATTACGCTCTGGTAGTTAATTTTTAAAATTACCTCGACTTTTCTACCACATGGAAGCCGCCTAGATCACGAGTTGACCGGTAAAAATATATAAAATATTTTATTAACAGTTTCAATGTACTAAAAACACGCTTGGACTAAAAAATACTACTATTACTACTATCGTACTATTTGTGGTAGAAATAGACCCTAGGCTAGATTACGTCGTTCTGTCTTAGAGCTCCCGTGTCCAACTTCTGACTCCATCGAGAAATGCACTTCGTGTTCTGATAAATAAAGCAAAGCCAACGAGACAAGATATATAGTAGGTAGATACTTCATCTTTATCTGATACGTCATTAATACTATCTCGCTTCTTTTCTATTGGTCACCAATTATGACTTTCACGGATATTTTTTGAGAAAAAATATTTTTCAAGTACGAGTAGAACCACAGTGTGCAACCGCCCTAACGCATCGCGTTCGGCCCTCGTGATTTATAGTCATTTTATAGCTCCTAAAGTTTTCTAATTGTGCCCGTGTGGCGACGCCCTAACGAACTAAGGGTATTTATTACACACGATTCCCATGTGTTAAATATTACTAGGATATCCAAAAACATATTTTAGGGCTACGTCAAAGAGTAGGTAAGCATTAAATAACTAAATGCAGAAGCGACTCTTCAAATATACCTATCGTCAGTATTTTTTTAATGTCATGTGTATTGATATAATATAAGCATGTGTGGTTTTTTTCGTGGTAAAAAAGCAAGTTTTATTAATTTTAATTCGTTTAGTAATAAAAAAACCTACTTTATTACATTTAGCACAAACGTCAAAACCAATGTCAAATTTTCATGCTAAATATTAAAGTTTCAAATTGTGATAGTTACTATATGTATAATGACGCGAGCCTTACAGGATGGAAATAAATTTACTTTTACCTTAATAAGACCTAGTTTTTTACATTTTTCGGGTTATGTGCCTCATTTGCTAGAAACGGAACCCTTTTACATCACTTTGTGATCGGTCTGTTTAATAATTATTAAACTATTTATGAATCATTTTACGTCACTGAATAAAACAGCTATTTTCTACAGCAAATTAAACTTTGATTTGTTAATCAAAATGTAAAAAATAATTTATTAAATACTCGAAAAAGTGCCTCAAGGTGTTCACCAGAAACGTCACTAAAACTTAAAACTCGAATTCGATATAAGGCAGACGAAACATTGTAACAAAATCGTAAGAATCTATAAATCATCGTTTCACATTCACTTTGACCCTTGCAATGCAACGCAACGCAATGCACTATCACGACTCGACGCAGGCTATGATTACGATAATATTGGTGTGTGTCAGTAACGAGTAACGAGTCTACTTTGTAATCTATTCTGCCGTTTACCGTGACAGTAAAGCTGATTTACATGGGACGAAAATTATCATGTATGTATCGTTTCATTGCTGGTCTTCAGAGCTATGTGTTTATAAGTGATCGATCATTATCGGCAATGTACCGCAATCGGCATGATATTGCTCTTTCGTCTAAATCAACTACGTCAAACATGTGGCGCAAATCGATTCTGAAAACAGCCAGATAGTTAAGATTTTCAGTAGCTTGTCTTGTTCGTGGCTTAGAATTTGACATAAATGGTCTAAATAAAGTTTAACTTAGTGAACTTGCTCCTCAGTTACCACAAGTGCACGATATTTACTTCTGTGCAGCATATATAATACCTATGTTGTTTAGTATACCATTTTAGTGATGTTTGTGACAGTTGCGTCTATGTGATTTGTGTTAATTTAATGAAAGTTGTAGAGGACCGAATCTGCTTGATGACATAAAGTGTGTCGCAAGGATGTAACCGTCAAGTTCGTGTGGTACTTAATTAGTTCATGAATTCATATTTAAACAAAAAAGTAAAACTTGAATATCAATTATTTTAAATTATTTACTTCTGATGATTTTAGCTTCGAGTCAAGGAAGAAAGAAGAAAGTCAAGGGTTATTTTTACTGTCCCAAATTTTTTTTAAAGTAAAACAACATTGATGATTTCTATAATAGTTAAAGCATAAAAAACTTTACTTTCAGGGTACCTGTAATGTTATATAACATGCAGCTTTTACAACTTTACCATTAGTTTAATATTAGCAATTAGGTACATAAAAAGGAAAGCGTGAAAATCCAGAAACACAAACCTCCCTCACTCACTAAACGCAATGCAGTTGGTAATTTTATAATAACGCTGGCAATACCGTGCACAAGTCTTTGGCATTCATTTAAAAACGACGTATGTTTTGAAGCTCCGTAAACGCTTACAACTTTTTGTTTCTGAGATATAGGAAATATATTCCACAACTAATATTGTGCAGTTTGCGGGTAATTGATAATAATATGAAATGACCCGTGACAGTAGCTGTGAGCGATGTAGCCGGCAATGGATCGTAATCGCGTACCGTCTGTGAGCTTTGGTTAGTGCTTTTGTGTTGCCTGTTTATGAAATTCACCCGTAAATTGAGGACAATATTATGTTTATTGACGAAATATATCTTTTTAGCCATATAAAACAATAATTTTTACTGTAAGTAATAAATGAGGATCGCTAATACATAGTTAGCCGCTTGATAATTATGTTAGTCAATTACTGTAATAAGTACTTAAATATCTAAAGTCCGATTATTTACACAAAAAAATATAATACTTAAATTTCTAAGAATAGTGATAAATACATTATTGTGTTTAGAAAATAAATAACATTCTGGTAGAGGTATTTACCGCTAAAATAAAAGTAACATCAAACGTTTTAAGTACCTAGTTACTTTAAGACCTCCCTGTGATAACTCACTTAGTTGGTGCTTTACACATTATAAAAAAAAAACTTTATATTAAACAATCTTCAGCCGACATTTTTAATTTTCTGATTACGTTAGTCAAATAATGAGACACGGGTAAATTTCATCGCTACCCTGGCAACACCAGCGCATAAAGCCACCGCATAAGTGTCGGATAGATTACCGCACCCGCAGTAATCATGGTATTGCCACGTATTGCAGCATATGTACCCAAACGCCGCCCTAATGGAGGGTAATAGGTACGTCCGTTCTCACAATACGTGTATGTAATTTATTATTAATTTCATTGTGCTGATGTCCTACTATTATTGTAATACTATGTGCTAGCCTATTCCGTGGGATTACCCGCAAAAATATATTACAAAAGATTTTTTTAAGAATTTTAATGTGTTGCATTACGTAGTGCTTACATAAGACAAGTTGTTTGTTTGACGGTAAAAAGTGTGTATCATAAACTAAATGTCCTGGTGCTTGGCAAGCTATGTAATATGTACAAATGACACCCTGCTGTCACTTCTATTACTCATCATCATCATCATCCCAGTGGTCACACTGCCGGGCACAGGCCTCCTCTCAGAATGAGAGGGCTTGGGCCGAAATTCCCACAGGACCCAGTTCAGGTTGGATCCGGGCTCGCACCTCTAAGTTTTCGAAATTCATGTGTGAAATTACTTATACTTCTAATGACATAGAACTAAAGATGGCAACTACTGGGACAGCCATTTATTAATAAAATCTACTGGAATTAGCTTTCGAACAACTTACGAAATTGTTGCCATATACAAGTATAATATATGTATCGAATCAGCAGAGTAGAGCTACTACGAAATTCGTAAATCGAATTTGGTGTCGTTCGGTCCCTCTGACACTTCTACTATTTAATACGAGAGCGAGAGGGACGGTACGATACGAACTTCGATTTTTGAACTTCGGTTCGGAGTAGGCCCTCAGGCGTTACTTTACAGAGGTTCATATCAATGAACTGAAACAAATTACTTTGCTCTCCATGAGGTATCATACATAGGCTATTTTAAGCGATTAGCTATCATAAGGTCGTGGGTGAGTAAAGTAGGTACCTATCCATATCATCTATCATCTTTCAGTTCATGAAAGACAATTAAGCCCTCTTTTTTTATTGGACTGAATGGCAAACAAGCAAATGGGTCTCCTGATGATAAGAGATCACCACCGCCCATAAAAGGGGTAAGTATTGCAGATGCGTTGCCAGCTTAAAGGCCTTAGATGGGATACCTCAAGTGCCAGTAATTTCACCGGCTGTCTTACTCTCCACGCCGAAACACAAGTGCAAGTACTGCTGCTTCACGGCAGGATTAGCAAGCAAGATAGTGGTAGCAATCCGGGTGGACCTTGCACAAAGTCCTACCACCTCTATTAATATTTACGCTTTAAATCGTAACTCTATTCAATTTAATTGCTTTTTCACAGGTTATTACTTAATTTACAAAGGCTGTATATTTATGACCCGGAGTGTACATACCTGAATACAATAGAGGTAAATATAAATCGTTACTTAACTATATTGCGGGCCTACGCGTCGCGGCGTCAAAGAGCGTATTTACATACCCTGACTACGCATAAACAAACTTTAAACATCGGCGTCGTTTGATGATTCCATAGTTACCTATGAAGGTGGAGAAATAGTGATTAGTTATATCCAGGGAGCGTAACTTTTGTGCCGATGACAGATCGTGGATGATTCTACATTACCGCGTAAGAGCGTTTTCACATTATCCAATCCGATATCGGTATCGGGCGACGATACGATGTCGGGGCAAGTAATATGTATGAAATATGTACCTGTCTTTCACATTGTCCGGCCCGATATCGGATATCGGAGCCGACACCGATATGTTTGTACGTGTGCTATTCGTGTATCTAAATTGTCTCTGTATGCGCGACGATGTGTGGCTGCTATTTCGAGCTAGCCATATCGGAACGATGTTGTCGGAAATATGTCAATTCAGCACATGTGTGTCGTCCAGCGATGTCTGATATTGGATCGGATAATGTGAATGCTCTAACAAACAACGCCTATACCTAGTGCCATCCACGAAGACGCATCATCATCATCATCAGCCGGAAGACGTCCACTGCTGGACAAAGGCCTCCCCCTTAGAACGCCATAATGAACGACAACTCGCCACTTGCATCCACCGGTTTCACGACAGTTTCGCGACTCAGCCATTATAACTATATCATCGGCAAAACGAAGATGGGTGATGTACTCGCCGTTGATATTGATGCCGAACCTGTTCCAGTCCAAAAGCTTGAAAACGTCCTCCAACGCATTTGTGAACAGTTTCGGAGAAATAACGTCTCCCTGTCTCACACCTCGCTGCAGTTGGATTGGTTGTGTACTCTCGTCCTGCAACCGGATCGACATGGTGGCGCTTGGCGCATGATTTTGTCAAAATTAGACAATAATGACATTGTAATAAGAACCACGGCACGCGTCATCGTGAATGACTCTGCCAAAACAAAAAGTAGCAAACTTTTCTAATTTCGCGGCTGACAGATATAATGTGTAAACAAGACATTTAAATTTCGCGGCTGACAGATACAATGTGTAAACAAGACATTTAAATTAAAAAAAATACTCTAATCAGATATGCGGCATTAGTCATTGTTGGTTATGCGCATTTTTTTTAAATGTGAACTCAATTTTTAAGTTCAGACTTTTTTCGATTTAATTAATTAGTTTAGTACCAGGAACTATCAATGATCGAGCGAGATATTTTCCGAAGTTAACGTAAATAAAAAAGCACCCTTCAGACGAAAAAAAAATATTGTGACCATAAACAAATAACTAGAAAACGCATCATTATTTTCTCTACACTACACAATAAAATACTAATAATGCAATATCGTTTCAAATCTGTGACAGTTTAACAAGAGCATTTCATTGTTGTCGAAACCAATAATAGCATTGTCTTTGTCACTCTATTACTAGTAGAACAAGAGCGAAAATGGCTCGAGTGTCAATAGATTGATTGTCAACGATTGTCAATGCGCACGCGACTAGATCACCCCTAACGAAGGGGTTGGTACCCTCCAATATCACCCCTAAGGGGTTTAGCGTGGAATAGGACGTAATACATCCCAGTCGATTATAGGGCAAATTAATTTTATGGTCGCACTGGTTGTTATTACAAGTTGAAACGTGTATTAATAAGTAAGTACCCGGTTTGCTTTATAGCTTGAATTAATTATGTATGTCCTTTTAAATGAGATATTTTATTAACGTTGCAAATACGAATATCAAATTATGGAAAAATCAAAAGGTAAACTTTTTGCTGAATAAACCATTTGATTCCTCACCCACCTTAGAACGTTCTCACAGTAAGGTGTCATAATAAATTCCCTTGTCAAGCAATGCGATTTCACTATGACTTTTTCTACGAAAAGGTTCCACAGTGGATCACGATTTAGTTGGTTCGATTGTACAATCGAACCAGTTACCTAGAAAAACGATCCGATCCGAAACGATCGAATCGAACGAAAGTAACATTACTTCTCACTCTATGAGTGTTCTCATACAGGAGCCTCCTAATACTTCCTATACCTAAGTCAATTATAACTCATAGGATCAACCTGTATTTCATTTTAAATAATTTTATTTTATTATATTATGATTAACTAACATACATACGTCAACGTGGCTACTAAAAAATTAGGTATGGGTTGAATTGTGTGAAATAAATGATTTTAATTTTTTTTGATCATGTTAAGATGCACGATATTTTCTTCAACCTGAATCAAGGTATAACCAACGAGTATATAACTAAAATTTAGCTACCTTTATTGTTTTTTTTTTCAAAGAGCAAAATAATACATCATCATCCCAGCCTATATACGTCCCACTGCTGGGCACAGGCCTCCTCTCAGAATGAGAATGAGAAATAATAGATAAATTAAAAAAATACATATAAAATAGTAAGGGAAAATAAAAAAATTGACGATGGGGCAGTTAGTTTTAGGGTTTTTTTTAATACAAAATCCCTATCTTTAACAAATCCGTTCGCAGGGCAGCGTTTCCCATGGCCCGGATAAAAGCGTGGGGCGTTTTATATAGACAGGGATTGCGTCCACCGTGCCACTGTCAAACGAGACCTCATTGTGAGCACACGCCGCCCATCTCATCAGCGTAACTGTTGTGTCTAAATAATAAAGTAATATCGCGTAAACAAGGATAATGAGCGAGTAGGTGGGGTCGGTAAGGCGGCTCTCTTTTTTTTTCGTGCCGTCTGGGCGGCGCGAAGAGCACGCCTCGCAACCCACGCGCTACGACGCACTGACATGCGCGGCCAAACACGCTCGACACAAGCCCCGACGGGAACCGACCATAAACAAACTATTTTATTTCGCTGTAAACAACGAAAGTGGCCAGGAACACAAAAAGCAGTTCGAATTTTGAAATGTCGTAGACAGTGACGGATTCGCGCGCTGTTCCCGCTTAAATTCTTTTTATTTTTTTTAAGCGGTTATCGCTTATAATTGGCGTTTTATTTCGTGACAGCCAGGACGTAATTACGGTGAAACCTGTTTGCAATGGTTGCGTGTGTTTTTGTGAAACGTTTTGAATTGGTGCGTGAACTTTAAATGTTGCGGTGAAAACTATTAGTGAAACGGAAACGATGAGCTCCCGAGGCGAGCTGGTGTTGCCAACATGATACAACTGCATGGTTCCGGTGAAAAGCACAGAATGCACAAGACACCTCCACTGGTTATAATTTTATTGCTCTTAATTTTTTCCAGTAAAGCAAGGTAAGAGATTACTTAATTTTAAGTACTTACCTACATTAACCAAACGAGCAAAAAAAATTTACTTATTATTTATAAAGTTGATCATAATGGTGTGGTTACTTTATAAAACTTCAATGTCCAAGTTTAAACTCGCAAGAAAAATGGTGCAAGTTGCAGTACATTGCTGCATTCGATTAACTCCTTCAAACTCATTCTCCTTATGGCCTTGCAATGTTATGTAATTTCCGCGATTTTCTTGTAAGTCTAAACTGGACTTTACCTACAGCGGAGTTTCGTAATTTTTTTTTTTGACATTTCTTATGTACGGAAACTTACTAAGTAACTCATTTAGCTGTCATATCAAAAAGTATGAAGAGGATCTTTACTGTTACTACATTATGAGCAACTTTTAAGTATGAACCTAATAGGTATTGTATGAACAGTCGAACAAATTTGAATCATGACCCAGGGTAGAGCCTTTGTGCTACTAATGTCATGTTGACATCTCGTACTTTTGTCTAGGAAATCATAGTATAATTGAATAAATAGGTAAATAAATAAATATCACGGGACAATTTGCACCAATTGACCTAGTCCCAAAGTAAGCTTAGCAAAGCTTGTGTTATGGGTACTAAGCAACGGATAAATATAATTATATAGATAGATACATACTTAAATACATATTATACACCCAAGTCCCGAAAACAAACATTCGTATTATTCATACAAGTATCTGCCCCGACACAGGAATCGAACCCGGGACTTCAAGCTTCGTAGTCAGTTTCTCTAACCACTACGCCATTACAAAAAGGTTCCATCCTGGGTCATGATTAAATTTTTTCGACTGTACCTACCTGTTCCACCGATGAAATTACTTTTCTCAGATATACATAAAACACCGTCTAGACACTCTTTCTTTATTTAGTTTTCGGTGACAATACACAAAAAAGCTCCAAAAGCTGAAAGCTCAAAAAAGCTACAAATGAGTTCTGACTAATAAAGCTCGGAGGTCCTCACGCACTAATCATGCAAAACGACTAATGAATACTGATACCGATGATAATGTGCTTGGGTTCCAACACCAGTCGCCATACAAACATAACGAAACCGACAACTCTCTTCCTGATTTCAAAAATCTCGTCGAGGCTCTCAATTTTACTTTTAGCTTTACTCTGTCTTCGGTCCTTTTGTTTATTTATTACACTAGCCGTTACCCGCGACCGCGCCCGCGTTGAATTCGATTATGACTATCCCGCGGCACTATGAAGTTTTTTGGATAAAAACTATCATATAATCCTTCCTCGGGATTTAAATTATCTGTGTACCGAATTTCATCTAAATCAGTTCAGCGGTTTAGACGTGATGAGATAACAAACAAATGACAGATTTGCAAACTTTTGCATTTGTAATGTTAGTGGAATTTCCGAATTTCGTATCCCTTTCTCACATTCGGCCTTTTTGATAATTAGAGTTAGTATTTTAATGTTATGTATGTTATATACTAATATGTTATATATGTATGTTTTTTTTTATTATATTAAATTTTTATTTATCTTAATAATTATTGTTTTTTTCTCTATGTTTTCATTTTCACCGCCTACTTTGACGTTCCTATCATCATTTTTATATATGATCTCTTTTCAATCAATCAAATCAAAATCTCTTTTAAGCGATAAATTCGCCTATTATAGGTACACCCTACATTTGGTGCCATTTTGTGTATGTTTAAGCCAATGGGGTTTTAATCCACATCTCGAACAAAATAAATCTTGGCAAAACTAAACTATGGAACCAGCTTTCTGTGCCCACATTCCCGGAGCGGTACAACTTAGGAATCTTTAAAAACGAGTCTATCAGCCTCTCAAAGGGCGGGTGCTTAAAGCCAGCGGAGATTGCTTCTCATCAAGCGGGTCGTTTAGCCTCTTTTACATCCATAGTAATATTATAAATGCGAAAGTGTGTTTGTATGACTATGTGTTTGTCCGTCTTTCACGCCGTAACAGAGCAACGGATCGACGTGATTTTTGACATAGAGATAGTTTGTGGGCCCGAGTGTGACATAGGCTACTTTTATCCCGGAAAAATGCATAATTCTGGAGGGAACAGCGCGCGATAACCGAATACCACGCGGGCAGAGAAAGCCGCGGGCAAAAGCTAGTAATAATATAATTAACCATGAATTTAAAAAAAATCTCAAACATTTGTATGAGACAGCGGCCTCAGATGCAAATACAGGAGGTGACAATCTATGACCACCCGATCGCGGAGATTTAGTAGGCTTGCTAACGACACAGTACAGTATGCCACCACTGCATAATCAAGCTTGCAGAGTGATTGATGTGCCACGGCTTTGCATTATTGTTGCGCTAGAAGAGGTATCCATACTAATATTATAAATGCGAAAGTGTTTTGTGTCTTTGTATGTCTTTCACGCCGTAACGGAGCGATGGATCGACGTGATTTTTGGCATAGAGATAGTTTATGGAACCGAGAGTGATATAGGCTATTTTTTATCCCGGAAAATGCACAGTTTCCGAGGGAACAGCGCGCGATAACCGAATACCACGCGGGCGGAGCCGCGGGCCAAAGCTAGTTGGATATATTAGCTGAGTCTATATACTACCAATTTTGTACAATACTATACAATAACTCTTTTTTGAACACCAACACATAGTAAGCTGTACAGAAAACACAGTCATAATGTAGATTTTACAAGGTAAGCTGTAGGTGGCTTTATCGCTTTATAGCGATCTCTTCCATGCAACCTTTACAATAGAGAGAAGTAATGGTTAGATTTTATCAGGTATCTTATACTAGGCACATTATAGTGTTTTTTATATATTATTTTTTTCTTACCAAAAGTTTTGAACACGCCAGCGTTAAAAGCTTACAAATATTACAAACGGGATAGTTTATCTGTGTTAAAAAAAAATATTTCGAAAAAACACTTCTTATCTTAATTTTGTAGGATTGTTGACGTTAATATTATTCACTATATTTAAACTCGTAAGAGACAATACTTACCTTAACAGTATACATTTTTGTAAAGGGGGTTATATAGTTAAAGAAAAATATTACCAATGAAACAGATACAAAATTCAAATCTATTGTCAAGAAGACATTATTATGTAAGGCGTATTATAAAATTAATGATTATAATCATTGGCGATCCCTTACTTCAAATACCGAGTCTACTGTGTTAAAAATGAAGTCGTGTTAAGTACTTGTGAAGTAAGTATATTTTTTTGACAGTAATATTTCGACTTTGACTTTGAAAAACAAAAACAATTTCTTGAATACTTAGTTTTAAACGAAATTTATTAAGCATACAAGGTAGAGTGGATGTATATACTCTACATTTCGGTATGACATATGTAGAGATTGGAAAGTTACATTTAGTAATTTTTTTGGTTTGCTTTTCCTATTCAACTGACTTACTTTATCACACTTTTTTACCACTATCATCCACTATTGTCCATATCCCATACTAAAATATTTATTATAAATTAGAAAGTGTATGTTTGTATGTTTGTCCGTCTTTCACGTCGAAACGGAGCGACGGATCGACGTAATTTTTGGCATAGAGATAGTTTATGGACCAGACTAGAGCGTGACATAGGCTACTTTTTATCCCGGAAAAATACACAGTTCCCGAGGGAACAGAAACCGAATTCGACGCGGGCGAAGCCGCGAATAAAAGCTAGTTTTATTATAATTTAACATGCAGAACTTGAATTAACTTTTTATATTGAAATTACTTAGTTTATAGTTCTATTTATTTTACTAATGTTTTCTAAGCTTTGGGTTACACATGGATGATTCAGTAACTAAATTCCTTTTTATGTCTCGTAGGCTGAGGATTAAATGACCAATCTTTTAACCAGTTTACCTGAAACTTGTTTATGAGTCCCACTTAATGATGGCCACTTGTGAGGCAAAATAGCTTCCTCCACGGTTCTGCAGCTTCATTAGAAACTAAATTTACTACAAGCTCCTATTTTCTCTAGTAATTACTTTTATTTACTTATAGTAGATGATAGCGTACGTAAAAACTGTAAAGTAAGTAAACTATAATTATGTGGCAAATTGAAAGTAAAGTAAGAAGTACATAGGGGCTCGCAGAGACAAAAATATAAATATTATAAATACGTTACCTACATACATGCAATTGCAATTATGACAGTCACTTGCCTTGTCCAAAGTAATAGTAGATAGCATAAAACGCGCCATTTTACCTGAGATGTTTATATCGACCAGAGCCGCAAGCGTGGGTTGGTAGTTGAGTCGAGGGTAAAATGAGTTTTATGAACAAGTATACTGTTTTCTACATCGATTGCTAGAAAATTAAACAGCAACAGTGGAAAGAAATGTTCATTTACTTCGTACCATCTATTTTTCATGTACTTATTGCTAGGTATATTTACATTAATGTATTAGCACTATCTAGTTTTTTAATTTATTAACATAAAAAATAAAACTTTATTTTACAAGCTTACCCGATTGCCCGAAGGAGGGTTATTTATCTGTTGCTGTTGTCATTTAATTGCCTTGGTCTTAGATGAAAATTTTACTTTATGCATTGAGCATACAAAGTCATTTTATATTTCCTAGGTCCAGCATAAATAGGTACGAAGTTTAATTGCAAGCAGGAGAAACGAAAAAAATATTTTAAAATCTTTAATTTAATTTGCAACGTTTGTAAGTTTGTAGTGGTTTTAAAATTTGCAAATCATTTTTCGACCTCTCCCTGATATTATTGAAGTTTGACATACCTACTCGCCTACTACGCAAGTTCGGTGAAAATCTGGCACTGAGATAATCATTTCCGCGGGATGGACCTTTTTAATGGTTAAATACCTAATAGCATTGACTTGAAACTTGGTACAGATGTGTAGACTGGGTGACAATGCAATTACAATAATCAGGCGTCACTTTGCGGAGGTGCTTCAATGAACTGTGACCATTACTTTACTTACCTACAACCTTACGATATATTTTTCTATTTTTTTTTCTACTTCCCTACGCCTTATAATGCAGAAGTGAAGCGTACTTGCGAACATTTTGCCACTTCCATTAAACCTTACTCTGCTGTCCAGGTAATTAGTATTCATAATAATGAATTACCGTCAAATAGCCTAAGTAAGAGGAGACATTAAATACGGTTAAATTGTACGAGATAGGCTGTTAGTTCAACGCGTATTTAGCTGGTCAAGTATAAATTATTAACGATATATTTCCTTTGAATTTGATTGCGTAGAGAAATCTAAAGCGTAATAAGAGTTTCCTTATAAATTAATAGTAGATTGTTATAACAAGAGCATAAAACAAGCCATTTTACCCAAGACGTTCATATAGCCACCCGAACCGGTACGGCGAGGGTGGATAGACACGTCTAGGGGAAAATGGGTTTAATGCTCGAGTTTTTCACTATGCTTTTCACTTATATTGCGAAAAAATGAAATAGCTACAGTGGAAACAATTGTTCACTTTCATGTACCTTTTATTTTTCATGCATTATTATATAATTATATTTTTTAGTTTTATTGATTTGATTTGATTGATTTTTAGTTTTAAATAAATTAGTTTTTTTTTTAAATGAGCATGAGAAGTGAAAAGATATTTTCTGTAACTACCTTGGGGTAGTCATTGGATGCGATTCTACGCGCACGTCGGCTAAATTGTCTAAATCTAAATTTTCTAAATTTTAATTGACATTTAGACGGCTGATTTAACAAGTGCTATTCCAGAAAGTCACGCTGACCGGCTAGATAGATCGGCTAAAATAAGAAACGTCAGATTAAATTAGCGTTGTCATTTGATTATGACAGGTGCTCATAGAATAGCAAAGTGATTTAGCGACGTCTAAATAAAATTAGGAATTTTAGCGGCCGCTGTAGAATCGGGTCCAACGTATCATTTTTGGAGTAATTTTTCCTTGTACTTTAAAAAAAGAAATTTTGTCAAGGTACCAACCAACTATAAAGTTATAGTCTAAAAATGACTGTAATGTCAGAGACAGAAGCTGTTACGGTGGAAATACCAACAGCAAAAATCATATAGGTAGTCAAAAAAAGTGCCGCACTCCGATATCGTTTGTTTCACGTTTCGACTTACGACGCCGCGCCGTGGTGATGTGGTCAGACCCTTAAGTCCTTCGCAATGTACCATCAGCCAAATAAGTGGTCTATCAATTTTTAAACAAGTTCCTATCAAATGAATATGTCGCTAAAGTCGAACTTTCAAGTTGACAGACATATCTATTGGCATTATTGTTTTATGACATGCAAACGATTTTCAACTTTAGGGTGGTAGACCATATATTTGTCAGATGGTACCTAACGCCTGCTTGGTGCATGAGCGGGGGCTATAACTTATAATTTAGATTTATTTGAAAGAAAGAAAGAAAGAAAGAAAATACATTTATTTAACGCCATAAAACAAACATAAAACAAAAGACATACATGACGCTAAATAGGTCCCCACTCGGCATAAATGTCTTGTTCATGTACTGTTAGCATGTCTAATAAATAAATAAATAAACGCCTGCATTATTGTACAATCATACCTAAACTAGATCGATACAGGTATTTCATAGTAAACGAATAAATGTTTTATAGAAAGATTAATACTAATGGACCGCAACGGACACAAGTATAGATAAGCCAATATGTAATCGATTTATGAACATTTTAACAGTTATCGAGAAAACCGATTGCCTTAAAGGCTAACATTTTTACATACTCCACACAAATCACATTTATCTTGAACCTTTAGCATAGATTATAAAATACAAATAGGTATCAACTACACTGCACATTGTTAGTACACGGAATTTCAATCAGAGTGAAGCAGCAAATAACTTGAAGGCTTTAGCGCTTCAAAGCGCGCTTTAATCTTGATACCTTTAGTCGTAGATGTAAGGTTGAATTTTTATTATAAAGTTTAAGCTCTACGACTTTGTCTGAATTGAAGTTTGTGAAGGGAAAAGTATTTGCAGAATTGTCGGCATGCAAAGAGAGGCAACGCAAGTAGCTGTAATTTGTATTGAAATAACCTTTCTGGCTGGATCGTAGCATTTCATCAGCCGGCCGGCATGAGATTTATTATTTTTTTACCGGCCAAGACGAAATTATTGTTTTTATATCCAGTGAAGGTATTTTCGAGGCAATTATATAGAGTTTTGTGCTGTTTTAATTGGATCATGGTACTCTTAGGTACTGGGGTTAACGATGTGATGGAAAAAGTTATTTTACTTTTTATTCTGATTATACGTGGCTTGGCCCCTGTGTGCAGTGGACAGAGAGCAGTGGAAATACAGACAGAATTGGCTAACAAAATTCATATCTCGATTAATTTAGTAATATTGTGAATCTGTTTAAAAAAATACCTCGTTGAGTTGCTCGCCGGATTCTTCTCAACAGAGGTTTTTTCCGAACCGCTGGTAGATTTTTTGACGTTCATAAGTGCTTGTTATAGCCTAAAAAAATTTAATAAAGATATTTTGACTTTGACTTTGAATGTTAGTTGTGTACATAACTATTCAACGTGCTTACTGAATCGAAAAATACATTGTGATCACGTGAATTCATTATTTTACGGTTGCAGTAGATCATGGCCTTTTTTTCTATATATTTAAACTAAATAAACACATCGCGTTCCTGTTTTTTCTTCTTGTATCTCGCCATCTCCGCGCAATAAAAGCTATTTTCCAAGACTTAACTTACATGTTTATTCAGCGCTAACATAATCCTATATCTACGAGTATGATACAACTTAACTAGCTCACAATCGTATTAGTAAAATCTATAGAAACAAGGACCATATTTCGTCTATGATAGAAATAATAGGTACATAACTACGTGAAATATTTCAGACGATGTGCCGTTACGCACCCTGCCCGAAGGCTGCATTCCTCGGGCGTGAGAAGCGCGCGATAACCCACAGTTATGTAAAGAACCGCCGGAAAACCGTGTTTAACTTGGAACGAGTGTTTTTTCAACCGATAAGATTGTAAGGACAAATACATTAATTGTTCTGTTCCATCGATTGTTTGGAGTCTTGTTTAGGCAATCTCTTATTATTTTGTATTAGGTATGACTTGAATATAGGTACGCCATATTACTTTTTTGTCAACATATTTCAAACATATCAAGTTTCTTTTAAAAATGCTGGGACGGAGACGCAAAGGAGTGCATTTGCGCATCCCTGGTGTAAAAGAAAATAAACAAGGTGGTAAATAAATAACTGTAAAACTCAGAGACCCTAAAAATATCTCTTAATTTTAAGGTAGTTGATTCCATTTATTATTGAATACTTTCAGTATTTCAAAAAATATTCGTGCGTTTTGCTTAGGTAGTCATTAATTCTACTTGATTTTTAGCTCTACACTTTAATTTGTAATTGTCAGTTGCGCTTCGCCGTTTTTGAAAGAAAGTCAAATTGACAGCAAAACGGCCAATATTAAATTATCTGAGTAGTACATGGTAGTACACAACCTCATTATAACATTTAATCGGCGTATGCATCCGTAACATTTAGACTGGGCACAAAAAATAAATAAAAACACAAACTTAAGGAACCCTAATTGAAAATATAGTGTGATTGATTATACTCTCGGTTCTGAGACTACTTTCTGGTTTTCAGTTATTTAATTAACGCCTTGTATAGAACAAGACTTAACATACAGAATGAAACTTATAAATGCACCTTCTTAAGAATGTATATGCAATGCAAGATGCAATGGGCCCAACCAAAAAATATAATACTGCGCCCTTCTGAAGTATAAGTAAGTACCTCATTTCGATTTCAGACTCAGACATAATTTACAAAAAAAATACCAAAGAACTGTCACATGACTTCAGTAATATGTATGTAATATGTATAGGTAGGTACTTTAAAAAATTATGTTAGTTAGGCTTTTTAGGTAAGTCGGCACTAATTCGTAAGTCGGTAATAATTATTTTAACCCCCCAACTTTTGTCAGTTTTTAATTAAAAATGTCTTTCAGTTAGTCAGATTTGTTTAGTTAGTCAGAGTTAAAAATTTCGTCCACGCTCCCGTTTTATCTCAACTATTCAACAAAATTATTCGATGAGCATTCATAACCGAGAATTCCCCGCTCGGAATATTCACCAAAACAACATTTAATTAAAATACTTTCCGAGCTTATTAGCCATCGTGAAATATTTCTATAAATATTTGAACAAACATTCGTCCAACCTCGGTAGCTGTTGAACAAATTGTTTCTTGTATTCACAAACTATTCCAAACTCGTTTGATTATAATCTGTTTTGAATAAATTAATTACAACCAAGTTTATTATAAGAGAAACTACCAATTAGTGGTGATATAAATATTATTAGAAAACTTAAATTAATTATGCAATTTGGGTATGTTTGTTCATAATTAAATGATTATTTGAAGTTGTAAGATGTCACTTAATTTTAGGTGTTTTACAAGCTTCACGAATGGATCGTTAAGGCATCATTAGATGAAAAAATGTGAAATGGTATTCAACTAGTTAGCACAAATAAGAACACATCGCAACTCCTGTAAAATATGAAATGTGTTCTGAGATCATTTCTTATACGGTTTGGTATCACAGTTTGTAATAAAATGAAGCAATTTAGGCAACAACCTAACATTTCTTTTGACCAACTTTACTTAGGTGTGCCGCTATTTCATCTGCTAAAATTGTGTCTGTATTATTAAGGCATCTTTTAAATGGTTTTACAAGTACTGTAGATACGGATCTATTTACGTATATAATATTTGTAGAAAAATTATCTATAGTTTTTTATAGGAAGGAAATTTCAGGGCCTATCAGGCATTATTTATCAAAACTATACCTTTGGAAGTTAAGAGTTTCAAGCTTTAAAAACTTTTTTTTAACAGCTCCCGAGACAACATGCTCCCAAACCACCTCCGCCTCAATTCAGCCCTGACGTGCCGGCTAGTTGGCGGACTAACTAGAGAACAAAGAACAATCTGTCACGAATCACCTGATGCAGCCACCATAGCCTTCGAGGGTCTACAGCTAGCGGTCAAGGAATGTCAGCACCAGTTCAGGTGGCATCGGTGGAACTGCTCCAGTTTGGCTGTGAAAGGCAGCAATCCGCATACTAGTGGGATCATGAAAAGGGGTAAGTTTGAACTGTTTTTAGCAATTTTTTTAGCTTTACAGTAACCGATAAGTGTCCAAGTTTCTGGGCACGTGAGAAAGGCATTCTGAGCGTGGATCCTGTAAAATCTTCGACTTAGCTGAGGCTCTAATAATATTTACCCTGAATTGGAGAAAATAGGCATTGGGAAAAAAAGTACACAAAAATACGTAACTAATATTCATCAAAGTTAGTCACGGACACAATTAAATATACCTATAGCGGAATAGTCCAAGACACCAAGAAGATGCAAACAAGCTCTTCTCCCAAATGCAATAAGCGCTGTCACTTTGACATTTGTCTTTAGGTACAGTCGAGTTCGTAATCTTTTGAGCAAAAATTTCTTCAAAATATCCGTGTATTACCAACCGACAAACCAGACATTCCAACCAGATGGACGGTTAGTACCGTCGCTTCTACGCCGTTAGCAATAGTCGTGTTTACATATTTTTAACCCCCGACGCAAAAAAAGGGGTGTTATAAGTTTGACCGCTATGTGTGTCTGTGTGTCTGTCTGTGTGTCTGTCTGTGTGTCTGTCTGTCTGTGTGTCTGTCTGTGGCACCGTAGCTCTTAAGCGGGTGGACTGATTTGAATGCGGTTTTTTTTATTTGAAAGCTGGTTTCTTGGCGATGGTTCTTAGACATGTTTTATCAAAATCGGTTCAGCCGTTTCAAGATCAGCGGCTCTTTTGTTCGCTGCGGTAGGAATTTTATATGCATAATGGGTATTTACTTTACTTTCAAGCATATTTGGGACGTAAAATTTGAAACATCCATGTATGCTATATAACTATGCAAGATTATGCAATTCTCGACCTGATGCTGCAGCCAGAATATCCAGAACACCAGTAGGTACACTCTTGATAAAACCATAGCAGATATATCGTGTTTGGATTCGTTTCGATCGGTTTTTGATTCTATATACAATGCAATGGTGGCAACAAGATGAGCTGATGCTGCAGCCAAGATATCCAGCACACTTGAACACTATAAAAAATAATAGCACATATGTCGTGTTTGGATTTTGGATTCGTTTTGATCAGTAATTGATTCTACATACAATGCAGTGGTGGCAACACGGTGAGCTGATGCTGCAGCCAGGATATATCCAGCACACCAGTATACCTCAAGCACATCAGGTCAAAAGCCTGGGTGTTATTCTAGATCGCACTCTCTCATGGTCTCCTCATGTGTGCGAGGTGAGCAGGAAGGTGTTTGCTGCGGTGGGATCTCTAAGAAGGCTTCAGAATTTCCTACCATTGGCCACCAAGGTTGCGCTTGCTCAAACTTTACTGCACCCTATATTCGACTATGCTGACATTTGTTATCCCGATCTCTTAGAAGAGCAGCTTAATAAACTTGAGCGAATTCAAAATCTATGCATTAGGTTCATATTTGGTCTACGTAAGTTCGACCATGTCTCAGACTTTCGATCACAGCTCAAGTGGCTCCCAATCCGCCTTCGCCGTAACTCTCACATTCTCCACCTTCTTTACGGCATTCTCTTTAACCCTGCAACTCCTCGCTACCTCAAAGAGCGATTTAGCTACGTGACTTCTATTCGATGCTCTCAGAACTTTCTCCTTACCGTGCCTCTTTCTAACTCCAAATTCTATGTCTATTCTTATACTGTCCAGGCTATTCGGTTGTGGAATTCCTTACCGTTTGACTTACGACGGGCAAAATCTCTTTCAATCTTTAAATCTATGCTTAAAGAGCACTATCTGTCATCATGTAATAATTAGCTTTATCCTAGTTTATTTATTTATTCGTTTATTTATATGTAACTGTTTGTTTATCCCGTTTCCTATTTTTATTTTAGACGTGTAGTATATGTGCAATAATGTGTATGTGTAGATGTGTTTTTGTTACTTTTTAATTTTTTGATCAAATTGTTGCTCACAAGTTTATGAACTCGACTGTAACAGTTACAAATAATCATAATACAATCTGCTAGTGGCTACGGTAAGTAGGTACCTATGCAAATCACAAAATTAAGAGGTTAAATTTCTGACAATCTAAATTAAATTATTGCCTATTGTTTATAACAACATTAAAATTATTTTTTAATTAAAAATACGTGTTAACTCTCTTATGACAGAAAAGCAACCATTTTTATCTTTAACCTTAAAAAATATTATATGGCATCTTTGATGGCCAGTATTAACAAATTAGGTTTAGCCAAATAAAAAGTTTTTATGTTACTAACACCTATGGCGGACCTAAACACCGTGTAAAACAATGTGATTAACGTAAATACAAATCCAAAGGCCTTACCTATTGCCAGCGTTTTTGACGCTTGCGATTGCAATCAAATGACAGTTTTTGCATGCGAAACCTGTCATTTGATTGCGATCGCGAGCGGCAGAAACGTTAGGCAATACGGCCTCGTCTAAATTTTTAGTCATCATCATCTAAATCAGTTTACTGTCAAAGTTAATACTGAAGCCTATCGTCATTAAGTTTCAAATAATGTTACCAGTACCACTATCATGAGTTTACAGTGATCGTACTCGATAGCGACGGCATAAATTATTTGTAGAGGCGCTGTACAATTCTCCATACAAATTATTTACGCCATCGCTATCGAGTACGGTCACTGTAAACTCATGGTAGTGGTACAACTAGCTAGCCAATACAATAAGTAGGTGGTCTCGGGAATAATAACTTAACTTACATTACTACGTCCAATATTTTAATTTCATACGAAAGAACAACAATGTTGTAAGAAGTAAAGACTACCATGACAAAAAACAAACCAGAGCAGTTTATTTATGTGGCTTTGTCGCTAATGGAGAGACACCGAATAACATCTCGGAAATCTCGAGCTTCGTCCGAGAGTAGGTGGCAGCAATCAACGTAATGCCAAAACCAGTTCGATGCGACGCATAACTCCGCCAGATAATATTAATAAACGCAACTAAACTCTCAAACCAATCGCGATCAACCATTACAATCCGAATTTATTACGACGAAAAATTATTCACGCACATTATATACAGACCCACCGGACGCTCGACGCATTCTATTTACAGAGTCCGTCGCTAGATCCTCGGGTGTGAAAAGGCTTTGTCGACCTTATTTTTTCCACAATCATCGCACACGTTGACGTGGAAATTTACGAGCATGGAGGATGGGAGACAACAAATAATAAGGTGATTGTTAGTTGGCCAGGTGCACCCCGCTCCCGCGCCCGCGATTTCACGCGACGTGTGGGTCCGCAACGCTCTCCATCGCCATACGATTGCCTCAACCAATTAATATCTTAAATGGAATTACCTGGACTTAAGATTCATCAGTTTCTCAATTTTCTATACGCCCCTTTATAGCTGCACGCGTTTTAATAACGGTTTCATATTCACCATAAAGCTTTATAGGGAAATGAGGAATTTGTGATGCGAGCGCCGATCAGCCGTTGATGAGAAATGATCTCATGATGCTTGGATTACTCAAGAGATGCGAGAGGCTAGCGTTAAAATGTTACTTTGCTCAATGCATTATACATGATTTCGGACATCCACTGTGTCGATAATCCGTGACGACACCTTCCGGCCCTTCAGCGACATGATTCCTTTTAAATTGAAAATTTGTGAAAAAGCGTATCTAAACACTTAAACATCTTTCTTAACTTGTCTTTTGTTGGGGTCCCGAATTGAAACGCCGACGGGAGAATGAAAGCAAAAAAAGTCGAAGAACAAATCGAGAGGCTTTTAAATAGGATAATAGCGATCGATGATCGAAGGAGAAAGATAATAATGATTCCGGACCGTTGGTTTTTTTGCCGTGCGTGGTGGATACGTTGAAAGAATACTGTGGACTGATGGCATTCGGGATAGATCACGGATTTGTTCCGCTTCCCGGAGATCTTCCACGCGTTGTTAGCGCTCTTGTTGCACGTGACGCTGTGACAATATACCACTGTCAACGATTTAATGACGTTTGTGAGGCTAATGAGACCATTGTCGGAAAAAAGTTTTCGCTTCGGGCGTTAATAGTGGATGGTAGGTGAGATTAGTGTGAGATGTGAGATGACGCGTCGGATGGCGGCGGCGTCACGTGAGGGAATGGCGCGCGTCAGGGCAGCAGGGTGGCGAGCATGCCTCGATACGATCTGACCGCGGGCGCACGTGACGTGAATCCACCACGCAGCCTCATAAAAAAGTGACGTTTATTGGCGTTTTATATCAACAACGTGTCCACAGGTGATGGCGTAGCGACGACAAAGTATGGTTATGATCCTGCAAAAACGCGACGCATCGCTCCAAAACATCTTATCTGACGGCTCGTCGTGAGAATTTTATGTTGACGACTTCATTTTTGACAGTTTGCTTATACATCATTCTATTTTGTCTCCTAAGATTCACAATATTGTAAATGATCAAAATTGACAATGATAAAGAGTCATTGTTGACCTAAAGCAGCATCTTTTGAAGAGGTTTTAAACAAAAAAGAGACGTGTCGAAATGTCTCAATGGTGATGTGGCCGACCCTCTAATAGCGCGATACGATAAGATCGGCTGCGGTGCGTTACCGGGTCGTGCTTCTTCAGATGCTTTTAAACTGTGAGAAACACACAAAAGAGTCCGAGGGAAAAAAATGTGTTCCCATTTTTAAACGTGACATCGAGTGCTCTTTTTGTTTCACGTTCGGGTTTTGTTCCCTGTCGGATTATGATGGCTTTAAGTGTTAATTAAGGCGAGAATGCACCGGTGAGTTTGCGGAATTTTCGAGATCGAGTTAATGGGGTGGTTGTTTAACTTAATTGATCCTATGACCGAGGATTTCATCGGCCGCGATTTAATAATAATATTTATATACCTATACTTAAACTAATCTTTGTGTTATCGTTAAATAATCGGTTTTTATTTGAAAAGAAAAGATGTAAGAGTAAAAAATATCTTTTAGGTTCGCTGTCGACCTCTGAATGAGGGCAAAGATTTAAGTACCCGATGTTTTGTTCCTGCAGAGTGACTGTCCATCGCTTGGGTCTTCACAGACTCTTCTGTAGAAGGAGTATCGGTCTTCTATCTTACCTCGCCTGCCTAAATGATATCAACCTCCCAGTCTTACTCGCCATTCTGGAAAGAGACTCGATGGATTAAAGCCTATATCTACCTTGGAAAATAGGTCGACCTCGTATTTGGGATTAGCAGGGCAGCAGCACAAACTGCAGGGCTACTACGAAACTCGAAACTCGAAGTTCGTGTGGTGCGGTCTCTTTGACACCTATACTATTTAATACGAGAGCGAGAGGGACGGTAACGATACGAACTTCGAATTTCGATTTTCGTAGTATCAGCAGTTTCGTAGTACCTGTTGGATCAGCAAAATAAAGGAAATACGCAGGGCTCGTCAGGGACTACGTATTTAACGCGTTTGAGTTAGAAACATTGAATCCATGATTCTCGGACGCTCAAAAACTTTTTTTTCTTTTTCTACAAAACTAACAAACTAAGCACTCTTTTGCACGTTTTGAAACGAATTCTTGCATCCTGGCCGTTGCGAGCAAAATAATTCCAAATTCAAACAGTCCATTATTCTTGCTGACGTCACGCGTTATCCAGTTTCGTCAATTAGCGATTCGCAACGCGCCCGCGCAACCCGGCCAGGCCTTAATTGGAACAAAACCCCTTTTAACTGATTTTGGCCTCATAAAACATTAATTTTAAACTTGATGTTGCCGAAAATTTCGTTGACAAAGGTTCTAGAGATCGTGCATGGGATTTGTTGTTTGTTGCGACATTTAATTCGACGCTACGGTTGCTACGGTCGAAGGTTTTCACTACAAGTGGGTATTGATAGAAAAAAATGATAAGTGCTTGTTTTAAACCTCCCACTCGGCGTAGTCGACTGAAAAACGCGATGCGAGCAACCGTCGGATGCAAGTGGCAAGTTGTCATTCATTGTAGTGTTCTAAATGGGAGACTTTTGTTCAACAGTGGACGTCTTCTGACTGCTGATGATGATAAATACAAAAATTGAAAAAAATATAATCAATCACCAATGAATGAGAATCTTAAACGAGCGATAAACAGCAACCCGTGCCAAGTTTTACCGTTACTCATTCAGAGAAATCTCAATAAATTGTCTTAAGAAAGCATTACCGGCAAGAATCTGGATGTACCTATAAGGAGAATTTCCACTCATCAGACGGGTAAAAACGCGCAGTAAGTTCATTCATTTTGGCGCCAGATTTATTGGCTATCGACTTGGAAGCGCAAACGTCGTGAAAAACCGTTTTAAAATCGCAAAGTGCGCAATCGTAAATCACGCAACGACGCGGCAGAAGACGCAGCCGCGCGCGCATCAGAAACGATGTTACACAACACGGAAAAAGCCGACCACCGCCGACGGCAGCGCTCGGAAAAACCTATCAGTATGTGCATTCAATTAAATAAACGTCCGCGTACGACCGCACATTTTTAAATAAAGAATCGGAGATGAAATAAAACATTTAATGATAATTGAAATTTGTATTTACTTAGGCGATGCCGTGAGCTTTTTGCCGGCGCCCGGTTCCCCTATATGGCTCGGATGTAGATTCACCAATTTAATCAACGGTTCGAGGAATCGAGGTGGCTGCGAGGACAGCTGCCCCACTGATGGACAGCTATAAGTAATTAGCTTCAGAAACGTTTACTCGTTGCATCATTAACTTACCACGACATTGCCTACTTAAAGCGAATTAAAGTAAATAGCTCACATTTAACTGCATGTTTAAAGTGGCCCGGCAGCTCGATAAAAGTGACAACTCATTGAACGACATATCATACACTTAAGCGTATATTATAATATATTAAAATTGCCACTCATTTACACAACAGTCAATCGTACAAGGACAAATAACATGCAGACTTTTAGCGTCGTAAATCCTTCTTGTCAGGTCGTAGCAAAAATAATTACATGTCATGCATTATTAAAACAAACACAGGTAAAAAATAAAAGGCCAAGTGTAAGGTAAGAATTTAAAATCTGTCACCCGTTCGAAATTCAGAGCATTTCACCGGAAAAAGTAAAAACGAACGCATGGAATTCATTAAAGTCGTTTACGGGATTCAATGCTCGTTTCGGCCCGCGCAAAAACTGCTCTAAGTGCAACTAATTGCCACGAATTATCGCTACTAATTGGAATAATAAGTACAACGTTAACCACTAGTTCCTGTGCTTGCTTGCGTCAGAATGTAAACTAAGGAAACGAAGGGTCCAGCGTGGCTATCATTGGAGGCAATTTAATGCAGCTGATTCTCAATTCAAGGAGACCAGAAGTAGACCTTTAAATTCACTTCACAGCAACATACATCGCTGAGACACTGAGTTGCATTCCCGTAAACAAAACCTTAAGAATGGAATAATTTGTCGATAACAGTAAACCCAAGCAAGGTAACCCATAACTTCAGATAATCCAAATCGATCAACCGGAGACACTATAAATCGCTGCGTATCGATTCTATCGCGTCTCTTTCGATCGACAAAATATAAATTTGTCACTCGACAGACGGAAAAAGCTGGTCCTGGCCAAGTAAAGTTTATAAATAAACAATAACAGGACCCTACTTGGTTGGTGCACCATAACATTTGTCAGTAACCACGTTCGATCTCAAGTGATAACCGCTAGACGCGATGTGTTTATAACACACGACATAAATGTGCCGAGTTATTTGTTTGAAATCATTAAATTATTTTTTTGTATTAAAAAGGTGAAATAAATTTGAGGCAGTTAGTATAGTATTTGTCACAAACTTTGCCATTTTATGTGTTTTTATTGTTGGTTTTTTTTTTTTTTTTGTTTAAGATATTTATTTTCTCAAAAGATTTACAAAATCACTTACAGAGAAAAACAATATTAATTTAACTTAAATCTAGGTAAGAGAGGGTATCCCACAAACATAGTGAACAAAAATCTATGAACTAGAGCGGGTAGGTGGTATTGATATAATTAACCTTGCAATGTTTGTTATTTGGGTCAAATTTTGCAAGTCGAATTTCAGCTGCGTTGTGAACTTCCTTCTACTTTTAGTGATCGCATTGACTTAAAATTGGGTACGGTTGGATAACTGTAGCTTCGACTACACTATTTAAGGATAATAGTTAATACATATGACAATATTACACATTTAGGTATACTTATAAATGGGGTTGATTAAGAATAATAGAGCAAACAACCGACTACAGAATTTTACAACTCCTGAATCCTATCGTATGTCTTTCTCTGTCTAATCATCAATTTCAATCCTTTATAAATAGGTATGTTTGACATGGGTAAAGCTAGCTTAAAAAACGTGCCTAGTGACACAATAAAAACGAGTTGACAGACTTTACGAGTTTATTTCGTCAACTTGCTGACTTGTTTCAGGGTTTTTATGAAATCAGTAAACAAATCAGGCTGATTTCATATTTTCATGAAAAAGATTCAGGGAATTGATAAAATCAGTGATTTTTTTGTAGCCAGATGATAAAATGGATTAACATCCTTGATTTGGATTTGGTTTCCTTGTTTAAATCTCTGTTTTAGCTATTTATGTGCGACATGAACATTTGACTGAGTATATGTATAAAATTGTCGTCAAAATCTTTTTGTTATTACTTCCATCTTTTGTTGTTATATAAACCTGAGTCATAACTTCATAAGACATCGCAACATCTAAAGTTCCCCACAGACCCGGTATTAATTCATCGAACGATCAATCCGGCCAGATAATGCTTGATTTATAATGATTATCATTTCATTAAAGGTGAATCATCCTAAATCATTGCCTCGGATAGTTTTTGCTCGGTTTGTTGACCTAAAATCGGAACTAAATTGTTTACTTGTACATTGGAACAAGTTTATTGTAATGAAGATGGGAAAATGACCGATCTAGTTGGTCTTAATGTTGTGGAGGTTTGACAGATTGATATATTTAAATGGAAATGCTGATATGTGACAAGCGAAGATCAAGCTACTTTTTATCGCAAAATGCTTCACACAATGGAATAAATAATGCTAAGTGTTATCTTTAACGCGTATCTTGTTAAATTCGTTTATTCGTTCAACTATAATTAGAATAATATAAAGATTATACTCAGAGTTGCGAGCCGGGGTTTAAACCCACGACCCTCTGTTTGAGAGGCGATAGGTCAAACCACTAGGCCATCACGGCTTCTTGGCACATTTAAAATTAGAATACACTTAGTTCATTTATAATTAACACTTTAACTGCCCGTGTATTACATATAGCTCTGCCACGTCTACGTGACGTCAGAAATGTATTATTCTATACATATGAGTGCATTACCTGTAATTCACAGACGTACCGACCATGACAGTTGCGAAAGTGAGGGACAGTTAACGTGTTAAATCATTAACTTACACCCTCGAGTAAAAGTATGTATGTATTAACTTGACGACTATTAGTTAAAGAAATAAAGAAAGAAATAAGAAAGAAAGAAAGATTTATTTTGGCTCCAAAAGTACCACCTAAGACTAAGACTAAAACTAGCACTAAAACTATATTACTTGGTGACACGACAGGATACCAAAAAGGGTCTCCACTCAGCATGTGTTGTCGCACATTATGTGCAGCAACGCTGGTTTCCTGTGGAGCCCAGACTGCTGCTTAGTCCGTTAAAAATCTAAAAATCCTGTTATAGCCCTGAAAACAGGTCGCAGGTGGTAAGACTTTGTGCAAGGTCTGCCCGGATTGCTACCACCATCTTGCTCGCTAATCCTGCCGTGAAGCAGCAGTGCTTGCACTGTTGTGTTTCGGCGCGGAGAGTAAGACAGCCGGTGAAATTACTGGCACTTGAGGCATTTCAACTTAGGCCTCTAGGTTGGCAACGCATCTGCAATACCCCTGGTGTTGCAGATGTTTATATTATAATAATAATAATAATATCTTGTTTATTCGTGTAACATTGACACATTTGGTTAGTAATACAAAAGATTTAAAGCAATAGTTAGTAACACAACAACACATACAAAATAAAAATATAAAATGACAATGAGGGTCACCACATGATGACGGTAACAGGGCGGTGCAAGCCACTGTATTGAGCCATGTAAGGGCAGTCAACCCTGTCCGCTATCATGCGCAGGATGCTGTTGGGGCTAGCCCGCACCCGGCGGTGGTGATCTCTTACCACCAGGAGACCCACTTGCTCGTTTGCCTTCCAGTCGAATAAAAAAAAAGCATAACCCGCCAACCCTATATCGTCTAATATCAAATTAAAACTCCTTTATTTTAATAAACCGTATCTCTTGATGTCAATTAGACTCTCTCCGGAGAGGGCCACTAATCCGTCGAGATAACACGTCTGAACCCCGTATTAATCACATGCCACAAACGAATTAATTTATTCGATACACTCGTATCAGTTATCGAGAACTTTATCTGCTACGGACGCATTCGTGAGAACTTACGTTTAGAGAAAAAAACCGGCCAAGAGCGTGTCGGACACGCCCGAAATAGGCTTCCGACGCCATTACGAAAAAAATAAAGTAACATTTTTCTAAGGATTTCGTATTTTATACGGAATATTCCAAGTTTAGGTATATTTTATACCTGAGGTCGCTATTTACTCTTAAACTACTAATAATTCTCAAGAAAACTTAACCATTATAGTTTTTCTTGTAAGTTTGATATACTTACTACCAATCTGAATTTTCCCAAATTTTTCCACCCAGCGGTTTAGATTGTAGAGGGGGGGGGGGGGGACACCCGATTTTAATGAAAATTTTCACCTTAAAGTTGAGTATTTTGCAAACTAATGAATCGAAAAATCATTTTAGCAACCCCCTAATGGTTTTAGGAGACCTATCCAACGATACCCCACACTACAAGGTTGGATGAGAAAAAAAAACCACCCCCGCATTACGTCTATATGGGAGGTACTCTAAATATACCAATATTTATGTAAGCATAGGGGGGAGGAGGTAGGGTTTTGCTGACTTTCGCTGACAAGGGGGGAGGTTAAAATGAGTAAAATTCTGCTTATATGTAATACTTGAATGACCCCGCTACTACTTTGCTCATCTTACGATATATAGCTACGTCGTTCTATGCAACAAATGTGTGTAGAAGTCAAGGAGTTCAATTCATGAGCCAGCATGGAACCATTTCACATTAAAGGTCATAATGTCATTGCATTAATTAACAAGAAAAATTGTAGTTACTTTTGAAGTGAAAGAGTAACAAACACACACACACTCACAAACTTTCGCATTTATAACTGTATTGTATTGTAAAACTCATTATTGTACATAAAACACAAGAAAATAACAGAACATATAAAATATGATGTACAAAGGCGGATTTGTCCCTTAAAGGGATCTCTTCCAGTTAACCTATAGTATTAGTAGGTGTAGGATTTCACTTTCATGCAGATCATTTAAATTCGGTTTACTACAAGGGAACATCAAATCCTAATACCCCCCATTCAAGTTTATACCCCCTCTTAATGGATGTTAATTCTACGCATCTCCAAACCGTAATCACAGTGGCAACAATTAAAATGGCCACCGGCTTCAAAACTCAAACCAAGAACTATATGAATCCAACCACCAATTAAACATTAATGCAACTCCTATAAAAACCAGGATGCAAGAATCACACCGGCAACGCAGGTGGTTTGAACCTAACCGAGGTACCTACATAATTGCCCATTAAAAGGGAGATGGCTCTTGAAATCGCTATAATACCCGCGCAAACGCAGTCCATTCAAGATACACAATGAAATTGCCGGAATAGCGGCAATAGCACATTATTAACCCTTTAACTACGTACACAATTAACCGCCCTGCCGACTAAGTCAAATGCAAATCCCTGTCATACTATTTATAGTAAAAGATTACATTGTGCGGGTCCAATAGCTTATCTTCGTATCTAAAATGGATTCACTATTTAATTTATTGCAATAAAATAGATAAATGGCGGTCTTGGACGTTCCGCGTTCCTATAAATCTTGGCGAGTTGTTTCACTTGGCACTGCGCTGTTTTGATTAAAAATTATATCGTTGCAGACCCTTTTTTTACGTAAAACTATATACCTAATGCATACGAGTACAACTTCATTGGGTGCAATGCAAAGAAAACCTTGTCTTGTCTAAATCTATTAGCACAGTAAGCGCAATTTATCTTTGGCAAAGGGACATTTAATTTCTAGCCTGTACATACCTTACCACGTGCTAGCAACGTGGGTAACAGAAAATGAAAATGAAATGAAATGAAATGAATCATTTCATTTCATTTCATTTCATTTCATTTCATTTCATTACCTTACCACGTGCTAGCAACGTGGGTAACAGAATAGCAGTGTATAAGGTTGTACTTCATGAATACCTCTATGGATCTCCGCATAGTACTTAACATAATATAAATCAAACAATCATGGACGCGACGTTTATCTTATGTCTTTTGGCTAGCACTTCATTCGTAGTGGTAAGTGATGCTTTGTTTGGTTCTTGCCCAAATGCATCAAAATCCGATAAAACAGGTAGATTGGTTACATTTTCACAGTAAGTATGTTCAATTCTATCAGCTACAGTGCTTAAACTAGGGTAGGAGTACCGTTTTTGGCCACCTTAACACTGTTTTTGGCCAGTTGACATTTCAGCAATATGTTTAGTAAGTTTTCAAAAGTTTATACTGAAACGACTAAAGTTTGTAATATATTTAAACCATAAATGGCATATACGGTACAGTGGCCACAAACGGTACTTCTGCCCCATGTTGATAAATAAGGTACCATTGGGTTTGTCTTTACAATACCGGTCTAGGCTCATTTTATTTTTATCTTAATAAAGATTTTACTTCTGAAACTTAATAATTTCTGTAGACAAGTTCATAATTTTCTTCGCGCGTTATTCTTGAAGGAACCAATCTTAAATTATCCGTAGCACTTTTATTATTATTGATTCATCATCATCATCATGTCAGCCGAAAGACGTCCACTGCTGGACATAGGCCTCCCCCAAGGCTCTCCACTCAGACCGGTCAGATTGTGTACAGACGTAGATTATTATTGATTGCGATATATAAATTGCTAAATCCTCCGGACCAAAGCAGAGTAAATCAATGCAAGCGCACTTGATGCCCCTACCACTTTATGATGACAAATACTAACCTGATTCATCGGAATGCGACATCTTCCTTGCTCTTTTATATTTAGATCGATTCCAGCGACTGCATACTAAAGTTGCAATGGATACTTAGGGTGCCAAATTAACTGAGAATGATTAAGTACGTATTCATTTTTTTTTTTGTAAGTTTCTTAACATTATTTTGTCTATGTTTTGTTTAGTTTATTAGATCGTACTAGTATAATGGTGTAATAATAATGCACTTATGATATTAATGAAATAAATGCCATTGCAGTTGATTCTTGTTGTTATAGGCAGAAATAGAGTATGTAAGTCACTTCTTACTCTACATGTACTCTACCCAAAATCTATAATTTTATTATCGTCGCCGTTGCGTCGTGTAGGTACATGAAAATCAGAAAAATACCTACTTGAATTTATTTAAAAACTAGTCGTTTCAAATACAAATATCTTGCAATCCGCTTCTTCTCTTACTTCAATCTTGCTTTTCTTGTATGCCGCCAGGCAAAGCATAGTGATACAAATGAACGTAAACCTAAAACCTGTATAAACCTATGTTTTGACAAATAAATAAAATTCTATTCTATTCTTTATTTTTCATAGGAATATGCTAAAAATTAAACCTATCCGTGACTCCGTCTGCACCAGAATTAGTTTATCACTATCCCAAAATGAACTGTACAATTTCCCGGTTTTTTTTTTTCTAGAGTCTCAAACTATCTTCGTACAAAATTCATCTATTTCGGTTCAATGGTTTAGACGTGAAACGATAACAGACGGCCGAAAAAAAACACAGACAGAGCTATTTCGCATTTATATACTAGTTTGTTTCGGATCACTTTATAGTACTTAATACCATATCAGTAACAGGTATTGATTCATGTAGTTGTCCATATTTTATGATAATCCACTTGCATTCCTCGACGCATCAGGACGAACCTTGGCGCCTGGCATTGCGAAGTAGGCGACTTCCGCGAGGCCACACCGAATAAGGGAAATAAAGAACTAGGCAGAGCGACGGAAAGATGTAGTCGAAAATGGATGAGGCTTTGGTTTGAGTACGCTTGCCACTTTTGTCACTACGTGGCGTGGCGTAGTAACGACTCTATTTCCACCGGGTTGCCTAAATGGTTTGCCTACGTTTTTTACATAAATTAAAAGTGTGGCAAAGCTTTTATACACTAACTCCGGGGAGTTGCATTCGAAGACATACGAAGTAAAAAAAACTGGCCAAGCCCGAGTCGGATTTGCGCATCGACTATTCGCCTTTGTAATGACATGTAGGTAGGCACCTATGTGATTATTTGTCGATTAAATTGTTTTTACCTCTTTACATGTAGGTACCTCTTTATATGTAAGTACGTGTATAATTGAGTGTTTAACTTAACTTGTGAGTGTTTGTTTACTATTCATCGCCAATCTTTTTGTGGTAAGATAAAATGTGATTATAGCGTCGCTAAAATTAGGTACACCCTTTCTGTCACGTTATTATACACACCCATTCATAGTTCATACAATTACTTATCAAATGTAACACTTCGTTTACTTAGGTTTCATTCCAATAAATTTGTAGCTTCTAGCGCCATCTAGTTTCAGACAAACCAACTTCTGTGTTACGAATTTTACATCCTGTTACAGAAAGCGCAGCGTTAGAGCGTTTTCACATTATCTGATCCGATATAGGTATCGGACGACGATACGATATAGGGCAAGTAAAATGTATGACATAATATGTCATATATATTATGTCCCTACCTGTCTTTCAGATTCATTATTCCAGCTTATATACGTCCCACTGCTGGGCACAGGCCTCCTCTCATAACAAGAGGGCTTGGGCCATAGTTCCCACGCGGACCCAGTGCTGATTGGGAACTTCACATGCACCAGTGAATTGCTTCGCAGGTTATGCAGGTTTCCTCACGATGTTTTTCCTTCACCGCAAAGCTCGCGGTAAATTTGAAATGTAATTCCACACATGAATTTCGAAAACTCAGAGGTGGGTGCGGGCCGGGGTTTGAACCCACGACCTGCTTGAGAGGCGATAGGTCAAACCACTAGGCCACCACGACTTTTCTAATCAAAAATATTTTTCCCCCAGGTTACCGCGAATCCTCTTTCCTCTACGCGCTAACTGCCGCGGGGGTGGCTCACTCCATAGCTCGCGCTTGCGCACAAGGCAGGCTACTGTCATGCGGCTGCGACCCCCTGGGCTACGCGTCCCACCCCCGAGACAGGAGAGCCAACAAGTGGGAATGGAGCGGGTGCTCCCACAACCTAGCGTTTGGGATCGAGTTCTCCAAGAAATTCCTGGATGCGCGGGAGCAAGTAGACGATTTGCAGTCGAGGATCAACGTGCATAACAATGATGCTGGGAGATCGGTTAGTAAAAAAAAATGGTATAGGTATTAACAGGAAAAGATCTATTTTATATTAACCCGGATAACTCACGTCTTAAATCGAGTTTAGCCTGACATGTTTCGGGCTAATCCGTAGCCCTTCCTCTTCGGAGCAACACGACTCGGCGGCTGCTGCAATACGCGCACTGCGGGCCGCCGCTCCGTTTGCACGACTACCCGACAAAACTGACACCGGCACACAATTACCCGCGTTTTCATCGTCATTTTTATTATAACAGTTTAATGTTTACTGTACAGTAATATAGTTTCTTAAGCATTTTTCATGTTTACTAACTCTTGGACCATTTGTTGTCTTTATTTTGATTTGAATTAATGGATAAATCATTTTTCTACCATTTATTATAGACCCCCCTTTGGAATAACACTTTAGGCTACTTTAAGACCCGGAATTCTCACGGAATCCATGTAAAATCCTAAGTTAAGAGATACAGAACTTTGCATGAGTGCTTCGTACAACCTAGATGGAACCAAATCTGTAAATTCCGGGAATAGTTGTGGGAATACTCGTTATTATAATTCTGTAATTACAATTCGATTATCAGCTCTAATGTTCTACGCGAGCAAAACCAAAGGTAGCAGTTAGCCTAAAATATTTTTCAATGGAATTAATATTCACGTTCCCGAGTCACTTTTATCCTTCGTCCGCTAAGAAAACAAAGCTCCCGCCCAATAAACTCCAAATTGACAATTTAATTAACACGAACACGAGGAATTTTAATAAAACCCATAAGTAAATGAGGAATTTATCATTTCACTTTGATGTCTATTCAAAGGCGAACAATGGGGACTCAAAAACACCACTGATGCTCGATGACTCTCCAATTTACTTCATTAGAAGCCCCGTGGAATATTTCCGGTTTGATCACGCCAACTGAGGGTGAATATTTAAATAACCCTCCTTCGGGCAGTCGGGTAAAATCTTCAATTTTAATATCACAAAACACTAACTCAATTGCACTCTACATCACCATCTCGGCCTGTGCCCCACTGTAGGGCGCATGTCTCAAACTAAGAGGGTCGGGACGTAATTCCCAGATGGGCCCGATACGGGTCCGGAATTTCACACATACTATTGAATTTCCTCGCAATTTTTTCCACATGGTTATGGCGCGATGGTTAACCACAAAGTGTTGCGCATCAATTCGGAAAAATTTAAAGGAGCGAGCTCGGATTGAAACCCATGGCCTCTGCTTGAGAGGCCATATGTCAAATCACTTGTTTAAAATGATTTATAATGCTAGTACCTGCTCTACAAGCCATACCGTGTCCGTTTTTAGAAAAGGACAGACCCACCTCTTCCCGTTGGTGTGGTAAAAGGCGTCTATCCACCTTATGCGACACCCTTAGTGTCTATCTATTTGTTTTCTAGAAGAAGAAGAATCTAAACTCTACGGTGTAACATATGTAAATACAAACATACAGACTGCTAAATTTTTTTTTTATTCAACTGGTATAAGTGGGTCTCCTGATGGTAAGAGATCACCACCGCCCATAAAAATAATATGCAACACCAGGGGTATTGCAGACGCGTTGCCAACCTAGAGGTCTAAGATGGGATACCTCACGTGTCAGTAATTTCACCGGCTGTCTTACTCTCCACGCCAAAGTACAACAATGCAAGCATTGCTGCTTCACGGCAGGATTAGCGAGCAAGATAGTGGTAGCAATCCGGGCGGACCTTGCACAAGGTCCTACCACCTTTCCTTTTGGCTTTGCCGTCGTCGGGTAAAAAAACTAGGTTGTGGGTAGGGCACTGAGCAAGACCCATCTTGATCGCAACCGCAATCATACTCGTTAACCCTGCCGTCAAGCAGCAGTGCTTGCGCTGTTATATTCCGGCGTGGCGAGTAGCCACAGGAAGTATATTTGATCTCTTAGGCTGACATCAATCCTCAGGTACTGTTATCATAACCCAATTGTTCTTTTTTCACCCTATTCCATAAACAGAATTTTTTATTAACTTAAAACAGAAATAAAATCCACTCACAGAAGTCCGTAGACGAACGACGAAATCCGGGGAGAAAAATTAATGACTCAATTATTAACGACCTGGGTAGTTATCCTTAATCATAAAACAACGTGACACGTAAAACTATTTCTCTATTTTGACATAACGACCACAATTTAAACCCATGCTTACCTACACCAATTTAAGAGGACCTGTCTAATTTAATGTAGGCCGCTTTAAGAAGCAATTTTTATTACCGGCCGAAAGGAAGTTATAGGTCATTTTGGATTAGTTGCTGTGGGGGTAAAAATTGTTTAGGTGTCCAAATTGGTTATTTGAGGCGTTAAAAATGGGGTCCAACACTTATTTAGTTCAAATTGGAGAGCGGTCGGGGGCGTGGCGACCAGCAATCTCCGTATGGGTGGTCCTCATAACCGCTATACTGTACATGGCTATAAGACAAGGTATACATCGGGTCATTTGGTCATCACACCCAGTTTTATGCTGTATAAAATAAGCGTAATCGCATCGGGTTTATGGGTTCTTAACTAACTGACTTGATCGCATTTGGCGTAACGTTGCTACTCGTATATTGCAAAATTATGCCTTCATTTACATTATTGAGGTCTTTCATACTTTATTAGTCGTTACTTGCGACTCCATCCGCGGAGAATTCCGCTATCGTTACTCCGCAGGAACTATGCAATTTTCCGGGATAAAAACTATCCTATGTCCTTCCTGGGACTCAAATACATGGTTTACTAATGTTTCGGCAAAAAACGTTTGTCAACCTGTTTCATTTCGCAACTCTTTAATATTCCTGAAAATGTAAATATTTCAGAATTTTTATAAAACTAACCTAACCTACCTAAAGGGTTCTACGCGATGGCACTGAAATAAATCATGAAATATTTACAGTTTTACAGTTTGCGAAATGAAAAGTTGCGGAATGAAACAGGTTGCCAAACGTTACATTGCGAATAGACAGTACTCGAAAATACATAGATATGTCGAACAATCACCTAATTTTATCTAAATCGGTTCTGCGGCTTAGACGTGATGAAGCAAACAAATAAACAGGAAAACTTTCCCATTTATAATTTTAGTAGGATTAGTGGGACTAGCGACTCGTCCAGGTCCGACACGGGTGCAATCTTCAAAAGCAAGGTCTCCATTCAAAGACACTTCACATTTTTCCCCACCAACTATTTATTTGACCTAACATAAAGCATATCCGTTCCGACCCCATTAACTTAGGAAAAATCTTAAACTGCTCAACTGATTAAGTTGAAAATAATTTTCCTACAAAGTTTTTATTTAACTTAACTTCCGTGATTTTTTTCATATTTTTTCGATGTGTGGTTCAAAAGCTAGAGGAGAAGGGGGGGGGGGATATTTTTTTGTACTTTCGGAGGTACCCTAAAAAAATATTCATTTATTTTTTTATTTTACCGCTTTATCGGCGTGACTGATATTTTTAGATGAATGCCAAATTACAGCTTTCTAGTATTAACGATCTCTGAGCTTAGCCGCGGATAGACAGACTAACATGGCTTTTGCAAATAAGATTGAACTCAGTAAAGGGACCCATGTGTTCGGTGTAAGTCAAATCTAATTTAAATAACATGGCACATTCGCCGGTACAGCATGTCGCCTGCCACCTAAACATGTCCAAAGCTGATTTGTCGTTGTACTAATCTGTAACATACACTGACACTACCCGGTAACCGACAGCTAGCCAAAATACCGGACCTAATCACTATACGGGATTACTTCTAATAATTTAATAGGGCTCTTCCTACTAAGAATAAACATGTCAGGTTGAAGTTAAATACGAGAAGGCCAAGTTACATTTACCGGTGAAGAAATGAAGCTTCTTTGGTAGGATACGTCTTCCGTTGACAGTAAGACGGCTAAGTCCGTATGCAGCGATAAACATATGTTTGCTTATAATATTATATTGGCCCCCGGAACTAAATCTGACACTAAAGCCCGACCCTGCTTACATATTAAGGGGATTTATGATTGATATAATTTACATTTGTACTCTTTTTATAATACAAGGAACATGAGGGTTAGGTACAAATGATTTAATTTGTTTTTCTTTTATGTTGTTTAATTGTATGGTGTCGGGACTGACGTATTGATAAGGATCCCCAGATCTGTCAGTTGTTAGGTGTGCGTGTATAAATTCGATCATTATTCTTGACGTTTCAAGTCATTAAGTGTCGTGCCTAACAAACTTTATCCTATCTTTCTTCACATCGATAAGAGATGGTTATTTCGTGATTATTAGGTACTGTGGAGACTGTAACTTGGTAAGAGCTTAGGTAAAAGGGATCATCTACGCGCGTGACTTTAAACTCAATTCAAACAAAAAGGATATTTTCTTCAGTATTTAGATTTATTCAGCATTTCGAGCTTAGTAATACTTTACACAGATAGGTCCAGCCGCTCAGGCTGTCGGGAGCAATCTGTGCTCCATGTATACCGCTGTCAATCCTCTTTTAAATCAAATTCTGAAATCATACAATACAAAAATATTATCATTATACATAACAAAGTCAATCTAGCGTGCCAGGCGGTCAGTTTTACCACCTGCCAGTGGTATACAGCCTAGTTCCTACAATACTATACCTACTATCGAACCATGTGATTCTTGAGCAGCTGTATTACTTAATTACATTCTCACAGTAACATTTACAGGTAAAATTCTTCTATCCAAGATTGCGGTGACACTGAGAAAGGTCACTATTCAGTTGGTTCGATAGTTAGTACCTGCTTCAAGCAACTTCTTAATTAAATGTGACCAGTCTAACGTCCTTATTAAAAAACGCTTTATCCACTCACATGCTTTTGGCAACTCTAGTTGCCTATTAACGCTCTTATTTTGGTAATGAATAGAGTTCAGCTCAAAATTCAAAGCATGCTTACGGTATCCAGCCGCTTTATTAGGGGGGGGGGGAGAGAGGCGGTTTGTAACATGGAAATAAGAGGCGGGGGGGCCTAAAATAGTCGAAATTGGCGTGACTTACCTTATGAATGCCCCAGCCCCAGCTCAGTACTGTGTTGCTGGCTGTAGGCCAATGCTAGTCTTCCGCTGTCTGTGACCGCTTGGCGACTTTAACAATAAAGCTCTTCAAAATCATTAACTTTAATTAAATATTTAATGATGAACACAATTCTCTAATTGGACAAATTAAAAAGCTGTCAATGCCAGACAGTCATCACAACCAATCGTCGATAATAAAACGGTCCGGTAGCAAAGATAAAATTATATGCCAAATACTCTTTAATATGTATAATGTATAATTTGCTATTAACATATAGTTTGCTATGACATTTACGATCCACAGTCTGTGGCAATAAAAATCTCAAGCCCGGGCTAATGATTATTATACAAAGTTGTTTTTATGGGATAATGGGAACTTTACTATCTATAAATTAATAACACTAAAATATTATGATTTCTTGTCACTTTGCGTAATGCTTTTTCTAATAGTTCGGGTGGTGCCGATTAAATTTTATTACAATTAAAACTTCACAGTTCTACTTAATTAATTACTGCCTTCATTAGTTGAAGGTCGATAGTTAAAAATATTTCAATTAATAAAATTATTTCAAAGTATATTTACTCTAGCTTCACGGAGATGGAAATTCAATAATAAGATCATCATCATCATCAGCCTACAGCAGTCCACTGCTGGACATAGGCATCTTCCATGGCACGCCATAACACTGTCTTCCGCCCCTGGCATCCATCCTTTGCCAGCGACCCTCTTAAGGTCGTCCGTCCACCGTGCCTCAGGACGCCCTATACTACATTTTCCCGTCCGTGGTCTCCATTCGGGACTCGTCTACTCCACCGTTCATCGGTCCCGCGACAGACGTGGCCAGCCCAGCGCCACTTCAGCGAACTAATTCTCCAAGCAACGTCGGTGACTTTCGTTCTTTGTCGGATAATGTGATTTCGGATTTTATTCTTCAAAGAAACCCCTAGCATTTGCTCTCTCCGTAGCTCGCTGAACGACCTTAAATTTGTGGATTTGTCCCGCAGTCAAGGTCCACGTTTCGGCTCCGTAGGTTAAATAAAACTGGTAGGACGCAGTAAAAAGATTCGCTTACGTAATCAGATAGAAATTTAAAAAACTATCATAAATTAAATATGAGCATTAGACCTTCATCTTTTATGATTTTTTTCACGTTTAACTATTTAAGTCCTAAGGATCAAAATTACTTCTACCAAGGTGAAAATTACTTACCCCTAGGTATCGCGATAAACGAGATGTTTTATAATTAATTAGGTAAAACTGAATATTTCAGCCGATGGTTAGGTTAATTTGACTAAACACCTTTGTAATCTTCACTCATTTATCTTGCTTTTCCAGTGAAACAATATACTTATAGTTCATTAATATAGGATATGGACCTTCTCAAAGTAACATATGAATTAATCAAGTTTTGTGATAAGTTTTCACCAGTATTTTTGGCTTTAAATGTAGTCACGATTAGACGCCGCCCAATTAGGAATTCGACCAATGTGTGGAAACGTTTGCCAACCACAATAAAATAATCTTGAAAAACAATTACATGGGTGTTTAATTAATCAAATACATTGCACACACTTCATGTTTCAAAATGGACGTATTCTACTAAACAGAATCCTACTCAATTATAAGTCCGACCCTTCGTCACACAACCATTCAATCTCGACATTGACATTAAAATAAGCATATTATGTCAGAATACACCCTTCACCAAGGTGTAAGAAAATTGGCCCAAGGCATGTAGAATGTAGAATCAAAGCCGGTGGTCCGAGCCCACACTCAAGGCTTGTACCAGCGGCATTTACCATTTTGTTTTGTGGCCACATAATTAACAGCCGCCCAGTGAGATCTCTGTTAGACACGCTCGGTTGTAATAACCCCCGCGATGATATTTTTATTAATGTCAAAATAAAGGTGGGTCGAGTCACACCGGAGCGTAACGGGAATTCGAAGCGAGGTGAACGGAGGATACCGGAACAAATAAAATGGTAGATAAGTAACAACTTTATTTCTAACAAATATACGAGTACCAATGTAATGTAATTAAACGCACATTGTCAAAAACTTATTTAAATTTATTATTTAACTTGATAATGATATTTAATTTGCAACAAAAACTTTAAGAGATCAATCAATAAATAATAACAAGGTGTCAATGTTTATTCATTAAGTACATAAAATTTTGATCAGGAAAAATAAGAAAACATCGGAAGGTTTAGAATTACAAATACAACTAGGTACTCTTGCAAATCTAACTTGTCTATTCAAAAACTCTACACTTTTTCCATAGTACGAAGATTTAACAAGCATTTATTTAACTTAGAATGTTTGTTATATATTAACATGTTTGTTATACAAGTAACGTGTCCGTTTAAAATGTTGCTACTTTCTTTTAATCCGGTTGTCTTTCTGTGGCCGAAATATCATGAACTTAGTAAGCAAAAAAGGCTATTATTATTATTATTCGATTGAACAGGCGTTTTTTGCAGCGATCATTAAATTACTTTACTAAAATCACTTTTCTTTGGTTCCAACGCCAGACCGGCCTGATACAAAATCGAATGCTGAAATGGGACCATTTTCATGATATTTTTTTGTTTGTTTCTGCGCTTTTCTTTAATGACACCTGAATGTCTCGAATAAAATGCTTCGCTTTCTTTCTTTCCATTCTCCAATCGCATTTGTGAGTGCGGTATCGTACCTAAGGAGTAGGTACCCAGCAGTTTTACTGCATAGGCATTACGGTGTGACATACATCCTCCCATACCTCGAGACGACCCTCAGCGGGACTATAAAAGATCTCGACCCACACAAGAAATTAGGTACCACATTAGAGAGCCAAGGTGATAATTACGTTACAAAAAAATCGATACGATGAGTTAATATTTTGTTTCCCGATGACTGTTCGATATCGATTTAAATATAATTGCTATTAATTTTTTTGAGCCACGTTGCGTCAGCGTAGACGAATAATAGACGGTTTTTGTGCCGATGTCAATAAACTAATTATTTTATTCAGTGAGGTCATAATAGAATTAAACGTGTTCATTTTTTACCCACTATTCTGTGCTTAGATCTATAACAAATACTTAATAGTTACAAACGAAATGAAGCTATTTTAGCAAGCTTATTCTAAACCAATATTATCTTTGGTGCAGCTTGATAATAAACAATAATATTAAGTCTAAGGGTCAGGCCAAACGAACGTATTTTTTTTGAGTTGTGAGTCGCGTAGTTTCGGTAGCGTATTTTTTTTGGCCTCAACCTTAAAAATTTCCACGGTATGCCAGCATATTAACTAAAAGTGAAAGGATAATAAAGTAATGTACAATAATAATTATTTTTAATAATAAAATAAAATATCAAACCAGCGTAGTTGTGAATAAAAAGATGATAAGGTAAAATTGTCATCAAATAAAAAAAGATAATAAACTGCTAGCTTACTTTTTTGCACCGAAATAAATGAGTAAAACCACCTAACCACTTTCGATTAGGACCTCCTAGAGCTTCTCACTAGCATAACCACCAATACTTAGAAAGTAGAAGTTATAAACCGACTAAACGCTATCAGAGTCCAATCCCGTTCAATTACCATATTGCAACTAACTGTATAAAAAATCGCAACATAATCTCTAGTTTAACGACCAATCGGCATTCCCCATTAGCTTTAAAACCTATAAAATTCCGTAACCATCAACGGCTTTATCCAGCTGCGCGCCGTGTGCGGTTTAACTAATGGTTAATTTGTTCGTCAGATTAGTCACGGTTATCTTAAACCTATTATCGTTAGTCACTAACTTAATCGCCCTTCAGATTACGCTGTGATTCACTTTTACGTTTCGAATGGCTCAAGCGATAGTACAATGTGAGCGAGCTTTCGAGCGGGAATAATCGCGTGCCAAAAGATTTATAATCATTAAGCATTTTGCTGCTGTGGAATGCCTGAGACGTGATTAATACTGCCGTTGATTAAACTTACTGCTAATCCATGATTTTGCTTTTTTTATATTCCCCAGTCCTAATAGGATGCTATTTACTTCAATCGATTAATGTAAGAAAATCTCCCTGTGTGTACCTCTCCTTGAAATTGGGTTCATTGAAACTTATATACATACACAAAAAACAACACAAAAACTCAGACAAAACGCACAGTCTAAAAGGGCACAGCGTTTTAGCCTGTCATAATAAAAATAATTCAGAGCAGTTTTAATTAGATTCCATCGAGATAATACTTTTAGCATCAATTTGTTACTAGTTTTGGCTTCTTAATAATGCTGCTTGCGCTCGTGACGTCATTGTTTAGTCTGCCATAGAGGACAAGAGGACGAAATACTATAAACAAAGAATCTAAACTGGTTTACTTTCCCGACCTACGGCAATAAACAAAGAAAGATGTGTGGTGACAGATCACATCTACAAACTTAAACTTTTGTCAACGGTATCATTATAAAGAAACCAACGTTTCCGAGTTCGAGTTACCGCACCCAGTTAATTGAAACCGAGAACCCCCAATTGAACTCCACTAAAGTGTTACAGATAGCGCCACTTTTAAACTATCGAAAGTCGTGGGGCGATTGTCCGCGCCGCTGCAGGGCCCACATTAGTGAGCCGTATTTCACGACCGGCCCGCCGAGGTGAGAACATAATAAGCGGTTCGTTCGGGGCCATTTTTAATATTCCAGCTTCATTAAGACGTATTACAGACGTCTTGGGTGGCGAATTCTATCGCGAACGCTCTTAATACCAGGTTATTAAGGCCGGCCGAGCCGGAGAGGCGGGCCGAAACGCCGATTTATTTGAATTTTTGCCCGACTCAATTTGGAAAATTGTTCGGCCGGCGGCTTTGGCGAAATTAAGACGTCAGCGTGATTGCACTGCGGCGTTTAATTATGTAAATGTTATGAGCTAGCTGCGGTGGGTGGCGCTGGTAATCGCGCTATTGTGCCAAAGACTCGGTCACGTATCACAATCCAGATTTATTTCCATGCGCTCGGGACATGGAGGCTTTTACATTGAATGTAGCCCGGAGCGGAGCACGCTAAAATGCTGCAATGTTGCCGTCGGGCAGTGCACCGAAGGTCACTTTCTGATGATGTAAGGTCAGGTGAAGGATAAATCGGCTATATTTGTGATTAATTCATAAGCGTTCTTAATTAAAATGTTTCTGAAATAAATCACGATGATTGCGTATTTACCCTTGAACTATGCATTGTGTTCTGAGGTATTGTATATTTATACCACAGAACTAATAACAACAGGAATAGAAATGTTATTTACCATCACAATATCTACAATCAATTCCGGTACTATTTCGCATATCCTGCTGCCAATGAACACACGTTTATTCGTCTTATCATACGTTTTAGTCGATTAAGTTACTCACCAATAACCTAAAATCCTTTATGAACTATATCTTTGCATCAACTCTTTTTGAGTAGTTAATTTCCTTACAGATTTAGCTGGAAAAACGCTTTTTTGAACGTAAACGCTGTGTTTTTAAGCTCGCGTGACATTTCTATTCCTTTTATTGTCAGGTCTATGCAAATTAAACGGACCATTACTCACTTGAAAATTAATTAGATGTTTTGTTGCAGATCCTGTCGTCGCATATGGAAGTGCGATGCAAATGCCACGGGCTGTCTGGCAGCTGCCAACTTCGGACTTGCTGGCGAGCAACACCAGACTTCAGGGTCGTGGCTTCCACCATAAAACGGCAATACAGAAAGGTAGGCTACAATTCTTTCTTCAATCCTTTCAGAGCCTTTTCAAGAAGTTTGCTATCGAAAACAAATTACTTTTTTCGTAAACTTGATAAATATCCTAAAACCCACCCTCAACGTGATGGAGTCTCTCCTAAAAGACAATCTTGAGTCCGTCACTGCATGCCCAAGCCTGAGCAAATTCACAAATGTAAGACGTCGTTTATTACGCAAAATTATACTTTAACAGTTATTATCCTTTATTTCAGGCTCTAATAGTAGCACAAGAGGAGTTAAACAATGGGCTGTCAGTGCTCCGAGGTCGGCCTAGGGGTAGGAGGCGAAGTCGCGCTCGCCCTGCACCAAAAACCAGTCTGCTGTTCTTTGAAAAGTAAGTCTAAAACTAGAACATCCGAGGTTGGGTCTAAATTTCACCACATCCCCTACGACTATCATGACCTTTAGTTTGGACGCAACAAGATATGTAAGCTACACACTTGTTTGAGATCTAAACGCTCAAACTAAAGAGCATGCTACTGGTATGTGCTACGCAATGGAGATACCTACACTAAAATGATACAATTATGACAATGACACACCCATAGCCAGGACATTATACGTATGATTGCATACGAAGGGGCTGTTTCACCATCCATTGATTAGTGTTAACTGACGGTTAAATGTGATTTCGTCTGTATTTGTTTTGTTCGAATAGTCGGAGACGGCATCATACTTAATAAATGCCAAGGGACTTTTACGCTTTCCCAGGATAAAAATTAGCTTGTGTTAATTGTGAATCGTATAAGCATTCTATTCATCATCATCATCAGCCGGAAGACGTCCACTGCTGAACAAAATTCTCCTTAGAACGCCGCAACTCGCCACTTGCATCCACCGGTTACCGCAACTCACGATCCACCTGGAGAGCTGGAGAGTCCACCTGGTGGGAGTCCTGCCAAAGCTTCGTCTTCCAGTTTATGGTCGCCACTCGAGGACTTGTCTCCCTCAACGGCTATGTGTTCTTCGAGCGATGTGGCCCAACCATTGCCACTTCAACTTGCATATTTTTCCATTTTCCAGCTACCTATGTTGGTGACTTTAGGCCTTCAATAAATTTCCGCGAGAATTCTATTCTAATTCTATTAGTGTACCTATAAGTGTATATAGTTAAAATTATTTTGATAAAATATACCTCGTAGATTTTCTTACCGAAGGAGCCAGTTGTAGCATGAATATAGATATTCTACGTTTCACCCAATTATTTTCCTGTCTTCAGATCTCCAAGCTTCTGCGAAGCTGATCCTAAGACGGAGTCGGCCGGCACTTCAGGTCGCGTCTGCCGTATCGGCAGGACCTCTCGCTCGGGCTCCTGTGACCTCCTCTGCTGCGGCCGAGGACACGCGCTCATCAGGAAGTCCAGCATTAAGCCTTGCAACTGCACCTTCCATTGGTGCTGTAGAGTGGACTGCCAGAGGTGTAGGGATGACAAATGGGTGGCTATTTGTAAGTGAGACTAAGAGTGTAAGAGCTAGGTCTTTAAACGTTGAGCGTGTGTAGAACGTTGTCAAATAAGATAAGTGAAGTATAGGGGGGAAGAGTGGTACCATCAGCCAAATAAGTGGTCTACCAATTTTTAAACATTCAAGTTCCTATCAAATTAATATGTCGCGAAAGTCGAGCTTTTAAGCTGACAAACACTTCTATTGGCATTATTGTTTAGTGACATGCAAACGATAATCGACTTTAAGGTGGTAGAGCACATATTTGAGTAATGGTACATGCCCGCCCCTAGACTTAGATGGCCATGGCTTCGCAGAAGTTAGCCACGCCAATGTAGTGATGGCATATCAGTGTTTTCAAACACGCTGTTGGGATTGGGAATCTAAATATTTGATAGTGGCCTAATGGTTAATGCATGTGAGCGTACTTAATTTGAAGAGAAAAACTATATGTACTCTAACCGTGATTGTTGAGCCACTCGCCATAATTCCTAATTTAGCTGAGTTATCTATGATCGTAGTAAATATTGTAATTAATATACTAGAACAGCATTACATGGCCAAATTATGAATATTGCCAATTGGCTCAACCATCCCGGTTCACGACTCTACCTACTAAGAACATGTTTAGGCCACCACGATGTTGATGGATGGACAATGGGACTGAATACTCACCATTAGATTTTGAACTTACTCGTATAATTAGAAAGAATTAAGGTTCTAAAAACAGGTAAACTCCAAGAAGCACGATGGCATTGGTATATGAACTTACCTGCCTACCGCCAGATGTAACAACTCTACCAGGGTCTGACTTGAGTGAGTCACATGCACTACCTAACTCAATTGTGTGTGTGTACCTAAATTAGCTCAATATAATTTTGCATTTTCATACTTTGTGTTTATATTTTTTCACTTAATGTCAGTGATAAAAACTATGACTAGGCTTGTATTCACTAAATGCGAGATGTCGCATCCGAGGACACATCCAAGTCATGCTTATCACTTTAAAGATTGCCTAACAAAAACGCGGGTAGTTGCCATATCTAGCGGTGCACAGGAATTTCATAGTCTGCTTTAAATAACCGCGTAACAAGGCGTAACTAAAGAACTAATCTGTTAAGTAGATTAGATTTTACGCTTCTAGTTATTTACAAATAAAAATGACATAAAATAGCTTTAACTATTAATATTATGTAAACATGTCAACAAATATTTTACAAACATTTATTTCATTTTATTATTTTGTACATAAGTAGGGTATGTTTTATACAGCATACAGTACCTTACAGTACATTCCAAATTAAGACTTGATTTTTATGTTTAACACAAATCATTTATTTAACCACTTTGCTTCCTAACCAAGAACAGCCATGAATCGTCATAAACTGGAGCTGTCTAGGTGCTGAACGTGACCATATTGTCAACCACGTGTTTAAGTTGATAAACAAGTATTTATATGATCAGATGATCGTAATGGCAACTGTCCAAATAACATTTCTACTACCGTTAGAAAAGGCCATACAGATACGAGTATATCATAGAGAAAAAAAACTTATTTATTTTGCTTTCTCAATTAGATTCAGTAAACTTCAGTAAGGTGTTTGAGAAAGCATGATAAATACGAACTTTTCCGACAAAATACGATGGCAAAACATTATTATATCCACTCGCTTTACTACGGGTACTATAGTACCCAACGTCAATAAACCGTCGCTTCACCCACGACAGAGGCCAAACTACCATTGATTCACCACGCCTTTTGGCGGCCGAAATAAGGGTAGCTTTTTCAATAAAAGGATAGAAACATTTACCTACTAGCCGTTTTATTCTTAAGAATAAGTAAATAAGATATATATTTTGTGAGCTCTCTCCGACACTCACCCTGTCGTGGACACTATAGTACCCAAGGTAAAGCGTCCGACCAAATAGTGTTGGGTACCTACTACAGTACCCAGGGTGAGCAATGGAACTCGACGTGAACAATCACTCGACGAATCACACGACGGGGTCAATCGAGTGGTTATTTCATTTTCACATTCCAAAAATGTTAATTATTTAAACATAATACCCAAACGCTTAGATAATAAATAACGATCAGTATTATATCAATTTAACGAGTTGTGTAAGTCTCGTATTTTAAATTAAATAAGGATAATTTATTATTAAATATTGATACTTTGTAAATAAAGATTTCATTCCATTTACATTTTCAGTGTCGTAATATTTATTAACACGAATATTTATTGTAGATAGCTTTAAGACTCAACTTTGTACTGTTTTTTTTATTATTAAATAGTGAATCTTAAGCATAGTTTTTATAAATCCAATAGAATAAGGAATACACTTACCTTCATCATCTTTAGCCGGAAGACATGCACTATTAAACAAAGGCCCTCCCGCTTAGTAAGCTACAGTGAACGACAACTCACCACTTGCATCCACCCATTGCCCGTAACTCTCGCGATGTCGTAAGTGTACACCAAGCCTGCCAACCCTGCCAAACTGCCAACACTTCGCTTCCGGTTCGTGGTAATATCATCTTACTATGCTTTTACCTTAATAAGGCCTCATTTATTGGACCATACCTACCACATAATTCTAGTCATAACTAAATCAATTGTCCCGAAAAACAAAAAATTCAAAATGGAAAAATATCTACTGTAGTCTTAGACCCACCTCAGGGTCCAAGTCATCACTCCTGAATCTACCCAAGCAATGGCAACACTAAGGGGCTGTTTCACCATCCATTGATTAGTGTCAACAGACGGTTAAATGCGATGCCGTCTCTATTTGTTTTGTTCGAATAGACGGAGACGGCATCACATTTAACCGTCAGTTAACACTAATCAATGGATGGTGAAACAGCCCCTTAGTGTAGTAACATTGATGCCATCACCGGCTGAATTAAATTTGTGGCACTATGTTTCCGAAATCTTTCTGAAATGCATCGACATCTATGTACCTTACGGCACCAGACTGGCTGTGTAGAACAAAACGAACAGCGCACTAATCAATCAACTGGGGTCCTAGTGAAAAAGGGGTTAAGTCTGCAGAAATTACACAGCTATTTTCTATTTTATGTGTATAGGGGTTTAAGCCGAAATCAGCTGTTCAACTTCTGCAGAATTAACCCCTTTTTCACTAGGACCCCTATATTACTTTGACACTACCCCTGTCACGGACGTCAAAAAACTATAGGTGGGCGTTTTCAAAATAAGTTGTCCAAATGGCTTTTTTGTTAGATGTGGATGAAATTTGATATTCCTACTCAGAATCAGGAACAAAAATAATATAATAGGAGAAAAAAAGTGTCCCAATATTTTTTATTCCATTACGTTACCGTTTTCATACGCGTGTCTGTGGCGGTAGTGTAATGGATAACACAAAATTATATGAAAAACCTGGGACACTTTTTTTTCCTATTGCAATCGAAAGTGCTCCTGATTCTGAGTAGGAATACCAAATTTCACCCACATCTAACAAAAAAGCCATTTGGACAACTTATTTTGAAAACGCCCAGGTACCTAGTGAACTATACACAAAACCGCGCTTTGGACTAATTTTGTTTACCGTTTTGATGTAAGAAACATGCATTCTAGTATATAGATTTCAATACTGAAATGAAATCCTTACAAGTAGGTGCCGACTAACGACAGTACCGACGAATCAAAGGGATACTTTCCCATTGTGTCAATATCAAAGATCTTCCAAGCAGCTCTTGGCATCGTTTCAATGAGCCCATGCAATTATCTCATTATTGCTGGTTAATTTGGGCTCTCGACTAAAGATCTTTTGTGCTCCGACGCGCCGCGGATGCTGTGATGTCAGTAATACCCGTGCAGAATCAATGCCGACTGATACTTGTAAATAAAAACAACTTTTTGATGCCAGGTGAGGTAGAAAGAAGCAGTAACAGTTATTCGACGGATGAGGGTGTGCCGTTTACTAGGCTTGTTTGTAAGCTTCACATCTTGCAAGCTAACTTTAATCCAATATTACTTAGTGGTCAGATTCACTTGAAATTTGGTATACTTACATTATACGGGTTGGGTAACTGTCCTTCCAATTATATTAGTCAAAAAAGTGCATTCAGGAAAAAATCTAGGATGAAAAATAACATATTTGGGTCGTTCTCGCGAGTCGTTCAATTTCAGTCATTTTTTTAATTTTCAAAATATTGACGATTTTCGAGAATTTTATGTTTTTAAATGGTTCACATACCCGCGTAGAGTAATATATGAGTAAAGGCGTCATTCTACAGCTTTTGAGTTAGGATTTTTTTGAAGGAAAGTAATGAAGGCTCGGATGGAAATGAAATATGACAGGATGGCAATGAGTGCGTCAGGAAGGTAATGAGATTTATTGCAAAATTAATGAAATATGCCTAGATGGTAGTGAGTATATATGGAAAGTAATGAGATTTTCCGTAATAATTTTTAATGATTTAATTGTAATAGAGCTATTTATACATATGAAAACTAGCTAATTAGTGTGAAGTGATGTTTTTATAAAATAAAACTTGTTTTTAATAGTATTTATCAGTTCTTTATAAAAAAATTAAGTTTCTTCACTAATTATTATAAAAATTCACAAAAATAGACAGGCATTGTAAGGACCTAACTACCTATTACATCTATTAGAGGTTCTTACACGATAAGGTATAGGTATATGAAATAAACAGATCAAAAATGATATCTTATATCTTTTCAATCTCGAAGTCAGTTACAATTATTTTAATAGAATAGAATAGAAACGTTTATTCACAGATTTCACAAATTACATAAATGAATACACAAAATAAACAAGTATAAAGCAATGACATTATTTGTGAAATCGTGAAACGGTCTCAGCTCAGCATAGTGTTGGCCGTAGAGGCCAACGCTGGTCTTCCGCTGTGACCGCTTGGCGACTTCACGAAAGGCGACAAATTCAAATAAAAAGAAACAAACAGAAAGTAATATAATATTAACAATAATTAAAACAAGCAGAACACAAAACCAGACAAAAGAAACATGTACAGTACAATAATAAATTATAAACAAAACAGTAAAAGAGTCGACACACCACTCAACCGTCCATAGAGCATAGACCACAGACGTCGATATGCACAATCTGCCACTTGTCGTGTCATGTTCATGTCTTGTCATGTCTTGTCATTTTCTTTTACATATTATCTTTCCTCTGTTTGCTTTAGAGCTTAATATTTTTGTTGTATTTTTCTTGAAACAGTTTCATCAAATAATATATTTTTTCAACTTCTTGAACTTTTTCTTCTGGCAAGTCTTTTAATAATAATAATAATAATAAATATCATGGGACACTAGACACCAATTGACCTAGTCCCAAACTAAGCAAAGCTTGTATTATGGATACTAGGCAACGGATAAACATACTTATATAGATAAATACATACTTAAATACATATTAAACATCCAAGACCCGAGAACAAACATTCGTATTATTCATACTAATATCTGCCCCGGCCGGGATTCGAACCCGGGACTTCAAGCTTCATAGTCAGGTTCTCTAACCACTAGGCCATCCGGTCGTCATTAATTCGTTAACTTTTGTCCACGCTACCAAATTCTATTGTTTTTGTTACGTTCTTCTGTGGTAACTCTAGTTTTTGGGTTTGCTTTCATAATATATTTTCTTTTTGTAATTTTCTTACTTCTTCTTTTAAGTTTTTGATTACTTTCATAGCAAACTTTTCTGACTGAATTGGATTATTTACGTATGCCACACATTTCTTCTTCTATCCCGCACGCAGGATTTTGTGCTAAAGGGTCTACATCTGGTTCAAGTGCTGTAACGACCAGATTAAATTGTTTTCTTTGTCAGTAACAGATAGTGTGGTTGGTGGTGAGTTTTCCAACAAAATTCGTTGTATTTTATGCTGTTCCTTTTTTTATTAAATAATATTAAACGATATGGTAACGGATAACTTACGTCTTAAATCGAGTTTAGCTCGACATGTTTCGGGTTATTTCGAAACCCTTCTTCTCAGGAGCACGCGACTCGGCGGCTGCCGCAACACGCGCACTACGCGCCACCGCTCTGCTCGCGCTACTGTTCAACGAAACTAACACAGGCGCATAACTACCCACATTTTTATCGTCATTTTTACTGTCACTGTCAAATGTAGGGAGCACATAACACTAAAATATCGCTCCGTGAAGGCACGTTCACACAAACCGATGTCGCAGCACGAGTATTTAATACTGTTTTCCAACTTGGGGGTACAATCCCGGTTAAAATTCGAAGAAGAAGGAAGAAGGGTTTCGAAATAACCCGAAACAAGTCGAGCTAAACTCGATTTAAGATGTGAGTTATCCGTTACCATATCATTTAATATGAGTGAGTCTCACGGTAGTTTCTTGTCTAAAATTGCTCCTTTTTTTGTTCGAATGTTTACGACTGTTTATACGCCATCTTCGTCTTTCTTCCCTTTGTGCTCTGATACTCTTATCTTTAATACCTACTCTGATTTTTTTTTCAGATATACCTTCTTCTATCCTTTTCTTTTTGAAGTCTGTAATTCAGGATCTCTTTTCATCTTTATATATTCTTGTTTTCTAATTAATCTGTCTTTTCCTAAAATTTCTTTCCTAGTTAGCTTTTTTTTTGTGTAGCATAATAGTTATGCTGATTTAAAAAGAAATACTACATTTTTATGACTATTGAACAATATATCTTATGATTAAAATAGGTTTTCATCAAAATAGGCTTTACCAAAACTACAAAAATAAATGTTACTTTCAACAATCACTACCTTCCAAACATGCTCATTACCATCCAGCGCAAAATTGGAGGGTAAGGATGGTAATGCCATGGAGAGGAATGAGATATTGGCGGTTTTTCTCGATTAATAAATTCCAAATGCAGTTTGTATATTTTATATTTATATCATTAAATAAGTAATCATGAAGCATTTTAATGTGAAATTAAACAAAAAATAAAAATAGTACTTATTGCATAAAATGCTGGAAAGTAATGATGACCATACTGTGACAAAGTACTTTTTGCGCACGTAAATCCAGAATTTCTTGCTAGCGGAACGTATGTCCTCCCTTGACTAGATGCGGCGGCACACTGAAGCGGTGCGGGGCGGGAACAGTACACTTACTACCGCCATACAGGGAAGAATTTGGGCATTTATTTAATGTTTTGGTATCGCGGAAGGAAATGATAGTTTTCGCTGGACAAAATCATAATCTTCATTCTTTCTATTACGAAGTAGTCTTAAAATTGTGCAAACTTACAGATTTATTCCTTAATAGTTAGTTACTCACATCGCTTAAAAACATTTGAAACTTTTCTTTTTAAAAGTGCTTAAATACATCGAACAATTTATCAGTACGTAATTTGGAAAGGGAGGGAAATGAGATTTGACGCTATTTTTTTAACCGCGTAAGTTTAATATTAGGTAAAGGCCTTCAACGCAAAAGACTCCTTTATTATCTTTTTCAGACCGTTCTTTCTGTATACAACGTTTACAAAAAAGAACATTTTTTGTACCGATTTGTTGCCTGGAATGGTGATTTGAACGACTCACGAGAACGACCCATTTAGCAAAAACTTATTATTAAAAGCCAAAAAAGTCATGCAATTCTATGATTCCGATTTGAATGCGTTTTAAAATGAAGTATCTACAATTTAACCCCCTTACCTATTCGTAAAAAGTTAAAAATCTGTTTTAACAAACTACCTAACGTCATGTAAAATGTCAAAAAGACATGTGCTATGTAGTTAAGGACAAAAAATGCCTAATTAATCAACAATCTGCCAAATAACGCCTAATACATAGGTACCTCAAATAACATTCTGCCACAGCTATAGGTACAAAGTTTAGTGCCTAAGGTGTAAAAAAAATGGTGAATTACTCCAATCAAATTTTCGGGGATAAGTCATACAAAATAATTAATAATAATATATACTCGTAAAACCCACCACCATCAGTACGATCAACAACAGCAAATATATATTTTTTACTCACACTCTATTTCCGCGAATGTACCTAACTTATCAACTTTTAAGAGCAAGTCGAGTGTTTTTCATTTTGAATGACCCAAGCGAGCCGTGAAGTATTGTTTAAAATAATTCGGGTACTTGGCCCGTCACTTCAAGTGAAGAGGAATACTTGAGTGTATCATCACTATGGACTATGGAGCTTCTTAACGGTAGTCAAACCTTCGTATAAAACACGGGATTGGTGGGATTCCCGCAGGTAGTCACGGAATTCTAATAAAATATGCTGGGTAAAGTAAGAAGCCGTGGTGGCAAGCAGAGGGTCGTTGGGTCAAACCCCGGCTCGCACCTCTGAGTTTTTCGAAGTTCATGTGCGGAATTACATTTGAAATTTACCACGAGCTTTGCGGTGAAAGAAAACATCGTGAGGAAACCTGCAGAAACCTGCGAAGCAATTCAATGGTGTATATATAGGCTGTATGGTGTGTATATAGGCTGCTGGGTCCAGGGCGCATGTATACGTCCGTTGTTTTTACCGGACATCGGATCGGTTTTTCTACCGGGCTCTCAGTGCTTTATGATTCACAAAGACCTTTTAGACGAGATGAAGTAACAAAAAACAAATAAACAAACAGACTTACAAACTTTCGCATTTCTTATATTAGTAGGATAGGTACCATTTAACGTAAGTACCTATGGTACACTCAAGGAAACTGAATCACGTAGGGTAAACCATACAGTAATTGGCCACGTTACAGTAATTGCCCATTTGAATTTTTTATATGAAACAATAATAATATAAATATTTGAATGATGAAAGCGACGATATTTGTTATGATTTATCACCACTTTTCTTTGTAAATTTTTGATTTAATTCAAGTGGGCAATTACTGTACCGTGACCAATTACTGTATGGTTTACCCCAACAGGGTGGAATCCTATACATCTGCTAAAGAAATAATTCATTCATTTGATTCAGTTTCCTTAACTGTAGGTACATTAAAATGTCCTTGACTGTGTTCCAAATTCAATTTCATCAAAAAAGATATACAAATAAACAACTCCATGTGTTAACATAATACGTTTATGAACATCAATCGATTGTTACCATCTCCGTTAGTAGATCTATTTCTGACACAATGGCGATCTCCGATTCCATTCGTAACCCTAATATCTTCAAGTTTACGGTAGCATGCTTCTGGCATAGAACAGTGTTATCTTATTGTGTCGAGTGGGCATTGATGTTATGCTACTTAGCATTACGTTCGCTCCATCTGAGGCTGTTAGTTTGATCGATTGTCTCCCCGAACAATGGAAGGCTTCCTTGATGCGAATATTTAAGTTTGTTGAGAATTTTTGAAAAATATCTAGCTGGCTGTACCTAAGTAGCCGTTACCTATACGTTTTGTTTGTAATCGACCAAAAAAGCACAATTTAAGGTGCTGTTATTTAACTTTTAACTCTGTACCTTTTTTTTTATTCCACTGGAAGGCAAACGAGCAAATGGGTCTCCAGGTGGTAAGAGATCACCACCGCCCATAAACATCTGCAACACCAGGGGTATTGCAGATGCGTTGCCAACCTAGAGGCCTGAGATGGAATACCTCAAGTGCCAGTAATTTCACCGGCTGTCTTACTCTCCACGCCGAAACACAACAATGCAAGCACTGCTGCTTCACGGCAGGATTAGCAAGCAAGATGGTGGTAGCAATCCGGGCGGACCTTGCACAAGGTCCTAACACCTGCAAGACCTAACAATGTAGGTACCTACTTAATCAAATCTTATAAGTTGTACAGTCCATAAACTTGTGAGCAAAAATATCTGAACAACATGCTTCTACGCCGTTAACAGAGAGTTGTTCAGATATTTTGATCAAATATTTGCTTAGAAGTTTATGAACTCTACTGTACCATTTTTTCTTATTCTTCTTTGTTCATGCCAGCCGCACCCCGGGGAAGTACAGAGATAGTAAGTGTTTAGGTACAGTCGTCAGCAGCGACATCTGACACAACAAGCGTGCATAAATATCTGATACGATATGACTCTATTTCTAGAGCCGGAAGGACGTATCAGATATTTTTGCACGCTCCGCTGTGGCAGATATATGTATATGCTGGTGACTGTACTCCGAAAAATTGCACGATTCGCGTGAGATAGTGATAAACGACTTATTTGCAGACAAAGTCGTGGGCATATAAAATTAATTAACTTTTTTTTTAATAGGAACTAAGTACTACAGGTTTACGAATGCAGTATAATTTTGATTAAAGTAAATAAACTAAATTAGATCATGGTTTATTTTCTAAAACAGTTAAACCCATGATTCTATTAAATCCCAATTAATTAAAATCGAACGATGGATTAAGCAAACCTTCAGACCTTGATCGCACGTATCACATAACACATCTTCAGAATCCGCTAGGACTAATTAAAACCCTACGCGTCCCCAATCACTTAGTGATCCAATGCATGCAGTAAGGTCGTAGGGCATTATGACCTAATACTGTTACGAGGGATTAGTCGTAATGCCTTGAAGCCCCAGCACTTGGCAGGGCTCCGGGCGAGGTGGCACTCGCATCGCGACCGCCACCGCGTCGGGTGCTACCGGTAAGTTTCTTAAGTTACCTACCCATTGTTTTATCTTAAGACTTTATTTCTAATTGGCTATTGATCTAACAATGTGGATCCGGAATGAGGGACTTTTTGGAAGTGGCTGTTTGTATTATACCGTGAAACATCCATTTAGTAGGCTATAATTTGCAAAAACTTTTAATAGTTAAAACCATTGCAAAAACCATCAACTTCTGCGTAATTTTCAGAGCAGAATTCCCAATTAAGTATGTAGATAATGAGTTAACGGTTATATTATGTTCTAGTTTTTTATATATTGTACATTTCTGTTTTGGAAATAGATACAATGAAGGACGGTTTAAATATATCGTCTTTGCCGAGCCCGACCGAAAGGTACAACCTCGGTGAAAAAGTGGGCTCGGGCATCTTCGGCTCGGTTTTCAAGGCAACGGACAGCCAAGCCGCTGGAAAGGCGGTCGCCATCAAGATCCAGACATACAATGATGACACCGAAGTACACATTCAAGAAGAATACAAGATCCTCAGAGACTTCACCAAGCATCCGAACCTCGTAGACTTCTACGGCGTATTCTGTGAAAGATCCGAAGGCGTCAAGAAAATTTGGTTCGTCCTCGAGGTAACTATACTCTACTCTTCTAGACTCCTCTCTACCACTCAAAGGTTGACTGGCAGAGATCCCTTCAGGGATAAGTTCGCCTTTGTACTTAGCCTTTCTTTTTGTGTAGTATTTTTGTATTTCCTTTTTGTACAATAAAAAATATAAACAAACAAGTAAACAAACTATACTTCAAATTCTTTAATAAATAATACTGAAAGACCTCCTATTTGCCGAGGAAATAGCTATAATAAATGTCTACTTTTTGAATCGCCAAAAGTATGCATTAGTTATATTTAACTGTCGATTTTGCAGTTGTGCGAATGCGGATCTGTCATCGATATTGTCAGAAAACTGAATACACTCGACAGAAAAATGTCCGAGGAACACATCGCTTACGTCCTCAAATATACGATCAAGGTAAGCCCATATTCGACTGACTATAAACATGTCGCTCGTCACATTCGAGCAGGGATGGCTGTTTATAAAACAAAGGGCCTGCCAGTCCACCTTTCAACGGCTGAATCAATTGGTTGGTACTTTGAATGCAAACTCAATTGTTCTCGGATCTTTGTCCGGGCGATGCCTGCTCCTCGCGTGACATGGAATAAAATATTGCCCGGCAAAAGTCCACGTATTGGTTATACTATCTAGGGCCATTACTTAAAATGCACGCCGCTTTATTTGATGTGATTCGCGACGGAACAGTCGAAGTTGTCGATGCGAATGTCGGAGCGCGCTCGACAACACCATGACGGCCCCCCATCGCGGCGCATCGCTCAATTATCGTAAATAATGCTCGCGCACACAAGATATACGGACCCCCTTGCTCCGCACCCAATGGTTCTTCACGTACTTCCACAACAGTCGATAATCGCTTTTAACACTCACATTTAAAGGCTAGTATCTCTAACACTGTAGCGGTCGGTTGCGGCTGTCGAGTATTAGTGTTGGTTAAATGCGTATTATCTTTATGCAAGCCACTTGGTTCACAATACCGGTGCTCCGTCCTCCTCCTTCGGCAGATCTCCCATGCATATCTATCGATGTTGCATCTCGTAAGGTACGATCAAAGTCAGGTTGCGGTGGGACTGAATCAGTGCAAAGTATCGATACATTAATAAATGTTGAACATTGAAAACGGTAACTTGTAACCTACAATACAATGTAAATATCTAGATTTTATTTATTTTGTATTATAACTGTACCTTACACCTACATAAAAACGAAATGGCCCAATCAATTTACAGTAAGTAGATAAAATAAAAAAATTATACCAAAAAATTGAACCGACTACAAAAAACCATAAAAATAATTTTCTACCAGTCTGAAGTCGGTGCCTCAGCACGAGCCAGACCCTCAGCACCGACTTCAGACTGGTAGAAAATTATTTTCATGGTTTTTTGTAGTCGGTTCAATTTCTTGGTATAATTTTTTTTTTCACTCTTTTTAGTGTTCATAATCATAAGATACAGTAGTCAGACGAGCATAAATTGCTTAGCAACTTTGTTAAAGTAATTGAAATTCAACCCGTGAAGTACTTGTTATTGAGTAGTAGCTCTGATGATCAAATATGGTTTTCATCATCAGTTCCAATTCACCAAATTATGATTTGCAAGAGCTAATGCACGAGTCGCTGCTAAAAATATCCAAATTACCATAAGTGTCCCTAAAATATTTGAAGAGTTCTCTCGATTTCCTTAAGATCCGATCATCAAATTCTAATTTGGTACTTATGGGACCTAATTCCTACGTAGGTTAGGTAGGCATTTCCTAGACGAACGCAAAAAAAACTTAACTATATAAAATAAATAAATAACGGAGTTCTGAGGTAACAAACATAAAACAAACAACCGAATAGATAACCTCCTCCTTTTTTGAAGTCATTTCAAAAGTAAAAACAATAAAACTGAAAAGTTACAGTAGATTTTCTTATGGCCTTATTGAGAACCTATGCACACGGCACAAAATTACGAGCAGATGACACGTACTAGGTAAATATCGCGCATATGATATGCATATGCATATGATAAGTTCTCCATCCCGCTTTTAATTATCTCTACCTTCATCAAATAAAAATCAATAACAATCACAACATCGATAACAACACTAAGCGCTACACATCCCTAATTCTTAAACGATCGTAATGAACGCATTAAACACACTGATATACCAGACAGTAGAGAGCGCAGACAGGCCGCCTGCGACAGCTCGGGCCCGATACGTATGCAAATAGCCCCCAATGAATCCTTGGGGCGTGGGCCATTGACTGACACTGACGTTAGTATCGCCCAGCCGTCTTAACAATCCGATACACCGGTAATGGAAGAACGCACCTGAGGGGCGGTCGCTCCATCACTACCTGTCACACTCAAGTGTTTAACTTCTCCGATTGGTGCAATCAATTCTTCAATCATGTTCTAGGCGCTGGTTTATTTGCACGAGAACAAAGTGATGCATCGCAACTTGAGATGCAGCAACATCTTGGTAACGAAGGACGGAGAGGTGAAGCTTTCCGATTTCGGACTATCAACGAAGTTGAACAGTACTATGAACAAAGCTAAGACTAACATTGGATCACCCAGTTGGATGGCACCGGAAGTAGTGATTAGTGGTGATGGATACGGAAACAGAGCTGATGTCTGGGCTTTGGGAATAACAACGATTGAAATGGCAGATGCAAAAGCTCCATTCCAAGATATGCATCCTACCAGGGCTTTGTTTCAAATAGTCAGGAACCCTCCGCCGAGTGTTAGCAGAGCATGCATGTGGTCTAATGACTTCAATGATTTTGTAACAGAGTAAGTGTTTTATAAAAAATTAAAGTATTAAAGCGGTCAAAATGCCTAACACTATGCAAAACCACTCTGATTCGAATTAAGTACCTTCATTAGAGCGAAAAATATATTTTTGTATTTCATATCTGCAGTCAACTGTACTAACAATAGAAAGTTTGAATTATGTAAGTAAAATATTTAAGCTGATAGAATTTGTACCAATTATTTTAAATTTTAGATGCCTTGAGAAAAATCCTGAACATCGACCGTATGTAATGGAATTAGAAGAACATCCATTTATACAATCCGTTCCGGAAAACGACTTCCATGTAAGTAAACAAATTGCCATCAAAGTTAAATAAAGATACTTGTATATACCTATTTTACAAGTTGAGATTTATATATTGTTACAGTTGACTACTGAGTTAAAAATGTTAGCATTTGAACTTAAAGACAAAGAGGTTCCAAGTAAAACTCCAGAGAGAATAATAAAGAATGGACTTCTAACAACGGAAGGTGACACCGAATCAGAAACCATGCAAGTTGAAGATCTGGCTGCTTTAGAAGTGTTGACAGAAGATAGCATCCTAGCTGAACTACAGACTAAACTAGCGAAAGGTTCTTTTACTTCCTTCATTGGCGACATACTTTTAATTTTAAATCCCAATACAAATGACGATATTTACAACGAAGATGTAAGTATTGGTTTCATAGTTTTGTTATTAGATGTGACTACTATTTTCTAGTAAATGTTCTAAAAGAATACCTACTTCCTTTTTTCTGCTTTTAGTACCATAGAAAATACGAATGCAAATCGAGATCTGACAACGAGCCTCATATTTTTGCTGTAGCTGATGGCGCTTATCAAGACGCTCTCCATCACAATGAGCCTCAGCATATTGTCTTCTCAGGAGAAAGCAAATCTGGCAAAACAACTAACATGAACCATGCTTTACGTCATCTCACTCATTTAGGAGCAATGAAAAATAATACTGCTGATAGAATAGAAAGAGCCAAAAATGTTATCCAAGCTGCTATCAGTGCGGCCACACCTATAAATGCACATTCCACAAGAGCGATATTTCAAATTCAGGTTACTTACGGAAGTTCTGGAAAGTTAAGTGGTGCCATATTCTGGCTATATCAGCTTGAAAAATGGCGAGTTTCTTCAACTGACATGTAAGTCCACTCGCCACGATCTTTAATTAATCCGGACGAATGTACTCAAAGTTTTAATTAATTTATATTCATATTTAAGGTCACATGCGAATTTCGATCTGTTCTACTATTTCTATGATGCAATGGAAGCTGGAAATAGACTTGATGAATTTTCACTGGAAAAAAATAGAAAGCATCGCTATTTAAGAATTCAAGAAGAACCGAAAAAGGCTAAGAAGTCAGTTCGTGAAACCCCCGAAGACAATGTTGCTAAATACCAAGAGTTCATAGAAAATTTAAAGGCATTGGATTGGGAACAAGAGGACATAATCATATTTGAGACCATACTTTCAGCTATACTTATCCTGGGTAATGTCAGATTCAAAGATGGTAAAAATGGATCAGCTGAAATTGAGAATCCTGAAGAAGCAAAGAAAGTTGCTAAATTATTGTCTCTTGAGGAAGTTAAATTTCTATGGGCTCTGCTTAATTATTGTTTAATAGAAAGTGGTACAGCCGTGAAAAGAAAACATTCGACTGACGAAGCTAGAGATGCCAGAGACATGTTGGCAAGTGCATTATACAAGCGACTAATTGATTGGATGATAAATTTAATAAATTCAAAGTTGTCTTTTATGCGATCTGTATTGTAAGTATAATTAATGAACTGGTAACTTATTTCAATATTAATAATTCATCGTTTAATTTTGTGTTAATTATAATGCACTTTTTATTTTTGTAGTGGTGACAAATATTGTGTCAGTTTATTGGATATGTTTGGCTTTGAATGCTACCACAGAAATCGGTTAGAGCAATTAATAGTCAATACAACAAATGAACAAATACAATTTTTGTATAATCAGAGAATTTTTGCATGGGAAATGCAAGAGACAGCCGACGAAGAACTTGATGCAGTGCCACTGCATTTTTATGATAATAAGAATTCCGTAGATCAGCTTATGGGTAGACCACTTGGACTCTTCTATATTTTAGACGAAGCGAGTCGTACGGGGAGTGGGCAGGAATTTATTATGAGTGAGTACCTAGACATCGTGCTGTCATCAAAACTGAAAAAAAGACAAGTAAAGAATCAATAAAATTTTAATTCCTCGTTTGTCCTCTAGGTACAATACGTACATCGTGCAAAGGGCCTTACATCAAACTGTCTGGAAGCCACGAATTTAGCGTAGCGCACTACACAGGAAAAGTCAGTTACGACGCTCGGGAAATTGCCGATAAAAATAAAGACTTCCTCCCGCCAGAAATGATCGAAACCATGAGAGCATCAATTAATACAACGGTTCAGCAGTTTTTTAGAAACAAGTTAACTAAGACAGGCAATCTTACAGTGTCCTCGAGTCAACCTAAAGTAGCAGTTGTGAAATCTAAATCTGAGAAGGAAATGGAAAACAGCAAAGCTAGAGTAAGTAGTCCACAAGGATATAATTCTTATTCAACATTTTCATATAAATCAACATTACTATTATAAATTCCAGAAATACAACACAGTATCAAAGGGTCAATTTTCACAAGTTCATAGAATGAGGACAGCGGCTGCTACATACAGAGCAACTAGTTTAGAAATTCTCAAACAACTGTCTACGGGACCGGGAAGCGGTGGGACTCATTATGTCAGATGTATAAGAGCAGATCTAAACGACAACCCAAGGGGTTTCCAAACAGAAGTGGTTCGTCAGCAATTAAGAGCACTCGCCATCTTGGACACAGCCAAAGCGCGACAAAATGGGTTCTCATGTCGTATACCATTCGCTGAATTCATAAGAAGGTAAAAATAAAGGCAGCTTTTATGTTAGTCCTGGGGAAAGTAATTTTATATTAAGTACATCCAAATGCAATAATGCCAATAATTTATAATTACCATCCATTTTTTTTTGTTTACGTTATCCCATTTCTTCAATTTATTGTGTGTGATAGCGGTTGAAACGCTCGTAGACCTACCCAGATAAAGTTTCTCCCCAGGGTTAACTCCCACCAAGCTTAACGTGTAAATATTTATAACTTACCAGAAAAAATGTACAGACCTACATATTGCTACTAAGTAATGTACCAAAATATTTACAGATATCGTTTCCTAGCCTTCGATTTTGACGAAAACGTGGATGTGACAAAGGACAACTGCCGGTTATTGTTGATCCGGCTGAAAATGGAGGGTTGGGAATTAGGGAAAACTAAGGTCTTCTTAAAATATTACAACGAAGAATTTCTAGCAAGGTAAGAGTAGATACTTACGTCCCATATCCACGTATACATATATTTCATTTTCATTCCAGCATTTCCATATTATTATATTCAGTTTGATGCCAATATTTTCTTTAGTACTCACAAGTCGGGAGTTTTTCATAATGTCTGCAACATAATGGACATAATTTAATTATTCCTACAGGTTGTATGAAACTCAAGTAAAGAAAATTGTCAAAGTACAATGCATGATGAGAGCTTTCCTTGCAAGGAGAAAAGCCATCAAAAGTAAATCAAAAGCTCAGCACAGTAAGTAAACACGAAAATCCAAGTAAACTACCGTACCATTCGAAATATTCTGTATTCGCATAAATGTTTCAAAAAGGTTGCGATGACATATTTTATTAGAATACAAAAAAACACATCAGTACTTACTTATTTATGGATTCTTTTTTAGTAAAAGAACTGAAGAAACAACAATCGATGAACGTAACAGAAGACGACGCTGCATTGTTGATTCAAAAAGGTAAGGATGGCGTAAGGTGTCTTATAATAACTATATGATAACGCTTCATTGATCTATTTTCTTTCCGACTCCTTTTTCACGGTTTAGCCGTTCGAAATTATTTTCCAACTACCACTGAGACATGAACACATACGTACACAGAAAAAGAAAAAAAACTTCGCTTACCTACATACGTTACCATGTCTGTGTATGGCTGATGCCCGGTTGACGGCGAATACATGTGTGGTGGTTGATACTGATATATTACCTGATATGGTACCTGGACAAAAAGATTTCACAAAAGTTCATAACTATTTTTTGGTCACATTATAGGCACATTAAATTTGAAAACCTTCCTTGAAATATCTTTCAGCTTACAGGGGCTATATAGTGCGTAAAGCATACGGCCCATTAATAAGTAAGTCAACGGGCGAAATCGACGAAGAAACGGCTTCTTTTCTTAAACGATTTGCAATGAAGTGGAAAAGTCGTTCTATTTTCCAAGTGCTGTTGCAGTACAGAGCCGTTAGGTATCAGGATCTTGTGCATTTTTCTCAGCAGGTAAATAACATTTCACATTAATCATCCGTTTTATTATCTGTCCAAAAATAACAGAAGGTACCTACAGTTCTTTATCTGGTGTTCACAATACGTAGGTACGGGTACCTTGTATTCATTCAGCTGGAGCTCTTTAGCAACTCATTATAAAAATCTTTGCAGGTACATATCTATAACCAATCTGTGTTAGAAGCGCTACTCAATACAAGCACCTCCGTGCTCTTGGACCGAGTGGACCCTCATGCCAAAGGAACCGACTTCCTCGGATCAGGCCCGCCGACTGTCTGGAAGCTGCCTTTCAGAATCGACCAGCTTCAATACTACGACACCTCCTACATGTGTGATCCGGCCACTAAGAGCAGGTGAGAAATCATTGAATAGGTATCTAATTAGACCTTCTAGAGTTGACTAATACCTATGATTACTTAGTATTTGATAAATTCAATCGAGGGGCAAAGGTACTGAAAACTTATGTGTGGCAGTACATTTTTTTAATTCTTATTTATAAGTATCTTCTTATATTTTCATATCACCATTAATATTTTTAACGATTTATAACAGTGACACATTTGCCAGTCAGTACGATTCAGACCACGAGCAGTGGGATGAGCCGCTGAAACGGCGGTTCAGTTCAGCACAAACCGAGCCCAGCGTGACGACCACAGGAACCCAGACCCTCATAAACGTGCCGTTCTGCAGGGATCCCACGCAACCAGTACCCAAATTACCGCCAGAAGAACCGCCTAAAGTGGAAAGAAGTCCCTCCAAAAAAGACGCTAATCGACCGGCAGTATACAAGAAGAAACCAAGCTATTCTACTCATTCTGCTTATTATCAGCCTCCTGCACCTTGGACTGGCGCTCGTGACGACAACAACGTTCTTGAAGACAGTAGTCCCATGCTCAGGAAAACCAATTTCAGTCGAAGCCTCTACGGAGTAAATTCTCAAGACATGAACAATCCCATACGAGAATTGCAAGCCATGGCCAAGTCTACAAACGATTTAAACGAAGATGACCCACCATTCAATTTCCAGGCAATGTTGAAGAAAACGCCGAGAAATAGAGCGTCTATGAAAAGATCTGGTGAAACAGACAATGGTTTGTTGGAGGATAAACCAGAGGTTTCCAGAGCTATCACACCTAAGAAAACACCCGTCAAGGCGCCTGCACCGCAACCACCCAGATCCGCAAGCAGAGAATTCGTGCGCAAAGATTCAAGGGAGCTTATTACGTCTGCACTGAAAAGTAAGAGTTCTACTCCAGATCTAATTTATCAGTCGCCAGTTATAGACAATAAAACACCCAGCGAAAGAGTTGAAATAGCACCGGGCATCACTGTAGAAGGGACGGTGACGGATTTGTAATGTAAACATGAAATTTATTTTGTAAAAAATATATTTAATCCCCATTGCAGTGGAAGTCCGCATACATTTTACTTTAGCATTTTTGTTGCGTAACACTATTCATATTTTTTGACAGTTAAGATTTAAAGCCATACGTTTTATGCGAATCATAAGATTTTAATGTTATGACTACTAAGTAGAATATAATTTGAGTCTCAATAGAGTTAAATGTACTATAAAGCAAATCATGGCGTGTCGTAAACAATTAGACACATTGTCTTAGGGCTCCATCACATTATAGAAAAATATATCAATTTTCTTAGTTTTACATTACAATCTAGCTTATCAAAATTGCTTTGGTAACTTATTTATTATAATATTATGTTCTTACGATCTAGAGATTGAGTGGTCGAATATACTTAAGAAATAAGTGTATCTATGTATGCACTGAAAACGTTCTATATTTTGTCTTAAATATTGTTGCCTACATTTCACAATCCTACAACGCACGAGAACTACTTATTATATTTGGTGTAACAGACAGCGAAAATGAAACAACAATTTTCATTAAATCCTACTATTTATAAATGACAAAGTTTATGAAGGTGACTAAATGTTTCTCACTCAATTACAAAATGGGTTAGTCGACTTTTTCTTGTTTGTTATTCTGTTCCGTTGTCCAAGAGACAACAGTGACTGAGTTTCTTAAAAAAATTGTTTTGATATATGCGACTAAAATCTACAAAATAATGAGATTGTAACTATGAAAAAAATGTATACTCGGTGAATTTTAACCACAGAAAACATATAGAAACTAGCGGTTATAAAAATTTGTCCAGGGGACGTAACCATGGCAACGATGTACAAGAAAGAATTGATGACAAATCTAGAATCTAGTTGAAATTTGGTACACAGCTAGTTTGAAACCAGAGGCCGTATTGTCTAAAACGGCAATTACACTAAGTCGTTCGCCGTATGCTGCATGCGACGACCGCAAAAGTGTAGAGAGCACGGTAGTATGAGACGCCTAAGTAGTTTGAAACAAGTTCGGCGACCGTATTAGGCGAATGACTCAGTGTAATCGCCGCTTAACGTTTCTGACACTCGCGATCACAATCAAATGACAGTTTTTGTATGCGAAAACTGTCATTTGATAGTGATCGCGTGCTTGTTTCAGAAACGTTACGCAATAGACCTTCTGGATTAATATATCTTTATTTAAGTGATAGAGGACTAGAGGCCAGGGCAACATTTCTAGTAAATATGAAAGCTTTTTCGTCTTTGGATTCAATACAGTCAAGTAAATTCTGTTTACCACTTTAATATTCTATGCCATTCGAATAACTAACAACATTTAAGACTATTTTCACACGCAAGTCTTCCAGTTAAAAGTATAAATGATACGGTAGGTGTAACTCATTGGTTTAAACAGCCTATTCACTATCTTGAAGAGCCCGAAGTTGTTTCTGTCCAAGTTAATGAGACTTTTTTTCTCCGTTATTAATTGAAAAAAAATGTTCCCAAAGCATTTGACCGACTATACCTAGTGATAATAGTGCTCAGACTGATCACGAAGCGAATTTTAAAGTACAGTGCAATCACGCATTGTAGGATTGTTGAAATTTATTGTCTAACTTAGAGTTGCTTGTTACGTGTTATACATATCGTCACTATAAAAAAATCTCGTATCTAAAATAATAAGTCAACAAAATTGAACCTTGCCATAATGTTCATAAAGTTCCTCAGAAAATTATCTATTTTGAGATACGAGTATTTTTAAAAGTAGTGACGATAAATGATTTGCTAATTATTTCTGATAGAATGTGATTGGAAATTACGATATAGGGCGAGAATATTTTTTTAATTAATATTGAAGCTCATTCAAATTTGTACAGATTGATATGTTTTTCATAAGAATATTCCACAATTTGCTTACTGAGTGTCACTTATTACTATTGAATGCCCTTAGAACCCAATGGTTATCTTTTATCTCATTGAGTTTCTGCGACAGGTTTGTTGGCCCTAGTCTCGTGGGGTCAGTTTGACATCTTTGACATTGGTCAAAATAACTAAATGAGCCAATCGCTAGCAGCACTGTCAAACGCGCCTCACGTTACTAACGCCATCTAGCGGTATTTGCCTGTCACGAAACCCCAATTCCAAAAATACAATTTACAGTTGTCATGTAAAAATCACAAAGCTTCAACTGCCTTACATTACCTTAATAAGTAACACGTAAATATTAGTACAAAAAATACGTTTTTTATTACTCGCCTCGTTTTGTTTCCTAATCCTTTAGATATAAGTACTTTTGCGAATTATTCTTTTTTTAATAGGCCTCGTAAATACTGTCCAAATATATTCCTTTCCTTTTTAAATATAAATTTTTAATCTCTAGAAATCACATACTAAAGTTATTGCCGAATATCATAATAATTGACTTAAATACTATATCCTTAATTTTAGTTTCAAAAGCATATCAAAATATTATTCCGTATTTTATTGTTATAATCTAATATTATAAAATCTTAAGCTCTAGTATTCAGTCATAATGTCAAATACTCAAAGATAACTGGACAATATTGGTTGTTACAAATCCAGCATCCAATTTTTATTAGGGAATAGACACTTGGTTACAAATGATAAAACAACAAAACATCATCAGCGGAGACCGTAATTTTCGTGACACTTTCGAGTTGTCATGGTGGCTTAATATTTATCGATGTCCGATGAAGTTACACCGCGGGATTATGGAGCCAATTGCCCCTGTTAGTAATTTAAACGTGTAATACTAATCGAGTTTACTAATGACACTACTACGGTTATGCAGGTACTACTTGGTTAAATTACGGACAGTGGCGAGTGCCTCCACAATCCCGTGTTATAATCAGAGCTCGGACGGGGTAAGCTATCCATGTCATTAGGAACTGTCATAATAACATAATGTAGACATAAATCTGGATACATTCCAGAGGCGAGGGGTGAGATTTTTTGACTAGGCGACCCGGGGCTAGAGCAAGAGGAAGAAGCGGGAGTAGAGCACGCCTTCAGCTCAAAAAACTCCGATCAAATAGACTATTGCTGTTAACCTCATTGCTTTTACACATTAGATTATTTACTAAGGACTTAATTACATTAAATCGACCGAATGTTATTGTTCCAAGAAAACTCTCAACAGCATGATTTAGGAATATCCTGACGAAACAGCGCCACCTGTCGGAGTTTTTGACAGTCAAAAACTTATTTATTATTGAGTATAGTTTCTAAGTGAATTTAGTTCAATGAACATAATTATTTCTGCCTCAAAATCAGGTCAACAATTATCTTAATATTATATATATATTACATCATTGAAATTACAATTTTAAACAATAAATATGCAAAAGTTAAATTAAATTCTATTGTCACCTTATTAGATGTCCTATTGTCACGTAAAGTGCCACGAAAATTTCGGCCTCTAGTCACAAAGCATTTAACTAAATTTGCATTATTTTTATTGCATTCATTGCCACCACAAAGTGCGAGATTGCCAAATTAAAAAATATGTACTTCTAAATAGATCAAAACATTCATAAAATGTTGAAAAAAAAAATCACATTTTTTTTTGTTTGAAAAAAAAAATTGTTAAGTGATCGCAGTTACCAAGCGAAGAGTACCATATTATTGTAATTAATATTGATAATGCAATGTCCACGTCATCCTATCTAGAGAAAAACTAAAACAAACACAATTCCTATGTGACTAACCACTTTGAGATCATCACAACTATAACATAATAAATATTAACCAAAATAAAGTGACTTATTATTCTAAACCCCCAAAAATATAATGCCGTTTAGTTACAAAATTAAAAATTAATGTCTTTATAATCAAGCTATGTATGCATATTTTTTAAATATTAATTTTAACTCAATGCTATGTATAAATCTTGAAACAGAAAGATTATAAAAAAACATAACAGTTAAGAGTACTACGGCACAAGCCACAAGATGCACTTTAAATTTTCTTATCTGTTAGGTATCTCATGTGTCACGTTCGCTGTCTCTTTTTCGAACATTATTGTTAAACAGGTTGTTCGGCAGATCGTGTGCCAAATAACTAAGATGGGCAAGTAGACACTTAACACATTTTGGATGCGTCGCGCTGTCATCGTTCATCCACCATCACCTCTCATATTTCGTTTTCTAGATTTTTTTTACTGTTCAACGGCAATACCTACTAGACACTGGCAAAATTGTCCTCCAATGGACAGAGCCATATTTTTTTAAAGAAACAACAACACATTTTGGCCCAATTAACAATAACCTCGCCCACAGATAATTTTTTATTATACTCCCTAATTTTTTTCGATTTTTGCAAAAAAATCCCCATGGCCTATTTTTTTCCTCTAATGAGATAGCACATCGAAATGTCATTCATGACAGAGTTTGATGTTCAAAATTCAAATTACAATAAGTCCTTTATAAAGGACTCTGGTCGTTAGGATGATACACGACTTTATAGGCTTAACAATAAGGTCGTGTATGCATATTATTGTAATTTTAGCCGTATTATTATATTATTATTTTTTTATATTATATTAAAAAGGCATCTCAAATTATTTAAAAATCGTGGGCAGTAAGAGTGTTAATTGTTCCAAAATGTGTCTCAAGCGTCCCTTTACCTACCAATCCCAGTCATTTGGCACACGACCAGCAGAACACTCTGTATATACATTTTGAGAGGAGTCTAATGAAATAAAATTAATACCTAACTAAAAATCAAAATGATTTCACAAATAACGCAATGAGGCCCATGGATTGCATGCGTATCTATCATGTTTAATACAACCTTTTTTTACTGACTGTACTTTTTGATGCCTGAACTTGTATTGTCATCCAACTATCCGACCGGAAGTGAGTCAAATTTAGTTTCCAAGATTTGACCAAAACAAACAGGGCAAGTTAATAAATATGAAGAGTTAAGGTACTTAAGTGTAAAAAAAAATTGAAATTATTTTCATCGTCTCATCTCGGCCTATATAACGTCCCACTGCGGGCCACAGGCCTCCAATCAGAAGCTTCAGCCTCATGGTAGGTGCAAACAGTGGCGTAGCTATCGTAGGGCCAGGTGTTGCAATGCACCAGGGCCCCAGAGCTTAGGGCGCCCTCTAACCTAAGCTTGGAAAAGAGTGGAGCTTAAATTAAATAGAAAAAAAAAACTTGTGAGCAGGCTCGACCCTCGAGGCTACGTGGAAAAAGGGGGTGAGGACACAATTATTTTTTCACACCTCTCCTTCAGAAAAGTAACTTTTACTATCTGACAAGAGGGAGCAAAGTGCAACTTTTCTGTTCAAGGCTTTTCTAAGTGTTTTATTGCATTGATAATTGTAAAGCCACGCCATTTTCTATGCTGGTTGTTCTTTAATAATATTTAAATTTTTTATTTCAAGTTATTGAGAAACTCGGCGTGAAAATTTGTATGAGCCACTCGGGAGCAAAATTATTTTCATCTTGGGCGTTAACACTTGAATCCCTCATTACGCTCAGGATTCTAATAGAATCCTGCGCTACATTCTGGATTCAATGTACGCCCTCGCCGTAAATACATAAATTTACTCCTTTGTGACACAAATAACTATTCTATGCACCGGGGCCTTATCCACCTAGCTACGCCACTGGGTGTAAAGTCTCCAATCTGCACTGGGCACGCGTGGGAATCACATCTTATTGCTTTAAGGTCTATTAACAAGTTTTGAACACTCGTTTCAATTAAAAAACTTGTGTGCTCAACGTAGCTAACTCTTACAGACTTTCAAACGCATTTAGTTTCTTCAAGGGAATAATATTTTTCTTGAAGTAATTTCAATCTTGGTCCTCATTGCTTATTCGTTACCTTAAGATTGCGTTTGGAATAAATGAAAAAAAAACAATAGTTTTTTCTTATAAAAACTGGCCACCTAAGTATACCTTATTTTATGTGCAAAAGTAAAACAAGTGCTTTACTGACCTTACAATGTTTTCTACTGACCTTTATAATTACTGGAATATTAAATAATGCCTTAAGGATTCAATACATGATTAAAAAAAAAACAAATTATAATAATAAAATTGGTCGATTATTATGTTAAAAAAATATTATTACTTAAGCTCTCGTGAGACATATATGATTGATATAAAATTACTAAATTATAAGGTTCAATTAACGATTAGTTTCGATCTTTTTGGAAGATCGTTTTCATAGGTGAGTGTGTTCACAACAGAAGGGCTACTCCGAAACACAAAATTCGAAGTTCGTGTCGTGCGGTCCCTCTGACACTTATACTATTTAATACGAGAGCGAGAGGGATCGCACGACACGAACTTCGAATTTTGTGTTTCGGAGTAGCCCTTTAGTGACGCTCTCCATACTGCGGCGCGCCGCTCGCTGCGAAACTATGTAGTCCGGTCCGCCGTATTTAGAATACAAAAGAAGTTACCAAAAATAGGCGAACGTCACTGTCACAAGTGTCATTATCATTGTGACGTTCCAGATGTAACCAACCCACGCACATTAGTAAAAAATAACCATAATATTTTGTTGTTATTTAAGTGTGAAGATTGTCCCGTTTTTGATGTTTTCTATATACCTACGAAAATTACTACGAGTATAGATAGCATTCGATGAATCCAAACGTCAGATGACGAATAAAGTGAAAATTGGAGATGTCATGCTGGTCCTAGAGCCGCCATGTTTAGCATAAAGTTTGTCATACGTGATTTGTTGTCAATATTTTTATGTGCATATCAAAAAATATTAATAAATAAAATTTTTATACACAAATTATGAGATTGATAGTATCCAAATGTTGTTAAAACCTGAAGGTTACCACTGTAATATGAACTTTTCTACTACGAAACAGTTTTATTGAACAAAATATCTATTAGTGAAATTAATATTTGCATTTAATTATTTATTTATGCAGTTGCATTTAAGTTTAACTTTACAATTATATATAAACAAATTACTCATGTAACATTATTTTGAAAAGTTAAAACTTACTGATGCGATACTTTTTCATTTTATTGGCAACACGAGTAGTTTTTTTTTTTAATCTAAATACGGCGTTCAGTTTTAGTCGGACTGTTCCTGATTTACAAACACGAAATGAACCGTTTAATTCAGTAATTTTATTAAAGAACATTGTTTAAATTACGTTAAATCTATTATTTGAATCAAACATTACACCCCTTAACTTAAAACTACTAATAACTCTGTTAGAGACCAGATATCATCTCACTGTTTATATAAACTAACACATTCTCAAACCTTCAAACATGTTACTATCTTCTCATTATTAATTGTCATCGTAATATTAAGCTCAATATAATAAACTTCGATTTCGTATCAAAAATATGTCAATAAGATTTTACCATCGAATTATTTAAAACACTCTTTGGGCCCGCCATGTAGTAAGCGACAGAGATAAATACACTCGAAAAGAGCGAAAAGAATCTATGCTTATGTCTTTTGTTAGATGTCATTTGTATTAAGTGAACGTTACCTTTTTATGTGAACAGCTTATAACGTTAAACTTTTTATACCGGTAAAAATTGTAAGAGTAAAGGTACATCGTTACACGTTAATTACGATTTAACCTTAAATATGTTTGACAAAGGTAACGTTACTAACTTTTTACCGGTATTTGAAGCCCTGCTCGTAGCTCGCAAACTTAAAAACCGCGTAAAGATCATACGTCTATCACCAACTTTAGATAGACACTAGATATGTGTTTTTTATACCGTTTGTCAACCGCTTTCAATTTTAAATGAAATGATATTACTCATGATCATCAGCCAGAAGACGCCTACTTTTGAACAAAAGCCTTTAGAAAGCCACAATAAAATATGCATCCACTGGTTGCCGCATCGGCGGTTCACCTATTGGAGGCCTACCAAAATCCGTCTTCCGGTTCGTTTTCGCTACTCGAGAACCTTTACATTAAAAAAACATCTTCCTCCTTTAAAGCGTTCACCGGCCGGCGGCACGTACTCAGATTCTGAAAGGCACTAGAATGAAACTAAGCCGTACGTCTCTTTGAGTCTTCATAGAGGCACTCACGAAAAAATACGATCGCTGTACTGTCGATTATCATGGTATGGTTTATACGGCCATAGGCGTTACCACAGGCGAATAGTATCCTTAGTCTAAAACAAGAAGTTAGGAGCTACTACTCAAGACATAAGTATGAATCCTTTTTACATTTTTATCTCTGCGACTTACTGTCTACATACAATATCAAGTCATAGTTCAAGAGCTCTTCTCACTTACTGTAGCTGCATTGGATTCCCCCATGCCAACTTGGCCCAGGAGTTGAGCGACGCTGGGCTCGTTCAGGGTTAGAACGGCGTGGGCTTCCACCATCACCACTAAGGAGTTCCTCGCCTCTTCATGTGGAACACCATGCGCTCTGGTAGCATGAGAGTACCAAGCGCCGGTCGAGGGGAGAATGGATACACACCATTTGCATGAAAGTCTGGAATATGTATGAAAGAAAGATTATCAACATGGGTTGATTTATTTTCAGTTTTAAGCTGCGTTTCCATCAATAATGTGCGAGAATGCGCTGCGAGAAATGTGTTGTTTTTTGAGAAACGCTTCATTTGACTCGCCTCGCACAGCAGTCGAGAGACTGGTGGAAACAGCTGAGCAGAGCAAGGCATGGTAAATGAAGCGTTTCTATTGGTTGATGATATACACATTCCTCGCACACTATTGGTGGAAACGCAGCTATAATCGAACAGTGTCAGAGAAACACACGCGAACATATGCAACACATATGCATATATGTTGCTTTTCCTTTTGCAACACATAACAAGAACTACTGGAGGAATCGCGAAAAAAGATATCCCATGTCCTTTTCCATGGCAAAGACTAAAAGAAGTTTTACCGAACAGATGGTGGATTCCTCGAACAACATAAGTTTTGTTTTAATCATATATTTAACGAGGCTTTAGTACACCTAATGTGACTATGTCAGCCTCAAGGGGGGGCCTCTAAGTTTTTTTTTTGTTTGAATATTTGAAGTTGAAGTTTTTTTATTTTTATTTATGTAATGTCTCTGTACTGCTTTTGGTGATCAATAATAGTTATTTGTGTCACAAGGGAGCAAAACGTTGTATTTACGGCGAGGGCGTACATTGAATCCAGAATGTAGAATCCCGAGCGTAGTGTCAAGTGTTAACGCCCAAGATGAAAATAATTTTGCTCCCAAGTGGCTCATACAACTTTTCACTCCGAGCATTAAGAAATTTGAAAAAATAAATATTATTAAAGAAGAACCAGCATAGAAAATAGTGTGGCTTTACAATTATCAACTTCAAAAAATGGCATTTGCAATAAAACACTTGGAAAAGCCTTGAACAGAAAACTTGCACTTTGCTCCCTCTCGTCAGGGAGGAATAGTTACTTTTCTGAAGGAGAGGTGTGAAAAGAATATTTTTATTGTATTGTATTGTTGCTCCAACATACCTGTTAGTCACATGACGAGATTTGACATGACGCCTCCTATATCCCCAGCTGTTGTAGACGCGTGGACAGAATGGGCAAGGAAATGAAGGATTAGCATAGCATGTGTTGTTTTTATCTGAAAAATCAACAGTGAACTTAGTAATGCACACACGCGTACAACTAATCGTATCAGAATACATTTTAACAAAAAGTTAAGTGTTAGCAATTGCATTATAGAAAAACTATAATTATCTAGCACACCTTTACAATTCTGCGCTTCACTGGATACAGAATTTAGGTTTTCTGTTGTTATGCTCAATGATTCGACGATCGTTCCACTTTGCAACACGGTTTCTACTTCTTTGTCTATCTCGATACACTCTTTGTCTTCGTCAGCAGCATCTGAACCTTTGTCATTACAAATATTCAGACAAGGTTGTGTGCTGCTGACTTCGTTGATCCATTTCTTAGCGTTACGATCCCCTGAAGCTGTAGTGCATACAGATTTGTTGGAGAAGTTTTCTGGGCTTGCTGAGTACTTCTTTTCAATGGGTTCTTCGAGAACAGCGATGTCTGTGTCATTTGTGTTTTCTCCTGAATAGTCTGTCAATGGTGAATCAATAGGCTCCAACTTTGGCACTATGTTCTGGAAATAAATAGAAAACATCACTAGATAAAATTTCAATAAATAAATAAAAGAATATATGCTAAAGAGTAAGGAAGAAGCGAAAGGGACAACCGTAAAGTGAATTTACAAAAATAAAGAAAAAATTCGGCCAAGAGCTTATTTTTTTTTTTTTTATTTATGCAGTCCACAGTCCCAAAGGAATACCAGTGCCGTTCGACCAGACGGTATTATGCTGATTTAGGACCGTTTCGTGACTGTGATAAGTAATTTTTAGATTAATTCTATACCTATTTATAGTATTTTATGTAATAATGTCACGAATAAATGTATTTTCTTTCTTTCAATGGTTTTAAAAGACCTACCTAACGATACCCCATACCATAGGGTTAAATGACAAAAAATCACCCCCATATTACGACTAGAGTAGGTAAGTACAACTAGAATAGAAACCTTATTTTTTCAAAATTTTGTTATAAGTACCATTTTTTCAGTGTACAAAATCACAGCTTTCAAGCGCTGATAGCCTCTTGAGCAATGCCGCGGACGGACAGACAGACAGAGATGGCGAAACTATAAGGGTTCCGTTTTGGCTATTTTGGCTATGGAACCCTAAAAAGCAGAGTAGAGTCTACTAGAGAGTAGGCGGTTTTATCCTTTTAAAGCGATCTCCTCCAGACAACCATTTAGATACAGAAAACCAATAGAAACAAAATTAGCATAAACAAAAAAGACAAAAGAAACGAAATCAACAATACAATTACAAATCTCAAATAGGTATACAAAAATGAATCTATATTTTCCTTGGTCACACACACCACAACTTGAGAACAACTTTACCAATTTCATCCATCTTTTTTAGGGTTCCGTAGCCAAAATAGCAAACTTTTGTAGTTAGTCCTTTTACAGCCACAGTTAATTTGACAGAGTAAAATAGTGATCTGAGTGATTTGTTACTTATAATGCTAGCCATACACTGTCTATTCATATTTTTTCTTCTTCATGCAAAGAAAGCAAGACTCCATCAATTTGTCAATAACTGAATATAATTTTGACATGGTTTGTAATACTCACATTGATCTTTAACAAGTCAGAATTGACGGTCAGATTGGTGGCAGTGTCAGGTTTCAGAGGAGATGGCGTAGGCTTCTTACACTTGTTATTGTTGTCTTCTTGTTCGCTTTTCTTACGTTTCTTATTGGTTTGCATGGTAGAGGTTGTCCTCTGTAAGTTGTAATAAGTAAATGTGTGTTAAAAAATATTTTTGTCACTTATTGGCTTCAACATCTTAACCTTTTGAACGCTTTCTTATTTGAATGAAGTGATCAGTCAGACGCCAGAGGAGAAGTATGGGGGAGGCCTATGTCCAGCAGTGGACGTCTTTCGGCTGACATGATGATCAGTCAGACGCCAACCATTCTTTTGTGTTATCGAAAATGATATATATATCGAAAATCTCGCATTGTTGTGCAAAATGTAAAAAAATATATATATGGATTTTATTCATGACCGAAGCACACTTTCGCCTTAAGATGTCGCTGAGATTATAAGCACAACCAGACAAGTCTCCTTTTAGATGTTCTTGATGTTGAAAGTGTTAAATAATCTATATCAACTCACACTTGTTAAGCATATATCTTGCACAAATGATGTAAACTATGGCACACGCACAGATAAATAAAGAGGCAAGAAATTATTTTCTAATAAATCAACAATTGATTCACAAATTTAATGCAAATAGATGCGGTTAAGTATTGGTCAACTGAGACTTTATTAATTAGCTTGGCTTAGCTTGGGACTAAGTCAATTGGTGTCAAGTGTCCCAGGATATTATTATTATTATTAACAAATTATAAACCCATGCATTATTTCATTCATTACGTGTTAACAATTACGGATTGTTCATTTACCATACTCACACAGACAATGTAGGTATGTAGTTGCATGACAACCAAATATAAAAACATTGTGGAAGTGCATGTAACTGCGTAATTAATTAGTAATTAACAGGAGTGGCTTTTGTTGCAGTTCGCAACTGTATACATAATCAATATGGTCCATTGCTGCTAAGTTAATGAAATACAAACTTTTGCAATTTTCAAACATTACTATTGATGCTGGATACAAAAAACTTGTAAGACTTGTTTACTTAATCATGGGCAGATCTTTAGGGGTCATGAGGTTCATTTTCAATCAAATACTTGTGCAGTTTAATAATGAACAAAAGCAAATAATATTATTATATTTGGCGGATCTGCAACATCTTCAAGTCAACGACTCGCAAGACGCTGTGCATGATTGGGACAGATGGCATGCTCTTGTTTCAGAGGCCAAGACCCTCTTTGGGTCCCTCAGCCAAATTAGTTTGTTAGTTTTTATTAATATATTTGTAAGGAGCTACAGCGGAGGACACATACCTAAATACTATAGAATGTATTAAGTTTAAGTTTAAGACTTTTTCATAGTTCTACAGACCAAGCCAAGACTTAGAAGTTTTACGACTTTTGGCATTATTTATTAAATTTATGTCCTCATTCCATTTGGCAGGCATTCTTAAAATTTATGAGCATACAAGGACTTATGAGATTTATGAAAATTTAAATCAAATTGGAATAGGACATTTCGTCTGTTTTTCATAATGGAAGTTAAATTTATAAAGATCTGCCATTGTAATACCAAAAGGCACCTTTGATTTGACAATTTTATAACTTGATATTGCTACAATGACTGCAACATACCTCGTCTTCCCTCGCAGTCTCGCTCCCAGTAGACAGGCCACAGATCCTCAGTGTCTCCGCAGTCTTCAGCAACACAGGAAGGAACTCCTCAGTCACATTCACCTCGCCATTGTACATGAACGTTAGCAATGTCCGCAAAGATGCCGTGTTGATGTCATGAAGCACTATTATGGGATCTTTGTGGGGGTTTTGCTGCAAAAAAAATCACGTAGGCGTCACACAAAAGTTAAAGTTAAACTCAAGCTCTTTACCAAACAATTTATAATTTAAATTCACCTGAAATATTGTCCTGAAGACTGAGCTGTTAGCCGACAAAATAACTTTGTGAGCCTTGAAACTGAACCCCTCGGAAACCAATGTTACATCCGACAATCCCTCATCCTCGAACAAGCACTTAACGTTCGACAAAATATTACTCTGATAACCATTCCATTTTAAACTTATTTCCTGATTCGCCATCACTAACAGTTACGCAGCATAAGACTGGTGTTTTTATACACAGGGATTACAAAAAATTATAGAAATAATTAAATTTCAGGAGAACGCAAGCAAAGCAAACAGAAAACAAAGTCAGTGTTGCTAGACGTGTTGGATTTTTTTTGACAATGATTTTATTGCCATACGCAAAAACTACAAACGTCATGTTTGAGTAGACGCACTATTTTGCGCGAACTCTACCGGAACGCCGTGTTTACCGTAGCGGGAAAAATAAAGTACATGGCAAACATTATTTATCAAACAAACTTCTTGTCGAGATCCCTTTAGGGCTAAGTTTTCCTTTGTGCATCTTATTACCCCGTTTATTATTATAATTTCAAGTGTTTTTATGTACAAATAAAGAGTTTTACAATACTTGTGGCAAACAAAACTTACGTCAGCTTTGGGTTAGAATATTTTAAAATGATTCATACACGAAATAGAAGCAATGATTAAAATTCTAAGGGGTAAGTAGGTAAGTACAGTACAAGTTCTACCCTTCAGTGTCCTTATGTCATTATGGGGATTTTAGTAAGAGCTAAAATTTGTATTTCTTGCATGATTAATAGGTAGATACTGATACCATCTGGCTGAACTGGCGAAAGATCTCGAAACTGTGCTGTAATAAGCAAACGTCACGAATTTAATCATTCTAGCGACCTATCTTCAATCGATAAGTGATTAAATAAAGGTTAAGCGCGACTCAGTTTCACACACGGAGAGTTCCATGCTTTAAGTATTATTATAGATCGCAAATACCAACAAATCCAACCGGTCCAAAGAGGTCTTTGCCTTTCGTCAAGCAATCTCGCGAGTACCTACCTATAGTATATTATTATTATAGAGCAGTGGTGGCGCCCAATATGCGTTTTCCAGAGCCGCCCATGGCGTGTGCTCCAGGAGAAAGGGCTACGTACGAATTAACCCGAAACATACTTATCAAGCTAGAGTCGATTTAAGACGTGAGTTACTTATCCGGTTGTATTTCACTATTTCGAGTAGGTAGTATCAATACCGTACGAATTATGATTCAAAAGTATATTATAGTCACGTGACCAGCTAAGACAGCGGAACTTTAATTACCTATCAAATAGGGTTCACCAGTTCTCATCCTTTGGTTACCGATCTCCAAAATAATGAAAAAACATGTCTACTCTTGCGAGTAAAGCGTGATAGATGATTATTGGATCTAAAGTACGAATTTAAAACATGATAGTCAACCGGACATATTTAACCCTGCAAACTGTGTTTATTATGGATTCATCTGTCTTCTAATGCAGTTACGTAGAATTAAGTGAAAGTTGTTGGACATTAATCATGATGGGGAAGGTAGGTGAGTAGTTTGTTTTTGTTTTGATTATAAATAATGTAATACTTACCAAATCTATTATTTCTCATGAAACTTCTTGTGTTTACCTACCATATCGCCGGCTTTCATAGTTAGGTACTGAAAATTTTGTAGGGATTCTTTTGGTATTAATTAAGTACAAATTTTTTATAAAGTTTTTTTTTTTATAATGGCACTGTCCATTAGAAGACTTATGCTGTTGATAATAGAAAACTAAATATGATAGATAAAGCCGAGTTTAGACTTGCAAGAAAAATCGTGCAAGTTGCATTACATTTCGAGGCCCTAAAGCCAACGAGTTTGTAGGTGGTCAATCGAGCGCCGCAATGTACCTGCCTACCTAATGCAGCTTGCACGATTTTTGTTGCGAGTCTAAACTCGGCTTAACGGTGGATGAAGGATGCTAGGATGGATATGGAAGGATGGAAGGACGATTTAAATTTCTTTTTATTTTATTTTGGCTATTTTTAAGGATATTCGGAAAGTTAAAACAATTTTTCGCGTGATTATTCATAGGTTTTATCGTATCACTAAAGGTTAATAACCATCTATAAAGTCTCATCTGAACGAATATTCGAACTAGCAGAACCTCGTAGAATATTTAGTAGATAAAACCAAACACTCAAGCTTATAGGTAGAGTCATTTTCTCTGTGTACCTGTTTTCTGTATCGCTTATTATTTCTGGTGTACAATAAAGAGTATTTGTATTATATTGTATTGTAGAGTCATTCATAACAAATTCAAAGTTATACATACAAGTATATATCTGAGGCCCTAGTGAAAAAGGGGTTAATTCTGCAAAAGTTAAACAGCTGATTTCGACTTAAGCCCCTTTACACATAAAATAGAAAATAGTCGTGTAATTTCTGCAGACTTAACCCCTTCTTCACTAGGGTCCCAGATAATCTATGACATAAGTTATATAATAACTGTACACTACCCTGTACACACTAGCCGTGACATGACTTACCAACAAACAATTACAAATAATCACAGGATGATCGAGTCTTTTAATCAACAAGTCTGTTCCAACAAAATGATCGTCAGTAAATTAAACTCTACATCGTAAAAAAGCGTGCAAACCAGCACACAATGGGACAGAGTGACTCTTTACATTACTAACCTTTAGAGAACAACTACCTCCTGCCCGTGACTTCGTCTGTGAAGAATTTTTAAAGTCTAAAATTGTAAAAAAAGTAGTTTCCAAAGATTTTTTTAAGAAGTAAATATGTGTACCTATACGTGCATATATATCTGATACGACTCTATTTCTGAGGCCGGTAGGACGGTCAGTTATTTTTACACGCTCCGCTGTGGCAGTTATTAATGCAGGTGACTGTACCTGTGTTGATTCAAGTTATGAAATGTCCATTTCAGTTTTGATACTTTTGATCCAAATAAGTCCATGCGTTTTGAATTGAAGAAGAAAAAAAACACACAGACGCACACCTGCAAGGATGCATGCGCGCATTGTATTGCACACATGCTCACGAGCGCTACTTCCGGAGTTGAGATAAAAAATAGCAACATCTATATGTGAAATGTTATAATATAATAATAATTAGGGATGCTAAGATGTTTATGGATCTATGTATCTGTACCTTACCCAAACCATCCGATATCCGAAATAAAAATCAACCAATAACCGTAACAGAATTCGATACAAAGTTTCAAATAGTTTCGGGCAAAGACAAGACTAAAGATTATTAATAATCCTTACACAGCACTACTGCCCACCCAAAACTCATCCTATCAAACCCACAGCCTTAAGAACCACAAGAGAACCTCAAGATTGGTTGAGGCGTTGAGACATCAAAAGCGATAGACAGACACATTGTCACATTTGTAATATTAGTTAGGACTAGGATTACAAAACCGCAGTCACTGCTCAATGTCCTATAGACTTATCTACCGTAGATAATCTTCTATTAACCCTTCAGTCAATTACTAAACTTCAAAAGAGTTGTTGGCTCTTTAGTTTATAATTTATTATAGGTACCTTACACAATGTCATTGCACTGGCTTATAAGTATAACATGGTGTTTGTTATTTTTCAAAGTTAACGGAGATCCTTCAACCCAAGTCAGCCGCTACCGTACAGATCCTGAAATCCTCGAAGATGCGAGCTTGGACACGGTACGTTTTTCATTGCACGTGTTGTGGAGTGAACATAATATAATTACGGTCACGAGCGTTAATTTGAAACCCATTTCGTAAAAAAATCCTTTGAATTGTCACACAAAAAAATGACAGATATTCGATCTAAAGTGTGTCCCACTTACCGATCATGACCGCACGTATCTACGTAATATATGCTGCGTAATATGTGCGTAATATAATGAAGATATATTACGCTTCTCTTACTGTCAGAGTTGTCTAACGTAGATGCAACACCTATTGCAGTTGATATACTTGCCATTTATTTGTCATCCCTGTAAATACTCCCTTTTGCCTATTATTCGAGAAAGGCTGAACCGATTTGATTGTTTTAAGCGGCGATACATCCCTTTACTAAGCTTTCTTTTTTTAGTAACGGCTACGGAACCCTATACTGAGCGCTCAACAGGCCCGAAGGCATCTTTTTCATCGGGTTTTAGTTATTTTTTTAAGATTACGTCTTCTTCTTCTCTTTTAAAATATGGCTTCTGTCTTAATTAATAGGACAACTTCGCCAGTGTTTAAGTATTCTCTTTCGAGAGGCAACGTTGTACAGTGATTGTAGTTTTTGTTACTTGATAGTGAAATTCCAGAAACCACGTGGAGACAACTTGCGCATTAAAAAATGACGAGACGACACGAGAGCAATATAGAATTTTGTGATCACTGTTCACTGTTAAAGGTTAATCGCCGCATAAAACACTATCATAATTATACTTCAACTAGCCAAAGAAACAGAAATAGCAAAATTAGATATTGTCTACATCCGCCATGTTCGAATGCCACAAATCGAATCGCTAAGATTACGTCACTGGAGGCCGAAATTGTAGGTGCAATTCACTGGTTCAGTAACAGCCTAGTTATGCACACTAGCCTTAAATAGCCTTCAATTGCATCATCCTAAAAATCCTTAGGTAGGTACCTACTTCCAAAATTATTTTTTCAGTTCTCCTTAATAAGAAAATATGGATACCCTTGCGAGATTCACCGCGCATATACAGAGGATGGTTACATTTTGGAACTTCATCGGATCCCCAATGGGAGAGACAATGTAACCGAGGGCCCGAGGCCTGTAGTGTTCTTACAGCACGGCCTCCTCTCCTCCTCTGCTGAATGGGTGCTCATGATGCCAGGGAAAGGCTTCGGTAAGTACTTCAATCATCATCATCGTCATCATGTCAGCCGAAAGACGTTCACTGCTGGACATAGGCCTCCCCCAAGGCTCTCCACCCAGACCGGTCTTGTGCTTTTCGTATCCACCGCGATCCCGCGATCTTAGCCAGGTCGTCGCTCCATCTTGTAAGTACTTCAATGTGAAGATCAAAAGAGACGAATTTTTCATCAAGCCAACCGTAGTTCGTAAACACCGTAAATTCTCGTAAATTATTTAAACCTGTAAAATGGTATACCACAAACACGCCACTGATAACCAAAACGTCGATGTGAAAGAAGAAATGGTTCCCCTTTCTAAGATCGAAGCGGTAGGTATCTACTGTAAAGGTCAAAATATCTTCAGCAAGAGCCTCTTAAAAGTCGAGCCTACATAATGAATAATTTCCTTAACAACAGTAACAGGGTATGGTAGGTACATTTGATTTACGATTTGTGCAACAATTACTCAGGAGACAAATAAATCGTATCAACTCTCTTTATAATGATGACAAATGCAAATTACATAATATAACACAAGCTTAAGTCTACGGCTTCAGCCCCGTGTAGAAACAAAAAAAAAACTAGTTTTCCATCCAGAGGGAATTTCGAAAATACTCAAGGCATTATCTATAACTGTCAATTTTCAAGACTTTACCTACAGTGGAAATTGAGGCTCCACTATACGTTGTCTATTTGTCAATCAGTCAGTCAGTTAATCACGCTACTGTTTTATATGTATAGAAACTAACAGAAATACTATTTCAGCTTATATCTTAGCGGAAGCCGGATATGACGTGTGGATGGGCAATGCCCGCGGCAACACATACTCCCGCCACCATATCTCCTTAAAACCCACATCGTCTTCCTTCTGGAAGTTCAGCTGGCACGAAATTGGCTACTACGACCTCCCAGCCATGATCGACTATGTCATCAAGAACACAGGCGTCTCCAAGCTGCAGTACGTTGGGTTCTCGCAGGGAACTACTGCGTTCTGGGTGATGGCGTCGACGAGACCGGATTACAATGACAAGATCAGCGCGATGCAAGCTTTGGCGCCTGTTGCGTACGTTGGGAATATTAAGAGTCCGCTTATAAAGGCTATTGCACCGTTCACTAATTCGCTTGAGGCAAGTATCTATCACAATCACATTGATCGTGCAGTCCCCATCATAAACATGAATGGTTCCTCCATCAAAAGTATATCCAGATCATCAAAAGTATCTCAACACGTATTTGAAAATACAGTCGTGTATAAATGTACAAGCACCAGACAGCACTGATGTTTATGCTATGAATCTGATGATGACTGTACAAAGCAAAAACCAAACATCATTTTAGCAAAAAAAAATGCAGCGAAATCTATTTCATTGTAATCATTTTTTTTATGAGCGCTATCCGAGATTAGACTACATAACTCTTGGATTTAATTTCCAAAATTCACTAATACCCTAAATGCTTTTCTATCTTTTGCTTTATACTTAGATACTTAGATTAGTTATTTAAATTCTTATGAAAGATCTAGATATTATTGTATCTGTTATTATTATTATTATAGTTGACGGGGCAGTAAAACAGGCTTAGAAATATTCAAGCTTATTATAGACAGTTTTTAGTTTCTCGAAGTTAGTAGGACCACGTGGCCGGAGGGAATTCAATTATTGCAAGAAGGATATTACCTAATTTAACTAATCTAAATTACAATTTAAATTTAAAATCTAATTTTTTTTAATCCATTCAGGTGTTGATGAGTAATGCCACATACGAGTACACAAGTATTCGAAACAATCAACGTTTATTATACACTTAAAACGCTATCTGATTTTGATTGTTGTTTTGAAAAACGCATACTTACTTCTGTTCACTTATATATCAAAATGTATCTCTATGTATATATTTATATATATGATTTTAGGTAAATATATACTTCTGCGAGTAAAATACCTGACACCATTTGCACCGTAGACAAAAATGCGCTGTTATTGTTTGCTAAGTTGATTATACTTACCTACTGTATTGTAATTTGTATGTCGATCTGATACGTCATCAGTCAAACCAATAATAACTGATAACACAAATTATGACAATTTGTTTGATAAATCAATTACAACCTTGTTCTATAAAGATAACCATTAAATATGATTGATTCAATGGGAAAAAGTCAGACTCATACCTAAAACCCTAGCATTATCCAAGGCAAAGGTAATAGGTATACATATCCTTAGTTTTACCTAAAAATTGCCTTACTAACTGTAGTTGCATTCACTGTCGATGGATGGGTCCCTGAAGGGTTTTAACCACCATTTCCCGTGTGTTATGTAAATCTAAGGATGGTGACATTAATATTAGATTATTTTGTTAATTTGTTACACACGAGAACGGCGGTTCAAGCTCTTTAGAACTAAACTTACGTCTCCTTCAAAATCTTGCAACCTATTCCACACTGAAAGATATTTTTTTACTATTACCACGATAACCGGAACTCATTGTGCAAAATAATATTTAAATGACAAGTCAAGATTTGTGCTGTCATTAATGCTTGCCGTTTGCCACAGTTCATTATTTGGCCGTAATCGTAGTAGAGACGTGAAAAATATTGTACGAACAGTAGCAAGCGGCTAAACATTCCCGTACTGTGTTGTGACTAGTCCAGAACTGTAATAAAACAAACTTTATATTCTAACAGGTGGTCCTCAAAATCATAGGAGCCAATGAATTTTTGCCAAATGGAAAAATAAATGAGCTAGCGGGACAAAGGTTTTGTCTTGAAGAAGCGTTTACCCAAGTCCTGTGCGCGAACCTGCTATTCCTCATCTGTGGATACAACGAGGAACAACTGAACGCAGTAAGTTCCAGAAAATATTTGATTGTATCATTGCATAATCTGTTTCTCATGCAATTTGTTAATTTCATAGGATTTACGTACAAAGGTGGGGCTCTGAAGCATTTCGACCGCCGTTCCCATGTATTACAAAAATTTAAGGATAAAATGTCCAGGAACGAAAATCAATTGTAGTTTCTGCGATCACACATGGTGATGGTGATTAGGATTTTTAGTTGGCAAACATATAGTAGACTATTTTAGTAACACAAGGGAAACGATGGTTGGAACACTTAAGAGCCTCGCCCAATATAAAAAGTTCTAAATAGGTACAGTAGAACAAATTGAATCATGACCCAGGGTGGAACCTTTTAATAATCAATTTCACTATGATTTCCTAGACAAAAGTATGAAATGTCAACATGATATTAGTAGCTCAAAGGTTCAATTTGTTCGTTTGTACATTCCCATAGAGTAAATCCATACATATACTGCAGTAGATGTAGAGTCAAGTGCAAAAATAAGTATCTATCTATTCTAACCACTCAAAAATATGTTACAACGGCCTTGTTGAGTCGGAATAAGAGTGTGGTACTTATTTTTGAAACTTTGGATAAGTTCACATTTTTACACTTGACTGTACCTATAGTCAACCAATTTGATTCCTATAGAACCATGTCGTAATAAAATTTTTCTTCATTCGTTAAACATTATTTATAACAATAATATTACTTACTATAACAGGGTTCTATGGTGGTCTACAAATTAAATTGGTTGACTATACCTGTGTAAAAATATCTGACACGATGTCCCACCGACTCTAGAAATAGAGTCGTGGTAGATATTTATCCACGCTTCTTTTGTTCAGACATTGGTGCTGTTGACTGCTTTGTGGTATTAATTAAAGAATATCAATTTGCATTATATTCGTATTAAAAAAGGTGAACAATGTTTAAGTGGATTACCTGTCAGTATTTTTACAAGCTTTTATTTATTTTCACCTGTCCCGTTGTCTGTCTGTAATCAAATCTTGCAAGTTAAATTCGACTAACTTCCAGTATTTGAATTGACTTGAAATTTGGTATACTGATGTAAATTGCATGAGGAGGCAATAATTTGGTAGTGACATCCTGTTGGTCCAGCCAGGATCGTCTCTAGAGGACGAAACTCTTCAACGCTTCATGGCATCGACTTGAAATTTAGTATGCAAATGTACTTTAGGTGACAAGTACAGTCAACAAAAAGTACAGTCAGCATAAAAAGCTTGTATTAAAGATGAAATTTTCACTAAAAACTATTTTTTATGAAACAGTTAAATTATATTTTTATGAAATAATTGTTATGATTTTCAGACGATGCTACCTATTGTATTAGGTCACACACCAGCTGGCGCAGCGACAAGGCAACTCATTCACTACGGGCAGCTATACAACTCCAACAAATTCGTGCATTTCGACTACGGACTCCTCGCCAACAAACGAAAGTACGGGACGTACAAACCACCCCCATACAACCTAAAAGCCATCACAGCACCAGTGTTTCTTCACTACGCAGATAACGATTGGTTGTCAACACCAAACGACGTAGACAAGTTACTCAAAGAAATGAATTCCGCTGTTGGAAAATACAAAGTTCCCCTACCAAAGTTCAACCATTTAGACTTCGTTTTTGCCATTGACGCTAAGAAATTGATTTACGATCGTGTCCTCAAAATCATGGAACAGTTCAAATAGAACGTTTATAATTAGTTTTAATTAGAAATAAGGTTCACCTATTTTTTACGTTTATTAACTTTTGAAGACAATACAATGTTAAACACTTACACCAACACGTTTTAGTTTTTGATATCCTTAGTGCATACCTGAAAATAAATATTTAGCTATTATTTTATTTTTACTCACAGCGGAACATCACAGAAAGGAGAGTCGTCAACATACTCTCTGATAAGTTATTGATATTTTATGCGACAGACATCTGTAATGATCGTCTTTGTTTATTCAAAAAAGGAGGATCAATTCGGTTTTATGTTTTTTTCTTTCATATTTATTGGCTAACTCAGAAGTCTGCGATTTATAAACTGATTTGTCTATTAGTGATGTTCTCACACTTATTTAGTACTCGTAAGGATAACAAACAACTTACAGGTTGTCCCACTGATATTTTTGATTTTGATCCCAATGTAGTGCAGGACGGTGCTGACCTACTAACTATTATTCTATGAAATGACGCATCAATGTCGGTCATTTTTGTTCGACTTCGTCGTTTGTCGCTCACGATACTCATTTCTCGCTGAACAATTGCTCCGAAAACGTCTTGCACTAAAACGAAAAAGAGTTATAGCCAATTTTAGTTATTTTTTAAAATCAAATCAAACAAGAACACAATTATAAAACATGCCGTTACTTTTGGTCAGCAGTTTAGAAGGATCTTCTCTTCTGCAACATAAATCCGGAGGATTGTCAGGAATCGGTACGTTTGACTTATGCAATACTTGAAAAAGAGATACGTGCCTATATTTCTGAAAAAAAAGTATCACTGTACTATCGTTGAGAAAACAATTTAAGAAAAAAGAAAGAAGGTATACAATAAAATATACATTTTCAGGAAATAGATAGTCTAAACTTAAATAATTAAAAATGTGCAAATAAAGGCCCTACGGCATAATGATGCGACAAGCTGGATTGTTGGTAGACGCATAACTAGTTATCCTAGTTGTAGGTACCATTGCCAATTAAAAAATTCAATAAGTACCGGGTTATGGCATTTTTTCATCGTAATGATCATTTCAGAGTCGATGTTCTTGACTAGGGGATCAGAAGAAACATCGTCAACGCACTCGAACGGTTTTGGAATACGACACAAGGATTGGTTGGGTGGGCCCAACCCTAATGGGCTACAAAAATGCGAACTCAATGAGAATCCATTATAGACATTTTGTAATTCAAACTTCAATGAAGTGTTCTCTTTTTTCAATCTTTCCACTTCCAACTTCTGTTCGTTCAAATCCTGCTGTAGAAATTTCAAACTATTTTTGTATGCTCCGCTATCTTCTACACCTTTTGGTAAATCAGTTGTATCGCAACTGAAATCAGCAGTTCTTACTCTTACTGAAATAAATCTACTGACAGTTTTTCGCTTTTTATGAGGTTTTACTACTCCAGAAAGTAAGGGATCATTTCCTCGAGATTTGGTGTCTTTCGATCTCTCATAATGATCGTATCTCATTTTGACTGAATTTACGCTGTCAACCTTGTATGTATGCGAGGAAATGCAAGATTCGAGCTTCATACTCTTTGGTTGTTTGCTAAGACGAGAACCTTCACGCTGACAGGGCATTAAGTGATCTAGCAATAAAGCCTGGTGCACCATTTCTTTTTGCCACACTTTAGCCGTTTTACGCACGCTATCAGTGCAAATACTGCGGCTATTGCAAAGTTCCTCACTTTTCGGTACTTGAATACGAAACACTTTCTCGACGATTACTTTCCAGAACATTTTTATGCTTTTTAAAGCGTCTAAGCATCGTTCACACGGCCAATGACATGTCTCAAATTCTTCCTGAAAATAAAATACAAATAGTAATCCTGACTAATAATGTAAATGCGAATATGAGTATATTCGTTTGTTGTTACACTTAACTCTACCAATCGTGATAAAATAATTGGTATACTTAAATAATACTTAGATTGAGATATCAAGCACTCAAAATAGTTTTATCCCGGAAAATTGTAGCTTGACTTGGCGAGGCACTGCCATGCCCTTAAATAATTCCTGCGGGCGCGCGATAAGCGTACTCAACATGTTGAAGAAATTCGGTGTGAAGATATTTCGCAGATTTGTCAACAATTTTCATAAGATACATAGCTTTCATTCAGCCCTCATCACTTACTTCTTCAAAATATTTGTCAAATGTAGAGTCCCTTCCAAGACATGATTTCATATGGTGGCATGATGTGCAAATACTTTCTAGGACCACCCGCGACTTGCAATTGGGGTGACATCGTGGGGTCACCTGTAAATCAAATTTAATAAATATCACAAACAAGTACTAATAATGAATAACCTCGGAAACTATTTAAAGACAAGAAAACAAAAGCAAAGAAATAATGCCATTCACCCTTAATGCGACATCACCCAAAACCTCGAAAGCTAAAGTTTTGTAAAGTACTCTTCTTCTTTCTTTTAAAATAGTCATAATGCAAATTTTGTCGAAGTAATGGCTGTTCATGTACTCGTATAATAATTAGATTAAGTACAGTCCAGTGACTGATCGAGTGGACGAGTGTCTTTTCGGCAAGCGTACAGAGCAATATAGAATGACTTGCACGTTATCTATCCCAATTCGAACACTTTCAAGAATAAGTGTATAAAAATACATTTATACTAATGAATACACCTATTTGGTTTAGAGAAAGCTATTGTAAAACGTCCATGGACCTATGGTGTTTCTGTGATGATAAAATGATAAGTGTTGGATTCTATGTAAGAATAAACTGAAAAAATAAAGTAAAAGCGATGCTATTCACACTTTGAATGCAGGCCCAAGCGCCTGAGCAATTCAGAATACCTACAGATTCGAATCGACGTGATGATAGAGACAAAAAGAAGTAGATTGTCAACATTCCTCTGTAACTTACGTTTCCACGGTTCTTGTAGGTCATGTTTCTCAGGAAATTAGCTAGTATTGACAAAGGTATAATGCAAACAGGCATGTCATTTCTGATCCACTCCCTAAGATACCGGTCCCTGGTCTCCACATCATGGCTCCATGCTCTGAGGTCGCTGCAAGACTCGTACGATTTGATTTTACCTTCGTTGCGAGATACTAGTCTAAATGTGTCTCTCTGTATGTAATTCATTTAAGTACTTGTATAATAGATTTTAAATTCCAACATACTTGCCCGGTGACGCAAAATTTTGAATAACTGACAGACAAACATGACAATCGCGTGACTTTTAATCACTTTTAATGTAAACAAGGAACTATGCCTATGGCATCTAGAAATTTACCTCTATACTATACATGCTAATGATAATAGACAATCTGAACTGAGTTTGTCCTACAATTGAGTTAATATGAAAAACAACGACGTCATTTTACTAATGAATCTCGAGTTTATTGATCTATAATTTTGTTATTTATATTGAAATGCGACGTTATTTGAACTCGGTGCATATTTTAATTTTATATTTACACTGTTTTGCGTGGTTGTCTAAGAACAGAAAAAAATCAAACTGGTAAAACCACAAAAACTGTCACAACAAAAAACAAACAATTTTAAATAAACATTCCATTCCTAGCCACCATTCCATCTCGATTTCTGATGACAGCTCCAAACATTTGATATTTTCGTATACATTTTGCCGTAAGTTTAAATAATATTAACTGAATATGCAGAAATGCACGCGTAAAATGGGTGGAAGAAAAACTTAAAATATTAATTTACACAAACGTATGTTTAGACAAATTGTATTAATAGTAAGTGTAGAAGACAGTTTGGCGACGCAATGTCTTTTATAACAAAACGGGAGCGTGTTTTCAATGAATATGACTTGGTTGACCTGCCTCCGAGGAATGAGGGGAAACTGAAGGCCTATGCGTCATGCACGGACGCCCGGGCCTGGTCCCACTTCTGCTCGTCGAAGAGTGAACACCTGAGCGAAATAATCAAAAGGAACAACGATATGACGGTCACTCCAAAGTACGTGCCAACCAAAGTGATCGTAGACACCATCATGGTGTCAAAGAATATGGAGATAGGTCGACTAAAACGCAAGATTGAGGAATTCGAACAATTGTTGGCGGTCTACGACGACTTGGATTTGGATTGCGATCAGAAGTGTGAAATCGCAAAACAAGTAAGTATTTCATTAGTTCTCAAACTCAAGTATTTTTTTCGCGGCTTACCTTCGATACTGTTTAGGATGATATATATGATAGGAAGGGACTTAGGAATATTTTAACGACCTACAAATTGATTATTTTTATCAACTAAATACAAAGAAATTAATCTTTGCAAGACTTAAGTTTTTATCCACGATTTTTTTTGTTTTGTCGAGTGCATTCAAACACAGAAACGGCTAAGTTTATTGTAGTAAACAACAGTGATAAATAGAGGGACAGTTGGAGGTGATTCGAATTATTAAAAGAGACATAGAAACACTAAAGTTCGCACTGCAGACAAACTAAGCCAAAGGGCGGGAAAAACTTTCAAATACAATATCAACCTTTTTTAGCTCCCTTCTTCTTCTTTGCCCCATCCCACTTTAAGTGGGGTCGGCTCTCCTAATCTTGAGGCGCCAAGACATTCTGTCTTACCTTTAACCTTTTTTAGCTCCCGTACCTTAAAAATGTGACAAAACATTGAATAAGTAATATATTTATCACTATTAATAAACATAATTTTTCAGCACGCTACTATCAGAGCCGCCAATAAGGACCTTGATGAAATGGTTAGTCATTTTATTTTATTAATGCCTAAAACTTTCGTAATACGTTAAAATTATCTTTTCTTTTCCTACCTTATCTTCGTACCTAAAGTTACCTGAAGTTCTGACAATTTTATACAAAAGATCAAACGCCGAGTGATAGTGGCATGGTAGTAAAGTCTAAACATATTTTTGACCTCGACCGTGCTTAATGTACATCTTAAATCGCTGGTAGAAGACGATTTGACTAACGAATTTATTGATAATTTGGTTGCCAAAAAAAATTATGACCGAATAAAACAGTCAATTGAATTTATAAGCTTTAGTGAATAGTTATCTTCGTTACCAATATCGTTCCCAAATGTTCGTATGTGACATCGTAATGACTTTTCCTTTGAAAAGGTTCCATGGTGGCTAATGAATTAAAGTCCTTGAGCGTACCTTTGGGTCGAACGAGGAAACCGGATTCCGTACCAAAGTGGGACCTTTCAGTGTCAATTTCGCTATGATTTTTGTGGCAGATGTATAAAATTTATATATGATAAGATAACAGTAGAACACAGGTTCCGCATTGGTAAAGTCCATTTCAATAGAATCGGACAATCCTGTAGACACTTCCAGCCTACTAATATGAACACCGGGCTGCCTAAGGCTTTGTGATGTGACTATTATTCTTTTTTGATTCCTTTTAGATCATAATCACAACAACAGGGACATATATAATCAAATATGCCCACGTTAGGGTGTCTTAGGCACTGGTCCCACCGCGAGCTAGTAAGCTATGAGCTATCGGCTATTTTCTAGCCCAAGAAACGAACAAAAGATAATCGCTTCCGTGTACATAAAAGAGAGAGTTATATTTTGATAGTTCATAGCTGGCTGTTCACACTGCCGGCGAGGATACTCTCCCACCGCCCGGCGAGTAAGCGATAATTCCATACAATTGTTTACTAGCCGCCCGCCGATTGTCATCTGTTTCTAGTACAGAATTTTACTAGTTGACCGCCGAGCTCGCCGATAGCTGGCGGTGGGACCACTGTTTACTAGTTGACTGCAGCGATAAGCTATCGACTATAAAACTAGCTCAACGGTACTCGCCGAAGCCTGCTTGGCGATCAGAGCGATCATTCTACCTTTCAAAGTGGATGCGAGTGCACGTATATACAATGAATTTAAAACAATCATACGAACTATCTTTGTTGTCAAGTTTGGATGACGATGATGATGTATTTTATAAAAGCGTGTGTGTAGTGGCAGTGGCAATTTTGAAGAGACGGAAGAAAAAAAGGAATAATTTAAAAAGAATGACAAGAGAAATTTGGATGCAAAAAATTAATTATTTCAGAAAAGAATACAGTGAGTTCAAACTAGCTAGCGTGGTGAAATCAAATTTAAATTCAAATCATTTATTCAGTAAATAGGCCGCAATGGGCACTTTTATACGTCATTTTTTTTAAACTACCAGCGCTTTCGGAAATACCATCATTGCCAAGAAGAATGCGCCGCAAGAAACTTGTCAGAAAGTCATTTTTTCAAAATAAAATAATTACAAATAAAATACTTAAAAACTACAGTAAACCATTTAACAAAAAATTACAAAAAAAAAATTAAATAATAATACAGGGATGTATGGGGTCCCTTAGTTACAAAATTAAACACTAACTATATTCGACCTCGACTGTACATCGTATAGGTCATTGGTGAATAGCCCCCCGGCTGAGCTAGTGCAGCGAGTAATCGCCCGTCGCACGCAAACACTCGCTTATAGCCGAGCGTCTAAACTAGCAAAACTATACTCGCTTCTCGCCTCTCGCCCACTCGTTTGTAGTTCATAGTTTTACTCGCTAATAGTTTGTAGCCGCCGGTGGGACCAGTGCCTTAAATGTGTGGAATATTGTCAGATTCTATTGAAATTTACTTTACGCGATTCAGTTTCTTTGACTGAACATAACTACACGAACTTTTAGATTACCTAATTAGTAAGAATAAATAAAAATCGGAACGAAATCCTATGTAAAATGGATTCTTAATAACATTATCTTTATTGCAGTTTTTGAATTTGGATACATCTGGTTTTACAGAGGTGCGTCTGAATAAATGTTTGAAATACATAGTTATTTATAAATAAATCTATTTTTAATAAATTTAAATATTTTCCACAGGGCATCGATTCTGAAGCTTTTGAGGTAAAAATATAATATTTATGAGCCTGCACTGATAATATACCCAGTAAATAACAAAATAATTAAAATATTTTCCTTATATTTTACAGACTGGGAAATCAAGAGGCGATGCGGTAAATTTGTTTATATCATAAAATACCGAAACTTATATTACTTTTATGTATTTTAAAATGTTGATTTATGTTATTAATTATCCTCCTGTCGCACGAAAACTGAAAACCTTGTAAAAGGTCTTCAAATTTCAATCTCAGGCTAAAAAACCCTGGACGGGAGGAGATACGGTCCTTTCCCTAACTTATGTATCCACTATTTCATATTAGTTGCACAGAAAAATGGATAAGTACTTATATTAGGGCACCAACTTGACTAAATACTAACACCCATCTTTCTATTACAGATATCATACGTAGGCGGCAACGCGGTAATTATTATTTCCCAATACAATACTAATAATTCACAATGAACTAAAAAAAAATACTTTGCTCACCCGCGACTTTAATAAGTTGCGTAAGTAATTGTTTTAGTTAATTGATAAGGACTCCGCAAAGTACCGTCTGATTCGATACCTAAATAATTCACAAATTATCATTTAAACTTGCCGAAGTTCATAGAACTAGAATTAGTTCCTTAAATACTTAGGTAAAACTTGAATTATAGGATAGGATACAATATTTGATGTAAAAACATATCATGACTTCAAAAATAACGTCAACATACTACGGAGGTAGGCTACAATAGAGCTTGATCTACCAAGAAGACCGAAGGGACTAAAGACATCGTAGGAAGAGCGTGTTTTTGAAGCAAGCTTTAGCTGGAGCTGTATTTTATGTGTCTGAATTGAAAAACCTTCGATAGCACGGTACAGGACGTTGTTATATTTGCCCACTTTGCTTGTATGAAAAGTTTAAGTATCATATTTAATGCGTATGCTGATATAAATTTTCAAATGTTTTATACTTTCAGCTAACGTACGGAGGGGACGGCGCTGGCACTGCGGTAAGATTTTCTTTGAGATTTTTTGCAAGATTGATACAGATGTTCCAGGCAGTAGTGTTGAAAAAAAAGTCCAGAGGTCGAGCACTTTAAAATTAAGGGTCTACGGAAAGAAAATGAGTAGTCACTTAGTTTTTTTTTTTATGGGATTTTAATCTAAGAATGTAGAGCTCGCAAAGTGCTATAGCTTACCATTTAATTAAATATGAATATATGAAAAGAAAACAATACAAGTAATAATGTATTTTTTGATCTTTAAAGAATGGGTGATGATGATCTAAATATTTACAATAAGATGAAAAGCAGAAATAAAGTTTCTAAATATGATTTTAAAGAAAAGTAAGACTTTTTTCTTAATTAGGTTCTATATAGTAATTCGACCTCTTACAGCTCTACCTTTTGACTTTCGCTTTATATAAATTTAGTACTTCCTAGGACACCTTTTATTATAGATATAGCTTGAAGCGGAGGCAAATTGCCCAGGAAATTATTATTTATTTTAGAATCGTACAAATTAATTATAATTCAAACATGTATTTTGTTTGCAGTCCATCAAATCCAGAGGAGGAGAGGTGAGCATTTTAAGTCCATTCACCAACCTGTCAAAACATTAACAAAAGTAGAGAGAGAATACGTTAGATATTTGAAGTTGTTGGTGTTTTGAAAGTTATTTTTTAATTAGGTTTCAATTAAGATAATTACAGAACTTTTAAATGCCTCTTTTTTATTTACAGTCAGACAGATCGCACGGAGATGAGGTTAGTTTTATTTGTTCTTCTTAAAGCCTGGTCTAGACCCGCAATTGCATTGTTGCGAGGCCGCATAGCCAACGAGCAATTTAATGGAACTTGCACAATTTTTCTTGCAGATCTAAACGGGCTTTAGCTTTAGGTATATATATATTTTTTAATTTCTTTCGACCTGCTTCGAAAAAACGATGAAGAATGACGAATGGACCAAAGTAGCCCTTTTTAAACAGGAAACTTTCTAATTTTGGTGTCTACCAAATTTATTAGATTGTATAGCAAGTTTCATAAAATGCGTCATTTTACCTTAGAAGTTTATATGTTGGCGGCCTGCTTTTTCTTTTATTCGGAATATCACGATGTGCCCGGTATAAAGCTTGGAATATCGACGATGTGTTGCTCTAATCGATCTGCCGTATTGATTCTCAGGCACATCGTGATATGCCTGGCCAACTTTTAGGCATATCATGAAATGGCGCCATTTCACGATATGCTATGCCTAGGAATTTCATGATCTGGCGAATTTTATGATCGACCGCCGACATACATATATGGGGCTTCCATTCGAAAGTTGTTGGTTGGGTAGAGTGTAAAATTAGATATACGAACAAGTATACTATACACTCTTCTTTTCATTTTAATTGGGACGTCCCAATTTTTTACAAAGTATAATAAATCGAAAACCATTTGGAGGAATAGGCTTTGTGAAGCGTTTTCAGAAATCAGATTCCAAAAATATGATAATCTGAATTAAATAAATAAAAAATTTATAACAAAAAATAGAACCGACTACAAAAAACCATGAAAATAATTTTCTACCAGTCTGAAGTCGGTGCCTCAGCACGAGCCAGCAGGAGTGGACCTATAATCGTCTACCTCACCTACAACTACACCTACGAGTAAATGGCTTCAATCACTCCTGCTGGCTCGTGCTGAGGCACCGACTTCAGACTGGTAGAAAATTATTTTCATGGTTTTTTGTAGTCGGTTCTATTTTTTGTTATAAATTTTTTTTCACGCTTTTTAGTGTAAAACATCTAAGATACAATAGTTTAATGTCACCTGCTCATCACCTTTTACGAAAAATTGCTTTTTCCGATGCAGAGATGTTCATTATTGAGGAGTCCTGGTGCTTCACCACCCATTCTATTTCACAATATGAGTTCCGAGGAGCATAAATTGCTTAGCAACTGTGTTAAAGCAATTGAAATTCAACCCATGAAATACTTGTTATTGAGTAGTAACTCCGATGGTCAACTGTGGTCTTCATAATCAGTTCCACTTTACCAAATGATGATTTTCAAGAGCAACTGCACAAGTTACTACTAAATATATCAAAATTATCATAGGTGTCCCTACAACATTTGAAGATTTCTCTCGATTTCCTTAGGATCCAATCATCAGATCCTGATTTGGTGGTTATGGGACCTAATTGAAAACATTCCTAGACGAACGCAAAAAAAAAATTTCAAATCGGTTCATAAATGACGGAGTTCTGAGGTAACAAACATTAAAAAAAAAAAAAAAAAAAAAAAAAAAAAAAAAAACATACAACCGAATTGATAACCTCCTCCTTTTTTTGAAGTCGGTTAAAAATATAAGTAATGACCTTCATTTGACCCCTGCAGTGTTACGTCACAAATGCAGGTCTAAAGGAAAGTCTACACTTTAAAGCAAATTGACAGTTTGAAATGTTGCTGTCCTGCTTAAATAATAGCAAAGAGTGACAAAGATGGAAATTTAATCACATGATGCGCATTCGGCTTTAAACAGTTGTCATTTTATCGTAAAGTCCGAAATGTATACGAGTATTACCAATGTATTTTCACAAATAAAAGTATTAAATAACTACGTTAAAAGTGAATATAAAAGAATTTAAATATCAGATTTTAATAAAAAATATGTATTTACTATCGCACCATTAAACAAACCTACGAATAATCGAAGCTAAAAAAAGAGAAATAAATGAAACTATTTGTCATGGTTCATTTAGGACCGTGCCGTGCTTGTATGATTGTTGACTGTCACTTGACTTTCAGTAATGCCACAGATTATGTTATGTACAAACTGAATTTTTCTAGGCAATGGAACGTGGCTGTCTCACTGTGACGTCATCCAGCTTATTTCGTAAAAAAAATATAAAAAATTAAATACTCATCCAAATTCAAAATCGATGAAAAAGGTATCTTAAAATATCCTATTCTTTCCAAAAATAAGATAAAAACTATAGGTTATTTTTTTGGGACATCCCAATTGCGAGAAAATTTGCAAATTAATGGTTGTTCGCCAACTTTACTTTTCAAGTTATTATGCAGCCTACTTGTAACATTTTTTGAGGTTTTACTGTTTAATTTAACCGTTTAATTTGCAGTGGACTTACGTTAAAGAAATGGTGTCCAAGAGCAACCAAGCGGGGCTGGAATGTCCATGTGATGCTAGCGTCTGTAAGTTCCTTATAACGTCTCTTCTAAGTCGCTACACTTTGGACAGAGTGATCGATCAGGGTCATCATCATCTGAGGATCAGTAGTGTACCTTCGTGAAGACTATGTTAATCCGAGTTTAGACTTGCAAGAAAAATCTTGTAAGTTGCGGCGCTCGATTGACCGCTACAAACTCGTTCGCTTTACGACCTCGCAAATGCAAATGCGGTTTCATAAAAAAAAATATGGTTTATGTCACTAACTATAAGTTAGTGACATAAACCTTAGCCATAGTGACATAAAGGTATATGTGGAATTATCTCAATACTAGCTTATGCCCGCGACTTCGTCTGCGCGGACCTAGGTTATCGCGCGGTGGCGCCTTCTGTCTGAATAAAAAGTATCCTATGTTGATCCTTGAGGCTTAAACTATCTCTATACCAAATTTCATCAAAATCGGTTCAGCGGTTTCGACGTGAAAGCGTAACAGAGAGACAGACAGACAGAGTTAATTTCGCATTTATAATATTAGTAGGATATAGTAGGATAATGTGACACATTACGTTGCGTCTTAATTGCAATTAAATCTACCAAACGGAATTATTTATTTCAGCTGCTCACGATCCAAGAATTGAGGAAATGCAAGAGGAGATTATCTGCAAAGATGCTAAGCTGAATGCTATGCGTAATTCGTTGGCCGTAAGTTCAAGTCAAAGTCAACATAAGCTTTTCAATTTCGGCTGTAACATGCACTTATGAAAGGCAAAAAAATATCAGCGGTACCAAAAAATCTTATATGATCAAAAACGTAAGGTCACCCGGGGCGAAAGCAACTATATGAGGCTTAAGTAACTAATTGAAATTTCTGTCAACGTAACGGTTTTTTCTTAAAAAGCCATCGGTTGGAGCGTAGTAAAATCATTGCTTTATAACATAAAACACCGATGGTGTTCCTAGATCGCTCACTGTTGTACCGACAGAGCAAATTTTATGAGCCGCCATTTTTAAGCAATGCTTTGCAGTGTCATGTATTTAATTTTATGTTAAAAAAATATATTACCTATTAGAGAACGGCAAAATTATTATAATATTTTTTTTAGTTGCTTTTGACCCAGGTAACCTTATCCTATTTATCTTTAAACTATGTTCCAGATAATGGAAAACGACGTGTGCGAGCCATATGTCATATACGCCCACATCTATACGGCACTGGAAAAAATCTATGAAATACTATCGCAAAATTCTAAGTATAAACAGTACCTCAACTTAATGGTTCGTTTAAAATACTAGATATTGTTCCATTAACTATGAATAATAATTCTCTGGACGAGTAAAACACCTACAATTACCGCTATGAATATAATTCTCACATAGAAACTCTCACATAGAAAACCTTGAATGCGATTGGTCGCGCTACGGTCACGTGGTTATAAGCTTTTAAGCACCGCGTACAGTCGCAGCGGACAGTAACACGTGGAAGCATTTTACGCCAAAATATTTATATATTAGCAGTTTGCTTCATCTTTTATAATTACAAACTGCTAAGGAATGGAATCCGGTTGGGCGACCCAGGTACCGCTGGGAGGACAGTGTCCAAGCGGATCTGCGACGCCTTGAAGTCGACGACTGGGAAGAGGCTGCGCACGATCGGGGCAGATGGCATGCTCTCGTTTCGAAGGCCAAGACCCTCTTTGGGTCGCTGTGCCAATTTAGTTAGTTAAAGCCGGGTACTCATTAGCGAGCTGTAACTGTATCCTGCGTGATACAGTAACGAGGTTCTAGTGTGTACGCGTGTTACAGCTTAGGCTCGTGTTGTCGCCCGAACGCTTTCAGCGAGCGTACTCATTTTGCGAGTTGTAACTGTAACTAAACAGATACAGTAACGAGGTTCTAGTGTGTACGCGTGTTACAGCTTAGGCTCGTGTTGTCGCCCGAACGCTTTCACCGAGCGTACTCATTTTGCGAGTTGTAACTGTAACCAAACAGATACAGTAACGAAGTTCTAGTGTGTACGGGGAGTGTAACGAACGTGGAGGCCTTCCCTGCCCTCAGTTTTAGTTTATAAGCCCATCCACAATGTCGGACGAAGTGTCTCTCGCCTGAGCAGCATACATACTTATAGATTCCTTTCTCGATGATCATAAACGGCCACGAAGGTTCCATAGCACCGTGTTTTCCCTGTAGGCGTCTATCAACGAGACAGACATTTCTCCTCAGACCATTCACACATGTCGAGAGAAATAAAAAGTACAGATGGTTCGTAGCGGCTAGCAACAACCTCTCTCTTGACGTCCACGAGCGCACTGCGAGCGCCCTTTGATTCGCGGCAAAAACCGACAATCGTCGGGTCGCTGCGAGTCGCTCGTGTGGCGTTCATCGCAGGTTCGCGAACCACGTACACACTATGTTTTTGGTAACAGTAACGGTTACAGTTACGTGCAACGTTACAGGTTCAGAAATGAGTACGCTGTAAACATCGGCTCGCTGCAAGCCCGACGCGTACCCGCTCGCAGCAGGTTCGCGAACCACGTACACACTATGTTTTTTGGTTACAGTGCATGCAACGGTTACGGTTACAGCTCGCTAATGAGTACCTGGCTTAAGGAATGGAATTCGCTCCCGTAGTCTTTATTTCCGGATAAATACAATCTAGGGCTCTTCAAGACTAGAGTGGGTAGGTTACTGAAAAAGTGAGATACCTACACCTTTGGTCCCATCTGCACTTAACATCAGATGAGATAGGGGATTGATCACAATCACTTTCATGTTCATGTAAAAAAAGTTCGTTTATTCGCTAATTTTACATTAACTGACTCAAATATTATGATGAAAATCAACGTTCCTCTTATATCGCCATTCTCAAAGTTTTATTGATCCCTGGTAGCTCGTATAAAGTTTCCGCGTAGGCTGATTTATTTATTTATTTATTCCAACAAAAAAATTACAGCAGTAAAACACCAATGCGCTGCACCAAAGTACTGCCCGTAATTAAGTTAGGTTAGGCTTTATCTTACCGCATGCATGAGACTTGGCCCGACTAGAAAAGTTTATCTTACTTGTAACTTTCCTAAGTTATCAAGGATGGGTTTTCAAAATATGTATTTACCTACGTTTAAAACGTAATGTTAGTATTTTCAGATCCGTATGGTTTCTAACATCACGATTGCATAATTTAAAAGTAACGAACAGCTCAAAACACAGAATCCATACTAATGTTATAAATGCGAAAGTGTGTTTGTATGTTTGTCCGTCTTTCACGCCGTAATGGAGCGACGGATCGACGTGATTTTTGGCATAGAGATAGTTTATGGCCCCAGAGTGCCATAGGCTACTTTTTATCCCGGAAAAATGCAGAGTTCCCGAGAGAACAGCGCGCGATAACCGAATACCACGCGGGCGGAGCCGCGGGCAAAAGCTAGCAATAACATAATATCAGCACAAAAATCTGTTGCCAAACCAATAAATTAAAAAGTTAAAAAAAACTTTACTTGAGCGGTAAAGTGAACTGACGCACCGTAATGTTTTTATTTTAAGCCCTGTGGTAAGTACGTATTACATGGAGCAATTTTTTCGGCTAAGTTTCACATCTAGAGAATTATTATTCGTAAACTATCAAAAACTATGCAATTATTTTAATAGACGAGTCTTTTTTGCAGACAGCTGGTAAAGATACGCGCTGCATTGATATCAAAGGAAAAATTCTTTTTAAAATGAAGGCTCTAGAAAAATTCTGCCTCGCTTTAATCGCACCTTGCTCAAAAGACTTTAACAACGCAGATCCGAGAGACTGTACTTGTTATCATGCAGAAGTTCTTACTAGAGTAGAAACCACTTTTGCTTTGACGCCTTCAGAAGCTGAGAAGGGCCCAGATGTAAAAAGAGCCCAGCTAGTGGCAGATATAATGGAAAATGAAGAAATGAAAGAAATACTAAGCAAAGAAAGCACTTCTACTAAAGGTGACATTTTTGAAAATGACGATCTACTGGACCCTCGTTATAATGTTAACGAAGAGAATCAAAAACGACTCAAGGATCTTCAAGAAAGCTACGATGAATTATTAAACATTTATGAAAATTTCAAACACGAGAACGATTGCCTTCGAATAAAATGTGCAAAGTATGACCAATTGGAAACAGAATTTGAAAATTTACGCAGCCAACTGAGGGAATACGGATCAATGTGGAATGAAAAGGAACACTATAGGAAAAGATCTGAAGATCTTGACAATTTAAAAGAGCAATATATTGTACTGGCTGAAGAAACATCAGGTTTAGAAACAAAATTAAAAGCTGAATCAGAAATAAACCAAATTAAAACCGCAACTATTGATGAATTGAGGAACCAAAATATTATGCTTGAAAAGAAATTTTCTGACATTTATATCACTTTTGAGAAAGAAAAAAACGCTCTACAGTGTAAATTACAAGAATCAGAATGTAAATGTATGTGCCAAGAGCAACAAATCAAAAGTTTATCCTCTCAAATTGTGGAACTAATTCAGCAGGAGCCACAAAAGGTGAAAAATTATTGTTGAAACCGAGAATTCAAATTTAAGTATTTGCTTCTCACCAAAAAAGCTCTTTGTTTTTATCTTATTTTGTACTGAAGTAATGTAGCAATCATTGGGCGTTTCCGATATCGTATTATGGTCTACTTTTTAAGTTATTTAAACCTTTGTCTTAAAAAAGTAGGTATTTTAGAAGAAAACATTTTTGGAGGCTTACTTTTTACCAGTTCTTCTGTGATCCACATAAGTAACTGAATCGATTGACACCTTTTTATTAAAATCGGATAATAGTCGAGATAATAATATATCTACTACGGTGAAACATACGTAAATACAAAATAAAATTGACGACCGGATGGATGGCCAAGAGCTTAGAGAAACTGACTACGAAGCTTGAGGTCCCGGGTTCGATTCCCGGCCGGGGCAGATATTTGTATAAATAATACGAATTTTTGTTCTTGGGTCTTCGATATTTAATATATTATCCAACCTCTTCACCACCAGAGTCATTCAGTCGTGACATCCAATGGGATGCCTCACACGCCACGGTCATCTGTATATACATGACCAACATTCAACTCGAAATTAATCCTTGTGCAATGGAATTAAAAATCAAGTTAATTTGTCGCTGGTTTTTCTGTGACGTACAGACCACGTCACTTCGTTTGTTTTGTCGCGGTGAAGAGGTTAAGTATGTAATTACTCTTCCTTTTGGCGTAGCCGTAGTCGAGTAAAAAAAAGTTTATTGTGGTGTTTAGGCACAGACCACGTCACTTCGTTTGTTTTGTCGCGGTGAAGAGGTTAAGTATGTAATTACTCTTCCTTTTGGCGTAGCCGTAGTCGAGTAAAAAAAAGTTTATTGTGGTGTTTAGGCACAGAATAACTGATAGTGGTTACGGGTTCACAGAAATCGGACCTACTGCTCAGATTATACATTTATTTTTAGGGTTCCGTAGCCAAAATGGCAAAAATGGAACCCTTAGTTTCACCATGTCTGTCTGTCTGTCGTTTCGTTGGATAGGTCTTTTAAAATCATTAGGGGGTTGCTAAAACGATTTTTCGATTGAGTTATTTGTTTGCAAAATATTCAACTTTAAAGTGCAAATTTTCATTAAAATCGAGCGTCCCACGTCCCCCCTCTAAAATCGAAGCCGGTTGTTGTTCTTTTTGGGGGCAAAATGAGCATGCAGGTCACCTGATGGGAAAAAATCACCGCCGCCCATGGACACCTGTCAGCACGAGGGGTATCACAGGTGCGTTGATGAATTTTTTATTTTTTATTTTTATGTTAGCATCGGTAAAAACCTTCGAATGTAACGGAAACGCCGATAATATGTACATTATGTTGTGAAAGTAAAAATAAATCAAATAATTGCATTTTTGATATTATAACGCATGTACATTTTTAAGAGTTTACCCCAGGAAGAAACCTCGCCGTCACTTATTTTAATGGATGAAAATCAAGCGTTAAAGGAGCAAATAAAAAACCTTCAAGAAATTGAAGACGAATACCAAGAGAAACTGTTTCTTATCAATGAATTAAAGGGAGAAATTGAAGTATGGAAAAGTAAGTTGCGTAAATGAAATAAACTTTATTTTTTTACTTTGATTTGTCTAGTCGACTTTATTTTAAATACAAGAGAAATACTGCTTGGATTACAAATATCCCATTATTACACATAATCTTAAAATATTCTTCGTGTTGTAGATTCATTCGAAAAAGCATCTGAACACAACAAATACTTGGAAGAATGCATTGAAAGTTATAGAGACGAAAGGCAGAGACTGGAGAAAGAAAATAAATTATTATTACAATCTGTTAAAGAAAAGACAGCTGCAGTAGAAAATCTTATGGAAGTTATCGCCAAAAAGTCATTAGAAATTAATAAATCAACCGATGAAAATGAAAATCTCGTCAATAAACTTCATAAACTAAAAGAAAGCTACGAAGATCATGTCAGTAAATTAGAAAGTGAGAAACAATTTGCATTAGAGTCTTTGCAAATTTCAAGACAAGAAAGTCAAGAACGCCTCCAAAAGGTTAAAGATTACGATGAATTCTTGCAAAAACAAGAGGACTTATCAAATACAATTGAAGAAAAAATGCAAGAATATGAGTCGACAAAAAGAGTTTTGAAACAAAAAATTGAAGAAAATGAAAGACTTAAACGTGAGTTGGCAAGCTTGCAAAACGAAGAACATCAAAGTAAAAAGGCGATTGACCTCGTTAAAAAAGAAAGCTTGATTCTAGAAAAGAAACTTTCTGAGCTTGAAAATGTTTCACGACAGTTCATGGACTTAAAAGATGCTTATGAAAAATTAGGCACAGAGAAAAAATCGTTAGAAATCGAATTAAAACAAAAAGCTTCCCATCTAGATAGTGCAATATATTCTATCAAATTAAACAAAAAAGAGAGTGGTGAACTCCTAAAACAATCTGAAGCTATAAAAGAAGAATTAGTCAAATTAAATTTAGCAAATGAAAAACTTACTGCTGACAACAATCTACTTCACAAGAATTTAAGCTGTCTACGAGAAGAAAACGATTCCTTGAAACGAAAATCTGACCAGCTTTCGATACTAGAACAAGAACTTTCAGATTTAAAAAAGAGCTTGAATGATACACTAACTGAAAAGAAAGAACTAGAACGTGATTTTGAAATTAAAAACCAAGATTTGAATAACTTGTACAATAACTTAGAAAACAAAATAGAAGAAAATCGATCACTGCAGGAAAAGATAAAAACTCTACAATTGCATAATTTTGAGGCCATAACTAATATTAAAAACCTAGAGAATGATAATTTAGATAAGCAAACAGCCTTAAATACAGCCAGAAGAGAAAGTTCGGTGTTAATGGAAAAGTTACAATATCATGAAAATTTAGAAAGCGAATATAGTAAACTAAAGACAGCTCATGAACAAATTATTTTAGAAAAAGAAAGACTGCAGCGAGCATTAGATGCACAATTATCGGATTTGACAAGATTAGAACGAGAAAATAATGAACTTTATGACCAAACAAATAATCTAATAAGGGTGAATACTAAATTTTATGATTTGCTCATGTCCACACATGTCAATTTTATATTTATTACTATGACGGCTAAGTTTTTAGGGTTCCGTACTTCAAAAAGATAATACAAAACCTTTGCAGGGTCACTTATGTTTGCTTGTCTGTCCGTTTGTCATAGCCGATTTGCTCCAAACCACTGAATTGATTATTTGTTGTTTTTACCAAAAACAAGTTTTAATAAGTTAAAGATGAACAGATTTGAAGTGATTTATTATTATTTTCAACACAATATTGATGACTAGTGACTATTGGTGACTACTAGAAGATGCATCGGCGACTACTAGAAATCAGGGGCCTTGAGGTTGCCATAATGACTAGTCGTTAATTTAATAATTATTTGTGTTTTAGCTATCATCGGAAACACAAAACCCGGTAAAACAATCTTATGCTGATCTGATGCAAGAAATACAAAAGATGAAAGATGAAAAAGTTTCTGGCCGCATTAAAATCAGAGACCTTTTGGACACTTTGGAAGAGACAGTAATAATAGAAATAATCTTTTACTAGCTTGATATTATTTTGCAACTATTACAAACTTTAGTTGTGGAATAAGATTTAATATTCATTTTGTTTATCTAGGAAAACGTTCTTTCCGATCTGAAAGAACAAGTGTGTGCACGAGATGATAAGATAGCGATAATGCAGAATAATATTAATGTGCTTGAAGATGAGGTGCGAGGTCTCCTTAGCTCCCTGAAGCAAGCTGTCGACACTGGTTTTGAGATAAAAGACAACAGTTTTCGTAACTTTGATGAATCTAGACAGCAATTAGAAGCTCACCGTAAGCTTATCTTATTCACGTAATTCCGTACTGTTGTGTGGTTAATATAAATAATCCAAATTATTTATTTCAGATTCGAAAGCAACTCACAATATAAAAATGGAACTAGCCATGTTGCAGGATGATAACACGAGACTAGAAGATCAGTTAACAATAACTAAACTTGAAAGTGCAGAATCTCTAAAAGATAAACAAAAGTGTCTATCTGAAATAAAAAACTTGAAAAATGAACGAAACTTAATAGCCACGGATATTAAACAACTTGAAATGTACAGCGCGGGTGATAGTTCACTAATGCCAGAAGAGTGTGAGGTGGAAGAAATTTTATTATCATTAGATAGAATTAGAAAAAGTTTTGATGCAAAACGTTCAAAAAGTGCATCGCTGGAACAAACTTTACAAAAAGTAAAGACTACATCTCAAGTATTTATTAATAAAGCTGATGAAGCTAAAACATACTTTGAAAAAGAAATGCAAAAAATAGTTGGCGAAAAAGAGGACGCATTAAAAGATAAGTTAAATATGGAACAACAATTAGTTAGCATCAAACAACAGTTGGAAGAACAAATAGCTCATGATGAAAGTGTTATTAAAGATTTAGAATTAGAAATTGAAAATCAAAAACTCATCATAGATAAAATTAATGATTCAACTAAAAGTTACATTTCAAAACTGGAAGAAGAAACGCAGTCTCTTCAAGATTTATACCAAAACTCAATGTTGAAAGTTTGTGAATTGCAAGAACAACTAAAAGCTACTACTGCTGAAAAAGAAGACATTATACAAAAACTTTATACAGATTACGAAAACAAATCTAAAGAAGTAGCTGTTTTACAATCACAACTTGCTAATATTTCTAAAAAACGTCTTAAAAATGCAACAACACAAGTTTCATCAGTAGGTAACCAAAAAGAAGTTTCTTTGCAAACAGAAAATTCACCAAACAGTACTGTAAATGATCCAAAATTTGAATCATCAAAATCAGATATAGATGGAGCTTATAAAAAAGCTGACAAAATACCAGATATGAATATGGTGACGAGGCATAAGACACGTCAGAAAGAATCTAATACACCGGTTTCTGAATTGCTACCACAGCAAAAACCTCCATCTGTAAATGAGGTTCAAATTCTTTCAGCTAAGGTGGAGCCAACTTTTGATTTCGTGAAGAGTAGTTATTTAAATTATAAAATAAAACGACTTGGCCCTGGTCAGTTAGAACATCACTCTATTCCTTACGTGGGTGACAGTGTACAATCTACTTCTGTAGAAACACCTGAAACAAATGTCAATCTTGAAGGTACTAGCAATGGTGAGCATAATACAGCCGTAGAAGCTCAACCAGATCCTCGAGATGAAGTGAATTCCAACTTAATTAATATTTACAATAGACCATCGAACAGTGTCAAAAATACACTGGAAAGTATTCAAACACGGGATTCACAAAGCTGTGGACGTCAGACCAATGACAGTTTTAGAACAGAAAGCACCAGTGGTACTAAATTTATTGAAAATGAAACAAACATGGCACTGCCGAATAAATTAACAGATCTTTTAGTGATTTATAGAGACAGTGAAAATAATTTCGAGGACAAACCGTATTATCAGGACGAAGTTTCATCAGATGAACAGCCACAAACAGTCAGTCATAAAAATACTTCACTCACAGTCAATCCTGCGAGCAATAAATTGCGCAACAAGCGGAATATAAAATATGACAATAATCCTCAGGCTTTTTATGCGGAAATAGATGAAAAAAGGGCTGATAAAATTAAAACAAAACTGAACATCGATTTGCCACGGGTTGTTGATAATGATAACGATAATGACAGTATATCAATGGCAACAATATCAGATGGTGATAAGAAATCAGAAGACTCTTACACGGTTGCTATCTTCACTTCACCTAAGAGAAATAACTTGTCAGATTCCAAAATATTGATCGAAGTATCTCCCAAAGATATTTCTGAAAAATATAAGTCTCATACAATGACAAAAGTGTCGAATGATGAAGACGTATATGAAGAGTCTCACAATTCTACTTTTTTGCCCACAGAAACAACATCGTCAACAAGACACGAAAATGACCTGGGCATTAAGGTTTCAAATGACAATATCGATAAACGGATTTACACTAGTGACACCTTGATTAAGGGAAAAAGCAGAAAAAGGTCAAATAAAAAGTCGCACCATGAACTTTCTCGAGTTGATGCTGATGTCTTTCTTATTAAATCTAAACTTAATCAACACGATAATTTGAATGAAAAATCTGACAAAAGTAGGCAGAATGATTTTGCATTAGAATACATTCTTGACACAGCTATTAGAGAAGGTGATCTTCATAAGCTTTCATCTTACGGTGTCGCTAATGTTTTACAAAGAAGTCGAAGCGATGAAAGTCATATTACCGGTAAAAATCACGAAAGCAGAGGGTCTAATAGCCAATCAGTGGAATTTAGTCCAAGTCGAAGCAAAACAAGTGAGAGAAGCCACACGATATCGGTTGAACGAAGTATAATGGTAAAATTAGATGTAACTGCAGAGTATTATGAACAAATCATACAAAATCTTAGAAATACTTTAGAAAACGTCGAAAAGGATTATAAAAAAAAAATTGAAGCAATAAAAGTGCAGTATGATAGAAACATAAATAACATGATTAATGAACATAATCAGGGTGTGAAAAATTTACAAAATCTTCATGAAGATACGCTGCAGGATATAAAGAGGATGCACGAAAACGAAGTCGATAACTTAAGAGCAATGAGTATAGAAGCTATGCGAAAAGCCGATAAGCTTGAAAAGGAGAATTTGTCTTTAAAAATCAAAATCAAAGATGGTAACTCACCTGTGCTAGATGAAGTGAGTAATTTTTTTAACATTACATATTATTATTTCTCTAATTTACCCTGCAACTTCATTTTTATACTTTAAACAGTTTCTTAAGATGTCGAAAATAAGTCATTAAGGTAAAAACTAACCGAAATTTTAGTTGAAAAATGCAACAGTCACTCGTTTTAAAATTACAGGTACCTTCTAGAGCTTGTTCTCCTGAATTAAGAAGACGCAAGCAAAAGTCGCGGTCCGATGCTAAGATGCTCACTAAGACGCAAGTAGAAGCGTTTAATGTGAAACCAAGGACTCGGCTACACGGCCCTTGCACGTGTTCACTAGATGTCAACATATCCGATACAATTCGGAATATTTTTGAGCAAGTTGATGTGGAACAGCGGAAATTAGCTGAAATAGCTTACTTAAAGTATATTGTTAACAAGATCTCCAACGGCAATATTGAAGTAAGTGCTAAAAACAAAGCCTTTATTTCAGTCTTTGAACGCCAAGAATAAACGTGTCATTTGCGGTCATAGATAATTGCTTTTTTGAGTACCTATTGGCTAATTTATTACTTTAAATCATGGTGCGTGAATAGTGTTTGGTTTGTGATTGATCAGATAACTTCATTCAAATATGAAAGCGTTCAAAGGGTCAAATAAAAACATCATAGTTTCCTCTTTTCAGGCATTTGGTCTTATTCTACGACTACCCAAAGAAATAAAAGAGTTTATTGTTTATATTGTAATGTGTATACATATCCGAACATTTATTAACTACTTTATATTTGCATTAGGGTCTCGATTCTCAAGAGTTATCTTTCTTACATCTCAAAGTCTGTCGTACTTGGAAAATGAAGCTTAGCAAGGAGGAAGCGCTTCAGAAGAAAATAGACTCACTAGAGGTCGAGTTGATCAACAAACAGAGGAACACGCAGCAACAAAGTGAGTATTACACAATTTTATTTAATATTATCTCTTGTAGTTCTTGAGGCCTCTTACACGGTCGAGGGTTAAAAAATTAAATCGACGTACCTGGTCTAGAAAAGGATGGATTATTGAATAAAAAATTATATATTGCACCAGTTAGATTACCAGAAAATATTGGAGACGTATTTTGTACGGTTACAGTGTAGTTTTGAATTAATAAATATTTGAACTACGCTAATTCTACAAATATAATCGGAATACAAAGCTTAACTTTTCTATAAACAGTAACTCAACAAAAACACTCAGTAATTTATAGGTCATAAAAAAAATGTAAAATGTTTTAAAACACAAGCGCTATATAGGAGACAGCAGTGTAGTACAGTCAGCTGCAGAGAAAAGGTACCCCCCTGTAACGGTGGTATCCATACTACCGCCATTACAGGGGGGCACCCTTTCTCTGCAGCTGACTGTACAAAAAGTAAATTTGGCTAAAATCTGGCATGTTGTAGGATTCCATCTGACGTTGAAAAAACTGTAGAAGTCATCGTTACTACTATTCACTTGCTATTTATTTTCGAATTTTAGCTCACTCCAACAACACTATCACCTAATATACTCCGCGGCACAAAATTTGGCCCAGTCTATAGACAAAATTACCTTTTTCTGCATATATTTGACGGCCAGATTTTTTGCCGCTCAGTATAGTTATGCGTGGATGACTTACTCAAACAAAGGTGGATGAATACAATTGCGTGTTATTCCGTTAATTAACTCGTATTACGAAACAATAAAACAAAATTTGTCTCAACAGTGGTCGAACTGCACCAAAAAGTGGCTGAAGAAAAAAGAAGACTAGAGGAGGTTGGGGAAGCTATGTGTCGGAGCATAACTTCTAACTTGCCGGACCTTTCTACTCAGCCCGTCGCTGAAAGGGACTTTAGGTAATGTGGACCGTGTTATACATGGTATAGCAAAAATACCCGTAAATCGGAAAGGGCGGCAGAAGCTCTTTACGACAGGGTTCTACCGAGTGTTACATACGAACTCATCAAGGTACCTATATGTCGAATGGTATTTGTCACTACTTTAAATTTCATTTTAGCTGTGGCTGCGACACCAGCTCCGAGTTTGGGCTCACAGAGCGGCGTTCAGCTGGTGATTTGGTGCCGGCGATGTCTAGCAGCCTGCGGCAGAAGAAGATTCGCACTGATAGCAATAGGGTAACAATTACAGTCAAAATTCAACAAGTGAAAAATTTTAACTTCGTATATTTCCGTCCCGCTGACACTTATATTATTTAATACGAGAGTGAGAGGGACGGTACGATACGAACTTCAATTTTCGAATTTCGTAGTAGCCCCCCGAACGATTAGCTCTCCACCGTTTAGGAAGCATTTGACTCTTATCGTAAAACCACTCTCAAAGGAGTCACGAATCTCAAGCACCGAACAATCTTGCTAGTAGCCAAGCCAGCCGAACCCCAGTCTACTAACATGCTACTAACGCCCTGGTTTTTCTAACTACCCGCCGGCGGCGACCGGTGACCTTAAGCGTGCGTGTGAGCGGCGGCGGGTAGGTCAACACCGCCGGTGATGTTTTAGAGAAAACACCCTCATGCGGTCTTCGACTTTGGGCTTCTAATAAACTCTCGTTCGTAATACAAGACGGGGGTTCTCGTAGGCGTGAAAGGTTTTAGTAATATAATAGAAATGTATGTATCAGCAGAGGGTCTCCTACCGAAAGCAGTATAACTTTGAAAGTGGTCTATGAGAAAGAAAAGTTCGGGAACCTCTGCTTTAGATAGTTAAGTACCACTATGATACTTATTCTATGCTACTTAGTGCATAATTAAGAATCCAAATTGCTCCACTGAAACATTTGAATCGGTATACCTAGGTATACCTACAAGGTGTACCGAAATAACTTAACACGTCACCCAACAGTTTATTTTTATTTTTTTTTCTTGTTATTGTCAAAGTAACAGAAAAACGGCCAGTATTAGATTTTCTAAATAGTATGCAACCTCGCTAAAACATTCTATAATAATTGGCGTATGCTACAACTACATAATACGTAACTTTAGACTGGGCAGTGAAAAAAGGATTGAAAAAATACAACCTGCTTTAAAATAGAGTGTAATCGATTCTACTCCCAATTCTGAACAAGCCACTTTCAGGCTTTCAGTTGTTATTTAATTAAGAAAGAAAGAAAGAAAATACATTTATTAAACCTTGCATAGCTAAAAAGAATAATAAAAATGTTTTCTTACAGGCGGTATTAGCGAGGCTGGACGTAGAGGAAAGGCGGGAACGGAAATTATATTCCGATGAGCCTCCGACGCGCCTGCGCCGCCAACACGAACGGCTCCCGCCAAGACCCCACAAGAAGTAATGCGGCACGGGCTTCGACATTCCATACTTTACAATCAAGAAGCAAATATCAAGGAAAGTTCACGGTGCCCTCTAAGCGGCTAGAAACTTCTCGAACCTTCCAAACTTCACTAGAGATAGCAATAAACGTCCAATGAGGTTTCTGTGAGAGGCTAGATGGCGCTAGTATTGAGGTTCGATTGACAACGTTTGCGTCACGTTTGCAATTGGTTGAATAACTAAATGAGCCAATCCCAAGCAAGACTGTAACAGGCAATAAATGGACCCGTCGATACTAACGCCATCTGCAGAAGACCCTCATTGAAAATACTTTAACTTCATTTTTATCTACTTTCGTGTTCGTTACTGAATATTGTTGTAGCAGATTATACAGGTACCCTAAGTGGTGAACAAAAATATTTTTCTTACTCTGTACCTCTAGATTAAACACTTGTACGTAAGAGTGTGCAAAAATCTGTTTTTGCTAAAAATAAATTATTATTTAATTTTAAATTTACCTTATCTCGTGGTTACCCTGTTTCTAACGTTAAATGGTCGGTTGTGGAAACTTTTACATTGACAACGTCAAAATCTGAGCACTTTAATCTACAGAATTTGTCATGGAGAATAGAGTGACCATGGTTGATAACTTTTAGTAATTAAAATTAATTAAGTAACATTATTTAATTAAAATTTATTGTTTGCTTTAAGAGATAGAAATTCTGCTTTAGAAACTATAATTTTTGGTCACACTTAGGAGTCACCTGTATAAGTACTACAGAAAGGGAGCAATTTATAACTGGCGAAAGAGATTAGAGTATTTAATGTGACGCAGTAAAAGTTTTATTGCCATTTTTAGCAACCTCTAGTGAAGTGGAGCTTCTTATGTAATTATTGAATGTCAAAAACTCGTAACTGTGCAAAGAAACGGACTGAACTTGTTCTCTCTATTTATATTTATTCCTGTGTGTACCAATTCTATGTACTTACATGATTCTTCTAGAAATTTTTCAAAATCTAGAAGGCGTTTTTTATAATACAGTGTTTAATGGTGTCGGTGTGCTGAGAATGTTTGCAACAAAATTTGTAAAAGCCCTGTATTTGTTACGTTTTTATTTTGTTATTTTTATTTATATTTAAATGTGGATTATACGATTGAAATTTTTAAGTAACAAAATCGTTAAAATCCATTTTGTGTTTAATTTTATAGTCAGTCATTTATTTGTTCAAACAAGAAATAAAATGGTTTTCAGACAGTGAGGGTGACGCGACGTGACGCGCTAGTATCGTGAGCGTTTGATAACTTTGACATTTGCGTCACGTTTGTCATTGGTTAACCTTTTCAACGCCAACGAGTTATATTATACGCACCGCAGGTTCCACGCCAACGACCTATATATACGTCCATTACTTCAATGCGAAAGCAACTTTCGTTCAATTGTGTTAAGGTTCAATTTTAGGCATTCCAATATAGAAGCCTGGTGTATGGGTGATGTCTTTTGTATTTAACGTGACGGCGAAAAGGTAAAAATAACAACTAAGTGAGCCAATCTCAAGCAAGACTTATCAAACGGACTCCTCGATGCTAGCGATATTTTGCCTTTCAAGAAACCATCATTTATTTCTTTCAAAGACACTTAAAATATTTGAAAGTTTGGTTTATCATTTGTACTTTGGCTGTATGTCCAATTGCTTACGTCTAAAATAAGTACTAAACTTAATCTAAAATTTAATAATCAGGCATTCGCGATTCGCGATATAAATACCTAGTCATTGTAACGTAAATGTTTTCGGATGGTCGCCTTGCAATTTTTGTGTTACACCATTAAGTACAAAATATTTTATTTTCGATTACTTTCAAAGTTATAAGTTCAAAGTCATATTTACAAAGATATTTATTAATGCTCATTATTTTATTTTACATTTTTATAAATCTAAGGCCGTATTCTCCAACAAGATGGAGCAACGACCTGGTTAAGACTGCAGGATCGCGGTGGATGCAAAAAGCACAAGACCGGTCTGAGTGGAGAGCCTTGGGGGAGGCCTATATATGCCCAGCAGTAGACGTCTTTCGGCTGACATGATGATGATGATTGCCTAACGTTTCTGACGCACGCAATCGCAATCAAATGACAGATTTCGCATACAAAAACTGTCATTTGATTGCGATCGCGAGCTCTAGAAACATTAGGCCATACAGTCTCTGGTAAATAATGTTTTTCCATCGCATTTTGTCGGATAAATATGAACTTACAATCCGTGAGCTTTTAGAAAACCCTTCGGGTTTCGGGAGAAATCGGAAGAATTCGTTAGTAAAAAATCGGTCAAGTGCGAGTGCGAACGACTCGCGCATGTAGGGTTCCGAACCTCCGTACGATGCGGTTGTGTCGTTTTATTACAGATTTCCTATGGCCAACATCTAAATTTTCATCATCAGATCAGCTCTACGGCATAATAATATTGCATTGTCATCGGATTTATACATGCGTGTAAAATTCAGCTCAATCGGTTGAAAATTTGAGTTGAAAGATTCCACCCGAGCAAACATACCTAGTTACATCACACTGCAAATAAATATTATAATGCTTGTAATAAGTTTTTGTTAAAATTTCATTTTTAATACATGCTTTTTTGCCGAATGTACTTTTTGTTGACTGTACTTGCATTTTCATCTAAACTAGATATTTGTACCAGATTTCAAGTCGGTACTATTAACTATTGATTAGTTCCCTCCTGCAGAGGCGATCCCGGCAAGACCACCAAGATGTCACTACCAGATTATTATATTGTCTCCAAATTTACATAAGTATGCCAAATTTCAAGTCAATCAGACCATTGGAAGTGGATGAAATTTAGCTTCCAAAATCTGACCCAAAAAAACGATTAATAAATAAATAAATAAACAAACAGGGCAAGCTAAAGAAAAGCTTCTCTTTCTTTTTTACCACATAATATGTACCATGTTTTTATGCAAATAAATGATTTATGATTTATAATTTAAAAATATCGCCGTAATGTAAGCACTTGTGCAAGTATTTCGAGTAAAAAACAATTTGAATTGTCAACCTCTTTGGATCTGGCTGTTTGCTTCTGAAATCTTCGCCCGCGCAAGGCAGCGCACGGCTTTAAAAAATAAAATTAAAAAAAATCATTCGCGGGAAATTCGGTGACTTCGTATGTTGTGTAATTAAATAATAAGAAGCTCGACTAGAGTGAATAAATTTTAAAACGTATTATAAACCTTGTAAATAGTGTTAAATACTTAGTGTGATTTTTTTTAGTGTAAAAAAACAATAGGTAAACAGTGAATTAGCACAGTGCGGATTTGACGAATGCTTTATCAAACTTGGCTTCATTGAGGTTTGTGGTTTATAAATTGCTTGATTAATTTTGCACAAAACGAATAAACCAGACATTCACTAATTATATAATCGAAACTTTTATAAAACATCATTAAAATTGTAAACCTAAAGATAAATATTCGACTCGGCCGCCTTAGCAACGGATAATAACACCTAGCAACCAAAAAACGCAAAAAAAAACACGTTTATTGTATGATGACCCCGTTCAATTTGTAACTTTATTTTATTTTTAGTATTTGTAGTTATAGCGGCCACAGCAATACATAATCTGTGAAAATTTCAAGTGTCTAACTTTTACGGCTTAAGAGATAGAGCCCTGTGACAGACGGACGGACGGACAGACAGACAGACAGACAGACAGACAGACAGACAGACAGACAGACAGCGGAGTCTCAGTAATAGGGTCCCGTTGGCACCCTTTGGGTACGGAACCCTAAAAATGACAATTGTCTTTTTGACTCAGTAGCAATCCATCACGCGTAGAGTGCACTCGTTGTGTTTTCATTGATGTATATAGAGCAGTTAAAACCACCAATTGCATATATTTATTTAGGTAGTTTGCTATTTTTCGGAAATTGATTTCCAAGGCGAGTCAACTTAAGCAGGGTATGTCTGTAAATAGCCAATCACTGGAAATTGATTACAATATATTCATAAATATTTTGTATATAGTAAGTCGAATTTTTTAAGAAAAAAGTGGTCGTAAATATTTTAATAAGGTACAAGACCGAGTTATAAAGGCAACGGGGATTTCGAAAAGTACATTAAAAAAAATATAAAACGAAAGCAGACCGAAAAAATTCATTTGACGTACCCAAGAGGAGTAGATACAGTATAACAACAGCTCTATATACTTCCAAACAAAAGTACTGTGTTGAGGCGGGGTGTTCTCAATTTAAATTGACGATGGAAGAATTCGAAAATGCTGATTTTGTTTTATTTGTATCATGACAAAAAGTCATATTGTATTAAAATTAGAAAAAGATAAAAAAGCGTAATATTATTATAGTTAGGTTCATTTTGTACTGATGGTTATTCTTTACATAACTTTTTACGGTAACTTTGAAAAGTTTTGCAAGTTGATAACAGAACAGAACTGCATATCACGATCGCGTGTCATCGTGAATACCCGAAGCATGCTTCTAAAATCCGAAGGTTTTTTTAAGATCTCACGGAGTGTATTTCAAGTTACTTATATCTAGCTTTATCAGTTAGCTTCACTAAACTTCAGTGGGCTAGTTGAGAAAGCAAGAATAGTACGAACTTATCCGACAAAGTACGAAGGCAAAACATTCACTATATTATCTGTATCTAGAATACAGCGTGTATTTTTAATACTACCTCAAACTGTAACCAGCCGAAGATTTAAGTGATGTGAACCGATATCAAAACAAATTGTTAATTTAGAATTAACTAACAGAGCGTAATTAATTTTTGAAATATTTTCGAGCAGCAATGTAATGCGTACAAGAAGAGAGTAGCGTTCTGTGACAACTGTCACGTCAACAAGTGCGACGTTTTGAATAAAAACAAAGTACTCGTAGTATCGCGTAACGATACATTGCGTGCTAATTAATTTTGTAAGGAAAATAATAAGTCTAAATTCTTTACCAAAACATATTAAAGTGTGATTATTAGGGCCTTCACTAACTGCCCTTAAAGTTTGAGGTAGTATTAAAAATACACGCTGTATACTGTTAACCTGAAGGTTTGTGAGGTTAAAGAAGAAGAAGAAGAAGAAAAATTTAATTTATTTAATTTTTTATTTAATTTAGGTTGCTGCGTGACTTTATTTTATAACCCCATCCAGGTTTTTCCAGAATACCCATCGACATCTACGAGTATGTACCTTATGGCACTAGACTGGCTGTATAGAACAAAACACGTGGCGCATCGATCATCAATATTACAACCCCCATCACGGACTTCAACAAACTTTAGTGAACTGTTCACAAAACCGCGATGTGAACGAACTTTGTGCGCCGTTTAGATGTAAGAAACATGCATCCTAGTACAGTCAAGGGCAAAGATATCGACACTGTCAAAGGTGTAAAAATATGTATACACGGCCTTAATGTTAAGTGTATAGAGTCGCGTATACATATTTTTGCAACTTTGGCTGTGCCGATATCTTTGCCCTTGATTGTACATATGTCAAATTACAAAACAATTTTGATGATATCTAGGATATTATCGGAAGGATCTCTTAAACATTGGATTACGGAAGGTGGTCGTGGGAGCTGTGTAACATTCGTTGAGGATTTCTTCATTTTCATCACGCGCCTTCTCTAAGAAAGCCTTGTACTCCTCGCGGTCACGTGCTTCTGTCATCAGCTTCCAGCCGAGAAGACTCCCTAGGCCAATCATGACAAGGATTATGAGTGACATGCTTCCGTAAACTGAAAGAAAGAAGTTTTGTTGAAAATATATGCATTGAACTGCGACCTGTTAAGCCGAGCTTAGACTTGCAAGAAAAATCGTGCAAGTCGCATTACATTACGGCATTCAATTAGTCTGATGTTATTTTGTCATCTGGAAGAACATGTCATTGTAGCTGCCAAAATTATTATTATGTTCTCTATTAATTGAAAAAAAAAAAAACAAACAAATGAAGTTAACTTCAGTCTATTCGCCGAAAGTTGATGAAAATTGTAGGTTCAGAGGCCCTACTGCCTAACGTTTCCGACGCTCGCGATCGCAATCAAATGACAGATTTCCCATACAAAAACTGTCATTTGATTGCGATCGCAAACGTCAAAAACTTTAGGCAATACGGCCTCTGGCTCTGGACTCATTAGAAATAACTAAATAAATAAATATGTTGCTAAGATACGAACCTATTTTCAGAATAGAAAAATATGGGAACTTACTATAATAACTCTCCATGCAATCAGGCTCTGAGAGGACGAACAGTACAATGCCTCGTGGTCCGACATCGTAAATGTATGAAAAATTGGAGTAACAGCCAGACATCACCCTATGATGATATTTGGCGCAAAGATTCCATTTGCTCTTTGTATCTTCTGTGACAGTACTGGCGTTGACAAAAGCAATTCCCTCATCGCATTCAGCAGAACAGTCTGTGGGGTTGCTACTGTGACAGGCGATACAGCCTGTCAGCGCGCGACATTGCATATCGTGACAGCTGTCGCACCCCAACGTGTGCTGGCTACAGAACTCGTCTTGATATCCCCGGACGTCCCATGTCGGCAAACTGTCGCATTTGCAACGGCCACACTCGCAGTGACCACGATTATTGCATATCTGAAATGATAGCTCCATCCAGTAAGACGCTTTAACCAAATCACCTGCAGGCCACTATTTGGAGAACGCAGCAGGCGATAGTTGATAGTGGGGGGGGCCTTATTTCGCATATTTAACATTAATTGACCTAATATGATTTCGCATAACAGGTTTGGCATAACAAAATTGTACATAACAGCGAACTTGCATAATTTATAAAGAAGCATAAACACTTATTTAGCATAATAATGAATCCGCATAATTGAAATATGCTAGTACTAGCTCTTGCCCGCGGCTCCACCCGCGTGGAATTCGGTTATCGCGGGCCCTCGGGAACTATGCATTTTTCCGGGATAAAAAGTAGCATATGTCACTCTCAGGCCCATAAACTATCTCTATGCCAAAAATCACGTCGATCCATCGCTCCGTTACGGCGTGAAAGACAGACAAACATACAAACATACAAACACACTTTCGCATTTATGTATGGATTAACTATAACTTAAACTGTTATAATATCAAGCGAGTGAATTAACTTGTTCAGGGTAAAAGCGGCTCGGTTCAGAAGTTAGGTTCAGAAGGCTAAGGCGTTGGTGGTATTTTGACTACGAGTGAAAATCACGAACGTTTAAAACGTTATAGCTTACGTTATTATTAACATCCCTGCAACTGGAGTCGGATAAAACGCATTCACACATTTCGCCGGTCCGCTCCGCATCGCAATAACATACACCATCCCTGCAAACCCCGTGATCTGAGCACAGAGCTCCAGTATGGTCTCGTTTGCAATCGTTATTTCGATACTGACAATATACGCCACCGAATCTGAAATAATAACGCCACTTATGAGTACTTTTTCATGGGTTTAAAGTTCAAACCCCGACTCGCACCTCAGTTTTTCGAAATTCATGTGCAGAATTACATTTGTAATTTACTTAACGGTGAAGGAAAATGTCGTGACCTCAACTCAAACCTGAGGAGCAATTCTATGGTGTGTGTGAAGTTCCCAATCCGCGCTGGGCCCGAAGGGGAAGTACGGCCCAGACCAGACCCTCTTATTCTGAGAGGAGGCGTGCCTAACAGTGGGACATATTAGGCTGGGAAGATGATAGGTACTTTTTCCAGATCTGTATACTTAGTCTAATGAGAATTTTAACGGAGGTGATGCCCAGCCCAGTTACCGTTTTAATTCCAGTTACCATACGTTACGTTACGTTTTAGTTTCAGTTACCATATTCAGCGAATAAATTATAATTCATTCATTCAATTTATTCCTGTAAGGCTTTAGTATCGTGAGGTCCATTTGACGTTTGACGTTTGCTCGTGATTGGTTCATAACTAAATGAGCCAATCACAAGCAAACATCAAACGACAAACGGACCTCACGATACTAACGCCATCTATCGATATTTCGCCAGTGTGAAAACCCTCCCGCGTTGCTTTACAGGAATAAATTGAATGAATGAATGAATGAATGATAATTTATTCGCTGAATATGGTAACTGAAAATAAAACGTAACGTAACGTATGATAACTGGAATAAAAACGTTAACTGGGCTGATGCACAGATGAATGAGGGTGACCGAAAATCGCGATCAACGACAGGACATTCGACAACCTTATATTGCCTGCAATCAAACGTGTTATAAGCGGCCTTTTTAACCGCCGACGCAAAAAGAGGGGTGTTATAAGTTTGACCGCTATGCGTGTCTGTCTGTCTATTTGTGGCACCGTAGCACTTAAACGGGTGAACCGATTTGAATGCGGTTTTCTTTATTTGATAGCAGGTTTTCTAGCAATGGTTCTTAGACATGTTTTATCAAAATCGGTTCAGCCGTTTTTGAGATATTGAACTTTGAAGTGTCAAAGTCGGAGGTTCGCCGTGTCTGTCTGTACGTCTGTCTGTCCGTCCGCGGCTTTGCTCAGGGACTATCAATGCTAGAAAGCTGTAATTTTGCATGGATATATAGGTAAACTATGCCGAAAAAATAGTACAATTAAAAATTCAAAATCAATTTTTTTTAGGGTACCTCCCTCCCATAGACGTAAAGTGGCGGTGATTTTTTTTTTCTCATCCAACCCTATCGTGTGGGGTATTGTTGGATAGGTATTATTTAGAACCATTAGGGGTTTGCTAAAACGATTTTTCGATTCAGTAATTTGTTTGCGAAATATTCAACTTTAAAGTGCAAATTTTCATTAAAACCGAGCGTCCCCCCCCCCCTCTAAAATCTAAACCGGTGGGTGGAAAAATTTGAAAAAATTCAGGATGGTAGTCAATATATATCAAACTTTCAAGGAAAACTATAACGGCTAAGTTTGCTTGAGAATTATTAGTAGTTTATGAGTAAATAGCAGCGTAAAGTATAAAATATACCTAAACTTGGAAGATTCCGTATAAAATACGAAATCCTTAGAAAAATATTACTTCATTTTTTCGTAATGGCTACGGAACCCTATTTTGGGCGTGTCCGACACGCTCTTGGCCGGTTTTTTTTATTAGTTAGGTTATTGTCTAACACACTTGGAATCACAATCATTTTGATCACTTCTCTCTGTCACACGGTATATGACGAAGGTAGAAAGAGATGATTAATGCGATCGCAAACGTCAGTACGTTAGACAATACGAATCACACACATATTTGGGCCAATCGACTTTTTTACCGACACTAATCTGTCCGCGAAATTTTTCAAAGAATTGCAGATTTTTGGAAGTAAACATGTTTTTTTTCTGTAATTTATTAGATGATGTACATGAATAAATGCCATCCTACGTAAGTTCAACCTATTAAACCGTGAAATATTTTGTTGGAAGTACGATTTTTTGGTAACGCCCGAGACAATTTTGGTAACGCAGGAGACGCCCAGTGTTAGTAAAAAAGTTGAAAGGCCCATTTACAAATTGTCTGTTGATAGTTTTGTTAAGGACAACAAGCTATCCGATGTGAAAACTGCATGTTCTTACCCTGGTTGACATAAACACTCATCACAAACACATTTTCCGTTGTTACTGCACTCAACGTGGTCCTTTATACAGGACTCTTTGCCAGTAGAATTGAAATTACTGTTCTCGGCGCATAAACAAGTAGGTCCAGTTCTGAAAAGAGGCTTTTTTATATTTATTAAATGCAAGATGATATAATATAAATAAATAAATAAATAAATTTATTTATTTCGGGCAACTTAGGCCCATACAATAAATACCTTACAGACTAACATACATATTTATAAACAATAATATTTAAATCTAATAAAAAATAATAAAAATAAATAAATAAATTATATAAATGTTTAGGCAGTCCATCTGGCATAAAGATACCACCGCCGCCCATAATACTAAAGAAATCACAAATGCGGTGCCTTAAAAAAGAGGAAGACTCGCGCTTTTCAGAGTACAGTCAAGGACAAATATATCGACACGGCCATAGTTGCAAAAATATAAATAATAAATAAAATAAATAAATATCGTGGGACACTTGACACCAATTATTGACCTAGTCCCAAACTAAGCAAAGCTTGTACTATGGGCACTAGGCAACGGATAAACATACTTATATAGATAAATACATACTTAAATACATATTAAACATCCAAGACCCAAGAACAAACTTTCGTATTCGTATTATTCATACAAATATCTGCCCCGGCCGGGATTCGAACCCGGGACCTTAAGCTTCGTAGTCAGGTTCTCTAACCACTGAGCCATCCGGTCGACGTATACACGGTCCTAATGTTAAGTGCGTAAAGTGGTGTTTACATATTTTTGTGACTTTGGCCGTGTCGATATCTTTGCCCTTGCTGTACCCTACCGAGTTTGTCTAAAACACTTCGAATCAAAGCCATAATTCGATAAACTATCTTGTTTTGTCCGGTTTTAGAATAGGTAGCTTAGGTTCATTTCTTCTCGTGTGCATAAATGCGACTAAGGTATAGATAGGTATAGGTATATTGCCAACTATAAACTGCCGTGCGAAAAACAATAGATAACAACTGTACCATTTTCTTAAGAAAGTTGTCATGATGTCATGAAGATTCGCTACCAATCTAAACTAACAACTACGATCACTGTGTCAAGAGTGTAGGGAATCGACGACTTAGAAGAAGAACTTAGCAATAGGTACGAACAGGACCAACACTTTGTTAGCAGTGCCGTGACTTAAAAAAATGCGTAACATGACTTACCTGCCTTCATTGCATTTGCAAATGCCACACTGTTTGTCTCCAGCATAAGAACAATCACGCGATTTTGATCCAGTACTACGTTTATCTTCGCAAGCACAGCTTGAAATGATATCCACTACTAAAAGAAGATTCTCTTTCAACCCTCTTTGTACGATAGGTATTTCGATATGATCTCCTTCGTAGTAGTTTTTCGTATATTTCCGTAATCTTATTGTGCCCTTGATATGTTTTTCTTCGCCAATTACAACTGCGCAGTTTTTCTTATTGGTGCAATCTGGATCAAACTTAATATCAAAATATTCTTTGTCTTTAGCTCCCAGGTTGACGTCCAATTGTAAATTGTCGCTTATTTGCTGGAAATTTAAATAAGACATTACACATATTAGATATTGCACTCTAACCTCTTACTTTTTTAAATAAAGAGGCTCTCAATGGATCACTAATTAGTAATAATGGAAATCATTCTGATTTTAAATTAACCTAATAATAAATAATAAATAAAGAAGGAAAACAGACCTTGTAAATTTCACTTAGTTTTTCTGACATTTTATCTTTGTCATACTCCACTATATGAGCACCCGATATAACGCCGCTCATAGTTTCGTAGTGTTCAAGTAATTCAGTCTCAGTGGCCACAAACAGTGTAGTATATTGTTCATCAGCAGCTAACTTACTTATCATTCCTGTGGATGGATAGTCCATCTCCTTTTCTTTGAAATAGAAACCTTGTTCGTTTAAGTAGCAACCGCCGTCATAAGGTTTGTTGATGCCTGATAATTTCCCGTCACCCGCGGTATGGAGACGGTTATCCGTTATATATATAATCATCTTCCTTGAGGTATTCCGCCATGCAATTTGTTCTTTACAAACCATTGCTTGGGCAAGACCGTCCAATCCACCTTCAGGGTAATCATAGTTATAGCCGAATTTCACCTCCTCTAAAGTTTCATTGAACTTGTCTACTTTATCGGTCAACTTTAATTTGTGAAGGAATGAATAGCAGGGTTTGTCTGGATTATTTAGAATGCTGAAATGAAATTAATAATAAATATCATAAGACAAAGTTAGAAGGAAGAGTTTTTTTAATGTAATTTTAATGTAATGGGCATTTATCAAAGAAGATGATAAAGTCAATATTTATTTGCGAATGTTGATAAAACTAATGTGTAAGTTTACTAATCTATATAAATAAAAATTAATCGTAAAATGCGAAGGTAAAATGTGTTGCTAAGCGCAAAACTCGGGAACGACTGGTCCGATTTCGCTAATTCGTTTTTTGTTGTTTTAATTACTGTGAGGAGAAGGTTTTTAAGTAAGAAAATACAGAAAAAAAACAACGGGGGCGAGGCCGCAGGCAATAGCTAGTTTAATTAAAAACAAACGCAACGTCTATGTAGATAATGTGGTAAGTATAAAATTTACATTCCGTCCTCTACAGGGTGAGTACTCACTCATTAGTGGGAACAACTTTTTTATCTATGAAGAATCCTAATCCAAAATAAACATTTTCAGTCAGGTTCTTCATGGCAGCGTATATTTCTTGACCTTTTATGTTAAAATTTCCCAAGACATCCTTCATTGTTTCCGATGCATCGTGAAGAAAGTACATGTCGATTGGATAGTCCTTAGCTGCTTTATAACTGAATTTAAATTCCATTGCTTCGCCGACTCTTAAATTTAGTTTAATTTTTTGAGGTCTTATTTGTATTCCGTCTTCTAGAATAGATGTGAAATCGTGATCTTCCGTGACATATATTTCACTGTTACGGTTTTCTTTAAAACCTTTGCACCAATCAACAGCAATCGACGATGTTAATTTGCATCTTTGATCCAAATCTAATCCCTAAAAAAAGATTAAGAATTTCAATTCGCATATTTTACATGCTTAAGTATTTCGTTTTTCACCTGTCCTAAGACAGTATTGTCTCGCTCTGGTGCTCGCAATCGCATTCACCATTTCTTTCAACTCTTATCCTATACCTACCGTGTAAGGGAAAGAAACGGTGAAAACAATGGTGATTCCGAGTGCGTTAGAAAATAAGTTGTCCGATCTGTGTGTGTGGCGTGACGTCAGATATTTCTGTAGTAAAGCCGAATTAAAGATCGCTTACCTAGATCTTTCGTAAATCCTGTATGTCTTATTTTTTTTAAATATTGGGAAGCCTCTAAGAATAGAGTTCTATGGATGGATACTTCGCCACTGTTGTCTATAATCAAGTCTATAGTCAAACTCCAACTAAGTAGTTCTTTTGGTCAGATAGATTTAAAAAATTTTGGTAAACATGTACCATCTTTACTCATCACTCATCATATTGTCATCATCTTCTTCTTCTTCTCATTTTCGCCTCTCATCAAGCGAAATTGAGGCCAAACTCAAGCTTATTTCATATACGTGTGCTAGAAAATCAGTTGCGGATATTTTGAGGATATATAGACAGTAAAGGACATAAAGTACGCTACTTTTATACTACTTAGGTCCAATAAGGTCGATGTATACATACCGGATGTGGCCTGTAATATGACCAAATAATTAAAACATAGATCATACTCCTCAAACTGAACAACATTAGTTCAGCGACTTTAAAAAAAATAGTTTTTAATTTTTATTACACTTTTAAGTTTATTCGCAGAAGCAATATAAAGAAAATGGTTGATATTTGTAGCGTGACAGGCGACGTCAGTTGTGTTCTAGGATGGCGGACATTTATAGCAGTATTTAATTTGTATGAAAAAAGAAAAATTCAAAGACTTCATAATTTTTAAACGTCACTGAAATAATGTTGTTCAGTTTCGACGAGGACGATCTATGTTTAAATTTTTTGCTCGCATTGCAGGTCACACCCGGTATATTTGACGCTATGGATGGCTGTATAAGTATATAGGCCGAGATGATGAAAAAAATAACAAGTTAGTATATGTTACATCAAAATTTCAGGCTGCAAAAGACGAAGATTTGACGGTTGGTATAACATCGTCATAGCAACTTGCAACTTACTGTTAAGTTGACAACTTAAAATCTATGCGAGAACTATTATATTTCAAACTCACGTCTATTGAACACCAAGCACATCCCATGGGGTCCGTTATACACTCATGGCAAGTCGTATGCTTACAACTTTCATATTTACTTGTAACAATTTGCAACTGCCAGCACAGGATACAGGAAAACAACAGTTTAATGTACATTGTCTTTCTACGCTCGATCACAACTAATAAATAACAATTGGAGTTACGGTACAATGTTAAAGGAAGTTGAACATTTATCCTTATGAAAAAACCGGTTAAGTGCGAGTCGGACTCGTGTACCGAGGGTTCCGTATAATGTATATCTCCATGAATATCCAGTGTTCGCGCAACCTTACTTCATAGCAAAATCTATGCAAAAACGTGACGTCATTTTAGATAGTTACTTTAGTTACCGAAATAAAAAATAAGATTTTCAAATTATTTACAAAATATTTATTAATGGTATAAAAGCTACTTTCATACCAAATTAGGACAACTGCAAGTTTTCTGTTACGGCATTTTGTATGGAAATCTTTTTTTTAACCCCCGAAGCAAAAAGAGGGGTCTTAAGTATATAAGTTTGACCGCTACGTGTGTCTGTGTATCTGTGTGTGTCTGCTGTGGCACCGTAGCTCTTAAACGGTTGGACCGATTTTAATGCGTTTTTTTTTTATTTGAAATCAGTTTTCTAGCTATGGTTCTTATACACGTATCATCAAAATTGGTTTAGCCGTTTTTGAAATATTGACTTTTGAAGTGACAAAGTCGGAGGTTTTCCGACTTTTTGTTGGTTAGGTTATATAACTTCAAATAACTGTTTCTTTTGATTGCGTTGACTTAGGAGTTTGTTTTTTCACTGCTTCATTAATGAAATGAAGCAGTGAAAAAACAAACTCCTGGTAGCAGATTTTTGATAATATTGATTTCCGCTTCATACCTCTACGCATTCCTGGGAAAAAGAGTTGACAGACCCTATAAAGGTTCCGTGGTTTAAGATACGGAACCCAAAAACATAAAGCACGGGAGCAGCCTTAAGGGGACAGGACGATTAATTTTTCGTTCATTTCTATCTTCACGCGGCATCTTTCACTCGAAATCATCATCATCAAATCATCATCATTATCATTTATTATTATTATTATTTATTTATTTATTCCAAGAAAAATTACAGCATTACAGTTAAAGGCCAATGCGCCCACCGCGCCAGCCCAAAGACGTCCACTGCTGGACATAAGCCTCCCCCCAAGGCTCTCCACTCAGACCGGTCTTGTGCTTTCCTCACCCACCGCGTGTGCTTCCGGCATCTACCGCAATCCCGCGATCTCAACCAGGTCATCGCTCCATCTTGTTAGAGGCCATTCGAGAACCTTCTGACCCCATCGGCCATCAGTCCTGCGAGCAATGTGCCCCACCCACTGCCACTTCAGTTTGCAATTCTTCGAGCTATGTCGGATGTGTCGAAACATCTTATAGGCGGCCTTAACGATTAAGAGCAATCTCTTCCAGGCAACCTTTTTTACAGAAAGAAGGAAGGACTAGTTTACAGCAGATGGTGCATCAACCATAGATAAGAATATTAAAACTTATCACGCTAAAACGGCTGGAATCATTTGGATGAAATTTAGTAGGTACGTAGAAAGGTGAACGCCTGGAATAACACAGACTACTTTTTATCCCGATATTCCTACGGGATAGGAATAAAAACTCGAAATAACAACCCTAGAGAAAGTTGGTTTGTACGTAGCTGGAAGTCTAGAATCACACATAGGCTACTTTTCATTCCCATATATTCTCACGGAACGGATAAAATCTTGAAATTTCAACCGCTGGGTTTAGGATCTTGAAATTTTAGACAGGTGTTCTTAACACAATCTCAATGAAGACCACGATATAAATTTTGGGAATCCCTAGGGCAATTTTGTAAGATCCCGGAATTTCAATTGTAACTACCACATTGACTAGTTAACGTATGTACGTAAAGCCGCGGGTAAACTCTAGTTAACAATAATCAGGAACTTTATAGTTGGGCAGTGTCTCAGGATTTACTTCTTAGCGGCCGGGCACTATTAGGGACCTAAACAATTCCAATTAGGATTGGTTTTTTGGAATCTTTTTGTACTTTTTTTTATTTCAATTCCAAATTTTTACCTTTACGGTCATCCCGTAAAACCTAAGTATTCATTTAGTTTTTTTTTTTAGTATTTCATTCATTACACTTAGGATTCAACTTTTGAATCCCCCGCTACCTACGTTCAGGATTTTCTCCCTTGTCACACAAATAACTATTTTTAACCCAGGAAATTACCAATTGTGAAAAAAGTTCCAGCAGAAGTACAAATCGAGTGCATTGTTTTTCCATCGTACTTATTTTGTTGGATAAGTTCGAATTTGTCTTGCTCCTAGCTAACTGAAGCTAATTAAAAAGCAAGATAAATGCGAAATTTCCAACAAAATACGCCAAAATATTATTCACTACATGTTAACATGTGTACGTTACTCTGTATCCTTCGTGGACTTGAATGAATAGGTATTAAATACCTTTGCAATTTAAATCGCTTATGTATGACCATCTTTGCGTTTTGATACATTGTTTCCGTGTCTGCGGTTAATTAAATATATCGCAAGTTATAAATATCCTAGCAATGAGCTCTGTTGCAAAAACATATTATATATTCGCAGCAATTAATATTTAATTTTAACGTTGAAAATTGTTTATATTACATATATCGAATTTGTTTTTTTACTATATTAATATTAGGGTATAGCATTTGTTGTTTTAATTGTTATTATCTATTTACTAAGTATATTCAAATCTTTTATTTTACAATATCTAAACTCTGTATCTATATAATTAATAAATTTCATTATACATGTTATACTAATCTAAGTTAAAATTATAACTGAAAGTAAAATAAAAGTAAGTAATAACTAAACTATAACCTAGAAAAAAATAGTAAATGGAACCCCCCGCGGCATGGACCCAAAGATGCTGGCAGCATTTCCTCGCTATATAATTAGTTTCGAACATTTTACTTTACATAAAGCATAGGGCATGACAAAAAATATCTTTTCCCGGAGCGGCTTAATAGCTAAATCGGGCTCTGACAAACAATTTGTCATTTAATTAAAATAAACGTGATACCTCTGGCCATCAAATCCTTATAAATGCGACATTGTTATTTCGGACATATAAGGGAAAATACGTAATGATCATTTAGTTCGTTACGCATTGAACGATTCACCGCTACTAGTGTATGTTCTAAAACAGCAAATTATCCTGTTGGGGGGGCACAGCTTAGTGTTCTTTGGTCACGTCAGTCAGCTAGTCGTTAAATCGTCAACAATATTAATTAATTTATCGAATCAAGCGTTTGATTGCGGAGATCCATATCGATGAGCTATAAGCGATTACTTTGCAGACCCACCCACGATAAAACAGTCATAAACCATGTCGCGGCTACTTTGGGTCCTGGTGGTGACAACCTTGTCTTATTTGTCTCTGGTGAGCTGTGACGCAAATTGTGCTTTGGCGAAGACGTGCCGAGAATGTATCGGACATTCATATCAGTGCGGGTGGTGTTCAGCTGTAAGTTTATTTTGTTAAGTTCAGGATCAGAAATGAAAAATCGGTCAAGGGCGTGTCAGGCCACACGTCATCATCATCATCTCAGCCTATATACGTCCCACTGCTGGGCACAGGCCTCCTCTCGGAATGAGAGGGCTTGGGCCATAGTTCCCACGCGGGCCCAGTGCGGATTGGGAACTTCACACGCACCATTGAATTGCTTCGCAGGTTTATGCAGGTTTCCTCACGATGTTTTCCTTCACCGCAAAGCTCGTGGTAAATTGCGCACATGAATTTCGAAAAACTCAGAGGTGCGAGCCGGGATTTGAACCCACGACCCTCTGCTTGAGAGGCGATAGGTCAAACCATTAGGCCACCACGGCTTTTCCATTAGGCCACCACGGCTTTTAACACAGGTCACACGTAATCTGTAGTAATATGCGACTGCCTTCCTACGCGTTAACTTGTAAAGCCTTTAGGCTGTGACATTTTTCTAACGAAATTATAACGATTCATTGTAGGCCTACGGAACCCTAAAAACCAGCCAAGTGCGAGTCACACTCGGTTCCGTAAAATATACGCTATAAACGGCTGTATCTATGAAAATACAGTTTTAGTCCTTGAAGCTAGTATGTTAATTTCAATGTATGGTGATCAATTTAATACTAGCGGCCCCATTGTTCAACATAGGACATTCTGAGGAAACTTACAAACTTTCAAATGCTTCTAAGATACCTAATCTATTTAAAAGTGTTAAGTACCTACTCAAATTTACACAAAAGTCATAGGTACTTTCAAAACTCTTATATAGTAAAAGATAAGTACGCAAAAGCTACAAAAAGTGACATTAATTTAAATGATATGCCTCCTCAGGTTCTGTTTCATGTTTTGCTATGAGTCATTGTTGGGGAAACTCTATATACCTAGTTATGAATTCGTGAGCAAAGTACTTGTATTATAGGGGAGATTCGAGTCGGGTAGCCCTGGTCACTGTCGATTTTGGGCAATCACGCACACATAGATAAATAAATAGTGCACACCTACCCCCCCTGCTCCTACCCCTATCCCTGGTGCTATTTCGTGGTAGCCTTGCATTGCAGATGCTTATGGGCGGTGGTGATCTCTTACCACCAGGAGACCCACTTGCTCGTTTGCCTTCCAATCGAATAAAAAAAAAAACACCTTAAAATGTTCGCAGCACCCGACTCTCCCCTAGAATAAAAGCCCCAAAGGTTTGAAAAATAAAACGTATAAGTATACCTAGTATGTAAAAATTTCAGAAAACCCATTCTGGACCAAGATGTCAAACCAAATCCTACAGCGATGCAAACAAAGACTGGTGCGGAGAAAAAGTGTATAATCCAGTAGTTTCTGATATAGTGAATGATAGAAATGATTCCATCAATACGGGTGAAGATGGAAAGAAGATAGTCCAACTCCAACCACAAGCGATGAAAATAAAAGTCCGCCCAGGACAACAGGTCAATTTTACTGTCAAATATAGACCTGCTAAAGATTACCCTTTAGACGTGTACTACCTGATGGATTACTCCTATACGATGAAAAAATATCTAGAGCTATTGCAAAAACAAGGCAATGAAATCTATAAGAGACTATCCAACTTTACGAATAACGTACGGCTGGGAGTGGGAAGTTTTATAGAAAAGCCAGGCCTACCATTTGCCAGGTAGTTGAATATTTTTATTTGCCTTACAAACACCTTACTTAATTTTCTTAATACTTTTTCGACTTTATAACTAGCAACTTACAAAATTTGTGCTTAGTCCTTTTCAGAAAGCCTACGCGTTTCAGAACCATCTTGCTTTGACTAACAACATGACGAAATTTAGTAGTGTGATTCTGGATAGTGAGTCTGGCTCTAATCTTGATGATCCAGAAGCCGGTCTGGATGCCCTGATGCAGGCCATGGTCTGTAAAGAGAGAATTGCCTGGAGAGACGGCGCTAGAAAAATTATTGTCCTTTGCACTGACTCGACATACCATAGCGCTGGCGATGGCAAAATAGTTGGTGCTGCAAAGCTTAATGACATGCAGTGCCATCTCGATGACAACGGCGTTTACAATCTAGCCCTTGAGCAAGACTATCCCACAGTAAATCAAATCAACAAAATAGCATTACAGGAAAACACTGTTATTATTTTCAACACATTAAACCGGGTCCAACGTGATTATACGGCCTTAGCAGATAGGATTCAAGGCGCAAGATACGTTGAGCTGAAGAATGAATCTAATATTGTTGAAACAATAACACAAGAGTATTTGGTATGTATTTTGATTTTTTATAATGTTGCAAGATTTTTTTGAGCTAAACTTTGATTAATACGTCTAAGCTAAGTATTGTTCAGCAAAATCCTCAACCAGGACGGTTTCTTTTTACTGTAGTTTTTTTTTACAAACTGTACAGTTTTTGTTTGAGTGAAAAAAAATGTTCTTCGTGTAATCATAGGTGCTTAATATAGTAATTAAATGCTTAACGATGGGGGTTAAAAGCGTGTGAAATTTTAACTGGTTATCTAGCCTATGCCCATTATTAGGTACACTTAGTTTCAACCCATACAACTTAATTACGGTCGCCTAGTATTTAGTGAAGTGACTGTTATTTTTTACACTTTGTTCAAACTTTTGTATGATTTTTGTATGATACTCGTATACGAAATTGTACCTGTTTCAGAAAGCGGTATCAAATCTGGAAATGGACGTGGAAATGCCTAACCACATTCGTGTCCAATTAACCCCTGATTGTACCAAAGCTTCCACTTGTGGTGTGGAACATCATAAAGAGCTTACTATCTCCGTCGCTATAACTGCGACACGGTGTTTAAGTGGCAATAACGTAGTAACAATTAAACCAATGGGATTGGGTGAAAAATTAACTATACACGTCGAAACTGCATGTGAATGTGAGTGTGAGAAACATGGCATTCCTAATGCAGAAGAATGCACCAACAATGGTACTTATCAGTGCGGGACATGTACTTGTAATGAAAATAGGTAAGTTATTAACCTTATGAAAACGTGGCAATGGAAAAGCATGCTGATTTTTTCGATTAGCTTTTGTTATAATTTGTGCGCTATCGCTAGAGTATTTAAAAATAATTTGTACGTAATCGGGATCAAACTTCTACAGAAACAATCAGTCTCATGTAAATCTCTGAAGCCTATAGGTAGTTATTGCCTAACGTTTCTGACGCTCACGATCGCAATTACATATATGACAGTTTTTGTATGAGAAATCTGTCATTTGATTGCGATCGCAAGCGTCAGAAACGTTAGGCAATACGGCCTCAGGTTCAAATCATGGTCAATAATAATTACGTTCCTAATCAGATATTATTTTTAATTGTCTTTAACAGGGTTGGTGATAAATGCCAGTGCGCTGGCGATTCAACGGTATTAGACCTAGATAAATGTAGGGCTAAAGAAAACGACACAGTTCTTTGCAGCGGACATGGTCGATGCAGGTAAATTATACATCTCTGCACTATTACTGGTATCTAGCTACTGTAGGGATACATACATATATTCATTTACTTCCATAAATTCCTTTACTAAGTAGGAATCGGTCGGTGGTGCGATGATCTTCGCAGGGTGGCTGGCATGAGCTGGATGAGAGTGGCCGAGGATCGTGCTCAGTGGCGTGCCATGGGAGAGGCCTATGTCCAGCAGTGGATAAACATAGGATGATGATGATGATAATGATGATGATGATGATGATGATGATGATGATGAAGTAGGAATTAATATTGTTTCTGTTTTAAAATGGTCATTTCTGACTGGAAACATCATAAGATACAATACAATACAATAACTCTTTATTAAAAAAAAAACAACATATAATAGGCAGTGCAGAAAACACAAGTGGCCTTATCTCTTCAGAGCAATCTCTTCCTGGCAACCTTTACAATAAACAGAAGTACCTAAAGAATACCTAGATATTACCAGGTGATGAAATTTACCGTTATCGTCGTTGATCGTCATTGGCGATCCCTTACTTCAAATAGCGAATCTACTGTTTTAAAAATGTAGTTGCATTAAATAATATTCTATATCTATTTAATAAATGTACCTTGTTAAGTTTCTTACCGGATTCTTAACAACGAAGGAATATCAAGGGTAGTTTTTTTATTAATAAGTTTTTTTTAGCCTAAATATAAAAAAAATAGAAAACAGTACCAAAATAATATTTAAATTAAAATAAAACTATCCTAAACATAACATATACACCTACATAAAAACGTGATAAGTACTTAATTCTAGCCTAAATTGAACAAAGATACCTTGCTTTGACTTTGAGTAAATAGATAAAGGAAATTGCTAAATGTTATAAAAAACCCTAATGATCAAAGGTACATTTAATTTTGTAAATTAAAATTTTATGACAATAGCCTACTATTTTTTCCCTAGCTGCGGCACATGTAACTGTGACACAGGGTTTAGCGGTCCCAAGTGCGAGTACGACGACAACGGATGCCTATGGTACCAGCTCAAATTGTGCAATGGGCAAGGGGAATGCAAGTACAATCTTTGCCACTGCAAAGATGGCTGGACTGGCGATGACTGTCACTGCCAAACCGATACTAACAGTTGCCGGGCTCCCCATTCTAAAGGCGTGAGTAACTCGTATCACATAAATGACTGTCTCATTGTGTAATGTCATAATAATACTACGACAACAAGCGTAGCGAGGAGTATAGTTAAGATACAATTGCGATCGAGCGAACGAAGCGAGCACTTCAGGGCAGTGGCTTAATTCAGTTAGGAAATAATTTGGTCCCTACCAGTGCTGGCAATGTTCGAGGAACAAGCTATAAAATTGTATAATGTACGGGGCACAAGGGGTAAAACGTGCCAGTTTAACTACAGTTCCAGCAGTGTAAAAGGCTGTACATTGTCAACCATTAAATGTATGTAGTTCATGTTGACCACCCTTTTACCACTACAATTTAAACCATCTTGTCACACATGAACACAACTGTGGTCTCGGAATAGCAAAGGCTGGTTTTGCTACAATTTTTCTTTTCTCAGGTTTGCTCTGGCAACGGCAATTGCGAATGCGGCGCATGCGTCTGCACTAGAGTAGATTCTGCAAACAAAACGTACACCGGCCCATTTTGTGAAAACTGCTTTGATTGCGACGAAAAAAGATGCAAGGACCTAGAAAAATATGTACAATGCGTTTATTTCAAGGATAAAAAAGAATGTGATGAGAAATTTAATAGCAGTAGCAATGTTATTGATTGGGTCAATGGTACTGAAATCAACGCACCTAAATATCACCTTGCTAAGCTCTGTAAAACTGTTCTTGAAGATGGAAAGTCTATAGTTTTCAAACACAAGTATGAAGATAAGATACTGCATCTTATAATTCAAAGAGAGTTGGAGGAACCAGACCGAGCCAATATGTGGAGTGAGTATTTTTAATTGCTTATTAATTATTCTAAATATTAGCCTTTCTCAACGAAATTTCTGAGTTACTCGTATAGTAGTGATGTTTATATAAGCATCGACAAAACGGCAAGATGACGAATAGCCGTTGGAGCCGAAAAGTCTCGAATGGAGACCACCGATGAGATGGACGGATGACCTGATTAAAGCCGCGGTTTCAAGGTGGATGCAGGCTTTCTATCGAAGTAACTGGCGGTCCATCCAGGAAGTCTTTGTCCAACAGTGGACGTCCTACAGCTGATAGGTATGATGATGTTGATGATGAAGATGGCCGCCTAACATTTTTTTGAGTTGTGTCTCCTTCAGCGCCAAAGACACTAGATTAGGTTCTTGCTTTCGTTTACTTGTTCCAGTGTTTTGAATTTAATATGAGACGTGTAGTGGGGAGAAACCCCATAGACAGCGCCGGACTCTCGCCGGCTAAAAACCCCGTTGCACGTTCCCAACTCCCTGGAGCTTAAGTACTACGGAGAGGAGAAGATTAGAGGGGTCCAATATTTCCTTTTCTTCTAACTGACGGACTATCTTAGCTTGTTAGATTGTCTTCTTAGATTGTTTTAGGAAAGTAGACCATTTTCTTGTTTTCAGTCGCAATTGGTAGCTCCATCGGCGGCATCATACTTTTGGGTCTACTGGCCGTCATCGCTTGGAAGATACTGATGGATATCCACGACGCTCGGGAGTTCGAGAAGTTCAAGAAGATGCTCGATGAACCAGCCGACGTGGCCAGCGACAACCCTCTCTTCAAGGGTCCCACCATCAAATTCGAAAACCCAGCCTATAAAAGACGGTCGCGAATGCACTGAATAGAATATCCCAAAATAATGTTATTTCATATCTCTTTAGAGTTTGTTAGTCATTTTATTTGAATACTAGTGCTTACCTGCGGCATTGCTAGCGTAAACCATTCGATCAAGCAGTCGAATTGAAATTCCCTGATTCCCTTGAGTTTCCCAAAAGTTATAAAATTTCCCAAAAAAAATATTTATCGTAGATATCATTAATAGTATAAATAATTGTAAAATACTTGCGCCTCACGTCTCCATTCCAAGCGATTGAAATTTTTAAGATTTTATTCCGGTCTCGTGGTAGTACCAAGATAAAAAGTTATTTATAGTTTAGTTAGTTTAGTTTAGTTATTTATATTTATAGTTTAGTTAGTTATAGTTTAATAAAGTTATTAGTTATTGCAGACATCCAGATATCTACGTGCCAAATTTCATCAAACTATATGTACACACACATACTCATAAATTTTTGCACTTATAATATAAGGATTCTGTAACTAAAACACATTGAGAAACCGGCCAAGAGCGTATCGAACACGACCAAGATAGGGTTCCGTAGCCATTACGGAAAAATCATGTAATATTTTTCTAAGGATTTCGTATTGTGTACGGAATCTTCCAAGTTTAGGTATATTTTATACCTTAGACTGCTATTTACTCTTAAGCTACTAATAATTTCTTAAGGAACTTTAGCCGTTATAATTTTCCTTGTAAAGGCTATACCCATGTAAGGGAACAAAATATGCCCCTGACGTTATTAGCCAATGAATATATCCTATGTATTGGTAATAATGCTAGTTATTAATCTGCCAAGTTTTATCTCATTATTAATGACAGTTTCCTTGCAATGTCACTTGAAAGATTTTTTACTTTTCTAAATATCTTGAAAACTACTGGTCCGTTTCTTTTGTGATTAACGTATATTGTTAATGGCTTGTAGAGAAATAAATTCGCAGAAAACAAGACGTCTCTAGGTCAACATTAAATTGGTCATTTTTGATGTCAAATAATTCAAACTTTTTTTTTTGGACACTTGTGAGTCAGCGACACCCACCATTTTTTTGACACTGATGTGACATCTTTTTCCATACAAATATATATTGGTCTGAAGTCAATCGGCTTGGAGCAACATGGTGATTTTATCATGGTGATATAGACTCCGTGCCATAGACCCCGTTGACGTCACGTAGAAAGTTTAGACAGCCTAAAGGGAATCGGGTTGTTACAGCGCCACGCTACTGCTACTTTGTTGACTTTCTATTATTGTGTTTTTTTTTTTTGCTACAGTACCTATAACATTATATCATTAAAAAACAAATGGAAAAAATGTGTTTCACTTCTTCCTAATATAAACCACTAGACGACGAGTAGAGTTTACTCGAATTAAGATTGGTTTTTTGGAATCTTTTTGTATTTTTTATTTCAATTCCAATTTTTTTTTTTAGTTTCCTCGCTTCGCACGCGTAATCTATTTTTGATGTGGTAGTTACAATTGAATTTCCGGGTTTTTACATCCCTTTACGGAATTCCCAAAATTTATATCGTGGTGTTCATTTGGGTTGTGTCAAGAACAGTTAAAAATACCAAGACTAAAACCCCGCGGTTGAAATTTCAAGATTTTATCTCTATCCCTTGGGAATATCAGGTTAAAAAGTAGCCTATGTGTTATTTCAGACGTTCAGCTATCTAGGTATAAACCAAATTTCATAACTCTAAGCCCAGCGGTTGTTATTTCGAGTTTTGATCCCTAACCCGTGGGAATTGTTTAATAAAATGAGTCATAATACTTGAATAAATGAATTTAAATTATGTAATTATTAACATCGAGATAAAAATTATCTTATGATTTAATACTTTTAATCCAGAATATAAACTAACTTTTTGCCAAATTTAATCCAAATCCGTCCAGCCGTTTCAGCGTGAATAAATAACAAACATACTCACTCACTCACTCACAAACTTGCGCATTAATATTAAGTAGGATTCCGACCCCCCCCCCCCCCCCCTTACCTTATCTTATTGCACTCAGAACAGTAATCGTTTTCACCTCTTCTTTCTGTCACACGATAAAGGCTACTATTAGAAAGAGATGGTGAAAAGCGATTGCAGGCTTTCGATCATTAAACAATAGATGTATACGGCCTCTGCTCAAAAGTATTAAACTAATTTAATCTAGTGGCATTTGACACTTTTTTTTTATTAAGAATACGGGTGTCTGTGTAAGCCAGACCTGCAGATACTTTTTCACAATAAACGCCCCAGTGGCTCTACTTGATGAAAACAATGAGACAAGGCCACAACAACTTTAGAAGATCTCAAAATTACGAAATGCTTCGTGACGCTGTAATTTTGGCAGAATCTCGGCCTTAATGACTTCTGTATGATAAGAAAATCGAACTTTATAGAGACAAAATAATGTACATCAGTAACAACAATAACAACAAAAAAACAAGAAATAAAGACAAAAAATTAAATTACTTACACTCATTCATTATGTACAATCCGTGAGCTTTTAGAAAACCCTTCGGGTTTCGGGGGAAATCGGAAGAATTCGTTAGTAAAAAATGACAATTGTCTTTTTGACTCGGTAGCAATCCATCACGCGTAGAGTGCACTCGTTGTGTTTTCATTGATGTATATAGAGCAGTTAAAACCACCAATTGCATATATTTATTTAGGTAGTTTGTTATTTTTCGGAAATTGATTTTCATGGCGAGTCAACTTAAGCAGGGTATGTCTGTAAATAGCCAATCACTGGAAATTGATTACAATATATTTATAAATATTTTGTATATAAGTTGATTTTTTTAAGAAAAAAGTGGTCGTAAATATTTTAATAAGGTACTAGACCGTGTTATAGAAGCAACGGGGATTTCGAAAAGTGCATTAAAAAAATATAGAACGAAAGCAGACCAAAAAAATTCATTTGACATACCCAAGAGAAGTAGATACAGTATAACAACAGCTCTATATAATTCCAAACAAAAGTACTGTGTTGAGGCGGGGTGTTCTCAATTTAAATTGACGATGGAAGAATTCGAAAATGCTGATTTTGTTTTATTTGTATCATGACAAAAAGTCATATTGTATTAAAATTAGAAAAAGATAAAGAAGCGTAATATTATAACAGTAAGGTTCATTTTGTACTGATGGTTATTCTTTACATAACTTTTTACGGTAACTTTGAAAAGTTTTGCAAGTTGATAACAGAACAGAACCGCGTATCACGATCGCGTGTCATCGTCATACCCGAAGCATGCTTCTAAAATCCGAAGGTTTTTTTAAGATCTCACGGACTGTACCTAGGTGTTTTGAATCGATAAAAATAAACTTGCAAGATTTGAAGCAAACAAACAAATAAATAAAAAATACTTACAAGGCAAGGTGCCATCATATAAAATTTTTTTAATAATAAAAACAAACAAACAACAAATTATTACAAGTAATAAAAGAATGCTTGTAAAAAGAGAGTCAAATCTTCTACTACAGTGGGGTCGAGGATCGTTTCCTCATTGATTCAATATGATCCATTGCTGGCTTTGCTTGCGATTTCACAGAGTCCCACATTGAGTCGGGGATAGCTCCGGAAGTAATTGCGATTGCGCTTGAGTAGCCTAGGGAGTGTGACCCTAGCACTACATGTCGAGAGTGGCATTGTTTCAGCCCGATTCGATAGAGGGGAAGGTGCCCCTTGTAAATCCACAATAGCTGACCTAGGCGTATTGCTTCAACGAGTGAGGTAGATTTCAGGCAGCTCTTCCCTCAAGTCACTGCTTCACTGTGTAGAAACGGACTCCCCATTGACGTAGAGACAACTGAGTATTTATATCGACGTACGTCAAAACTTCGATAGTGTGATGTAGAATATTATTCTAAATACAGAACAATTCCAGTATATAACTGCTAATAACAAATTATTATTTCATTTTGATGCTCGTATATTGATTTTTTAGAGAAATATTACTATTCTGAACTGCTACGTAGAAATAAATTATTGATGCGCCCTTAGTAAGGAATGGCACTATACAGTTTGTCGGAGGGCTGACAGAGACAGCAAAAATGTGAAGATAACGCTGGCGACAGTCGCGCCATCTGGTATCAATTATTAAAACTACTCAATTATACTACGAATAAATTAAGTTAACCCAAATCTTAACCTGTTTTGGCAATTTACTATTAAAGTGGGGAGGGTAAGTTATCTTTAGATAATACTTTAGTTTTTGCAGAAAGATAGAGATACATTTCAATTCTTTAGAATAAGGTATTGGATCTATTAGCATGCGGTTATTATAGTAACTGGTGAAAACATTTTCATCTCTTGAAATGGACAAAATTCATCATTCCAGAAACAAAGAAAATCGAAAGTGATTATTACCTCTAGGAATGCTAGCCGCAATAATAAAGGAAGAATAAATATTGCTGTGATAATTGTGAAGGCGTTTGGGACAAAAATGATTTTCCGCACAAATAAAATGCTAAATATATTATAGCTAGCTAGTCACCTCTAGAATTGGTTTATCGCTATACTGCGGAAAATTTTATATTTTCAGGGATAAAACCTTTGTCACAAACTTTAACATGTTAACCTAATATTAAGTAAGATAAGATAACATGGGCACAAAGGGTGTAAGGGACATATGCTCAAATGTCCTTTACGCCCTTTGAGCCCCAAGGTATCGATATATAAGATTAGATTAAATCAAATCCTTGACTTGTGGGGATAAGATGATTACCCTTTAAACAATAATCATTATAACTTTAAATCGGCTCTACATCTTTAAACAATTTTTACTATGACCGTATTAGGTAAAATTGTTGATCACTTTTTTAGAAAAAAACCCGTATTTATGCGTACAATACCTTTTACTTTGTTGCGTACAATAATAATGGGATAAAGCAAGCGCTCGAAAATATTTGATACGCTCTAGACCAGCAGTGCTACTACGAAGTTCGTGTCATGCGATCCCTCTCGCTCTCCTATTAAACAGTATAAGTGTCAAAGGGACCGCACGACACGAACTCCGAGTTTCGAGTTTCGTAGTAGCCCTGCTGCTATACTCAACTTGCAACTCGCTGGCCATAATAATAAGTGGCCCGCCAAGCTAAGCTTCTATGAGTGGCCCACCTCTGTAGTAGGTTATGTGTGCCTGTGTGTGGTTTTTATTCCCAGTTGGACGGAATGGAATGACATTTGATATGCAGATAGTTCGACTATCTACTACTTTTTGTCTAGAATATAGGTAAATAAAATGCCAAAATTTTTACCTCTAAGTAGTAACGAAATTTTGCATCGGTGCTCGTTATACAACGTAAATAAGAAGCATCGGTGATTTTGGAGAATTACTATGGATTTTCACAAAATTAATGGTTTAAGCGAGTGAAGGCGCAACGGGTAAAACCAGTTTTAAATGTTATCTCTTAGATATTATTGTCGGTAAACTAATACCAATTTTGTCCTGCATATGGGATAAATTGGACCTTTAACGTCGGCAGTTAAAATATTATAAAATATTCCATTCTGCTGCAAAATTAACCATACACTTATATGTAGGTACCTAATGGGAAACTAATTTTGTCCAGTAAATTCAGTCTCTACCGCGTGGGAATTTCGGAAAATCCTTTTAAGTGGACGTTTGTGATTTTTAAGAAAGATGGCTGATAATTTCAAGACATTGCTGCAATGGTTTAGTCTGTGCCCCATATTATGTGAAAAAGAAGTCGATAGACTCAACCGACGCGAAACGACGTAGGTATACTTACCGAGGAAAAAGCGTCTTTTTCGCTCCTGCAAGGCTACCACGAAATTCGAAAATCGAAGTTCGTATCGTACCTACCGTCCCGCCTACGCTTATGTTATTTAATACGAGAGTGAGAGGGACGGTACGATATGAACTTCGAATTTCGTGTTTCGGAGTATCCCTTCTGACCCAATACTACGAAGTGCAAAATTCGAACTTCGTATCTTGCCGTCCCGCTGACGCTAATATTATTTAAATACGAGAGTGAGAGGGACGGTACAATACGAACTTCGAATTTTTTTGTTGCGTGAACATTGACGACCGGATGGCTAAGTGGTTAGAGAACCTGACTACGAAGCTTGAGGTCCCGGGTTCGAATCCCGGCCGGGGCAGATATTTGTATGAATAATACGAATGTTTGTTCTGGGGTCTTGGATGTTTAATATGTATTTAAGTATTTATTTATCTATATAAGTATGTTTATCCGATGCCTAGTACCCATAGTACAAGCTTTGCTTAGTTTGGGACTAGGTCAATTGGTGTCAAGTGTCCCATGATATTTATTTATTTATTTATTTATAGAGCGTTTTTTGATGGGCTAAAGCCGATTCCCCGTCGATAGGTTTATGGAGACCTTTACTCCTTTACCGGTATAGAAGATTACTCTTTATTACACACACGCACACACACACACACACACACACACACACACACACACACACACACACACACACACACACACACACACACACACACACACACACACACACACGCACACACAAGCATCACGCCTGTATTCCCAAATGGGGTAGGTAGAGCACACGAAACGTTACCGCTTCGGAGCCACTTTTACTTTTAGCAATTTTTGGTTTAAAGTTTGACAAAAAAAGGTACCTACCTACCTAGAATAGTGACAGGTTGCTAGCCTGTCTCCTACGGTATACCTTAACACTTAACTCTTTATTAAAACGTATTATTATGTTATTTACAGCCCATAAGCTAAAACCATGACATCAAAATAACTGGTTTTCAGTGACAAAGGGCTCAGGGATAAGGGAATACAGTACCTAACTATTCAGATCTGGGATTCACAAACTTAACCGTGCCAGTGGTCATAATTAAAAACAGGTTTGGCTGCCTATACTATACATAGCAAAGGCGTGTCAGTGTCGCTGTTTTCGACGGTAAAGTTAAAATTGTTTGAATTTGCATAAAATTTTCTACATCCCACATCGTTATTGTTCATGTTGGTCGTAAAATCTACTTGTTATAATGAGCATTATAGTGTACATTCGAACCATTTGATTCCTGACCCACCGCATAGAATGTTCTCACAGTACAGTCCGTGAGATCTTAAAAAAACCTTCGGATTTTAGAAGCATGCTTCGGGTATAGACGATGACACGCGATCGTGATATGCGGTTCTGTTCTGTTATCAACTTGCAAAACTTTTCAAAGTTACCATAAAAAGTTATGTAAAGAATAACCATCAGCACAAAATAAACCTTACTGTAATAATATTACGCTTCTTTATCTTTTTCTAATTTTAATATAATATGACTTTTTGTCATGATACAAATAAAACAAAATCAGCGTTTTCGAATTCTTCCATCGTCAATTTAAATTGAGAACACCCCGCCTCAACACACTACTTTTGTTTGGAAATATATAGAGCTGATGTTATACTGTATCTACTTCTCTTGGGTATGTCAAATGAATTTTTATGGTCTACTTTCCTTTTATATTTTTTTAATGTACTTTTCGAAATCCCAGTTGCTTCTATAACTCGATCTTGTACCTTATTAAAAAATTTACGACCAACTTTTTTCTTAAAAATTTCAACTTATATACAAAATATTTATAAATGCATTGTAAACAATTTCCAGTGATTGGCTATTTACAGAAATACCCTGCTTAAGTTGACTCCCCATGGAAATCAATTTCCGAAAAATAACAAACTACCTAAATAAATATATGTAAGTGGTGGTTTTAACTGCTCTATATAAATCTATGAAAACAAAACGAGTGCACTCTACGCGTGATGGATTGCTACTGAGTCAAAAAGACAATTGTCATTTTTTACTAACGAATCCTTCCGATTTCCCCCGAAACCCGAAGGGTTTTCTAAAAGCTCACGGATTGTACGACAATGTTGCCACTGAAATAAGATGTGTATACAATAGTACATTCCTTTTTTTTTAAACACACGACAGAATATTCTTTTTATTAGTAATTTCGATTCTATAATTTAAAGAAGAAATTTTGTTTACTTACTTTTACATAAATACTAGACGCCTGAATAAAAACTTAAACATTTGGTAATTTTTGGTTGAAAAACTGGTATTGTGCTTGTATTTCTTCAGGTATTCATAACATTTGGTGCAATTATTTACAATTAAGATAAAATCAAACTAATATAGAGCATTTGTCTCGTATTATGTATGTATATAAGTGCTAGACTTAAATTAGAGCGCTGTTTTTAGAGTTCCGCACCCAAAGGATAAAACCTATTACTAAGACTCAGTTGTCCGTCTGTCATTAGGCTGTATCTAAACCATGGCAGTTGAAATTTTCACAGATAATGTATTCTGTTGCGGACTTACGGTCGTTATGTTATATGTTGTTATCAACCAATACGAAAAAAACGGAATAAAATAAATATTTAGAACTACACTGTGGTAGAACATCGCAACCTCTTCCTGTTTATGTTCCTTAGTATAAAATTGTCTCAGTGTCATGTTAGTTGAGAGTTGAAAATAAGTTAATAATTTTTTTTTCACAAAATCCTTATTTAATAACAATACAAGAAATGAAATTAAAAAAGGTTATTATGTTTCCCCTCAATGGCGGCCTTAAGGCTTGGGCCAATGCCAGTTAAATTAAAGATAAATATATTCTTCTTCTTCACGTTGTACGGTGATTGTAGTTTTTGCAACTTGATAGCAAAATTCCAGAAACCACGCGGAGACAACTTGCGCATTAAAAAATGTCGGACACGAGAGCAATATAGAATTTTGTGATCACTGTTAAAAAAGGTTGGCGAAACCTGAACAGTTTATTTGACAGTGACAGAAGTGACATTGATAGATTTGACAATGACATATCTGTCACAATAGAACTGTGTATCTGTCGTAGATTTTGTGGTCTTGAATTCCAGTTTTTAGTTTATGTGTAACATTGAATTACCTTGTCAAGTATGCGTGTCACCAGTGTCACTGTGACTTTTTCTTAGAAAAGGTTCCACAGATTGGTCACGAGTCACCTCGTAATACTAACGCCATCTAGCGATACTTCGCCTCTGTAAAAACCTCATTGGTTCGATAGTACCTACAAAATTGTTATAAGTACTTACTTTAAATCTTTATGGTTATGGACGAAATCAAAAATTAGCAGGTTATAACAGGAAAAGTGGATACGAAGGGTTCCCGGAATCCTTCGGCCATTTTGGAAACCAAAGGTTCGAAACCAGTTTAGAAAACAGAATTATTTTTCTTTCTCAGAAACCTGGTTTCGAATGAAGAAAAGTATTTCTGTTTTCTAAACTGGTTACCCATACAGAAGATAGAATCTTATTGTTAAATTCATTCACAAATTTCAATTTCCCAAATTTACACAGAAACATAGGTAGGTTTAGGTTATGCTAAGTTTACATCGTTTAGGTTACTTTTGGATAGCGTTGGCCCTTCGGGCGAAGGGCCAAAGCTACACAAAAGCAGGAGCTCCGCGTCAGCGGAGCTCCGTCATCATTGTGTCTGTGTCAATTCTGATTGAAAAAACTCTACTGCGAAAATAAGCTTCAGTAAAAAACCAGAAGTCGATCACTAGTCCTAGTTTCGTGCAAGAACAAAATTATATTCATTCGTTACTGGTTTCTTATACGAACAAAATAGTTTTCGTTCGCAATCGGTTTCGAACAAGAAGGAAAAAGTTTTCTTCCGCAACTGGTTACGAAACTCCGGTTACATACACGACCGAAGGGCTAGGGAATACGGGAACTGTCTAGTTACCTTTTTTTGAAATTGAGAATTTAATCTCAAAATGTAGAGCTCGCAAAGTACTATGACTTACCATTGAATTAAATAAACTTAAAACAATATAATTCATTCATATATAACACATTCATTCATTTTTCTACCTTATAACGAAATGGTAACCATAGTAATTGTTCGTAATGAAATGACAAACTTTCAAACCGCTATAACTAAGAAAAGTTGCTAATTATAGGTTACTAGACATATTCTTTCCGTGGACCCTTCATATAGGTACAACCATTTTTTTATTGCTTTAAATATATTTTTAGAAGAATTGTTTGTCACCAGCACCTATGACTATATCTGAAACAATAAAACGTGCATTAATATCTGACACGATTTTGCTTCTAAAGCCGGTAGATTAATTATGTCACATATTTTTGCATGCTCCGGTGTGGCATATATTAAAAGTGGTTGTACTATGCCATCGCGGTCTTTAATCAATATACCTACGTTGCGGCGTTAAAACAATCCGTGACAAAATTCACGACTTAAAACCAGCGATTGAAATTTCAAGGTTTTTTCTATCCCGATCCCGTGTGAATATCAGGATAGAAAGTATCCTATGTGTTATTCCACGTTCAGCTATCTACATACCAAAATTCATCCAAATCAAAATAACTTACCCACTATATACTTAACTAACTCGAAACAATGAATGATGACGATTCTGCTCAAGGTTGTTATGTATGATAAACGAAATTATGAGATTCGATTTTATGCAACATAATATTAGTGAATCAAAAATACTTATCTACCCTCTTCCTTACTTATCAATGAAAATAATCCATACCTACTTCATATAAATACAAAAACAAATATGTACACTGAGTTCGTAGAGTAAAATAATAAATAATGAAAAATGACTCTCTCACAATGTTTATTTATTTAACTAACAAATCATTCAAACGCCGAAGTTAGCGCCGCACCAGTGGAACTTGAACAAAGAAGGAAGGCTTCGATTCCACAACCGTTATGTTACTCTCGCCTCCGATCTCGAAGCGATTTCCTCGAATTTTCTTATTGATGCAAGCGAAATGATTCATCTCGAGATCCCGCTCATGTGAAGTCACGCAACGAACGTCAAGACGCTCAGTTGGTGCCAACCTACGAACGCGCGAGTACGCGTTCCAAATTTAAATTCTTGCCGGCTGAACGTAATCGAGTTCGATAGTTATAACTTTTTAAAACTTTTTTTTAATAAATTCGCGAGTGTTATTTTAACAATGGGTTTGAAGTGTTTGTTAGTGGCAGTGCTTTTTATGAGCCCTTGTGTTTTTGGTCGGGACTGCAAGTCTATTCGGAATAACCGATCCACAAATGTATGCAATGAGTGTATTCGGTGCGGTGGGAAATGGTGCAACGATGTTTTAGATCCCGAGGTACGTTTCTTTTAAACTTGACTTGAGCACTTGACATGGTTTGTTAAAAAGTTTCACGCTGACAAATTTTGGGTAGATGAGTTGCTAAAACCGTGTTTTGAAGAGTCTGTGAGTTATTTTAATAAACGGAGTAGGTATCTGCTTTAAAATATAAAGTGACTCAAAAAATGTAAACGTAAGGGAAAAAACATGTAGGTAGCTTACTAACCTGCTTCATGATCGTGTACGTACACCTACCTCATACCTACTTTTTTTTTAAACGTATTTTCTTTATCATCGCTAGCTTTAATTGAAATTTAATTTAAAGACTTTTGAACTTCAATAAAAACAATACAAGATTAACGCCTTAGCCTAGAAGTTATAACCAGTGCGAAACTTTTTAACACGGTGTGACGTCACGGGTCAGCACTCTCGAACTTTGACGCGCTTCATCTTTGTCATTATTAGTTTGATTGACAAAACAAAAAAGACGTGTCCAACATTTTCTGATAATGTAACTGGTAGGCAATAAAATAATATTTTTTTACCCAGGAAACTATTTACCCATTTGTGTTACGCACGCACAAGTCCACAAGGCGAAGCTGCGTTGTACGCAGAATTCTTTTTCCTTTTTATTTGGTCTGAGGCCGTGCCACAGCTAAAAAAAACAGCCAATAAATGTGCAACAGCGCCATTTAAAAGCAAAAAAGATGTTCGAAGTTCAAACGGATGCAAACAATAATTGGCTCGTTGATCTTTGTTATTTGTCATCCACCGATACTTGGACAGGACAGGATACTCGTACATTGGAAGCTACGAACGAAACTAAACGATTTCGGGTAAGGGAGTTAGGATGATAGTATACCTACTAAATATGTATATAAAAATTCTAAATCTATAGAAACTATTAACGTTTATAAAAATGGAAAGTAATAAAGGATTTACCTTTGACATGATGTAGGTAAGCAGGTTTTACAAAACCATATCATAACATAATTAAACAGAAAAGAGGGGATTCGATTTGTGGCATTCGAAGATGGCGGATGTGGGCCATGTCCTATTTTGGTATTTCTGCTTCTTTGGCTAGTTGAAGTATAATTTTGATAGTGTTTTATGCGGCGATTAACCTTAACAGTGAACAGTGATCACAAAATTCGATATTGCTCTCGTGTCTGACATTTTTTAATGCGCAAGTTGTTTCCGCGTGGTTTTTGGAATTTTGCTATCAAGTTGCAAAAACTACAATCACCGTACTACGTGAAGAAGAATATATTTATCTTTTTTTAACTGACATTGGCCCAAGCCTTAAAGGCCGCCATTAAGGAGAATAATAATAATAAACAGAAAAGAAAAGTTTCATTGCTTGGTTGCGTACTTACCAATGACAACGTAGATCGCTTTTTCCTAATACCTATTCTAAGATTGACAACATTAAGGTTTTCCTTAAAGTTGATAATAAAAGTCGACGTTTTAAGATCACATCAATATAAGTAGGTAATTCTATTTTATTCGTGATTCCATTAATAAATATTTGGTATTGTTCATTGGGACAGCTGCCAAAAGCTATAATTCCGAACCTAATGTTGTTTGTCATAATTTTGATAACTGCGAATTTTTTTTTTACTTAATTCTTTTAGGAACGTTTACTCACCAAACCTATTGGATTCTATCAAAATTCATTCTACCACCTACCCTGAAAAATGTATGGTTCGTTTTTTTTTTTGACTATTGAAACCACGTCTATAAAAATTAGGAACAGACGATGGCCAAGAGAGTTTCGGGCTTAGGTAAATAATAGCACAATAGGCGGTTTCTGTTACCAGACGTACAGATAACAGGTTAAAGTAGGTCTCGGAAACAAACAAATGCAGATGGAGTAACGCATTATCATACTGAAATGACATTGATGAGCGTTGCAGGAAAAACTATTTTTAAAACAGTGAGTGATTGATTACGTTCATCTTCTTAACTCCATGCAAAATAAAATCGTCCTCCTGTCATACATAAGTAATAATATTAATGTACTGCCGAAGAACCTGAATCGCTTACCAACATAGTGCCTTTTTGCTAAGAATTCAATGTTTACATTACATACGTTATGCTAAAGAAATAATCGTGAAAGGTAAAGCATAGGTTCTATAGATACCCTTGTAAGCAATTCACTTTCTTCGACTATACCTATACTCATGATAGGAGTATCTACAATTATACATATTTCGCATGTTTAGTTTATACATACTGTTGGTTGCATGTAATTGAGAGAGTTCTATAAAATGCCACGACAGAAAACTAGTGAATTGTAATGAAAAAATACAATACACGTAAATATAAAAAATCCATTATGTTGCATGTGCGTAGGAATGTGATGTATTTTTGTTAGACACTTCAGTAATCAGAATAAAGACTAAAAGATTGCTTAAAGAAGATTTCAGAAATAACTTCACAAATTTTTTTCGAACGGATTTTATTCATTTTCATTGGGAAAATCTAAGTATATGAATGAAAATATAATTAATGTTACCATATATTTTTCGCTTTGTCACATCAAGTGGTTTTTGTTAAAAAAAACTGCTTAAACAAAGCCGAAGTCAGCGTCTTAAATATAATTTCAAATACGATTTGGTAATCAACAGAAATGAATGGCTCATCTATAAGGTCAGAGTGTCAGACGAATCAACTCGGGAATCACATTCTGCAATTACACATTTTAAGGCAAACGTATTGGACAGTCATATTATTATGTTTTTGTTATTTGTTTTTATTGACCTGATTTTGACCATCATTACGCTTGATGGTAAAGATGTGGCCTATGTGGGAGAATGCCTTCCACCCTAGATTTGAACACAGTCAGTTTATTTCACTAACCATAGTACTATTTTACTAACTGACAAACTAAAGGTCTCTGCCTATTGCACCGTATCATACTCGTACAATGACAGTAATAGCAACGTAGCGTATGAGACTATTGGGAGGGTACGAAGTACTAGGTGGGGATAATAAAATCTATCGCAGCGCTCATAAAATGGCCAAAAGAAGAAATTTATAATGTAGGCTCTGTCATCTGTCGTACTCATATGAATCTGTCATTAACAAAGCAATTTGTATAGACTTAAATACCTAATTTTGTATAGATGTTTGTGTTATGCTGCGAGCTTGAATTATTGAAGACTGTCCCTGTTTTGTTCTTAATTCCTCTACATCCCGGACATGTCCAGCAACGATTTTCCTTATAAAACGATTTATGGTTGAAATGTTATATTGAGCGATACTCACAAAACCGGTGATATTTCAAAACTTCAGAGCCTCAGAGCCAAAAAAGTTGCGGATACTAGGTGGCGCTGATGTCGTGCACAGCGCCAATACCGGCAGCTCGTTTCGTAACCAACCGTCGCCGTCGCGTATCATGGACCTATGTGCTTGACATTCCGTTCCTGACACGTTCCTGTCACGGCCATAGCATGATACGATGTAGTGGGTAGAGCTTAATTAGATTTTTGGAACACTAACTTATTGTTCCTAGTCGAAATTTTAACAATCACTAAATCACTGCAGTTTATAGGGTAATGCGTTTAGAACGAGTGAACTTGACGTTGACTTGCCACTTGTCACTAATTGGTCAAATTATTGCTCAACTCGACCGAAGACCAGGTTACGTAATAGGTATCTTTGTCTGTAGTAAATACCGCAGTACCGCACTAAGTAACTTGTCACAAAATATACTTGGTTATTATTTAGTTACTTAGATTTTCGAAACGCAGAAAAGTCCCGCTTTGTGCTGGGTATTCAATGCAGTTATGATGAAATTAATGCATAGTTAGTGAAAAGTACATTTTTAAGCTGGACATGAAACTTTTATTTTTATTTTAGTTAGGTAAATTAATATGAAGCAAGGCAAGCAATAAGGACGCATTAAAAACAAACATTATGGACGCATCTTGAAAAATCCTCGTGATTAGCGTATTGTTATTGTTTTCTTCTCTTTGCTAGAGCTTTCTTTTGGGACCGTAAATAAAACATTTTTCCTTCTTTATTTCTAATAGTAAAAGCTAGCTGCAGAAACTAATTCACAAGGCACAGTAAATCACGCCAACGTGGCCTTATTCCGCACAATGACACGCGGCCATTTCCCTGACAGCTGCAGAATTAGTTGATGCACGGATTCTGGCCCAACGGGTAATAATAGCGACTTCGAACACGGCCTCGTCAAAAATCATGTCAAAAGGCATCGTGTGTGGCCATTCAAATTCAAATCATTTATTCAGTAAATAGGCCGCAATGGGCACTTTTACACGTAATTTTTTTAAACTACCAGCACTTTCGGAAAGACCATCATTGCCAAGAAGAATGCGCCGCAAGAAACTTGGCAGAGTCATTTTTTTAAAATAAAATAATTACATATTTTATTTGTAAAAAACTACAGTAAACAATTAAACAAAAATTTACAAAAATAAAAATAATAATAATAATACAGTCCCTTAGTAGTAGGTAGTAGAGTCACAGAATATATAATTGGTAGAATCACAGAACTAAAAATTACTGACTTAGGGCAATATAAATACTATCGTGGGTTCTCTGCCTTATACTATACTATCAATGCCTTTTGACGCCTCATACTTTTAGCTCTTGTGATATTGTTATTTTCAGGGCTAGTTAGTTCTTTGACCAAAGTAAACCAAATAAAACTTTTGCTTAGGAATAGATTTTGAATTCGAGTTCGGAGGTAAGAACAACAAAAAAAAATCTCGCTTAGATTTTCGGACGCAAAGGCCAGTAGTAATAACCCAGACAATAATAACGAATCAAACGACACCTCATTCATTATAGGATGAGTAAATAGTCTAGTCATTCATAAACATGACATAATCACCCTTCATTTTGGATTTACCTAAATTTGGTATTATTTATACCTATTTGCAAACAATTTTATCTAGAGTTCTACTCAACATAGCTGTTTTGAACATGTTCTAAACATAGCCGATAGTACATATAATTAGTAAATAAAATATGCCTCGACTCTACTATGTAAAATACTTAAGTCTCTTAGAAATATTTCGTTCCATAAAAACGTGCTTAAGTGCACTTAAAGAGGCTAATTGTGATGACGTCACGCCATCTAGTGAAGTGTTCGACTTACGAATTTCCTGAGCGACCCCATTTTCCAATATCCGCCTGCGTAGGGAAGGGCGATTCTACTTTGTAAAACAAAAGAGTTGCGCGAAAACAGCCGAACCTTACAGCACAGTTGAACGCCTAGCTCTGTTAAAATACTGTCGAACAATACGTGATCTTAAGGGAGAAGTTGTATACTTCAATCCTCATTCATTCTTCATTTCTCGTTGAGAACTTAGTACATAGATGGCGTTAGTGTCTAAAGAGACTATGAAAATAATGCAAGTTGAAATATTGGTGCACAGGAAAAATTCGTGTCTAGTCTCCTGTCCAGCGGTGGTGTAGGGAAATAGCACGCAGCACGGAATGCTGAGGACCTGGGTTCGATTCCCAGCGCTGGTCTATTTTTCTGGTTTTTCGGTGCATCCATGTTTCGGCTTGTGTTTTCGTGTGAAATATATAGACTTTCACGGGATGACCGTAAAAGAAACAAAAATTTGGAGTTGAAGTAAAAAATACAAAAACACTCCAAATAGTAATCTTTACTTCATTCCTATATTCACTATGATCGAAACAACATAACCTATTCCAGGTTTCTTAACAGTGCACCTTGTGAAACTCAGACTTAATCTTGTGATTTATGACTACAATAGCCAGTAAATATTACGCTATGGTTTCATAAGCAGAAGTCTCTACCCATTCTCTACCTTACAAATTCTACCTACGCACCGTAGCCCTAGAAAACTATTGTTTTCCGTGAATGTAATTCTTGTTTATTTGTTTTGTTACGTTACGTTCCTTTCTTAAGAATACAACAAGGATTTCAGTCAATTATGTTTACAGACGAGTAGACCTTTTGATAATTAATCAATGAAAATAACGTAACCATATTAAACGTGAAAGACATTATGTTAAGTATCTTTAAGGGGGGGCCTTTTTTGTCACTGTACCTACTAAGTTTCTTTCTCCTTTTTCGTTTTTGGCATTTTTTGTAATTACCCCAGTTTGTTTAAATTAATTTTAAGTTAAATTAAGTAAAGTGTTTTGTGACAGGCTTTGCCTAGTGAGACCAACGGCAATGCCAATGCCGTGAAGCAGCAGTGCTTGCACTGTTATATTTCAGCGTGGAGAGTAAGACAGCCGGGGAAATGACTGACACTTGAGGTATCCCGTCTTAGGCGCCTAGGTTGGCAACGCATCTGCAATACCCCCGGTGTTGCAGATGTTTATGGGCGGTGGTGATCTCTTACCATCAGGAGACCCCACTTGCTCGTTTGCCATCCAGTAGTTTAAAAAAAAACTTTATATTTTCGCGTACCATCAAATACAAAACAATTACCTACTTATTAAAAACTAGTTCACTTTAAATTGCTTCATAGTTCTAAAGAAGTAGTAATTATATTGCAAGTTGAATCACTATCCATATTCTGTGAACAAAAGAGTGCCGTCATTGCTAATTTTACCATAAATATAATGAGACATCGTTTAGTTGGCCGCATGCCAGAGTGTATTAGGACATTCAAAGTACTTAAAACTAATTATAATTATTCTATGAAAAGTTTTAAAAATATTGTTTAAAGTTCCAAAATGTACGGTGAAGATACAGTCGTTTCAAATAAAAACTGACGAACAAAATTTAGCGTAAGTCAGCGAAGTTTTTAGATAGATAGAATAGGTAAATTTACGTTTCTATGGGACTGTAAACACACAATGGATTAGGTACATTACAAAAAAGAACATCACGTGAAACTTCAAAATAATGATTTTCTATTATTCGTAGCGAGGGAACAAAAATCCATTGCATATTTGAATTGTAAAACAATGTATTATTCGTCTGTATAAGTTTCTCCTACGTGACTATAAATAGGTTTCCACTGTATGCCGGCTTTGGACTGCATTATGCAACAAAGCATAAAAAAGTTCACCCCTCAGCATCTCTATTTGAAAACAAATGTTTATCAAACAGTTAACAAAGTAATCGTGCCGTATAAACTTCCAGTTAACGTCCTATTACGTACACATCGTGTGAGGTGGAGTGCACAGTACACGGGCATGGAAACATCCGCGCAGCGCCATTCCGAGAAATTATAAATACAACTCCACGACCTAATTCGACTCATGTTTTGGACATAAAAATGTTACACAATTTTTAATGTCAGTAAATGTAATCACTGGATACGCGCTATGCAAGCGATAAAACGATACGAGCACCAAGTGTAATCAATCATATTAAAATAATGCGTACGACCGCGCGACTCGCCGCTTAATTAGGCCCTGTGCAATTAAAGCGATGCCATAATCGTAGACGCTTTCAGTGAGAGTTTCACGAAACTTAATGGAATTTTTAATGTGAAAATTAAACGAATCCGATGTGACATTCGCGTTATCGTGATGGTATATGACGCGCCCGATATTTCGTAAATAAAAGGCGTAAATGAGTGTGCCCATTACCACCCATTGACGATGTGAAATTAATGTCACTCCATATCACGTCCAGGAGCTGCAAGTCATTCGTTTCACCTCTGACATTGGCATTTCGATCGAGAGCATTATTTTGGGGCTTCGTTGATGAAACAGGGTCAAGAAATGTCACGATGACTGCCGTTCGATTGTAAAGTTTAACTACTAGCGTTGTTAATGGTTATAACTTAATGAATCGTTTATTTTCAACCTTCTTATCGGCTAACGAGATAAACGATTAACTGTCAAGAGATTATGGTACTTTGTTGGTTTTTATTGGTCACGTAGTTCGCCACATCGTAACTGTTGTTGATTTATGTTCATAATTTTATGCTTGACGTAAAATACCTAGAAATTGTTTAGACTCGCGTTACGTATCCGGCAAGGTTCTTAAAAACTTTCTAAAACGCAAATAAAAAGCAAAAACTAGTGTTTAATTTAAACGAATCGTATTGCCGAGGCTATGAGAATTTCACAACCAGCAACAGTCCAGTTTTTACAGAACTATTTTAATTAAAAGTAAAGTTCTGTCAGCAGCCACTTATCTTGGTTCGGTTTTACGTAAATTCGCCATTTTTCAAGTCACAAAGTGAACGCCGCGAAATGCAACATTTCAAAGTAAACATTGGACTAATTAGTGAATATTTATTTACTTGGAATAATTTAACTGGGAGCTTTACAGAAACGCTACTTCGTGCGAATCGCATAATAATAATTTCACGAGAACCTTGCATAAATTATACTAGCATATTAAATACACTGTAACTATACTCATTCTATTCCATACTCATCCTTTTAACAAACAATTTAGTATATTAAACAAAGTTTACATTAAAAAGAGATAAATAGTTTGTAAAGTTTCATTCTTGAAACTACCGAACCGATTTTAAAGGTCTTTTACTAATGAAAAAAATATGTATCCCTCATTTACGAATACAATTTTTTAGCTAGAAAAAAAAGTTCAAACATCAATCAGTGGGAAATAATCTGATTATATTTTTTGTCATTCAAGTTGCTTCATTTTATTATGCTTTGAACCGCTAAAGAAAGTCAAAACAAACCAAACCAACGCACTTTCTCATTTACGACACCATTCAGGTAACATTTTACATGACAATAAGTACAATAAATCCACGAAAACCATATTGGCCGTCCAAAAGCATAACGCCATAAAAGGGAGAGCCCACGGATGCGTATCAATCAATGCAATTAAGCCTGAAACCATTCACCTATTAACATATTTAACACCGAGTAAACATCTCAGAGTTAACACGTTTTGCGTAACGTCTACCTTTACAAGTCCTACATATAGGTAAAGCATCGTAATCGTACGATGCACAAAGGGCGTCATCTGGCCTTTTGTCGGTCGCATTCAACGGTCATCGGTCATCTCGCAATCTTGGTAATCCGATCCACCTTAAACTGTTACATGTATATCTACTCATATTAAGATTATATCGATATCGAAGATCTTTATTACTTTACGAAGATGGATAGTGTTTAGTACCCAAAAGTAAATATAGGCCACGGAGTTTCATTACTAAAGCCCTGGTAAAGCTTGTTTAAAAAATTGTTTTCGGTTCTCATGCTCGTAAAGTTCGTACCTATGCTAGATCTAGGTGACAAAAAATGACTTTTTATGCTCTGACTTTTTCATTCAATTTAATGTATGCAGAAAAAACACAAACGCATTTTTTGTTTCATTTTATCGATGAAACTCAAGTTACCTTTATTTTCTTTTGTTTTGTAGATATATTAACACTTTTAAATAGTTCACTGTCAAATCATACGCAAACAGTACATTTGTCTATAGTCATGGTTGCCTATTGGTTTGATTTTTGGCCAATCAAGGTTTCGGAATTTATGAGTTAAATTACGTTTAAAACTGAAGGAGAATCGTTAGAAATTCTGCACACACCTGCGAAAAAAATATACAACGTTGTGTGTGAAGTTTCTATTCCACACTGTACGCACGTGGGAACTACACTCTCATTCTGAGTTCTATTACAAGATCAGAAACGGAAAACTTACATTACGAAGATAACGAGTTTAATAATAGCTGTTGAAAAGTGTAATCTCTTTTGTTTTTCCGACTAATCCTTACTGAAAGTCTATAAATACTAATCTTCTTACCGGGAACTTTAAAACGACATTGCAGACTTTGGGGAAAAGCCAAGAAAATATCGTCCATTTTTCCGCCTTTATTTACACCGTCTGCATGACTCACGTGTTTTAGAAGTCTAGTCTTCTTAAAGGTCATTGGCTTCGGGAGGGGGTGAGTGTTACAAGGATTCCCTAGTAGACAGACAGAACTACCTAAAGATAATGTTTGTTTGTACAACTTCATTGGTCTTAAAAACAATTAACGCGTTTGCTCGTTTGAATTTGATCCCTATTTTTTTTTTTTATTTTAAGTTTGTTTGTTATAAAGGATTCCAAGGAGACGTAATTTAAAAAGAAACAAAAACCCGACCGCACAAATAGCCTCTTTATATTTTGGAGGAGAGAGAGCAGAGGCTCTCAAAGTAGTCCAGGTGGACCCTCCAGGGGTCTACCCAGACTGGCTCCACATTTGCTTTAAAAAAAATGAGGGGTTTGTGAATATAGTAAAAACGTAACAGCGGGGGGTCCACCGAAAACAGTAAAACTTAAGACCATTTTCAGGTCTATGAGAAAAAAAGTTTGGGAACCTCTCATCTAAAAATTGAAGTACCCTGCCTGCGCTTAGGTCCCCTGTCAAATCTGTCCATCTACAAATCTAGGACACAATATGCAACTTTGCATTTACTCGTACTAGGCAATATTATACCACATCGCGTTTTACTTATTAGCAACGCGTATAGTGGTCAAAAGCAAGCTTATTTGCATGAAACAAAATTAAATAAAGCACCTTTCTTGACCTCGACCTGTTTTTGTTGTAGTACGAAACATATTTGGGCATGTTGTATGAGACAGTTTTTCATTCATGGTTTATAGCTCTTCTTTAAAATGCTCTAAACAATTACCATTATCAAAAATTAGCACTAAAGACAAGAGCGGTCATTGCTCTGCGATTTGGCAATCGAGGTAGAACGCCGACCCCGCGATATATTTACTAACTCGTACGTACTAATTTTGTCGCATTTTTTTATTGTCACGATTATATTTGTGCTATATTTTTTTGGTAGAGTCGCCTTAAGAGCTCTTTCTTTTATTCCTTTCTTTTAATCCTTTCTTTTATTTACTTGATTATAGTTTTTAAATTTTATGAGGGGCTGGCTCTATAGGAGATGGCAGCGTACGGGAAAAAATAATTATGGACGACTGGAAACGGAGGGCCCAGACCAGCCAGAAAGTGCCGGACTCACACCGATTAAAGAAACCGGCTGCACATCCCCTATTCCCTGGAGCTCAAATTTGTGCTATTTAAGTTATACTACATTCGTAAAAGTTTATCTACTCTTAACTATTTAAAGGTTTATCTGGCATCGTGTTGTAATATGGTTAGTGTTGTAATTAATCAAAAAAAAAATTTGGCGAAATGCATGTGCGATAATTTAACCTCAGCGTTCTTTTCATTACCACTTGCTCAACCCAGTGTAATTAATTTTAACACGGATTATTCATACTTTAAAAAATCTCTACCTATCTCTGTGCAACGTAATGTCTATCATTGCAACTGCAATTTCATTTGTACGATCAGTTTATCCACGTTACGATGTCGTAACGCGGGTGACACCAGTTCTGTAGGTAGACTTGCGTACCCTACCACCCACTCAGCAACCTATTCTACTCCACACGGCTACCTTTCACTACTGCCATCCTTTTCACTACCACCATGAGCGAGCTGAGAAGCACTATGAGAAGTGTTATTTTATGCTCTGGATCTACTCTAAATAGGGCGGGGAGTACAACCATCAACATTTCTATTGCTACTCCCACGTTAGTTGCAAACTGCACTTCTAAGGTTTATTGCCCTTTTAATTGTACATACTTAAGTACTATACACCTAGTAGAACGGCAGTATCGACGCGCATTTAGCGAGTAACTAATTATAAATGTAGTATTTTTTCTGATTTATATAAAAAAATAACTGTAGGTACACATTTTAATTACATAACATAATAATTTTTCGTCATATAATGTATTAATGAATTATATTTTCACGGATATAATTTAAAAACTCGGTTCCTAACTCCTTTCTGGCATCCATACTAATATTATAAATGCGAAAGTGTGTTTGTGTGTTTATCCGTCTATCACTCCGTAAAGTAGCGACGAATCGACGTGATTTTTGGCAAAGAGATAGTTGATGGGCCCGAGAGCGACATAGGCTACTTTTGATCCCGGAAAAATGCACAGTTCCCGAAGAACCAGCGCGCGATAACCGAATACCACGCGGGCGGAGAGCTAATATAATAAAGCTAGTTCCTAAATAAATATTAAAGGTTCTTCAGTTGGATTACATTTTATTTTTTAGATTATAGATTAAATTATTAAAAAGAAAAAACAATGCTTTGTGTTGATTGATAGCCAAGAGGAAAATACATGTCCAAATTTATTGACAATGCGACTGAATGAATGCATAGGTTTTTCCAGAAAAACAGGAAAACTTATCCTATAAATCGCAAGTTGCTTCGGCAACTATTTTTCGCACTCGTTAATAAACGTAAATAAACTGTGAGGGAATTTCAATTAATAATTCCAATTAAGTAGGTACTTAAGTTATTCACAAGATCCGAAGCCGGTACAAACAAGTTGTTTTCATTGTCACATCATGCATCGTAAACAATGCACCGATGACTAAGTCATGTGTATGAATGAGTAAATCAATTACCTATGTATAATGCACTGAGTAGTCTTTCATTAACGCATTCTTCTCAAACGCTTTGGTCCACATATCAAAAGTAAATAAGGGAGGCAGGGTTCGCAAAAGTAACTGTATTTGTCTGTGTGCCTGTCAATTTATCAACTCTTAAAGTTTAAACTGCGAAACCGATGTAAGTTAGTCTGGAATAGTCACAGGTAGGAGAGTTCGTTTCGGAAAATTGATAGTTTTCGGGGGGGGGGGGGGGTGGATTGACGAACTTTTTAGCCATACGCACGATCTCATTATATCTCGCGTGAGATTTCTTTTCTCTTTATCAATAGTTCTTGGGTTTATCTCTCTACATTTACAATTACGCACAGTGCACAGAATTATGGCTTGCTCATACCAGTCGAGCCTTATGTGGTCATTAATCTACTGCAGCTATTGCCGCTCGCAATGGCGCCGTACCGCATTCCAAAGATATAAAGATAGTTGAAGGTTACCAGGATAAATACGAGGGCTGCACTGAAAGTTTCGGGAATCCAAAACTTAGAAACTTAATTTTGGCACAAATTATACCATTTTATAATCTCTAAAGTTTCAGTATCTTAACCCACTAGCCACATAGAAAAAAAAAGTAATGGTTCGGTTTCAATTGTTTTTTGAAGTCGTCGAGTCGCTGATGAAAATGGATTTGTCCCGTGAAAACTTAAGAGCTATGATTTATTACGATTTTAAAAGTGGATTAACACAAAAAAAATGTGGAGACCGGATGATTGCTGCTTTTAGTAATGAAGCACCTTCAAAGACTACAATATACAGGTAGTATTCAGATTTTAAACGCAACCGTGTATCACTCACGGACGATGTGCGTGAGGGTCGACCAAAATCGGCCATCACTCAAGAAAACATCGATGCTGTGCGTCAAATGATAAAAGAAGACCGGCATGTGACATACTGGGAAATTCAAGAGTGCTTGGGTATTAGAATGAGTCAGATACAAATTATTTTACGGGAAGAATTGGGCGTGCAAAAGTTGTTTTCCCGCTGGATCCCTCATTTATTATCTGACGAGCAAAAAGCGACTCGTGTCAATTGGCGTCGCAAAACTTTGAATAAATTCAACGGAGGAGGCTCAAATGCAGTTTTTAGTGTCGTATCGGGTGACGAGTCGTAGATATATGCATATGAGCCTGAATCTAAAAACCCGTCTCGAATATGGGTCTACGAAGATGAGCTCAAGCCGACAAAAGTTATTCGCTCTCGCAGCACGGCCAAGAAGATGGTGGCCACGTTTGTCTCCAAATCGGGTCATGTAGGTACTATTCCTTTCGAAGATCGTGGAACGGTTAATGCCAATTGGTACACAACTATTTGTTTGCCAAGTATCTTTGATTAACACCGAAAAAATAACCCTAATCGCCGCATCGTCCTTCACTACGAAAATGCCAGCTCCCACACCGCTCGGAAAACAAATGAGTATCTGAACGGTAAAAACTTCGAACTCCTGGACCATCCTCCATACAGCCCCGACTTAAGCCCCAATGACTTTTTCACATTCCCCAAAATCAAGGATAAGTTGCCTGGTCAGCGGTTTCAGACGCTGGAAGAAGCAGTGGACGCCTTTAAAAGGCCATTTTATCGACCCCTACTTGAGCGTTCAATAAGTGCTTTAAAGAATGGTTTAAACGCATGGAAAAGTGCATAAAATATAAGGGCGAATACTTTCAGAAACAATAAAAATACTTTTATCCAATTTACCTGCATACTTTTATCTATTCCCGAAACTTTCAGTGTGACCCTCGTACCGAATGAATGCAGGACCTCATAATAAGCGTCGGATAATTTGTTCGTCTGACAGTCTATCCGACTCTTAACCTGATGAATGCCCAAATAGATGTCTTGACGTCCAAGAATGGATATATTGAATTGAGAGTCCAGTCAAGCGCGTGTCAGACCACTCGCTCGGGTTCGCTCCGCCTAACATGCGACAAATATTCAATATTAAATTTAGATCCACTATTAATCGTTCTTGTAACGTCTAATAAGCTCCGATAGTTTTCCTTTTTAGAATGTTAACGTCGCTCGGGACTCGTCGGTTTTCTTTGTTTTTCTGAAGATTCAAATGAGAAAGAAAGGGAAAACCGATCTTTTGTTGCGGATTCCGAAAAACATTAGCAAAATAGTTTAACTGTGCATCGTAAGTACATTCTAATACTGAGTTTTTTCCGTATTCCAAATACGCTCTACGCTCCTTCCAGTTTCTTTGTGCTATCGCGTACCTATATAAGTCATTCCAACCAGTTTCAATCTCGGTCGCTTCATTAGCCCTGTTATTTGAATAATTACTTGTAACCACCTTACAAGGAGTGGAGTATAGCTTACAAGCAATTAGTCCATAAGATATTATATTTACCTCAAAGGTGTCAGATACCTACTACCCTCATTTTCATAAATGTTCACTAAACCCCGGTTTACTTAATAATTGATTTGGTTTTACCTGCCAATTAAAAAAAGTTACTATATTAGTTTGGGAATAAAAGTTCGGCAGTGGGGGCCCGTAGCGTTAAAACGGTGTGACGTCACGCGGAACTAGAGTTGCCAACCGTACTCTAAAATAGAGTATTGTCATAGTAAAATAAAACTACTTTACTATGGTATTGTACTTTATATCATGTAGGCTATAATATATGCGCTGTATATAGGCGCCCTACACGGCCTCTAAGGGGGTCTCGCGGAACTGCAGTAGCCTAACTTTGCCTAAAAGTTCAATGCCACGACTAGTACCCCAAAAACTATAAAGGTATAATTCCAATAATTGAATAGGCACTATACCGTTAAGCGGTTCGAACACAATCCGGGAGTAACATAAAGACATCGTATAAAAAATGTATCTCAAAAATGCGTCAAAACTGAGTATTAAGTAATGAACTTTTAGGCAGATTTATATGGCGCGTGCTATAGCCTATTTGAAAGCACTCTGTATAAGTAGGTACTTTCGATTCTTAGATCACATAGTGTCTTACCACAACTACAATAAGTAGATAATAATAATAACAATGTATTTTTTAACAGGACCTGCATTGCGTAGGAGGGCAAAGTGACGACAACTGGTGTCCAGATAACCAAGAAAAACTACCAAATCCACACACAACGTCGCGTCGAGGAACTTATTTCGATCCGATATATGTAGAAAAACGAGCGTCTGTTTATAGTACGACTTATAACTCCATCAAGATTCTTCGTCCACCACCTGTCAAGTCAGCACTCACAGTAAGTCGTTTAAATTGATTTAGTTCGTCTTTAGTTCTTTCAATGTTTTATTCAAGTTAGTAGGTAATTTAACTTCACTTCCATTTATACTAGTAAATAACTTTTTGTTAAAAATTTCATTATTATTACAAGCTTTTTTTGCTGACTGTACTTTTTGTTGACTATACTTTTATTCTCACCCAAACTACATTTGCATACCAAATTTCAATTCGATGCCATTAACCATTAAGACGATTCTGGTCGGACTCCCAGGATGTCACTACCAGATTATTGTATTGTCACGCAAATTGCATAAGTACCTACATATACCAAACTTCAAATCAATCCAATTACTGGAAGTTGGTCGAATTTAACTTGCAAGATTTGATTACAGACAGACAACGGGACAGGTGAAACTAAATAAAAGGTTGTAAAAATATGTCAAACTCGAATCTAACTAATTTATAAGCTGTCAATGGGAGTTTTTGTGAACGGCTAGTTTGCGCTAGTGCCGTGAGCTCAATTTGACAACTTTGACATTGCAGCACGTTTGTGATTGTTTATCTAATAGTACCTTTAAACGAGCAATTCTTGTAAATCGTTAAACGGTGGGTTTTGAACGATATGGCGGATGTCCCTTAGCCAATTCATGAAATGGCGGCGTTTCATGATATGCCTAGGAATTTTGTGATCTGGCGGATTTCACGATCGGCCGCCGACATATATATCGAGGATCTGGGAAACAGCTCCAACGATTTCGATGAAATTTAGTATGGAGTGTTTTCGGGCATGACAAATCGATCTAGCTTGGTCTTATCTCTGGGAAAACGCTTATTATCGAGTTTTATCCCGAGAGAAGCTCGGTCGCCCAGGTACTTAGTTATCTAAATGAGCTAATCGCTAGTAAACTAAGCAGCATTTCCACCAGAGATGTGTGAGGATGTGTTACGAGGAATATGTTTTTCATTAATCAATAGAAACGCTTCATTTACCTCGCCTCGTTCCGCTCTACTGTTTCCGTCAGAGATGTGCTGTGCGAGAATGTGTGAAAAACACATCCCTCGCAACACATCCTCGCACATTATTGGTGGAAACGCTGTTTTAGACTTACATGTATGTATACACAACGTATCTTACGATACTGACGCCGTCTAGCGACATTTAATCTGTGAAGAAACTCATTGGTTTTTTCAGCGAGTGCATCAACTTTTAAATCTTTAGAATCACTTAAAATTTTTAGGCTTGCCTCAAGTTTCTCAGAAAAACTGTTATTAGATAAATGCATAATTACCTACCAAAGTCAAGCATCTCAAATGATTATAGTTCGTTAATGTAGTTTTAATTGCCTGTCCTATTGTAATTATATCAAGCAATTTTTGTCCGCAGGCATACTTCAATATTGTGAACTCGACTATGACTGGGATTCCGGATGTTGATATACAAGCTGAAGTTAAAGACGGTTCGATAATAGTTAAAACTACATTCCAATCAAACTTCTGTTCACCTAATTCGACCATGTTTGAGTACGTTTATGTCAGCGTTGGGCTTAAAGGTGGAAGCGAAGAGTCTCTCCTGAAGTACCAAGTTCCGTGTGCCTGTGGCTGCTCCGATACAGTCGAAAAGAACTCTTCGCAATGCAGCGGGCTTGGCGATCTGTCATGTGGCGTGTGTCATTGCAGAGAAGACAGGTACATAATTGGGAACCTTAAGTTTTCTAGAATGGTCTATATTATACTTTTATCGATAGAAGACTTATAATGTAGCTCGCTGCTGTAGATAGTAATTTTTTCACTTTCAGTTTTTTTTTTGCAAAAATTAATAGAAACTTTATTTCGGCAAACCACACGTTTGGTTAGATTAATAGGTTTTGTGCCTTGGTCTGTTTGATTAAAAAAGAGGTCGGATTGACAGCTGTCAATTGACAAAATGTCGCCATATATTGTACACATGTCCTGCAACAGCGTTCGGCAGAAAGGATTTATTTTTATTTTTATTTTCAAAATTATTTTCTTGCTCCTGTCAAACTGTTGGCGTTCTGCAGAATCACCGTAACCCTGTCATCGTAACTGACATTGGCCCAAGCCTTAAGGCCGCCATCAAGGGAAATAATAATAATAATAATAATGTACACACAATTACACACATACACTGTTAAAATTTTTTGTAAAATTACAATTGTTTTACAAAACAAATATCAGCAAAATTCCAAATCAACGTATACTAATACAAAACATAACACAATTTGAGTAAAATTACAAGACATGTGAAGGAACTTACTATAATGAGTTGTAATTTTGGAAGCTTTATGCAATAACCCTACACGTATTGTAATTTTTCCTAACTGTTGGTGAATTTCTAATGAAAGGTTGTAAATTTACCAAAATTCTTTGTAATCCGATTTACAATACTTTTTTGTGATATTACGAATAAATGTTGAAACTCAAATTACTATGAAGTCATTAAGAATTTACAAATAATTTTATTATTTTTGTAACACAAATTTGAAAATTACAATACGTATTATAATTCTATCGAAAGTTTTTATTTTTCTAACACGTATTGTTATTTTCTAAAACTGTTGATTAATTCTGAACAAAATGATTTGAAAATAAGAATAACTCTTTGTATTTTGATTTACAATACTTTTTTTATGAAATTGCAAAAAAAGTTGAAACACAAATTAGTATGAAATCATTAAGAATTTACAAATAATTTTATTATTTTTGTAACTTAAATTTGAAAATTACAATACGTATTATAATTCTACCATAAGTTTTTATTTTTCTGACACGTATTGTAATTTTGTTAAACTTTTGATTAATTTCGGGCAAAAAGATTTAAAATTTACAAAAATTGTTTGTAATTTGATTTACTATACTATTTCTATAAAATTTTGAAAATATGTTGAAACTCAAATTAGAATGAAATTATTAAGAATCTGCAAACTATTTTATCATTTTTGTAACACAAATTTGAAAATTGCATTACGTATTGTAATTCTACCCAAAGTTTGCTACCATTCAACAAATGTTTTGTAATTTTTCGATAATGAGTTGAAATTAATTACGTTGTGTAGTACGGGAGTGCACCGATAGATGGCGCTGCTCCCTAAATAAACTCGCTAACGATGTGTAACCTTAGAATTGTGACTACCGCGGCTTACTTAACGTTTGTTGTCTTTTGTTAGGGACAGCATTATACTTGGTTGGCTGCATTCAAGTTATTGAACATCTTCCAATATAATTCTGAACATAGTACGATTCTGATTGCAGTACGGTGTCTCGCTCGAAACGCCTGCTGTTCTCCGAGTGAATACTATAAAACCACTCAGTTGTAAGTGAAGTTTGCCTATTAAACCGTATAATTATATTTGTCGTTTCCGTCGCATCGTCAACCCCGTTCTAGTTGTAAATTTACAACACATCATTTTGAAATTGCAAACCATTTTCAAAAGAATTTGTTTGGCAAAATTACATTATTTGTATTGTAATTTTGCTAAACGAATTTCCGATAGTCGTTTGGTAAATTTCAACAAATGTTTTGTAATTTTTCAATAATGAGTTGAAAATTTACAACACATCATTTTAAAATTGCAAACCATTTTCAACAGAATTTGTTTGGCAAAATTACATTGTTTGTATTGTAATTTTGCTAAACGAATTTCCGATAGTCGTTTGGTAAATTTCAACAAATGTTTTGTAATTTTTCGAAATTGAGTTGAAATAAATTGTATTGTAAATTTACAAAACGGAATTATATTTTTACTTTATTGTTGTGCGTAAAAACTTCCAACACTTTCTTTGTAAAATTACTACAGAAATTTTTAACAGTGTACGTACGTACGTGCGTCGACATTTGACAACTGACAGCTGTCAATCCGACTACTTTTTTTAATCAAACAAACTAAGGCACAAATCCTGTTAATCTTACCAAACGTGTGGTTTGTAAATCAAGTTTCAATTTATTTTTACAAATAAACGGAAAGTGAAAAAAAAATCAATTTACAGGAGTGAGCTACAGTAAAAGTCTACTATCGATAAAAATATATAGGGTTACCTATGTTTTACCAAAAAATGTTTGACAAATTATCACTTCCCAAAAAATTTTTCATAGAATTTCATTTGCCAAATAATCGTTTGCCAAATTGACACTTGACAAATAATTATTACGCGAACCTAATGTTTGGCATGTTCATGTTTAAGCAATATCTGGTTTGCCAAATATTACTTTGACCAAATTTCATTTAGTCAAATATGTTATCGTGGCTGCTACAAAAAAAAACCTAACCTATCCGAGTCGCTTCTGCTCCGAACCGTCTTGCTCGCTCGCTTCGCTCGCTCGCTTGCACAAATTTTATTTTATTGTCTAATGTTTTTTTGCCTTATTAAGCATTTGCTAAATGACCAAATGCCATAATGTAATTTTTCGTAATAATATTTTGTCGAGTGAAAATTTGACGTAATGAAAATATTCGTATTAAAATTGTGCCAAAGTTTGCATTGCCAAACAAAAAGTTGCTAAAAATTGTTTGGAAAATGAAATTTGACCAAAATAAATTTGGTAAAACAACAGGCTCCCAAATATATATTATGGACCGTCCCAGAAAACTTAAGGTATCCAATTACTTAATATTTATACAAACTGTTACAATCATCATCGTTGCGGACATAAATTATGGCATGCATTAAGGGTCACTTGTCACTTTTTTAAACTACCAGCGCTTGGCTATATTCTTGTAAGATCATACCCACCCTTTATACATATTCGAGTTTTAATCAGTTTTCTTTTATCATCATTGCTTTTCGGTTTAATGGTCATATCACGAATGAGTCATACAACTCATACAAAAGCAGAGCTCTGTCCGTCTGTCTGCGAAGTTAATTATGGCGCCCAGAAACCCACTTTCATATTAGTGGTATAGCCATTTGAACACTTAGCATTATATGTGATGTGTCTTATCTATTAACTTTTAGGATAACAGGTTATAAATCTATTGTAGGTGAAAGCGAACCTCTGATGATGTGAAACTGTGGCTAATAGATTAATAGCCAAAAAAGTACCCGTTTATCTACGGAACTAGGTTATCGCGCATTTTAGCATAGCGTCAATAAACAACAAAAGGCATTAATCGAACTACACTAAAGAAACGTAGAAACATCCGGACTATAGAGCCAAATATAAATATACTATATTTCACTACTATTACCATAGCTATTACCTTTGACTATTACTAGCATTACATTGCGGGACCGATGAGCTAACGGGTTATAAGTGCCCAATCAAACGCCGCAATGCATTGCTACTTGTATGAAATTATTTACGTAATATAAATCCCACCAAAAACATTTGTATGTTAAGTGTTGCCAAGACGGAATCATACGGCTCATATTGGTAAAAAATTATTAGTATCATACAAACTTCCATCATCCCCTAGTGTTGGGGGTGCCAAGTTTTAGTTTTTTTTTTGTGTACTATAAGCTACTACTACTAACTACTAGCTAGCTAGCTAGCTAGTACTAGGGCTTCAGATTTAGCATTAACTGAATTGTTTTTACAGAGTGGGAACCCGTTGCGAGAGGAAGAAGTGCTCGGATCGCGGTGACAGCCCGCCATCGTGCCACCCATCGAACTCTAAGGTAAAAACTGTTTACCTATTTAAAAACATTGACTTTTCCTGCCTTGCGAATTCTTGTAAATGCGCGTATACTTTCCTCAACCTCAGTGTGAGACTTTGAATTAAATAAATATTACAGTATATTTAACATCAACTGACCAAGTCCAAAAGTAAACAATGTTACATACATACATGTAATTTATTTAATACCCAAAACTACCTTCGAGAACGAATTTTCTTATATTTTACTTAATACCTGCACAAATCGGAAATCGAACTCGGGATCCTATCCGGCTGTCACCTATTATGTTATTATTATATGTAGATTACCCAGAATCTTCATCTTAACTCGTTCTTGGTTCGTAACTGGTTCATTCCCACAAACTACATATCTGTACTATGATTCTTTAGCGCTGTAATTGTATGTATTTTGTTGCTCATTGGCAGACGAAAGCTTTCATCCAAACTCCCTACTTGCATGATAAATGTTTATGTTAATTTCACCTGGTGACTATATTTGACGTTTAATCACCAGGTGAATTGTTCCGGAAACGGCCGCTGCAACGAATGCCAAGAGTGCGAATGCTTCACCGACTGGGAAATAGAGGGCTCGCAATACTTCGACCCAGACAACTACTGCGAGGACCTTTGCACAGCAACCAATAGATGCTCTGATTGCCTAAAAACCAACGAGCTTGGACACTGCGATCAATGTGACACAGCCTATGTGTACTTCGTGAATGCCGATAAGAACGCTACAGAAGAGAGGGATCAGGGCAGAAAAGTGTGGGTACATTGCAATGTGACCGTAGACTGTGGTGTAATTCAATACGCGGCAATGCAGCGAGATGGGAACAAACATGTGATGATCTTGAAGGGCTGTGAAGGACCTCACTTCGGAGCTATTGGAAGTACGGGAAGTAAGTGTTTGATTTTATCAAAAGAGTCGATTTCTTTATGAAAATTATATTCACCAATTGACCGTTTATCAAAAAGCAATATGATTTGGTTCAAGACTCATTACTCAAAACTGAAGATTCTTTTTACCCATTTGATTGGGCTACTGTCAGTAGCCTAAGTAGTATGAAATACGAGTGAGAAGCCCTTCACTTGTATTCCATAACCCATAACTCTTGACTTGTGACAGAATTCTTCGGCCTGTCGTAAAATATTCGGTTTACATACGTAGTCTTCCTTTTTCTTGCAAGCTGTTGTTATAATAAATTCCAGCAAGTACCTAGTTGGTGAAGTTCAAATGAAGACTCTGCAAAGATCTTTCACCAGTCTTCATGATGACGTTATTGAAATGTATTTATACTATTGACTAGCGGAAGTTTCCATATTCCTAAATATTATTATTAAAACCAATATTTCTTGTCCAAACACCACATATATTATTTTTAACCAAAACCAATCTGACAACATAAGACAATCAACAAAAAACGTAACTAAGGTTACAAACCATAGACAACAACTTAAAAGCACAAACCTCATCATCCCCCCTCAATTCTAATTCACCACAGAATAAGAATTGTTCTAAAATATGAAACAATAAAAGGTATAATGATGCCTATACTAAAGCAAAGGTTAAACATTGAAAGAAAAAAAAGGTAAATAAAGAAGTTATAGATAATTCCATTTAACAAATCCTATCCACCCTCAAGTTCAAGTACTGTACTCACTCATTTAAGTAAGTTTAAATAATAAGAATTACAAGTCATTATCGCAGCCTGATCTATACAGGTAGGTACCTACATAGTGAAGAAGTCAGTCAGTTAAAGCCTAGTTTTTGTACAAAATAGTTGTGCTTCAGTTTTCCTAAAGCCTTTGTCAAAATATCTGCTGTATTTTCATTCGTGCTTACATATTTTACAATTATATCACGTTTATTAATTAAATCCTTGATGAAATGATATTTTATATCAATATGCTTTGACCTCTTACTATTTTCATTTGACTCCATTAACTTAATCGCACTTTGATTATCTACAAGTAACATTGAACTTGAAGGACTGTTAAAATCTTGTAACAAACCCTTTAAAGAAATTAATTCTGTACATGCTAGAGCCGCAGCTACATATTCAGCTTCGGCTGTTGATAAGGCAACTACGTTTTGTTTCTTACAAAACCAGGCCAACAAGTTATTTCCAAAGAAAACAGCAGAACCACTCACGCTTTTCCTGTCTTTTTTGTCGCCTGCCCAATCAGCATCGGTATACGCAACTAAGTTACACCTGCTGTCCCGTTTATATACGAGAGATTTAGACTTCGTTTCTTTTAGATACCGCAAAATACGCTTAGCTGCTTTCCACAGTGATAGAGTGGGTTCATCCAAAGATCTACTTAAGAAAGATACTGCGAAGCAAATATCAGGTCTACTGGAAGTAGCTAAGTATAGAAGACTACCTATAAGCTCACGATATGGTACATCAAAGGTAATGGGTTCATTGTCATCTGTTGTGAAATTTACTTCCATTGGCGTCTCCGCTCCTTTGCAATCTGTCATATTGAATTTATCAAGCAATCTATTTATTGCTGATTCTTGAGAAATTGAAATTGATTCTGGCGTTCTCGCAATATCCAGACCCAAGTAGGTACTCACCTCTCCAAGGTCCTTGACATTGAATTCAGCTTTTAGAAAATCGTGTGACTTATTTAAGTTTATTGTACTTTTTGACATTAGAATAATGTCATCAACATAAACTAACAAAAATACATCTTCCAAAACGTATAAACAGAAATCATGTTTCGACTGTACAAAACCTTTCTGGATTAAAAAGGAATGAAGTCTTTCGTTCCAGCATTTAGGTGCTTGTTTCAACCCATAGAGCGATCTTTTTAGTTTCAAAACAACACCTTTCTCCACTTTTACTCCTAAAGGCGGTTTTATATATACATCTTCCTTTAAAAAACCGTTTAAAAAGGCCGTTGGAACATCTAATTGTTTCATATACATATCATTTTGTAATGCTTGGCTCAGCATCATACGAATTGTAGGCATACGAGCTACTGGTGAGTATACATTAAATAATGTTTCCTCTTGAAAACCTTTCGCAACTAATCTTGCCTTTTTTGTACCATCCTTTTTAGTAGTGAATACCCATTTGGTATCTATAGCCTTTTTATCTTTAGGCAATTTTGATTCTTCCCAGGTTCCCAAACATTTAAGTGAGTTTAATTCTTTTTCTATGGCATTTTGCCAATCTTGACCTCTTTCAACAGCTTCTTTGTAAGAACTTGGATCACCCGTACACAAACAGTAGGCCACATGTGTTTCAAAATCGTCTAATCGTTTCGGAGGCTTGACAATTCTGCCACTTCTTGTTTTTATCTCATGTTCATTTGTAACTTCGTTTCTCTCGTTTAAAGTTTCTCCAGTACAATCTTCAAATATTTCTTCTGATTCCGTATTTCCTTCATCAACATTTGTACTATCATTGATAACCTCTTCTCCATCTTCATTGTCTTGTTCAGTTTCAGTAACCCGTTCATTATCTTGTCCAGATTCAATAACCCGACTATTATTTTCTAAATTAATTTCTGACATAGGTACTCTTTGCCACTCTTGTTCGTTATCACTTTGGTTAGTTTCTTTGTATATAATGTTGTCTTCATCAAATCTCACATCTCGTGATACAATTATTTTGTTGTTTTTAGGATCCCATAAATTATACCCCGTTCTATTATATCCAACCATTCTACATTCAAGTGATCTTTCTGAAAGTTTGTCAGGTTTAGGTAAAATGTAAGCCCACGCTTTTGCACCAAATGCACGTAGTTTATTTAAATCTCTTGTCCCATATAATACTTCACAAGGAGTTTTGTAGTCTATAGCCATAGAGGTGCAACGGTTTAACTGATAAGCTGCACATTTTATAGCCTCACCCCACAAATTTTTCGGTAGCTTAGTTTCAACAAGCATAGTCCTTGCTTTGTTATATAAACTTCTATTCATTCGTTCGGCCACTCCATTGCTAGCTGGTGAATATGGTAGACTATATTCTAAAGCTATACCTTTCAGGTTACAAAATTGACGTAGATTATTGCAGGTGTATTCACCTCCATTATCACATCTGATCCTTTTAACCGTTTTCTCAAATTCGTTTTCGTAACGACGGATATAGTTAATAATGTTATCGACGGCTTCAGATTTTCTTTTCAACAAAAAGACTACACAAAAATGGGAAAAATCATCTATAATTGTTTGAAAATAGAGTTCACCCTGTATAGTCGGAATGCTGGATGGACCCGCTATATCACTATGTAACAGTTCCAAGACCTGACGTGACCTAGGTCTCTCTAGTGGTTTGAACGGTAACCGTGTTGCCTTACCTTTCATGCAGGCATTACATACATTGTCGTTAAGAGGTAGCTGTAGCCTTTGTAAAGTTTTAGAGCTGGTATGTCCTAAACGTCTATGCCATAACATGCCATCCGCCGAATACATAGCCGCGACTCCATCCTCCGTTACAATTTCACCCTGTAAAATATAAAGTTTGCCATTATTGTATGCCCATATATTGGATCCATTGTAAAAGGTAATTTTTGCGTATTCATTGACAAATACGATTTCGTTTGGTTTTTCCAGTAATTTTCGTACAGATAGAAGATTGTAGGCTAAATTTGCCACTATAAGTCCCTCGACTGTAAACTTTACGTTACCACATTTTATTTGTAAACTGCCGCTTTGATATGCAAATAATTTTTCACCATTAGCCGTGTTAATTTTTATGGGATGATCTAAGTTTTTAATATTGATCATATGTTGTATATAAATATCAGATATAAAATTTTGTGAGGCACCTGAATCTACTACAAAAGAAATGGATTGATCAAAAGATGCCTTACAAGTTAAATTAAACTCTCCATCAGTCATACAGCCCACTTCCTCTGTGGTTTCTTCATGGACTACTATTGCATCATCCCTCGAAGTACATGCTCTATTTGCACCTCGAATGCGTCCCTGCACTCTGCCACGACCCCGTCTATATAGTTCACCACCTCGGGCAGAGGCTCCCCGATGCGAAGTATAATATTGTCTATTTTGTACATTTTTGTGACAATATCTTGCAGTGTGTCCTTTTTCATTGCAGTTCCAGCACTCTATATTAAATGCACTATCCTGGCTTGGTGCAATCATGTCATCCAGTCTAATCTCTGCATCAAGTAGTGTCCTTTTTGTTTTTTTCTAATGTCAGTTCTTCATTCATTGCTTCTAAGGCTGTCGTAACATTATTATATTTACCGGGTAAGGCGAGTAGCAAATGTATCACTTTATCAGATTCATCCATTTTTGACATCACTTCAATGTCACTTACCAGCTTGTCAAATTTCAAAAAAAAATCTTGCAATTTTTCATTGTTTTCACACTTCAACTCGATTAATCTCTTTTTCAAATTATATTTATTCATAATACTTCTTCGTGTAAAAATATTTTCTAAAGAATTCATCATATCTTTTGCACTTTTGCATCCTTTCACAATTTCCAAAAAATTATCTCCAATGCATTGTACTATTAGCGATCTCGCTTCTGCATCCTTAATTTTATCTTCCTTCTTTACATCAGCACAGGCCACTATATCACCAAGACCTTTCTCTTCCATTAACAACTCCACTCTAAACTTCCAATTGTGAAAATTATTTCCATCTTCTAATCGACAAACCACAGTTTGTATTTTCGATTGAGCCATATCGTGTGTATGCCTTTTTCTCCAGTAGCAAACTTTATTTACAGTGCTTCAATAAAAATTTTCATGATTTAAATTTTCAATAAAAAATAAAGATCGTAAATTTGGAATTTTTTTTTATCCGAATCACTGAAAAATTAGGAATATGGGGCGGCCCATAACCTATTGAAATGTATTTATACTATTGACTAGCGGAAGTTTCCATATTCCTAAATATTATTATTAAAACCAATATTTCTTGTCCAAACACCACATATATTATTTTTAACCAAAACCAATCTGACAACATAAGACAATCAACAAAAAACGTAACTAAGGTTACAAACCATAGACAACAACTTAAAAGCACAAACCTCATCAGACGTCACATCCTTGACTGACACGTTATACTTCGAACATCAACCAAATATCAAAATCACTAAGTAAATTACCAAAAATATTTTTGCATTATTATTTAGTCAAACTTCCTCAACTTTTGACTGTAATATTTCATATTTCTTTATAGTCAAATCATTTATCCGTTTAACTTGACCTTGTTAAAGAATATATTTTAGTAAATCGAATGTCTTGTCGGTTTGCACAGTTGTGTCCGACATGTCGCTACCAAATAAACAGCGGCAGCTGGCGTTAAGTCATAATCATAATGATGTACGCGTCCAAACAAACAATTAAGAGTCATCACCATTTTGTATTGTCCTAAAGCAATAATCGTGTGAAGCCACATTGTTCTTGATGCAAGTCGTTAGGTATTTCAATTTCACTTGAGTAGCCTTTTATAGTAATTTTTGTGATTGTTTTTTTTTTTCATAACTTTAACTTTGACTCTCGGTTTTTTTTTCTGTTTGTAATGATTCGTTCGATTGACAACAATGCCAAGTCTTTAAAGTACGTAGGTTGAACCTACAGTTGAACCTTATACTTATAGAACTTCCTTTTTCTAATTCTAAAATGGTACAAAAATTAAAGGGTGGAGGTACATAGGTAAACCTTACAGTAATTAATTGGCCACGTTATAGTATTGCCCACTTGAATTTTTTATATGAAACAACAATAATAGGTACAAATAATTTAATGATAAAAGCGACTAGATTATTATAATTAGCACGATATTTGTTACGATTTATCACCACCGTTTCTTTATACATTTTTGATTTAATTCAAGTGGGCAATTACTGTACCGTGGGCAATTACTGTATGGTTTACCCTACCTACCTAATATTTTACTAACGAAAAAAATACGAAACCACTTGCACGGCATTATTTTACTCGTCAGTGCAGGTAGACTGTAAATCAATCATTTATAAAATCTGAAACAAAAAAAATGTACTGGTTCACTTTCATACCATATTTTAAGTAACCTTGTAGGAGGGCATTTCTATGTACCGTTGTACCCTTAGTTTATTTCTCTGATTTCAACAAAATTTGGAAGATAGACTCAGTCCATGATTGCGAGCTGGAAAAACAGGATCTCCAGATGTGTCCCCAAAATATTATATGGATGTGTCCGTTTTTTTACGAAAATTGTTCAGAGAAATTCGTAACAAAACGGACATATCCATACAATGTTTTGAGGACATATTTGGAGACCCTGTTTTCCCAGCTCGCAATTATGGACTGACTCTACCTTTCAAATTTTGTTGAAATCTGAGAGATAAACTCAGGTAACAACGGTAGATAGAAATGCCCAGGAACAAACTAAAGAAAATATTTAATTTCATAAATTCACTACAAATTTCATTTATTTAAGTATGGCTTGGAGATACAATTGTGCCCTCCCGGTATAAAAGAAAATTTATAGAACAGGACTAAGATACAGAACAAAACCTTTATATGCCACTCCCTAGATGCAGATGCAATACACGCTTCTGTAAATAATTCTGCAGGCACCCTGAATGGCAACCTGAACAGACTCTCTTCTTCCAGTAACAGTCCCGGTGGTGTCTACCCTCTTCATAGTGGCAGCGTTGACGGTGGCAGCGGGGGTCGGGTACTGGGTGTGGAAGGGGAAGGGGGCCGCCCCCCTCCCGCTCACGAGCCCCGAATACACCAACATCGACGCCGAAGACTGCACCGGCGTGAACCCCCTGTATAAACCGCCGACGTCGTCCTTCAAGAACCCCATGTATGGGAAGTCGTAATCGCAGGTGAGTAAATAATATACCTAGAAATTTAATTTTATTTTATTTTAATTTTATTAGCGTGTGATGTTAGCAAGTTTGTTAGTAAAGAACAAATCTTGCTAGTCGAATTTCATTTGTTTCCTGATAGGATTACATCTACCTAATCTACATTTACAGTCACCCATATCTGACATAACAAAGCGAGCATAAAGTATCTATTACGGCTCTATTTCTAGAGTCGGTAGAACGAGATAGAACGTGTCAGATATTTTTGCGCGCTACGCTACGCTTACTATGCCATAGGTAATTATAGTAAAAAAAACATTTATCTTACATGGAGACGGAAAATCTTTTAAATAACAAATAATTATTCGGGACTAGACACACACATACACACTCACACCCACACACACGCACTTACACACATACACATATATACGCGCGCGAGCGCGCTCGCATGCATACACATTCGCACATGGACTTGTTCACTTTTTTGCATGCACCTTCAGTATTGTTTAAATTTTTTCTCTAGTTAATAATACAATTTGTGGTAAACATACATATTACATAGCATAGCATATACATAGCGTATTTATGTTGTTACTATTTTCTAATAAGTTACTCGCACCTGCAGACGTCCAAGATACAGGCTCAGCCTAGTTTGGAGTCTGATGGATATTTCTCCTGTGTATTGGTTATGATTATTTAAATAAAGTATTTTGTATTTTGTATTTGTAAAAGTGTAATCGACAAAAACCGATTGCATAAAAATTAAATATTAATAAATACATCATCGTCATCATAATACGTCATCAAAAATTGTCACCACTAAGCTCTTGCCATTACTAATAGGAATTATGCGTATTTATTTCCTTGAGAAGCTCAATTGACTCTACTGAACGATATTATTCAGCTTATGGTCAAACAATGACAACCTTATTAAGCTCGACAGTACTCGACCTATTTTCATCCTTTACTTTTTAACTGTCTACATAGAGATATAAACGAGATAGAAACGGATCCTGAGAAATTAATAAAAAAGCTTTATGTATTTATCTTGTCGTAATTTTTTTATAGAAATTTAACGTTTTGCCTCCTTGAAATTTTAATTAGGATATGGTTATTAAGTCACTGTTAAACTTTACGACGAGATAGCGATGAAATGCTGTACACAAGGATTACTGTTATCGTCTAAACCATACAGAAACGTACCGACATAAAAATAAATACTATCTAAGTACATTGTGGCCTTGCTTTTACCGACTATTACATTGGACATATATAAACCCTTCACTTTTCTTGCGTTACACAGAAATTTCTGACACGTCCAAGATATTCGAGATCTAGATTTTAAAAAAGCTGTACGCGACTTCAATGAATATTAGGCATTCTTTTTAGGACGGTCGAATAACGGTTTTCCGACAAATGGAAAATCGCTAGATGGCGTTAGTATTGCGACGTTCGTTAGAGACTCTCTAACTAGCTTGAGATTGGCTCATTTAATTAAAAAGTAGGTAGCAATAAGCACTAGAATGCAGTTTGGCCAAAACATGACGTCAACTTAAGTTATTTAACCAATTGTGATCCTGTCATTGTTTTGTGTAACACCAGTAACACGTAATAGGACCAAACATGGAGCGATTTTATACTAAACATATATGACAAAAGAAACATAACAGCACTGTCATCAAAATATACCTTCTCATTATGAACAATCTTCCAGTCTAATAGTGCATGCAAATTAACTACGAGCATTTGCAAAATAATCCACCATAATTTGTTTCAAACTTTACCCGAAAGTTAGGTTCTTTTACTAATATAATAACTCAAATGTATGTTTTTTTTTCATAACTACACAAATCTACATATAATTCGAAGATACAGTAGGTATGTTGGTAAATTTAGAACAAAAAAATCTATATACATACTCGAAAAGTATTATTGTTTCATTTTACCTATCAAATATTCGAGCCTTCAAGAAAAGAGCGCACCTACTCCTACTTAAAAGGCCGGCAACGCACTTGTGACTCTTCTGGTGTTGCAGGTGTCCATAGGCGACGTTAATCGCTTACCATCAGGCAATCAGTTTGCTCGTTTGCCCCCTATTCCATAAAAAAATGTAGCCCAGCCAACTTGGAAAAGTAAAAAAAAACTCCGATATTGCAATATCAAAGTTCAAACTCTCAAATACGGCTGAACTAACTTTAATCAAATTATAACGCCCTTTTTGCGCCGCGGTAAAAAAAAATACTAATGCGATTATAAGTATCGCAAACCCGTGCTTTCCTAGATAGAAGGATAAACCTTTAAAATCGGTATAGTTTTAATGCCCGCGCTTGTAGCACAAATTTCCAAGTTTACCGTTTGCGTACGCTCTTATCATTTTAATTTATAACACGTTATAAATCAATTAACAGAGGAACGACACGCGATAAGCTTTTAATGTCACTACTGCATTAACATTCTTGGACTTGTATGTCTAACTATCTATTCACAAGCGATATTATATAAAACGATTCAATTGCATCGTAACTCTTCGCTGTTTTCCAAACTAATAAACTTATAATATTTTCTACTTCCGCGCTTCGTTATGATTGTTTCTTATAGTGTAATATTGTATAACTTACAAAGGGCGAAAACTAATCTTTTTAATTCAAAGTTTAATATCTCAAAAACGGCTAATCTGACTTTGATAAAAGTCCGTCGGTCCATCCTGGGACAAACAGATAAAGGTAACAAAGTGATCCTATAAGGCAGACGTTATCAACCAGTGTGCCGCGGCACACCAGTGTGCTGCATATATTTTCAGGTGTCCCGCAATTGCCGCGAAGTGTATACTGCAATGAAATCATGCATGAATAGTTATCTTAATATAATATCTTTTTGGGGTTTCGCACCAAAAGGTGTCAACTAGACCTTGTTAATAAGCCTTCGCTGTCCGTTATACATTATTAATTATTATGGGTAAACTGTAGGGAACCCTCTACGCGCAAGCCCGACTCGCACTTTGCTATTTTTTACTGGTGTGTCCTACCTACAGCCATTACTTAGATGTGATTTTCGATCTGATCGCTCGATTGTACTCGTACAAGTGATATTTATAATGTTGATACAAAACTCGATGATCCAAGGAAATCCCAACGAGTAGCCTTTTAAGGAAATGGTAAATGCAGGTGCAAATAATCGTATTTAACTTTGGTATTTTACTGAGCTGACTTTATTGAACATTTATTTTCATGCGTTGTTTTTGTTTCACAATACGCAGAAACAAGGTTAATCATAAAATTTTGACAAAAAAGAATTGTAATTTATGATCGATCAAAAAACCGGTCAATTTTTAATAAAAAAAAATTACCACTTTGTCAGTGTAATTTTTTAACGTTTAAGTACTCAAGTACAAAAATATTCTGAAATAAATTTTAACTATTGTTTGGTCGAATCATATTTTAAAATGTTCAAATTAAACTCAAATACATACATATATATACAAGTCAGTATTACGAGTTTATACAATACTTACATCATTATAATGTAATGACAATGACCTACCTATTTATTTTAGTTGACTGTCCAGTTGTAGGTATGAGTCCTTTTGTCCAATTTAAATGTGTACAATCGAAAGGATAATTCTGTCACGGCTTTACAATATTTACTGGATATTTGGGATCACTGCCCGGGCGTCGAAAATTGACCTCCAAGCCTAAGTGTCGCTTCCGTGATAATTTTAACTTGAAGATAATAAATAAAGTGTTTTGTCAGACAGAAATAAAGACAAGTGCCGGATGCATTCATTGAATAACTTATGGATTTTAGCAGATTTATAAACTTCACATTATCGGCAATGTAAACCCATAGGAAAATACTGTTAAGAAAAAAATAAGCAATTTCTATTTATGTAGTTTTTTAATTAATGGTTATTCAATCAAGTAAATTTTAGTTTCCAATTTTTTAGTTTCTTTTATGGTTTTTCATCAAATTGTCTAATGTTGTACATTTCCATTGGTTTATAAATAAATACATAAATGTTATCTTGAAGTGTTTTTGAAATAAAGTGAATTTCGTAAAAACTACATCCTATCCATTTTCTATTTGTTGCAGTCTACACGACAACTCTTTGACGTTGGTCACTTGAGGACTAATTTATCTATCCATCCATTAAAAGACTGTTACTTAATGATTTGTAATACAGGTTGCCATCTTGAATTCTCATCGCATTTGGAAATAGCTGTACATCAATAATCGCAGCCATTATGTTATTATTTACAATTGCACACAACTATCGCTGAGTGTATGAGGTTATATCGTAAAGTCACGTAGCGAGTGTACCGAACAAAGACGAGATAATAATATTGACTATTGACACTTAATGTAAATGCGAGCGATTAGATGTAGGTAGCTATCGTTTTACTTAGGATTTCGACTGAATATAGAGATGATACTGAACTCGTGGTACTTTCATGGGTAGACAAAATAAATTATTGGAGAAAAAGGTAGAGAATCCTTGAATACCTTTCCTCCTTTGTTTCAATCCTAACTCTTCTTTACAAACAAAGTCGTTTTCTGCCATTCTGCATTTCTCCGTTTCTGCATTTCATATCTGCATTTGTTCCCTGTTATATTGTTATATACTTATGTAGGTACGAGTAGATAGGTACGCTTAGATTTTTACAAGCTTTTATTTAATTTGCCCTGGTTGTTTATTTATTGATTTGCGTCAAATCTTAGAAGCTATTGCTTTGACTTACTTCCATTGCTCGAATTGACTTGAAATTTGACAAACTTATGTAAATCTGGTGACATTATAATAATCTGATAATGACATCCTGGTAGTCCGGCCGGGATTGTCTCTACAGGACGGAACTTTTCAACGGTTAATGGCATCGACTTGAAATTTGGTATGCAAATGTAGTTTGGGTGACAATACAAGTACAGTCAACAAAGTCAGCAAAAAGCTTGTATTCAAAATTATTTTTTAACAAAAACTTATTTAAACAACACAACAGTTTTTAGTGCTGTTTTCATCAAAATTTGGAGTATACACTACAGTTATATTACGCATAAAGTCAATGACTTATAATCATCATCATCATCATCATCATCATATATTTAAAAGCTCTTGTCGGTGAAATAATCGCCATTCTGTATCCCTCTTTGCCAAAGCTTTGAGCTCCTGATACGACATTGGATACATAACCTTCTCTTTCTTCAATGATTTATACGATACAAAAATGAAAGTAACATACACTGACAAGCACTAGCTTGAGTTATTTACCGTGGCTTAAAACAAAAGCTTTGACTGGAACTGCGTTTACGATAAATCATTTATAATTCCTTCACTTTACTAAAAGTAGTTCTTCAGTTAATGGTTAATAGACAGCTTGTTTACAACTAAAGTGGGATATTCGCAAATTATGCTTAGTGGTTAAGATTGGAGTTACAGGCTCATACTAAATAGAACCAGTCTTGTATACGTTGATAAGGTGGTGTTCACACTGGCTCACGTTGAGTAATTGCTATTTTATCGGTCTCTTATAGTATTGTCAATGTAGAAAAAAGGGGCAATACGTAGCTCGTAGCAGTTGAAAGGGAACTAGCTAGAAATTTAGTAACACGACTCTCCTTCTTTACAGATCAGTATAATTAATTGTTTTCATAAGTGTATTCTAATTTTAAATTTTTGGTTATGAGTCCAACATTTATTTCCCAACTACAACCTCACATCTTTTTATAAATTCCTAATGTGGTACTCCAACCTTTCGTATGACCTATTTGATTGCTTGCTCATCACCATTTCATTGTTAATGATGCAACTGTTGGAACATAATGGCATGTTATCGGGCAGTTAACCTACCCATAAGATTAAAACCAGTTAAGTACATGGCATCAGCTCCACTTTCGTATTAAAAATAATGAATCGGAAAACTGGTAGCTAATTAAATATTCATGATTTTCAAGTTGAGTAACTTTATGATGCAGTTCCATAAAAACGATTTTAATCAAGGTATGATAAACTGAGAAAAATTCCCGATATTTATAATTTACTTCAATATTCGTATATGATATAAATACTGTCAAGTGGAATGAGTTAAAAGATATTAGACGATAAATATTGTTAAATTCTCCTCTATATCAGAAAACTTGTACAAACAGTCACTAATGGTGCTCCGACACTGGTGTTATAAAGCGTTGTAAACGTTATAAAATATTTGTTGTACCTACCTATAATTGTATAACAAATTGTAACAAGTGTATATTGTTATCATTTTATATTTTATAATTTTATACAACAAATTAAAACCTCGAATTTGTTCTAAGGTGTTGAACGAGTATAACATTTTTTTTTATACCAATGTGGGAGCGTCAAGCGTTTAAAACATCTAACAAGTTGTTACAAAAGTTATAAAGTGTTAGACAATGCTATTGTATTTTATAAGGTTATATAACATTACCCTCCTAGGACCTAACTTTTAAACAGTTTTTTTTACTTACGCCCTAGACGTGGTTCACTCACTACCAGCTTTGTTATTTTGGACGAAACCATTAGGGACAAAACCAGTTGTGTTACCGACCTGAAGTTACGCCGATCGCTTTTTGTTCGTTATTATGAATTTGCAAATGTGTACTACACCTTAAATTTATGACTAAAATGATTAATATACTCTATGATTACTACAGATCGAGCAGTTAAATATTGCTCCACATAACGCGGTAAAAAACCTATAATAAACATCGTATAGGTACCGATTAGATACACACATATCCAGTTTATTAAATAGGTTTTAATAGGCGATTGAACATGGACAAACAATACCTACCACTATGTTCATGTTTTCATTGTTCTTAAATTTTATTGTATTACTCATAAAATAATCCTTTCCTATTTTCTTGTAATATAATAAGAACTTTAACAGGACAAGGTACAAACCTTAGTAGGGCTCATCTACAAATTGAGTGACACTGTACTAAAATTATTTCCAAATGATGACCAGAGGCTGCATTGCTGCGTGGGCGCTCGCAATCGCATTCACTATGTCATCCTACCCTCATGTTATACTGTTTGACAATATGGCCTCAGGAGTCGAAAATATTAATAAATCACTGATCTCCGATTCAAAATTATCGTAATACCTATAGCTCAAAAGGTCTTTACTTGAATGCTTCCGTCTGCTTTATATTTACTTAAAGTACATAAGTCGTATATTGTTGACAGACGTCACCGACATCAAAGGATTTCTACAAACAGGAATAATAGTGAATCACAAATATTTTCCTGAATACTTTTACGTCTTCAACAGTGTGTTGACGTGATCTAGCTAATGATTCCTTCTAGGGATTCCCACGTCACCAAAGAATAATAAATAACTACCGTGGTTGTTTATACAGTTACTAGCTTTTGACTGCGGCTTCGTCCGCGTGGAATTCGGTTATCGCGCGCTGTTCCGTCGGGAACTGTGCATTTTAATTTTTCCGGAATAAAAAGTAGCCTATGTATCTCTGGCCCGTGGACTATCTCTATGCCAAAAATCACATCGATCCGTCACTCCATTTCAAAAGACAAACATACATTATAAAAAAAAGTTTATTCATTAACTTAAGACACAGTGTTACCAGATACACGGTAATTACCGTAGATGCACGGTAATTTTGATCAAAACACGGTCTACGGTAATGGCCTAATACCGTGGTCTTTTCTACGGTATTTTTCATTACGAATTACCGTGTCACGTTTTTGCAATTATATACGAGAGTGAAAGGGATGCACGATACGAACTTCGATTTTCGAATTTTGTAGTACTCCTTTTGATCCGTGGTAGTAGAGAGGTTTTTGTTTTAGAGAAGTTTGTCAAATTCAATTTTAACGTCAAAATTTAAACTGGCAATGCAAGGTAATTTATCACTTAAACACGGTAATTTTAATGTGTCTCTACGGTATTTTACGAATCACCATCTGGTAACACTGTTAAGACATAACACAAAATCTGAGTTGATGCCTCTTTTTAAGCATTAATATGCTTGTGTTACGATACACCGCTCCTCAACTTATTAAACTGTATAATTTTAGGTGTAAAGACTAAAAACTTTTAAGAAAAACTAAAATAAAAATAAATAATGAATTAAAAACTTGAAAGAATTTTAGGTGTATTTATATTTACTTAACTTATACAGAAACACACACTTTCGTATTTATAATATTACGTATGGAAAATTTATTTTAGCCTATTGTATCTCCTTGATTAGTATAAATTAAAACAAATTAAGTTTTGTTATTTTATTCTCGTTTTTTGAAATACATACATCTTAATTACATTAAATAGTTAGTAATTCGGTGTACTGTATTAATTGTGCAATACTTGCATTCTTTGACAAAAGTTTACTTCTACACATATAATATGTGAATATTTCTATGTTTTAACAATTAGCTTCACGTTAACATTTCTAACCATTTCCACATTAATTTCCTGTTAAGTCAAGAGACTTTGCAGGAGAATAAACGATAATATCTACTTGATTTAAACTACATTTGAACAGGATAAAAAAATTCTCGTGAATCTGAGACCAATACATCGAATGGACGTGATCCTTTCCAAAACAACTTAAATAAAAATTACATATTTACATTTTGGGGAATGAGTAAGTAAATACTTAAGGGACACTGGGATGTACATCTGAAGTCTCATGTTTTCTCGTCATAATCAAGAGGAAAAACCATTTGCGTTGTGCCGGAAAATATGCCGCGTTAATGTCAATTAACTAAAAGCTGATGTAACCATCGACAATTGTACTGTATTATTATTTAACTGAATGTAAATAACAAATCCGATATTTGCCACCGCAACTCACAAATTAATTTAATTATTATTAAAATTTCATCTGCATAAAAATTGTGTACCAATGATATTATCAGTGCTAAATATAAGATGGAAAAAATAAGATTTTTTACAGTTGAAACTTTCGGGAAACTTTCGATTGTAGTTACAGTCGAACGAACTGATTCAGAAGGGCTACTCCGAAACACGAAATTCGAAGTTCGTATCGTGCCGTCTCTCTCATTCTCGTATTAAATGACATAAGCGTAGGTGGGACGGTACGATACGAACTTTGATTTTCGAATTTCGTGGTAGCCTTGTTGGTACCAGGGTGGAACCTTTTAATCAATTTCACTATGATTTCCTTGACAAAAGTATGGGATGTCAACACAACATTAGCAGCACAAAGGTACCTGCACCAAATTTTCTGGTAACATTCGTTTTATGACGCGACAAATGTCTAGCGGCGAACATTTCAACTAAACAACGGCGTGTATAATCTATGGGCGTAATATATGTTAACCGCCTCATAAACGATGACACACATGATTATTGTATCTTAAAGCTTAAGGCTTATAGAGTATACTCGATTATTATGCGCCCACGCGACGCAGTGGGGGATAAGTATCTTTACTATTTTATATTTGACTATTTTTCTGAGATAATTTAAAATTTTTAAATGGCTTGGGAAAATGAGGTATAAGTATATATATTTACTGGTACAGATAAAGTCATTAGAATAAACGGAGATACGATCAGCAATAAAACTGGGTGAGTGAGTGTACTAAACGACTTACTATTAAATTTCACATATTTTGTCTATTTATTTTAGCATGAGAGAAGATAATTTACATGTGATTAAAGAAGATAGCGTTTCTTACTTATTTACGCATCTATTTAAAAAATAGTAAATTCCAACTTCAGATTTCACGTTACCTAATAAAACACATTCATTCGAGTACTTACATTTAAACTGAACCCCTTCTTTATCTATAAAAATATTATTAATATGTTAAAACAAGTTGCCTCAATAGATTTTAGTAGGACTCTATCCCCTACTAATTATAACTAAATGTTAAGTACTTATCGATTTTGAACATAAAACTAACGTGAGACTCACTCATATTAAATATATTTTCCCGCGTAACTCACGTCTTAAATCGAGTTTAACTCGACACGTGTTGCAGCAGCCGTCGAGTCGCGTTGCTCCGAGGAAGAAGGGCTACTGATTAGCCCGAAACATGTCGATCTTAACTCGATTTAAGACGTGAGTTATCCGGGAAAATATACTTATCTATTTTGTTTGTGACTAGCCATAAAACAAACGAATGTTAAATTAACAGACGCCTGACGAGTGTTTATAAGGAGGATTTAAAAGCTTTAACTTTGACAAAATGCGCCGTTTAATCTAGTCTTAAAAATATGCTACAGGATTGAGTTTCGATACGGGCGCATAAAGCTCTATTATGTGTTACAACAGCTGCTCAAGAAAACCATCATATATATTTCTCGTTTTTCGTAATTGAATACCGAACTTTATTACCCAACGAGCCCAGTAGTTATCGGCAATATTAATAAGGATTTATGTACCCTCCGTAATGATTTATTACTATCATACGGTTATTTACTAACCTGCCTGCGTCGGTAAATTTATCGCGAGTGTACGGTTTGTATTCTAATTAAATAATTGGCCGTCAAAAGGGTAGTGAAATATTAAAATTAAACGGTTGAAAGACTCCTGGGTTGAAATCCATGAGGAAAATAAGATTTTTTTTTATAAAAATTAACATTTTTTTTTTTCATTTCATTGGAATTCAACTTTTGTTCTTCAGGATAATTATTACATGAATATGTAGGAGGTAATTAGCAGAAACAACACTCACGACCTGTTCGTTCTGGCGAGACACTTCCGATTTCGACTATATTGTACTGTTCGATCGTTTAAAGCTAAAATCAACTTCTGTTCAAATGATTTATGGCTGAAAATTACTAGTGTAAAGAGGTGCAAATTGACCGCATTTTGTATAAATTGATCGTGACTGACTCAATAAGGTCAGCGATTATTGAATTACCCGCTGGTAATTAAGTCGGCTAATTCCACAGAAAACAAATGCAGTTCGATTCAAATGATTGAGTGAAATAACAATGATTGACGAGTCAATGTTCTTTTTTATGTACGGTCAAAAGCATAAATAGTTTTATATTGGGCTGAATTGCTAGGCATGAAACATGTAAAGTATAATTATCATTCAGGTCATGAGGTATGATTATTCTATGCGCCTTTGAAGCTCATGTACACACCAGTAGCGTAGGACCGCAACAACTGGTTTTCAATCACTTGCCTAAATTTTTAATGTTTTTTTTTTCGCTTTCTTTTATTTCGCCTGAATCTGTGTGGCATCATATATGTGTTGTTTGTTTGTTTGTTTGTTTAAACTCTTTATTGTACAAAAAGGAAATAGGTAGGTACAAAAAAAAACACACAAAAGAAAGTGCTAAGTACAAAGGCGGACTTATCCCTGAAGGGATCTCTGCCAGTCAACCTTTGAGTGGTAGAGAAAAGCAATTGAAAAAAGATAAGGATCGACAAATAGAGCAAAAACATTTGAATGAATATAAATGGATATATAAACCCTAAGTACCTAAAGAAATAATAATAAATAAATAAATAAATACAGTATTATACAGAATACATAACCTTAATATACCTGTTACCAAATATAAAATAAATAAATACACATACAATACATAAATAACACAAGTATAAAGGATAACTACTTACTAACTTAATTAAGGAACATGGTGTGAGCCACATCTTCTTAAGTGTTGTATTGTTAAGATTGTGTAAGTATAACTAATGATAATGAACAGTTAGGAGATGTTGTATCCAATGACATACTTTGGTCACGCTTCTTTCAATCTACTCCTACCTAACCAAAATATGCACTCAACGCTACTGGTACACACCGTTGTTATTAATTTGATTGGACTTAAATAAAATGATTTATGTACCTGTTTAGAATAAAAATTAACTTAAATAACATAAAGATGATGCTAACTAAAAACGTTTATTTAGCGCAGCGAATAAATAACATCATCCAACAATGGCTTGAGTCATAACGTCATTCTAAAGCTATTTGCCGATACGTGGCATGCGAAATTGATTGCAAATGAAAATATCGGAACGAATAATATATCTACCTACATATAATTTATAGTTTTGCTCATATTTATAGACAATATATAAAATATGACAGTTATCGCGTAAATTAATGTATACATACAGAGCTGTAAAAACTTTTAAAGTTCAGTAAAAAAAAAACTTAAATAGATATTCAATGATTCTGTGGTAAATAACAGTGCAGATATTTAGTGAAACACTGACTTAATTTGCACTCAATTAGGTACCTACAGACGAATAAATTGAATCAAGACCCAGGGTGGAACTATTGTGCTACTAATGTCATCTTGATATCTCATACTTTTGTCAAGAAAATCATAGTGAAATTGATTATTAAAAGGTTACATCCTGGGTCATAATTCAATTTGTTCGACGGTATGTAGGTACATGTAGATACTCGTGTATATAATAAGAAGGTTAGATCTTTTAAATATTTTAGTTGCTAATTATAGTTTTTTACCGATTAAACTATTAGTCTACTTAAAAGCATACGATTTACAAATAACTTTTAGTAACAGTTGTAAAAACGGTATAAAAACAAGAACAGATGCTCCAGCATCCATTTGCTTTTCTTTAAAACTCTTTCAAGGAAATGCACAAAAGAATTTAATGTTACGTTTAGTTGTTTGTTTCTGACTTTCCGAGTAATGCGCTTGTGGTTTCTGCTCCGGGCTTTGTCATTAGTCTGCATAACGTTGACCTCATCTAACCCTATTAAAATTCGACGGACTGGTGATAAATAACCTACTTTAGTTCTTAAGAATTAAACTAACGCCTAAAACTTGTTTATTTTAATCGTAGATTCAATCAATGTAAAGCATTTTCGGTCAGTAAATTTATAGAATTAAGAAATTATTGCTCTTTCGAGGCACACGTCACAAAGAACAGACCAACTTGAACAAGATTAAATTTTGCACTATACGCGCCAACGATGATGGCGGTCTTTTTCATAGAGAAATATAATTACTCGTATTTATCTTATGTACTCTTTTTTTATGCAAAAGAAAAGAAATAAACACAGTTGACAAACTTTGAAATTGAAAGACATTTATAATCCGTTTCCCTCCTCTGTTATCCCTTTAAGGGTCTCTACCATTCTGTCAGTCAGTTGTACTATTTTGTAGTGCTAGAGCGATAAAGCTTTCATCCGTTACCGTCCTAAAACTTTTCATTATAATAATTATAACAGCATAATGACCTACTTGCATGGAAGACTATTTAAACAATCGCTCCGCAACAACGAAATCAGATACCCAATTGGATTTATTACAAATAACGAAACCTTACAACACCAAATCGCTCTATCGATATAACTAACTTTCGGCTTCTTGAAACATGATAGAAACATTGACACAGTTAATTGAACTGGAACCTTGTGGTGCAGAGGAATAGAGATCTACTTTCGTCAACTGGGACTGACAGTCGTATCGGCCACTTGATGCACATTACATTAGTGTTCGCGATAAAAGGTCACGCGCAGGATGTCTTATAAAGGAATGTCTGTCCCGTTTGCGATCCGATTATTCCCGAGCTAGCGCGTAACGAGCCGGAGATGTGCGTTTGTTGAACAAACATATTTTAGCACGTGCTAGTATTAAAAATCAAGGAAATATACATACTTAGATCTTATTATTTTTTTAGCACATGATAGGTAGGTACAGTTGATTGAACTTGTTTTTAGGATTCAGTAATTCAGAAGGCAAAAACGGAACGCTTATTGATCCATTTTGCTGTCTATCTCTCTGGGTGACCGTCCGTCCGTTTGCCAAAACTCTTTTCTCGGTAACACCAGCGGTATCAAGCTGAAGTTAATATCAAATACGCAGGACTAAGCTGCTCCCCCTTGGAGCAGTGAAAAAACAAACTTCTATCTAAGTCAATGCAATGAAAACTATTTAAAGCATTTTTTGTATGGAACAGTATTAAAAAATAAATTACTTAGGTACTAACAAAAGAATATTTTAATTATAGAAAAAAACATTTAACGTTTTATCGGTACCTAAAATAAGAAATTCATTTCTAAAACGGAATGTAAAGTATGTGTATGTAGAGTCATTCATTGTATTGAACTTTGCGAGTTTGATAGTAAATATTTCATTGCTTCACCCAATTTACTTTTACTGTTTATTTTCTTCTGCATACTGACCAAAACGTGTTAATATTTTAATAATACTAACTCTAATCGATCTCACTAAAAACAACTTAAACTCGTGCTAATTAGATAAGGATGCGACTAAATCACCACTTCATGTCACGTTTCTTGCGTAATCAAATTAATTGATAAGTTTTTCTCCTCCCAGTGAGATAATGATGTCGAACCAGTAGAACAACTTTTTGCGATCCGGTCGAGTGGAACAATGACCCTGTTTTTCGCAAAAAAAACTGACCGATTTTACGAACAATCTAGTTCGAGGAGAAAGAACAATTTCTCAAATCTCAAGACTGATGATTGAAATCTATAATGTCGAACAAGAGTGAAAGTCGTTCGATATAACATCATATTTATCGGTGGATGTATCAGTCATGTTCTAAAGGCAAAGACAAACAGTGGCCAACATTCAACGCGACCTCTACGTTGACTCACTACTGCGTCACGTACAACCTCTCTGAGTCACGCAAGCACGCGCTCCTCTCATATATTAATGTTTTCTTTTTCTTTGCCATAGGTGTTACCTGCCTGAATCATCGAACAAGAGGCCCACAAATCCGGATGTGAAGAGCTCCGAATGCAGTTATTCTTGGCAGTACAAGATACAAGATCGCTTTTGGATCAAAGTTCAGCGTCTGGATTTGACCCTCGCAGCAATTCCACTGCCTGTGATCAACACTACAATAAAATAAATGAACTCGTCCGGTGTTAGTGTCACAAATGTGCTCATATTTAGCGCTAACCTAGTTCATATTACCATCGTGTAAAGTGCACTGTTACAGGTGTGCACCGTATTGTTTATGTTATTTTAGATTATGTAGTTAGTACTATAGTGTATTATAATTTATGTTTCTGTGATATTTAAGTAGATGATGCGAGTCATCGTGTTTTTGTTTCGTTAGTTATAGTCATCCGGTATCTCTAAGAGGATATTTGCGAAGAGTTTATTAGTTTCCTTCCTCTAAGACTTAATTAACTCAGATGATTTACTCTTAATATTACCTACTAATTTGTATTTGTCGCCAAATGAGCAGCGGAAGCTGATGATACAATTGGGCAGGGCACTAATATTCTAGTTTCATGTTAAATATAATAGTTCCTTTTAATCATTCGTGGTAGTTCAAGCCACATAATTAATACTATAATGCTTTGCGTAAGAGCTAAAAATAGGCGATTAATCATTGAAACAAAGCTTGCTTGAAAATAGTAAATCTATTTGTTCTAACTTCTAATAGTCGTGATTGGATTTTACCACAATGAGTTATTATAATTATAATTAATGACCAAATGAACTTTGTCTGTTAACATTTACAATCTAATCTCTCAATTCTTGTGTCCTGTATCAAAACAAATGTGAATATCCACTAATTATAAAAACTTAATTGTTTTAAGGGTCAAGTTACAGGCCATTTAGGTCAACCGTTAATCGTAAATTACCTTCAATAATTATACCGAGTTCATCTGCGTTACCCACCATTACCTTCGACGGCTTACCTAAGATTAAGTTTTTTTCGTACAACAGAAACATCGGACTTCAAGTTTGAATGAAATTAGGTATTATATAGCAGTTCGTTTCTGATAATATTTATATGGGATCCCATCGGGATTACATCTTTTGTAACCAAAAAGCATAAAGCATGTCTTAATTAGCCGCCCTAGCGCTAATGACTCAGCGAGGAGCCTCGCGAGGCTGCCATTTTCGTTTTTATTTTATTAAGCCTTGTGTTGAACAAAATTATAGTTCATACGGTAGCCTCGCGAGGCTGCACGCAGTCAGTAAGCGGCTATTGGTGAAGTTATCGGTGAATGTACATGAAAATCCATAGTACCTACTCGCTTATACATATATACGAGTATACCTACTCTGTTCATGGACAACCTTTCGCATACTGTATCTCTCAAGTCATTCTAAAACATGATAAAAGTTTAAAATATGATACAAGTTTTATTGTCTTGAGTGACTACTAACAGCCTTTACTTTGAAAGTTTGTGCCTACTAAGAACAAATGATAAACGAATAGATTGGACAAAATATATATTTAAGTAGGTACTTTTCAATGTTCGTGTTTTCGCCGTTGGAACAGAGTATTGATACAGATTGAAAATAAAAACATAAACATTCAAATAACTAAAAAGGATATAATACTCGGGAATTTTCCTGGCATGAAATGTTTGTGCAATAATTCATAGGTAGGTAGTTGTGAGATACGATGTTTTCAGGGTCCTTCGTGGTTTTCCTTGAGTATCTAAACCATGATTAATCATTTGGGTGTGGCAAAGACTGCACCATAATGCAAAGGAGAGTAAATACATTTAAATCTAATATGAGCGTAATTTTGAAGATTTTCTATTTAGGTATTAACCAACCAGGAGTTCCCACATATACCTGATTATTGATTAATCAATTTGCAATCATCGTTAAAGCTTAATGCGATACTCACTAGTTAGGTATTTAAGTATTCTGAAACTACCGGCCGTGTCAGGATTTGTACAAATAATTATTTAATCCATTCGTATTTCCTCTTTCTCCAACCACAGCAGCAATGCCTTTAGAGTCTCACGCAGCTTTAAATATATAGGTATCTTGGCTAAAGACATGGACTAGGTTCTGAAGGCAAGTTATACGCAACTAGAAAGCACTGAGAAAGTTGTATTTAAGTATTGAGTTTTATAGAAGCGTGGGTGTTGCATTTCGTTGCGTCGCTCCGTGGGCCGCGTACGGCTGAGATATTAACGGCACATGACTAACGGGTTTTAACCGTGAGTCCACAGGATGACATACTATTATTTAACTAGGTATTGAATTATTGCTTGACTCTATGTCTACTAATTCAAATGGTAACACATACTCATTAAAAGTCACTGGGGATATTTTTTATCCCAGACAGTTTTAAACATTTCAATACACTTAGGCATATTACCTACTATTGAGTCTAAACAACAAATTTGTCTGGGGATAATGAGTATTCTTAGACTTTATTAACGTGTGTATTTCACTATTCATTTGTATCGTTTTAGGTTAACTGTATTTTAACAGTAGATATAATAAACTATAAACGGGGACAAGGTGCTCGAAAATATTTCTATCTATGATCAATTTCGCCGCACATCTGTGCGAAATAATGATAATACTTAGATTATTTTCTGTTTATTTTACTTTATGAATGGTTTTTTGTTTTGGCAATTACCTATTACCTACCTAGTTCAAATGTTAACCGAACAAGGTTAATTAATAAGTGTTTCCGAAACGACTGAATGATAAATTATTGTGATGGAAGGTAAATTGCCATGAGAAAATTATAGTATTATTTTGAGAGGCCTAAGCATGCTAGCGTTCGTGCTGCGTAAAACATTCGTCCTTATCACACTTATTAGTTAATAAAGCAGTCAGAATGGGATAAATGGTTTATATCCACACTAAACGTTAGTATGCTACCGATGCGTGTATGAATGTGTAGAAAACTATTTAGAAATCATTTACTTAAATTGTATAATTGAGTTCCTAAGGACTTTATTATTTATAGTCTGGTTCGGTATAAGCCGCCGGACACCAAACATAATTGCTTTATTTATGTACGATAACAATGTTTATATTGTGTCTCAAATAGATTTATCGATGTAAATTAGGCCAAAAAATTGGAAAAGACAAGTGAGAATTATTTCCTATCTATTCCATTCGTGTTTACTCAATATGATAATATATAATTCCATCAAGAAAAAATATACCGTTTTAAGTAATTGTACATTAAGTTGTGTAAATGAGATTTTACTTTAGTTACGTTGAATGTATAGGCTATGAATTAACATAGGTAATTTGTGTATGCGTTGTATATGATTAGATTGAATTTCTGCATTTGATAATTGTATAAAGGTGGTTTAGTGGTGAATATGGTCTGATATATTAAGTAAACCTAGATACCTACAATCGCATTCGAATTGCAGTTTTATGGTTTGTAGGTAGAGCTGGTAGAGTCCATCAATTTGCTGCATCAGAAACTTCTAATTTTGTCATTCACATAATCCAATAGGCATTGTTATAGATAAATAATATAAGTAATAATATTATTACTGTGACATGATTCTATGGTGGGTGACTCTGAAATCTAATTGGTTGACTACTTACCTACCTACTACATGCTCAAAATATTTTGAACACGATTTGGCGCTATTGTAGAGTCAGCGGCAAAGATACACGAATTCAGAGCACATATTCTACATATTATTGGGGAACTGGAACTTGTACAGAGGAGTTACCTAGTTACTTATGTACTTCTGATCAAAAATTCTATCAAAAATATCTGAAGAAATATTTGCTCAGAAGTACTGTATCTTCTGCTAGCAATACATTATTCTGTTGACTTATTTTTGATCATGATCACCAAGTCTGCTTATGTTCTGAAAATACGTCTAACGACAACTCGGTAGCTAGGACCACAGAATAAGTAGTGACGTTTAGGCATAAGAATCGTGCCTCTCTGTCCATCGCATAACTCTTACTCGTACGCGGCACGTGTAGACGAATAGCACACTCTAGGGGGTCCCAGACATCTACTTGTGGCGGCAAATAAAATCGCGGAGTGAGCCGCGCCTGCTACTTAGGACATAGAGACTTGGTTATCTAACTTTTTGAGACCAGATAAACTAAGTTTGTACCTAAATCTAAACTTTTGCTTTTGACTGTACCTATTTTAGCTTTAGCTCTACTGAGCAATATTCAGATGCTAAAATATGGATAAGTATACGTTATTAGTTGGTATGAATGTAAATAATTACGTAGCTAGTGACTAACGCTAACTAGTGGTACAACCGCATAAGTAAATTTTACATCACATGTAACCTAAACTAGAAGAATGTATGTACATACGAATTATGAATCTCCATATATCACGCATTATCTCTTAGAATTGGCGTTTATCTAATACCATTTTATATTCTTGTAAATTTATAATGAAAAGGTAAATTTAAGCGATTCGATTAAAGGAGACAGCTTAAAATGATTTTTTTATTTTATTACAGTATGCTATAGAGTCCACAAGATTAGTATATTATATAAAATATACTAATAAACTACTTCTGAATACATTTAAAAAACCTAATGAAGGCCAAAGGCGTCGCCAGCCAATGGCCCAGGGGAGGCAAGTTGATATGGAGAATGAGAAAAATATGGATTGTAGGTATTTATTACTAGAGTTGGTGAATTCATTAGAGTTTCGGTTTCGACGTACAAGAACGATCGATCAAGCAAATTTAGTCAAAGACTTAGAGCACTGGTTTGGTTGCTTTACATTTGGCATTTTTTTTTTTTATCTCGAAGGGGGGCAGCTGCCCCTCCTGCTCTCCCCTGGCGACGCCCATGATGAAGGCCAAGGCTGGAATCCAAGACTGCAATGAGATTGGCATAGACATGAAAAATCTTTCAATCCTATTAAAATTGTGACCAAACAATACGCTTATACAACTCGTATAAGTTCAATCGCACGACAGTCAACTCCACATACCTACGTACAAATTTGAATGGTTCCGTTCATAATTCCAGGACATTAATTGTGAATTATTTTTCCTGTTTAATAGTAGAGGCACTTATTTAGATACATAGGCAGTACGTACCTAGCTAATCTCTATTACTGTGGCCAATTCCACCACCACTACTTCCGGCGAAACTGAATTCCAATTGTTATCTGCCTAATACGGAAATATGGAAGGTCACGGGCAGCGATTATCAAAACTGTATTTTTATAGACTCCAAAAAAGATGAGTCAAAGAAGAATCTATGCTCGTCTATGTATTTTTTTATACCCACGACTTCGTCAATGATTTGAGAAGTTATGCGGATAGGGAATTTCACACATACCATTGATTTTTTTCGTAAATGTTACAAAGTTTGTTCACAATATTTTCTTTCGGTATAATTCTGAAATACTTACTAGAAGTAGGAGCCCCGGCTGAAACTCACGATCCTCTGCTTAACAGGCCTTAGATTAAACCACTAGGCTACACCGAATAATTATAATAATAAACTTATTTATTTATATGTCGACGGCCGATCGTAAAATCCGCCAGATCACGAAATTCCTAGACATGTCGTGAAATAGCGCCATTTCATCATATGCCTAAAAGTTGACTAGGCATATCACGATGTGCCTGAAAAACAATACGGCAGATCAATTAGAACGACGAGCGAAGCGAGTAGTTGTTATGAATCGTCAACTCGAAATTAATCCTTCTGCAATGAAATTAAAAATCAAGTTGATTTGTCGCTGGTTTTTCTGTGGCGTACAGAGCACGTCACTTCGTTTGTTTTGTGGCGGTGAAGAGGTTAAACCCATTCAACTTAGTTAAAATTTAAACAGCAAGCAGCAGAAGGAATAAAAACAGGGCGTTGGTGGGTTGGTGGTTTTTTCTCTATGGAACGTTATGCTTACTCCATTCAATACTTACGACTCCATGGCATTGTGATGTATTGTATTGTAGTTATACTTCTGATATGGTCCCTCTTTGATTTCATTACAATCAGTTCAACAATTTATTCTTATTTTACTGACATCTTAATTCGATTAATATTTGCAGTAAAAAAAAATTGCGATTCAATACTACAAAAAATTCCAAGCGTATCATTTTCAGAGAAATCAAATAACGAAAATTCAAACAGGACATCCGTTTATTGACTTTCATAGATTAAATACATCACTTGAGACACGGTAGACGTTACAGCGAATAAAAAAATGACGTAGAACTTACTTATTATTTTTATTCGCCATCCGTGCAGTTAGCAGCTGCGGTGACGCAAGCGTGAATCATGCCAGTTCATAGGGTTATCAGACGCGAACGGTATTGGGTGTACAGTACGCTTGTTTACATTATGTAGTCGTCCATATATCGGTATACCACACTTGGTATAGTTGGGTGGACAACTATTTCTTGTTGTAATTCTGTCCCGTCTCAGCGAGGGAACAAAAGTAGTACAGTTTAATAGAAGAAATGTTGTGTCACATTACACTAACATGCATTAGATGACCAATAGTAGAAGGGGCTCAGAACTACCACAAGGATGCATGTTTGGCAAATTCTTATCCGATTAAACGGTTTAAAGAGTGACCCAGGAGACCGTAACTATAGCAACGAGTGACAAGAAAACCCGGTTACAACGGCACCAAGACCAGAGGCCATATTGTCTAACGCGCGGGCGCTCGCGATAGCATACACCATCCCTTTCTAGCCTCAACCTATATCATGCAATGGAAAGAAATGGTGAAAACTATTATAAATCAAAGTGCGTTAGGCAATAAGGCACTAGACAGTCACAAGTTGTATTTAAATAGAAACCTTACTTCTTTACGTACCATCATCGAGTAGGTACACTTTTATCATTGCTAGGATAATACAGGACCATCAACTTATCTGTTAAGGACTTTCGGCACTTAACACTAACAGCTCCAGCTCCACCTAAGTGTGATAAGATGATTCACCTAACAAAACCAGATAACTGGGTGTTCAACTTTAAAATAAAACAAACGTTTCCAAAATTAAATAACTTCTTTTATTTTCAGAGTCAAATTTGTTTCCTACATAAGTGTTAGAATGACAGGCGCTGTAACATTAATTGACCATTACACTAATGGTACGCGCGTTGCTTCAACTTGGTGCAAGAATGGAGGGCCGGCGACTACGCCCGCGTCACTCCCAGGAATTTGTATGCACATGTGCGACCCCCACATCTGTGGGGATCTTAGCCTCATAATTGAAATGCTTATTTACAAAATTAACTCGATGCTGAACGAGAAACAATAAAACGTTCCATCACATCGAGAACAAGGACTCGTTCACTTGCGATATAAATCTCCTGGAATACAACGCGAGCGACACGACTACACAGTTAACTACTACCGGTTTCATTACAGAATTTTAATAATACTATAATAATGTAGATTTTCATTTTTATTAACTATGCAATAATGATCACAAATACCCATGAACCGAACGACGCGCTCTCCAACTTTCTGCAACCTTTTAACAATAACTACGCTCTTCTAATGGCTTTGCTTGGCGTCCGTCTGCGGGAACGTATTGCGAGTCAGCGCCCCCTCGAGAGCATGAGGTGAAACGCTTGTCTCCGCACTAATAGTCCAATCTTTCGACAGTTGGCTGTTTATTACACACACACGAGAGTGGATATTAATGAGGATATTTAATTTAAACAATACTATCAGCATCAGACGCCGCTCATCCAGACATCAGCCGCGTCCAAACTACAATCCAATGCCACAAACACCTAATTTTAATCAATAATCAACAATTATCGCCCAACTCTAACACTACACGCTTTATTACCATTATACAATCAAGTGGAAAAATAATTTTTGATCCTCCTTCGTCGAAATCAACGCGTCCCATGCTCGTCTGACACTCACATGGCAAAACAAAATTATACAAGGCGAGCGCGGGGCGGAAGGGCGCCTCTCGGCCGGTCCGGAGCCTTAGCTACGTCACCGCGAGCGGCTCTCCGTTTAAACTGGAGGCCCAGTCTCGAGAGCCCCCCTCCCGCCTCCGTGATAGTAATTGGAAAGATATTAACTACTCTCCATATGCTTATAAGAACACTTCATAAAACAGCTTTCTTTATATTATACTACACAATTTACACATTATTCATAGGTTTACATTTTTACACAGCAATAATAATTGTTTTTTTTAGTCTTCGTTATATATTCTATATACTCCCAATTGCTAAATATTGTCGCATATTAAGCATTTTTTTTTTACATTTTATATCGACACCGCATGGTCATTGGTGTCTGAATACTTTTATTTTCACAAAATACTTATTCATTCTCGAAACTATGCCTTTACTTCGTCTAAGCAGACCCCAGCAGTGATTCGACCCAGTGGTATGAACACGATGTTAGTCACTATTTGTATCCCAAATCGTTAAGTAACCGAGAACACAACTAAGAGCTACATTCCAAAAACTAATCTACCAAATTTAGAACGATTTTCGAGAGATAGTTCAAAAATGGCTCAGGCTCGTTCTGCCTGTTTACTAAAAAGTCTGCTTCTCAAAATGGCCTTCTTCCAACAAACGCCTCTTTCCTATAATAATTTTATTTTTATAACGTCCACTATTTGTGTTCTACGAACCCGTTTCCTACAATGTCCGCTTCTCATAAAGCTTTAAATCATTTTTAACATGATTTTTTTTATATCATATAAATTGTATAATGTAATGAATATGATGGGTTTGATTTTATTTAATGTTTATTTTCTTTTTAAAGCATTAAAATAATTTAAAGTCGGTTAAAATGGTTAGAATTTTTTGGGGTAGAGCAGATGAAAGTTGAAGGAAATAGATCCTAGGAATACTATATGAGAAGCAGACTTTATAGGAAAGACACATGTAGGAAGTAGACATCATGGGAAACCGACAAATATGAGAAATAGATATTTCAGGAAACAGACAACATAAGAAGTGAGCATCATAGGAAACTGGGAGGAAGGCCATTTTGAGAAACAGGAATTTTAGGAAACAGACAGAACGAGCCTGAACCTCAAAAATGTACCGAGTGCACAGGAAGAATCAGAACTCTAATCACAAGTTCAAACGTAATCTATAAATGCTGACAACATTGTCTTTTGTCTGGAATGACACTAAGGAAATGTTCTACACCAAGTTCTAAAACATTACATCCTAAAGCATATAAATATGTTAGAATTTTGACGACTGATCACAATATATCAGACTTTCTACAAAAAACGACTCATGTTAGTAAAAAATATATTAAATTTAGAAAAATTATGGCAAAATATTGGCGAAGTGTAGCAAATCAGCTCTCCACAAATATTTATAAGTTAAAAAAGTCCAATACCATTGCAAAACAAACACAAGCATCCAACAACAAACAGCCGCGGGCAAAATTATACTAGGTTTTTATCATACAAACGATCCACAATGAAAACTAAAACGTGTGCTCTAATGTTTTACGATTATTAACAAAAAAAAAAACAGTGACAATACAATATAAATAGAACACTTTCACTAAAACTTTATATGCAAAACCCGACAGGACAAGTTGAAGATGATTACTTCTGGTTGGAAGGGTTGAACATCGTTTCATTATCGTTAAATTAACATAGCGGCACAGCTTCAGTCCTCGGCCGAGCGGCGGCCCTCGCGACGCGGCGCTCCACCGACGGCCAAACCTTATCTATTCCACACAAACAGGTAAACGTGAGAGAACGAACGTATTTACATAAATAATGCGCATAAAATATTTTAATACATAACCATCAACTATTTATTACGTTAAATTATATTTATTACACTATGGCATTGCAACTTTGTGACTCGATGCGTCCGTACGCCGCGACGTCATCACAAACGGAAGCGGTGCTAGCACCGTGTGGCCTCTGTGGCCGCTACTGCCACTAGCGCGTCTGACTACCAGTTGGAGGTGAGGTGAAAGACGAGGGCGTAGTAGAGCCGATTAATGTAGGGCAGGGTACGCGGGGGCAGGCGGAGGCACCACTTGCGCGGGCAGGCGTCGCCGCGGCACGCCGGCCCGCCCACGGCGCCGTATTATAGATCCCTGCCCGACAACATCACCGTTATTGTACAGGTATGATTTGGACTCGTTACAATGACATGTATGGACGACACAATGAACTAACACCGGTTCAGTAGAAGTTACTGGCGTTTACCAGTGGCGTAGCGTAGTGGGACCGTGAAGTGCGGTCCGCAACGTGCGGCAATTTTGGGGGAGCGGCAAAATTCCATAATAAATAATAGTGAATAATATCTGTACCTAGTGCTATCCACGAAGACGCGTGATTTGTAATAAGAACAACGCACGCGTCATCATGAGTGACTTTACCTATAGATAATAATGTATTCAACAGTTTCGTCGCACCTACGATTCGGACCGATTAGAATGAGCATTAATTTTTCTATTACTTATACTGTGACGATATCAGGGAATCTCCTTTCATTATGTTAACATTAAGTTTTTTTACTTCTTTATTTTACTTCCGCCCCGGGCGGCTGATACCCACGCTACGCCACTGGCGTTTACACAGCATTTGATAATTTATGTAGAAAGTACTGACGGACCAACTTACAAATAAAGTTGATTTGAATTTGAATTTGACCAGGCGGCTTTCAAAGCTTAGCCAAAACCCTTCTGGCCGCCGTGACTTGACATAGCGCGTGAGTACCCAAAGCCAGGGATGGTGAACTAATAATATTGCATGAAGTGAACTTTATAAGAGCATTGAAAGTTATTTTACGATTGCGCTCGATACTTCAAGTTTGTATGTAACTTTACGACGATCGAGTTTTGATTATTTTCATAATTATTATATATTTTTTATAAATAAACCATAACCGTACCCGTAACCGCACCCCGTATTCCCCTAACCGTATTCTTGCAAATAAATTATTTATATTTCTAAGCCATGTTCATTTTAACTGTTACGAAACACAGACCCTGAATAAAAGTTGCATAAAACATAATCAATAATAGACAAATCATCAGAAATATAATATCTGGACCTGATCTTTAAGGTAATAACGGTCTATAACCCCTTGGAAATAAGTTTCATCATCATCATATCAGACGTCAAAACAAATAAAAAATCCAAAACCGGTGAACTACGGATATTCACTTTCAACGTTTCTGCCATAGTGGTATGTCTATATGTTGATAACGTAAATAAATGCGTGATGGTTGTATGACCGTACCTACCTCATCCACTGCTGCGGAGTGTGATGCGACGGCGTCGGTGGTTGGTGGGACTGTGTGGCCACCCTTTGCACCACCTGGAAAATAATTCAACATTTATAGTTGAAACTACTCGTACAAGCACTTCGGCTGGCGACCAATTATTAGAATTTTGCCTCTTTGGCTGTCGGTGGCTGATTGGCGCAAATCCTTTACCGTGCGATTTCGCACGTAAAAAGCCGGATGTCTAGCTATTGGTGCGGTTTTTAAATATAAATAGTAACGTATAGACATTATAAATAGTATTTTGCGAGTAAATAATTGAAACAGACTTCGTTCGCTGTAAAAACCATCTTTCGAAGTGGAGGCGTGGACATTTGTTGCTTTACGGACTTTGGGAGCGTCATATCGTCACTACTTTGAAAAAATCTCGTATCTCAAATGAATACGTCAACAAAATTGACTCTTGAAAATTATCGATTTTGAGATACAGGGTTATTTCAAAGTAGTGTGGATCGAAGTTGAATATATTTCAACATGTTATTTTTAAATAGTTCTACACTTAACACTTTACTTTTGAACAGGAGAACAAATTAATCACGGCCAGGGTGTCAATATCAGATACGGAGGTTTTATTTAACACCACCATTTTAGCCCATTTAAGGGCCACTTGCCACAGAAATCACAGTGAAATTTAATACGAAAAAGTGCAATTCTACATAATTGTCACTTTTTTGCATAAGAAACTTAGCAATTACGTAAAATTGTAGAACTTTTAGCTTTTATTAAATAGGGGCCAGGTCGGTGATCCAGTATCCTCAACTGTTGGGTCGCCCCGTAGCATACCTGTTGCACGAAGGCGCGCGTGAGGTGCGGCGCGCTCCGCTCGGCCTGTTCGAACGCGCGCCGCAACTCCTCGATGGCGGCCGCGCTGCCCGCGCCGTGCTTGCGCGTCAACTGTAACACGGAACGCAACACGTTACAGGGTATCGAATGAGGGCTAAAACACGGGCGAAATTTCGCTAGATGGCGTTAGTATCGTGAGGTTTTTTTTGACGTTACGGTCTTGCTTACAATTGGTTAATAACAAAATGAGCCAATTGCATTTACCTCGCTCCGCTCAGCTGTTTTCACCAGAGGATGTGTAAATGAAGCATTTCTATTGGTTAATGAAAAACACATCCTCGCACATGGTGTAAACGCTGCTTTATCATCAACATCTCTCGGTGGAGTAATTGCCATTTTGTCAATCGCCTCTCTATCAATGCTTCGAGCTCCTGATAAGACATTACCTTCTCTTTTTTCCATTTTTTTAGTTCATTAACCCGTCAAACGCCCTGCGCGCCACGCCAAGTACTCGTGATTAGTCATTTTTTGTTACTAGTTTCGATCACCATTAACATAGGGTATCAGTCCAAAATTACCCGAAAGAGTCGTTGTTCGTGCGACGGGTTAACCTTCTCTTTAATTTGACCCATAAACGCATAAGGGGATCAAATAAGATAACATTTTTAGTAACACGTTTCTCATCGCTGTTTTCTTCGAGAAATTTAGAATATCTCATAATTAATGTTGGATACTCACGTCGTTTAATAGTGGGTATATGAGCTGTTGCAAGTAAGGGTGCTTCTTGACTTTTTCTTCGCTGTTAGCTCCTCTGTGATCCAAAGCCTAAAAATAGACAAAAAATATTTCAGAAATAATATACAATTCAGCGCTTTTGCGGCGTTTTTGTTTTCGTCATTAGTATTTTGGCAGATGATGCTCAGGGTTACATCTTTATGAAACTTAAGACAATACCGATGCTAAATTTTACGTGATTTAAATTCTTGTGACTTGTCTTTCCATTGTGCTGATAAACGTAGGGTGTTAATAACGTTTAACCAAATGGCCATACTGCTCGAATATTCGCATGACCGTGTTCTGCATCAGAACTACAATCCAAGCCTTCTTCCGCAGTGGGACAGCGTCAAATATTTGGTTGGTAAAGCCGAAGCAATGATCGCTTCTATCTTTCGCAAATCCTGAATGTCTATTGGTCAAGTCGGTAGGAATAGGGTCCTATTAACGCTATGCCACTGTGGGACATATTATGGCCCACTCTACATACAAAATTACCTATTATTATTATTTGCCGCTGAGTATATGCTGAGACGATGTCATATACACGTTGTGGATCATATATGTAGACCAGTGGTGGGCAAACATTCTTCATGGGGGGCCAGAAAGTCACAGATATTTTAGAGGGCCAGGATTACAGTTTTATTTCATACTTTTTTAAGTTTTTGCCAAAAAATGAAATTATATTATGATCGCGGGCCATATAGGTACAAAAGTACCTATATGGCCCGCGATCATAATATAATTTCATTTTCTCATTTTTTTTCATTTAAGTGAAAACACTTTGAAGGAACGTCGGCGGCTTAAATCTCATCGCGGGCCGGAGTTAGCCCTTGGGCCGTAGATGTAGACTTACGGGCTTGTTGTACGCGAGCGGCGGCGGCGCGGGCGCGTGCTCGGGCCGCTCGCGCTCCTTGGCACTTCGCTGCTCCGCTACCGCCGGCACGATGGGACTCTGTCGCGCCTGCAACCGCAAACAAACAGTTATGTACGTACATCATCATCATCATCATGTCAGCCGAAAGACGTCCACTGCTGGACATAGGCCTCCCCCAAGGCTCTCCACTCAGACCGTCATGTACGTACAGTCAACGTCATAAACAAACAAAAATAGTCTCCTTAGAAAACAGACAAGGCAAAGAAATTGATAAACGCATTGAAAATGCCTGGAGGAGCTACTGGTCCATGAAAGTGCTAATGAAGGGCAAACTTCCTTCCTTTAACGCAAGCTCGTCGATATGTGTATCCTGCCCATCCTAACCTACAGTGCTCAGACCTGGCCTTAGACTGAGGCTCAGAAGTCCAGACTCAAGATTTGTCAGCGAGCTATGGAGCGGAGTATTCTAGGTGTTCGGAGATTTGACAGAAACAGAAACACTGATCTGCGCTCCAGAACTCAAATTGTCGATGTGTGAATGAAGACCGCCTAATTAAAATCGGACTGGGCGGGACACGTCTGCCGCATGCATCCGGATCGCTGATCCAAAGTAATCACCGACGGGCACCGGAGCAGAGGCAGACCTAGGAGATGGCGGGACGACTTGGACCGATTCCAGTCAGATTGGCAACAGCTGGCCAAGAGTAGAGACGAGTGGAATAAGAAAGGGGAGGCTTTTGCCCTGCAGTGGGACACATTATAAGCTAATAAAAAATAAAATACCGTTAATTGAGAAGATTTCATATTTCTAAGACTTTTGATTCGTTCTCTGTATTCTGCTTGGAAATAGAAAGACGGTGGTATTTTTAAAATTTCGCTACGATTATATATTAATTTATTACATTTTTTTTAAGATGTGCTTATTCTAAAAGGGCTTAACTCCAAAACTACGATATAATAGATCCATTACTTTTGTCTAATCTCTATTAAAAAAAAAAGATCACGTAAATCATGCGTAAATCTGAAGTGGACGTTGTCAAAATTATGACAGCTCCTTTTTCTGGTGAAAAAGGCAAAGGAAACATATCTATTCTGTCGTAGTAGTGGCAAATTCAGATACATTTTTTTTTTGTATTTTTTTAAATATGGAGAAATAAATTATAATAAATATTTTGCCATGTTCAGGAGGCAAAACTCTTTCGATTCCTGTAGTAATTTACAGGTGTTGAAAAAATGAAATCTTGTCAATTATATGTTGATATTGTACTGACCGTCTGTTTGTCGTTGGTGTTGTTATTGTTGGGCGGTTTGGGATCGGGCGGGTCGTCGCGCGGGGGCGGCGCGCCGTTCTGTTTCGGCACCGCAGGAGACGGCGGCAGCGGCAACGCTGTGAACAGGTAAACTCCAAATAAGGCCAATATACCTAATACGTTTTAAGATCGGCAGGCGAACCTATATTAAGATTTGGCACCTGTCTCTTTCATACAAATTAAATAAATAAATATCACGGGACAATTCACACCAATTTACCTAGTCCCAAAGTAAGCTTAGCAAAGCTTGTGTTATGGGTACTAAGCAACGGATAAATATAATTGTATAGATAGACACATACTTAAATACATATTAAACACCCAAGACCCGAGAGCAAACATTCGTATTATTCATACAAATATCTGCCCCGACACGGGAATCGAACCCGGGACCTCAAGCTTTGTAGTCAGGTTCTCTAACCATTAGGCCATTTAACGATACAAAAGATTTCCCGACAAGTACGTAGTTGTTTTCATTGCATTAAAAACAACCATGCCAAATTTCATGACTCTGAGCCCAGCGGTTGTTAATTCGAGATTTTATCCCTATCCCGTGGGAATATCGGGATAAAAAGCAACCTATGTGTTATTCCAGATGTCCAGTTATTTACATTTCAAATTACATCCAAATCCGTCGAGCCGTTTTAGGGTGAAGAAGTAACAAACATCCACTCACACGCCCATACACAAACTTTCGCATTTATAATCCAAGTAGGAAATAGGATTGTATATTTTTTGTGTTTTTAGTATGTCTAATGGAATTGGTTTTTTGGTTTTATGCTGTAACTGTATCGATTAACTAGCCTGTTACGTGCAACTCCGTCAATTCGTTTATCGCTATCCTGCGAGAACTATGTAATTTTCCGGGATAAAAACTATCCTACATCCTTCCCCGGGACTCAAACTATCTGCATACCAAATTTCATCAAAATCGATTCAGCAGTTTAGACGTGATGAGGTAACAAAGAAACTATATAGCAAACAGACAGACTTACAAACTTCGCATTTATAATATTAATAGAATCCATACTAATATTATAAATGCGAAAGCGTGTTTGTATGTTTGTGTTTGTCCGTCTTTCACGCCGTAACGAACCGACGGATCGACGTGATTTTTGGCATAGAGATAGTATATGGGCCCGAGAGTGACATAGGCTACTTTTTATCCCGGAAAAATGCAGTTCCCGAGTGAACAGCGCGCTATAACCAAATACCACGCGGGCGGAGCCGCGGGCAAAAGCTAGTAAATAACAAATTACCTTGTTCGTGCGCGTTCGAGTGCGCACGTCGCTTATTGTCGAGATCGGCGTGCATCGCGCGCGCGGCCGCGCCGCCGCGCACCGTCATCACCCACGGCTCGTCCGTCTCGCCCTCGCCGCGACTACCTTCCTCCCTGAAACCGGAACACCACGATTGTGAACAACTTGAAGCAAAGGCTGCCTGCTAGAACCCTTCCCTTATTTGGACACCCTATATATGTATAACCCTACCCCCTATACTCATCATCATGTCAGCTGAAAGACGTCTACTACTGGACATGGGAACGCATCTGAATATCGACTGTTAAAACATCGAATATATTAAAATATCGAAAGGTTTTTTTTTTTCGGAAACCGTAAACTTCTCAGGATTCATTAAAACGGCATCGTATAGAACCCCTTAGGTTAGGTTAGGTTAGATTTATAACAATCTAAAAAAAAAAGTCTTAAGAAAAATACCTTTTCGATATTATGACCCATTCGACAATTTAATACATTCGATATTTTAACATTCCATATTTTGATACGTACCCCTGGACATAGGCCTCCCCCAAGGCTCTCCACTCAGACCGGTCTTGACCCCCTATACTACGAACTGCTAAATTCGAACTTCGTATTTTGCCGTCCCGCTGACGCTTGTATTATTTAATACGAGTGACAAGGACGGTACGATACGAATTTCGATTTTCGGATTTCGTAGTATCGTCCCAGAGCATAACGGTGAAGATGCGACTCTAGTAAAATTTTTAGCTCTGAAAACGAGACTAATTTTCAATTAACTGGAAAATGAATTTATAGAGTTGCTTCTGAACAGATAGTCAATCGATTGAGTTGGGAAATAAGATACGTGACAGTTAAGTTGTTGTAAGAGTATCAAACCCTGAGACTTGAAGGTGTACTAATTGATACTCCTGTAAAGCATACGCATAAAATAATTTTTTTTTTTTATTGGTTTTAACTGTTCAGACAGACCCGAAAAACACGAAACTTGAGAAATTATTCGAAGACACGAAAGTTGGTTTCGCTATCACTTGAACTTTTTTTACGCTGTAAGCGTTAGTATAGATACGTAGTTCTAACAAATACCCTTTTAACAAGAGATAATATTCATTTTAATTTTATAAGCAATGCGACCCACACCCAATGCGAGACAAATCAAAAGTAAGTTATCGTTTGTATCTCATTCGGCTCGAAAATAGTGTTGACATTTGAATTTTATCTTCTTAAAAAAGAGGGTACTCACGAATCTGAATTTTCCGATTCCGTCTCACTCTCCTCACTCCGCTGTGCCTTCCACTTTTTATACCTATCAATAAGATCTATTAGATAAGAGTTCTTCTTCGCCTTTCTGATAAATTGGAACTTTAGTAACTCTTTCGCCGTTGGCCTCTGCAAAGTTAAAAAATAAAACCATTAATATCACCCTAGGAAAAAATATTAACCAAGGAACATGGTAAATTAATTCTAAAAAAAGTTTTAAAGAAAGAAAGAAAATACATTTATTTAAAGCCATAAAAACAAACATAGAACAAATACAACACATACGTGACGCTAAACAGGTCTCCACTCAACATAATGCAAGCCGTGGCGCTGATTTTCGTTTTAGACGAATTAAGCTTAATGGTACTAGCAGAAGAAACTTAACGAGGCTTAATTTTCTCAAACCATTTTCCCCTTCACAAACGCACTCGTTTACAAACGACTAGTTACCAAACGAAACAAAACAATATAGGGGCAGTGCGATAACTCACATTTTCCGGATCTTTATTCAGGCACGCTTCAACAAACTCCTTGAACGACTTCGAGTAACTGCCCGTCAGCTGTGGCGGATTGTTCTTCGGTATAAGGAATAGGACCCTCATCGGATGCAGTTCCGAATTAGGAGGCTCGCCTTTGGCTAGCTCTATAGCGGTGATGCCGAGCGACCATATGTCTGCCTTGCTGTCGTAACATGACTGCTTTATGACCTCCGGCGCCATCCAGAACGGCGTACCGACGAATGTGTTGCGTTTGCTAGTTGTATTCGTTAGTTGACCGGCGACCCCTGGAAAAGAAAAAAGTACGATGGTAAATTGCTGAACTGCAGAATCTGTAAAGTACTTACTTTCAACTGTAGAAAAAATCCATATTCCATATCATCACTGCTATTGAATTCAGTATGTTCCTACAATATTACAATATGACTTAATGCATAAGACGTAAAAATTACATAGATTTCATTTTAGTCATGCCATGCAGGTATTAGGTTTAGGTTTAAAGATATTTATTTCCTCTTAAGAATTAACAATTCACTTACAGAGAAAATACAAGATTACTGCTGATATGCTGTAACTATCCGCTACATTATTTAATATTTTTATCTACGTTTAGCTCAGCTTTCATATTGATGAGGACGACTCTACTAAATGTGCAGCCTAAGAGTTTCAAAAAAGATGCGTTAGCAATGTCGATCGATATTAAATTAAAAGTAAAATTTTACCTACTCGAATCGTCAATGAGATGAATGAAATAGATTAATATCCCAATACGCCTCACAACCCAAGCATTGCTCACGACATCAAAACATCAGTTACAACTTCCGAATGCAAATCGCTGCACGTTGATTCTTCACCAAACCACCGAGTACAAAGCATTTCCGCATGGTTCAAATATCGTACGTTGGCCGGACGCCAGCCGACTTCCGTGACGTATAGCTTCACTTAGTATGTAGATGGCCGAAATAGTAATACATGTGTGTAGAGATTAACTGCTTCTTAAACTAACCTCGGCAACACGGTAGGGGCTGAATGTGGTACAACAGTAGTGTACTGAAGGGTCCCCAAAAATAAGAATGCACTTCTCGTTGCACTGGTCTTTATTAGCAAAGCCTACTTGCTTGCTACTGGAATGCTACGATGAAACATCATCAATCTTAACACTATGTACAATCTAAGGTAGCGTGTCGTTAGCTTGTTGCAGTTGCGGTATAACGACATCTATGAAGATATTTACAAATTAAATATTTTTAGAAAAAGTTGTATTAATTAATATTTTAACTATCACACGACGTTTAGTATAATTTAAATAACATAAGAAATATTTTATAATATTAAATAACTCAATAATTACACACAAAATATGGTGAAACTAGCACCATCTGTTAATCAATAGTTGAACCGAAATACTTTGATATGAAAACAATTATATTTTAAGATGTGAGTTTTTGGACAGTTATTCGTACGTGAACAAGTAGGTTAATTTATGCCTCGAAACAATATCAGGCCAACAGTGAAAACATACCTAGCATTCGAACTGCTCGTGATACCAAAACAGATATATAAAAATCATAGATGGGCAAACTTTATATTGAACAGAACATCTACTACTAGAAAAGACAGCAGCCATAAGTCAACGTTAATGTCAATCTTAGTAAGGAAAATTTTCTGTTAACCGTAAAAGAATGAAAAATTGCAGAGCCATTCGCGGGGCTATTAAGTAAAACGTCACATTATAACATAATGTTATTCAAAGTAGCATGCGCGGTTTGCGTAACAAAGGAAGCAGCGACCTCAAAACCTTTATTTAGGTTTACCAACAAATATTTGATTGTACTAATTCGAGCACGTCGCCCTTCCACATAAAACACTTAGTAAGACTCGTTACAATCGTTACTGTATAATTGAATAAATTACAGGAAATTTCATCGCCTGCCCCAGCTGTAATATCAAATTACCAATTAGGTTTTCGTTCGTGTCGAATCTCCACGCATCGTCTATTTTATCTTATTGGCACAAAAGGGCAACAATGTGCGATTTTAAGCTGATTACGCGATTAATTAAATTGATCCTGCATCGTCAGTGGAAACAGGAATTCCTGTTTGTAATTTAGACGTAACCAATTTAATGGTCAATTACGCTTCCTGTGCAGGATTTGTTTAGGTATTTAAAGGTCACATTTTATAAACAATCTCACAAAATGTATTGTGACATGTTTATTCGCAAATATACCTACACATCGGCCACTATCACATCACATCAATATTCAAGTTCCCAGCAATTGGCCACATGTATTTCTTGTACATAACAATACAAAATACTATATCTACACATTCTAGTTAGGGGTTACATGATTCCAGCGAACCAGCCGACAAAGCATTTTCATATCGGAATGACGAGCATTTTCCACATAGCGTACGATGAAATTAAGCCGAAACTATACCGCCCTATTGTGTTTGACGGTCCGTTTGTTATTTCAGTCTGTATTGTGTTTGATTTGTCTGAATTAGTAACATTTCTGTTAATCCAACTGATATGTTAGGGAAGGAAAATTACAGTTATGATGTTAAATTTACGCGTATTTATCAGTCATAATTATTAGTATTTTAATAAATGTATAATAAAATAGAATTATCGCGAAAATATGTGTGATTTCCTATATTTGCATATGGTGCACATTATTTTAATATTACGATGATAGAAAATATTTTGAACTCCCATGGGTGTTGTTAATCCCCGGATAAACCGAAATGGATGATGTCATACTTCGTTATTTTTTTATCTGCACCTATCATGTTGCGATAAAGTATGAGTCACGGTGGAGAGCCCTTAGGGCTGTTATCAGCAGCCACAATATCACCATGGCCTATATTTGACACGTGTATCGTGCGTACGTAGGTTAATCACTGTGGCATAGGCAGACCCGCACATTTGACTATTTCGCTATCTAGCTTTATAGGTACTTTCCCTTAATTATTCATCGGCGCGATGTTTATCTACATCGGTACAGTCAGCAGCAGAAGCTGTTATTTTCTTGTCAGTAGAGTCATGATTTTGAGCACCGTAGCCGCTAATTTACTTCTGCTGCTGTACGATTAAAATAACGGCGGCTTTACTAAGGATTCATACGAGGTTATTAATGTCGAAAAACTCACCAAAATCGGCTAGTTTGACGTCGCCCATTTCACTGAGCAGCACATTCGCCGCTTTGATGTCCCTATGGAGTTTCCTCTCTGAGTGCAGGTAGTCCAACCCCCGCAACACCTCCCTCAGTATGACGGCTATGTGCATCTCCTCGAAACTGCCCGCCTTCATCAGATCGAGGGCCGACCCGCCGCCCAGGTACTCCATTATTATCCATAGTTTTGTTCCCTGGAAATAAGAGATAGTTACGTTTAATGTTAAGCACTAGTTTAGTTAAATTACTCAGGTTACCTTCAGGGTATTTATTTAAGTATATGTAATTAAAACAACCAAACTGCTCTCCCTTTTACCATCCAAACAATATGCAAATATACCGAGTAATCAAGTACGATAATATTAATCAAATAAAACCGTATATGTTCAGACCCATCCCTGTTAACCTTGAGACAGAAAGTAGTTTCGAGAAACAAGGTCGGTTTAACATTTCAATGTTTATTCACAGGCGGAATAAGAAAATAAGACATCAAGTTTTTTTTATTAATGAAACGGCTCTTTAGATATTTATTTATTTCATTTCATAATATTCACACGGCATTACAAATATACATCCAATTCACCGTAAAACTATATTATCGGACGGGATTCGCACCCACACCTCCTGGTAGCGCAGCCTCCTGCTGGAAGTTGCGATAGATGACACCACACGCCACTAGTATCCTATGCAGGCGATACGGTTTTCGGCTGGTTACATGGATCCCCGGTAGTCTAGTTGGCATGACACCTCTCCGGAAACATGTCTAGCTAAACTCGATTTCAGACGTGAGTTATCCGATATATTATCATTTAACTTCATCCTTTAATTTATCTGGCGCGTAAAGTCACAGAAGGTGTGGATATAAAACCCGTCCTTCTTTTATTTTGTCTTCAAAAGAATCTGAGATTTCTTTACGCAAGCGTATTATTAATAAAAACAATAATACTAATAATACACTGTTTTTTTAAATGCCTCGGTTGAGACCAAAAACGATTTTTCAATATTTATTTTGACTGGCCGCAAACGAAAATAATAATATTTTATTTCCCAAAAAAGGGCCGTCCATCTCATGTCTAAAAAGCCGCGTCATTGGGTAAAATAAATATCAATAGATAATGTATGAGCATACATTTCACGGCTCGCTGGCACACAATAAGTGTTCGAATGATATGAAATTTTGAGCAATGTAAGTACACAGCTTAACCTTTTAATTTGTAGCACCACAAAGTTTAAAAGGATGATGCTGAGTGAACAGAAGTGAAGATCATTTAAATAAAGAACTCAATAAATGAAAAATTATAAATACTGAAAAACAAAAATGAGATGTTGTTTTCAGCTTCAATCCTTCATCAAAGCGTGTCTGAAAACTTCCAGCGGTACGCCATTACCTTAACACGCGACGTCATCATCAATCACGTCTTCTGCGGGTGTAAAATGTGCAGTTGGGTAGAATATTAATATGTTTTCAGGTGGCATCGGCGTGTGCTGCGCACGTAGTGTGGCAATGCATCGCGGAAGACTACAATGGGTGCACCGGAGCGCGGATCCTGCGCGACCCATTCACGGTCCATCAGACCACATGTGTCAGAATATCGCGTCAGGGCCACATCTCCCTACCCGACGGATATACAAATTAATTTCAATAACATAAATAAATGCTAATGTTCATGGTTTGCCTGCGAACTTATTGCCAATGATAACCGGTATTTGATTCTGGTATCTTATCTAATATCTATTTAATACCAGAAATAGATAACTGTTTGAAATAATATTGCTGATAAACCTACCTACTACAAACGAAGTTATAAACATTTACATTCAAAACAAGCTTGCTAAGGTATTGTTAAATGCCCCGCTAGTTGTTGCTTTAACATCGACCTATCAATTTAATACTGACAATGAGAAAACATTCTACATTTAAGCCAACTTTCTATGAGCACGTGCCGCGTAGCTGTACCGATAGCTTCTTTAACCTACATCGATAACTTTGGAAAACAAAATTCTACGAACGTTAACGATCCCACTACATAAAGTTGACAAAAGACATGTAGGCGGTACGCAGAAATGTTAACAAAAAGAACTTTATGAATAGCTTTACGATCTCCAATATCGTATTGCTTCCATTACAAAGTAAGGTCGGCAAAAGAGTTGAAAAAATAAGTAGGTGGGTTTACCTATCTACAGTTATGTATCAATATATTTCACTGAATATTCTTAATTAATTATATATTTGCAATATCAGATTACAACTAGCATAAATTATGCGACCCAGTGCGGTAAATTAATTTAATCTTGGTAGCTGGAATCACAAATGCAAACGTGACAAAGCAAAACCCTTCCATGCAAATGTCAAGTTTCATTGACATTATTTGACGACAGCCCTAACGAAATCCGCTAGACGGGAGGCAATAACAATAAACATGCGATAATACAACCTACAGCCAACTCCACTAATACAATAGAAGAACGCCGGTTACTTTCGGCAACGGCAAGATAAATAATTCCATTTAGACTTATTTGTGCCGTACAGAACATAATGTAGACAATATTATGTAAAGCTTGCCTGCGTCATAATAACAAATGTTTTCTACAAACAAACATACATGAAACGTGATTTGTTGTGGAATTGGGTTGTTATGAAATGCGTTCAAATAATTAATGAAACAATTAATTAATTATGCGGAGTTATGATTAAATGTTTGTTTACGCACGTCCATAATGTGATTATAACAATTGGACTAACCAAATTTCAAAATGATTTAACTTGTAATCAAGTTTCAATCAAAACCCAGCTGTTAATTTGCATTCGAGCTTATTCCATCTCATTTTCGAAGTATTCAGCAATATAATAATAAGATGAATTAATGAAATTTAAGGTTCTATTTTATGCATATTTTAACCCTCGCGTTAATAACGTTTTTATACTCGTATTCATAGACACCACGATTATAAAACCGAGCTGGTTAACGCATGCAATGCAAGCTGCAACCGGAAAGTATCACCGTGTAGCCCACCCCTGGCACAAAGTGAAAAGCATAATTCTAACGAGGAATAAAAACTGCTTATAACTTCTAAAGGCTTTCATAATAAGCTTTTTCAGTCGCATACCCTTTACACAAACCCGTGCAGGGATCACGTAGGTATCCGTTGTCATAGCAACAGGGAGGCGTCTGCGGCGGTCAAAGACCTTTACGTCGCGACATCCAAAGCGAAACAAGTAAGTTGCACTATTAATTGGAGAGAAGTCAAATAAGGTTTAACAAAGCCAAGTTTGAATAAGCAGACAAGTAGCAGACGGAAAATTTAAAGCTCCCTGTCGTTTCGTTGTTTTAGTAACAGTGTAAAAGTTTAAACTAGATAATAACTTCGTTCATTACAGTGCAAAGAAAGCGCGAATGAAAATCACTAACACTGCGAACGGCTTTAATTTTAATAAGGCGGCTGTTACTTCGTCAGAACTTATTTACTTAAAAATATATGTAATAAAAAAAAAACTACTGCCCATTACGTCTACAATTGGAAGTTGCACGCAACAAAGGGCACAGACTTACAAAGGAATCGAATCCCTCTTAGCCAACGCCGCAATTTTCCTGACCAACTGAAAAACGAAATTGAGTCAAGTGTTCGAGATGCCAACTCAATTTCAGGGTTCTCGCTTGATACACGTCGCGAATCGAACAGGTCGAGGGGCGGACTCATCATTCGTTTAACTAATTCAAGACCCCGCGTTACCATGACAACCCTACGGAGCACGACTTCCTCAGCTTCCGCCTCGATAATTTCCCGGACGATTGGATGCCGTTAGTTGGTTGTAAACAACAGCTTTGCGGTCAATTTAATTTCGTTACCTGTAAATTGTTTCAGTTTTTATTATATCTATGGAAAAACTTCGTTACTCAATTTATTTACTCGAGCAAATTGTATTAAGCGCTGACAGATTCGTTACCCAATTGGAATTGTTGTTGGAATGTGTAATTTAATTTACTATAGGCGTAGGACTACATCAGCAATCAAGTCGAACACATCAAATCTTCTGTTAGAAAAACATGTTCATGGCAACTCCAATTACGCGATTACAATTATGTAATCAACGAATATATTTAATTATCCCTCTAATTAAGTACGTTGACGCATAATAAAAAATTTATGGGCAGAAATCTCTTCAAATGTAATGACTAATGTAATGACCCCCGCATCACCCACGTTGGGTCGGTTTAACGAGGCCCGCAGATAACCCGAATGCGAGTAGCACCGTACGGCACCGGCATAAATGGAATAAAAGAGAGCTTTATACCCTGCAGTGAACGTAAACAAGCCGAAATGGATTATTATCCATTTGTGTATAACCGTGGGAGCTCAAAATGGTGACCTAAATAATTCAACACACTTTTTGCATTCCGAATTGTATTAATGTAAAAAGAAACGATAATGACGTCGTTGGTATTCCCAAAGATGATAGAGGTAATGGCGCCAAAACCTGAATACCGAACAGGATTCTTTTCTCAAAATTGAAAATTCCAAACACGAAGTTTTCAATCAACGTTGGATTAATTTAATGCAGTTCAATTCTGAAGAACCTCCCAGTGGAATACATTTCAAAACAAAAACTTAAGAGTTAAAGCGAGGGATTGGGCGAAATTGCAAAGATAAGGACACCGGGGTCCGCTAGTCGATGAGAAACCCTAAATCCCTAATAATAGCTGGAATTAGCCGCAATCGTGTTCGTTCTCCAATAATCTCTTCTGCTTAAATAGATAAAGTATATTTCATTACTTTTATTCCCATCTGTAAACTATAACTTTGCGTCTATACTTATATATTCGGAAGAGGGTTACTTGCCAGAGCAAAGTTTGCACAGCTAAAATTTCAGTTCTGATCTCAAACTATTATGAATTTACAGACTAAACTAGCTGCAATTAACTGACCAACTTGCCATCGCAGTGAATAAGCCAAAACTTTATAACAAATCCAGATCAAGGATTTATATTCGGACTATAAATGTAACTTTGCAAACTTGTGACATATTGAATCTGGCCATCAAAGTTCGTGTAATGGTGATGGTGTAACTTACTCATCTTGACGTCTTGCCATTTGTCATTGCAGCCCGTCAGAGAGACTTCAGTTAATCTCGTGGAACCGGATATTATCCCTGTAGGCCGAATGTTTGGAAACAAACTTCCTAGAGGACACACGCGCACTTACAACTTTTATCTCTCTGGTGTAAACAGAAGAAATGTTTCGAAGTTGCATTAGTGCCGAGTTATGAAATTATAGGCGCTCATCGCGCAGCCTCGCGTGACGATTTCGTTGCCAAGAGATAAGAACCATTGTTGCGATAGTGCGATGTTTGTGAACAAACATTTCTAAGAGGCCGCATAGCCGCCAGCGGCGTCAGTGGCGCTGTGGAAATAGCCTTTTTCTTTGCGTCGAAATAAGAGAGAATAACGAAACAAAGAGACGTGATAATAACTAAATAAATTATTCATACGATGTCCGCCCGTATCGCGCTTGTGTAGAAAGATTTGATGATAGCGAAAATATGTTGCATGAAGGAGTCTTCGGGATACATATTGGTAATATGTATAGGCGGCTGCTGAAAATGGCAAATTCCCTAATATCATTTCAGGGAGCCATTACCCGAGACTGCGTCGTCCTATGGGCCATAAAACAGTCAGCACCACCGTCCATACGGGACTGGTCTCGTAAAATCCCCGCTAAGGACTCTCGACGGCCAGTGTCGTAAGGTGAAAACCGTAGGTAAATAGAATACAAAAACATATACCTGTTAGGTTTAATATAGATATTGATGGTCCAATTTTGCAGTCTACTGCATTTTGGGGAGTCATAAGTTTAGTATGTTTATAAAAAAGTAGAGACGAGAGTATGTTTTTTCGTTAGTTATTTGCATACAAAGAGCCGACGTGGTTGAGAGAAAAATGACGTATGGCACTGGAAATGTGTTGCCATAATAAAATCCCTCTTGTATTCATTGTGCACAAGCGCAGCAATCTCAACACGTGTATGCCTCATAGGAAAGATATTTAACAACGCAATCGCAAACGTAAATATATATTGTAATCTGAGACAGCATCGGCTTAGTGAAAGTGTAAACGCACACATTAAACATGCTGTGTCACGAACTGCCATTTAATAACGTTTACTGATTGCGAGGAGTTCCTTGTCTTATCTAACGCGTAATTAATGCCATCGTTTATTAGGAACAGATTTAATTATGTCAACGAAAACGGGTTGTGATGGACCGTTTTTAATAAATTTACCCTTTGAAATTAATAAGCCCTCGGGGAGAATAACTGTCGCTTTACCCGTTAAAAGGTATTTTCTAACAATCCGGGTATTAATAGCGATTGAAGTCGCTTTTGCAACACAGAGCCATTACTGTAAATCTAATTTCCACCCGTGCGATCATAAAATAACCCATTAAAGCGGTAAAAATTACGTAGCGAATAGATTTTTTTATCGACAGGCCGCCGTGTCACCCTCACTTGGGCTCTTGGCAGTAACTCTCAGTTTATCGCTGCCGGAGTAACAACATGGAATTTATTGAGTCGTCAGGGCAGTGTAAAAACGGCTGGAAACGCGAGCGCATCGCCCGTATATCTAATAAATTATTACCAGTTCTCTCAATTTAAGAAGTCAATTTGACTCTACAAAAAGATAAGTGAAACGCATCTGTGATGTGACCAATTCCACCACCAACGAAAGTAAGAATGAAACAAAAGCTATTTAAATGCATCCATCATCGCATTAATGTAGACATAAATATACAATCTTTGGAGTAGAATTTGAAGAAGACGACGTGATGCTAATCGCATTGTAACAGGAGGGCTGGCACGTTCGTACGTAAGGGTTCCGGATATTGAGGGAATGCAAATGCGACGAGTAATGTAATCCGGCATTCGGTTGGAAAAGACCCGATCGAGTCTATTCGGCGCTATGAAATATGGCGAAATGGGTGCGGGGCTTAGCGTTAGATATAATATATCGGGTTAAGGAATCCCATCCTTTGTTACGGAGAATCTGGATCTCGTAAAGAAAATTTATAGAAATTTTACTGAAAGATATTGTAATTTTATTAATTTCATAATTGGGGATACTAATTACTTTAATTATTACTTTTTAGCGTGTTCAGTGTTCACTATCGACTGTCCGACCCAAGACTTCATCAGGTGTTGCTTGGCATATATTACATATAATATGCAATCGAAAACAACTGCTAAATTATATACGGCAGCGGCACTGGACGAAAGTCACGAAAATGTTTACATGCGTTACCGTCAGTCAATACATTAAAACACATGTCAAATCTGGCATTTTGATAGATCGTGGCAATTACATCTTCAAAACAATTATTTATTCAAAATTACATCTTCCATAGTTTTAATACCGTTACCTCACCAACGCACATTCTAGCCCTAGTCATTTACACTAGCGTGTAACGTAATAAGTTCGTCACAATGAGACTCCCACGCGTCACGGGTATTATGCAAAAACCTACCTACCTAAGTAGGTAACTGAGTGGTTATAATACGTTGTTGCTCTCAGAACAGCGTTGTTGTCGTTCGCATTATTTGAATGAATAGATATTTATTTTATGACGAAACGACTTACTTTCTAACTGTGTTAGAATACAATGGTCCGTAATTACATTTACGATACTTGTTAGCTAATACACGCGTAAAATTGTTATTAGATGTATAATTTAGAGCAAATCCGAATTTAAATTAAATACAGAGCATTACAAAACAGCTGTATTTAAAAAGACGTTAGATTTTGTTGTTAATGAATTTGACACGAACATTGGCGTTCAACGAGGCAGACCAGAAGTTTATGTTATTATGCATGTCTAGAAATTAGATGATTAATTCTAAAATGTGTTTAAATTTACGCCTCGAATATACTTATATTTAATCGAATTATAGACGTTTCAGAATATGCCAATAAATATTTTAAATTATGACATGACTAGTTGTAGCAAGGCTATAGCGTCAGTCTGGTTTTAACGTCAGAGCTACTAGAATAATTAGGTACTGTTTGAATACTTCTTGACCGGTATTGAAAAGAGAACGCTACGGGAAAAGAAAATGAAAGTTCTAACCAGTAAGTACCTAGTAATTCTTCATCTTCACGTTAGCAATATACGCCAAGTAATTTTACACGTCCATTAAAAGCCTGGTTATTTAATGACTACTCAACATTAATTCCGCAAACGTAAGTAAACAACTTACTCGGCAAAACCGCACTTCCCATTCCCGCGGGAGCCTCGAATTAATAAGATATTCATGTGTGCAGCCAGAATTATGACTAAAATCAGTATTCGACTGAATAAAGGTGAAATACCCTTGTGCTCAAAATTATTATGCTGATTTTGTCATATTTTTAGGAGCACCTTTTTTATAGCAGAGCTATTTATGGTTACGACGTGCCTCAATGTCGTATACTTCAACGAGTTAGCCTGTTCATTTAATTTTGATTTCGCGAGGAATGTCTTGAGTTTCCTGTTGGTTGTATTTTAGACGAAAAATCCAGTTGGCACTGTGAATTTTAAGCGAGTTTTGAATATGGCTCTCAGTCAGTGACCGGGTGTTTTAGTAACAATGAACTTTGGATTCTTATCAAGCTTGCTAGGGATTAGCATAAAAACGGTGTTGTTTACGAAGTGGGAAACATCTAATTGCATTGTGATGTTTAAGAGACTATTGAATAACTAACTGCCTGAATTAAGTTTTAGTAAGCGTGGTATCAGTATCACCACAGTATATCCCGTTGGACTCGCGCGGCATTGCGTGTTGCCATGACATGCCATAACGGGACAACTCTCGCCGAACCGCGTCGTTACTTAAGTACGAATAAGCTAAGAAACACCTGATTTGTTCTTCCAAATATTCCAAAGGAGGGGATGGTGCTGCTGCTTCTCCATATTCCTAATAAATAGACATCGGATTATATGCACTATCAAAATGCCACTATATGCATGCAAATATGCACTAATAATTAGTAATAAATAATATCTAAAAAAATTTTATAACAAAAAATAGAACCGACTACAAAAAACCATGAAAATAATTTTCTACCAGTCTGAAGTCGGTGCCTCAGCACGAGCCAGCAGGAGTGATTGAAGCCATTTAATCGTATAGTTGTAGGTGAGGTAGACGATTATAGGTCCACTCCTGCTGGCTCGTGCTGAGGCACCGACTTCAGACTGGTAGAAAATTATTTTCATGGTTTTTTGTAGTCGGTTCTATTTTTTGTTATAAAATTTTTTTTTCACGCTTTTTAGTGTAAAACATCTAAGATACAATAGTTTAATGTCAACTGCTCATCACCTTTTACGAAAAATTGCTATTTCCGATGCAGAGATGTTCATTATTGAGGAGTCCTGGTGCTTCACCACCCATTCCATTTCACCATATGTGTTCCGAGGAGCATAAATTGCTTAGCAACTGTGTTAAAGCAATTGAAATTCAACCCATGAAATACTTGTTATTGAGTAGTAACTCCGATGGTCAACTGTGGTCTTCATCATCAGTTCCACTTTACCAAATGATGATTTTCAAGAGCAAATGCACGAGTTACTACTAAATATATCAAAATCACCATAGGTGTCCCTACAACATTTGAAGAGTTCCCTCGATTTCCTTAGGATCCAATCATCAGATCCTGATTTGGTGCTTATGGGACCTAATTGAAAGCATTCCTAGACGAACGCAAAAAAAAATTTTCAAATCGGTTCATAAATGACGGAGTTCTGAGGTAACAAACATAAAAAAAAAAAAAAAAAAAAAAAAAAAAACATACAACCGAATTGATAACCTCCTCCTTTTTTTGAAGTCGGTTAAAAAATAAAGTACTGGCTGCCTAACGAATCAATGAAATGTTGAGTTGATTTTCCAATTCTATTCTAGATGAAGAAAAGAATAGCGATTATCGTAATTTCCACGGGATCCACTATGCCTGATGCGTTGCTTTTCCTGCAACGGGGGCTAATTAATAAGGCCCGGTGTTCTTCCATAGAAACTGAGACGTGCAGAATCGACATTTAAAGAAATCCACGTCTTGCCACATGACACGAGGAGCAGAAAGAGACATGGATTGCAACTAATGGGATGGATTGGATTTTGCATGTCTCCGCTCCGATCCGCTTTTATGTAAACACGTCCTTAGTGAAGATTTTTTCCACATCAACACACAATTTAATGTACCATCAGCCAAATAAGTGGTTTATAAATTTTTAAACATGTTCCTATTAAATATGTCGCTAAAGTCCAACTTTCAAGTGGACAGACACGTCTATTGGCATTATTGTTTTATGACATGCAAACGATTATCAACTACATACATATTTGAAAAAAAAAAGGTTGATCATAAAAATATTAGATCAAAACGCTGAAAACAGGAGAAAATATTTTCTGACGGATACAATGTTTTATGACTCTATAGCTTCAAGCCCGACCGGCCGGCGGCGAAGATTTGCTTTGCCCCATACATCAAAGCCTTTATTGATCATATAATAGAACCAGATACAAGAAAATATGATACAGGGACGGTAGGATGTTGAATATTTGACGTACATGAAATTGAGAATTCAATAAAATGTTTATTTTTACGACGTAGGCGAATTCTTTCAAAATAGCAATGGACATAAACTGAAACAGGAACTTTGTGGGTAAACATCCCGACGAAAGATATTATAAACAAACACATAAATAAACAAATGATTGATGAAAATTGTGAAACCACATTGGGGGCAGCCATCATCGAGTCTCAATCAATATGTAATCTTATCTTGGTTAACAATTTAATTGGCGTTGGCAAATGGTTAAATGAGCAGCAAAGCTACCGTCAGTGACTGTATTGAATATGAGTAGGTAATGAAGCTGACATATTAACTGCCTGCGACTTGTTATACTTCTTTGGAATTTCAAGGCCATTGTAGAAGCAAGCGTAACTAGATTTTGGTTAACTTGTCTAACCAGATTGTGCTCTCAATCATATAGAAGCATGGACAGCCACGCCTTTTTGGAGTGTATGTCCGAATCTACAGAAAGATCTATAAACTTTTCCCTTAAGTACCTACATTGAACTTTGATTGCTTAATATTTTGAGTTTAAACCCACGTAATTAGTTTTGTAAGTAATCGAAAAAAATACCGATAAATAAAAAATAATTGAGCTTCTTCTGCACTAAATAAACAAACTGGAATCTCTATTAAATTTCATCTTTCTTTCAGAGTAGAGTAAGTAAACTGAAAATCCTAGCAATATTCAGAATGAGATAAACGTGTGGAAATAAAAGACGAACTTTATATAAGTCTCGCCGGATTTCCACAACTCCGCACCGAGATGTCTCCTTACAGGCGTTTTGACGAAAAAATAAATATCACAACCAACACAAGGCGGGATAAGGGATGCGGAGAAAAGAAAAGCCTCGAGATTACCGACTATTATTTTTGGATGACAATAAAATTAAGGCAGAACGCGTGTCGTGAAAATGAAAAGGTAACATTGAGAATATTTTTTCTCCACCACATTATTTACATTATATTTACGATTTTGGCAAGGTAGGTTTTCTTTAGAAAAGTTGTTTTACTAGATAATGGTCTTATGAAGCCTCTAGGGAACATTTTCATTTCAAAGAAGTTTTAACAAGATTAGCCTTTGGTCATATTCACTGTCATATTAACAAAACTTTTTAAAGGCAACCAACCGTATTTCTTATTATTGCTCGACCTTTTCTCGGATTTGTTAAATATATCAAACTGGAAAGTTGGAAACATAGGTAATGTATTCTTTAAACATACAAGAGTTACAAAAAAACCACCTTATACTTGTATCTCGGCCATCCTCCCAGTAAGGCACTAAACTTTTCCTTGTATAAATTCACCGCGCCCGGAACACACGCTGTGCCCGTATATTATGCATATGGAATCCTTTTATTCAGACAACGACACTAGATTTACAGAACAACATTGCAACATTTCGTTGGCCAGAACAGCAGAAATGCAAAATTACGGAGTAGAAATTAAACTGAGATGAAGGGATGGAATTATTATTTATTCATTCTTGTCTAATCTACTTATGACAAAGGAAGGAAAACTCTTAAGATTACAGTCGAATCATGTCATAAATTATTACACCGTTTTAATTTCCCTTTGCCATTACTGTTGTTGTACGTAAGTAAACTTATTTCATTACGTTCGTGCTATAATAGTCTGTCCAATAATGTAGGATTTCATTATAATAAGGGCTGTGATATAAATAGAGCCTGGCTTGTCGCGTCACGATCTGAGTAGCGAACTGCGAGTCCAATCGCTCGCGGCCACCGAGAGCCGTGTTTAAACGAATATCAATCATAAATTTTACAAAGCGCTCACGGCAGCCAGCCGCGGACCGTAGCTGTAATAACAATCTTTAAAAGCATCGACAAAACTCCAACGAGTTTTCTAAGAAAACTGGAAAGAGCAAAACTTTGAAAGAATTGCGGTTGGTTAAATAAATACTGTTCGATGTTTATCCATTGAAAAGGGGGTGTAAAATAAGGCTTTTTAAAGAAATGAGAGTGGAAGAAACGGCGCAGGGAGACGTAAACAATTAAAAAGTGCTCGATGCACTTCAAGTGAGGCAACGAACCGAATAAACGCCGGTGCGGTAAGTACTCGGTAAACCAGACGGACAAACTCACTTTGACAAACATAAAATTCTTGTAGCAAAAGGACGCTCCATAAACGTTTCATGATAATATTCTTTCTTAAAATAAACTTTAATGATGTCTTACTAAAGACAACGGATTACGAAGTAAGAGGAAAAGGATGGCAAAGAAAAATAAGGTTAAATGCGACTCTCAAATAGAATCCTGTTGAAAAATAATAGGTTTAAGAGCTCAGAGAGTTATAGATAGGTACTTTATTAGAAACAATCCCACTGTCTTTTTAATACTTAAACTGTTCTGGTTTACCTGACCTACTGAAAAAATACAGCTACAAAAAATATTTGCACATGATATACCTACGACACATGTTATATGAAGGGCGGTGCTCAGACAAATGAAACAGTGCTAAATTAGCCCATCAAATTAAGCACTTGCAGTTATGTGACTAACAGCCAAATTGTAATCAATGTTTTTCCATTTATAGCATTTTAACCAATACCCTCAAATAACTATACAATGGTGGCAGGCAGGAGTTTGAAAACCAAACATTACATCAGAACAAGTGGTTAACAAAAAAGTTAACATAACTAAACAAACATTGACAATTTGTTCAAGTGATTATGAGGCACTACTTCTCTATATTTACTACAGCTAACCTTCATTCATCGTATAAAAAAGATGCAGTAGAGTGTGTTGATTTACCTGTAACAAAAAAAAGACATCAATACATATGTTAACAAGTGCGTACCTAGGTACAATTTAAAATTTCAAAACAAGAAATTTATAAGAAAAAGTAGAATATTATGTGAGTATAAGTTTAAGGTATCAGTGAGTCGTTCCGCTGTTACAGTCCGGGTATCAGTACAACAACAGCGCAGTCATTAGAAGTTATAAGTTATACCAACATACAGAACTTCAAACCTCGTCTATTAGCAAACTAATTTGGTAAGTTCCACCGACATTATTATATGGTAAGCGATATCCCGGCAATGAGTCGCGCCATCATCGCCAGCGCGTTTTCGAGACGCCGAACTTTCCCCATTACTTGGGCGTGCGGTGTCGCGATGGAACAAACGATTCAAGACGCACAAGATGCCGCTTCACGACAAACCTTCGTAACCACCAGAGACTAGAAGAGTTTTGTAAAGCAAGAATTCCAAACAACGCTATACAAGAGGTACCTAGAAACAGTTTTAAGAATACAGTAAATTAAAAACTTCTCACAATTTTACTAAAAACCGATTTAATCACTACAGAAAAGTTACATAGTAGTGGCCTCGAAGTGAAATAACGATTCAACGAACGCTCAGAATACTAATCCAGCCAATCACGGCAGTGTGTGGGTAACGACTACGAGCAATTATTGCCGAATCCAAGGAGAAACTTAACGGTAACGACCCTTTAGTTGAAACGATCGTCTCGGTTACAACAAAACTTATTATTGCTGACTTTATCGCGAGACTGAGGGGAGTTTCTTCTCCGGACCAGCCCGATGAGAACCTTGAAAAACATGTTGTTTAGAAACTGAATAAACAATTGAAATAAATGTGTCTGGGCAATTTGGTTGTTGCTGCTTTCTGTTAAAGAAAAATATATTTTGTACTTAATACTATTATTGTGTCTTGTGTTGTGAATAAAATGTATTTTCTTTCGTTCAAATGGAAAATAGCACTGAATCAACATTACTTTTGCGATTTGTATTATTGAATTCAATATGACGAACATTATTTCAGTTGTTTCAAATTAATTTACATATAGTAATAGCTTCGCTGGCGGTAGGCCTCTGACAAAATGGAGCGACGACCTGGTTAGGGTCGTGGGGTCGCGGTGCATGCGGAAAGCATAAGACCGGTCTGAGTGGAGTCTCGGGAGAGTCCTATATCCATAGCAGTGGACATCTTTTGGCTGACATGATGATGATGATGATAGTTATAACTTTTACATTGTTATGAAAGTGAAATCAATGAAGACTGATAGTTTATAATTTATGATTAACGCTCAACTTGTAACGTTAAAGCTGGACAGGGGTTGTAGCTACAGGGGTACTTCATTATTAAATACTAATAATGGTTAATTAAGTATTACAAAAACAAAACTAGAAAAAACTGCTCAGCGTGACATCATAGAACGCTCACGTAATACTGTCATTACATTATCCGTCGTACCGAGAACTGTATTGGAGTCGGCAAATGCCACCGCAGCAATACCGACCCCGTTCGCAATTCTGGGCCGAAGCCCTACCTCAATACGGAAATTATTATCACGGTCATAAATCAAGATGGGTTTATAAAGACAGGCTGAAATTTGTCACGTAGCATGCGAGGATCACGTTATATTTGAGCTCTCACCAAAGATCCGACTAAGAGGAACTAGGCCGTCATTACTCATGCTGGCGTCGGTGGCGACTATCTTAGGACTAGGTGCAGAGTAGTGCAGACACCGTAGACTTACGGCTGACATTCTCGCAAATGTCATCACAAATATATCTCTGTTCATATTTGTTTGTTTTATTAAAACACAAGCAGGCGGTTCTGCTGTTTGTTTTGTTTACTCGTGGATATCTAGACTTGGCACGCTTATGTGTGGTTATTTACTTTTACTCTGCCACTACTCTATGTTTAGAGTAACGAACAAATGATGTTTTTTCCAAATCAAATCGGCTGCGACGCGGAAATCGAACAAAAACAAATAATAAACAATCAGTACGTAACGAGACGAATAAATCTATAAGCGTGGACAGCTAATGGCAATATAAACCGCACGGGAGCGCCCGAGGCGCAGCGTTGCGGGACAATGGGGTACCGTCCTTGAATTAGCACCGGAACCATTGTCACTGCGCACAATGGATAGGATTTGCCTAGATTGCCGTCGGCAGTACACCAGCGTACCGGCACGCGTCGCTTCACAAAAACTACACCAAACTGGTGACAACTAAAGCGGAAAATTGCTTGGTAGAGTGACTTGCAAAAGGCATAACCTTTCATAACCAATTTCTTAAGTTCTTTGATAGCATACGTAAACTAATCGGTTAAAATGTTATGGACATTAATCTCTTCACACGTCTTGTAAGCTTTTATCTTAATTAATCTTTTGACACAGTTAAGTAAACAAACAAACCACAATTACTTTCGTTACTTCTGTTGAAATGATCGCAGGATATCCGAACTGTCGGGAATGAGGAGAACATCTTATTAGCTCAGTGGGAGATCTGCTTTGTTCGTGTCCTATATCCAGTTCCCCGTTAATGAAGTACCTCCATAACGAGATAGAGGAGTGGCATATTCATGTCATGGTGATTGATTGTCCCCTCCGATGACGGTGATCCGTCAGCCGAGGCAAATGCATCCGTGCAGTGGATGAAAAACGGCTATTTTCAGCGGTTCCTATCATAGAATGTACACTATAGAAGAGCTGGAAATAAGTATCACTGGAGACAATGTAAAAACTATATTTCCGACTTAGCGCAACAGAGACAAAATCACAAATGAGGATATTCCGTGACAGTAATTTTATGATACCGATCGTTTTGCTTTTAAGTTAGCAGTAAATCAAACGCGGTAATTCGGCGTCATTAGCACCTCCTAACGTAATTATACCTGATTTAGGTCACATAATATAGTGTTGCACATTAAATTATGAAATGAATGAGGTTTCCATTCATTAAACGCAATTTCCTGTGTTAATTACGTTCGGAAGGCCCAAGTCACTATAACAAACATTTGAGGTGAAAAAAACGAGGTTTGAGAGGCTGTGGGTGGATATAGGTCGCGAGGCCGCTGTAGCGTGGCATCACATCCCTACGTAAATAAATTCATATACACGATTCTCTAGTTATAGAGGTTGTACGAGTTTGTGGCAAGGACTACTACCCAGGCTAAATTCAGCCGCGCGCCGCTGAGTGAGACACAAGCTTTGGTTCACTATATTAAAAGGAAGCCAAGCTGGCTGTAATCGATGGACACATTTTATTTTTAGATGAATCAATAAAGAGCAGTGCACAGAAATATTGTGATAACGAACGACTGAAGAAAGGAAGGTTATTCAGCCTCACTCAGATAAGAGAGTTGATCTTTAATAACACAAACATGGAGGTATGCGTCATCAACATCGATCTGAGGAGAAATTGTTTCATCAGAGCGAGCGTTTTAATCGCCGCGTAGACCAGACATTTAATCTGCATTAATCGTCTACTTGTTTATTATGATGTGACGCACCGACGTAAAGCTCAGCAGTCTATGTTGTAATTAACGGGAATTAAATTATGATTACAAAACGCCTGCCATGTCCTGTTGTGTATCAAAGCGTTTATTTTATCGGATCAATATAGAAACGTGTTAACGATTCGTGAGATCAATGCGTTTCGTAATTGTTGCAAGGCGAGGCGAAAACGTTATGTTACAATACCAATGCTGCTATAGTCGCGTGAGTCACGAGCGCCCGCATTTCGGTGTTAAGTTCAGTTGTAATATGTCGCAACTTCGTCGACACATCATGAGTTCGGATGTAAATTAGTTAGGAAAGCTTACAGCGCAAATGCTATTTCTATGTTTGACTCGAAATTAGTCTGCAAATTTTACCCAAGACTTCTTGCTACGTTACCCCGATCCTAAGTAGAGTTATCAAGGTCAGTTCTCACTTATAAAAGGCCAAAATGCAAAATGAATACAGTTTCTTCGGCCAGAATCACCAAAAATAGGTACAATTTAATGTCATCACAGTTAGTATAGGATCAACTCGGAATATTTACCTCTTGAACGTAGTTACATATTACGCCGATTTGGATTGAAAAAATCTCGCTACATTATGTTTCATCTATTAGTGCGCGCAAGGAGTAATATTTTGTCACTATTTTATTGAAATGTAGAAAATAATTTCGTCGATTTCATCAGTGGCGGCGGCGTAGAAAAACTGTCATGGACACTAAGGTAATCTTATACTTAACCAAAATTGTCTATAACATATTTACAATCATAATTCTTTTCACGGTTCATTATTTCAAATTTATATTATTATACTAATGATACATTACAAACCGGAACACACTTTCCTGATTATTATGTCGCCAAAGAACTGTGCTGAGGTAGGCGGTAAACAATGCTCTGATTCATGCTGCAGCACAATGCAATGAACGGTCCACGATAAGATTAAGAGTCTAACCTTTACCTTTGGTTGTGGGTGAACGTTGTAACTAAAGATAGTCTACATTTGCACTATTGTCTAGTGAACAAAGATCCCGGATACCGACGTGGACATAGTAGCTCATGATCATGATGAATCAACAGTAGATGTCCTCGGGATTTGGAAAGTAGGTATAATTATAATGTGTTAACCATTGTCAAGTTTTACTACGGAATTTCCTATGTAATGCAAAAAATCTACAGAACTTACAGCCAAAGCTGCCAAAGATGTTGAAGCGAAATGATAAATATGCATTTATTTATTTTAAATGCAATAAAGCACGTTTACACCGTGCAATGTAATTGCAGTATATATTTGCCAAGCGTTTATGTAAGCGATAATTATCATTACGCCACCAGCCAGCATCCTGTTACGAAAGGGCTTATTTATACGATCGCAAAGCTCACGTAATAAACCGAAAAACTCCAAACAATTAAAGCTTCGCAAAAAGTAGTTAGGACCAGCCGCAATCAGGACCACGGTTTCAATTAAAACTGTTTACAGAAGTAACGAGAAAGCAAAACGCATTACCCGCAGCGCTGCTTGATGAATTTTACTGACTGAATCAAGGTAGAGCTAGATTTAATTTGTACTAAGATTTGATTGTCCGAGGTCGAGATCAAAAGTTTTGAGACAAACATGAATGATATCTACATGCAGTAGTCATTTATCATCATCAGGTAATCCCACGTATGTACATTCCACTGTTGGGTACAGGCCTCCTCTCAGAATGAGAGGGCTTAGACCGCAGTTCGACACACACACAGCATTGAATAGCCTCGTAGGTTTTCTTTCACTGTAAAGCCATGAGCTCTCTAGTGTTATTTGGCACATAAGAAACTTCAAGTCGGGTTGAAACCCACGATTCTCTGCTTGGCTTATTAAATCAATTTACCAGAATTGCTATTACCTAGTAGTAAAATTTCTATTCGCATTTTTTCTCAATTGGTTTTCTTCCCAATACGCTTTTTTACTAAATCTTATTTTCACAATCGCGTTTTTTTTTTTAATTGTAATTGACTAAAACATAGGCAGGTTTACATTATTTTAAATTTGGATCGGTCCGAAGGGCTAAAACCACACTGTGTCTGTGTCGATTTTGATTGGAAAATCCGCTACTAAAAAAACAATAGTGGGAAAAAATTCCGGAAATAATGCGAACGGAAACTTTGCTACTGGCAAATAACGATTCTGGGAAATTGATCTAACAAACCCTCTGCTGAAAAGTTACAGGTCAAACTACTAGGCTACTACGGCTTTCATTCATATTCTTATCATAATAAAAAAAACTGCAGTTTTTTTTTACTTTGTAATTTCATTAAAGTTAAATTAAGTAGTATGTATATATAGATTTAGGTACATCTATTGCCACTCGCCGCTACGGATACTTCACAAAAGAATTATCGTCGTCTAGCAGTCTGTGTACCAAACGAGTTTCGGGTTTCCAGAAATGCATTTGCCAACTGCATACAATCGGTACATAAGCGGAATGCCAAACTAAAGCTTTTAGCTGGCTAGTAGCGGCGATGGGTGCTATTGAATTGCTCGTGATAAATCAACAGAGCTTGTCGCTGGCTGGGGAATTTGTGAAGTAGAAGTTTCGACGCCATCTATTTCGCATCTAGTGCTATATTATAAATATCAAATAGTATAGAAATCTGGCGTTTATCAAACAATTTGACAGTAGGAAACAAAGTGTTCTATCGTAAGCTATGATTTATGAAATTGTTTAATACACAAATATTTCAGCATCTTAACGCACGGGGTGATTGTTCACTATAAAGGAAAAAATAAAGGATATAGCACTCGAAATAAATGTCCGATTACGGTAAATTTGAACATAGAAGAAACCATCGCAAAAAATGGGCTGATTGACTGGCTCACCCAACTCAAATTCAACATACGAGTAAAATACTAACTTAGTTGTTTTTAATTATTTTTTTTGTTTTAGTTCTATAATGTAACCAAACAATAAGAGCGGATTTAGTGAAATTCCGGCATGGGTGCACGCTAGTATCTTCGTGATAACTAATACGACAAAGACTATTAAAGAGATAGATGTGATAGGCTGGAATAATTCATCTCGTATTTTATGATAGCTGTAGTGAGTGAGGCGAGCAAGGCGACATCTACATTTATAGCATAGGAAGGTAGCAGGTAGCAGATATGAACGTTTGCAATATAGATCGCTTCCGCCTCATAATGTATGTAGTAGAGTGGAAACGGAAGGCGCGTGGGTCGGTAGGATATTGCATCCCGAATGCCATTTGAATTACTTCTACGACCACTACCGTTTTGTTTTACAACTGATGACGTCTATCATTAAATTATTTACAAACAAAAGTTATAACAAAAAATTTAACAAACTACAAAAAACCATAACAATAATTTTCTGCCAGTCTGAAGTCGGTGCCTCAGCACGACCCAGCAGAAGTGGACCTATAATCGAAAAAAAAATTCAAATCGGTTTATAAACGGCGGAGTTGACAAACATATAAAAAAATTAAACCGAATAGATAACCTCCTCCTCTTTTTGAAGTCGGTTAAAAAGTATAGCAAAATGAGCCGCGAACAGAACTACAATCGTCGGTAAATTATTAAATAAATAAACGTACAGCGAACTAATAAACTAGTCAATATATAAAAGTAATTTCAAGCTCCAATTTTGGATGGCTGAGTCAACAAAGATAAAATATATATGAGTAGGTGCAAAACTGACTTGATATGATAAAAGCTTTTCATTAAACATGCATAAGCTGCGATATTTTGGTGTTCATTGCAGGACAAAAATCAAATGCGAAAAAGAACAGATTTATTTTGGGACAATTTGGACATATTATACCCTACTTACCTACGATTTACTTTTAGCTAAGTATTTAATAATAATAAAAGTACCAATGCCTAGATAGAATTTAACGAATAATGGGTGGTAGCTATGGTTACTAGCTTCAATGTAATTCCGTAATGAATAGTAGCTAGTTGCCTCACGAGCGATACATTTTTAAAGTCTCGCGTAGCAATAATAACGCAGGCAATGCTTAGAGTTAGAGGGCATGATAACAGCAATTAGATAGGGCATGGGTGCGCGGGCGCAGCGGGGCGGTATCGAACCAACGCATGCAAATCGCCTATTGCCCCGGCAATCAGATCGCGACGGGAACGGTCAATCGAACAGCTCGGTCATCGAACCTCTGCTGGCGACACTCGGTGATTACTAGCTTGGCACTTGTGCCAGACACTCTCAGTTTATATTCTTAAAAGGCAAATGTAATCTAGTGACTGGTTGCAGTTATCTGCAAGATCATTTTTAACATTTGCTGTCCCAATTAGAACTCACGGCTTGTTAGGTATTCTAACACGTATGTAAACCAGAATGTAACTTTAAATAGACTTTGTTCTCTATATGGGTACTCAGGGAACAAAGTCTATTTTACCCTAAACAATTGACGTCCCAAAGTCCCATTCCATTTCCCCGCTGGCAGTCTTTCGTACGCAAAATGATTAAGATTTCAGTACCGTGGCCAAACTTCATTACGGGCTCCGACAATTCGGTGAATTACCTTCCTTCTCTACTTATATAATAAAAGCAATGAATCTGTAAGCAGGCACTTACGAACCTCTCGGGCAAACCAAAAGTAGGAAACTTCTACAAGTGTTCGTGGCACTTCTTCATCTCGGGTTTTCGGCGCACTCAATGTTTTCAACATTAACAACATAAATTGCGTCGCGGAACAGTTTTTCACTTTCGTCGCACAAAAGAGTGAAATTTCTCATTAAACCGTTTATTTATGAATGAAGTTTGAGCTGATAAAACTTTCTTCTCGGAATCTTCGCCTCGGATAGCGACGACGTTGTCGTTTAATTTTTGCGGCCTTGTTTCGTGAAGTTCATAATTCAAAAATATATTCAACTCTGGCTCGATCAATTCAGGAAGTTTATTATGAACACAGTGCCCGAGATGGAAATGTCAGAAAACGGCAAATCTATCAGAGAATCCGCCAGTTTCGTAATCGTTTTATAACATTTTATAAGGGTATAATTGAGTGTAAATTAAATATGTAGTAGGTACAACAAAGAGAGAAATGAAATGAGTCATATTGAATAAGATGCGAGAATATGGCAAAAATTTCGTGTTAAATTATAATTCCGCTTTTATCTATTTTTTACTCTGTAAATATCGTACTCAAAAAAAAAAGAAAACTAACAACTATCCTCCGAATTACAGGTATTACAGGTACATCGGACCTGTGCTGTGTGTTAGCACCAGGGTTGTTGCTGATGCAGGTTTTTACTATATCAGCGGATGCTGATGCTGATGCTGATTTTCTCAGACCAATATCAGCGGATGCTGATGCTGATGCTGATATTAATAAATTATTCAATAAATCATATCCTACTAGGAAATTAATAGTAAAACAATAAAAGGCTATTTTATTTTTATTTTATTTTTATTTTATTATTAACTAAAAATAACTACCATTACAATATTAATATTGGAATCTAATCAATGGTTAGTTATATTTTAAGAACAAAAGCTGAGAAGCCTTTTCAGCTTCGAGTCGATTTCGGCTAGGCTTATAAATAATGCCTGCACCGCTAAATAGTTGTTCACTCGGAAAACTCGCTGGAGGTGACGACAGGAATCTCTAAGCTAATACAGTTAACTCTTTGTATGTGGTTTTACCACGACTCCTCGCCTTCAACAAACACGTTACGGCTTGAATATCAGCATTAAAAATCAGCATCAATTGTTGCTGATGCTGATGCGGATGCTGATATAAAAAACCATGCTGATTATCCGCGGATGCTGATGCTGATGCTGATATTCGCAACAACCCTGGTTAGCACTATGATTATGTGTGACAATGACAAAAAATTAAACAATAACAATTAGGTACTATGTGCTTGTGTTTGTATTTTATAAATAAGTCTATATAGAGTGAAACCAGCTGCCTTAGTCGTTAACACAATTAGCTTGAATGGTGGCCGTGCACCTGCCCTATTTCTGTATAGCATATAAAGAATCTTAAAGAGTTTCAACGATAAATATAGCAACACCACGGCTATTTTAATGCAGTTATTTTAAGCAATAATTTGAATATTACGGTTGGCATGAAGTTCCGCAGAAGAGAGCGAGCAATCTGATTTAATTGCGTCATTTATAGAGCCGTTTGTCAAAAAATAGCTTATAGGGGTTCCGCTGCGATCGTTAAACGATAAAAAATTAAGCATTAATTTAAAATGTTCATTAAGTTAATTATTGCAGCATACCTTACCGGGGTGCACTATTTTATGGGCAAAGCTTTTAACTAATCTCTGTATTAAATACCTAGTATAAAATAAGAAAGTTTCCCACCGTCTGTCCCTTCTAAAGTATTGTTTAATTTTAAACAAATATTTAGCAAAAGACGTTTAAGTAAATCAAATGACTGACACAGAGAATTGTATAAGTAACGTCAATCACCCATCATGTTTATGGATTTTACAATTTGATTTTTAAATGTTACTGTGAAGTTATATTATGCATGTTTTTTTTTTAGTATCACCACATCATAATAAAACCCAAGAACGTGTTAACTTCCCAATTGATAAGTTTGGACTATTCCATAATAATCATATACCCCACCCCCCCGTGTCGTGACACTCCTTATTAAACTCACTAAAAATTACCATACTCCGTCTGATGTCGGTTTTCATTATACGGCTAGCAAGTGTGAAAATAAGCTTAAGCGAGATGTAATATTCCCATAGTGGACACTTCATCAGCACACGACCGCATCATAAATAACCGTGGATCCCATACCCTAGAGCCAGGAATGACGGCTATAGATCCTTTTTGCGACTCGACGACGCGTTCAACACTACCACTACGTATGATTGAATTCATCAAACGAAGGAACTACTAAGTAGCATAAAAGTGCGTAGGTAAGTAAACGTCTAGTTTTAACATACTAGACTTGTGAACTTAGGCAGATATAGCCCTTTCGGCCCGGTTTTCTCGGTATTTGACGCTATTTTTGATAATTCAAGGATCAACCACTTTATCGTCAACTTGAACAAGAATTTCAGTAAACATTTCCAGAACGAACCCCCGACCCGAAACGAAGAATTCTTAACTAAAGGACTGTTCCCATATTCCTCTTGACCGTTCCTAAGCTTACACAAAAGGCACCATTAATCAAATCCAGTAAAACGTATCCGTTTTTCAGAGTACGGTGAAGGTTGATATTGAATAAAAAGGCCATACGCGTTGTCTCCGCAAGATCCGAGGGACCGTCAGAGTCGGTCGTGTTGAAGTTTTTTACTGTGCCTCCGTCAAGTCAAACAAAGAGGCGGAACAAAGCGGAGAGAGCGGCCTTTGTGTGGATACGCCGAGAGCGGCGGCACTTAACTCTGACATCGGTGACGGCAACAACGACTCTGTCCACCGGGCGGCAGCCCGCCTGCGCCATTGCGGGACCACGTAATCTTCTGCAGGTTGGACATCTCACTGTGAGCTTTGTTATGTCATAAACGCGAGATAAAGTCTAGCTAAACCAATGATAATAGACCATTATGTCCCGAGGCGCTCAGTACTTTAATCTCTGGCGTTTATCTGCGACGTTTACATGTGTACGGACTTGATAGAATAAGCTTTCCAATGTATGTTTTACTTTGAATAAAGGCGAAATAATGACTGCACTTTGAGGAAAATAAATATACATAGGTATATTACAAAAATGCCATCAGCAAAATTTAATTGCATCATGCTTTGGAACATCAGTTCTAATTACAATTAAATTACATATTACATTATGTAGTCTCTTTTCTTTGTTAGATAGTTGTCAATAAATATATTCATTTTATTGGACGAAATGATCATTCAAAACAATTTATTGTATTAGTTTTATTAGTCATACATTAACATAACCATAATCCATACCGCAGATACTGAACGACGCGCAAAATCAGTTCAATAAATGGATGATGCATTTTAAAAAGCACTGCATTAATAGCTTAAAATATGGGACGGTTGTTGGTAGTGCAACAGCGACGGAGGAACGACCCGCGCTCGTTAATGGCGTTGTTTTATTGGTTTGGCCTAATTGCCTCCCGCCCCGGGTTAAATAACCCCGCACCGACCTGAATAGGTGTTATAGGGTTAATTCATGCAGAAACGAATGATCGCGGGAACTTATGAATAAGAAACCATATTTCAAGTCGACCTTTCAGTGACTCAACACCAAATGTTGGAAAAGGTTTTCGGGCAAATCCCAAACCACAATGGTCAGCGCTTGTAGTTCCATTGCAACGAAGCCCGCGGTGAATGTAATCAAATAAGAACCGATAAACGGAAGGAAGACGGAAACCGTTTTCAATTTTCCAAACCGACAGTCAGCTGCGTCCGGGTAATACGGTATTTATCATTCTCCTAGAAGGACGGACGCTCGTCGCCTTTCAATCACCTGCTCGAGCTGTCCACGGGAAAACGAATTGCGAAAATAAGTATTGGCGAGAAAATGTACACAGTTACGAGTACAGACGACATCTGTCGCCAGATTGAACATGGGATACGAGGGTACTTAAACTGGACTTTGTCAATTACTTACAAAATCACAACTTGAGTATTTTTGTGCACCCAACGTATTTTTTATGTATTGTTGACGTTGTTATTGACTGGGGCAAAACTGTTTCAATCTATTCGGTGCAGGCTGTTGATGTGTGACAAACTTAGCGTTGGTACAGATCCGCGCTTTTAATTTACACTGGTTCAGGTTTACCTACCCATCGTCTTCTGGAAAGAAGTTGACCTCACACCAAAGACTTAAATCGGATGCGTTGACTAATCATAGCTTTGACATGTTCAGTTGAGTATTACATCAGAAACTAGTATAGTTTTATTCTTTTATTATAATTTTTAAATTAATTGATTCTCTTGGGAAGAAACACTTATAGTGTCGGCAACATACTTATACTTATTATAGTGCCTGTATCTTATTATTTTTAATACCTACTAATCATTTCTGTACAAAAAGTAATGATATCCCATCAAAACATAAATGTGAAATGAAAGTCAAATTCAATATTACGATGTATATGCCTTGATATATTGGTTGTTAACTTCAATAACAAAAGAGATGAGATTTAAATGGGAGCCAAGTTTAATGGTCGGTCAGTCCTGAAATTTATCAATAACAACATAAAATATTTCATAACAGCTGAAAATGTCATTTCGTCTCATAACTTAGTATAAATATTGAAGCCTAAGGTCTGACTTGGCTAGTTTTCATATACGAATTATATTGTAGCCTTCGCAATTTGTAAAGCTGTAAGTTCTTATTTTATTCTTCCGAATATAAAGCTTGCTGGTAGAAACTAGCCATCGAACATAGGGCTCTTCCACGGCTGTTTTAGAAGGTACTTAATAATAATTCGTATATGAGAACTAGCCAAGTCAGACCTTAGGCTTCAATATATTATGCTAAGTTATGAGACGAAATGATATAATTTTAAGTTGTTATGAAGTATTTTATGTTGTAATAAATAAATTTCAGGACTCACCATTGAACTTGGCACCCATTTAGATCTCATTTCTTTTTCCGTTGAAGTAAACAACCAAAGCATATATCGTAATATTGAACTTGGTTCTCATTTCACATTTATATTTTGATGCGATACTTCTTTCAACTTACAAATACGAATACCATTAGATGAAGTAGAAATTAAAACTATGCGGAGAAGATCGATTGAGCAAGTCTGCATAAGAAGCTCATTAAACATAAGTAGCAGTAAAAACTAGTACCGGCAACAGGTGGGATCACTTCGCCGTCTTGCGCCATAACACGCGCGCGCGCCGATCCGGTTTCATCCCGTGGATCAAACGCTTCAGAGATCACTATACGAAGTATAGAAGCGTTTCGTTGCAAAACGTCAGTGACGCATACACGCCTTCTACGGCCAATTTACTGAATTTATAGCAGCTGCAAGGTCGGCAAAGGATAACGAACTCGACCCACGTGCGGTGCGTATATTACGAAACAAGTGTTCGTTTTACCTACATATTTGAAGCAGCGCACTTTCTTCAGGAAGTGAACATGGACACACTATCCAATATTATTTTCTATTATAATATGGTTAGCTTCTTGTTGTTTCACAAGAACAGTATCTTTGCACACTTCCCAAATAATAAATATATTCCTGCTACAGCTTAATGGACAAGATAAAAACAAGTTGTCAATCCAAACAATATTTGTGCTAAATTTTATCCAGCTTTATTCAGTAGTTTAACGAGAAAAGAATAACAAACATATTAAATTACATTAGACAGGTACAGTAGGTTAATAGATTCGTTCGGTACGACTAAAATATAATTTATATTTACAGAAAAAACAAACTAATTTTTACATCATGACTGCAGCAGTACGCGAAGAAAAATATCATTAATGGGTAAGCTATACTGAGCAAAGAAGGAAAATGAAGTAATCGTAATGGTCAAATTTTTTGTTGTACAATGTTTATTAGCCACTCCACACAGCGATAGTGCATTCGCAAATCAGATTACGAGAAAACTTAATCGCGGCATAAAATTAAGATAAAAAAAGTCGCGTAAAACCATTTATTATGCCCTGGTCAACTTGACTAAACCGAACACATTTCATAGTGGGAAAAATCATTTTTCCTCGCTGCTCACACAAACACGTACGCAATATAATGGCGAATTAATTGAATTGCTCGAAGCGAATGCGCGTTCATTTCTACAGATTGGAAGGCGAGCAAAAACCAAGTAAGAATTGACGCCGTCATCGTCGCTAACGGACCCGACCTTATCAAAAGAACCTGAACACATGAGAGCAGCGAAATTCGGTCAACAAGCCTTCCATTTACCTTTCATTGAACCTCGAAGCATTCGTATGCAATCTACATGTATATCTTTGAAGTTTAATATTCTTCTACACCGCATAGGTACTTAACAGTTCTAAATTATCGTAGAGAGAAATAATTGTAGTTCATTAAAGTCATCATTAAAAGAAAAAAGACATTGTATGTAGAATAATGGTTGCACCTATGACCTCTGAAGCAGAGGATCGTACTTTCGATCTTAAACTTGCAACTCTGGAGTTTTTCAGAATCGTGAGTTTTCGGGATAATAAGGTATCGTGAAAAAAACCTGTATTCACCTGCGAAGAAATGATTTTTGCGAATCCGTACTGAGACCGCATGGTAACTATAGCCTAAACCCTCTCATTTTAAAAATGCAATGAGACGTATAAATAGGCCGGATAATGATGATGAAGAATAAAAAGAAAACTTCTGGTGGGTTTTTCTAAAAATTTCAATTGAGTTAATCATTTTATTTGAACTCCACTCCACTTTTCCAAAGCGCATACATTTGGTATATGTATTGTAGCGCAAAAAAAGGAAAATGCACCACAAAACTACGAATAATTTGTAAATAAATGATTTGCCGAATAAGATAAACAATTTATTGAATAATAGTATTTTTGCATATGATTAACTATATATATGTTTCAACAAAACCTAATGTTTACAATAAAAAATAAACTAAAAGGAATCCCTAATAGATAATTGAGTCAATAGTAATAGGTATGCCAAAAGAATTTATGCGTGTAAATGCTTATTTTAGAATTTTGAAAAAGGAACTAAATAATAATTAAAATTAGCCAGAAAGAAAGTTAAAATTAATTATTATAATAAACTATTAATTGACTAAGGAACTAACTAACTAATAAATCAAATAAGGAACACAGTTAAAAAAGGATGGCTGGTGTGCGTGATTTGTCCGGAAATAAAAAAACAGTTGGTATTCGGTTGTTCTGGACATACTAATGTGGATTTCCAGTAGGTAAAACCAAGGTAAAACGGAAAACTGAAAATAGTAATTTTTTATAAGAGATTTGCATAGACGAAAAAATGGAAAAACTATAGAGATGTTAAAATGTAGGACACTTACCCGGTTCGGAAAAATACCGGCTTAATTTTTAATTACGAATAAAGATGATATGTTTGGTCTTTGATATTACAAATACGATATTATTTTCAAACAAATTAGCTCCTTTGACTCAGAGTTCTTGTCATAACAAAGCAATTTCATAATCTGTCAAGAACTCCTTCTTCGTGAACGAATCTAAAAGTTTGATTTTAAAACATGACATTCGCAAACCAGCCAGATTATTGTACAGCCAGATTACAAATAACGACCAAGAAGGCCTCGTTAACAAAGTTTGTAGCATGATTGCTACAATTATCCTCCTTCCAAGAGAAAAAAAAAACTTCTAACTCATAACAAAAGTAATCATAGTTATAAAAAAATAAAGATTAATACATTTTTCGTAACTCTATTGATATTATCTTTGACAACCCTAAATTTAATAAATTTTTCATAAACATAATTATAAATGGAGACAAGCACAATGACAAAATAGTTATCAGAACATTATAGGTAGAAACAGCTTAGACTATGAACGGAAACTTTAACAATGATAACATTTTTAGTTGGTCACTAAAACAGTAAAAGTTGTTTTGTTTAACTAAAAATATTTCATAAACTTTATTTTATCTGATTCTACAATTAACAAAAGATATAAGTAAAATCAAGTAGAGTTACGCAGCGACATGTGAACTCACATATAAAAAGATAATTTAAATAGCACAGGGCGTAACTCTTAAAATAATAATAATAATCTGTTAAGAAAAAATTGAAAGAAGTTTAACAAAAGAAAATTATATATGGTACTTCGGACATAATAAAAATCGATATTGATACGAGTACATAGTCAATCATGTGCAAAAAGAACTTATTAAGAGTCACTAATTAGTTATATTATTAGTAATAATAAAATTAAAAGATGAATTGTGAATGCCTGGGCTCACCTTAACTAAGTAGGAAAAAAAAAAGGTTATGTAGAAAGTAAATGGTTAGTATTTTGCCGAATTCTTGGGGACGAAAAGAAGGACAGGACGGACAAGGCGTCTTTCGGAATTTTGGGAATTCTACAAGGAAGAACGAGTAAAATTGAAACACCTTATTTCAGTATATCTTTTATGTGATAAGTCCCCACATGACTTGAATCACAATCTTTCAATTCATAGACTTGGTTGGAAATAACGCGATTTACCACACAACGAGTAAAGCGTGGAGCTAGCTTGCCAGAGAAAAAATCATTACCACTGGAACGAGTGAAATTCTTCCTCCACACTATATCTCCTGTCTGTAAAGTAACCGTAACTCTATTTCGGTTATAGTTCCTTGCATTCGCGAGGAAAGCGCGAGAAAGATGATCAGCAACCTTAGCAAATACTTCATTGAGTGAAGAAAGACATGAGGCTCGATCAACCCGTCTCTCGGCTATATCCTCACCTAGAGACTGATTTTCACGATCTTGCCTAACATCAATTACAACATCTCTCCCAAACATTAAAAAATTAGGAGAGTAGGAAGTTGCTAGGTTTATGCACGAGTTGAGGTATAATTTGACTTTAGGTAGAAGTCGTGCCCAAAGTCTGTGGTTTTGTTCTACTAAAATGGAAAGGCAAGTAACGACGCTTTGATTGTATTTCTCGGCTGTATTAGCTTGTGGAGAATAATAAGGAGTGTAGTAAGGCTCACCGATATTATAAGAATGCAAGAAATTAATGAAGAAATTACTGCGAAATACAGTCGCATTGTCACAGAGAATGGATGTAGGAACTCCGAAGACCAAAAAAATTTCAGTTTCGAGTGCACTACAGATACTCTTAGCATCAATTTTCTTGAGAGGTACCAACCAAACATATTTACTAAAAACATCAACCATGGTAAGAATGTACTTAAATCCATAATATGCTACAGGTAAAGGACCTATTAAATCCACTGAGATCATCTGTAAGGGCAAAGTAACGCTTTTTGGGTATAACATTCTACCACGTGGTTTGGTATTAGAAATCTTATGTGCCTTGCAGGTTGAACAATCTCGTAATACTTCGGAAATATCGTGATACATGTTCGGCCAATAGTAAATTTTCTTTAATAAAAGATAAGTCTTCATTACACCTGGGTGTATAGAAGTTGGACTGTTGTGTGCTTCCAAAATGGATTCACGAGTTTTTTCAGAAGGAAGAACAATACGCCATGGATCGCCATAAAGAGGAGAATCTAAAGGCATACGCCGCATGAGTACACCCTGCTGTATCGAATAAGCAGGAAACATTTGAGGATTATTGCGAACACCTAAAAATATATTTTTATACCAACGGTCAGTTGTATTGTTTATGCCTTCGTTGTACGTAATTAAATTTATCTGAGGACGCGATAAGCAATCAGGTACGACATTTAAGACACCTTTACGATGCTCAATTTCGAAATTAAATTGGGATATTTGTGTTGCCCAACGTGCTAGGCGGCCGGAAGGATTGTCGAGAGTCAATAACCATTTTAAAGCCATATGGTCAGTTATAATCGTAAATTTCATACCATCTAGATATCCACGAAAATGTTTAATGGATTCTAATACGGCAAGCAACTCGCGCTCAGTCGTTCCATAATTTTTCTCTGTTTTGGTAAGTAATCTAGAGTAAAAGGCAATTGGTTTTTCGATACCATCAAACTTTTGGGAAAGTACTGAACCAACCCCCACAGCTGAAGCGTCACACTGAAGAAGAAAAGGTTTTGAAAAATCAGGACAAGCTATTAAAGGAGAATTCATGAGTGCTTCCTTTAATTTAAGAAAGGCATTTTGAGCATTGGGATTCCAGTGTATAGAATCACGACCTTTCTTTTTTCCAATAAGAGCAGTCAATGGAGCAATGATAGCTGAAAAATTAGCGACAAAACGCCTATAATAAGAACACATTCCTATAAATGCTCTTAAAGATTTGGCAGTATTAGGTACCGGGTAGTTGTCTATAGCTTCGAGCTTCTTTGGGTCAGTCTGAAGACCATTTTCGTTAACAATATATCCTAAGTATTTTAATTCTGGCTTGCAAAATTCACATTTTTTTAAATTAACTGATAAACCGGCTTGTTTAAGACGACCTAGCACTTTACGGATAAGGCCGATGTGACTGTCAAATTCTCGTGAAACCAGAATTAAATCATCAACATATCCAAAAACACAATCATCACTCAATCCTGTAAATTCATAATTCACTATCATGTCGGTTAATCGCTGCATTTCTGATGCTGCATTTGTAAGTCCAAAAGGCATGCGCACAAATTCAAATAAACCACGTTGAGGTACAATGAAAGCTGTTTTTTCACAAGATTCCTTATCACGGAGTGGAATTTGCCAAAAAGCACTACGAAAATCAAGAGATGTCATATATTTCGCTCCTCTTAAATTATCCAAAATATCTTGTATGCGTGGTAAAGGATAGGAGTCACGAACAGTCACACTATTTAGTTTACGACTGTCGACGCAAAATCTAACAGATCCATCTTTCTTGGTGACCATGACTACAGGACTGGCCCATGGAGATCGTGAAGGTCTGATAACACCTGCCTCCAACATCTTATCAATTTCTTCGTTTAAAATTTTTAATTTAGCTGGAGAAAGAGGATAATACCTTTGGCGAATAGGTGGACCTATAGTTTCAAACTTATGACTCAACCAAGAAGTCTTTCCTAAACCAATTTTGTCAGATGAAATTTCTTCGAATTCTGATATTACCTCTTGGAGTCGAATTTCTTGATCAGGTGTTAAAAATTCACGAGCTTGTATAAAACGCGCCTCACCAATGCAAAGAGACAAATCACTCTTATTTGGTTTTGGCACAAATAAGTTTTCTTTAATTTCATTATTAAAAGCTCGACTCAAAACAGTAGTCAACCCGAATCGATTCCAGAATTCAATACCTAATATCATGTTTGAAGTTATATTATCCACAACCAAAAAATTGTGTGGAACCTTAGATCCATTGAAACACACAGGCAAACTAACTGTTCCTAAAATTTGAATTGGAGAGTTATCTGCAGATACTACAGATGGTAAATTCTTAGTGCAAAAAGGAACATCAACTTTTGAAAGAAAAGAACGGTTAATGAGTGACATTTGTGCACCTGAGTCTAAAAGCGCCTTAACACGACAACCAGTAACGACAATCTCAATAAAAAGTCTGTTGTCATAAGAATCTGTTAAAACAACCGGTGATACTGTAGATTTTTGTAGATCACCGGTACAAATTAGTTTTTTTGATTTGTAGATTGGTTATTGCAAACTGGACAATCGCGGGTTATGTAACCCGGACGGTGACATTTAAAACAAATAGGTCCTGGTATATTTGGACAAAAACGATAAGAATGTCCATGATTGTTACATTTAGGACAAAGAAGATGTGCAGCGTCACTCTCTGGAGTTTTTATAGGTGCTACAACTTTTGGAATAATATTAGCTTGAAAAGTTTCAAAATTGGAAACAACTTGTAACAAGGTGTCAATATCAGTAATAACGTTCGTTGCAAGGCAAGGATAAAATCGGGGATGTAAATTATATTTAATTATTGTCAATAAATCTGACTCACTGATTGGTGATCTCAATTTAGAATTAAGGTCACGAATATCAATCACAAAATCTCGCGCAGATTGGGTCTCTGTCTGTTTAAGTTCACGTAACTGGCGTTCGATTTTATATTCATAATCAACTGTGTCAAATGTCCTGTAAAACGCAGATTTAAGGTCATTGTAACAAATGCTTGATGAACGAATGGACCTAAAATACTTCAAAGCAGAATCCGACAAAAGTTCATGAAAACGACGAACTATGTATTCGGAACTGAGCTCACGGGCGTATCTTTCTTCTTCTATTCGATTGAAAAATTCGCGTACACAAGTTTTTCCCGAATAAATTAAATTCCATTTCGAAAGTGATTCCTGTTTAGCGAAAACTTTTGGAAAATGATGAGGATCATTTGATACACCAGAAATAGAAGCTGGGCGTTCGACGGCGTCAGAAACGATACGCGATACATCATCGTTCACATCGGATTGAATAACACGACGTGGTTGGTTAATAACTGGAGAAGCAAGTCTAGGAGTAGTTAAAATCTGTTCAACATCACCACCCTCTGCCATATTTGAGAAAAAAAAATTAACACAGAAGCTTTAAGAAAAAGTATTAAAATTAATCAAATTATTATTTGTTCAGCTTAAAAAAAACACAAATATTGCACGTAGGGCACTCACCTCTGAGAAGATAAAAAAAAAATGAAGTGAAATCTAAATTAGTTAAAATTTATCGGGCGCCATATTGTAGCGCAAAAAAAGGAAAATGCACCACAAAACTACGAATAATTTGTAAATAAATGATTTGCCGAATAAGATAAACAATTTATTGAATAATAGTATTTTTGCATATGATTAACTATATATATGTTTCAACAAAACCTAATGTTTACAATAAAAAATAAACTAAAAGGAATCCCTAATAGATAATTGAGTCAATAGTAATAGGTATGCCAAAAGAATTTATGCGTGTAAATGCTTATTTTAGAATTTTGAAAAAGGAACTAAATAATAATTAAAATTAGCCAGAAAGAAAGTTAAAATTAATTATTATAATAAACTATTAATTGACTAAGGAACTAACTAACTAATAAATCAAATAAGGAACACAGTTAAAAAAGGATGGCTGGTGTGCGTGATTTGTCCGGAAATAAAAAAACAGTTGGTATTCGGTTGTTCTGGACAAATCTAATGTGGATTTCCAGTAGGTAAAACCAAGGTAAAACGGAAAACTGAAAATAGTAATTTTTTATAAGAGATTTGCATAGACGAAAAAATGGAAAAACTATAGAGATGTTAAAATGTAGGACACTTACCCGGTTCGGAAAAATACCGGCTTAATTTTTAATTACGAATAAAGATGATATGTTTGGTCTTTGATATTACAAATACGATATTATTTTCAAACAAATTAGCTCCTTTGACTCAGAGTTCTTGTCATAACAAAGCAATTTCATAATCTGTCAAGAACTCCTTCTTCGTGAACGAATCTAAAAGTTTGATTTTAAAACATGACATTCGCAAACCAGCCAGATTATTGTACAGCCAGATTACAAATAACGACCAAGAAGGCCTCGTTAACAAAGTTTGTAGCATGATTGCTACAGTATGTACATTATTCACCCCAACAAAATGGTACAAAACTACAAGAAAAAACTGTGTTATGTAAAAATGGTAGGGGTATTCAAATATGTGTGTAGGGGTTTCGATAAACTGAAGTTTCGGAAATTAATCGCTCGGAAAGTTGAAACATATGCGTCAACCCTCCTAACTTTTGAACCTATTGTGAAGACTGGGCAACTATGGTACCTTATAGTCAAAATACCACCAACGGGACTTATATAACGCTAACACACACGAGTAATATTTACCTCGACGTTTCAGTCCACACTTCAGTCTACTCGTGACAACGGCCACTGCAATGTTGCCGAAATGTAAGTACTTATTGGAAAGTCCACTTTTAAAAACAGTGTATGTTCCGACAAAGTGATCCTTCCGAATAAGTACACTTTAAGAAAAAGTGTACGTTTCGGGAAAGTGAGTTTTTAGAGCCTAACCCTTACAAGCGTAGCTGTGACAGCAAAATTACAATACAATCGAACATAATTTAGTTTTTTGTGTCTTCAACTGTTTATCTATGTTTTCTAATCTCGCCGCAATCTCAAGTGTCAATGGAGAATGATTACGATACTGTTTAAGCATGTATTGTGCCTGTTTTTGAACTTCAACAAATACAACTCTGATTTCAGAGATACAGATGGAGAGGAGAACAAAAAGTTTGAAGATCACAATCTTCTGTTAACTTGTGAAATTTTCAATGTCTAAAACAAATGGACAAATAATCCGATCCGTGTTCGAAAATTCGTCATTCTCAAGTTAGTTCCTCATTTTGAGGCTATCGAATTGAGACAGACTGCTGCGTCATACTAAACCAGCCGCTCCAATTAAATTAAAAGTATATTTGACTACTTCTAGGACCTTCAACATCGTGCAATAAGATTTTTAAATGGGCTAACGGCGTGGTGACTTGGCATGATGGCTGGTCAGGTTGGACCTATTTGTCGAATTAACGCTAATAATAATAAGTAATGAATACATATTATTTTATATAACTTAATTATAACTTATATAATATAATATATAACTTAATTATATTATATAACTTAATTAATTCACCAAAATAAGCGGTAGCCGATCAGCTGCTTAATGACATTGCCAACTGTCACTGTCACTGTGATACACCGTACGACTTACCAACATAGCGAATTGAAGAACATTCGTTCGGAAACCTGTGAAGAGGCGCGTTCAAGTTACGAACTTTTTTTGCAATGTTGAGAGCCGGCAGTACTGATTTGATCTGCCATGCATGTGGGGGGGTCCTTGACGTTGGAGAGGAATACCTTCAGTGTATGGTAACCACTTGCGGCTTATTGTACCATCATTTATGCCACAATAAAAAACTCACGTTTGAGGAGAAATCTACATGGGTATGTCCTGAATGTTGCAATGTGCGGAAAAAAGGTGGACGTAACTGTGATACTCCCGTTGGCACGCCAGTAAGCATTAAGAACGTGGCATGCAGAAAGAATAGCGAATCCTCTGTCTCGGCACTTGAGCCTACGAAGGATCATCTATCGATTGCGCAAGAATTGCAGCTTACACGAAACCAAATGACCTTATTAACTGGTCAGTTGGCCAATGCTATCTCAGTCATTGCACAATACCAGGAGTTGCTCACAGAAAGTGCAGAAAAGTTCGACTTCATCAATGAGAGGCTTATGAAGTTGGAGTCGATACCAGTTTGCCCCTGTAAGTGCGGTGAGCCGGGGCCTCGTCCTTTGGAGAATGAGACTTTGCCACCCAAGTTGAAGCCCAGGCGGAAGCGACGTACTAAAGGGAATTCATCAAGTCGAACGAATGCTACCCCAGGGGGTGTAAGTAAAACATCGTCCGAGGAAGAAATGAACTCGTCTGGTGCTGCACTTGGGGAGGTCGGCTCGGAGCAGACTAACGATTTCAATGACGAAGGGGAGGCTGCGGCTGGCGGGTTTCAGGAGGTACACTACCGGAAGCGGCGATTCACCTCCGTGCGTGGTACTGCTGGTCCGGATTTGAACCCTCTTAAGGCTGTGGAGCAGCGCAGATATATTCACCTGTGGAACATGGTTTCGGATGCGGGTGATGTACGTGAATATCTTCAAACACTAAACCCAGAATGTACCTTTTCCGTTGAAGAGCTCAAGCCGAAAGGAGAATATAAATCCTTCAAAATAGGGGTACCTGCGAAAATGTTCGAGATGTGCATGACTGCGAGTATCTGGCCGGATAATGCCCGAGTCAAGGCTTGGTTATTTCGAAGATCCCAAAACAGTGGTAAACCAACATAACACTACCAGCGAGAAGCCAAAAGTAAGACCAAAGCATACACTTAATGTTGTGTACCAAAATGTTAGAGGCCTCAACACGAGGCTGAACTTTTTTAGGATTAACATGTTGTCCCTGGAGTGTGATATTGTGGCTGTGACTGAATCCTTTCTCACTGATGCTATCGAAGACTCAGAGCTCTCGTGTGGAGATTGGACTGTGATGCGTCGCGACCGGGCCACTGGCTCGCGTGGAGGCGGAGTGCTGCTCGTTGCTCGTCCTGGACTGGAGATGCGGCGGAGGGCGGAGCTGGAGACGCGGACCGGGGAAGACTTGTGGATATCATTTACTCTGAGAGGGGTTGCTTATCATTTCTGCGTAGTATACATTCCTCCAAGCGCCTCTGACGATGTTTATATGTGTTGGTTCCAAAAAGTAGAACAAGTGTTGGAGACGCTCTCTGGTGTGATCCTTATAGTAGGCGATCTAAATTTGAATCCTCTGTATACATCATATCATATTTTATGTTACTATAGTTATTTCCTGACTGTGTGTGGTATGCGTGATATGAATGAGGTGTTGAATGCGCATGGAGGGTTGCTAGATGTTGTGCTGGTCTCAGAACGTATTCGGGGAGTCAGTGTATCCGAAATTGAGGGAGGAGGTTTAGTACCTCGACGTGATTTATACCACCCGCCATTAGAAATTTCGCTCCCAATCGAAGGTGCGACGCGATCATTCTCGGCTAAAGTTGACCCCAGCAATGTGGACTCTGGACAGGACTGGAACTTTGCAAAAGGTGACTACATCCTTCTGTACCAATTACTGTCAGAAGCAAACTGGCAGGAAGTTCTAAATGCCGAGGATGTCAACACTGCGGTAGATATATTTTATAGTCGAATTTACAACATTTTTGATGAGTGTATACCTAGGAAGATCCGATCGAAGCGGGTCAGTAGGAGATTTCCGGTCTGGTTCACAGCTGACATAATTGCTGATATCGCTCTAAAAGCTAGTATCCATAAAAAATGGAAGTCTACAAAGTGCCCTGAAATGTACAAACGGTTTGCCGAACTGAGGACCGACATCAAGAACCGGATATCCAACGCCTATGACTGTTATATAGATAAAGTCCAGAGTAGAGTCAAGAGTGATCCCCGCTCCTTTTGGCAGCATATAGACAGTCTCAGGTCAAAGGGTGGGTTTGTATCTGAAGTGTCGTTTGAGGGGAAACCGTTTGTTGGTGCTGAGGCCGCTTCAGCCTTTTCTAGATATTTCTCCAACGTCTTTCTACCAGACATTCCTCATCTTGACGTGAACTCCGTTAATAAAGGAAAGAAAAAGTCTGTAGCTCATTGTATCCATGTAAACAGTATCTCTATGCAGGAAGTTGAAGCGGCCATAAGGCGCCTCAAGCCTAATAGTTCGGTAGGGCCCGACACGTTGCCAGCGTATATAGTTAAGGGATGTGCGGAACAATTGAAGGCCCCAATACACTTTCTTTTCAACCTCATTATTTCTACTGGTGTTTATCCACATCTGTGGAAAATTACTAGAGTAAAGCCGATACCTAAGTCCAAAGATAACTCCAAGGTTGAATGTCATAGACCCATTGCTGTTCTCTCGACTTTGGCAAAGTTGTTTGAATCCATACTGTCTCGGGCAATATCCACACAAGTTAAACCATTTCTATGTGAGGCGCAGCATGGATTTAGAGCAGGTCGTTCTGTTGACAGCAATCTTTTAATTTTGACTAATGCCATCTCTGAACGCTTGGATGAGGGTATCCAGGTTGACGTTATTTATTTTGACTTTGAGAAAGCTTTCGACCGCGTCGATAATGATGTCCTATTAAGTAAGCTTGATGACATGGGCTTTTCTCTTAAGTTGCTTACTCTGTTTGCCAGTTACCTACGCGATCGTCAGCAATATGTTCAGCATGGATGTTTTATTTCAGATCGATATCACACTCGTTCTGGAGTCAGCCAGGGTTCCGTGTTGGGGCCTCTCTTATTTGGCTTGATGGTTAACGACCTAGAATCTGTGGTTCGTAATGCTAAGTGCCTTCTGTATGCTGACGACCTCAAGCTTATTTATGGTGTGAAGGATGTAGCAGACTGTCTCTCCTTGCAGGAAGATATTGATTCCGTGTTGAAGTGGAGTATAATCAACAAGCTGTCGTTTAATACGGCGAAGTGTTGCGTATGTACATTTGGGCGAAGTTTTGCCCCTTTGCATGCGCAATATTACCTCGACAACAATGTCATTGATCGTGTCTACTCTATGAAGGATCTAGGTGTAATGTTTGATACGCGCCTCACCTTCCATGAGCATATTCGTGCACTTGCCAGTAACTGCTACAAAAGGCTTGGCTTCGTGCTCCGTAATTGCAGGGATTTCCATGAACCCGGAGTTATAAAACTACTTTTTAATGCCTTAGTGCGGAGCAAATTGGAGGCGTCTTCTCTTATTTGGAATCCATATGAAGCCACCTATGCTTTACTCCTAGAAAAAATTCAGAAGTGTTTCCTTAGGTTTCTCTACAAGAAAATATTTGGATATTACCCGTATTTGTATCCCACAAAATTTTTACTGGGCTGCTTGGGTTTTAACTCTCTGGAGGTGAGGCGAAATAACAATCTTCTCGTCACGGTCTGCCGTTTGTTGCGCGGAGAGTCGGACGTTATCCAACTAGTTGGTAGCGTACTGCGGCTGCGCGTCCCTGACGTCCCCCGCGTGCAGCTCCGGCGCCGGGAGCGCGCGCTGCTCGCGGTGCCGGCGGCGCGCACGGTGTCGCGCCGAAACGCGCCAATACCACGCGCACTCACTCTTCTCAATGCTCTCCTGGCGTCTGTACCTGAGTGTGACCTTTTTGAGTGGAAATGGGTAGCTGTCTGCCGAGAATGTCTGAGGTTTTGTGAGGCGATGGACAATAGGCAGACCACCGTACGCGTATAAGTTTGGTACCTATTTATAATTGTTATTTGTAAGCGTTATTATTTTGTTTCTGCTGTTATATTGTAATTTATATTATAATTATTATTAGTTGATAAGTAGTATAGTAGTTTATTAAGTAACCTGGTTTCTCGGTGTATTGGTTCGCTGTAATACCGTGTAAACTAATTGAATAATAAATAAATAAATAAATAAATAAATATTGTAGTGTATACAGTAGTGGTATACTGAACTTGTTCGAGATACTCATTAATTCGTAACACTAACTTTAAAATATTATCATCACAGGACAGTTGAATACTCTGAAAAAAATGAAAGTAGGCATATTTCTTTTGCTCGTGAGGAGATACGTAGAAGAACAAGGGTCAGCCACATAGCGAAGCGAATTAGCTCGTTGAAGTGACTTCGGACAGGCCATATAGCATGGAGAACGAATGGCCGTTGGGACACGAAAGGTTCTCGAATCGAAACCACGGATCTGCAACCGCAGCATAGAACGTCCACTAACGAGATGGACGGATGACCTGGTTGGAGCCGTGAATTCAGTGGATGCAAGCCGCTTCCAACTGAAGAAACTGGAGGTCTATGGGAGAGGCCCATGTCCAACAGTGGATGTCCTACGGCTGAGATGATGATGATGATTTTGCTCATCTTTAGTGTAACGATCTCTCCGTCTACCAAATTAATGAAAAATCTGAGTTCGAAGAAACAATTTAAGTACAGAGCGATTTCATTATGCAAATTCGAATTAACAATACTTCAGTAACTCACTTACTGTAGGACGAATTTCATATAAATATGATAAAATATTCAATTAAGTGTCCACGGGTCACGGGAAGCCCGGAGTGAGCGGTTAAGTTATTATGGAAGCCTTGACGCTGCGTGCTGTAATGAGATTAAACGGCACGTCAACGAGGATCTCGCACGACCTCCGCCGTGACTTACCGATGCATGTGCCATACGGAATTATACAATTGAGTGAGTAAAGAACAATGTGTTGAGGATGAAACAATTGACGGCTGCTTATTCGAGCTCGATTCAGCTCCAGCTGGAATATCATTTTTATTTTTAAGGTGTAACACTTAATGCAAAGGCATGAACATGAGCGTGACTTCGACGAATTAAACAAATCTTTCTCTGAAAATAGCGTCTCATGTTAATTTGTTTCCCTTGTCAGTTCAACTTAGCAGCTTATTGTTTGGTGCCGACGCGACTTGGTTGTCGAGCGACAAGACGTCCAACTTTAGAGGCCGTGTACCTCGACACAAATTATCCACGGCATCCATGACGAGCCCGTCGTAATCTTGTTTATCAGTGCGGACATCGTCACATGTGTCGTCTGCGACTAGCATCTAACACTGTTGGTTTACGACGAGTTTACTGCGCAGTAATGTTAGCACTTACACTGGACTGGAACTGTTAATTCCGGGTAATTAGGTACGACTTTAAGTATATTACTTCAACACACTTACATTCGTGTAGCTATTGAATTTCAAATCGCCATTGTAGGACGATTCATTCATTATAATTTACGTCATGTTGTATAATAGCTATTCTTATCAAGCTTGAATATAAGGCTAACAATCTTCTAGTATCTTCTGACACGCCTTCATCATAATATTCTACTTCGGCGCTAAAGAAAGATTGCTAATAACACAAATAACCCAATCTACGATTCTAACAGTGATAATGCTTTATACGGCAAGCAAACAAGCCGAGAAGGGCTTCAGGTCGTTAGCGTTCATCAGTCCAGCGCCGGGTCGAACGGGGTTATGCGAGGATTACACAGCAAATGCACTCAGGGATTATGGTGCAGATAATTATATCCAAACGACATAAACTGTAATTTATTGATCACAAATTGCTAAAGGTAAAATTAGGTCGCCGTGTAGCCAAACAACGTAGTAGTATGTTATGGACGCAAAATACCTTTGATGAGCTGACAATATTCTGTGAATTTTCATGAGTCAATCAATAGTAATTACTGTTAGTAATTGGCTTATCTTATTTATCTTATCTTTGAATGATTTTGAACTACTGAACAATTTCATTTGTGGGTGTAGCAGCAGTGGGATAACGAATGTTCTTTATATGTTTAAGTCATGATTGCCAAAGTAACATGTAACTCTTGGCTGGCAACACCGAAAACTCATTTATTTCCATCATTTGAAATTAAAAAAGATATTAGTCACTGAAAACCACTTTTCACGAGGAGGGTGCGAATTGAATCAAAATGTAATTTGATAAAAAGCGGTGAGCGACTCGAGTCGACGTCAATTTGGCGAAAACCTTGAGTTGAAGCGATCATTGTGATAATGGATTTAATATAAAGATAAGGCAGGTGATTCGAGGGGTGCATCTGTTTAGAAATTTCCCACTTTAAAATATCAATCAACCTGTTAGGCCGCATTTGCATAGTTTAGAAGCAAACTGAAATAAACATCTGGTCGCTGATTCCCAAATCGAGAAATAGAATAATTTAAGAATTTGGAGCGAGAAACAAGCTCATTCCAGAATTAATTATGGACTTTATTACATTTCGCAAGTTACAAACTCCTCTTACATTCTACCTCGCAACCTCTTTGAAAAATTTCATCGTCTAACTCCTGAACTTGGTGAGTACTCGAATTGACCGTTTTCAAGCGAAGTAAATAATTAAACAAAGAACTGGATAAGGCGCACAAGGAAAACAAAAAATGCTCAACATTCAAAGTCAACTACTTGTATAAGGGAAGCAGGAAAATAATTTAATATAAGTAAAGCGCGATTCATTTACGAATCGGATGTGTTGCGAGGCGGGTGCATGCGGAAGCAAGGGCCAATTAAAAGTCCGACTACGCTCGCATGATACTGCACAGCTAGATGATATAATTACTATTTAACAAACAAACAACTGTGTTCAAAGCTGTATATTTTAAAGACTGCTATCGAATGACCTCGTTCGTCGACGACATTGACGAGATAACATCGAGATATTTGGTTCAAACAACATTATCTTGAATCTTTTATAAACAGAACTTCAAAATATTATCTCTTGGTTTGGCAAAGATTTACCTGAAAAATAAATGAATAAAACATTTTCAGGTAATTATATAAAGTTCTTGTTAATTTACTCTTGAACGTGAACGGTTACATAATAATAGCAAAGCCATGACTTAATAAAGGAGTTAGGGCCATTTGTCGTACGCAGACACCCAATAAGCGGAACGCTAACTTTAGGAACTTGACCTTCCAAGTTCAGAAGCGGGCTCCGCCCGCCCCGCCCGGCCGCATCTCTACCCGCATTGCAGGCAAGCCGAGGAGCGCTTCAAATAAAGCACCAGATTACCAAACCCGTGTCAACCAAACTCCTTTAAAAATCCCTTGATCTTATACAAAGATTGCATATTCATTCCGACCGAGTAAACTGAGTAAGAGCAAGCCAGAGAGGATAAAATAGCTCTTATAGGTTCAAGGCGAAAAGTAATTTGTTTTATCTTCGATATTAGAGGAAGACAATCCCTGTAACGGCGGGGATAAAGAGCCCCTGCTGTAATGGGTTAGATACGGACATCAATAAGGCTGATAGAACCTTGACAGCAGGCGGTGTTCATTCACACAGAGGTCAAGGTAGCCTTAATGCGTTTACTGCTTATGGCCTTGCGCATTTTATGGTCATCGCAGGCAGAACCCTGAAGGACAGTTTCACCACCTATTTTAAATAACGCAGATGGCTATTATTAAACACGGAATACCTTTCATTTAGGAAGTCCTTTATTTATAATTCATTGAATGGAATCAAGAGGCGAGGCATTACGTTTTCAGCGGATAAAGGTGTGTGTAGGTTAGTACAGTTGAGAGTGATAAGATTTGTAGCACAAGCACAAGAAAAGGTAAAATAAAAATAACAAATTGCGCCAATATCACAAAACTGGAAGAAAATTTATAGAGGAAATAAATCCCGAACAATTAAAGGAAATGGACCGTATAATTAATGCGCTTGTTTACGCTAAAGTTGTGCGTGTTTTGTAGTTTATATGGGGCGAGTTGAGCGCTCAAATACGTGACCGTGAATTGCACAAATTGTGGCTACAAAGCTAATCTAATTATGCGTTCATTGACTGGTTGTTTCGCTTCGATAAAATAAGATTTAATTCAGCAAAAAAGACAAATTCTGTTTTAAAACTCAATACAGCTCTGTAATCTAACTAACCCACCAAATTAGAACGAATATTACCTATTAAACTCGAAGTAAATAGAATGCTCATTGTATATTCACGAGAGAAGTGTACCTACCTACCTGTCTCACTTAATTTAGTGGGACTTCTTGCAAGTAATATTTTGAGCAGGGTACAATTATGAAATTATCAAAAAAAAAAAAAAAACATTATATCTGTTTGTTCCATAACCAAATATAAATTTATTTAATTCAACTAGCTAATCTTTATTTTTAAAGATTCTAAGTGCTAGGCTATGGCTATGAGTTGCCCTTCATAAGTGAATTCTTGATGATGTACGTTTTTTTATGGACTTAGGATTGCTAGTTAATCAAATGGATTACATAATTATTGTTATTTCGCACTGATGGTTTGCAAGCGAGAAACCAATATCAGTATCAATCAAAAGCTAGTCCGAAATCACATCCCACCCAAATATGAAGTTTTAGCAGCGTACTAAATGAACAATGGCTATCACATTATCTACAGGTATAAAAAATTTTTGGTATGACGTTAATAAAATTCCATCCCGTATATATTGTGGTTTAATACTCGATTCACATCACACGGCGTGGCCTGGAACAGTATTCGTGGCATTTTCCCCCCAGGCCTACTCGGTGACTCACCGCGTCCTTCACCTCTGCTCGGTAAGATCCGCATTCAGAATTTTACTAAAAGCCTCTCTTATTCTTAAGGATGTTTATATTCATTCATGCTCTTATAAAAAAACACTCGGAAGGCGGAATTTGGTCATAGCGGTGTACACTTGGAGTGAATCTCATTTATTTAGACATTTATTCGCTCACGTATTTGTACGAATTCTATGGGGAATTTGTTTAGCGGTATTACCTACTGTTTTAATGAGGTCTATATCGACTGGTCGAAAATTGTTAGTCAAAATGTAAATGTTTGTCATAATCATAATGTAATGTTTGATTGATATAACTCTTTTTTCTTTGAAACCATTTATTTTTCAGAATTTAAACATCGGCGACTCGTGGCATAGAGGTAGCATTTGACGTTTCTGAAAGACTAGTAATATGATGTGAAAATGTTTTTCTGTATGAGTCGATCAAAAGAAACCAGTTGGAAAAAGTATTTTCAATCATTGAATATAATATGACATTTTTGATATAATGAAAGTGACTTTTCAATATTAAAAATTATCTCTAAAGACTCTTGTAGTTTTAGTTTGTCTCATCATTAGTGCTACCAAATTGCCACGAGTCGCCGATGTATTATAAAACAAACCTAACCTAACTGATAGAGTTCTACAGGTGACCATTTAAAAATTTATGAAAAACTAGCTGTTGCCCGCGGCTTCGCCCCCGTTGTATTTTTTATGTATTTTCTTCCATAAAAACCTTCTCCTGACAGTAACAAACACAATAAAAAAAGAATTAGCGAAATCGGACCAGTCGTTCCCGAGTTATGCGCTTACCAACACATTTTGCGATTCATTTTTATATTATAGAAGATGTACGGTTTCAGCGGGAAAAAAATTATGACTAACAATAATTATGAAAAGAAAAATTATGGCAAACGTTACAAAATTATGGCTTATAGAATTACTAGCTTTTGCCCGCGGCTCCGCCCGCGTGGTATTTGGTTATCGCGCGCTGTTCCCTCGGGAACTGTGCATTTTTCCGGGATAAAAAGTAGCCTATGTCACTCTCGGGCCCATAAACTATCTCTATGCCAAAAATCACGTCCATCCGTCGCTCCGTTACGGCGTGAAAGACGGACAAACATACAAACACACAAACACTCTTTCGCATTTATAATATTAGATGGCCGTCAAAAGGATCCCCTTTTAAGCCTTCAACGCATTACATTTTTATGTACCTACCAAATTTATTCTGCCAAGGTTGTTACGACATCTATTAATTAAAATTGTGAAATAATCGTAATTAATGGCGTTGAGTTCAATTATGATTTTGTTATGGTAAAAATATGATTAGCTGTATTTAAAAAACTAGGTCGCAATAAGTTTTTTATTTCACTGAAACTAAATTTGAATTGCACATCTATAACGACTTAATTACTACAATGCGAGTGAAAATCAGTGCCTTATGAGTTATGACTGAGTATTTTTTACACTTTAATAGGTCCTAATATCAACAACGTAAATTAAATTTCAGTACACATAGCTATAGTTCGAATTATCTAAACCAGAAACCATAATTAGTACTACTTTGACAATTCATTTTGCACAAGTGTCGTTAATAAAAAATATTACAGCTTGGGCTACCAGTGGTATATATCCATTACTTACGGTGACATAATCAAATTAATTTAATAATTTACTTTGTAATGTAAGATATCATTGAAGGAAGTGCAAGATTTTGTTTTGATTGGTTTTTATTTAAACCCCTCTATATCTACATTATGCTAATGATATTATGGCCGACATCTAGTGCGCCAACCAGATATTGTTTAGATGATTCTAGCATTATTCACAGTTCCACATTACATTTAAAAATGCATCAGAATAAATTTCTGAAGGTAAATTTAACTACCAAGTTGGCGCAGACTTTAACACATCTTAAGTACTGAAGGAGCCAATGTCTCTAGAAATTGATTTTTTTACCGTGAAATTACGTACCAAATCATTTCTAATTTAAAAATTGCATCACACATATAAAAGGACGGTAGGCCGTACACTTAAAAAAAAACACAATATCGCGGTTTTCTACACAATCTAATGAGTCCAGTGAGTCAAGTGTGCAACAATGGTATTCTCGGATTTATACAAAAGTTCCGACTTAGCAAACCATAAAACATAGTCGAATCAACATTGATTAATTTGATTATCGATGTTAGCCACGTCACCGTTTAATTTCGTCTAACCCTGGTAATGCTTTAACTGTCATACAATCTTATCAAGTTAGTTTCACGGATTATGGTTTTTAGTTCAGTAAACATATTACGGCAGTCATTCAACTATAGACCTGAAGAGTTACTTATTCTAAATCAGCAGAACTGATTTCAACAGAATAATTCAAAGAGAAATAAAATCCGTGGCCTACTCCACGTTACGCTACGTTAACGATATAATGGTCAGCTAGAGACGGAGTAGCATTAGCATGTTCTGGCACTGCTACTGTCATTAATATTAAACTAATTTGGCATTAGCACGGATATCAAAGTGTAGCCGACGGCAAGTGCGGGTACGTGCACAACAAAAACAAAAGACCGACTTGAGCCAACCGCAAGCTGGGACATAGAGCCTAATTTTGATTACGCCATTGCCGCAACCTTACACAACCTACTTTCTCTGTAGAACTAATCGCTAAAGTACCGATGGGTTTTGAAATTTACTATGCTATTTAATTATTTAAGGCAATAACCACAACGTAACCCTCTCACACTTTGTTGATCGTTAGTATGTTTAGTTAGTGTTTTTTTTTTAAACTTATAGTTATTATTATTAAACATACCTAGGTAACTGAGAAAATAATCGGTTAAACAGACACAGAGAATAATGAGCTAATCAGTTTCATATAGCGATAAGCACACCCCAAGGGCACCGTGGCCAGTCGCAGCAAAACGTAATGTCACGCAGAAGTCACGGTCACCAAGCGCTATCTAAATTATTTTTCGGGCCCAACCTGCGTGGACTGTCGTAGGTCTTCACGCGTGTTTCTCATTAAAACAACACGCAAATGGGTAAATGAGCCGTTTAACACTATATTACAAATTTTTCGACATTTTTTTAAGTATTCCGAGGCAGTGTTATATTCATATAGCAAATATACGTGAAAAGTATCTATATAAGTATGTTTATTTTTAGCTTTGCTTAGTTTGGGACTAGGTCAATTTTGATGTCAAGTGTCCCATGATATTTATTCATTTATAATACTTGGTAACAACAAAAATATTTGCCAATTAGGTTACTAGAATTGTTTTTAACAAGTGCAGGAACCCTTCAGGTAGGGCGGTAAATTTGTCACTCAAGTTAATTTACTAATTGAGCTCTCTCGCCTTTTCATAACTTGTGTGTGTATTCGACACCATTAATTACATCAGACGCGTTTGTTAGATGTTTCCGTAAATCGAGCCTGATGAGTTTTGCAAATACGCCGTTTCCCATTTGTTTAACGTGCGAAATTTAAGTTCGAGATGAAAGCAAATTTAATACGCATGAGAAGAAGTAAAACTATTTCGGAATCTTTTAAACAAAAAACAATGTAAAGGATCGTAAAAAAAGCAAACGCTATAGATAGAGCAACTGCTTATAAATAAAGATGATGCAAATTGAAGTAGGTAGTAAGTACATGCAAACGCTGCATCGGATTTTGTAAGATACGCATAACAACATCATTTGAAAGTGTGTCAAGATTGCAATAGCGACTTGCAGCCAGGCGGTGCACAAAGCGAGGAAATGCAACACATCAAACCCATTACGTTGAGTAGTCGTGGTTTCCGCGTGTCAGAGTGAGAATGTCACAAACCTTGATTGTAGGTATTTATACTCTCACAAGGCAGGAGAATAACTTGTAACTAGGTACGTAACTTAAACTAAATGGTTTTAAGACAAGATCAAGAAAATCTGCAATAATTTTCCTCATAAATTACTTCATAGATTCGCCATTGAATTTTGCAACAGCAATAAATAGTGTATTGATAGGTAAATAGAAATATGAATAGTACGCACTCTTTTATTTTCTCTGAGAACACACTCGCAGGTGTTTTTACTATAAAATGCGCAGTGAAATTCAATTTACTGCTTTTGTTCGGTGAGAAAACTCTAAGGACGTATCTTTCGTATTCATCTCATAGAAAAACAAATAAAAGTTAGTAAAAATGCTGGAGCTGCATAAGTGAAAACCAGATTTAATCTGCCGGACAGTGAGTTCCGTCGGTGTCTGTAAAAAAATAATTTCCCTCAAACGATCGCTGCGAGCTGATTGCAGTAGCAAGCAAAATAACACAAAGCAACATTAGGAAAATGAATATGAGTGTGGGATAATAAAAATGTAAATATCGATCATAACTGTCCAGACATTATTGTCTGCCCTGGCAGAATGCCACCCATTCTGTTCCCAGCTTTTAAAGGGAATTGCGAAAGTGTTCATCCTGTTAATTTGCGTTTGGTCATTTTATAAAGTCCATGATGATGGCTGTTCGCAATAACATTTATGTTCATCTTCTAATTTAGAACATCATGAGTATGTTATAATTAACAGATCTTAAATGAAGATCTATCTATTATTAGCTCGCTATTGTTACTAAATTCGTTTACGTGAACGCCCACAAGCCTTTACTCATCTTGTCAGGTATGAAGAATGGCAACGTAGTGTGATTAATGTGCTGCCTGTGTGTCGCTGTCGACAAACTGTGTATGGGTTTACGGCCAAATCATGACTAATCATCGTCGGTGTTTAATTTATTTGTCAATCCTAAATGATGTGATAGGTAAGTCGGATTATTTTGAAAACAAATCAGGAAGATGCGTAAACACTGACGCAACTTTACGTGAATTCTATTGATTTAGAATTCATGTTTATAACGCTGTATAAGAGACATTAATAAACAAAAACGAACCAGAAATAGTGATATAATTATTAAGAATTGTATCTACCGCACCGCACTAACTAGGACCATTCAACGTAATGAAGTGTTCATTTAAAAGTCGATTAGTGATATTCATTGGGTTATTAATGACTCGCCACTACATCGTACGATTTTTTTACCTAAAGATTCGTTAGTAAAACTGGAGAGTAAAAATTGCTTTTAGCTGAAGTGTATAGGAACATAAATGTCTGACCGGTTTCGTGTTTGTGTCGTGTTCTGACCCCGAAGACTTCGTGACGGACATCGTTTTACTCCAGCGCGGTACGGCACGCAAACGAAAACGCGTTCGGGTGAACGTTCTTTAGAGGTAACTTGGTAACAAATTTCTTGGCAATAAAATGAAACGTTACGTTTACGTTATGGCAGTAATATACGGAATTGTGCCGAGATTGCTTTGGGTTTGCAAGTCAATAATATTGTGGGTCACACGCTAAACCTTATCTCTCGGAGATTTTTCTATTCGCTAATAAGTTTCTGTTGTCTCTTTGTTGACTGTACTTGCGTTGTCAAGTTGTCATCTAAACTGCATATCCGTTCCTTACCAAATTTCAAGTCGGTTCTATTAGGTAACCATTGAGGAGACGATCCTGGGAGAACAACCAAGATTTTACTACCAGATTATTGTGTGTCACCAAATTATGGCCAAATTTAAAGTCAGTCGGACCGATGGAATTTAGCTTCCAAAATTTGACCCAAACAAATAAACAAACAAATAAATAAATAAAGAAAAGCTTGTAAAAATTAAACACATTGTTATGTTTACATTTCTACAGCTACAACACTTCTCTATAGATACCTACACAATATAGTGCCAGCGACGACAGCTATGCAAATTTGATGACGCGCATTTTCTATTACGGCTGATTTAATCCTTAAAATCGTACCACGTCAGCAGCTCACGCTAATCGTGCAGGCAATGACAGGCAATTTACGGATTAACAACCGAAATGCTTTCAAGTGGAAAACGTAGACCCGAAAAATCGACGTTCATTTTACGAAAATAACTTTGGATAGAAAAGCATTAGTTGTAATATAATCCTAATCCTAAATAATCCCAACTTAATAAAGAACGGATGGCGGAGGCCTATGTCCAACAGTGGACGTCCTACGGCTGAGATGGTGATGATGAATGAAGAACGGACACAAAAACTCATTTAAACCGATGAGTAAGTCAAAGCTGTTTGACTACGTGGCCTGAGGCGAAATAAATATTTTTTCTTAAAATTTTCAATTTTAATACAATTATTTTGCTGACTATATTTTCATTGACATCTTGTGTACATATCAGTACAAAATTTCAGGAAAATCTGATCATAAAAGTGGATGATATTCGTCTTGATAGATTTAAAGACTTACGTACATTGCGAATCAAATAAAAGTTTGCACAGTGGCAACAAACAGGAAGGTAAATAAATCGGTAAATGTCATGAAGTCCAGAGGATATTATGTGTCAGTTAATCCATATATTTTATTAACCCCACTACACAGACAAGACAATGATTGATACCGCACCGCACGCAGCGAGACCCGTCACGATACGGCTGATGTATTCCGCGCTGTTTGTCTTGCGATGCAATCTAGTTCAATGCTTTACATTTTATTGGAATACGCGGAGAGTACGGGCTTTGCGCGTATTGTGCTTGAGCAAATACTCCTAATGGAAGATTTCGATAGTTACCTAGTCCGAAAAGAGACCTCGCCGTTCTAGACGTCATAAGATTTTTTTTAATAGCAGTTGACCTCGTATAGTGACTACAATTTCTTATTCTTCTTTGAATGTATCTATTTGCTTTGATAAGTTTGTGAAACAACATTTTTAATACACCTTTCTGAAAGGTGCTTGACCATCGCATTGTCATCTCAGAGTACCATGTTTTATTCAATCGTTATAAATCGAGTAACACGATTTTTTTACACTGATGATCAAAAATAAAGGGTCGGTTACAAAAATATCGATAACTACAAAACCCGTTGTGGTAGCTCCTTCGAGGAAAATGAGTTTAATAAAGAGTTTTATTCTTCATGTTAAGTTTACCTATTCGTAGTTAAATTAACTTCAATGTACTTTTTAAATCAAGAAAATATATTTTTTAGTTTATGACCTATTGTGATTTTAGTAACCGACCCTTTATTTTTGCTCGTCAGTGTAGTTATACGTGAAGCTAATATACGAGTATTAAAAATTGTGTACCCTTACAGAGCGTCACGGACTGACTTACACAACTATAACATCTATGACTCACCTTTAAGTAGGACCCGTAATATTTAGTGACGTACGGGCTATCGCACTGCGATAGCACCATAATCTCCTGCTGTATATCTTCGATTTCATCTTCGGCTTCTTCCAAGTCAATTATTTTGATAGCGACCACTTGCTGTGTCCTGTTGTCGACGCCTTTGAACACCTCACCGAAGGAACCCTTGCCGATCTTCTCTTGTTTCGTGAAGATCAGCTCGGGATCGACCTTCTGTGGAAACAAACACAATTATAAATGAATTGAAAAAGACAATATTGTGTTAGGAAAGAACAATTAGATAAGTTGCTGCGGCTAATCCACATATTTTAAACTTGTTTCCCAGCATGACAAGCCGCAACGCGAATCATGTATTGTAATTAATTAATTCTACACTTTTGCAATTGAATGAAGTGTAAACACGCCTATAGCTGATAGGTACACGTGATGTGTGAGTAACGGTGCTTCTTTCTACGGAAATAGGATGTTCAAAGCGATGATTGATTTATTCATGGCGCGATATAAAATATTCATACACACGACCGGGCTTGATAATTAATATATGATATGAGGCAAGAAAACATCGTTTTATATCAAAGGATCTTTCGTAAATAATAGTAAATTAAATAATAATATAAATTATTTTTAAATATAAAACGTTGCCCTATTGTTTCATTATGAACAGGATTACACAGTGATTACTTGATTAGGTATCTATGCAAACTATTCACCATTCGACGTGCCTAAATTAATCGGAATGGAATTTGATAACAATATTATTAAAGATATCAATTAGGATATCGATTGCACAACTAATACTTTTTAATATTCATCTACAGCATTACCTACTTCATAACAAAAGATCAAAGAACAATGCAACAAAGAGCTAGGTAAAATAATTATTATGGATATAATTTTATCGAATTGGGGAGTTTTGATGGATGTAATGCAGGAACGGGCATGACGCAAGTCTGATAATGACATCAAGTGGTTGCTGTCATCCAGGGTATCGATTGGATGAGCCATTTATAGGAGCACTCTCGTATTGGCAGTATATTTTTACCGAGTCGTATTCAACTAACCGTCCTCGTAAAGTTGAACGCGAGACCTCTTGGCATTTGGCTGACATTGCCGCGAGAGTCAAGGCTCCGCCCGCGCGTTGCAGCCGAACGTTGTTCTACGTGACGCGTTTACGTAAAACTTGTACATGCACATACATTCTAATGCAAATGCACTTACAATAGACTTCTAACTGTGTTAAATTGGTTATTGCATCTTTCGAACATACGGTATGTTATTTACTCCAACGCTCTTTTCATAAATAATAATGTATGTCAAGGGAAAGAATCCAGGAGCGAGATTCTTTCAGCGTCCTATGTGAATTTCATTTTAATATTAAACTTATTTTAAATCGTCGAAATGAGAAATTACATTTATTTCTAGCGCAAAACTTAATACAACTCAATAAACGTAGCTATGTCGATAACGCGATTGAATTCACAGCGTAAAAAGTGAACATTCCAAAGAATTAATAGGACACGCGAACGGTTAAACGCATCATTGTAAAAAAACATTATTTGTAGAAATCTTACAAGCATGAAGATGATACGTGTCAGGCGTTAATATGTAGTATCTCATAAGAAACTCTTAACGATAATTTCTATGAGCTAAGCAAGTGGGCGAAATTCACGAGCACTTGTATGTTATGGATCGTTTTATCCCGGTAGGGTAGAGAGATGCTAAGGCACCGTTGTGGCGATGTGGCCGAAGACACGGTGAGGTAGGATGCAGTTAGTACATATTAAGACGTCAATCTTGGTTCTTTTAATATCTTCAATATCACGCAGCATACTACCTCAAACAACAACTTACGTAAAAAGTAATAATTGTAAGCACGGCAAAAAAAAAAAGGAAAACAAACAGACAGACCTGACTTAAGTGAAAACGAGTCCTTGGTGTAATATAATAAGTGAGACAGAAAAATTTAATCAGACGGCCAACTGGCCGTAAAAATAGGCATAATATAAGAGAGAAAGGGACGTAACATCATTACATCCTCTTAAAAATTCCGTGCGTAAAGGGTCCTAAAGGGGATGATAAAGTGAACGGCTCATCGCGGCGCGAACAAAAAGGCTTATTGAGTTTGGGAGAGCAATTTTAGAGAGGGCTACAAAAAGTCGCAGCTAATTCCGCAGGCACAACCTTTAGATAGGGAATTTACCACGAAGCTAAATTTAAATGTGGAAACCGTAAAATTCTGAGCATTTTTTTTTTCAAGTGGGATTAGAAAGGTGCAGCTCCTATTGGCGTTTATTTCATTCTGGAGGAAAGTTTGTTTTTTATTTTTTACTATGAGATAAACAAAAATCCTAATTCAGAAACTTAACGTCAGATTTTAGAAATTGAAGCACCTTTTTCAAAATATATAGAGAATAATAAAGAAAAGAAATATAAAGAGATATGGAGAATGGACTATCCTTTTAAGGTTATAAAATTTGAAGTTCTATTTGATACAGGCATTAAACTAAGTATAGGTACTCCTATTTTATTTATACTAAAACCCATCGTAACGAAAACAAGATCTTACAATCTATCTGGGCATTAAGGATTTCAGAGCAAAGGACAACAATTAGAAAACAAAGGTTACCGAAGGTTATTTACAAAATACAATAATACATTGCATTGTGTTGATAGACCCCCTTTTAATAGACGCTAGGTTTTTAAGAGACATCAGGTTTATTTACTTACACAATATTATACTGTAGTTAGTCAAGATTAAACATAAATAATCACAACCAATTACATAATATTGATAATTTAATAACTATAAGCCAAACGACTTTAAAGCCAAGTACGATTAGTAAAAAGTGCATTAAGTCACGTACGTATATGAGAACAAAGACTCTTTTAAATGAATTAATTATCACGCAACAACTCGACGATAACGACGTAGAAAACGTTAGAAAATTTCAGTAAACAACTTAAACCTTCCACGTTTCTTGGTTTCCATAATGAAATATTTTAATGGAATGCGCGATATTGCTAATCCGCGCGTATCCATCTATTGTCAGATAAGCGACACGCGATAAAGTCGCTATTTTTGCTGCGATAAGCCTTAATAACCGCCGCGTCCAAAAATCACAATGACAGATATAAGCGTCAATTTCACCAGGAAGTGAATAACTTATGGACAATAAATATGACGTCGCATGGACAATAAAGTATAGCTCTGCTGATAATGAATAAAAAACATTTCGAAAAAAAAAATGCGCTGAAGGCACACAGTTTTAGTGTGACAGAAAAAGTAGGAACAGAAAAAAAATTTTATAACAAAAAATAGAACCGACTACAAAAAACCATGAAAATAATTTTCTACCAGTCTGAAGTCGGTGCCTCAGCACGAGCCAGCAGGAGTGATTGAAGCCGTTTAATCGTAAAGTTGTAGGTGAGGTAGACGATTATAGGTCCACTCCTGCTGGCTCGTGCTGAGGCACCGACTTCAGACTGGTAGAAAATTATTTTCATGGTTTTTTGTAGTCGGTTCTATTTTTTGTTATAAAATTTTTTTTTCACGCTTTTTAGTGTAAATATCTAAGATACAATAGTTTAATGTCAACTGCTCATCACCTTTTACGAAAAATTGCTATTTCCGATGCAGAGATGTTCATTATTGAGGAGTCCTGGTGCTTCACTACCCATTCCATTTCACCATATGTGTTCCGAGGAGCATAAATTGCTTAGCAACTGTGTTAAAGCAATTGAAATTCAACCCATGAAATACTTGTTATTGAGTAGTAACTCCGATGGTCAACTGTGGTCTGCATCATCAGTTCCACTTTACCAAATGATGATTTTCAAGAGCAAATGCATGAGTTACTACTAAATATATCAAAATTACCATAGGTGTCCCTACAACATTTGAAGAGTTCCCTCGATTTCCTTAGGATCCAATCATCAGATCCTGATTTGGTGCTTATGGGACCTAATTGAAAGCATTCCTAGACGAACTCAAAAAAAAATTTTCAAATCGGTTCATAAATGACGGAGTTCTGAGGTAACAAACATAAAAAAAAATAAAAAAAATAAAAAAAAAACATACAACCGAATTGATAACCTCCTCCTTTTTTTAAAGTCGGTTAAAAAGGATCAGAGAACGGAGGAAATTAAGAAGGAATAAGGAAAAGTAAGCTGAAGTTAGGTCATTGATAATGTCAACGAAGGTTTCAAAGTTTTTTTTTTATTGGACTGGAAGGCAATAGCACTGACTGAAGTGACTGTTTCAAGATACTAGCAGCAAGTATTGAATCATATTTAGTCAAAAACATAACGTAACTAACTATAGAATCAGCTATTGGATAATAGTCTGCCGTCGTTTCATTGCACCGACAAATGTTACAAAATTATTTTTTGCCGACAACCGACAGCAAAAAGATACACAAGAAGTCAAAAGAAGCTCCATATATGAGCCCAGTGTCAATTCAAGCGGACCACTGAAAGTGGAAAATAATCTATATACATATATATCTGTATAATACGTATATAAATAAAAAATTATTGAAGAAATGTAGTTTGGCGCATCATTTTCGAGCGGCTGGCTATTTGATTAACTCTGTTTTTAATGGTTTGTATGAAAGTGGTTGAAAAATTGTATGCAAAATCAAAAATCTCTATACAAAAATTGAGTAAGTGAGACAGAAGATACTCGTCTATAGGGCAGATTTAGTCTCTTTTTCGTCATTGGTACCTAAACCCATGCGAAGCCGGGGCAGGCGGCTAGTCAATAATGTTCATCCGCGTAACGCTTTTATCGTCAATCACAAAATCAACAACCATTAAGGATAAGAATTTTATCTCTTCAACGTCATTAGCTAGATAAATAACTTAAATTATGATACTATACAGGATGGTTCATTTAGATCGGTCAGTATGGGAAAGTCTGAAACTATAAGACATACGAAGATCTGGTCTTAGGAACCATGTCATCGATTTTTTTCAAAACGTCCGGGTTCGATTCCCGAGCTGAATACAAGTTTTTCTTTAATGTATGAATGCAGTTTTTCGTGCTACTAAAATCGATGGCATGGTTCCTAACAGGTTTCTTACATCAAAACGGCGCACAAAATTAGTTCACAGCGCGGATTTGTGAACAGTTTACTATAGTTTGTTGACGTCCGTGACAGGGGTAGTGTCAAAGTAATATTGATGATTGATGCGCCGCCCGTTTTGTTCCTAACAGCCAGTCTAGTGCCCTAAGAACAGATCTTCGTATATCTTCTAGTTTCAGACTTTCCCATACTGACCGATATAAATGAGCCACCCCGTATAAGTAGTCTCTGATGTGCTATGGTAGCCCTGTCCTTATGGTTTCAGTAAAAATATTATACTAGAGCCACGAATAAACATGAGATTAGCAGGATTTAGATAACCTTGTCGGCTTACAAAAATTAATTGTATTTAAATCCACATTTTCCTTCTCTATCTTTAAGTATAGATAAGTGGCAATTATTAAGGAAGTCAGATTAATATTACAAGCATTGCTATGTTTATTCACGGGTGGCATCATTAGTAGTTAAATATTGCAAATAAGTAAATAAATAAAGGTAAATAGTATACTTTGTGCAATATATAAACACTAGCTTTTGCCGGCGGCTTGGCCCGCGTGGAATTCGGTTATTTATCGCGCGCTGTTCCCTCGGGAACTATGCATTTTTTCGGGATAAAAAGTAGCCTATGTCACTCTCTGGCCCATAAACTATCTCTATGCCAAAAATCATGTCGATCCGTCGCTCTTTTTCGACGTGAAAGACGGACAAACATACACACAAACACACACTTTCGCATTTATAATATTAGTATGGACTACGTTTACAGCAAGGGGCTAGGTTGTCTTGTCACTCATTCGAAGTTTTTGTCGGTTCGCGGAACTACTCATAAAGTTATGCTACAATTTCGTACACAACAAGTTTTTTATTCAAGCAAGGATAATATTTTTGGCTTGGGTAAGTATGTGGATGAGTTAACACTGTGGTCGAAGTAGAAATGTAGACGAGTTAGCACTGTCGACTATACAGGAATGTGGAAAAGATAGGAAAGTGACGAAATAGGAATGTTGACGAATCAAAACACACCATATCACAATGAGGACAAGTTAAGAAAACGACGAAAAAGTACCTACTTAAATATTTTTTGCCGAAATCGAGATTTTTTTTAATAAGTAAGTACAATCCTCATCAAATCCAATGTAACTAACTATAAAACTAAAATTTTGGTAAACCTAAGCGAAACTTCAATTTGCCCAAGGAAGTCTTAAAAGCAGTTTTTTCAAACCTATAATTATTATAAACAATATGTTCGTTTATATACGTATCACTGAAAAGAACTGGTTCCTGCAACAGTAAGTTCAGCCGCCTCCGCGCCAATTCTCTGTTACCGTAAAGAGGACAGCCTCGGTTACGACTACATTTGCTATTCATTAGATCCTACCCTATATAGGAAATCGTCTTACACCGGCTCGCTATAAAAGGGCCATTGGAATGCGCTCAACGAATACGTGATTTTTTGTAGAGCCTCAGTAAGAGTTACGTAAATAAGTAAACATTGATTTAGTTGGGGTTGAGTGTTAGTACGGGATTCGTGAGAAAATAATTACGATATATTTACTAACATTAAGTAATTCAAATGTTTATTATTAACCATTACTCATTCATCAAATTCGATAAAGATAAATCCTTTTTTTTTTCGCGCCGTGAGTCATGAATGACGCTACATTATGCATCAAATCACTGCGGTAGCCTTTGAATTAATCTATTTATAATCAGATTTTTTATACACATGCGTTTGCTTGATGTGAGTTTCAGTGATTTTAGAGAAATGTGTTCGTTTCAGGTGACGCGAACGCCGACGACATCCGACACGCGTTGCGAGACGAGGAAATAAATTACGGCCATACGAAACAGCGGAGTTGCCGCGCGCATGCACATTGCGCCAGGACACGATTCTAAACGCATTCTTGATATTGCAACCATTTAGATAGCTGCAGTCATGTGTAACGCGCAACACTTTGGAAATTGTCACACACACAGAGAACATAGACATGCCTCGAACTTTCACGATTTTCACTCACATTTTATAAGCTTAACAGGGTTTGATCACGAGAAGAAACACTGTACATTTTTTGTTACTTACATTATTCGCAGTCCCGTTCCTGGCCTGAGCAGGGCGCACGGGCGCTGGTCGAGCAGGTTGCGGGGGAACTTTGTGTTGCCTGCGGTCAAATGATGACGCATGGCTGCCAGACCAACCCCAACGACCAGGCCCATTGCTGCCATGGGGCAGTGAATATGAGGATTGCGGTCTCAGATGTCTAGCATTAGGACCAGCCAGTACGGGCCCGTTAGGACCCGTCATCATGGGACCATTAGGCCCCACCAGCATCGGACCATTAGGACCCCCCTGAGGAATAGGTCCACCTGGGCCTTGCACGTAATGGTAATGCGGCGGATTTGATACCGCCGCTCCCCACATATTCCGAAACACTTGTATGACTCACTTGCACTACACAATACACAGATCACCTCATCACACTGGCAATGAATCCACACTAAGGTCTATTTTAAAAAACCTACAGAATTCATTATGCCTCTTATCAACTAAAAGGACGATAATTCAGCGAATCTATTCCATTTAAAATCAACACCTAAAATGATAACGCACATTAATCGGCTACCATCGGTAAGCAGTAGGTACTTAGCGGGCAGCGAATGAACCAGGCCACGGTTCGCGATAGAAAGACACCTCGAAAACAACAACACCTCGAAAGCTACCTCCACCGGACACGGCCGAGACGCGTAAAGAATTAATTTGTTTTTGATGGACAATTGTTTCAACGAAAAAGGCCGCTAATGAACTCAAGGCGATTTGGACAGCTATTAAAGAAATTACTTTTCCAAAGAATCTCGGTCAAAGAATCGTCGCATTACGGTCCGCTTTACATATTCGGCTATAGGTACAACAGACCCAGATGGCGATGGCGATTATGGAACATCACATTACGCAAATGTTAACTTTAGCAGTAAAGTGAGAAAGTGCAATAAGCGCAATGTTTTCGACGTTGCGACTAAGAAAACGATCAAAAAGTAAAAGTACACATCACTGAATTTGAACATCCAATGGTTACTTCGTAAAGCGGTCACTACGCGTTCAGTTTCCACTTCAGCGACCGCCTGAAGAGAAATCAGTTTCCCGGTCGAACTAAACCATCATCGTGATGGACGGCGTGTGAGTTTCGACGCATTGAATTGTAGACTGGCTGGGTGTTGCGAGTGGTTGTCGAGCGTTCCACACCAGCCGTCCTGGCGATTGCATTATGATTTTTTCGCAAGGGAGCGCAGGGGAGAGCGCGCCGCGCGGGCGGCGCGGGCGCCAACGGACCGTGCAGCGGCCGCCGCGGAGCAACGCAGCGAAAATCGCGCCATCACTAGCGCTGACAACAACAGTGCACAGCACATCCCATAGCGGGCGACGCATTCCGATTGCTTTGCCATCTTGCGCCGCGCCGCCAGCGATCTACAAATTATGCAAATACGAGCGGGCCCCGCAACGCTATCGTTCCGCATAACGGCTAAATGTACCTGCTTTGCTGAATAAAATTCAATAGTGGAATAGGTAGGAATTTAATTTTCTTGTTGCGTGGCAAAACGATTACAACTAAAAAAACAGCTCGTATCAATAACTGTCAAGAAGACTACAAAAAACTCATTCGGAGCGCTCAGACGATCCGTCAAAAGAGTGTTCCAGTTAGCGATCGCGAAAGTCAGCAAAACAAAGGCGTTACAAAACTTTCGTTGGGCCGCGAAGGCGAACGTCTGAGTTTGGAGGCACAATGGAAGGCATTAGTATTCGTGGTAGAACGCCGCGGCTATGACTGTAGGGTGGACTGTCCTGCGGAGTCACCGTCCTCGCCGCCGTGCGTTGAATACTGTCCCATCTGGAACGCTAACATTCCACTATACGCGGTTATGGCAGCACCTCGCGCCGCCATAACCGTGCGTCACTCATCAATGCACCACACGCATACAAATAAATTTGGCTAATGGACCGTTATATCCCTATTTGATAGGTAGGTACCTGTATCAGTAGAGGCCCAATTTCCAACCGAACTTCGTTAACTTAGGTTTCCCAGTTAACCCAGATTCAGCAATTAAAATAAAAACACGTGAGAAGACATGTATCAACATAGTCAAATAATTCAATTCAGATAACTTCCGAATCTGCGCAACAGGTGTGCAAGTCTGCGTGGGTTTCACTAAGGAATTCTGCGCGGTATGCCCCTGTCTTTTATTCCGCATTCTACACCGCCGCATCTAGATAAGTATCTCGAATGGTAAGCGGTGGAAATATTCCAGATTCAGACGTTCGCAACCACTCACAAAATTAAAATTACGATTCTAATTTTTAAGCAAAGAGAAACGTTCAATGGCCTGTGTTACTTGCATGTAAAACTTAACTATGTTGCCCAAACATTTACACGAAATAAAATCACTGTCACACACTTTTTAACTTTCGCGCTTTATCCGTATGTCAAGGACCAAGTGGCATTAAAAAACAAAGGCATCCAACCGACAAGCGGCGATGCCTACGCGTGACTAAAATCGACGACGAACGAATGTCGACAATAGGTGTAAAGAACGGGGACAAGACAATATAGGAAAGATTGAGTTTTTAACTTGAAATTGACTAAGACAAAGAGTTCCTAAGCGCTCCAAATTCTATCTGAAACACTTTCGTGTCTTCAGAGTATTTCAAATTAATGCAATAAATTTTATCCGCGAGATAATGCATGTACATGATACAGCTTGTAATTTTTTTATGGTTTCGTTACGACATGTTATGAGCTCTGTACTTTTTAACTCTAAGAATGAATTCACCATCGTCCCAGTTAAGCAAGAATGATAAAGTATACTATCGTATAACATCACATTCCTTACTCTATCTGAGGTAGCGGTTGATAAGAAACTAGATATAGCGATCATTGAAAGTACATCACACTTGACTGCTGTTCATAGTGTTCATTTTATTGTAAAAAATCAGTGGCATTGATATATCTAAAATCCTACAAATATTATAAATGTGAAAGTTTGTGAAGATGTTTGGATGTTTTGATGTTTGCTACTCAATCACGTCTAAACAGCTGACCCGATTTAGATATGTCATAAGATAGTTCTTATCCCGGAAAATTGCATAGTTCCCGTGGGATAGCGATAACCGAATTCTACGCGGGCACAGTCGCGGGAAACGGCTCGTACCTACCTATCTCGATAAATCTGAATAGCCACTGCAATATCGAACAGATTTCAATCAACCCCAGGTAAACACAGCTAGCGTGCTAACTGCGAGTCTACAAACGGCACATAAATCCTCTAAATGCATTGGATTTAGGATTTATAGCTACGGCTTAAAATTCGCTATTCACGGAGATAAACCCACTATCCCATTACGTGGTACCAGATGCAAGCATTGATCACCAGATGGAGCTACAATGTATATAGCGATCCGAGAAACCTTGTTTCAAATCATTCAGGAGAAACTTATGATGAATAATTGTAGGTAATCACACAGGAGAACTGCAAACAGAAGATCAATTGTTTTATGAGGAGAGAGTTCACAGTAGAAAACAGTTCGTAAACAGTTAATACACAGGTGGTCCGCAGCAAATGGTACAGGGAGGTGCAAAACATCCCATTTGCGTCACATCGGAAACGCATTAAGCGAACCGACGACGCCATAACAGCGCAATATCCGACCAACGAAGCACCGGTAGTACTATGCGCTATGCAGCCATTTTCAAATTACCAATAGGCGGGAACTACACTGGAAGTTTACATTTAAACGAGTAACTGATTATTTAGCTTAGCTCTTATAACAAAGCTCACGACATATACTGGATTTCGCCTATCAAAAGATTTCTTAATTGAAGTATTCAAGATAATACGGGGCTTTTCACCTTGTTGAGACGACCGCGTCCCTTGAGGCTGTAAATGAAAAAGGTTCGCGAAGTCCCCAAGCAGATAAGAATACAAATTCTACGTTAAGTAGTCAGTCACTCTCCATTTTAATTTTAATTGGATACCTCAAACCACGTTTTGCTTCACCTGAGCTTGTCATATACCTACTCCTACTGGTTCGCTCGAGTGTTATCCAGGAAATACAGAAAAGTTATTTAATCGAATATGCAGTGAGAACGAGTGCTCCTCCCAGGGATAATTTCAAATTGAAACAATAACAAGTTCTTCGATTACTTGTAGCGACGTTGTTTTACAACGTAACTCGCCTTCAAACTTCCATTCACGCCAAGAGTTTTCAACGTAACAAAATACATAATTCTAAGCTACTGCCAAATAAATTGCGAAAAGTTTTAGCAGCGGCAATGCGCTGAAATACTCTGCACGTTTTATATTCCCCGCTGACACATTTACACTAGAATAGTGGCGGATAATTTGTAACTGCGTACAAAGGGACGACGCGTACCTAATAAAAGGTACCAAAAACATCAGGATTTCATAAACTAACGTCTTGTATTTATTTAAACAAAAATAATACTAAGAAAGTATAGCATAAAGTAAATGAAAGTTACATTTTCAACGCAAAAATAGGTCTCAAAAGTTCAAGCATGAAATGAAATCACATTCAGAAAATTCTTACTACACTCCCATCACAGAGCGGGGATGGCAATAAAATTTTGCTCTTTCCAATACGGAGGTAAAGAGTACTCGATTATTCAGTGTGAACAAGCGTGTATGGAGCGAATGCAAGTGTGAATGGTCCGAAAAGAGCTATTTTAAAATGAAAAGGAAAATCTTCGGCCGCAACCGACGTGCTCGGCTACCCTCGTCTTCAGGATATATTTGTTAGAAAAGTTTTCAACGAACTAAAAGAAGCTACGTGAGAAACGAATCTAATTTCAGACACAACAGGGTTCCTTTAAAATGTTGCAACGTTTTCAAAGAGTTTACTGCACCACTGAGCAAGTAAATAATCGTTAACAAAAAATTTAAAAAAAACTTTCCGCACGTCTTTGGATTTTTTAGAAAAAAAAATAGGTAGTCATAACTCCCAAGTTTCATAGAATTGCCGATGTTTGAAGGACATATTAAGGCTGTAACTATAACTTATAATGGCACACATATACCAATGAGGTCAACCTGCTCAAAAATCAAAAGAAACTTAAAATACAATGAGACTTGTTAAAAAATTAAGGTACTTATACAAATTTGAATACGCAATAATGCGTGTCATTTCTTCATGTGGCTGCGACGCGAAAACATCACGTTTTCATAGTAAACATTATTGCGTTTGCTGTGTAATCTGACGCCATGACCGGAGTGTGCGTGAGCGCGTGGTTAAGAACAGTATTATAATATTGTTTTGACCACAGTTAGCTATGGTAACAAAACGAAACTTGTGAACTGCTAATCGGTAATGTTTAGAAAACACTGCATCCTCCAATTCATGTTGTATTTTGTTGTTTACAGTAGAATAGAAACAAATATCAAATGACGAATATCTTATGCAAATGGCGTGTGTAACAGGACATTACTAACCTTGCACTTGAGGCTGATAAATGACACTGCCTGCATCATGATGCGATTATGCAAAAGAGGCCCCATTTAACGTCGCCGGTCAGGTAGCAACGGCAATTAGAGATAAGTTTAACGAACGCTTGCCAGTCTGCTTTCAAACTATCAAATCTCTTTCAATTCAGGCCAACTGGCTAACATGCACTCAGCGATGCTAATGGCTTTTCAATAATAGCTTGGGATGGGAGAAAACATCTATAATGATTTCAATTTACTTTCGTGGATAACTATATAACTGATTACCATTTACTAACGCTACGTTGTTTCGCATAGATTGTAAATAAATTTTCAATAATGATTAAGGAATGTTATAGTTCTTATACTTAATAATAAACAGACCAATACCAAAAGACATTTTAAACGATCTGCATGAACTAAGCACGAACAAATTTTAAGTGGGTTCATTATTGTTTAAGCGATACTTGAAACACTTGAAGCACTTCGACTATGCTTTGTTAATTAATTAACTTGTATCTTTCGTCTGTTATTCCTGAAGGCTGTCGTGACAATGAATTAAGTTAATTTTGGGAAGTGTTCAGGGCAACTCGTGAGTCACGCGAGGATCCTTGATTGAGCCCATCATGTTTAATGATAATCTATGTACTAACTGTAATTAGTTAAGGGATACTGTTTTGAAGAAATCATTTAAATATGTACTTTAATTAAGAGAATAAATTTTATTTATTTTTGGCAGATGAAAATTATACAACGCAAACAAAATCGTAGCCACTTTCCTTGGTCATTAGATTTTCATTTCAACATAAATGTATACCTAAAGATAGCAAAGTATGCCAAGCTATGACTTGTAATAATACAAAATGCAAAACCACGTTCGCATTCGAATGAATTCAACATTATCATATAAAACTACGAAACGCAAAAACCGTGATCAACTTAATGAGTTCAAATCACAACGGGGTGTTCCACGACGCTCATAGCTTTAACTCAGTCATTTGTAATTTGCTTTTAAATGTTTACTCTTTGCAAGCAGTGCGTGTGTGAGTTAATACGCTTATTAAATTAGGGTATTGACATGAGCTGTTCGCGGGTGTCACATGAAAATCAACTAGCGTAAAATAAAGATGGTTTCGCGTTTCTCCAAGGTCGGACCAACGCCTCATTGCCTGTAATCGGCGTGAATTTACACTCATATTGTAATCAGCATACATCGTTGCATTATTGTCTGCAGCCTGCAGATTCACACCCACACTGATGAAACACCGTTGAGAATGATAAATATTCATACGGGAAATTTAAATAGCTGCAACTTAAATAGCATTTGTTACAGCAAATTTCTGTGAAAGTACGTACGTACCGTCGTACATACAGCTTTAAATTAGATAAAGCAATCCCTCAACTCCGTCTGAGAAGAGTTTGTCCTCATGCATGAAGTTCTGAAACCACCCATCTAATTTTCGGGACTATAAAGTATGTAAGTTAGGTAAGTAGCTATTAACTATCTTTATGTTCTATATCAACAAAGTTCATCCAGTCGATTTAGCGTGCGAGAATAACAAACGGATACCTACTCACAAACTCTGGTATCCCTATTAATATTATTGGTATCTATTTCTCTTGTTAACTGTAAATAACATGTGTTTTATTTACAATAAATACATTACAAATCACTGTATTAAATGCGAAAGTGAGTATGTTCATCTGTTTGTTATGTTTTCACGTCTAAAGTACTCAAACGATGACGATTTTTTATGCAGACAAACGAGCAGACGGTTCACCTGATATTAAGTGATCACCATATCGTCCATAGACATCCGCCGCACCATCATCAGGACTGCAGCTGCGTTGCCGGCCTTACCAGAAATAGTACACTCGCTTTTTGAAGGTCAAAAGGCCATATCGTGAGTTGGAAAAACCTCGGCCGCCAGATTGTTTCATAAATTGCATGTGCGAGGTAAAAAGGAACGTTCAAACTGAACGCAACGATGAATTTGATATGGAGATAGTTTGAGACCCGAGAAGGACACAGGACAGTTTTTATCCCGGAAATTGTATAGTTAAGACGACGGAGACGAAATCGCGGGCAACAGCTATTTGGTACAGTCAAAATTTGGGCCACTGAAAAGGATATAGGATATTATGTAGTTTTTATCCGAAAAATGACATAATTCTCGTGGACGCCCGATAAACGAATTCTTCGCAGACGAAGTGCAACAGCTATATATTTTATAATAAGATTACAGAATAGAATAAATTTCTATAATAATAGTAGGTAAATATCATAGGACACTTGACACCAATTGACCTAGTCCTGAACTAAGCAAAGCTTGTACTATGGATGGATACTAGGCAACGGATAAACATACTTATATAGATGGATAGTAATAGATTCATAAATAAATACATATTAAACTTCCAAGACCCGAGAATCAAAATTCGTATCCGGCCGGCCGGAAATCGAACCCGGGACCTCAAGCTTCATAGTCAGATTCTATAACCGCTTGGCCATCCGGACGTTTAAATAGTTAGGTCAGGAAAACCTAGAATCAAACAAAACACTCATCTAGGTTGCGTGCGAAAGACCTAAACAGTAGGTATACTAATACAATACTAAGGCCAAGGCCGATTTGACACGCGAATGTAATTAACGTTGCATCCGTTTAATAATCAATCACTACTCGCGGAAGACGACCACGTTGAACAAAGTCATCCTTTCAGAATGTCACTATGAACGACAACTTGCGACTGTCATCAACTCTCGCGATGTCGCTAGTCAACGCCTTGCTTTCCAGTTCTTGGTCGCCACTCGAGGACCTTTATCCTCCAATGCCCCCAATGGCTGTTGTTCGATCCCATTATTCTTCGCCTCATCATCTCAGCGTATATACGTCCCACTGCTGGGCACAGGCCTCCTCTCGGAATGAGAGGGCTTGGGCCATAGTTCCCACGCGGGCCCAGTGCGGATTGGGAACTTCACATGCACCATTGAATTGCTTCGCAGGTTTTGATTCTTCGCCTAGCGTCTGCCTAAAACGGTCTTTATTTTTTATATCTGTCAGTACTACATGTCAAAAACCACCTAAACTGTTGGGTGCTGCGCACAATTATATTACAAGTCAGTTCCAAAATTAACCAGAACAGTAAAGCTAAATATCTATACAGTCTCAAAAACCAATACAAACATTCATGAAAAATCTCCTAAAACATTATCTGCCACCATAAATCACCTACGCTACGCTTTAATTAAAGGTCAAAGTTTTCATTAGTATTTTATTAAGGCAAGAACGTTTTCTTGTTTAATTAAAGAGAAAACCAGCCTTCGAAATATCTTCGATTCATAAATTAAAATAACCTTTACAGTTTTATCGACTTGTAGTTTGTACATGTCATGGGTACTTGCTTCGAATATTTTAATCGTCTTTAACAAATACAAATATATTTATTTCGTAATCACAGGTGATAATCTTCTACACCTGCCTGAACTTCAATTTTTTATTTCATTCAGGCTATAACAATCAGTTGTAACTTGTAAATAATTTATTAGATATCAAGATGTAATAATATTATGTTCTAACTGACCATCTCTCCGCCATTTCCAAGTTTCGTATTCAAACTCTTTAGAACAATAAGGACAGATCAAAAATTTTAATGAAACACGGGCAATGGGCATTAAAACGATTAGTAGATCGTACGGTGAGCGTCATGTTATTAAAATAATTGTATGTCGCACACTAAAATCATGACCAAAATAAAATGACCGTTACGCGAGCAATTTATTAGTGAAGCACATTTCTATCACCGTCGGTACGTTATTAATATTGATGGAGCGGCCTCGGTAGTCGTATGAATATTTAAGGGCAACGTCGATAGTGCCTTGGCTTGGCTGGCATTTCTTAGATACTTCGACTCACTAGAGGCTTGCTTAACCGAGCCAAGGGGAAATGACACCTTGAGCTAAGTATTTATCACTTGTGTTGAGAAATTTTACGTAGTTAGTAGTTACAGACATCTATTGAATAGTGTTTTTCCATCGTATGTTGTCTGAAAAGACACAATAAGATGGAAATCAGTATTCTGAAGTTAATTGACAACTACAAACTTTTCCGAATAGAATAGAATAAAACAGAATAACGCGGCTAGATATTTTTCTACAATTAGACAGTTTCAATGTTTATAATCGCGACTGAATCTTTGGTGTAATTCAAATTATTTCAAAAAGTTACTGATAAAAATCTGATTCTTTAATGTAATTTTTTTTTGTTGACCAGTAGGTATACCGAATTTCAAATCAATCTGACCACTAGAGGTATATTAAAATTAACTTGCTAGATTTGAAGCAAACTAATAAATAAACGAGTACTGCTATTTGGGTCAGATCATCTCCCCTAAAGACCAAACAACTAAAGAAATAAATAAGAGAATTGCCAATGGGTGGAAGAGATATTGGTCTCTAAAGGAAATTGTTAAATCTAAAGATCATAATATGTCAACCAAAAGAAAAGTTTTCAACACATGTATCCTTCCTTGCATCTCCTATGGCTGCGAAACATGGGCCCTTACAAAATACCATAGAGACAAATTAGAAAAATGCCAGAGAGCTATGGAACGAAGCATGACAGGGGTAAGAAGGCAAGACAGAATTAGCAATGCCCAACTAAGAGCAAAAACCCAACTAACCGACATCCTGGAAAGAATAGACCTACAGAAATGGAGATGGACCGGCCATATGTTGAGATCCAGACAAGAAAAGTGGAGCCAAATTGTAACGCAATGGTATCCTAGAGATGGCAAAAGACGTCGAGGACGACAACAGATGCGCTGGGAGGACGAGCTCAAGCTTACTGCGGGATCCAAATGGAGAAGAGTTGCTCAGGACCGCGAACAATGGCAGCTACTGGAGGAGGCCTTTGCCAACAGGCACACTGAGATGAGAGACATCCTATGACAACTTCAACCTACAACAAACTCAACAAAGTCAAGATCAGACCTCTCACTCAGTCCAAAGGGCTAAATAAATAAATAAATAAATTAAAAAGGTGAAGTTAAATAAAAGCTAATTATATAACTAAATAAATCCTTGTAAATACTTCACTAATGGCTTTGTTTATACTAAATATAATAGCGAACCTCATTTTCAAATTTAGTTAAAGCAAAATTACAAATAAATGTTGTTGTAAAATTATTTGGGATTACAGCAAAGTCATGTATTTTGATCGTCGGGAAAGTAAATTTGTTGTTAAGTACCAAATTGTGTTAGAGCCACTTAACAGCTGAACGCAAAACTCTACCGTTTCAATACACGAGTCGAGGGCGTAAACAATGATCTTTTCATGTCAAATTCGATAAAGTAGGCGGCGATCATTTTGTTACAATACAAATAATATCGAAGCAATAATACCATGTATTTATTTCGCCCTTCGTTTTCCTGACGCGTGCTTATTTATTCAAGCCATCTTCTGACGTTAAAATGTCTGTCAATTCAATTGGAATCAAAATACAGCGCCGCAAACTTATCGATTGTTGGTGGCGGGCGATACTGCTAAATTATATGTAATTGAAATTAATTAATTTGACGACCTGATAACCCAGTAGTTATAGAACCTGATTACAAAGGTTGAGGTCCCGGGTTCGATCACCAGTCAGGCAAATATTTGTATATGTTTTCATATACGAATTTTTAGTCTTGAGTCTTAGGTGAAGGTGTTTACTTTACATTTAATTTTTGTATCTATTTATTAAGGATGTTTATCCGTTGCCCAATATTCATTACCCAAGTTTTGCTTACTCTGGAATTAGATCAATTGGTGTCAAGTGCTTGTGTTATTTATTTTATTTTGATATGCTGGCGGCATTAGTTCCAGTTCGTCCTAAGTATCAAAAACTTCCTGATCCCGGTGACGTTGTATACACATTGTTTGCCATTTGACAGAGAGAGTATAAAAAAAGACGTGTGGAATACAATTTACGTTTATATGTTCGATGTTTTTCATTCCCAGGAATAAAACCAAACCAGCATAGCATGAGCGAGCATGCCCTAGTGCCAAATAATCTGTTGGTCACCGCGGGATATTCGCTTTCTTGGCTTACTCTAATTTAATACCATAGCAGTCTGGCCCTCCCCTTCGCTTCAGTGTCGGTCATATACAGCATAATTTGGATCCATTTATCATTCTCTCAGTCCCCTTGCCCTGCCTTAGACGTATGTAACTAGGTCCTCTTAAAAACATATTATGATATATAAGCGGATTTACCCCTAAGTTCACACATTATGTTCTGTTATGTATGTGAAAGTTTAAAAATTCTAGCTTTTGTGAACACCTACGTAGTACAATATCCCTTCTCTCGGACTCAGATAGTTCACATAGATCACGAAGCAGCGACGCGGCGAGGTCAGAGGTGATTATTGATCTCTATATTGGTAACAAACTATTCTCTTGTTGGTAATAGGATAATCTAATAGATTGTCAGTTTGATCAACGATACAATTACTTGAGCTATTTGTACCTTATTGCTTTGTTCTATACCGCGTGATATATGTATTTCTGTTGGGAACTATTAAACCTAACTAAGGAAACATTATGGTTCAAAGTTTGGCAACAACTTCCATTGAAAATAAAAGGAAAAACAGAGCAAATAAGTGATTACAGTCTAGGTATCCAAAAGTAGCTCATTTATTTATGTTCTTTTTTAACTTTATTTATATCCACGTAAGTGATACCATATGTGTGACAAAGTAGAAAAATGATCAGCTACCTTTACGGCTGACTCTGGCCATAACCATCTAGTTAAAAAAAACTATTCATTACCCAGCAAGACAACTAAATGGGCCGAGCTTCAGAAGCGTGTGTTGTTTGCAGTGTACATCAAACAAGGCTGTGTAACTATGTTGCTTTGGAAATTATCCAAGTTCTTACGAGTTGACTCTAGATCGCCGCGTTGCTCTGCTCCGTGAGAAATTAAACGTTCCTACGCAAACAATGTATGATACGCCAAATGGAAATTTCTAGTCAGTTGTTTTTTGTTTAAGGTTACGAGTGGCTCCTATGCAAATACGCCGACTTGTACTCGGCCTGGAGGGCCTTTAACTACAAGTTTGATGTTGATAAGTCCGGGTCGACGACCTTACGCGCACGACTGACTAACTGGGATTTTCTTGAACCGACAACATGGGAATAACGCCTATTGAAAACACATTTTCGGTGACGAAAGAGTGACCGATTTTTGAAATCGCATCATTCGAAAATACCATTTGAAAGTAGTACAATTTGTAATGCTACAAAGCTGCAGCTGCAGTAACGTTTGGAATAGTGAACAAGATCAATTAAAACTGTAATTTTTACTACTATATTAATTAGTATTTGAAATTCAACACAATTTTCGAAAGTAATAATGTTTCCGAGTAATGTAATTTGGTCCTTGGCACGGGAAGTAAAACTTGTATAAACGATACAATAAATTATTATTGTGTTGTTATGTTATTATTGTAGTTTTAGCAGGGGGGTGTCACTACGCCATTCCGCCGCCGAGCTAAAAGTGCGTACCGGGCCTCCCCAACGTTGAGGCGATTCAGTGGTTGCCGCGCACTGACCCGTGGCGCACGCGCGCGCCTCTTACGCAGTACGACTCAATTTACGTCGCAAACGCGTGTCATAATTTTAATTGGCAATATGTATCCAAAAAAATACTGCATTGCAGCCGATTGTCGGAACAATGAAAAAAATAGTAATTGTCAGTTTTTCTCGGTTCCGGCAAGTGAGAAAGATAGCGAAAGGTACGGTATTCATTACTCATTTATATCTACTGTCATGGTACCTAAATCTATAACAATAATTAATAAATATACACACAAATGTTTAAATCATATACTTATTTAAAATAGGTGGTAGGTAGCTACATATACATATAATCCATAGCTACATCAAAAGAAAATCACGTGTCGTGTATACCTGTGTAAACTGATTTATATGTTCGGTATTCATTTACCTAATAGGTAGGTATAACAGTTTCTGCATGTGTACCTTGCGTGGTATTTATACTTATAACACTTACCAGCCATTCTGAAGCAACTGTAACATGTGACTATTTCTCGCATGAGATGTACATATTACCTGTCTCTTTCTGTGCACTACTGTGAGAAAGTGACGGGTGACGTCTCGCAACGAGAGTCACTAAGCATAGTTGCGCTGGACTAGACTGGTACCTAACTTATTCTTACATAATATTCGACCCTGCGCCATAGAATAAATAAAAGTGCAACCGCTAAGTAAATATTATAAATAGCATAAATCTGATAGTATAATAGGTATTCTATTAAAGTATTGACAACCCTATTTTCGGAATATCTGACAAGGTGTGGAATAATGTCGACCTTCACGCGGCGCCAGAGAGCTCAATTTCGGCTGCTCGCGTGCGGTCCGTTTGTTAATAATAATTATGTAGGCACATAAAAAGGCGGCATTTGTGAATATCAAAACAGAGAGACTTCTGTACTTGTACTATTATCTATTCTGTGGTTTTAGTAGATAGTATTGTTCGAACAATAACCATCCACACCAAATAAAATGTACAAATTTGATCAAAAATATCTGAACACGAAAGGAACACGACTCTATCGTTAACGACGTGGCAGCGTGTTTAAATATTTTTGATCAATTTTTTGCTCACAAGTTTATGAACCCGACTGTAATTTTTTTCGTTATTTTCTTTCTTAAGTTGGCAAGCGAACATAAAGCCATCAACCAAGCTTCCAGTAAGTACCTACTATTAACACCAATATTCGTGAAAACGAGTCGAGCCGAGAGTACACTCGAACCAACTGAATCGTGACCCACAGTGTAACCTTTTCGTAGAAAAAGTCATAGTGACATCGCCTTGCTTGACAGGGGAATTAATTAGTTATGACACTTACTGCGAGAATGTACCTACATGTTTTTCGAAATTCATGTGCGCAATTTACCACGAGCTTTGCGGTGAAGGAAAACATCGTGAGGAAACCTGCACAAACTTGCGAAGCAATTCAATGGTGCGTGTGAAGTTCCCAATCCGCACTGGGCCCGCGTGGGAACTATGGCCCAAGCCCTCTCATTCCGAGAGGAGGCCTGTGCCCAGCAGTGGGACGTATATAGGCTGAGATGATGATGATGTACCAACAGCAGGGCTACTACGAAACTCGAAGTTCGTATCGTGCGGTCCCTCTCGCTCTCATATTAAATAGTATAAGTGTCAGAAGGACCGCACGACACGAACTTCGAGTTTCGTAGTAGCCCTGCAGACTCATGGAGGAAATCTATCCAACTTAAACAATGTCGAAGGCATTTCGTCCGGATTTTAATATTGATTGAACATTGAAGTTGTTAAATTCTCGTTACAAGCCTTTGGCAAATTCTCAAATACGGAGTTTAAATACTTGGAATTTCATTAAGTTTAGTGCCACCACAATGCAAACATCCGAGGCGCTAGAGCCCGCATTTAGTAAACGTATTTATTTATCACAGAGCGTCTAATCGAGTTGAATCTGTGATTTGTACGTATAATTTGCCTGGTCCCGATAGATCAAATTGTACAGTAAATGACAACGTGCAAGACACTAACACCATTAGTTAATATCGGAACCACTCTCACTGGTGTACGTGTGAACGAGACCCTACAAGGAAATCAGGGCCTATTTAGATAACAACTACCGCATACTGCAACGTATGCTAGTAGTTGTACATGCTGCTAAAATAGGGCAGTTACAACTTCAAAGAATCCTTTTATTACCAAAAAATTGCAAGTATCCTAGTATCCTAACCATAAAGGTTAAAAGCATACATACCACTATGTTAGTCTCATTTATTTTACAAATGTTAACTACCTACTTAACTCACGTTCGTTCTTATTTTTAAACGACTTCAGAAAAGGAGGATTTTTTTATCTACCAATATCTGATTACTGCACTCGCCCACTTCACTTAATTGCCAATTACCGATTGCTTTGATCCTATTTATTGTTTCTGGCTCAGATTTGCCCTTTATTATCCAAAGTACGTTTACTGGCCATAATTTGGTTTGCCAACAGGTGCTCGTAAAAAACGTCCATAAAAATAAATCAGTAAGTACCTACTCTTTCTCTATAATTGTACAATCAATAACATACAAAATGGACAAGATGTGAGCTATTAAACTCTATTACTGGCACGCTCAGTAAATATATTATTAAAGACAGCCTACACTGCGGTAGGTTAATAAGAAGCTAGAAGAATGGAGCGGGTTTAGCAAGCTAAATGAAAGTACCAAGGAAAACTGTAAATGATCTATCTTGCAGTAAAGGGCAAGACGATGCAACTTCACACGAATTCGGCAATTTGTTTATTATGTATAGCGGTTAACGAGTCTCGTCTCATTCTTACCTGAAGTCACTACTGTAGTTAAATAAGCTTGCCAATGAAATTAAACTTAGGTCAACCTCTGTGTAACTCTAGAGAAATCAAACGTTGCGCTGTTCTTTTTTCCGGTACGCACCTGAGTCGTCAAATGCTGCTTGCCTATGAATTGTGAAGCGGTAGATTATGCAGCTAATTCCCCGCATGAACTCACTCGACCTATCGCCCACATCGAGGATCACGATGTCACTTCCGAAAACGTCACAACTGGCAACGTCGGCCTCAACGCACGAAGCGCTCAACTTGCCCGGAATAACAATCGCACCGTGGGAACTCGCTTTAACGCCACGATTATTATGAAACGCCTCCACCGAGGATGTTTCACCTAAAGCTAAATAACCTTACTAAGTAGTCGCCGCTGCATAATAATAAACAGACCGTGTGAATTGATAACGGTTGTTGCGTCAGACGGTGACTGCTGACATTCTGTTCTGTTGTGTGATGTGATCCCAAAGTTAATCAGTTGTGTAATCTCCTATTATTCGAAGAGGAAGTCCATTTTCAATTATGAATAGGCTGCATTGGGAATCATTATTTATGTTACTAATAAAAAAATAATTACAATAAACAACCTTTTTTTCTTTGTTCTAAATATGTATCTATCGAATCTGGGCTGAAGCGACTTAACTCTTTCATAAACTAAAGAACCTTTTTTTCATTTGCTCCAAGTAGGTATCTATCGAATCTGGGCTGAAGCGTCTAACTCTTTCATAAACTCGCTGGCCGAGTGTAACAGTGGCACAAGTCAAAATTTTGAAATTTCTACAAAAAGCACACCAAAGTTTTGACAACTGGACTTATTATACAAGTAATATGAGCATATTAAAATTATTTCAAAATTTTGACTTGTGCCACTGTTACACTCGGCCAGCGAACTAAAGAGCGAAAGTTGATCCGAAATTCACCTTTAGCTTTTCCGATGGCCGAATAAAATTGCAAGGAGATCTAAAAACCACTAAGAAACAATTTAACCGTGTTTTCAATTCACAATTAGCCCGCGTGGGAACTAAATCTGAAGTCCTTTCACTGTGGGGGAAACTGTGCCGAATAGTGAGCCTAAATAGTGGATCTTGAATGAAATATTATAAAACTTTAGCTCATCAAGTGCATCTTCCGAAAGGAATTATGTAAATGTAAAGAAATATTGACGACATGGGACGTGAGAGCGCAATAGTTGCAAAGGGTTAGCGATTGACGATAAAGATTGCATACAGAGTGCAGGGTCGAAGTACAGACGTGCAATACCCCCAGAGGATATTGAACCTGCCACCCGAACACCCGCATAGCATAGGACGACGATAAAGCGCTTAAACAATGCAACGTCACAGCTAAACTAACTTAAAATGCACCGAAAATAATCTTTTTTTTAAATGAGGAAATTTTGGTCTATTCTTATTAGAATCGCGAGGGTTTTTCATATTGGTTTGTGTGTATTTTTGGGTTTAGTTAAGACATATATGGGTCCCTGTGAAAAACTGCGTTTTGGGTTGCCACATTAGGTATGCTAAATGGATGAAGTTAAATTTATACCTACCTACTATATTCGATACGTGGTATTTTGGTAGTTTATATATTGATGCTTGTTTTTGGGAATGTACTGTTTGTTTTTAGGGTTGCGTACCGTACCTCAAAAGAAAAAACGGAACCCCCTTAGGATCACTTTGTTGTCCGTCCGTCCGTCCGTCAAGACCCTTTTTCTCAAGAACGCGTGGAGGTATCAAGCTGAAATTTATATCAAATACTCACGTCTCCCTTGAAGTTGTAAAAAAATCACACTGTGCTTTAAGCCAACGCAATCAAAAGATACAGCCACAGATATAGATTACACTAGATTACGCAATAGGGTGGAGGGATTTTTTTTTTTATTTTGAATGCTGAATAGTGCTAAAAAGTAGCGATTTGTTCAAAGGTTTATGAGAATAATAAAATTAAAAATATTCACACCTACTTTGAGCCCTCTACTGTCATTCAAAGATTGAAAAAAAAACCGTTATGTTAAATTCCGTAAAATATTGTGTTTTTACCGAAAATTATGTTGTCATCTTATTCAAAACATACCTTAGTTTAAGTAAAACGCCTTTGTAAGCCACTATATTATTTTTCACCTATGATGAGTTCTGTGACGTTTCGAGTTTGACAGTTTTAGAGATGTATCATTGATCGAGTGAACCATAGATTTTTCTAAGAGTTATTAGTACTTATTTTTGAAAAAGTTGCATTATATTAAAAAATATATATTTATTTTCCAGTTTTCCGCCCACCGGGCCACTCTCTCGTTCTCGCTCGAAATAATCCCTCAAACGAATTACAAACTCCCAACTCTGGGAGTTCAAAACACTCTTTTTTGGACTGTTTCAGCATTTTGCCAAAAAATAACAACAAACTTAACGAGAAACAGTAACAAAAGTCAACAACAATAATAATAGAAATGAACAATAACAAATACAATGCAAAGGAAATGCAACGGAAACTCAACTCGTATACACGGCAGACGTACTCGTACTTACTGACAATGATACTGACAAGTACTGGCCACAAGAGGCACAAGATGGTTGCGGCCGCGTCGCAAATAGCCGCGTTTATAAAATTTTGCAAGTTTTGTTTAAAAATGTAAAATATCTAAGTTCACTGTTATCGAATAATGAACCGCTGCAATTGCCGATAATGTTGTGTCACGTCACTACTCTGTTCCGTTTCACACATTGCGTTATATAAAAAAATAAATATTTTTGTATCGTATTCAACGGAGGCTATTTAACAGACACTGATATTGCTATATATTTTTAAAAATAACAGTTTTAATTTTTTTTGATTAATTTGTTTCAAAATAGAAATTATTTTTAAAATATATTTTGCGAACATAATATGCGTAATTCGGTAAATTTTCAAATGTCACAGAACTCATCTTAGGTGAAAAATACAATAAATGTACCAAAATTATAATAGACTGCCAAAACTACCAATCCACTGAGATTATGACATTTCTACAGCAATAAGGTCTTTATTTTAATAATTATTAAGTATATTGTATTGCATTCTTATTGTATTGTATTATCTTTATTTTAATAATAAAAATTAGCCTAACAAAATCATTATTTAAATAAATGTTTGTCAGAACCTGATCTTATCTTAATATACCTACATAACATAGTTATAAAAGAAATAAAAACAATGTTAACTTGTTTATGATTTTACACAACAGGTTATCTTATCTTTAACCAACTTCAAAAAAAGGAGGTTCTCAGTTTGACCTGTAGCATGTATTGTTTGTCCGTCCGCGATTATCTCGCATTTGGCAGAACCGATTTTGATGCAGTTTTCAGTCAAGCATTTGTTACAGTCGAGTTCACAAACCTGTGAGAAAAAATTTGATCAAAAATATGTAAAACTTACTATTTTTAACAGTGAAGAAGCATTTTAAGATATTAATGATCAAATTTTTGCTCAGAAGTTTACGAGTATAATATGTAAATGTATATATTTTATACACTTAGTTGTATTTAAGTTTTGATATTTTAACCAACTTCAAAAAAATCTCGATTATTCGATAAAAATTGAATGAAAATTAAAAATGTGGTCTGATAGAACTGTTCTTAACATATAAGTTAATGTATCTACTGCAATAATTATTCGTGATACTCTTATTTTCTTTAAAAACTGTTAATAATATTTGTTCCTTTATAGAGAATATAAAAGTCCATCACAAATAATTATTGGAGTAGTGATAATTAATTTTGGTCATTCTCAAATTCAGGTTCAAATAGTAGCAAGAGTGAATGAGTCATTGCGGTGCTCAAAATGTTAACACTGTCAGAATATGTCAATAAGGAAAGAAAGGAATTTATTTGAAAAAAAAAACTAAGGTAGAAAGGCACAATTTTGCTTTCATGGTTCAGAATCAGGATGCAAACTAGATTTACAAATGGATATACTTAGGTAATTTAAATTTCACAGATAGTGATATTCATATTCATTTATTCATAAAATTTAAAATTTTACATGTCAAATGATACTGAGACTGTACCTACATTCATTGCACAAGATACAATCTAGAATTAATCAAAAAATATTTTAGACCAGCACATTGCACACCACATAAGTTATGAATGATTCTTCCATAACAAAACAATACTTGAATTAGAAGTGTCAAATTTTAAAATTTTGATCAAATAGCTGTTTTTAAAAAAATATATTTTTTAAAAAATACAAGGAAGATGTGGGAGGGGAAGACCAAGATTGACCTAGACCAGGTGAAGGAGAGAGTGAGTGTTGTCATATCAGGAAGTCAAACAGCTGTATACATACATGTATAACAACAAAAGTATAGCTTTTAAATTGAAGAAGCTGTAACTGTTTATAAAAAAATAAATCATGAGATTGGAGGATGTAGGTTGAAGGCTAAAAACCATTACAACACTATTCACCTTCACTCATCAACTTTTACTGCTCACTATAATAGCAGGCAAAAATTGCTCAAAAAAAATAATGTTAACACTAATAATTAACAGTGTACTTCAAATGATGTTTGTTTGTTATGTTTTCTATGCTGGCTCTTACAATACATTTAGCCCTTTATTAGGCCCATCAATTTAGACACACAAAAAATATTACATTAATATTAGATTCCGTTATCGGAAGTGCAATTTAGTACTTTGAATTTAGATGCTTAGCTTAGGGATGGGTAAAAGCATTTTAAAATACTAACTAAATGTCGATCATATTTCTTTACGATAATAACAGTCAAAGACTAATTTAACATGTTTATTTTGTAAAACAATATTAATTACAAAATAAATAAAAGTAATTTTAATGAAACACAATATATCTTAGCTCTATAAATTTTTAGAAAGAGGTCTTGTAATATATTACCAAATATTAATAATAATATTGATAACAAATATAATATAATAAATAAATATAATATTCCATGCGGGCAAAGCCACGGGAAAAAGCTATCAATATATTTCTAACAAGACATATTACATTGAGTTTAATTATTGTTTTTTTTTATTTACCTATAAAAATTTAAAATGTTAATTTAATACATACCTATTCATTTTTAACTACCTAGTTCTGTTTTAGAAAATAAAGGCATTTAATTAAAGTCTCAGACTTTCGTTATAGTAAAGAAAAACTATAAACATTTAGTTAGTATTTTAAAATATTTCTTACTCATACAAGACTGTCAAGATACCAAAATTGTTTACCTGTCAAAGATTAACTTAAAATTAAATCGTATTTTTAACCATTTCTAAACAATGAAATATTTCCACAGATTGAATCAATGATTTTTGAAATTATTTCAATAACTTAGTTTTTTTTTATTCTAAAATGTGTACTTTGCACAGTACATTCAGCAGTTATTCTTCTTCTTTGATCTTTTAATTTAGGAAGTATGTAAGCACTTTATTATGTGTCTAAATTCTAAAAGATGCAAGGCTAAACCTTTGTCTAGATCAAGATTACTATGTGGAGTCTTTTTCTATTTTTTATTTCAACTCGAAATTTTTGTTTCTTTTACTGTCATCCAGTGAAAGTCATATACAAAAACCCAAGCTGAAACACGGATGCACAGAAAAACCAGAAAAATAAACCAGCGCTGGGAATCGAACCCAGGTCCTAAGCATTCCGTGCTGCATGCTATTCCCCTACACCACCACTGTCTAGATGTATGCAAATGAAAGAAAGAAAAATAATTAATTTGATATCTATGAGAATACTAAAGAACATTTTCACTTTTATTAATAAAATATCTTATACAGATACAATTACAAGAATATTATGTTGATTTGATGTTTTAAGTGGTTTGTTAACTGCTAATGGCAAAATATGGTTTTGATAATTTTATGAATTAAATTCGGGTTTTGTTCCACATACTTTTGATTTAAATGAAGCTCAATATTTAGGCACAGTTACATATGCCATGATCATGAGACAGGAATTTTATTCCAAAAAGTAGTAATGACCGCAATAGTTAAAACAAGTTTATTAGCAAAACCATCACAATATTCTAGACTATACTATACTACATTACTACTAATAGACAAAGCAATTAGTTGTTTAACTTGTGCCTAATGTGTCTAGCCTATATACGTTCTGCAGCATGCCGCAGACCACTCAGAATAAGAGGGGTTTTGATTGTAGTCCCCGAAGGGGCCCAGTGCCAATTGGAAACTTTACACACAGCACAAACTTGTCACTATGCAAGAGCTAAGCTGATTGGCATTCGGGGAAATGTAGAAAAAATATTTATCAACTTTGCCTCAAATTTTGGGAGCGCTGTGTGATATATATTGGTGTCAGGTATCCCATTGTCAGGTATTTTATTTATTATTTCGTTTATTTATATTTAAAAAATGGCTATTCAAAGACAATCTCTAATTCTACATAATTATTGATTTCCGTCTTAATTCTATAAACAGTATCTCAATCAGATTACAGTATCTTTATTTTAAAGTAATGGATTTAACATTGATAATGCAAATAATTATATTACACGAATGACTGGTAGCATGATAGCAAAAGGTATTTTTATTGAATTTGATAACTGCAAACATTCACTTACCTTACCTATATGGAAAATAAATTTAAAAGTAGGTAAATTCTGATTTATCATCATAGACATTTACTAGCAAAATTAATTTAATAAGGTATCTGTGAACCAGTAAGAAACTGCAGCATACAATTATAAATTAAGCAGTAACTGTTAAATATCTTGTTGTTAATCAGGTCACATGAAAATGAATTTAAACTGTAAATTCTGGGGGCAAGTAGAAAGAAGCACACATGTTTTATCTGCTCCATTGCAAAATATTTATTTTAGGAGTGTTATCAATAGAATAGAATCTTAAATAAGCTGAGTATATGGAGTTGTGGTGAGAAAAATCAACCATTTACATTAGATTAAAACTTTTAGTTTATAAGGCCAACAATATAGACAAATGAATTTATTATCATAATTTTACAAGACACTCACCTCACTGAAGGCCATCACTGTGGCCGGGGGCTCTTGCAGTCCAACCTTCTCAATTTATTTTATCACAGTTACCAAAACAAATAGTTCACGCTTTTGTTTCCCAACATTGGAAACAGTCCCGACATCTAACATCCCCACAGCAGAAATACATCTGAACTCAGCAACTGCACTCACTGCGCAAGAACAAAATTTTAATTTTGACTAAAACGAAAACACCTGACCAAATCACAAATCACTGAAAGATTCAACATTCCTCAGGTGGGTTAGTTACACACCGATATTTTTTTTAAGCACTTGCAATGCTTACAACACAGTCACACTATTCATAGATTTTAATAAATATTTTATTAGTCAAATTATTACAAAAGAGAAGTTCGAAAATGACACCGAATGCGTGAAATAACATCGAAAGAACTATCCAACCGGAGATGAACTCGCCATCTTGCTTTCATGTCATAACCAATGTTACAAGAGTAAAAAAAGTAAATTTTTCCCTCGTCATTGAATTTTGTTACCATAAACTGGCAACTTTCCTCTCTTTAAGGAAGCGTTCACTTTAAATCAAGCTAAACCATTATGAAAATAGCATTAAAAATTATGTACATAAAATGGAAGAATAATAATAGTGTATTATCAATAAGCTTAATTAATTTAGTACAAAGTACGAGTCTAATATTAAAAATCACCGTAATAAATGTTGAACGTTCGCGAAGTATTACATTTCAATTTATTATGTTGGTGAACATGAGTGCCGACTAATATTACATGAAATACTCGTAATCTTCCAATTAAATGGAAATCTATCAAGTTGTATTTTTTATTATTATTTTGTATCAAAACTCGAATCACTGGTGCTTGTTCAAACTTAGATAATCGCTTGTTGGATACACGCACGGAACAGAAAAAACTGATACGCCCACAAAGATGGGTGCACTCACAGTTGTGTATTACCTATATATGAAGACCGTGGTGCCCTCAGCTACATACATGGCCTACATGGTGGGTAGGTAGGTATGTTACTACCATGTTACAGCAGGGCTACTACGAAACTTGAAACTCGAAGTTCGTGTCGTGCGGTCCCTCTGATGCTTATACTATTTAATACGAGACCGAGAGGGACGGTACGATACGAATGCTTGAAGGCACAACGCTAGAAGCGTGGAACAGGAGCGTGGTGGTGTTGTTCTTCAAGAAGGGTGATAACACCCTATTGAAGAACACAGAACACAAGGGTCATTGTAAATCGTCTCGAACGCAGGCTGGATGACTTCCAGCCACCCGAACAAGCCGGGTTCCAAAACGGCTATAGTAACATGGACCATATACATACGCTGCGGCAGGTCATACCTACAGAAGACCGAAGAGTATAAATTGCCGCTGTGTCTAGCGTTTGTGGACAACGAGAAAGCCTTTGATTCGGTCGAAACGTGGGTGGTGCTGGAGTCCCTCCAACGATGCCATATTGACTATCGATATATAGAAGTGTTGAAGTGTTTTTACAAAAACGCCACTATGTCGGTCCGAGTACAGGAAGAAAGTTCGAAGGCGATTCCCTTGAAAAGAGGCGTAAGACAGAGAGATGTCATATCTCGGAAACTGTTAACTGCCGCCTTGGAAGACGCCTTCAAGCTTCTGGAATGGAAAGGACTAGGCATCAATATCAACGGCGAATACATCACTCACCTTCAGTTTGCCAACGATATCGTGGTCATGGTAAATTCGATGGAGGAACTCAGCACGATGCTCGAAGGCCTCAATCGAGTCTCCCAACGGGTGGGCCTCAAAATGAACAGGGACAAGACAAAGGTCATGTCGAATGTCCATGTGCTGCCTACCCCTGTTTTGGTTGAGAATTCGGTTCTTGAAGTTGTTGACGCGTATGTATACGTAGGACAAACCATCAAATTAGGTAAGTCCAAGTTCGAGAAGGAGGTCAATCGTCGAATCCAACTCGGATGGGCAGCGTTTGGGAAACTCCGCAATGTCTTTTCGTCCAAAATTCCTCAGTGCCTTAAGACGAAAGTCTTTAACCAATGTGTGTTGCCAGTGATGACATATGGATCCGAGGCATGGTGCTTTACTGTAGGCCTTATAAATAGGCTCAGAGTTGCTCAGCAAGCTATGGAGAGAGCTATGCTTGGGGTTTCTCTACGGGATCAAATCAGAAATGAGGAGATACGTAGAAGTAGAAGGGTCACCGACATAGCCAAGAGAATTAGCTCGTTGAAGTGGCAATGGGCGGGTCATATAGCACGGAGAGCAGATGGCCGTTGGGGCCGAAAAGTTCTCGAGTGGAGGCCGCGGATCGGCAAGCGCAGCGTGGGACGTCCACCAACGAGATGGACGGATGACCTGGTTAAAACCGCGGGTTCACGGTGGATGCAGGCCGCTGCCAACCGAAGCAACTGGAGGTCTATGGGGGAGGCTTATGTCCAATGATGAATGAGATGATGATGATTTGATGATGGTGGTCTTTCTGAATTTAATACTATTTTAATAATACGAGAGCGAGAGGACGATACGATACGAACTTCGATTTTCGAACTTCGGAGTACACCCTCTGAGAATGTGGTCGAATATAACCCTATAGGATAGGGCACCATGGGGCGTACCCAGGGGGGGGGAGGGGCAAAGAGGGGCAGCTGCCCCCCTGGATTTTGTTTACCTCCGTATACTATCTACTGTTGTGGATAATCATGTTTATTTATTTGACGGTTATAAAATTTGATTTGAACTTTAAATAACTATAACTGACACCGTTAAAAAGTACTCGTTTAAGTACTTAGGTAAATTAGTTAAGTTTCCGATGTCTTGCTTGCGTAGTTTACGCCGTAAACTGCAATTTTTCGGGATAAAGGTCTCATTCCTGCTGTTTACGCATTCCACGCTATGCGATGAACCATGAAACTGTAACTGATATGATGGAAATCATTAACGAAGTCAACTTTAATCAGATAATTTTGGCTTCGGAAGTAATTACGGCAAAATTTGAACGTAGCGTTAATAATTGACTTCAAACACGCACAAACGCTAGTTTCTTCTTATTGAATATTTGATAACTTTCTGGGATTGATTAATTTAAAGGGAATAGAGGTACTTAAATAAAATCAAGACAGCGAAAATGTTAGGAATAATATCTTACTTAATCTCTTCTTCCTGACCACTCACTCTTCTCTTTTAATAAGAGTTACAATGTTTTCGACTATCCGTGTCGCGAATTCACGCGAATCCTGAACGAATGTGAGTATTTAAGATTTCAATACTGGTAGCACTGTGAGATGAAAATAATTAAAAATGGAGGGAAAAGGTAGATTTGAGAGAGAGGTTTTTTTAGTTTTTTGGCAGAAAGGAGGAGAGAGACGAGAAAGATTAAGAGAATTCAAAGGAAATATGATTAAGAATTATGGTACGAAATTGTGAGCGAGATGGCTATATGAGCACGAGCTACGAAGACTGCCCCGGTAAGTGCTTATACTGATCATACGAGAGAGGAATAAGTACGTTGAAAATGTAAATCCTGGTGGAACAGGGGAGGTCTATGCGGACGGTGGTAGTAAGTAGGTATATCAAACTTACAAGGATAACTATAAGGGTTAAGTTTTCTTAAGAATTATTAGTAGTTTAAGAGTAAATAGCAGCCTAAGGTATAAAATATGCCTAAACTTGGAATATTCCGTACAAAATAAGAAATTCTTAGAAAAATATGACTTAATTTTTTCGTAATGGCTACGGAACCCTCTTTCGGGCGTGTCCGACACGCTCTTGGCCGGTTTTTCTAGAACAAATCGTTCGACACTCGTTATTTATCCGACACCTTAGATTATATACATGTGTTGTATATAGTCTAAGTCCGACACGTTCGACGCGATTAGGCCGCCAGTACCAGCGCTATGACCATCATTTTCTTTGTTAACCCCGACTCAAAAAGAATTGAGTTATAATTGTCATTCCGTAATTAGACCCCTGAAGACAGTAGCGGCGTTAGGGTAGGGCGCCGTGGGGTGACCGCCCAGGGCACTGCAATGGAAGTGCTAAAACTGGCACTGCCTGAAAAACCGCCATTTTCATGGTTTGTTATAGTTGGTTCTATTTTTTGTTATTATAAATCTGGGGGCACGGCAGTGCCCCCGCCAAGTCGAGCAAAAAAAAACAAAGGCACGGCCGTACCATACTTTTCTCGAAGCCATTCAGGCTATTTTCAACACCCTGTATTTTTGTTATGGCTAAAGCTAGAACCCTGAATTTTCAGTTACCTATAGGGCCTAATGGGACTTAGATATATTATCAATAACATTCAGTTTGAACACGTAGATTAAGAGCTATCACATGTTAAAGTTCCTCAGTTTTGTCACTGACATACCTACACACTGACTTTTGATCATCATAATTCTAAGGTACTTCTAGCAGACCCACAAGGTCCAAATTTTAAACATAGTTAGTTTTTAGCCTACATGGTCACGAAAAAATCCAAAATGTTGCAATTTCAGTCACGTTTCAAAGTTATACAAACCGCACAAGTAAGTTTGTAATCCCATATAAATACTAGCGATTACAAAGTTACACAGCAATGACTTTATTGAACGTAGTCGTATTGTATACGTATTAATGTTGAGTCTTAATACCTGAGTATTAAGGGTTAAAATGAAATTGTTTATCTTACTAATGTAATAAGTACCAAAGTTCGTTTGTTTGTGAATGTTTGTGCGATGCGAGTGGACGCGAGGATGGACGATGGAAATTGGAATATGGATGATGGACAATGGATAATGGTCGATGGAGAATGGGTAGAAAATGGACGTTGGACGATGGAGTGTGGACGTGCCTAAACGATGGATCATCATCATCATCCCAGCCTATATGCGTCCCACTGCTGGGCACAAGCCTCCTCTCAGAATAATAGGGCTTGGGCCTTAGTTCCCACGCGAGCCCAGTGCGGACGATGGATGGTGGAGGATGAACGATGGACGACGACGGACGACAGAAAACGACGGACGACGACGGATGAGGCAAGTTAGACGGGCGAAAGACGAACGACCGACGAAAGACGATGGATGACGACGGAAGTTCGACGACGGACGACAGACGATGACTGACGAGGGAAGTTCGACGACGGACGATGACGGACAACGGACGATGACAGACGACGGACGACGACAGACGACGGACGACGACAGACGACGAACGCCGACAGACGACGGACAACGAACGATAGACGATGGCGACGACGGACAAAAGACGACGACCGACGACGGACAAGACAACGGATGACGGACGATGACCGACGATCGACGACGGATGATGGAGGGTGGACGATGGAAGATGTACGATGGACGACAGACGGTAGACGGACGACGGAAGTTCAACAATGGGCGACGATGGACGAGAATGGAGGATGGACGATAGACGAGGATGGACGATGGACGATGGACAAGGAAGGATGAACAAATGAAGATAGTAATGCGTTATTAAATAAATAAATATCAAAAATAAATATTACAAGAAGTAGTACCCGAAAAAAAAGAACTGCCTACAAAAAGTGATGAGATCCCACCAAAAACATTACATGTAAAAAGCTGCAAGTCTCGCAACGCAATGCAGTTCTTGTAATGCTAAAAAGGTTTGAGATGCAATGTTATACCAAGTCGGTTATTTTTGTCAGTACCGGGGGGTTTCCATAGAACTCGATTTTCACCAACTTGCTTATTTTAAAACCATAGAAAAATACAGTTTATAGTTCTCAAATAAAGAGTAAACCAAATTATTTTTTAAACACATAATGACTTGGCCATCGCACTCAACCTTTAGTCATTCTCGTATTATGTGTATCACTCAAACTGCAAGGCTGGGGCTAGCGCTATCTTTAATCAGAATGATTTTAAATAGCTGACGTTGATGATTATAATTCTTATGTCATTATGTCTTGCGATGGCCAAGTCATTTATGTGTTTAAAAATAATTTGGTTTACTCTTTATTTGAGAACTATAAACTGTATTTTTCTATGGTTTTAAAATAAGCAAGTTGGTGAAAATCGAGTTCTATGGAAACCCCCCGGTACTGACAAAAATAACCGACTTGGTATAACATTGCATCTCAAACCTTTTTAGCATTACAAGAACTGCATTGCGTTGCGAGACTTGCAGCTTTTTACATGTAATGTTTTTGGTGGGATATTTTTATACACTACGTAGGTCTGAGTACTTATCCGTGTGTTTACTATTTTATTAATCAAACTTTAAAAAAAAACTTTTATCGCGGAACGTCAGCGTCACTTGAAACGTCCTAATTGAAACGGAAGATGTCAGAATAAATTTACAGTACAACAAACATTTTTATTTTCTAATCTTACTAACGCTATTGCGTTTATTGTAACCTAGTTTTACAAGCAGTGACCTGGTTGCAGGAGGCAAGTGTAATTTCGGTTTATTAATTTCCGAGCAACATCATCCTGCACGATTTGCGATGTACTTAACTCCTGACGTCACTCGGGTGCCAGGCGGAGATGCGCCCCGAAGCCTCAATGATAGGCCCCCAGATGTAGGTTAAATATAAAGTAGGTTATTGCACTGCCAGGGTTAAATTTAGTCAGGCAGTGGAGCATGAGCATTCGGGGTGGGCACTTGTGTATAACCCTCGAAAATGCTCGTTACTTGTTGCAGAGGTCTGGGGCGTAAACGACGCTCATGGCTATAACAATGGACCTGGAGGAGAGTGTGTCAGACTCTAAGCTGCACAAGGATAGTACGGCTAAAAAGGAGCTGCGACCTTCGAGTGCTGTCTCACTGTCGAAGTCTGAAAATGGGCCAGGTCTGTCTCGTCTTTTCAATCTTACCATTTTCAAGTTCCGAGTTTTAACTGTCTTAACAGTTTGCTCCCTGACAATCGGCAACATTGTTAAGGAAACAAATATTTTTCTTTCGATCATCATTCATCAAACTTTCATCCAATAACTCGTATCATGCTTGTATGTATTCTTTTTTACTCAAAAGCCTTTACAACTTTTCAGAGCTCTCCTTTTTAGGGTTCGCGTCTTACAAGGAATCCTTAGTTTCACCATGTTCCTTCGTTGATCCGTCCGTCCGTCCGCGGCTTTGCTAATAAACTGCTAGTGCTAGAAAGCTTAAACATTAAGCACGCCTAGAGAGTTGAGAAATATATTTTTGAAAGATATTTTTTTGACAGAACTGGTACCCCACGTAAAATGGGTATGATTTTTAGGGTTCCGTAGCCAAAATGGCAAAAACGGAACCATTATAGTTTCGCATGTCTGTCTGCCTGTCTGTCTGTCTGTCCGCTTTTTTCGATTGTTCGATTTTGTTTGCAAAAAAACCAACTTTAAAGTGCAAAATTTTCATTAAAATCGAGCGTCCCCCCCCCCCCCCCCCCCGCCTAAAATACGAAATCCTTAGAAAAATATTGTTTAATTTTTTCGTAATGGCTACGGAACTCTATTTCGGGCGTGTCCGACACGCTCTTGGCTGGTTTTTTCTCGTCTAAACCTAGTGTGCGGTAGGTATATTGTTGGGATAGGCCTTTAAAAAAAACAAGGTTTTTATATGTATGTATACTTCCTACTTTACCTACTAAAACTTTTTCAATATTCGTGTTTTTGTTTTCTTCGACTCTACTTTTTTAGGACATCCAATTTATTTTGATGGTGATTGAATATCATAGCACGGCATTCATCATTAGGTATACTTACTTAGGTTGCAATTCGTACTATTTTGTACTGTAGGTACTTCGTATAACTTTGGAAACATCCATACTTACTAAAAATGCGATAAATGCGAAAGTGTGTGTTTGTATATTTGTGTGTATGTTTGTCCGTCTGTAATGTGGGGCGTTGGGAGACAAGTAAATACTACGAGTTGTGAGTAAATACTGCCTTTATTTAATAAGCTTACGATTATTACATACCGTACATATTGGGAGAGTATGTGTATGTCGCAGCATACACTACATGTCTTTCACGTCGAAACGGAGCGGCGGATGGACGTGATTTTTGGCATAGAGATGGTTTATGGGCCCAAGAGTGTAATAGGCTACTTTAAGCCCGAAAAAATGCACAGTTCCCGAAGGAACAGCGCGCGATATCCGAACTCCACGCGGGCGAAGCCAAGGGAAGCCGATTATATAGTATATAGATTAGAGAATACTGAAATGTCCCAGTTGCCCCGCGGTAACTTAGGTACGTAGAATGACGTCAGAATACCGTTACACCTTTTCGAATTGTCAGAAACATCATCATCGACTGAGCAGCTAAAGCAGTTCAAGAGTTGGGTGAGCAACGAGCGGTGGCATGAGCTGAGAAAGATAGCAGATAACGCCATGAAGGACCGGAAGGTATTCATGATCAAAGGCGGAGGTTTCCCGGCGGTTCGACGAGCGCTTCTGGAGCGAGGGTGGGTCGAGAAATATGAGGCTCATAAGGTAAACAACTTGGTACTGAACGCGTCTTGAAATTCCCAAAAATAAAAAATAAATTTATGGCGCCGCTACACACGCTAAGACAGATTGATTGGTCAAGGAATCCCTTTAAAGTGTGAAATCAGTTTTAAAATATCCAATTTTGATAAAAGATTCTGTGTAGGTTTCATCGATGTAAAAAAGTAGCATTCATGCAAGTGTTAACGTTATTAAGTGTTAAGTGTTAACGTTGTGTTTATTTTATTTAGTGCATTCAGCTACTTTCGATCTCATATGCGTACCTGCTTACCGGGAATTCATTTCGCATAAAAATTTCAAGGTCCGTCATCCACCTACGCACATAGATCCCAAGAGAGCGACAGGGAAGGAACTCTCCAAAGTCGAACGCTTGATTCTTTACAAATTTATGGAGCACCATTCAGTTGATTTCCTTTGGACGACCAAGAGGGACAAGTACGACTGGTTACTAAGCAACAAAGAAGTCGTCATTAGCAGGTACTTATGTACAGGTTTCCTTTCATGTCTACATTGTATATGCTTAAAGAATGTCGGCTTTAAGTAACGCTTTCGATTATTAATGCCATTGACCCTACTTATAATCTGACCTCCGATATCTAAGTACGTTGTAATAACCTTAAAATTAGACGCAATCAGTGTAATCAATGAAATATTTTTAATAGGTTCTGTAGATCACTTTTCACCACAAAGGAAGGATTAACGGCATCATTGACTCAGATGCACTGGTACACCGAGCCTGGAATTGCTCTGACAAGATTCCCTCGCTGTTACAATATCCACAACTCCGATAGCCTGGAAGAGTTTATCGACGACTTTAGAATCACCGCCTGCATCAGCATTCTCAAATGGCTCTCGAATACTTTCCAAGCCAGCGGCGAGCAGAACCTAGTCGTAAGCAATGGGAAGGTTCCATTCTCAGCCATCGAGTTCGCGCTGACCAGACTGAACGAGTATATATCCTTCTTCACCCACAAAGACATTGACGACACCGAGGACCAATCTCAGCATGTCTGGGAGCACGAATGGGACCAATTCCTCACTCATCACTATCTACTCGTACACGAAAAGGCTAAGTTCGCTGAGGACAAAAATACCAGTTTAAGGTAGGTACAAATGTCGCTGATGTCATAATCGTTCTTCGGACATAAATCAGAAGTATCGCATATTTACACGGCTATAGCGAGACATTACGCAATTTGGCTTGTTTTATTATTGATAATGATTCATTGTTTGTTTTTCTGTTAACATAACTCCGTCCAGAAGCGCGTGATAAAGTTAAACATTTGGCGAAAGGACATTTTATTACGTAGGTACGAGGTTAACTAGTAATAGAGTCTAGTGAAACACAAATCGCAATAAATTTCATGAGTGATTAAGGACTAAATTATTTATACTTATAGGTATTCATGGTCCTTTTGGTCCTTAAATTCGCGCAGTTAAGCTAATTACCTAAGATTTATTTATATATTTATAACATGTAATCGGGTATTGTGCAAAAGGCAGATCACGTAAACAACTGTTGTACCTATCCATTCCATAATCGTATTTCGTCAATAATTCGTTGTTAAATTGTCAATCAATTAGATCACAGTTTACGGTATGCGCACGGGTACCCAATTAATACGGGGTAAACAATTAATTCAACATCATTCAATATTATCCAGGCAATTTTCAATTCTCTTATCTTACACCACACCTGTCTACATTCCAAGTAAGGGCCATTACAGACGGGCTGTATTTTAGCTGCTTTCTGGCTGCAAAAGGCGTGCAGTCCACTTGCAGTTCTATCGACTGCACTTATATAGGTAATTCAGTTATGGTACAGTCAGTACAACTGCATTGAAACTGCAACAGTCCACCTCTCCTAAAAGGTGGTTGTTACAGTTGTGATACAGTCCTATTGTAGCCTGTTGATACGGCCTCAAAACAGGTGATATAAGTGACAAATCCTTAATCTTAGATATCCGAAGTTTACATAATGTCATGATAGTCATGAATTTGATGTAATCTAAATTAATTCCATAAAGGTGCAGTATTTATTTGATATAATATGTCACTTAATAAATACGATGATTGATGGACGGTCGCCAGAGTTCGGAAATCGTCGTGAACAGCCAATTGTCTTTTTCCGAAGACCGATGTGCAATCTTTATCGCCGGGTACTTTACAGGGTAGGTAGGTATACGTTCCAGGTTGTGCTCGCGTTCATATTCAGACGGCTCCCACGCGTACCCACTGTGGATCAGGAACTACGCACAGATGTCCGCAGATTTCCTTAAAATGTTCTCCTACACAAAAACCTCATGATAAATTTGAGTTTAATTTCACTCACTCCTGTACAATGGCATACTTATGTTCCCAGACAGCTAGAAAGAAGAGCTTGCAAAGTTTTGGTCACAATGACCAAGTACTGGCCACAAATAGATATCGACGGTGTCCTCAACATCTGGATCGTGAAGCCGGGCGCCAAGTGCCGCGGCCGAGGCATCCAGCTGATGAACAACATAAAAGACATCATCGGACTCATAAATATACCCACAGCTCAGAAAAGTCGATACGTCGTGCAAAAATATATTGGTAATGATATGTGAATGTTTTTAACGCAGGCCTAGTGCGCATTTGGAATTTCACAAGTTCACACGTAGTATTGAATTTGGGTTTCTCGACGGGCAAAATATCGCTAGATGGCGTTAGTATTTTGAGGTCCGTTTGACGTTTCAGTCTTGCTTGCGATTGGCTCATTCATTTATTTAACCAATCACGAGCGCGACGCAATTGTCAAACGGACCTCACGATACTAACGCCATCTAGCGATAATTCGTCTGTCGAAAAACCCTCATTGCTTCACAGGTGCATATTAGGTTCTTTACCTAGGATTTTTTTGGAAAGCTCATGTTAAATTTCAAGTTTCACACATAATTCCGAAAAACTGAAGAGGTGCAAGACCGAGTTCGATCGAACTAGCGACTCTGTGTTAGAGAGGCAAGCGAAAAGGTCAAATCATTAGGCTACTACTTTTTCAACAGAAATGTAATGATTAGCTCTAAACATCTAGTCCGTTTCGTCCAATACTTACCTACCTGCTGTATTTAAAATGATAATTTGGGCAATAGCGTAATATTGTGCAAGCAGAAGAAAGTGGAACATTTTGCTTCCTACACGTCGGACGAGCGATAGAGTAGTTCAAAAACTGGTTCGAAATTAATATAATTCAATATTGCGCTTTCAGAGAATCCGCTTGTCGTTTACGATACCAAATTTGATATACGGCAATGGTTTCTAATCACTAACTGCCAACCGTTGACAATTTGGGTTTACAAGTAAGTCATTTTTTTAACTGTACTTACTGATCTATATTTTTAATAAAACTAGACTATATTTTCTTGTTTTCCAGAGATAGTTATTTAAGATTTAGCTCACAAATATTCAGCCTGTCGAATTATCACGAGTCTGTTCATCTTACAAATAATGCTGTACAAACCAAATATAAAAATAACGGAGAGAGAGATAAAGCGCTTCCCGATGAAAATATGTGGGACTGCCATACTTTCAAAGCTTATCTGAGGTAAATAAAGGAAAAATAGCCAGCAGTGATGAAGTAGTCTCATATTTTTAAAATTTTTATTTCTCTGATCAAAAGACAGATCGGAAAACACGAGTTGTGGGACTCGAAAATATATCCTGGAATTAAGCAGTGTCTCATAGGAGCTATGCTAGCCTGCCAGGAGTCGATGGATAAAAGACAAAACAGCTTCGAACTCTATGGAGCAGACTTCATGCTGACCGAAGACTTCACGCCGTGGCTCATAGAGATTAACTCCAGTCCTGATCTGGCACCGACCACTTCGGTTACGGCACGACTATGTCCTCAATGTCTAGAGGATGTCATCAAAGGTAGAACTTACGACGAAACGTCTAAATTCAGATTTTAAGTAAATATGTTAGTTATCTAACTACATGTGATTTTTTTTGTTGACAGTTGTGCTGGATCGACGGTATAACCCCGAAGCCGACACAGGAACGTTCGAATTAGCTTATAGACAAACTATTCCTAAAGCTCCAGCGTATCTAGGCTTATCTTTGTGCATTAATGGGAAAAGACTCATAAAGAAATCGTCCAGACAGCACAAACATGAGCCAAGAAGCACCACACCTTTGGCACCACGAGTGCCTTCCGGAGATACAATTGCAGAGCCTGACCAACCGGTGCCTGCCGAATATAGCGGTCCCATTATCACAGACTTCCTCTCGTGGCTTAATCCTTACGATGCAATCCCCCTCAGCAAGGACAATATGGCTTTAGGACCCAAGGAATCCTTAACGGTACGCCAAGCCATTACAGTCGTAAAAACGGGTCTCGCGTTGAAAAGTAATTTGAAAAAACGTAATTCTTCCGCGATCTCTTCTAGGCCCAATCGGGGAAGACGAGAAAAAAATGTAGAGTGTAAGCGACGCGTCGTGCCCCATTCTTGCTGTCGGCCCGAGGACTCTCAATCCGCGAAACACGCTGGTAAATACCGGACAGAATCGGCCAGCAAAGCGGAGAAGCCCAAGGTCGACAGGTCGGTCGGTAACAAGCGTTGCTACATAGATCCAATAGAATGGGAACGAGAAACGGCCAGTATTCTCCGTTCAACCATTTCCGTGCAGAATAAAATTGCTAACAGATTGGAAAATATTGTTCCATTGCGGCAAACAAAATCGAGCGTAGTTACTTCAAATCATACGAGTAGGTCGATGTTAGAGCCTCTCAGTTCGCGAAATTGCATAGACGACTCGGATCCGATTAAAAAGTTGAGTGCAGTCGGTAGAAATATTTGTAAACTGCGCGATGAAAATAGAGCCAAACAAAAAGCAATAAAATTTTCAGAGAGCTGTACTTCTATATATGCACCGTATCGGGTAGTAATTACCCCCCTAAATGATGAGTCACAAAACACGAAAAAATAAAAATGAACTTTACGCTACTTTATTTATCCTTCTATACATATTTGATCTCGTTACCCTATATTAATTATCTAACACATTTCCTTACAAATATGGGCGATATTGGTATTCTGTTTGTCTAATATTCACCGCTTGGCTTGTGGGTTAATAGAATTGGAGCAAAGGTATAAGAGGGCTGAAGAAATAGAGTATGTAGTATACTTCTTCGATATCTTCCTGTTCATAGATAAACAAAATATACAATTCATGATGGGTGTCCCTGACCATGGGGCTTTAAATCCAAGGTTCGATTCTACTCACATAACTTAGCTACTTTTGTTCTGCAACTTTTTAAAAAGGTTTTTTTTTTCAAGTTAAATTTTATTATATTTCAATGCACGCGATACAATACAAAATTGACGGCAAATTATAAACGTACATTTATAGTACCTACCTCTGCCTGTACCACGAACAGCGATAACACCGCCTTGTCCAGTCAAGGAATTTAATTCATGGGCCACCTTGGATTAATCACTACGACGTTTACTGTGAAATGGTTCCATGGTGGCCAGTGAATTACTCCTTGACTGTCCAATACACTGATTTAACTATTAAACTTTGAGGATGAATCCTGGATTAATCAATTATTTAAATTCAAGTTTTTTTGAAAGTTTTACTAAACAAAAGTACCTACTCTTAACTCAGTGATGCGAGTAAGAACCGAACCGTAAATTTAAAGCTCCATGGTCGGAGATTCCCTGTGTGATTATTATAGGTAAACATAATCTCTTTATGAATGTACTTACCTAAATTTTTAAGACTTAAAATTGTTATTGATTGTGAATATTTTGCAAATAACTTAGGTACGCATATAAATTTATTCTTGCAAATGTTGGCGTCTTCAAATTCTATTGTTCAAGGGAAATGAATAAACATCAAAATGTTTGTGTTGTTTTTTTAATTCCAGGTGTCCTGCTTCCCGGTTCCTCTTCATGCCCGTTCCCCCCGAAGATCACGCCGTCCAAAAAGTCCTGGCGATTGACACAATGCAACCTCAACCTTTTTAATTTTTAAAACTATGTGACAATGCCACGATCAATCACACTGACAATAAAAACATCAATACCGGCCCAGAAAATCTTAGTTAAAAATATAAAATGAAATAAAAATATAAGCAAATGGTTGATAAAAATGATACGACAAATATGATAAACTATTAAAATGACCTCAGTAAGTGAAAATCAGTCAATTTGCTTAACCGTCGGCTGCGATGAGGTTGGTGCTATATATAACGTATTACTACAGTATTTTAATAATAGTTTTTGCGTCCCAACGCAAAACGTCCCTATTGCGAAATTACGCCCCGTTTGCATAATGTTTCCTTTAAAACAGTCCTTTGTACGCAAAGTAATCTTTCACAAAACAAAACTTCCGTTTCTCAAAAATGCCCATCCCTATCGCAAATGTCCCTTCTCTAAAAGCCCCTTTCGCAAAATGTCCTTTCTCTAAAAGCCCCTTTCCCTTAACGTCCCTTCCTTACGCTCTGCATAACCATTTTACTATGGCATAACGGCCCCAAGGTAAAAATATCCCAAAGGCTTAGTACAAAGAAACTAGAACAACAAGAAAGATACGGTTTGTGAACGGGATCTAGCGAAAGAAACATATTGTGAACGGGACATTTTGGGAAAGAGACGTTCGAAGAAGGGAACATAATTTATCGAAGAGACGTTTTGAGAACAAGTTATTTTGCAAAAGAGGGAATCTCGGGAAAGAGACATTTATATTATAAGGATCCTTTTGCGAAAGAAACAAAGAGACGATCTGCAATTCGGTCTTATACGCCTGAACCTGACACCAAAGAAAACACATGTAGGTTCTTATCTTTCATTCGTTTCATCAGTTGAGGTCATTTCATTTATATTCCCATTTCTACAAATGTTGGAAATTTTCACAATGGCAGGCATACTGATGTGCTAAAAAGAAACTAGGGCAGAAGTAGGTACCGGTTGTGGCCACTGTACCGTTTATGGTCATTTATTGTTTAAATATGCGTTTGAAATAATTACAAATTATTCGTTTCAGTATAAACTTTTGAAAATTCACTGAATATGTTATTTTAACACTATAACTTTTTATATACAACTGCAAATGTCAACTGGCCAAAAACGGGCTTAAGGTAAGGTGGCCAAAACCGGTACTTCTGCCCTATCCAAAATTGCGAAATTTTTCATATATTAACTCTCTATATCTTTCAATTTCGTATGGGGATTGAAACTTTCCATTTCTTAAATTTAAATTTCCTATTTCTTGTGAAAATTTCCAGAAATTTCCGTAAACTTTTCTAACTTTTTGGAAACTCTCTGCAACTTGCACATCTGTAGGCAGGCATCTAGTTGGGGTTCAATCTTACATAGAATATAATTGATTACATATGCAGTAGGTATTTACTTAAGCTACAGTTGTGAGTTATGATCATCACTACTCTTACTTTTTCATAATTAGAGCAGTGTAATAATGAAAATCATGCGTGTAGTGTAGATACAGTCAACTGCGTTAACCCTTAATAAGATAGAGGCGATTTAGCGACCACTTGCATTGAGTTGGAAACTGAAACTTATTAATTTCGTAATTTTTAAAAATAAGATTAGCTTTAAAAATATTCTTTGTCAGGTATGTATTCGATAGCTGCTTTTGATTCTGTGGTAGTATCACAGGGCTGCAATAAATGGGGCCTGATTAAGGGTTAATATTTGTCACATCTGACTGCAAAAATATCTGACTCGTCCTACAGACTCCAAAAATAGAGTATCAGATATTTTTGCAGGCTTTGTTGTGTCAGATATTCGTGCTGGTGACTACAATGTTAATGGAAGTATAAATAACTAACTTAGTGGAAAATAAGAGGTATTATGTAATGTAAGTTTACGTAAGCAAAGCAATAAAAAAATGAAAATTTCAAGCTTAGCCTTGGGTTAAACATAATTACTTACCTACTTTTTTTTACTTTTTTGCTACCTTTTTTTTTGTTTTTAGCACATATCTTTGTAATTGAAGGCCTCCAAGAATAATCCTATCCATCCGTCATTATGGGGCTACACAAGAAAAAAATAATTAGAAAAAATCGCAAGAAAGTAAGTAACGTATTTTTTTCTACCGAAAGAAAGATTATGTTATTATTATGAAATCCAGTAGTCAGTTAAGAAATACTCATCAAAAAAAAATCTAATATCAACACACTACATTTTAAGTATAATTCTACGAGTTTTATTCCTGAGGCCGTTTCACCACGACTCGCATGAACCTAGCTAACAACCTAAATAAGAAATTATCTAGTAAAAGGAGTTCAAAGAGACTACTTGTACTGCATTGAAGCTGACACAAAAAGAGCCTCTGCATGAACCGACGTTGACTCTACATTTTTAACGTAGTCACCTTACAGATTATACTTAGTGTACATCTAAAGAAGGTAGATATTATTATAACGTTTAAAGACGTTCTGGAGACAAAAACAAGACAAGGAATTTTTCAGTTTAAATATTTTGCTTACCTACACTATTATTTTATCGCTGATTCGCAGACACGTGGTGGCGCGGGAACGTCTGTCAAGAAGAAACCTATACGTTCTGTTAAAGTACCCAAAGGTCCCACTACAACAACATGCAAAAAACCATCATGTTACGCTTGCAAAGTAAGCTAATATGCCAGTGAACAAGCTACTTACTGGTCAAGTACTGAAGTGTATTGCATTGTCTTCATTATGGTTTTTTTTTTCTGCAGAAAGTAAAAACAATAAACTACGACAAAGGAGGAGTGAAAAGGATTTACTCTCCATTCACATTGACAAAATTAGCGCCATCGCCGAAACCAACACAAAAAACTGAAAAAAGAATTCCGCCCCTCGAAAGCCATTATAAATCATACGGATTATCTCCTAAAGAAAAAATGTATATCATTGCCAGTTGCCAGACTAGAACCTCTCAATATGCTTACCTTAAAAGTTTAGCAGCAAATGCTATAAAATATAGAAAAATATTCGCACTGTACGGCTACTGTAACGCTGTACGAAAAGCTTTAGTCGAACGCGGTTGGGTGGAAAAAATCCCAGCGAGTCGAATGAACTTATCCAGAATACGCAACGGTATATACACAAGTAAAGCAGACATTCATAGCGAACTAGAGAGATTACTTCTGTCAAATTTAGTAGAAAAATATAGTCCTAATTTTATATGGACCTCAAGGGAAGAATTCAAAGATAACACTATAGACATGACCAGTGATTACACGACTATTGTGAATAAACTGAGGATAGATGCCATGTGGACGACGAAGCAAGGGTTGTGCTCATCGATGAAAAGAAACTATTGGTTTTATATAGAAAACGTAGCTGAAGTCAATGTTCCACGAACGTACAATAGCTATGAATGTGGCGAAATCGAAGGATTCATTTCCGACTTCAAAATAACTGCGTGTACTAGTTTGTTGAAATGGGTACTCTCGATGGTTGCTAACGACCGGCCTGTATTTGTCAGATCTGGAAAAATACCTATGAATGTCCTATTATTTGCTCTGAACAGATGCAAAGAATATCTCTTCAAGAAACAGAACAAAGACATCGACCGACCTGTGATGCCAGTCAGCAGCGGGCAGTGGAATTCATTTCTGAAAAAATACTATCAAATAATTTCGAAAGCGGAAGTTTTCGAAGCCGACAAAAATAATCAATTACCGTTATATTTGGGTTATGCAAAATTGTTCTTGAAAGAGATTCTCAAATATCGACCACAACTAGGTTGCGAAGGCTGTCACAATATTTGGATTGTAAAACCGGCACACTGCTCTAGAGGTAGAGGCATAACAATGGCTTCGAAGCTGGGTGTCCTGTCTGGGATGTTATGCAAGGCCACCTCAAAATATGTTGTCCAGAAATATATTGGTTTGTTCTGATTTATACAATTTCAAAATCGTCGTGATAAGCAGTAGTTAAGGCTCCATTTCCTCCAGAGATGTGCGATGATGTGTTTCTACAAGGAATGACGTGTTTTTCATGAACCTATAGAAACGCTTCATTTACCTTCCTCAGCTGTTTCTACCAGAGGTGTGCCATGCGAGGATAGGTAAATGAAGCGTTTCTATTCTCTCACATGATAAACACATTCTCGCAACATATTCTAGTACATCTTTGGTGGAAACGCAGTCTATCTCACTTAATACCTAATTATTTGTTTGCAGAAGAGCCTTTGCTCATTCATGACACCAAATTTGACATACGACAATATTATCTCATCACAAGCACGTGCCCCTTAGTGGTATGGATGTATAGAGACTGCTATCTCAAGTTTAGTTCACAAAAGTACAACCTACGGAATTACCACGAATCAATTCACCTGACGAACAACGCTGTACAGAAGAAGTACAAAAACTGTGACAATCGGAACGACGAGCTCCCGCTTAATAATATGTGGCATTCTGACCAATACAAAAAGTATTTGGTTGGAGTTGGGCAAGAAGATATGTGGGATACCGTCATTTATCCTGGCATGAGAAAGTCCATCGTCGGAGTGATGCTCAACTGCCAGGACTCATTGTCTGAGTGCAGACACCGCTTCGAACTGTACGGATGCGACTTCATTCTTGACAGTAAATACAATCCTTGGTTGATAGAGATCAACTCATGTCCGGACTTGCAACATACTACGCCAGTTACCGCAAAGATATGCCCTGCTGTTGTTTCAGACATTATCAGAGGCAAGTTCTTAATTTATAGTATTCTTTCAATTTTAAATAAATTTCACAACACTTCACGCACTCAGATACACAAAAACTTTAAAAAACCCTAATAGTCTACATGCAGCGCAGGTTTGACTACAAAGCTGCCTTGAATGATATCAAATCGGACCATAAAAAACTCTTACAACCTTTGACAGTTAGGTCAGGACACACAACACATATGATGCTTAGCATGTTTATTTCTTTGAATGTCCCGAAATATTAAATGTTATTAAATCACGGTATTATCTCGTTCACAGTTGTCATCGATTTTGCAAGAAATCCGAATTCTTCGACTGGTAAATTCGAATGTATTTACCGCCAGCCCGTGACTATACCTAGGTACATGTTGTCTGGAGATCTAACCGTTCGTGGCTACAGCCTACCAACCGACTACTTCTACAGAGGTCAAATAGAAATCAAAGAGTCCTACGACAATGCCGACATTGGCAAAGAAAAAGATATTAACAAAATCATGAAAGAAATGAAAAAACTTTACGACGAAGATGTAACGCTTGAATCAGAACCTGACTATCTAAATCTAAAGACATTCAAAGAAAACATCATTGTACGTGATACACATTTTACGGACTCTGACATCGATGAAACTGGAAAGGCTTCCTCTTGTAGTATCACTGAACAACTGGGCGACCTGCTTTTCAACATTACACCAGAAAAAAATTCTGAGCCTGACGGTGGAGAAATAGTGAATCATCTCTTAGCTGATAGCAAATATCCTGAAGTACCTCCTAAAATTGAAACTGTTTTGAGCAAAACGTTCAGTACGTCTAAATGTAGCAGATCCCTGATTGAAGATAGATCCCTTGATTTTGGTCCAGTAGATGAACCAATGAGAAAAGTCAGTGGGTGGGTAAACCCTCTTCAACGGGCTATACAAGACTTGTCCTCCTGTGCTACACGAGGACTAGATTCCACAGAAATGCAAGGAGAAATTAAAAAGATGAATAACGTGATTCACAGTAAAACTGAGTCCTATCACAGCATCGAGCAAGCTGTTGCAAATTTAATAAATTTTTTAAAGGAAAAGGAAAAAGAAAGTCGTAAATAAGCTATGCATGCCCAAGTTTACTAGAAAAATAAGCGATTTAAACTAAAGCGGCGATTACACTGAGTCGTTCACTTATCCACAGAATACATTATAGTAGGTACCAGACCTAACGCGGTCGCCGAACTTGTTTCAAACACTGCTAAGGCCAACGAACGTCGTCATAAACTCCGCGCTCTTTCCACTTTTGGACAACTTAGTGTTTGACGCTTTATATACCTAGTGGTCTTTTGTCCCGGTGCTCAGACCTCTTCAACGATAACGATATTTTTGTACTTGACAACAATAACTTGACATCCGGTAGGTACGGTTACGATCGTTAATTTGGGACTCCACTTGAGATCGAATATCTGTCATTTTGTATGTATGTATGACAATTTAAAGGACTTTCACGAAATGGGTCCCAAATTAACGATCTTGACAGTACCTATCAGTTGTCAAGTTATTGTTGTGTTTGCCCATTGTTTTGAATAATTTTGTGCATTCTATTTATAATAAATACATACAAATGTATAATAAATCTGTAGAAAGTCAATGTCTGTACATTGAAAATATAAATGAGAAAAACTATTACTAGGGGCCTATATAAGCGCAATAGAACCTAAAACAATGATTTTTAGAATTATTGTCTGAAAAATTAAATTTAAAGAGAGAGAACTGACGTCTACGCAGAGCTTTGCCGGCAAAGTTTGCCGGCTTTGCCTATATATTTGCTATGCCGTAATCTTATCGACTCCGAGGAGTTACTAACTCCGACCAACCTATTGGAACTATATATTCTTTTTTTTTTATTCGACTGGAAGGCAAACGAGCAAGTGGGTCTCCTGGTGGTAAGAGATCACCACCGCCCATGAGCATCTGCAATACCCCAGCAAGGCTACCACGAAATTCGAAAATCGAAGTTCGTATCGTACCGTCCCGCCTACGCTTATGTTATTTAATACGAGAGTGAAAGGGACGGTACGATACGAACTTAGTGTTTCGGAGTAGCCCTTCCGGGTATTGCAGATGCGTTGCCAACCTAGAGGCCTAAGTTCACGGAGCGCTCTGGAGTAAAACACTCCACAGGGGGTGGAGTTTAGTCCGTAGGCGCCTGGGAGAAATCCCCAGACGAGTCGGGCATGCTGTCGGGACCGGCCCGGCAGTATACTATGAGTCTTCTCCACCTCCCCCGAAAAAAAAAAAAAAAAAAAAAAGAGGCCTAAGTTGGAATACCCGTCTATATTATCTAAGGAATACCCTCAAGTGCCAGTAATTTCACCGGCTGTCTTACTCTCCGCGCCGAAACAACAGTGCAAGCACTGCTGCTTTTGCTGCTTGCTATTGGATCGAACGACTCGCGAAATGACCGGTGATTGATCTCACTTTCGTACAATCACGTATCGGATCGGATATGTGCCGTCCCGCTCACGCTAACAGCATTTGTTACGAGAGGACGAGAGATAGAATGATACCAATTTCGAACCGAGCCGGATCGACCATAGACAAAATAATAATTGCTCGCACTCGAAAGAACCGGAGTCATCGAAATAGTAAGTACCTGGAATGTGCACTGTGCAGGAATCACGGTCCGACTTTTTGCCGATAGAGATAGCTACCACAGGGTTATTTTATCTCACTCTATTAGTATGACCATAATTTTATGCAATTAATGAGACATTCCTTCCTCCTAGTACTTCTTTGTCAGAAAAATATACTAAGTAGCAATAACCAGAATTTTTATTACTTGTATACCAAGTCCTTATGATACGGCTGGTAGAGACTAGAGCAAATAAATTTTAGGTTTATACGTCGGTGCTAGTAACATAAGTATTCACTTTTCTATAGGTAAAAATTATAATACCGGTATTTCGATATTGATCTCTAAATACCAATTATTTTGTTATTAAATAGAGTCGCAACACTCGAACGTTGCAAGTCACAAATGCATTAATACTTATTTCATTAATATAATCTTAGACATTTTTGAAATAATCTTAGCTACCTACTCGTACTTAAGATTGTCAGAACCGGAAAGGTTTTGGAAGTGCGAAACTCATTCATTTTACTTTAGTAATACGAATATCGAAAAAATACCAAAATACCGGAATATCGGTATTTGAATTTTCGGTATTGAAAAAATACCGATATTGCAAAAAACGTCCGATATTAGATGCTCTATCATTTAGGTTAATAAATGAATGAAGACTAAGTGACAATATATATATATATATTACACTATTATTTACTTATATTATTATTATTATTTACTTATTCATTATTTATTAACTTTTACCAACGTCTTTGCACGCGTAAACTGAATCGATCTGGTAGTTATAATTGAAATTTTCGGGATTTTTCCAAATTCCCCTGGAAATTTTCGAAATTTATAATAATAATATAATATAATATAATGTAGTAGAATCATCATTTTATGCATGTATGTATCATTCGTATTAGACAATACGTATGATGGGTATAAAATATTATATTATAATAAAAAAAAAATTACACATTAGCCATTTGAATACATCATGAAAAGATGGTCACCCTAGTCTCAACAACGAAGGCGCCATCTTACTGTTTGGTGTGGCCATTGAGAAATTAATAAAACCTACCATCAAGTTAAAATTAGCTCGTGTAAAAAGATCTAAAGCTTATTTCATTAAAAAAATATTAAATCGTGTAATTATTGCTTATTATAAATGTATACATTTTATTCAATATTTTTAAAAGACAACGCTCACGAAACTAAAATTTACTAATTATTTATTATTTATTTCCTGGCAATACTTAGAGAGGGACACACTGACTCCGTGCTTGCTATTTCACCCGGACCGGAGGCCCTTAGTTCTTATGTCAATGGGTTTGGGTCGGTTTTTGCTCGTCTGTTTTTGGAGTGTTCATTCCAGAGTACTTACTATTTCGATGACCGGAGTTAATAAAGGAGTCGGAGTCAATAAGTGGATTAGGTACCGATACCGGAGCTGGTATCGATTTATTGAACCCCTAAAACCCCATATTGGAGTCTAAATTTATGTCTAGTTTCTAAGAGGTTTCTATTCTGACTAATCTAATTTAGCCAACATAATAAAATAGTATATTTTAATTTTCCAAATTACCTTATCTATGGTGCAACTCTAGCTCTTGCTAATGACAACTTGACAAGAAAAATAAAATGGATGGATGGATTTCATTCATGGACTGAATTTTCGGCGGTGTTATAATCTGTGTGTTTGATGAGGCACAGAGGCATGTTGAGTTTTTGATCGAATTCCGAGTATTTTTCTACATTTTCACGCATTTATCCTAAATATGGGTCGTTCAAGATCACGGAGTAAATCACCCCGGCGACATCACAAAAGCAGTAAACATTCAAGAAAGAAGAGCAGATCTAAAGATCGGTCTACATCTCGTAGCAGAAGTTCTAAGCATACCGATAAGCCGAGAGAGCGAAGCTCGAAATCTAGGTAAATAAGGTGATAATGTAACATGTTACAATACGAAAAAAAGTTTTGATTATAATTAAGTGTAATGTTTTAGGAAACGGTCGCATTCTGTGACATCGTCCACCAGCAGTGAAGCGTCATACGATGGAAGTAGAAACAACAGGAAAAAATCCAAAGGGCGCAGTAAAATGGATGAAGTTGACCGGCTTGCAGAAATGGAAAGACAGAGACGCATCAGAGAAGCAGAACAAAAGGTAGGAAGAACATTTTCCACCTCTCTGCACCTTGATGTACTTACTTCATCAACCTCACCAGGCACATATCTTTCAGAATGTGAGGGCTTGAATCGTAGTTCACATACGTGCTTTGTGCGGATTGGGAACTTACACACCATTGAATTGTTTCGCAAATTTGTTCAGGTTCCTCCATGATGCATGAAGAACTGAAAATCAACATTTCGAATATAATTAGCAAAAATCAGATGGGTCTGGGTTTGAACCCACTATTTTCTGCTTGAGAGGTCAAACCACTACACCACTAGGCTACCACGGCTTGATTTACTTATTATCATATGTCGCACTCCAGCAGGCATTTTTTTGGCCTGTCATTTGTCAGTTCACAAGTGTGTGGCAGTGTGATGTAAGCTGTAGTTAAACATTCTACTATATTCTATCAAATAAAAGGCTTAGAACAGGTCATGGGAGAACAGCTGTTTAAGGTTCAAAACAAAACAAGCTGTAATTAGATATTTAATGGTAAAGTTAGTTTGTTACTCAATAGTCGGGTCCCTGCTGAGTGTGCCGCCTCATGATGCAGCCAGTTTCTGTGCGATTTTGAACCCACACTCAACCCGCATGAGGTAGATTGATGTTTTTGCACAGATAGACAGAAAATGTGACTAGGACATAATATTTTTTTTCCACGGTTATATGGTATTTAACCTCCTAAGACCTTGTGTACTTTATAAAGGACTAATTAATGCTAAGAATAATGGCCGAATGTACTTTATAAAGTACAAATTGTTCATTGAATAAAGAATTCTAAGAATTTAGTATTTATGTCCAAAATAACAAAGCAGGTCAACCACATTAAGGTCTTAAACACTAAGTTTTTAAAAAATGTTGACTCAGGAGGATATATATATTTTGTGCTAAGCTAAATTCTATCTAGCTAAGTTATGAGTATAAAATAAAAATAAAAATAGCCTTTATTCACTGATATTAAATACAATATTATAGGTTGTTGACACCAGCCACATTCGTATCAGGTTGCCTCCAGGACATAGGCCTCCTCCAGCCGCTGCCATTCTCCTCTATCCCTCGCTTCTCTTCGAAACTCTTTAGGCAGGTCATCCTCCCACCTCTTGTGTTGCCTTCCTCTACTCCTTTTGCCATCCTTAGGGTACCAAAGTGTGACATCTCTCGTCCATTTCTCTCTCGCTGACATGTTATGAGTATATTTACAAGTAAATTTAGAATATTTGGGCCAAAATTCTTTTCAGTGCCTCTTAAAATGTCCCTTTGGCGTTATTTCCATAATCTACAAAAATATTCTTCTAGTTTCTGATTCCGAATTGCATATTGACTGTTGAAAGGCTAAATCATCTAGGCAACATTTTCTGAGAAATTTGCTTATGGTCAATGGATTTTTCTGTCGTTTGAACTGTTTCAAATTTTTCGCAAAATGTCGCTTAGATGAATAAGTCTTTCAATCCTCCATATGTATACTGAATGATGTTTATCAAAATATTTGGACTCATAATAGAATAAAACTATTTTTAGATAACTAATTTTGAGGGGTCATGGAGACTGGTAAGGCACTGGCAATTTGAATACTAACCAAATGAGTTGTTTTGCAATGAAAAAAACTCTGAATACCTATAGTTGGTTTAGATAGGTATTTAACTAAATGTAAACAAAACAATGTGAATTGGTGTCTCAAATATTGAAATTCTCACTTTAAACTATCTCAAAACTTTTTTTTTAAATACACTACCCTAGTTTTTATTACAATCTCTTTTTATTACAAATCTGGCTGCTGAAATTTGTTTACATTTAGTTAAATACATATCCAAACCGAGTATAGTAGATAAATTCATAAACGATGTAACACAAAAATCACTTTTGGCACTAATAAAAATTTTGGCCCAATTCCAAAATTGATTTTTGCTTTAGGTTTGTTCAAAATGTTTGTAAATTCCCTAATTTTGATAAAATTTGAAGGTGGTGGAAGAAGAAGCAGCCAAAAGAATAGAGTTGCTAGTGAAGAAGAGAGTTGAAGAAGAACTAGAGAAGAGAAAGGATGAGATTGAACAAGAAGTGGCTAAGAGAGTGGAGGAAGCCAAGAGAAAAATGGAGAAAGAAATGATGGAAGAGCTGGAGCGGCAGCGTGAGCAGCAGCGCCGAGAGGAGCTCGCCAGACAGGTAACTGTGCCGCCCCTCACCAGTCATGTGCAAACGCAATACCTCCCACATTGCTTTTGCACATGACAAGGATCACTCTCCAACAAGACTTGTTCTCGCATCTAATGAACACTATAAGTACATTTCAATGCTATATGAGTACTTAAAAATGAAAAAAAAAAACTAATAAAAGTATTATTTCGATCATATCTGTTAAAGGTCCAGTCAGGTGTAGTTCGAGTGCTTACAAGAATTTTGTTTGTTAAATCATAAACTGTTGTAATGGCCCTTGCGGCTTAGACTCGAATGTAACTGGACACGATTCAGTACCTACCTACATGCATGTTGTTGCACCTGCCATGGCAGACTGTTTGTCCCGTCCTGCCCTTATGTAAGTGCCGATGCGGCTACCGGCTAGTTTTTTAAAACTGTTCACTTGACTGTCTTTGGCAGTCACGTAGTGTATAAGTCAGGTCGGAAGACTGCTCAAGAGCCAGAAGCCGTAAGAATTTTATGGAGACGCAGCTTGAGGAGCCGGTCGTGATTATTGAAGGTATTTCTTGAATTAATTTTTTGTATAACAAAACTTTCTGTTAGAATCTAGGTTAATCTGCAGTAGCTATGATAAAAAGGCATTAAAGTTTATGTTCGATGAGAATAACATTTTGAAATGATTTGTTAATGGATTTTTCAAGGGGATGGGAGAAGGAGATTGATTCCATCAATATTTATCTGCCTCTTTTATGTTAGTAATCCTATAATAATAATATTATATATTACCTAATTATACCTATATGCATTACAGGACACAAACAATTGCATTATAATTATTTCATGGTCTCATTCATATGTTTTTAGAATGTGGTCATTTATAATTTTAAAATACTGTCTTTGGTTTTCAATGTCTCAGCAGGCTGAGGGGAACCATGTTAATATTTACTTTCTATCATACAGGAGGAAGAAGCTCGTAAAAGGAAAGAGCTGGAGGATATCATGGCAGAAAATAATAGAAGGATAGAGGAGGCCCAACGCAAGTTGGTGAGTAAACAAATTAAAAGTAAATTATCATCTGTAATGAAAATAGCTGAGGACATTCCTAAGCACGACTTTACATTTCTTGTTTTGATCCAATACAGTATACAGTCTATTCCGCTCGTCATAATCAATTTACATAAATTAGTATTAACGAAACCTGTCTAGCCCAACTAGAATCCTCTAAGCTTTTATATATACTATTTTTCAAATAAAAAATAAATATTGAAATCAAGTGAATTTTGGTGAAAAAATGTTTTGACATCTAGTTAAAAGACAAGAATTATAGATAAATCTGTTATTGATTCGGTCCAGGGAGTGCTTATACAAGATTTTTTATGAAATTGGTTTGTTTACACTTTTAATAAATTGGATAGGCATAACATATAGCACTATACGTCGAAGTTAAGAAATAATAAATTCGTGTCACAAAATTGTAAGGCTAGAATGCTATTTAATACCAAAAATGATATTTTTTTTCGAGTACATTATTGAAGAAAAATATCGTTTTATATTGTTAACATTTACTTACATTATTTTTTATTATTTTTCCAGGCTGAGGAACGGTTAGCGATGATTGAAGAACAAAGAAAAATGGACGAGGAAAAACAAAAACTGAAAAAAGAACAAGAAAAGAGAGTTAAAGAGGAACAAAAGAAAATCTTAGGGAAAAACAATTCACGGCCCAAATTGTCATTTTCTTTAAAACCACTGTCATGAGTACTTATCATATTTCGGTTTCTTTGATGAGAACAGTGCATTCGAAACATTCTTTCGCTAGTTAGAGATATCAGACATGTATTATTATTAATTTCAGTTGAAGAACTATTTTTGACGCCAAAGCACACCAGTCTGGATGTACCTATATGGGTCGAACAACTTTTTCTTGTACCTCGTTGCCATGGTTACGTCCCCTGGACAACTCTTTAAAACCACGAGTTTCTATATGTTTTCTTTGGTTAAAATTCATCAAGCTTACATTTTTGTCATAGTTACAAGCTCATTATTTTATGGACTATTTATGAAGCACATTATTCGCATATATTAAAGCAGTTTTATTAAAGAAACTATCACTGTTGGACAACAGGACAGAATAACAAACAAGAAAAAGGGATTCGATTTGTGGCATTCGAATATGGAGGATGTGGACAATGTTTAATTTTGCTATTTCTGTTTCTTTGGCTAGTTGAAGTATAATTTTGATAGTGTTTTATGCGGCGATTAACCTTAACAGTGAACAGTGATCACAATATTCAATATTGCTCTCGTGTCTGACATTTTTTAATGCGCAAGTTGTCTCCACGTGGTTTCTGGAATTTTGCTATCAAGTTGCAAAAACTACAATCACCGTACAACGTTGCCTCTCGAAAGAGAATACTTTGACATTGGCGAAATTGTCTTATTAATTAGGACAGAAGCCATATTTTAAAAAAGAATAAGAACAAGAACAAGAAAAAGTCGATTGACCCATATGGTATAGTTCAACTTTAATTAGGGATCTTGTTAAAAACACAGTTCTTATAAAAAGGGTTGCTGCTATCTAGAAAAAAAATGGCCTCACATTACTCGCGGAAATATATTTGAGTGGAAGCGACAAAGCCATGCCCCGGAAGGCATTGTATGAAATTATTAAAAACCTTGTGTCTCAACAAAACTGACTCTTAAAATAATATTCATAAAGTATAGTCTGAAAAACTATAGATCTTGAAGTAGTTTTTTAAAAGTAGAGACGATTTATCGCTATACACCTACGTAAGCATCTCCAGCCCAGAAAACAGACCTGCTTAGGAAAAAAGTAACTTAATACGTATTTCCTATTTCATGTCAATGTTGTGGTCCATATTTCTAGATACCAAATAAACCTATTTTAAAGGAAATATTTTGAGGATATCAAGTTTCATTCAAAATCAAATTGAGATTCCGAGATTCAAGAACATAAATATGCAAGAATGAGATAGATAGTGCCTACCTAGTTGGTAAACAAGTTTTTCGTTGAACGACAACTACTCCGGTCTTTTTCTAACTCCGTCTGCGTCGGACAGTCGTAAGGTCGGCCCAACTGTTAGTTAACATAAGGCATAACCTTTTTTTTATGCTACTTGTCAGTGGACTGCCTCTTATTGTCTAAGAACCGCTCAATAGTCTAATCTAAATCCTATAGACAAATGTAGACAGCGTGCTGAAAAATAGATCATAGGTATCTTAGCTTAGGTTACAGTATCATATTGCATGAATGATGAATGTTTAATTTCGTTCTTGAAAATAAAAACTTTATAGTTATTCAGTTACTCAACTCTGTAGCATATTACATGTTTACTTACATTAAATTTTATGTGTTGGGTTTGGGACAGAAGTAAGACTATTTTATTGTAGACATAAATCTTTGTATCAATTTGATTACACTTTTACGTCTACGCTAACCTAACCTCTCTCTCATACACACACTGTGGCTTTTTTACTAGATCGATTGATTTTAAGTCGTTTTACTTTCATTGAACTCCATAAATATTTTTCAGGACTTTGATTGTGATTGACAAATGTATTTATGCATTGATGTTCAGTGTATAACTTCAATGGGATGACTTCACCTTGAATCTAAAAATCGGATGAAAAACCTTTACAAGGTCGTTCAGTAATACTAACCTAGCCAAAAAGTTAAGAAAACTTTGAGATGTACCTTGTATATTTATGTAGTCAGAATTAAGAGCATATTAATTGAAGGAAAGATGCTGTAACTGTTTATGAAAACGAAATGGACGCTTTGACAAAAGAAAAACACGTCCTGTTGAGGTATTTTTGTTAAAATACCATGTAAATTACTTTACGAAGTACATGTTTGGTAATGTAAAGATCCATTAGTATTAATTGATTTGGTAATCTAAATAAATACATTAACTCAAATAGTGTCACTACGAGTCGTAAAGCTACAAGCGCTAGAGAAACAAACCAAATTGTCAATTTGACGATTATAAGTACATCAAACGCTACGTAAATGGGTACGGCCGCGAAGCGGATCGACTATCGTATCTTCTGTACCAGAATGGACGAGTATCTTAAAATTTATGCAGAAACTACTTAAAAACAAAATGGCGTTGTTACGAAGACACTTGTGACGGAATAGTAATTTACTTATTCATGGATGTATATTTGTTGATTTTGGTAATGCAGTAGATAGATACTAGGCGGTTAAACGCTTTGTGGCCTATCATGATAATTTTCTTACACCTAAGAATGTGGAGCTTTTATCCTGGTCAGACTATCAATACTATATTGAGGTTGAGGGCGCCACATTTTTCGTACCTTGACGTGCACGATTTAATATGGCAACAATTTTGTATAAAAAACCTGTTCCTCAGTTTCTAGGGATTTTCAGTGATATTCAGGATCAGTTCTCGATTCATCGAATTATTTTTAAAGACACTTGTAGTTTTGTTTGATTTACTGTATCTGAAATATTCGGACGAATCGAAAATGAATCATCCTAAGTAGAAATTTTTTAGCTGGACTTAAAAAAATTCTGAGCTAAATTCCTGAAGTCTGGATTTAGCATTGGAAAAACATCTGAAGCTAGATGAGCTAAGTGAATCTACGGGAAAATCTGTAGGTCATAAATCAAAAACTACGATTACATCAAGTAAGCAGCAAGCAGTCGTATGTTTTTTGATTTATTTGCCTTCCCGTAGTTCCACTTACCACATTTTTATTGCTTTTATAAATTAGCGACAGTCTTGAATTTTGTTAAATATACAGTCCAGCTGAGAAGGGAACCGCCTCATGAATGAAATGAAATGTCACTAGGGAAATCGCACACAAAAATTGGGAAATATATAATAATATATTGCTACAAAATTAACGCTCGAAAAAAAAAATAGATTTGCAGAAAATATTCAAAGCTGTTATTTACTACACAATATTTCCGTTTCATTTCAACACATCTTTATTTATACCTCTTTCGAGGTTTATTTTCGCAGATGTGTATTGTAATTTGCCCATTTTACAAAAAAGACTGTTAATTCAGTATTAGCAGTTCAAAATGTTATTCACGTCCATGAATAAAATTGCAGTTCATTTTAGGGTTCCGTAGTTATTTTTAGATACCAGCCTAGGCTAAACAGTTTAGTGTTAAGAATTGAGTTATGTATATATGTTTGTTTATTAAGCTTAGATTAGATAACATCGGTTAATTTGCGTGTACAATTTTGCAAATTTCATGTATTTGTATTTTCACTTTAAATAATTTTGCATTACTGGTTTTACGTGTTGTAAATAACATACTAGCATTTCTACAGAAATACAAATAGTTTAGTAGCCTAAGATAACATTTTTGCATAGTTTACTCTCATTTGGAATACTTTTCTTTGAACAAATGTTTGAAGTTCACTGATAAGTGGATAAAATGTATTCACCATAGGAGTAATTGATAAACATTTTTTTTGGTCCAGTTAATCCGTCGAGCGCCCTGTGCGCTCACCTGTGCACACAACGGAGTTTTGACCATAGTGCAGCGCCCTGTGCCTCTGAAGTAGGTCCCAAAAAAAAAATTAAGCCGAAAGAATTCTTGAGTGTTATGGTTATAGCCACATATTTTTAGAGCCTGGCGCTCGACGTTAAGTTCGCACTAAATAAGTTTGGGACTAAGGCTGGGTTCACACGGCGTTGTCCTGCACAATTTTATAAAAAGTCATGCAGGGCTGCGCTGTGTAAACCCAGCCTAAAGTAGCTCTGCCCAGGTTTTCGCGCGATTGCCTTTCAGGAACGCAAACTTAGTTGGTGCGATATGCAGGTTGTGTACACACACTATCCAAACCATTCCATTCAGGCGGGAATCGCTGTACAACTTTCTCGCAGTAAACTATTGCTCTATCATTGTAGCATTTATTTCGAAAAGGTTCTGCTGCGTCCTGTGTCTCAGTGGACTGGATTGGTTTGGTACCCAAGAAAAGTCTTAGGACTTCAGTTTTCCATCGCTACGCCTATTACATTATTTCGCACTAAGAACATTTATCTATACACTTTACGACTGTAATGTTATTGTTTCTTAAATCATAAATAAAATCTTAGCTAACTTTGGTGTTTTATTTCTGCCACCTAGATGAGATGATTGATGGAGGTCAGAAAAAATATGTCGGTGTATGTCAGTTTTCTAAATCCTTGCGCGGATGGATACCGTATGTATGTTCTCCATAAAACTGTAAAAGCTCAAAAGTACCCGATTTTTGAAAGCAAGTTTAAAAGCATTGATATGTTAGTTATACTAGCTAGTCTAACAGAAAATACTTGTATAATTCGTCGGTTTGATAGTCTTACTGCCGATGTGTGCCCACCCACTATAACATAAGCAATAGGTGGCCTTATGGCTTCAGAGCGATCTCTTTGAACCAACTTTTTTCCATAGCAATTACTTATTTCGTGTCCACAGAAAGAAGTAAGTTTATTTAAAAATCAGGAAAGAACAATAAAGGCAGGAAAAGATGGGTAGTTTTTAACGTTAGATTACAATTCGCTGAGATAAAGATGAAGAAATTTGGCTGTCTCTTGAACACCTCTTGAAAAAAAATACTTTGACTTAAAATGTAAAAGTTTTAAATTGTATCTCGAACAGGTCGATCCAAAACAACGCCGCCGCCCCGCCGCTGCCACGCGTCAGTCTGACGTTTCGTCCTCCCACCCACCCCTTCCCCCCATCAATTGCCTACTTGCTGCACTGCGGGCAAAAGTGAAGTTAAATCTGATTGACGAAGTCCAAGCCGGGTTTATTAGAGTAAATGTTAGGTCGAAGCTCAATCTAGTCGATAGATATTATCAGATTATTTAATGGAGTGAAGTCTTGCCAACGTAACAGTTGAACGTGTGGTGAAAATGGCCGAGTTTCTCAAGGGACTACTGCTGTCCATTCTATCGGAAAAGTGTTACAATGAATACTTCGACAACTACAACTTTCTCGATGGTAATTGACTTAAATTTATTCATTGCATACGTTGTGCTGTAAATTTATTTATCGTGGTTGACGTTCCACTTGTGTTTTATCATTGTCTTCACGTTTAGCTAACTGCATTTTATGCATTTTAATTTATTGTTTGAGTGCTATTAAAATATTTATATTTATCTATCCTTTCTAATTATATTACATGAATAAATGGCTTAAAATAATTAAAATAAATTTAAATTTATTTAATGTAATTTTAACGAAAAATTTATTTTATCTGTATTTAATAATAAACAAATTACTTTTCAGTGCCTTGTTTCAAAAGTACATTGAGCAAAGGTCTTGGTATTGGTATCATAGCAGGCTCTATCCTAGTAAAAGTGCCTCAGATCCTGAAGATTCTCAGCAGCAAGAGTGCAGAGGGTATCAATGTCTACGGGGTATATCTGGAACTCTTCGCCATTACATCAAATTTTGCTTACAGTTATGTAATGAGTTTTCCATTTAGGTAAGAAATCTACTTCTTTGTAATTTTTCAAAGAACTGACTTTTAATATTAACTGAATTAACACATTCAGAATCAAGTATCTAATAGTTATGTAGTCTAATTATTGGCAGTTTTTGCCATGAACTAGAAAAGCTCTTCTACTGTTGCCTGTGACTCCATCTACATAGAATTCGCTATGACCTGGTTTTGATTTAACTTTCAGTGCCTGGGGTGAGGGAACATTCTTGGCAATCCAAACAGCTATTATAGCAGCCCTGGTGCTGCACTATGGGGGTTCTACAGGAGGAGCAACAATGTTCTTAGCAGTATATGCTGGCATAGTGTCTGCTCTAATTAGCGGCTATACCCCAACAGAAATACTGTGGAACATGCAGGCTATTAATGTTCCTATTATTCTTATAGCTAAGGTGAGTTGTCATGTCTACTTAAAACAGGATATCGTCCCATTATAACTTTTTGTTCATAGCTTTCAATATAGTATCATATCTCAAAACAGCAAAATACGACTTGGTGACTTTTTGCTCTATGGAGATGATATATTATTATTATGACATGTGGACAACTAAATGATAAAATATGTGTATATGCAATGCAATGTGCTTGCATTTTCACAGCTAAAATAGGCTCTGTTAGTCACATTAGAGCATATTGTCTAATTTCTTCTAATTAGGTTGAAGAAGCAGTCAACATGGTTGAAATAGGCATAGATGACATTATTATCAGTTGTTATCAAATTCATGGCATTTTTATCCTTGAACATATTTTACAACAACATTAATGGCTACTTGCTGGAAACACATAAATCTCGAATTAGTGTTAAGCTCAGTTTAGTAGTGTCAAAATGTATGTAATAGCAAAATGTATGTAGTAGTGTCAATATGTCAAGCTTAAGCCAGGCTTAACAACTAAATCTAGATTTATTTTTAACTGCAAGTGGGTCTAGAATATAGTATAGAAACACATCACAACTTTCACCAAAGTAATCACTTTGTCAGTTGTGTGTGATAACATAATGGTATCAGTATGTGATACAAATAGTCATTGTACATCTTGTAACAATAAATCATACAGTTATGAATCATATGATTAAAAAGTGATCTAGCAATTTTTTTTTTGATTTCAGTCAATTCAAGTCATCACAAACTACAAAAATGGTAGTACAGGTCAGCTATCCGCTGTAACAGTGCTGCTTCTATTTGGAGGTTCTATTGCAAGAATTTTCACTTCTATTCAAGAGACTGGAGACTTCATAGTTATAGTGACATACTGCGTATCCACAGCAGCTAATGCAGCTTTGGTGCTGCAACTGTTCTGGTATTGGAATGTTGATAAGACTAGTAAGGGTAAAGGTAAGAAGAAGAGAAAAGCTACGTAAATAAGTGAATATTATTTATACTATTGTGAACAATAAGTTCGGAAAATAAAAACTTATCAGAGTATTTGAGCTTATTTCATTATTGTTCCTCTTAAGGGGCTCCTAGACGGGCCATATTTTCACGAAAATGTATAGCTGCAATAGTGTGGCCGGCAGCATCAGCCAGCATTTACGGCCAGACCATGCAACACTCGGCAATATTTTTAGTATGGCCGGGATATATTGTCACATATTTTTAGTGTTGCCGATGAATGTTTAGGATTTCAGACATATTTCCGGAATAATCGCTTTGCAATCGAAAATACTGCAATATTTCTCAGCCACTTTTATGGTTGTCTCGCCATACGGCATAAGTGCGTCTCCTTCTTATGCTACGTGAAGTTTGCCGCGATTCGTTCAAGTAGCATAGCTATGTTCGTGTTTGTTTCTGTTTAGTTTCGATGGCAGCAAAGTAAATACCGACATCTAAATTTTTTCAAAAATGCTTTCTTTACAAAAAAATACTTATTTTAACCATACCTAAGTAAGTACTCAAGTTCGGATATAGGTCTCCCCCCAGAGCACCATTGCGCCCTGTCTTCGACTAGACGCAACCAGCTTCTATCAGCAGCCTTTCGCATCATGCTTATTGAAATAAGGTCCACATTTTTCTTGTTTTTTTTTGGTTTTGATTTTGCTTTTAAAACAATGTAAGCTGCTGCAACGCGTTGAGTTCGTCAGCCATAGTAGCGATGTATGTAGCCCATGTAAAGACAAAATAATGAGCCATATACTGCTGCAGAAATATTGCCGAGATATACATTTTCCAGCCATATGCTGCATTAAAATGTTTTTTGTATTGTCGGGATATAGTCTGCAATGTTGTAGCCACATAATTCATCAAAAGTATAGCCCGTCTAGGAGGCCCTTTACAGTGATAGAACAAAAGAACCAGTGAGTGAGTAATCTGTGTGACTTCACAGCAGCGCATGTGCTAATTACTATCATCCTGTTGACATTACATATACCTGCCAAAGAAATTAATTGATATTGATTACGAAAAGGTTCTACTCGTAAGCGATTCAGTTTCCTCGAGTGTAAAGGCTCCTCTACACAATCGGCCATGATGGGCGATTACAGGCGATCACGATTGTGTGGAGGGCTTGATTGTCAACAGTTGGCCATGATCGGCGACGATCGCGCGTAATCGCCATTCTGTCGGTTTTTTGGGCAAACATCAAAGGAAATTGCGGCAATGATTGTGCGCGTGCCCACACGATCGTCCATCATTCAGTTTGAATTACCTTGTTCTGTTTCGATGTATGGTAAGCATCCACCATCTTCTCCACCTCCACTTCTTTTTCACGATCCGTTTATTAACGATATTTATACGCTAATTACTTAAATAAATAGCCGAAGCTGCTGCTGTTTCGGCATCCATCTTGGGCGGCTGACAATTAACAAATGTGCCACGCACGATTGTGTGGGCAGTTGCGCAGGGATAGTGACAATCGTCGCCCATTGTATGATCGCCCATCATGGTCGATTGTGTAGAGGAGCCTTAAAATCGTCATCAGATAATTTATTGAATCAGGCGTTACTTGGAGTTTGAAACGCGTCAGTGTGGTGTGGTGGTGGTGATAGATGGGTTTGTGTGTGTTCTTACAGTGTGGAAGTAGAGGAACTGCATGAACACGCATATTTTGCATAGGCTTAGCTATTGTAAGGTCGCGGGTGAGCTAGGAAATTCTTTAGTTCGCCATCAGATATTTCGGTGCGGCCAAGGTCCAAAAATATCGAAACGAACTCTAAAACCTTAATAATACAGTGCATGTGCTGACATTTTTGACCAGTTATTATATTATATAGTTCTATACATTAAAATTTCGTTTCCACACAATGCCTTCACTAATAGGGCTGCATTTCCATGTTCCTTGGACGAATTTGGAATTGTACAACTGCGGAAAATTTGCGAGGGTTAAGAGCCCATTTTACAGATATAGTAAGGACGAATTACCCGTCAGCATCCGCCCTTATGAAGCTTAATTAATGGAAATAAAAGATTATTCAGTATTTATTATTTATTAGTAATTTTTTCAATGTCTTAATTAACACACGTGACAAAGATGCAACACGAGCAATTTATGGAATGGCTCTCCTAGCTACAATTCAACGCAGATTTAGGAGTTAATATCGAAACGCATATTTAGGCTGATTTAAGACTAAAAAGCCTACAAGTATTCATAAAACTATATTTACAACTAAATGAATATTGTGTTTGTGGTAAGGTGAATAAAAAGATAAAAGTCAGCATCTTATCCCATATAGAAACTAGTTTAAATGGTGAGCGGCTACACTCTGTGAGGGAGGGGGTGATGTTACGTTGTTTACTCCTTTTCAGGGGCTGGTTCCGCGGGTTTTTCTTCGGCGTGGTTCCTGTCAGGTTCGTTTCCGTCCGCCCACTTCCCATCGTATTCCTTTCTGTCCACGTACCTCTCCTCTTCATACTCGCCCTCGCTGCGATGACTGCCGCGTTCCGAGAAACGCGAGTAGCTGAAAGTTGTAGGACAATTTATTCTTAAATACGACACCTTACACGTTACTAATGAAAAGTTGACGTGTAACTGTGAAATGAAGCATAATGCTCAATCTTCAAAATTTGGAAAAAAAAATACACATTTTTGTCCTACTCACTAAAGTAATAGTTTTTTCCGACTGTATTTTTACGGATTCGAATCGGACGTACTGCAAAACCGCTGGTGCGAGCCCAGGCTCGAACCCATTACACTGCTTGAGAGGTCACAGGTCAAACCACTAGGCTACTACAGCTTAGATCTTAACTCATCTTGGTCTAGCAGAGTAAGAGAATTTTTGTTGATTCTTATACTTTCAAATGCCACCTGCGTCTAAATACTACAGGTATTATATTGTCGCCATCATAAACTTCTCAAAAATCTCAGAACGAACGTGTTTCGAGATGTTATAGACCACCTGGACGGCTCTGATATTTATGACTAAACTGTTGCCCGCGACTTCATCTGCACAGAATTCGTATATCGCTCGCTATCTATCGGGAACTATGCAATTTTCTGTGAAAAAACTATCCTATGTCCTTCCCCGAAACTCAAATTGTCTGTATACCGAATTTCATCTAAATCAATTCAGCGGTTGACATGATGAGGCAACAAACAGACTTACAAAGTTTCGCATTTATAATAAACCCATTTGCAAAAAAAACGGGCACCTATTTTGTATTTTATGTGCATGAAAGTATTCTAAGCTTCAATGCCTAAAAATCTGAAAAACCATAGGTGCTCTATTTATTTGCAAGGGAGTTTATCAGTGGGATGGCGTCTGTATAAACACGCGAGTCTCCTGTGGCAGCAGTAGCGTCAGCCGGTGTTGTATTGTACCGACCTGTCCCTGTCCTTGTCGCGACGCTCCGGGCTGTAGGAGCGCGAGCGGCGCGTGCGGTCCGGACTGCGCGAGCGCGAGAATCGCCCGCCGCCGCGCCGGTCACGGAAGTCGCGGTAACCACCCCTGACAAACAATGTGCAAGTTAATACAAAGGAAACAATGAGGAGTTTAGCTGTGAATATACATTTAATGAATTCAGAATTAAATTCATAGCGTGTATTATGTAAATAGGCAGGAGTAGAACGAAAAAGGCTCTTTTACAGTCACTTCTTATGCTACGCAATTGCAGACGACGTTCTAACATATATGCCGGCAGTGAATGCGTAAATGCGTTAATGTTGTGTGATAAAAGTCAAGAGCACAGCAGCTGGAAATCGAGTCATCAGCAGTAAAACCACCCTTACTTTTTTTTTTCACTTATCCCAAAGTCGGATGTAGTGGCTAAGCCTTTTACATGAGGATGATCACACTAAGAGCCGTATCACACTGGCAATTTGTACAAAAGTAGAATAGGGATGTTGAGACCACCAATCAACTGACGTACTTTTTATGAGCTGTCAAAACACAATTCTCCTATAGTTTCAACGGCAATAACGAATTATGACGTCATTATCTGGCAACTCAATCAACTAACTATTAATTTGTTTTAAAGCAACAAAAAATCTAATTTTACAGCAAATCAAAAATTAATCTGGTTTTGCCTTCGAATTATTTTTTGTAAAAGACCTCAGAAACTCTCCAATGAAACCATTAATGGAAGTTCGGAACGAGATGAGGCTGCAATCTTCAACTGACATGTCGATCGAACATGTCGAGACTTAATAGACGAATATCAAAATCCATGCGACACGATGTGCGTGCCTTTAATACTGCACGCATTAAGGAAGCAATCGAGCGGAATCAGGGCTCTAAAGTGTTTGCAAAGAATTCGTCTATTGGGAAAAGCCAAATGACTAAGTTGAAGATCGACTATTTTTTAATGACGTCATCATCCCTTCCCGAAAATCGCCAGTGTAAGGCTGTCACGCTACAATCGTTCTAAAAATCGTAATAGTTACCTGAAGGGCCTGCCGCGTCCGCCGCCGCCGCGCCTCGGGCGGAACGGCCGCCCGCCGCGCGAGCGGTTGTCGCGCCACTCCGGCTGGAAGCGGCGGCCGTCGTCGCGGCGGAAGTCGCCGCCGCCGCGGCCGCGGCCGCGCGGGCCGCCGCCGTTGTACGTGTGGAAGCGCGGCCGGTAGTACGTGCCGCGCTCGAAGCCGCCGCGCCCGCGCCAGTTGCCGCCGCCGCGCCGGTTGAAGCGGCGGTACCTGTATTGTATACAATATTGGCAATATGTTAGTGGTGTCCCAAAAAATTTTAAAATATTAGACACGTATTTTTCCTTTTGTCAAAAGAAATGATGAAGATATTGCCCGTTAAAGTTCCGAGAAACTTCACGCCGTGCGACACTTTTTAGCCTCCACTCACGAACTTTGACGCGTTTCATCTTTGCCATTTTTTGTTTGATTGACAAAAAATAGATGTATCCAATGTTTTCTGATTAATTGACGGACTAAATAGATTTTTTTTAACCCAGGGAAGTACCCATATACATTGTCCTTTTTTAACTCCAACGTATATAGTAGATTGATAACCAAGGGTGGAAAGTGACTCATTTAACCCGAGCCAATAGTTCGAGGGGAAATGGGTTATTTCACCCGAGTTTTTTTTTTTTTTTTTAATTTATTTATTTAGGTATAGTTTTACATAATAGGTTTTACAAAGTTGGCCACTATTAGTTAGACACTCTACTTTTCATTTAGACTGTGAGGAAACTAAAATACTACAAAAAACCGGCCAAGAGCGTGTCGGACACGCCCAAAATAGGGTTCCGTAGCCATTACGAAAAATTTAAGTAATATTTTTCAAAGGATTTCGTATTTTATAAGGAATCTGCCAAGTTTAGGTATATTTTATACCTTACGCTGCTATTTACTCATAAACTACTAATATTTCTCAAGCAAACTTAGCCGTTATAGTTTTCCTTGGAAGTTTGATATACTGCCTACCATCCTGAATTTTTTCAATTTTTTCCACCCACCGGTTTAGATTTTAGAGGGGGGGGGACGCTCGATTTTAATGAAAATTTGCACTTTAAAGTTGAATATTTCGCAAACAAATGACTGAATCGAAAAATTGTTTTAGTAAACCCCTAATGGTTTTACAATACCTATCCAACGATACCCCACACTATAGGGTTGGATGAGAAAAAAAAATCACCGCCACTTTACGTCTATGGGAGGTACCGTAAAAAAAATTGTTTTTGAATTTTTATTTGTACTGTTTTGTCGGCATAGTTTACCTTTATATCCGTGCAAAATTACAGCTTTCTAGCATTGATAGTCCCTGAGCAAAGCCGCGGACGGACAGACAGACAGACAGACAGACAGACAGACAGACAGACAGACAGACGGACAGACAGACAAACATGGCGAAACTATAAGGGTTCCGTTTTTGCCATTTTGGCTCCGGAACCCTAAAAACGAGAATAATAATAGATTTAATTTACTTATACCTATCCAACCTCCAACGGTACCTTTTCGACTGGCCACTTGCCATGGCCGAGTATAAAAAAAAATCGAGTTGGTCACGACGTGCATCCAGATGGCCATGCCGAAACGTGAAAAAAAAAGGCATTGACGTAACTCAATTATCTTCGATGTCGTGGCTAGTCGAAAAATTAAAAAAAAATTACTTTCCACCCTAGAGGAGAAAACGCAATTTTCCACCCGCCTATCTACCCATAAAAATTAAACTTTCCGAACAGGAGAGATGAAAAACAAATTTCAATATGTTTTTATTTTGTTTGGTAGACGAAAATCGCAGCTTTACGACTGTTTTACCACTCTGTTCTGTTATTTCATGTGACAGATATCATCACATAAGATAACATGCACTACTTTGGACTAGCCGGAGTAGCAAGTAGAGTGGAACAGCGAGGCTCTCCTTACCAAATACGATCCTGGGCGAATTTAATTACTAAATACATTGAACATTCAAGCAGAGGGTCGTAGGTTCAAATCCGGGTGCACACCTCGTGAGTTTTTTCGAAATGTATGTGTGAAATTACATTTTAATTGCCATTTACTGCGAACCAGCACACCTGCGAAAAAATGAATGGTGCGTGTGAAGTTTCCAATCCGCACCAGGTCCGCGTGGAAACTGCGGCTCAAGCCCTTTTATTCTGAGAGGAAGCCTGTGCTTTGCAGTGGGATGTATATAGACCGAGATGATGATGGGTCATTTCATTTGTTTACTAAGTTTATTTGTATTATTCGCAGTAGTTCCTTTGGCAGTACGAAAAAGGAGAATTATTAATATATGTACTCAGCAGTACAAAATTTGGGCCACTCAAGATCAAATTACTTGTTACTGCATACATTTGAGGGCCGGATTTTTTTGCCATTCATTATATCCTCCTGAGTCCTGAAATTTTTTAACAAACATAAGACCTAGACATTGGTGACCTGCTTTGTTATTTTGGACATATTTCAAAATTCTTAGAATTCTTTATTCAATGAACAATTTATATTTTACAAAATACATTCGGCCGTTATTCTAGTGTTAATTAGTCCTTTAAAAAGTAAGTACGCGAGGACTTATGAGGATATGAAAAGGAATTAAAGGGACTACTGTGACTAATCCCCCTAAAACCCTAGTAAGACGTATAACTGACCTATCCCGGGAGCCGGAGCGGCTGCGCGAGCGACTGCGCGAGTAGTACGACCGGGAAGCGTCGGAGCGCGAGCGGCTGCGCGGCGAGCCGGAGCGGCGGCGGCGCGACGCGCCCGACGCGCTGCCGCTCGACGCGGAGCGCGACCGCGACCCCGACCGCGACCGGTACTTGCGCGGACGGGACCTGCAACATATAACATTCAGTATTCAATGAACAATACTTTACCCTTTATTTTTTGCTAAAACTGTGCTACGGCTACGTCTGTGCAACACCGGCTAGCTACCTTTACTTGCCCGAATATCACTTGCCATACCAACGTTTGCCATAAAATATATAAAACCGTGCTGTTTTCAGGATTTTTTTAAATGTCATCATATAGAATGCAGTAGGTTAGGTTAGGTTAGTTTAATTTCAACTTTGAAGAAATTACTATTTCAGAAATAAATTACTTTATGGCAAATGAAAATTCTAGTAATTGATACATTCGGGCATATGAAATTCGGGCAAACGATAGAGAACCGTGCAACACATACACCGTCGATGATACTGCAATACCGCGTTAGCTTTTCCATGAGGAGTAATTTTCACTGTACTAACATTGTACTCTTATTTTATCTCCAAATTAAATGTCAATAATCTGCCGTCTATACTTTTTAATGGTGTTAAGATACCTTTCTCGGTCCAGGTAAAAAACTTGGGTGTCATTATGGACCAGACTTTATCTTGGGCGCCGCAAGTTAAAGAGGTAAGCAGGAAGATGTTTGCTGCTGTGGGGTCTCTGAGACGGCTTCGCAATTTTCTCTCATTTGCTACCAGGGTTGCGCTGGCAAATTCTCTTCTTCTGCCCATTTTGGATTATGCTGACATTTCCTATCTTGATCTCACTGAGGAGCTACTGAATAAGCTTGAGCGTATCCAAAATGTCTGTATTCGGTTCATATTCGGATTACGGAAATATGACCACGTCTCCGCCTATCGCACGCATCTCAAGTGGCTCCCCATTCGTTTTCGCCGTGACTCTCATATTCTTTCTCTTTTATACAGCATACTTTTCAACCCCACAACTCCAGAATATCTCCAACAACGTTTTAAGTTCCTGTCTTCCATTCGGTCTTCCCAAAACTTACTTCTCACTGTTCCAATTTCTTCCTCTAAGTTCTATCATAACTCCTTCACTAGCACTTCAATCCTTCTATGGAACTCTCTTCCCCTAGATGTGAGGAAAGCTAAATCTCTCCCTATTTTCAAAAATCTCGTCAAGGCTCACTTCTTGACACTGCCTTCTTAACTCTGTCCTCAGTCTTTCCGTGTTTATCTATTTTATTTCCTAATTTCTTATCCTTTTTCTCCCATTACGGCCTTATTGACAATTTATATTGCTATTTTATGTTAGTTGTTTATGTATTGTATGAGTATTGCATGTATGTGTTTATATAGTTGTATCATTTGTACTTATTTTAATATTATTGTTTTTTTTTGTTTGTTTTTATTTTCTGTTACTGTTTCCGCCACCTATTTTTGTAACACATAATTTCTTGTACCCAAATGGTTGTCTGGAAGAGATCGCTTTTAAGCGATAAGACCGCCTATTATCTACCCTGTATCTGTGTCTATATTTAAGTTTTTGTACTGCTTTATGGTGTGCAATAAAGAATATTTGTATTGTATTGTATTGTACTGCTCATGGAAAAAGCTAGTTAAGCGTCGTTGCAGTATCACCGACGATATGTTATGACATAGACGGGTGTCTGACTCAACCTTGTATATGAAAACTTAATAAATTCGAATAATGTATACATCCTTAAGTAAGCAGATATTCCAATTTCATAAAAATTCACATGGTTGAATTAAGTAGAGACCCGTCGATATTGTAATTACAAACTAGTGTACTCCTATAGAACCTTCAATTATAATGGATCATTCAGCATTTCTATTGTTGGACTAGTACAGAAAATAAAGTATTATTACAATTGGGATGATGATACCACTACTAATCAACTGAAGTTTTTATAAAGCTGCCAAAAACCGAGTACGTTTCTGGGTGAAGTTTGGCGACTCCTATGGAAAATGTGGATGTGGAAATGTGGATTGGAATGCTTCCCGTCTGTAATCGAATCGCTCTTACTGAGTTTTTTGTGTTTCGAATTAGTCAAAGTATAAGAAATAATCTTACCCATTCAAAACGAAAGTATTTAATTTTGACAATAATTGGTTGAGTTTAGATTTTTTTGGCCTAAAAATATATAGCAATCCCAAATCCGCAGTATGAAATACAGCATCAGTAAACAGATACAAATATGTGCGAAAACCAAACAAAATGCAAATTTATAGTGCTCTAACAGTGTGATATGTACTGGATGTCCTATATGCCAATTGATATTATTTGAACTCAATTATTATATAGTCCACCAATCCAACAACTACGTCACTCCAAACGTGAGTAAAGAGTGGATAATAAAATAGCGCCGCTAAATCCAACAACACATCGATCCAGATAGATCTCTCGCCATGCTTAAAGGGTATTGTGCCACGTTTCAGTTGAATACAAACGACAACTAGTACGCGTCTTATTTTTTTTAACGCCTCCCCCCACTTGGAATAAGGTACTGTTTTTAATCCATAAATGTCTCTCAACCAGCCTCTCAGGAAATCCTCAATAATCTGAAATTTTTCAGCAATTGTTTTTGTGTTCAATTTTTATTTCAAGATGATGGGTGTATACTTTGACCCTGTACACTTCGAACATCGACTAATGTATGGAACCTTTTGTCAACCACAATAAATAAAATCTTAAGGGCTAGTCGATATAAGCGCAATATGCACGCGAGTTGCATGGCTGCTCTATGGAAAGAGAAACGCGCGTCGACGGCGCTTTTAAAAAAAGCGGTGTGCAAATGCTCTAAAATAATCTTTGCAGCTGTGTTCTGCTAAACTATCCCAACAATCGCTGAAATATCCCTGATTATAATTTTAAGACTGTAAGCTAGCATTAATATTAATTCTTTAGTAGCGTAACAGTAGGGGGGTAAGAGTTGAAAATGCCAACAGTTTTCATTCGCCCGCAACACAATCCCTCAACGCACATCGCACGGCGAGCGTTCCGAACGGACCGCGACTGTTATTGGAGCTAGCTAGTAACTAGCACACCTGCTGCGAGACCTTTTCGGGGATCTTCGTTCGTCGTCGGAGGTGGAGGAGCGGCGGCGCGGGGACGGCGGCGAGCGCGGCCGGCGGCCCGACGGGGTCGGGGGCTTGATGCGCGTCACGAACTGCTCGGGGCGGCCCTCGCCGACCGACACGGGGGTCTCGCCTTCTTGGGCCAGGCGGAATGAGCCGAACTTGTCTAGGACTATGTTGCCCTTGCGGACCTGCGGGAATATATTACAATACAGTACCTCTTTATTGCACACCAGAAATAGTAAGCGATACAGAAAACATATATCCCATCAAAATATAAATGTGAAATGAGAGCCAAGTTAAATATTATGATATATGCCTTTGACTTCAACAAAATAAGTGAGATCTAAATAGGTGCAAAGTCCAATATTCAGTCCTGAAATTTATTTATAACAACATAAAATATCATTCATTTCGTCTTATAACTTAGGTTAATATACTGAAGCCCCTGACTTGGCTAGTTCTCATATACGAATTATTATTAAGTACCTTCTAAAACAATCGTGGAAGAGCCCTCGATGGCTAGTTTCTACCAGCAAGCCTTATTTTCGGAAGAATAAAATAAGAACTTACAGCTTTACAACTTACGAAGGCTACAACGGTCACTATAATGTGGCGAAACGTTGAGGTAAATATTAATCGCGTGTTTAACGTGTTTATTATGTACTTTGGATCGTCCGACTAAAATGGTTAAGGTTTATTGAATCAGTCAGGCGTTATTTTGCGGAGGTCCATATCAATAAACTAAAAGAATTTCCTTGCTCACCCGTGACCTTAAGATAGCTATGTTTATGCAAATTATGCGTGTTCATGCAGTTCCTCCACCTCCACACTGTAAGAACACACACAAATTACACAAGCCCATCCATCACCACCACCACAACACACTGACGCGTTTCGAACTCAACCAGAGCTCATCTTCAGAGTAACACAACCGTACACCCTGCTACCAGTTGTTAGACTAATTAACCACAACCAAAAGGTTAAGTTAAGGTGATTAAGGTTATCTTGTTACCTGGGGATGCTGCTCGGTGCCGGGCGGGTCGGGCTCCCGGTTCTTGCCGGGCGGCGGCGCGGACGGCAGCGGCGGCGGCTCCTTCATCGCCATCGCTCGCCGCACCGACACGTTCTTGTCGCCTGAAGGTGGCTGCGATCAGAATGTTTGTGTTATTTCCCGTTCAACTAGGCCACTATCACAATAGCATTAGAGCCTGACAATACGGCATGTCTTAAGCGTAAACCACAGGATGACAGCGGTTCGGGAGTGCGGAAGGCCTATTTACGAAGCTGTATGAACAACATGACATTGACTGCGGGCGTGGGGCCGCGGTGATATTTTTTATATACAGCCACGTAAATAAGCCCGCCGCACTCCTGACTCGCATGTCCTGTATGTTTTGCGCTTTATGCTTCAGGTTATGAAGTGAACGCCAGGGCTGCGCAATAAACACAGAACAAGTTTGTCACTCCACTGTCCGCCCTTCTACCTGCCACAGCCTTAGACGGTCTAAGATCCGAGAATGTGATAGAAGCGGCAGTCTTTCAAGTTACTCTGGCAGGCTGTCAATTAACGTTAGCGCACGTAACTGCGACCGAGATAACAGCGGCATCGGGGTTAAGTCTTGAAAACGCATAATATGAATTTACAGCAGTGAATGCGTCAGATCTTATTTTACTTGTACAAATGGGGCCCTTTTGAACTTCGATGAGACATTCAAATTGTCATGTCTGACGTTGCGTCATCGTTATTTCAAACGTAAACTAGAAACTAACGTTTTTTGTCTTTTCCTTGTCCATTCCTTTCCCAAAATCAAAATGCAAAATAAGCCTTGACAGAACAGAAAGGGTGACACTACAAGCTATATTGTCCAAAAATATATCAGTCCAATCTAACATCATGTGCAATAGATATTTTAATTTCCTTTGTTAACCTCCTGGTCTACTTAGACAAATCTTTGAAGGCAAGTATAGAGATCAATTCAAGAGTTAAGTAGTGCTCGGCAAAATGAAATTATTTTACCTTAGGTGGATCTTGCGAATCATCAGAGCTGTCATCAAACGCGTAGTGTTCCTTGTACTTGTTGGATGAACTTTCCTTCTTCTTAACTCTACTGTGAATAAATAATAATAATTAAAAATATTCCTCATAACAGTCACACATTTAAATTATTATTTGTACAGATCAGTAAATGGGTTAAGCACAAGTAGTTTTTTCAGTTTCGGCAAGTACTTAGCTATAACTATGAAAAAATACAAGTGACAAGCACACTTCACTCGTTTACCGCAAGATTCGAATGAAGAATGAGCTTGGAATGCAAACAAATTTGAATTTGAATTGTGACATTGTGCATGTCAGAAAAAAAGTGAATTGCATTTTGAGCAAACCTTTTTAAACAAGAGATCGCCTTTGGGCACGTGTTCTAACTTTACGCTAGTAATATTAAGTTTATGGTTCTAACTTCATTTTCATCTATTGTACAAAATAATCATTACTAAAAAAAACGATTAGTGTCCACACATTTTGGTTCCGAAGATTCATGATTAGGACAAAAAATTTCGTCCACTATTTCACTTATGGTCTGTCCCATAATTCGAGATAATAAAATGACGTTTCATGTGTTACCTGTTTTTTGCGTCTCATAAATAGTGATGTGCCGCAACCGGTAATCACCGAAAGATTTTGTAGGTACCTGTGTACCAATATATGTGTGTCATAAAATATTAAGATATGAACGGATCCGTGATGTAATAACATGTAGGACACTTAGGACATTCTAGAAAAGGCAAAATAGGTCTAATAAAAATGCGACAGTTTTGGAGATATTTCGACTTTTTCGATACCGCTGTTACAGGGGGGTACCTTTTCTCTGCAGCTGACTGTACCTGTGCTTAGATTTTATCACTTTATCGTAAAAGTGTAGGTATTTATATTTTTAAAATAGGAAGTAGTATATTGAATACTTTAATGTTATTTTTGCTATCGTAAAATATACATTTTTATCGGTTATTTATGAAACCGGAATCACGGAGCCGCACTGTTCGTTTTATGCTGGCCACATTATTTTTACGTTTGATATTTCAGACTGTCATTTTATTATCTCGAATTATGGGACAGACCATAGCAAGAATAACGGATGGTAGATGGACAGTTATAATCCTTGAGGACATCCCAGAGACTGGCGTTCTATTATATTGAAAAAAAAAAAAAAAAAAGAAAAACGCTGGAGGTGGTGGGACACAAGCATAGACAACAGCAACCTGGAAACTGTTTACCGATGGATTTTATTAACTGTGATACTGTGCTATTATATGTTATACTGTAATTTAGCAGCATACTGTACCTAAATGATAATTATAATGAAATAAAAAAAGACTTCATTATTATTTCCCCATTTAAATAATACTGATAGGGAGATAATTAATTAAGCTACCGATAACACAATGACTATAATCACTGCACCTTTATCAAAATTGTAATAAGATTTGATATATTTTACAAGGAAAAGTGGCTTACGACAATAACTTATAAAAATTATATATATGAAAAGGAAATTATAGATATAAGAGATCTAAAGATATATCATATCTATATTGAAATTGTCAATGTGCATTTAACTGATGGCTGATGGGGCCAGAAGGTTTTCGATGGCTGGCGTTCGCGGACCAGGAGATGAGCTGTCGGTAGGTCTCCAACAAGATGGAGCGACAGCCTGGTTAAGATCGCGGGATTGCGATGGATGCGGAAAGCACAAGACCGGTCCGAGTGGAGAGCCATGGGGGACGTCTATGTCCAGCAGTGGACGTCTTTCGGCTGACATGATGATAAGTTTTGAACTTTTTTGATTTTCATTTATTACTAATACCACACCCAGAAGTTAATCATGACAATAATATATCAAGACCAGAGGCCTTAGTCTAACACACTTGGGATTACAATCATTTTCACCACTTCTTTCTAACACACTGTAGAAGACGAGGGCAAAAAGAGAAAATGAATGCATTTGCGAACGTCAGCCCCTTAGGCAACACGGCTTCAGGGTACTTTGGTCCTCCTTTCATTCTCTTTATTTCATAAAGATAGTCTCTTCGCATGCACAAGTCAACCAAGCTACTAACGGATCTTTGACAGCGCTCATCGACATCTTCCACTTTGGTTTCTCGAGCGGCGGCGGCGGCGCCTGGTCGAGCGGGCTGCCCGAGCCACGGCCGTCGCGCTTGCCGGCATTCTCCACCATCACGTGGTAAGCGCTCAGTTTGGACTCCAACTCCTCGAGGCCGTGCATCTCGTCCAGGATTCTGGGGAACGAGCTGTGTTGTTCACGTTGGATGGGTTAGATTGATAGGAAGATGGTGCAGGGCATGAAGGGTGATTTTGGTTTGACGGCGGCATCTCTCTATACACAATAGTAATGTGAGTAACGTGATTTACTGATGATTGACAGATAATGCACACCTAAACTTGAAAACTAGACTTGACATTTGGCAGACATATTTCAAGACAAACACATAGTGCACTAAGGCACAAGTCCCACCGGCGGCTACAAACTATTAGCGAGTAAAACTATAAACTACAAACGAGTGGGCGAGAGGCGAGAAGCGAGTATAGTTTTGCTAGTTTAGACGCTCGGCTATAAGCGAGTGTTTGCGTGCGACGGGCGATTACTCGCTGCACTAGCTCAGCTCGAGTACCGTTGAGCTAGTTTTCTAGTCGATAGCTTATCGCTGCGGTCAACTAGTAGACAGTGGTCCCACCGCCAGCTATCGGCGAGCTCGGCGGTCAACTAGTAAAATTCTGTACTAGAAACAGTTGACAATCGGCGGGTGGCTAGTAAACAATTCTATGGAATTATCGCTTACTCGCCGGGCGGTGGGAGAGTATCCTCAACGGCAGTGTGAACAGCCAGCTATGAACTATAAAAATAGAACTCTCTCTTTTATGTACACGGATTATCTTTTGTTCGTTTCTTGGGCTAGAAAATAGCCGATAGCTCATAGCTTACTAGCTCGCGGTGGGACCAGTGCCTAAGAAAGGATTTTTCATATTTCCATAGGATTGTTTTAAATCGGCGGTTTCAGGCAACTTGTGAGCATTTCTTCATAGTAGCGAATTTTCATATTGCAGTTTTTTACGTCGTTAAAATAAAAATTTAGATGTTGCATATTGTTACGACAGGTTAAGTGTTGGTAATACGGAAACTCTTCAAGATTATATTAATTCTAGGTTTATTTAAAACTAGCCGTTACCCGCGACTCCGTCCGCGTAGAATCGGGTTATCGCTATCCCGCGGGGACTATTCAATTTTGCGGGAAAAAACTATCCTATGGCCTATCCCTGGAACTCAAACTATGTATGCCGAATTTCATCCAAATCAGTTCAGCTGTTAAGACGTTATGAAGTAACAAACAAACAGACTTACAAACTTCCGCATTTATAATACTATAGAATAGATAGTGAGTTGTATTTAATTTATTTTGGTATCGCAAATTACCTCTGCAACTTATATTGTTAAGATACATAAATATGGATAATATGGACTTAGGTTCTAAATGAAAGGATAGAGCGATTTAAAGTTGGCAAAACCGCAGTACCTTTTGTCACTGTGTTTTCTATCATATTCGCCATCAGAACTGAGGTCCCTCTTGGATTTTCCTTTTAATTCTTTTCTGTAACATTAATAATGACAAAGGGTTGTTAACAATTACATATAGCCTGATTCTTTTTATGTCAAAAATAGTCTGATATCGTTGACACACTATTTATGATAAACATATACTATAATATAGTATATTGTGTTTCATTTCCCAGATAGTACAATACCAGACTAGTTTTAACACAAAATTAAATATAATTTATGAGTTACGACTCCAACCGCCATTAGGGCATTGCGTAGGTACGCTCTTAAAGCAGAATACATCATCATCATCACATCAGCCGCAGGACGTCCACTGTTGGACATAGGCCTCCAGCAGAATATAACATGTCTTAAAATGTATAAGCAAATGGTCAGGTTAGTTTATCGAATATTCCTGTAAAGGTACAATTTTTGATTCAGAATCAGAATATAGTTATTAAGGCACACTGTATACTTTTAAATATCAATTAATGTACGGAATCATTATTCAATCATAATAAATAACCATGAAAAACATTTACAGGGGTGTTGAGTCAAAGTTCTTTCATCATCGTCATAATTTAGACAGTGTATAGTTTCATCTTGTAGTGTATAGTTTTGTGTATTTATTTTTATGTAATTTGTGAAATGTGTGAATAAACGTTTTTCTATTTCTATTTCTATTTCATCTTACCTAATGGCATCTCTAAGTTTCTTGTCTCCTATGTTGTCCAAATCCCGCATACTGTAGTCGTTATTTGAGGCGGAACGGGCCAGTTTTGACTTTCTTTTCTCTTCACGCTCTTGCTCTTTACGCTTACGTTTCGATTCCTTCTTCTTCTTTCTACAGGGAAAATAAAGTCAGTATTTTGGTGGAAATCAAAATAAATGAACCACAATAAATTTGTAATGATATTGAAAAAAATTGTGACACAACTGAGGAAATATTAACCATATGTGGTGAGATCCAAAACTATTGACTGTTTAACCTATACAATAAAAAATTAGGTAACTTTGCATTGCACTTACTTATCTTTCTTCTTCTTCTTCTTCTTCTCATGGTCTGGACCGGGCTGGTGCTGCTGGCCCAACTCTTGCATCTTCCGGTTCCGCTTGTACTGCGCCGTCTCCTCCAGGAAGTTGCGCACTTTCTCTTCGTAGTCAGAGTCTTCTTTGGTCATTTCGAGGAATTTGCGCACCTGAGAGTGGAGCCATTTGTTATTACGACGGAATAATTCTGTGGTACATATTTTTGAAGTATTGGTACCTAAATAAAATGACATGTCTCATGTGGGTGGCAATTAATATGTCAAAGATACTGTAGAAATAGCATCACTTTTAGTTTGGCAATCACATCCATTATAAGACTTCTAAAAAACAATATCTCTCCTTGCAGTCAGGGAAAAAAAGATGGAGATTCTGTTTATTGTAGGTATGTCTGCCAGTATCTTGTTGTCTTGTTTTGTGTTTCTGAGTCCGCCACCTACTTTTGATACGATCATAAGATCATGTACCAAAATGATTCTCTGGAAGAGATCGCCTTTAAGTGATAAGACCGCCTATTGTTTACCCAGAATTTATGTATCTGTTATAAATTTTTTGTACTGATTTGTGGTGTGCAATAAAGAATATTAAATTTGTATTGTATTGTATCTTCGGTGTCAGTGAACCAATTTTGAAGATTCTTTTTTTTTCTGATAGTACAAGTTTCAGATATGGTTTTATCCAATGACCAATTTATTTCTGTTTCAAGAAACAAGTTATTTATTACTTATCCATTTTTTTTATGGTTGGTGGTGGTTTTTGGTTGTTGAACTGAGAGTTGTGCGTGCGAGTGGTGTCAGACTCCAATATGGCCGTGCGCTTGTATAGAGGGACTAGCGAGCGCTGATGCTCGTTGTGAAAAGTTTTTTTGAAGTATCAACATTTAAGGTATAAGTTACCTTCAGCTCATAGTCGACGTCAGCCTGCGATCGGGGCGGCGCGTCAGTCTCGGCGGGCGGCGGCGGCGGCTGGTACCCGTAAGGGTGGTTGAACTGCGAGTTGTGCGTGCGAGTGGCGTCCGACTCGGCCAGCATGGCCATCCGCTTGCTAAGCGGTGACAGAGAGCGCTGACGCTTGTTGTTCGACTGCGATCGGCGCTTCTTCTTGCGATTAGGGCCCTCCGAGTCTAGGAACAAACACATTTTAATTCGCTACAGTAAATTAAATAATTAAAAACATTACAACTTGTGGGTAAGTCATCATCTCTGACGTCGCCATACGTGTGTGCCTGCCTGAAACTCGGCATCGACATGAGATGATACCCAGCAGAGATAAAAAAAACTGGAAAATATACTGGACAACAGGCAGGTAGGTAGTTAAGAATAGTTTTTTAAGAAACTTACCACTAGTATCTGAAGACGACGAAGAAGATTCAGATGAAGAACTGGAACTAGAAGAGTCGCTGGATGAAGAAGATGAGCTGCTAGACCTCTTTTTCTTTCCTTTGCCCCGCTTCTTCTTCTTTTTCTTTTCCTTCTTCTCAGTCAGGTTTAGAAGCTGCTTTATAGTTTCTTTCATCTCAAATGATTTGGCTCCAGTTAATCCTGGTAGTAACAATTCGGCAGGTTCAATCAAAGGCTTGGTCGTCGAGGTCTTGCTCTTGAGGAAGTCCAATGAATTCTGAGCTTCTTCATGGAATGGTATGATGGCTAAGCAATCTTCATAGGCTTTTTGTGCTTCAGTTATCTTATTCTCATCTTCATAGCTGCGACCTAACGCAACCAATGTCTCACCCAAATACTTTCTAGCATTAGCATGATTAGGATTTAACTTCAATGATGTCTCAAAATCTTCTATGGCTTTCTTGAATGTTCCGCTGTTGGCATAAAGTGCACCTCTGGCAACTAAGCCTTCTACATTCCTAGGGTCAATGCTAAGAGCCTTATTAAGGCATTGGAAGGCTTCTGAATGGCGACCAGCTTTAAAATGTTCAATACCCTCTGCTACAGAACGGAACGCCCATTTGCTGGCTTGGGCTTGACGAAGTTCATCTGCATACTCTTGCGGCGAAAATCCTCCCCTAAGAAAACAGTAAAGACATTACATTAATACATTCATAGCATGTGAGATTACTTCATCCGTTTTACCCCTTTTTTTTCTTTTCTTTTTTTATTTGACTGGAAGGCAAACGAGCAAGTGGGTCTCCTGGTGGTAAGAGATCACCACCGCCCATAAACATCTGTAACACCAGGGGTATTCCAGATGCGTTGCCAACCTAGAGTCCTAAGTTGGAATACCTCAAGTGCCAGTAATTTCACCGGCTCTCTTAACGCTCCGCGGCGAAACACAACAGTGCAAGCACTGCTGCTTCACGGCAGGATCAGCGAGCAAGATGGTGGTAGCAATCCGGGCGGACCTTGCACAAGGTCCTACCACCTACAACCCCCCCCCTCTAGTATTATAAATGTGAAAGTTTCTAACCGCTGAACCGATTTAGATGAAATTCGGCATACAGTTAGTTTGAGTCCCGGGAACGGACACAGGATAGTTTTTATCCCGGAAAATTGCAAAGTTGCCGCGGGATAGCGATAAACAAATTCTACGCGGACAGAGTTGCGGGCAATATTTTAATAAAATAATTACCTTAATGATGCAAAATTGGTGCAATGCATGTTGGAGATACCAAGTAGCTCAGAGAGATATTGGATGCAGTTGGGGTTATTGAAGCCCGGGCTCTTCTCCAAAATTGCTTCGTAACTTTCTCCCTTCATATCCACAGTCTTCCTATTAGAAAACAATTTAGTTAGTAAGAATAAATTTCAAAACCAGAATGAAATCTCCGTTTAGATAGATGAAGTTATTTGCTAAATTTGATTGTAACATCTTCATATTGTAAAATTGAATTGTTTCAAGCAATGAAATCCTAATTGAATTTTCTGCTTAATGTCACACGTACATTATCCTCACCTGTTCCAATGGAGCTGTTCGAAAAATTGATATTTACTGGTATTTGCTTTATATTTCGTTCACACAAATAACATCATAGATAGATGATGCGGCCTCAACAATATGACATTAATATTACCAAAACGTCTCAGCTACAGTCACAACTTATGCGGTGGGTTTAGTGTGACGTACGCGTCTTTAGGGTCGTTGCTACACCTAGAAAAGAACACCCTAAAATAGTGGAGGGAGCTGGTGTATACAGCCTGGCAAACATTGCAGTCCTCGCTCATGTCAGCTGCTGCTATCTTGTCAAACTATATTCCTTCTGGAGAGCCTCACATCAGCAAAATTGATAAATGTCGGTAGCTAGTCCAGTATTACAAATAAACAACGCCAACATCCAATAAATGCTGATTATAAAAGTCCAATCATTATGGTTTGAATATGGCTGGAATATTAAATATTAGCTTTAATACAGAAATAACAATTTCCCTTTAGACATCAGTATGAAGTGACCCTGAAGCAATGTACTGACCTTTTCCATAAATTTAAATAATGTGTAAATGATTTCAACACAAATGTTTCAGTTCTTCTGTAATACATATCAGGGTTTCTTGCTTATATTATCTTCAATAATCCAATGATTTTGTTTTTATTATTGCATCAATGGTTTCAACAGAAATCGTGAAATCATTTTCACAAGTTTGGTGAATTGTGTAATCAATCATTCTGTACTGAAAAGTGATCAGAATCCAGTGAACACATTTACCCAACGACGTTTGCTCTTCCAGAATTATGCACATATAAAAAATACCTACACACTGCAAGTGAATTGTGTAAAAAGCTGAAAACTTTGCAGGCCTTAGAAGCGTCTATGAGGGTTTGGTTCCCTTTGAGGCAAATCAAGTAGCCTGTCACCAGATGATTTGTTTCATATCTTTCCTCCAGCTCCATTTTGATAGTTATGTGCAATCTTGATGCATTATTTCTCAAATCTTCTCACATCCAAAGCAGGTACAAATATTACTGACAAAATAAATACCACTTGTTCAAGATCTTCACAAAATAAAAATACACAAATACAATACAAAAGTGTTCACAAATAATTCTGACAGTACCTGTAAAATAGGTGTAGGCACACAGTGATTAATCAGAATGTACATGAGGTTGTGGTACATACTTGTAGATGAGCGGGAAGTCATCAGTGCTGAGGAGGCCTAGAGGAGGCTTGGGAGGTGGGTCGTCAGGGCCCCGAGTGACTCCCTTCATGCCGCAGACCATTTTGTCCGTATCTGGGATAACTTCAATGACTTCGCAGCACACTGTGTCATTCATCAGGTAGTTTCTTGACACATTTTTCTTGTCCACAGCTGGTATGATATTGCCCACAGGTAAAAATGCCTGGCAAATAAAATAATAAAAAAGTTATCTTGTGAATAATAAATGCTTTGTAGAGGTCAATAATGGGACAAAGCACTTGTTTTTTCTATTTACAATCCAATTAAAGTATACAGAATATTCACATTGCAAGTATAAAGTAAATAAAAAAGTAGTATGAATATGTACACAGGTGCTTAGTGGAATTGAAATAACACATTTCGATCTTGCTACTAGTTAAAGTAACTGGTTTGTTTGTTTGTTTGGTTTGGTTAGGTATTATTAGTACCATTGCCCAAGCATTGTTTCTTGATCAAACCTCTCTTAAAATCTTAAGTGTTATTTTGGCACAAACTAAATAAAATGTTAATTATTACAAGCAACAAAAACTATGCTAAACTATAAAGAACTATCTTCAACATAAAAAATAACTAAAACAGGGAAATGCTATTAAAAAAAGTCCTTTTGGGCTAGTTTATTTGAATATTATGCTGTCCACATTCCATCTCTGAATAGCTAACCTAGTCTTATACGTCAGAATAGGCATTTAAACCATTATTAGGTGGGTAGGTATAGGTAGTCATTCACGATGACGCATGCCGTGATTCTTATTATAATGTCATTAATGTCTAATTTTGACAAAATTACGCGTCTTCATGGATGGTACTAGGTATATTTGTGCTGTAGAACCTTAAAAGTAAAAAAATAATATATTTTTGCAGTTTTACAGTCTTTTTATCAGAATACTCATGAAGTTATGATATGACACATCCAATTTTATGACTGATAATTTTTTTATATTCTTATGTGAGTGAGTATGACACAGAAACACTCTATTATCTATTTGATACTAAATTACTTTCAATCTAACATAGGTATGTACACAAACTATTTAAATAACTAGTTAAACTATGAATAGATTAAATTATAAATTAGATGTCAACAACAGTGTTTCAATATTTATTTCAAAATGTTGTGCAATAAAGCCACATACAGACACAATTGGCAATGAAAAATAAGCCCTGTCCTTTGTATTACTCTTTAGATCAGTACAGTCATCTGCAATAATATCTGCCACAGCGGAGCATGCAAAAATATCTGACATGACCTACCAGCCCTAGAAATAGAGTTGTCAGATATTTATGCACAATTTGTTTGTAAGGTACCTATTGGTGCTGGTGATTGTACCAGAGATTTACTTAGCAGAATTGGTACTACAAAATGAAAGGGTGAACAAATAAACAGTACCTTCACATTAATATCAGCCACATAGCGGGATGTTGGTCCTGCTGTGCATAGAACCTTCAGCATCATGCCAGAAGCTGTTCTGTTGATCACAGCACCAATCAACAATTCTCCAGTCTTCACATTCTAAAATAAAATAATGTTTTTGTTATTAAAACATTTTTAATACAAGCATATCCAAACTACATAGTACCAAATTCCAGTTCAAGTCAATAACAAATAGCGGGTAAAAATTGACTACCTGAACAAACACAGTAAGTTAAATAAGGCTAGACTCCATAAACTCAAAAGGTAATCCAAATAAGTACACAGCTACAGAATAAAAACAATACTTACTTCAAAGAAATGCCTAAGTCTTGCAGATTTGTCCACATTCAAAAATGTTTCAAACGGCGGCATTAGTGCATATAGATCTGCAAATAAATATATTTTTTTATAAAACGCCAGACGCAGCAAAGACAAATCAAATATTTCTAAGTTCACACAGTATTATTCAGCAATATTACAGCTAATTTCCTGATCAATATCTTTACTATCAGGAAATGTGTTAAGACTAACATTGGCTTGAAGGGCAACTCCAGAGGCCACTTGTTGCTTAGCAACCACTATTGATTAGATACAAAAGCTTTCTATTGTACTCACTGTCTTCGGGCGTGGTGGCATCAGCTCCTAAACTGGATGAGGAAGGAGTTTCCTCCTGAACCGATGTGTCAAACAATGCATTAGCTTCTTTAGCTATGAACTGATGAAGTTTTAGCCGTTTCCCTCGGTCTTGGAAAGTCAGGTGTTTATGCCGCGATTGGTACACCGCGAAGTCCAACGCTCCCACGCCAATTTTAGATAAATCGTCCTCTCCACGTTCACCTTCCCACGTTTTCTGGAGTTGTTGCCCATGATAATTTATGGATTGCGCCACTAAGGACGCATCCAGTTTGCCGTCCATTACACGAATCTGGAATAAATTTTAACGGTTACAGGTTATGACTCCTAGTATAATAAATATAATTACGCAAAATAAAAAGTGAGAGTGGGTCGCCGCCATGTTGATTTCATAGTAAGCATAAGTCTTGTGTATTTCAATATATACGGCAATAATGGATGAAATTCTTATATGTTACCTTATTTGGAATTATTTTCTCCGAATTCCCACGATAGACACTTATTTTCTGTATTTAAATAAACAAATCGTGAGCACAAGAATACCGCACGGCATAGACTTATAATACACGGGATTCTCTGTCTACGCCGCACGGTCATTTTTTTGGAATAGCTACCACAGACTAAACATCTATGACAGACAGAGGTTGACACTGACAGTCAGCCACAAAACTCTTTGACCACAGACAGCATGGAGATGTAATTACCAACATTATAAACAAAAATGATTTTGTTTTTTTGTACTGTTGGTCAACATGATGTAATCGGCGGGGCTACTACGAAATTCGAAAATGGAAGTTTATGTCGTTCTGTCTCTCTCACCTCGTTTTAAATAATATAAGCGTCAGTGGGACGGCAAGATACGAAACTCAAGTTCACTTGATAAATATTAGTACACTAGCATAGTAAAATGGTACTACTTAGGATATGCAAAAAGTGTGGAAAAAATTAATTGAAATACTTTCAACTTCGTGGTCCTGATGAATCATATTTATGTCACAGTTTTTATTATTGTTGATTGCCCTGCTCTGAGTTTTGACAAGAATTAGTATCTTCCACCCGAGATTTTCGAAAACATTTATTAGTACCGAGCGCGCGTTCTTTCAGTTTCATGTCCGCGGCAGAAGTGGGTAACAGGCATTTCCACTCCACCTGCTCAGGGATTCCCCGCGTAGGTTTGAATAACGGGCAGATATTTAGTAATACATTGGGCGTTTTCTAGCAACGGATCAAATTACATAGTTATACTTTTCGGAAAAAATGTGTTAGATTAACTTTTTAAATAATTTTATGAACTTAACTAGTAGATTAGTATGCGTAGATTCCGAAAATGGCCTAGTCGTATAACTGTGTATCTGACCGATACACGGGATTACGTAGGGAGTGTCGATTTTATCGAAATCGGTTCAGCGGTTTCGACGTGAAAGCGTAACAGACCGACAGACAGACAACAGACAGACAGACAGACAGACAGAGTTACTTTCGCATTTATACCTAATATTAGTAGGGATTATGAAATTACGATGCAAGGGTGATAAGTGGTCATTCACTACGCACGAGGCACTATTGTTTTTATACTTAACTATCAACTTAATTTTTGGTCTTTACTGTGATCTTCAACATATTATATATACACCATAATGAGCTGAGCTTGTAGCCTTGTACTCGTATTTCGAGGGTTCCCTGGCCAAACCCGATAAGTCGAAATAGAAATTGGCTGTTGAAAACACGGAACAGAAAAAACTGTTGAAAAGGTAACACTTTAATAATGAATAATGTAGAAGTTCAATGAAATATGAAATTTTTAATGAATTATTACATCGAGTTATTGGATTCATTAAAGTAGAACTAGACTAAAAATACGTTTTCGTTTTTTCCAATTATTTAATGTTTCGTAAGCCACCAGGTATTTTTCTCTGGGTTTTGGTGGCAACTAATGATATTTGTGGCAACAGGCTATCAGTCGCGTTTCGTTCTAAATACTCAAGTATTTCCGGCGGGGTTGAAATTAATATTTTGCTTGTCTTCACTATTTGAATTTGAAGAAGACATTTTGTCTTAGTAAGTAATTAATTAACCACACAGCAACAACTTTACCAAATATTTACGGAAAATAGCGCGTAAGTTTTGTTTTTTCGCGCGCCACACCTCTAGGAAAAACCGGCTAATCAGCCGAAGAAGCACCAGTATAATAGTATATTGTGTCTTAAGGGCAGCAAATAAGGAATTACGAACGAGAGTCTATGAGAAGCCCGAAGTCGAAGACTGAAGCCTTTAATGAGTCGATGTTCGTCATTCTAGTACTGCCCGTGCAACATACAATGTTTTTCATCACATTTGAGATGATGAGCTTTGGTTGAGTTCGAAACGCGTCAGCGTGGTGTGGTGATGGTGATAGATGGGTTTGTGTGATATTTGTGTGTTCTTACAGCAACAGCGTATAGGTGTAGGAACTGCATGAACAGACATTTCTTGCATAAACGTATCATCATAAGTTCGCAGGTGAGCAAAGTACCTACCTACCTAATTGTTTAAGTTCATTATTTAAAAAAGCTATTAGCTATAAGTAGCTCTTGTATTTGAACAAATAAAATAACCGGCCAATAGCGTGCCGGACACGCCCGCAATAGGGTTCCGTAGCCATTACGAAAAAAAATTGTCATATTTTTCTAAAGATTTCGCATTTTGTACGGAATATTCGAAGTTTAGGTATATTTTTAAACTACTAATAATTCTCAAGAAAACTTAACCTTTTGATATACTTACTACACTATCATCCTGAATTTTTCCACCTACCGGCTTACGGCACCGGGACGCTCGATTTTAGTGAAATTTTTCACTTTAAAGTTGAATATATTGCAAACTAATTACTGAATCAAAAAATCGTTATAGCAACTCTGTAATGGTTTTAAGAGACCTATCCAACGATATCCCACACTGCAAGATTGGATGAGAAAAAAAAATGACCCCCACTTTACGTCTACGGTACTCCAAAAAACCTTTTTTTTTATTTTTTTTATTGTAGCATTTTGTTGGCATAGTTTACATATTTATTCTTGCAAAATTACAGCTTTCTAGCAATGATAGTCCCTGAGCAAAGCCGCGGACGGACGGACAGACAGACATGGCGAAACTATAAGGGTTCCGTTTTTTCCATTTTGGCTACGGAACCCTAAAAATGGTTAAACAATCTTTCCTTTTATTAGGTTATCGCGGATTGTAGTTAATTTTTTTTTCCAATAAGAAAACATCTAAGTAGCTTAGAGTATCACAATACATGAAGTATTGCATATAATCGGGACGGTCACAATTGGGTTTTCCTACACGCTGTGTAAAATAGTTACGTAAAGGTTTTTTTTTTATTCGACCGGATGGTAAACGAGCAAGTGGGTCTCCGATGGTAAGAGATCACCACCGCCTATAGACACCTGCAACCCAGGGGGTTTGCAGATGCGTTGCCAACCTAGAGGCCTAAGATGGAATACCTAAGTGCCAGTAATTTCACCGGCTGTCTTAGTACTCCATGCCGAAACACAACAGTGCAAGCACTTTTTTGTGCAAGTGCTTTTGAGGGAACGCATCTGAATATCGAATGTTAAAATATCGAATATTATTAAAATATCGAATGGGTCATAATATCGAAAGATTTTTTTTCGGAAACCGTAAACTTCTCAGGATTCATTAAAACGGCATCGTATAGAACCCTTAGGTTAGGTTAGGTTAGGTTAGATTTATAACAATCTAAAAAAAATACAGTCTTAAGAAAAATACCTTTTCGATATTATGACCCATTCGTGATTTTAATACATTCGATATTTTAACAATCGATATTTAGATACGGACCCGCTTTTGATTCATTCTATTGTTTAAATGTTAGCGTTATTACGTATGCAACTATAGGTAAAAAACTTAAGTAAAGGACCTGTTGTGCACAGAATTGATATGGAGCTTAAGTCATTTTGCGAATTTGGAACGTCAATTTGTTTATATGGACAAGTTACTACTACATACAACAGGTCCTTTACTTAAGTTTTTCACCTATACCCCATTTAATTCACATCAAACTAAGTCCGGCCATAACGTAATATTTCTAAGTAAGCACATAATACATACGGGTATCTTGGTATCTTGCATACTTCAAAGCGCCCATATAAAGAGTCATTGGGAAGGTCTCACTTCAATAGGAGAGGCGAATACAAAAGACGAAAGAGGGCTAGGTAATGGCAGACACAATGGGAATACTGTTTGGACTAGAAGCGGACCGCCCGCGCCCGTTCCTTCACAATGGTGAGCGCGAACCTTATTTTATTCCTTCAACACTTATTTATTTTCTTTTACTTGTCTACGCTATGTATTTAGCAAGTCCTATTAAATTTTCTTGCGACATATACATCTCAGGTTATAGGTCTTATGCCACCTCCCAGAATGAAAGTTGGGCCGTACGAACTGATTCCCATGCAAGCTCAACGCGGATTACGGAGATTCACACACATCGAAATTTCCTGAAAACGGTAGACTTTAATAAGGTTTTTTATTAATACCACGTCGGTGGCAAACAGGCATGCGGCCCGCCTGATGTTAAGCAATTACCGCCGCCTGTGACCCTGTTGGTAATCCATACTAAATATTATATATGCAAAAGTGTGTGTGTTTGTATGTATTTTTGTCCGTCTTTGTCGTGATTTTTGGCATAGAGATAGTTTATTATTATTAAAACATCTAAATTTTATATTCCTACTAGCTTTTGCCCGCGGCTCCGCCCGCGTGGTATTCGGTTATCGCGCGCTGTTCCCTCGGGATCTGTACATTTTTCCGGGATAAAAAGTAGCCTATATCACTCTCGGGCCCCTAAACTATCTATCTCCATGCCAAAAATCACGTCGATCCGTCGCTCCGTTACGGCGTGAAAGACGGACAAACATACAGACATATAAACACACTTTGACATTTATAATATTAGTATGGATGTGGATAGTATATTAAATGCCTAAATGCCAAGTTTCATAGTTTTATCTTCGACAGCGACGAACCCACCATATAAACTTTCACCCCCTATTTTAACCCCTTAAAGCCTCTTTTTCGCGATAAAAGATAGCCTATCTCCTTTCCCAAGGTCTATTCTATCTCTGTACCAAATTTCATCCAAATCGGTTCAGCGGTTTTGGCGTGAAAGCGTAACAGACAGACAGACAGACAGAGTTACTTTCGCATTTATAATATTAGTATGGATAATATTATGTATATAGACTTTGATATCACCGCGCATGGCCCGACACGCACTTGACCGGTTTTTTAGACAGGGAGCTCACGTGGCGGCGGTTACATGAGCGAAACACGTGTTTCAGTTATAAACCCTTAAATTTGCTCAATCCTTAATTATGACACACAGTTACTCAAGCCGTGGCGCAAGGTCAATGGCGCAAATAAAATTTATATTCAGGATTCATGACCGCTAAGAAAACTAGGTAGTCAAATACCTACTTGCCATTCAACATTAATTTGATTTCGATTATTATACAATACAATACAATACAATACAAAGACACCAGAAATAGTAAGCGATACAGAAAACAGATACACAGAGAAAAAAGTTACACGGTAAGCATAGGCGGCCTTATCGCTTAAGAGCGATCTCTTCCAGGCAACCTTTTTACAGAAAGAAGGAAGGACTAGTTTACAATAGGTGGTGCATCATAAGTAGATCATAAAATTAAAAAGTAACAAAAATACATTTACGAACGAATATACGTCTAAAATAAATACAGGCAGGGAGATAAACAGCAACAAATAAATAAATATTGTTATAAAGCTAATTATTACAAGATGGCAGATGATGATGATTACTATCCACTAGCGACCGTCCCGGTTTTGCTCTGGTAGGTACTTATTTAAAATAAAGGTCTCTATTAAATTTCAAAGGCACTTCACATTTTTCAGCTCTATTTCCCAAAACTACACCCGCGCGAAGCTAGAGCGTGTCGCTAGTATAGGAATCGTAAAAAATATGAAAAGTGAAAAATTATCTAACGATGGCGAGCACCGCATTTAAATTCGTCGCTTAATTTTAAATAGCATGGTACGGGAGGCCGCCGCTGCGGCCTACTCTTATAAAATAATCTTTTTAGGGTTCCGTACCCAAAGGGTGCCAACGGGACCCTATTACTGAGACTCCACTGTCTGTCTGTCTGCCTGTCTGTCTGTCTGTCTGTCTGTCCGTCCGTCTGTCACAGGGCTCTATCTCTTAAGCCGTAAAAGTTAGACACTTGAAATTTTCACAGATTATGTGTTACTGTGGCCGCTATAACAACAAATACTAAAAATAAAATAAAGTTACAAATTAAAGGGGGTCGTCATACAAGAAACGTGTTTCTTTTGAGCGTTTTTTGGTTGCTAGGCGTTATTATCCGTTGCTAAGTCGCCGAGCAACGGCTAGCTATGTCGTTTGAATATTTACCTTTAGGTTTTCGATTTTAATGATGTTTTATAAAAGTTTCGATCGTATAATTAGCGAATGTCTGGTTTATTCGTTTTTGTGCAAAATTAATGAAGTAATTTATAAAACCACAAACCTCAATGAAGCCAAGTTTGATAAAGCGTTCGTCAAATCCACACTGTACTAACACTGTTTGCCTATTGTTTTTTTACACTAAAAAAAATCATACTAAGTATTTAACACTATTTACAAGTCAAGATTACGATTTGGAGTCTTTTTGTATTTTTTATTTCAACTCCAAATTTTTGTTTCTTTTACGGTCATCCCGTGAAAGTTTATATAAATTTCACACGAAAACACAAGCCGAAACATGAATGCACAGAAAAACCAGAAAAAATAGACCAGCGCTGGGAATCGAACCCAGGTCCTCAGCATTCCGTGCTGCGTGCTATTCCCCTACACCACCACTGGACAGTCCAGTCTTGGTCCAGTGGTGGTGTAGGGGAATAGCACGCAGCACGGAATGCTGAGGACCTGGGTTCGATTCCCAGCGCTGGTCTATTTTTTCTGGTTTTTCTGTGCATTCATGTTTCGGCTTGTGTTTTCGTGTGAAATTTATATAAACTATTTACAAGGTTTATAACACGTTTTAAAATTTATTCACTCTAGTCGAGCTTCTTATTATTTAATTACATAACAGACGAAGTCGCCGAATTTCCCGCGAATGATTTTTTTTTTTTTTTTTTTCTAGTCGCGCGCTAGGCCGCGGTCAAAGATTTCAGAAGCAAACAGCCAGATCCAGAGAAAGAGGTTGAGAATTCAAATTGTTTTTTATTCGAAATATTTGCACAAGTGCTTACATTTCAGTGATATTTTTAAATTATAAATCATAAATCAATTATTTGCATAAAAACAGGGTACATATTAAGTGGTAAGAAAGAAAGAGAAGCTTTTCTTTAGCTTGCCCTGTTTGTTTATTTATTTATTTATCGTTTTTTTGGGTCAGATCTTCGAAGCTAAATTTCATCCACTTCCAATGGTCTGATTTGAATGACTTTTGTATAAATCTGATGCCAATGCAATATTATTATGACATAGAGTTGATCTGATGATAAAGCTAGCGGGTGACCATAGGAACTCTGTGATAAACGACACGACCGCATCGAGTTTGGACTCGTTTGATTCGTTTTGACGAGTACTTTGGTAACCAGGGACAAAAAGTACCGCCAGCAAAAAAAAATTTTTTTTTTTTTAAATATTACTGAACTATTTGTTTTTAAACATTGTACGGAGGTGCGGAACCCTTCATGCGCGAATCGCTCGCACTCGCACTTGACCGATTTTTTTTTTGTACTTTTGGGGCATGAGAACTAGAAGCGAAAATAAAGCTTAGATAGACTTTACGTACACGATGTATCGGCAAAATTCATTTGCGATGCTTGCCGGACTACAAATCAGTATATTCGCTACGCGAAACTGCTACGAGCGGCGCTACGAACGATCTACGTCTACGATCCATCAGCATTAACCCAATTAAAAAATTGGGTAGATTTTTTTGCAACATTCAGTTTTTTATAATTTTGGCAGATGATATTTTAGATATTATTTAAAAATGATCTTGTAGCATTTTGGTAACATTATACGTACTTATTAAAACCAGGCAGGGTTAAAGCTTAGGTACATCAGATTGCTCTAGAATGGTTTTATAATTAAATTGTGTAGCTGTAGTATTTGCCCTTTCTACTAATTTCAAACTATATTTTAGTTTTATCATACATAGCTTTGAAGTTCATAGATGTCGCTATGCGTCTCTTCTTAACATTTGTAACAAAATAAAACAGAATTTTCATCGAGGGCACACCAACAATAAAGGTCGATTCATACAGAAAACTACAATTTTCGTTTATACTTAAGCACGTATCAGTTATTTTGACACACAATACACAGGGTGTTTGTCAACTGGGTTAGTTTTGCGTTCGGGTGTTAAGTTGCTGTATTTTATTTCACCGGGAATACGGATTGGTGTTGCTTGGCGTTTATTTTGGCGGGCGGAGTTTTAGGTTTGTCGGTTGCATATGCGAGGTGTATTGTGCGGGCTCACACAATACGCCTCGTGGCTTTGTGCCTCCTTCGCACCATTGTCATCGGACATATTACCCAACGTTTCTACATTGTATACTCCTGCTGTCTCTGGCTTCTTCCTTTGATGAGACACCTATCTTATTTGTAGCGTTCTTATTCGTGTCTCTTTATGATTCATGTGTTACAAGGTAAAGCTTTTGTTATTCTTACAAGAATGTTTCTAAGTGGTTTCTAATTGCAGGCAAGCAGGCCGTTAGTACGGGTACAAAACAAGTACAGTACTACAAACTATTCAAAAACAAAAACAATTTGTTCCAAGGTAAACCAACGAGTACTCGAATCTCAATGAAACTCACTAAATTATCAGTTACCACTTTGCAGACTTTAACGCCTACTAATGAAATTGTTTTACCCCGAACACCATAATTAAAATCATGAAGCGGTAATTACCATGTCAATAGTCCAATGGCATCCTGCAACGTTCAAAAGGGATGTGCAGTGAGGGTAGAACCAGAAAGGGTGACAAGTGCGTGATGCGCGAGGGCGGTGCGCGGCGACCGCACAGCGACACGACTCTAGCCGGCCGGCTCGCAGTCTGTGTTCCCCGCTTTACCCGATTGCTAGGCTGTCTGGCCGCAGCCTGTGCCCAACTGAACTTTTTCGTCGCGTGTTTTCCCGCCTGTTTGTTTTGTTTTTAACGTGGATTTGGTGATTCTTGTGTGCCAGTATTGTGTGTGTGGATTTTGGTGTTGTGATCTGTGCCTTATTGGAAATTTTGGAATGCTTGAACTTGTTATTTTTTCTACGCCAACGAGGTAAGTAGGTATTTTTGTATATGTTTTGTATCGAGTAAGATTCTAATAAGTTTTTAACTTTTTTCAAAAAGTTTTTTTAAGAGTCTTTTTTGCTTAATATGTTATGTTTCTGCTTTGATGTATTAAATAAATTATTTGCATTTTTATTTAAGACTACTTAGTACAGTAACGTTTGTTGTTAGACTTTTTTAAGTTCAAACATCTTCAGCTTAAGTATCTTTTAGCTTAAATGACGTACTTTTTTAGCTATTAGTTGTTCCAGTTACTAGTTATACATTTAATTTAATGACGATTAAAATAATAAACTATTCGAATGTCCGGTCTCAACTTCACAAGCTGTATCGTGTGTAAGACTATTTATGCCAGTAAATTGCGCTCTTGTTAGAAGACTATTTGTTTCATGACTATTATGATCAAAGATGTATTTTTCCTTAGTTGCAGGTACTTATTTTTGAATAACCGCGAGAAAACAAGTGGTTTTGACCTTGACGGAAAATAATCACTGTAGCTCTTATCAACAACAATTGCTTTTGGGAAAGAGAGTCATAATAATTATGTAATTATAAAAAAAATTAATTTAAAGTTTGCTTGTTTATGCAACTTTAGTATCTATGCTACCTATGGTAGATGCTTATGGATATGTTTATTTACAGGATATATTATTTAAATGTTTTAATTTTTTGTTTCAATTATAAAATTCAAATAAGTACCTCTACCGTACTGGGGAGCTGAAAATTGCTACATCATTAACATAAAGGACAATAACTCATTCTCAAGTAATATGTATGTCGATTTAATACAAATACAGAATTTTACACACATTGCGCACCCCACACCTGCACAATCGGCTAACGGAAAGTGCTTTATAATTGGTCAGCGAGCTTTCATTGTTTATTAGAAACAAAACAATAGTCAAAAGCTCGTAACAAAATCGCAGCTATGCCATTACCCGTGAGAGAGTTAGCAATAAAACAACAAAAGCCAATCGCATCGATAGACACGTGATAAAGTTGCAAACAACAAAATTATGTAGTCGCAAAATTAACGCTCCCATTGTGTTAGTACAATAATCCGCTATCTAGGCCAGCCTCAGTACTGCAGACGAACCTTTTGTCTTTCATGTTCCCCGTTAATAATGGCGGGCACCGAAACAGCCGCGCACAATGCCGCGAAATGTGCGCGTTTTCATTTGCAAGACAAAACGCGCTTTGTTGTGTGTCCGCTCAATACGAAATTTATAGCGGGCGGACCGCGGCTATTGACGTTAACGAACGTAAATGCATTCTGATCGGAAGTCGCTGGACGTCATGCCGCTCATTACCGCCGGCGCGCGCGATGGATTAGGACGTTCTCTGACGTTTTGGGACGTTCTATGCCGTTCTGGGAGGTTGGATTGTTTCGTAGCTGTAAATGAAGAGAACCAATGTTAATAACTATTTTATTGCTATTTTAATTGTACGTACAATCTACACTATTACTAACAAGTCTATACTATTAGTACAAATTTTCGTAGCATATTAGGTGTGAAACGGACGGACAGAATCCGGAACAATATGCTGCGCTCAAAAACACGCATAACCGACGTTGGGAAAAAGACTGCTAAATTAAAATGGGACTGGGCTGGACACGTCTGCCGCATGCACCCACAAAGGTGGGCTCACACAGCTACTTGGAGGGTGCCGGAGAACGGCCAGCGATATCGAGGCAGACCGAGAAGGAGATGGCGCGACGATCTGGACACGTACGCAAAGGACTGGCCTGACATTGCGTCAGAACGAGAGTTGTGGAGGTCAAGAGGGGAGGCCTTTGCCCAGCAGGCTACTTAAAAAATATTATTTATAATAATAATAATAATTAATAAAGGTTCTAATCGATCATGACTAAGCAATTAGTAGTCCCCCTATCCCTAATTCAAAGTACATGCGATGCGAATAAGTATGAGAAGTTTCGACCAATACAAGATGCACACTCCAATCGTGTTCAAGGCTACGTCACTGAAAGCAAAGGCATCGTACTTGCTTTCAGTCCAGTTATTTCAATATAAAAGAAGGAAGCAAAAAAGCGTAAAAGTGGAGCGCTGAAGCAAAGCTTTTGCGGCCGGCCGCCTCGAGCGGACTTCTTAAAGGTTTCAAATAACTTTATACATTTTAAGAGTGGCTAGCTCCGTAAGGAATACGGAATTAAGATTAGGGATTAAGTATGGAACATATGTGTTTTCATGTTTACATTTTACTTGGGATTTTAGTAACTAACTAACTTAAGGCTGAATCTGTGTCTGCGTAAACGAGAATTGAAAAAAACAATAAATTTAAAACATCAAAAAACTCGACTGCCTTAAAAAATACTAAAAAGAAGAAAACAAGTCTACTGGGCCAAAAGTTTGTTAAGTAGCTAACTTAAAGTTCGACAATCGGGACCCATTAGGTAAGAATTTTTGAGCATCACGATTTAAATGGGTCCCGACTGTTGAATTTTAAGTTAGCTACTCGTACTTAACAAGGTTCTAGCAGAGTAGATTTGTTTTCTTCTTTTTTGTATTTTTTAAGGCAGTCCGGTTTTTTGATGTTTTAAATTTATTGTTTTACATCACTATTTTCTGTGAAAATGGTATACTAAAACGATTATCACCCATACATATTTAGAACGTGCTAATTATTAGCTTTCATTTGATACCCCACTCGATTGGTTTGAATAAAAAACATTTGTTGAAAACTTACAATTTGGCGCCAAAAATCCGCCATTGTGATTTTGAAGAAATTCATGTACCCAGTGTCACTTGCGTCATTAAGACGAATCCAACGACGTATCATTTATCAAAATCGGTTCACTACTTAGCATATTTTAGCGTAATTAAGGACTTGATCAAGCCAAGGACATTTGAAGGGCGGGCCACCCCTTCTACCCCACTGTTAGTCGGCCAACGGACCTATGGCCTATGGAATGGACGTCGGCGAGCTGTAACGATGATGACAATGAAACCCGTCTTTTACAACACCGTCTTTTACAACACCGTCTTTTCCACCTACATCCACTAGATGCCATTGCCAGCCAGATCCGCCATCACCAGTTGTTTTCTTGTTCGTAGTCGGTACTCGAGAACGATTACATCATAAATTGGCAAATTGGCAACTTCTTTGTATCGTATCGTAACGCCAACCCACTGTATTTGTTTGCGTTAAAAATGTTTCTTGTGGTAAAAAAGTTAACACAGAGGCTTGGCTCAGTATCTACCAAATATCGGATTATTATAAAAGTCGTGTTCTCAGGCTACAACTTGCACGTCTTCGGATTAAGGTTAAGGGGGACATCTACCAGACAAGCGTGCTCTATCTTAGACTACCATGCAATACACAAATCAGTACAATAAGATCAACGCCTAAGACAATAAGACTACATCATTGGTTACCATCACCCGTGGTGCTGGTCAAGCGTATTGTCTACTGTCTTCTTGAAATATCTTACCCGAAAGCAATAAGTGTATAAAAAAATAATGAACTAAGTAATTATATTAATTCTGCCATGCAGATAAAAAGCACTCTGATACGTCAAAAACATACGAACCCATGATCCATGCATAAAGTTACACTCGAGACCTAAAGAGGTCGCATCGTCACAAAAGCGTCGTAATTGGCCCGTTCTTTTTACTTCCCCCGCTAAGAAGCATTCAGAACCAATGAAACGTGTGCATTTAAATGACGTTCCAAGCTTTGTGGGGGCACTAGTGCTGTTCACAAAACCGACAACGAAACACTTTTGTTCTGAGCGACAGCGGCACTAAAAAGAACCATGTTGTTAAGAACTCATTAGTCATAAGTCACGCTTATTTATAAATAATGCATTGTTGCAGTTGCATTGGAGTTGAAAGACTGAGTTTGTATGTTGGTAGCCAAGACTTTCGATTCCTAAGTTTAGATTTCGAAAATTAGGGTGGCAAAATACGTTGCAAAAGAGTCATAAGTGGCTTGATGACTCTCCCCGAAACTGCCGCCTTAAGGAGAAAAACCATAAGTGTCATTTTTTGCAAAATTTTCTTTTCACCAGCCTCGTACTCAGGAAAAAAAACTGAGTACGAGGCTGGTGAAAAGTCAATTTTGCAAAAAATGACACTCCATGGTACTATGGGTACTATAATGTGGGTACTATAATGTGGGCTATGTCAGAAAATACATAAGTGAGGTTGCAAAATTAGCAATAACCAATTCCTGGTCTCCGATTGAGCTTAAATTTGGGAAACTTATGTATATTTAGTAACAATGCAAGATTATGGTACCATCAAGCTGATCTGATGATGGTGCCGGAATTTGGGTACGGGATCTCAGTAACAAAACGACGTAACCCCCACGAGTTTGGGCTCGTTTGATTTGGCTTCATAACTCACAAGTACTCTGCGCCTGGATGATGTCGAGGATGATGATGGAGCCGGAAAGTGACCACAGGATCTCAGTAACTAAACGACGTAACCCCGTTGAGTTTGGGCTCAATTGATTTGTCTTCACGAGTAATCTGGCTCTAGATGATGTCCAGGGTTCTGATGGTGGAGCCGGAACCTCACTTACATATTTCTGACATATGACATACGATGAACTAAAATAATTTCTTTGCTCACCCGCGACCTTAAGATAGCTAAGTCTATGCAAATTATGCGTGTTCATGCAGTTCCTCCACCTCCACACTGTACGAACACACACAAATTACACAAACCCATCTATCACCACCACCACAACTCACTGACGCGTTTCGAATTCAACCAGAGCTCATCCTCAGAGTGACACAACCGTACACCATGCTACCAGTTGTTAATATTAACAGCTCTGGTTGAGTTCGAAACGCGTCAGTGAGTTGTGGTGGTGGTGATAGATGGGTTTGTGTAATTTGTGTGTGTTCGTACAGTGTGGAGGTGGAGGAACTGCATGAACACGCATAATTTGCATAGACTTAGCTATCTTAAGGTCGCGGGTGAGCAAAGAAATTATTTTAGTTCATTGATATGGACCTCCGCAAAGTAACGCCTGATTCAATAAATTATATGACATACGTACATACGAACATTGCAAGTTAAATAAAAAAATGAAATAAATAATTTATTTTTTACAAATACAAATACAAATATTCTTTATTGCACACCATAAAGCAGTACAAAAACTTAAATATAGACACAGATACAGGGTGGGTCTTTACTTAATTATTATTTACTTAAAACAAATATACTTACAAGGTTTTATTCACTGAGATTCACGGTTGATCTTGCATCAGTCAGTGTCGCTCTCTGCCCTCTGTCTCAAAAACGATTGGACGTTCGAATTTTTTTTAACGCTATATTTGTTCCAAATTTTATGCTCTACAATTTCGTAAAAAATGTTAATATCACTGGAGCTATAGAAACCAAGATAATCGCGAAAAACTGACTTTTTGAACTGACCTTGAATTACTATTACGACGCGGACATGAGATTACGGGGCTGTTTCACCATCCATTGATTAGTGTTAACTGACGATTAAATGTGGTGCCGTCTGTATTTGTTTTGTTCGAACAGACGGAGACGGCATCAAATTTAATCGTCAGTTAACACTAATCAATGGATGGTGAAACAGCCCCTAAATGTGACTTTTGAGACAATTTTTAGGATACTAAAATGAAGCTGTATACGACTTTCTAGCTTATTTATCTCTCATTTCGAGATTGACCCCTTCTCATGCCTTAAGTGCCCGATTTAAAAGATATAATAACAACTAGCTTTTGCCCGCGACTCCGTCCGCGTTGAATAGTTATTTTGGGAAGAATTTTTCCTTCCTTCCATATAAAATTTCATCCCCTATTTCATCCCCTCACAGGCCGAATTTTCAAAAATGCTCGAATTAATATCTAATTACTTCTTATTAAATGCCTAGATGCCAAGTTTTATAAAGATTCTTCAATTTATCTTCGATAATGACGACCATCCATATAACCTTTCATCCCCTATTTCACCCCCTCACAGGTCGAATTTTCAAAAACGCTCGAAGAAATATCTACTTTTTTCTTATTAACTGCCTAAATGCCAAGTTTCATGATTTTATCTTTAAAAATGTCGAACTTCCATATAAACTTTCATCCCCTATTTCAACCCCTTAAAGCCTTTTTTTCAGAATAAAAGTTAGCCTATGTCCTTTCCCAAGGTCTAGTCCATCTCTGTACCAAATTTCATCAAAATCGGTTCAGCGGTTTTGGCGTGAAAGCGTAACATACAGACAGACAGAGTTACTTTCGCATTTATAATATTAGTATGGATGGATATCGGGCCCGTACCAGCGGTACTTAGGAACAGTACTTTTTAGGGTTCCGTACCCAAAGGGTGCCAAACGGGACCCTATTACTGAGACTCCACTGTCTGTCTGTCTGTCCGTCTGTCACAGGGCTCTATCTCTTAAGCCGTAATAGCTAGGCACTTGAAATTTTCACAGATTATGTATTACAGTGGCCGCTACAACAACAAATACTAAAAATAAAATAAAGTTTAAAATTTAGGGGGGTCTTCATACAAGAAACGTGTTTCATTCAGCGGTTTTTGGTTGCTAGGCTGCTAAGATTCGGCCGTCAGTTGCTAGGGGCAACGCGAGTGACCCTATGTTGTTTTTAATGTTTAACTACTTATTAATTTGTGATTTTATTAGCGCTATTTTATAAAACCTTCGATAGTATAATAATTATCTCTAAGGCCGTGGTTTATTTTTGTGTGCAGCATTAAGACTATTTAACAATTTATGATCCACAAACCTCCGACACACACTACACACACTTCACAAAATCCGACTTCAATAAAGCACTCACAGCCGCTATGTTTAATGTTTTTTACACTAAAAAATGTCCGTTGTAATTTATACTAAGTAACAATATTTATTTAGGTACAAGGTCAAAATTTAAAATCAGGTTATGATTAATTCACTAATAATAATAAGTACGCGCCGTGCGTCGGCCGAAATTACCACGCTAATTTTTTTTTTTTAAATTGTAATTTTTTTCTGGCGCGAGCATGGCATAAGTCTGAAGCGCTATTCAGCCTACTACAGGGCGACAGCCAAAGAGGATGAGAATTTAAAATTATTATTTATTCAAAATACTTGCACCTAGTCCTAGTGCTTACATTTTGGTGACATGTTTTTATTAACTAGTAATGTAACTAGTTGTTTGTTGGGGTGGAATTAATATTTCAACTTAAATTTGAAGTGGCTATCTTCAACCGATTTAGCTGAAATTTTTGCGTGCATGTTTTTTTTTTATTCGACTGGAAGGCAAACGAGCAAGTGGGTCTCCTGGTGGTAAGAGATCACCACCGCCCATAAACATCTGCAACATCAGGGGTATTGCAGATGCGTTGCCAACCTAGAGGCCTAAGTTGGAATACCTCAAGTTCCAGTAATTTCACCGGCTGTCTTACTCTGCCGAAACACAACAGTGCAAGCACTGCTGCTTCACGGCAGGATTAGCGTGCAAGATGGTGGTAGCAATCCGGGCGGACCTTGCACAAGGTCCTACCACCTGCAGGATGACATGTGTATAAATCCGATGGCAATGCAATATTATTATGACGTAGAGCTGATCTGATGATGAAATTAGACGTTGGCCATAGGAACTGTGTAATAAAACGACACGACCGCATCGTACGGAACCCTACATGCGCGAGTCGTTCGTACTCGCACTTGACTGATTTTTTATATGATAGCATTATTATTTTTTTTGTAAAATATATCTTTATGTAAATAAATACAAAATTGCAGTTCAGACAAGAATTTGACTTTTTATTCCAACAACCACAAATATCAGGTTTCAACAATCAAGTCGCAAAAATGTCGAAATGAAATGTCGCGACAACACATCCTTCTCCATTGAATCTGGCCCATTCATTCCTAAAGCTTTGTTAGAGCTTATTCTTTTTGTATCAGACGCTTCCAAGCGAAAAGTAACCGGTGAAATTCTGTTTGAACGCTCCTCCGGTGACTTTCATGCTAAAGCTTATTTTTTTTTAATGTGTTTTCTGCATCCTACTAACCTATCCTATTGCATTTATTAAATTTCAAGACCTTACGATGGTTGAACAATGTGTCCTAAAATTTTATTCATAGTTAAATACTTACTTGCCAAAGTTTCTCTTACAGTTCGTATTATCAGGTCGTACAGTGATGGCTGAGCAGTACCTACAGTACAGGGTCGAGCATTACTGGTTCCCGGATTCTTAACCTAAGTATATTTTGAATAAATACAGTATTACCAACATTGCACTGAAATTATTTCACGACATTTTTATTTGTTACTAATTAATTCAATAAATAATCGTCCAAAAATAAAATTTAGTATCCATTATTTTTGTACACAAAGAATATAAGTTTGATAAAAACAAACCGTCGAAATGGATTCATGAATTAGTCCTAAATTGAGCATTTTCTACTTATTTAAAGTGTTGTTACAAAAGTATTAAAAGTTACCGCACCACTGGCAAGTTAGTGTAAATAAAAAAAACTAATCATAAACAAAATAATTATGTCAAATTTCTTTCCCGGAATTGGCGCGAAACGTACGCTTCGTTCATATTTTATTTGATTCGCGCTGTCATCGTACCTACATCCACCACCTTCTCATATTTCGTTTTCTAGATTTTTTTACCGTACAACAGCAAAAACTACTAGACATTGGCAAAATTGTCCTCCAATGGACAGAGCCATATTTTTTTAAAGAAACAACAACATACAATACAATACTATACAATACAATACAAATACTCTTTATTGTACACCAGAAATAATAAGCGATACAGAAAACAGGTATGTACACAGCATCGATATATATGTACTTACTTGAAGTCAATGGTACACAGAGAAAATTACAAGGTAAGCATATATTTCATTTCATACAGTGTTGAATGTGTCAGATGTGTGTAGAAATGGAAGTCTAGCCTGATGATGATTTAAAGGTAGTTGTAGAAAAAGTATTGTATACAACGTTGCATAACTTGCTCTTAAAACGCTTGTGGCGTCTTTTATAGCGATATTCGCCTGCGGCTCATATCGCTACCCACGCCAAAATCGCGTTTTAAGACTTCACTTATTTATAAAACAGTTGCATAAAATACTTACTATAGTGGAAATTACTACATTCGAAGACGGGGATATATATTGCAATAAAACAACCGCTCCATTTTTTAAAAAGTTAGAATTACTTCATTAATTTTCTCTCAGCACAAGTTTTCGTTATTGTTAAACGGCAATTCGACAGAGATGTGATGTGATAAGTGTCTGAAATCGGGTGTGACCTACGCAAAGTTTTGTCATCCGCACTTATTGCATGTGCTAGGTACTTGAGTTTGAATGCTACGGCGTAGCGATCGCTACGAAGGCAGTTTCAACCGTCAACCCTAATTCTTTTTTTTCTAGGTCTTTATTTTACCTTCGTGCTTTTAGTTCATAGTACTGAAGCCTATAATTTGAATAAAATGTATTACTCAGAATCATTGACTGTTGTTATACTCGTAAGTATTGAATGTATGTGAACTGGGTCTATATTGGAATCCATAATATCTTTTGTTCTGTTTTCAAAATCCATAACAACTTTTGTCATAATGATCTTTTGCCATAATAATGTTTGCCATAATGTAAATGCCATAATATTTTTTGTCCTAATATTGAATATCCTAATGCTTATTTTCACTGATTTCAAAATACATAACAACTTTTGTCATAATGATCTTTGGCCATAATAACATTTGCCATAATGTAAATGTCATAATATTTTTTGTCCTAATATTGAGTCGCAATTCTAACCTAACCTACTTTTCTGGCTGCTGTTTGCGTCTGTAGTGGTCGCAGTTCTAACCTAACCTAACCTACTTTTCAGGCTGTGGTTCTTTTTTGTAGGGGTCGCAGTTCTAACCTAACCTAACCTACTTTTATGGCTACGGTTCGTTTCTGTAGGTGTCGTAGTCCTAACGTAACCTGACTTAGTTTTCTGGTACTTGTTCGATACTGTTGGGGGTCTCAGTTTTAACCTAATCTACTTTTCTGATTCGCAAGTAGCTGTTATGGCATTTAATATTATGGATTTTAATATTATTACTCGTCAGTTTTATGTCTTACTATATTAGTATAAAACATATTAGGGATTTAGAGTATTAGGACATGTGATATTATGGCTTATGATTATTAGGACATAAGATCATTATGGCAAATAATCATTATGGCAAAAGTATGATATGTCAAAAGTGTTTATGGCGAAAGTGTTATGGCATTTGAGTTTAGGACAAACGATATTATGGATCACGAAGGAGACCCTGTTAGGTAGGTAGTGTATGTAGGTATATAATGTATGCTCTCTCTCTCTCTCTCTCTCTCTCTCTTTGTTATGTGACACAACACAAGCCGTCACAACACATTGCATCAGATAAATGTGAACGCAACTATATAAAGTTTATGAAACCGATACCGTTCTGATGGATGTGTCATCGAAGAATGAATGAAGAATCGCATCTCTAGTGGAGCGAGCTTCATTTACATAACCTCGCTCCACTAGAGATGCGATTCTGTTGGCCCATGACTACAGAACAGAAAAAACCAGTTTTTTTCTTTCTGTTCCTTGTTCATGACAGAAATATTCCTCGCAACACATCCTCGCACATTTCTGATAGAAACGCAGTCTTAAGCCTCACGCAGTTTTAATAGAAAATCAGAGTTCTGTTCTAACCATTATTGGCTAAAACAGGAGCACCAGCGTCCTTTCAGCGATCCGCGAATCCATTAGAAAACTGGTACAAAGGCGAGCATCTCAACATTTTCAGCTCAATGACTCAATTCCGTGATAATGCCATCGATAATATAAAAGTACTGTATTAAAGTAAACAATGGTGGGGTGGGTGCGATCGGTATTCGCATTGTCGCCGAATAACTTTTGTCCCTATTGTGTCGAAAGTACAGCCACAAAGACTCGGGGAACATAAACCGAAATTCATCAGGGCCCCGATTGTTCGTTTTTGATTCCGCATGTTGCCTTTATAAAAGTGTGCGCTCGTGGGTTTAGTGCATTTTCAATTTTCGCGAGATGTGGGCGAGTTTGAAGTTTTAAGCATTGTTTTTAAATGGGTCATTGTGTAAGTACTTACTTGGTTTCAAATGATTAATCCAACAACTCGGAGAGCACGTTTGCCCGAATTCCAAATGTCATAAACAAAGTATGATTTTGTAACGGTACCGTTGTAACGATACTACATTTGAAATCCGTGATTGATTTCGCATTTATCTCATTTAATTTATCTCTACACTAGCCTTTACTAGCGGCTTCTCTCACGTAAACGATTGGATCCAGCAGAATGGAAATTCCGAGTTTTTACTATATTCCATTTTTAAATTTCCGTTCACGTTTTATAAAGAACACTCGTACATAATTCCATGTGGCTATATATTATACTAGCTTATGCCCGCGACTTCGTCTGCGCGGATCTAGTTTATCGCGCGATGGCGCCCTCTACCGGAATAAAAGGTATCCTTGGGGTTCAAACTACCTAATATCAAATTTCATCAAAATCGGTTCAGTGGTTTCGACGTGAAAGCGTAACAGACAGACAGACAGACAGAGTTACTTTCGCTTTTATAATATTACTAGCTTATGCCCGCGACTTCGTCTGCGCGGACCTAGGTTATCGCGCGGTGGCGCCCTCTATCGAAATAAAAAGTATCCTATGTTGATCCTTGGGGCTTAGACTATCTCTATACCAAATTTCATCTAAATCGGTTCAGCGGTTTCGACGTGAAAGCGTAACAGACAGACAGACAGACAGAGTTACTTTCGCATTTATAATATTAGTAGGGATAGGGATGTCGTTACATTTAGCCATACATGCGTATTCCGATCCCGTAAAACTATAGCAATATAATAATTATATTGGATGGAATACATAAAACGGATACGTAAAGTAAGTATCTGAAATTTTGTTAATTGTGTTTTGTTTCTTTTCTTTTGTATAATAAAGAGTTTACATACATACATAAGGTAGTCTTAGGTGCGGATTAGACTTGTGATATTTTCGTGATACTGTTATCACGGATTTCAAAATATTCGGATATAATTTTGTGATACGGTACCTGATATGCTTGTATCACAGTGATAATATGGAACATCTATATAATTCACGCTTATGTGTTATTCGTGTGATCCAGCTTTCTATTATGCCATATTTCAAACAAGTAACAATCGCACACATGTACAGTCAGCTGCAGAGAAAGGGTACCCCCATGTAATGGCGGTAGTATGGATACCGCCGTTGCAGGGGGGTATCTTTTCTCTGCAGCTGACTGTACTAGGTGGGCCCATTAACAGGAGCAAATAATCAACAGTACATTGTGCACTAAGGGCCGTAAGAAGGGGATCACTACGGAGAGGCTATAAGAAGCCCGACGCCGAATGGCTTCTAATGGCATGAATTTCCCCTTGCTTGCTTGCTACCTGTGATACACACAATGATTTTCATCACAATACGAGACAAAAAAATGCAAAGAATAAAGTTTAATTTTAATTTTTTAAACACTTCACAGCTTGGCAAGAGAAAGACGCTAAGAAAACAACTGAGTAAAATAATGTATTATGTTTAGGTACACACGCATATTTTATAAAATATTCATAACTCAAACAAGATTCCGTAAAAATAACCAGATTCCGTCAAAACCGACCAAACTTGGGTAATGAAAAGAAATTTCCGTCGTACCTACGTTCCTCAACTTTCTTATCGAATAAGTACTCACAATATTATTTTATTAAATCGTGGCATAATAAGGCTTCTTACAGTCGAGTGCCAGGAATAGGCCACAAGGCACTACCGAGTGGGTGAAATAAGGTACGAGATTAAAATCTACGAGATTAACCACTTGCTGAAAACACATAAATCTCGAGTTAGCGTTAAGCTTAGTTTAGTAGTGTCAAAATGTATGGAAATGTCAATCTTAAGCCAGGCTTACTACCTAAATCGAGATTTATTTTTACCTGCAAGTGGGTCTAAGACCTATTACGATACGATAAGTTTGTGTATAATACTTCTTCTTCGTGTAAAATACTGAAATGCACCAAAATCTTAAGACTCTTATTTTCATAAATTTTGCTGTAATTTTTTATTATTAAAGTTAGTTTTAAAATTCTCATAAATTATTTTGGTGATTTTGAATTTAATTTCAAGTGACTCCTTCCTTCCTATAACCTAAACCGTTGGTGTAAAAATGTGAAAAATGTGTAATAAGAAAAAATTTGAAAAAGTTCATAATAGTGATATAATGCCTGGTTGAGATTATTATAGTAAAATCGTGCCAGTAGCAATACATTGCGGGGTCACAATCCAAACGAGTTTCACAAGATCGATCGAGCACCGCAGTGTCATGCTACTGGAACAATTTTACTGGGATAATCTGAACCAGGCATAAGGATTAAAAAGAAAGCTATCGACCGAGACTCAATATTTTTATCGCATGCTACTACAGAACCCTATACCTACTGCACGTGGCCCTAAATTTTCTTGGCCTTTTTTTTGATCCTCTTTTAAATTTTCTGTATAGAGCTTCAATAAAGAATAAAACCGGCCAAGAGCGTGTCGGACACGCCCAAAATAGGGTTCCGTAGCCATTACGAAAAAGTTAAGTAATATTTTTCTAAGGATTTCGTATTTTATACGGAATCTTCCTAGTTTAGGTATATTTTATACCTTACGCTGCTATTTACTCATAAACTACTAATAATTCTCAAGTAAACTTAGCCGTTATAGTTTTCCTTAGAAGTTTGATATACTGACTACCATCCTGATTTTTTTCGAATTTTTCCACTCACCGGTTTAGATTTTAGAGGGGCGGGGGGGACGCTCGATTTTAATGAAAATTTGCACTTTAAAGTTGAATATTTCGCAAAAAAATTACTAAATCGAAAAATCGTTTTAGCGAACCCCTAATGGTTTTAAAATACCTATCCAACGATACCCCACACTATAGGGTTGGATGATAAAAAAAAATCCCCGCCACTTTACGTCTATGGGAGGTACCCTAAAAAAAATTGTTTTTGAATTTTAAATTGTACTATTTTGTCGGCATAGTTTACCTATATATCCGTGCAAAATTACAGCTTCCTAGCATTGATAGTCCCTGAGCAAAGCCGCGGACGGACAGACAGGCAGACTGACAGACAGGCAGACTGACAGACAGACAGACATGGCGAAACTATAAGGGTTCCGTTTTTGCCATTTTGGCTCCGGAACCCTAAAAATGGGTAGGTAGGTATCACAATATCCAATAGACACGACTTTTCGTTCAGCGCTAAAAAGAGCGGCTTTGTGATTTTCATTGTGTAATTACCTACAATTCGCGGATTAGAGTACACGTAGAGAAAAAAGAAGAAATAAATCTTTCAGTGCTTAATGAAAAATAAAAGACTGGCAAAGTTTCGCAACAATTTCTTTTTTCTTTTAAAAATGACAATAACGCATTTTACGTTGTAGAAAACTTGTTTGAAAATAGCTGAACACAAATTTAAGATTTCTACGGTTTCCGTGGCATTGTGACATCGACATTTGTATGGAACGTTACTTTTTCATGATTCTATAGATTTATAAGCAACGACGGAAACTTGTCTGGGTTCAGCTGAATACCTGAAAAGAACCTTTCATCTCAGTAAGATTTTATTTATGTACCTACTTAAATAGTTTTAAACACTTCGTATTGTAGCTCAGTTTATAAGCCGTAAAGTCGCTTTTTTGCAACGATGTAAATACAAGATTTTGCGAGTAATTATGGTTAGGAGATTATTTGGCGACCGTGGAGCACCTAGGAAATTCGAAAATCGAATTTCGTTTCGTACCGTCGCTCGCACTCTCGTATAAAATAATTTCTTCAACCATAAAAAATATATTAAAATCCATTTATTTCATGTTTCTTAGACACATATGTTGTTAGTTAAGCGTTGTTCAAAATAATTCAAGCAATTCGATAGGAATATAAAATAGTTATAATGATACAATGTGTATATAATAGCAGTCAGCATCAAAAGTAGCGGCACACTTTCGTACTTTGTCGTTTTACACACATGTACTAAACGCCATGCAATGTGTCAATGCGACAGAGTAAAAAAGTGATTCGTTTGGTTTTACTCTTAGGCTCTGGATTGTCTCTTGGCCGGGCAATCATTCACTCAAGCACATTACTCGTTTATCCATACTAATATTATAAATGCGAAAGTGTGTTTGTATGTTTCTCCGTTTTTCACGCCGTAACGGAGCGACGGATCGACGTGATTTTTGGCATAGAGATAGTTTATGGGCCCGAGAGTGGCATAAGCTACTTTTTATCCCGAAAAAATGCACAGTTCCCGAGGGAACAGCGCGCGATTCCCGAATACCACTCGGGCGGAGCCACGGGTAAAAGCTAGTCTATCTTACATTTCTTTCCCAGCGTCTCAAACTATCTCCATGCCAAATTTTGTCTGAAGCCGTTCAGCGTTAGAAGGTAACAGACAGACGGATAGAGACAGAGTTTCTTTTGCGTTAATAATATTAGAAAGTAGGTTTAGATTGCAATAAATTGAATGAAACCCTAAATAAATGATGATTTAATTTCTAAAGAAGTGAATCAGCGGCAATTGTTCAGCGAGCGCTTGACTGTCGTAAGGCTCAGTTCACACCGATATATACATACGCCACGTCAAATGAACGCTCGTCGACGTGTTCTCTCAATGAAATGCGTCGCGTCGCTTCGCGTGTCGATGTGAACTGAGAACTGACCGTAATGTCAAGTGTACCACAATGGGACCGCGACCTTAGGGCAGGTCCAACTCAAAAGCTGACAGCGATAATCTCGTTATAATATCGGACAACTCATGACAGCCGGCGCCAATGTGTATGTTTATACGCAATTTTGAATCTGTTTAAAAAAAACCTCGTTGAGTTTCTTGCCGGATTCTTCTCAATAAGGGTTTTTTCCGAACCGGTGGTAGATTTTTTTGACGTTAATAAGTGCTTGTTATAGCCTAAATTGAATAAAGATATTTTGACTTTGACTTTGAATTTGAAATAAACCTGTTCGTAAAATGTTTTCAAAGAGTCGGTTACTAAAATCACAATAGGTCTTTAAACTATTTTCTTGTTTCAAAAAGTACGTTGAAGCTAATTTCACTACGCATTAAATTTATTTTTGTTGAAAATAAAACTATTTACCAAACTCATTTTACTCGAAGAAGCTATCACAGCGGGTTTTGTAGTTATCGTCATTTTTGTAACCGACCCTTTATTACCCGACTGCGAAGAAGGAGCGTTATGTGTTTGCCTCGTATGTATGTATGTCTATTCCTATGTCCGCTCGTAACTACTCAATGGCTGAACCGATTTTGATAAATGATACGTCATTGGATTCGTCTTGACGACGCGAGTGACACTGGGTACATAAAATTCACGAAAAATTAAAATGGCGGATTTTTGCGCGAAATTGTAAGTTTTCTAAAAATGTTTTTTATACAAATCTATCGAGTGGGGTATCAAATGATAGGTAATAATTAGCCCATTCTAAATATATATGGGTTAGGTAAGAATTTTTAAACGTCACGATTTAAATGGGTCCCGACTGTTGAACTTTAAGTTAGCTACTAAACAGAGTTCTAGCCCACTAGAATTGTTTTCTTCTTTTTTCTTGCTCGTTATAGTGTACTTCGCTAAGTAATTAATGCTGTCTCTGATTAAGGGGCCTAGAGAACAATTACATTTAATTTAACAAGTAGATTATTGCGATTTAAAAATAACCAGGTTATTTTCTATTGAGTTTAGGTGAAACATTCACATTTCTGTAGGTACCGGAGTTATTAGTTAGTACTATGTGTTAGTAACACCCACATCCAACGCGACGAAAAAACTAAAAACAAATGAGTACTAATCTCTCAATGAATTGATTGATGGTTGTTAAATTTAAAGGGTTACTTTGTAACACAGTAAAGTTGTAAAAACAAATAAACTGCATCCTCTTGTGCCATAAGCCATGAGTTTCAGCTGAAAGAAACAAAATTACTCCCCATTCAACTCTATCGAGCGTAATGTATAATTGAAGAATTTTCCGTTAACGGGGTCACAGAGGCCAACACACGAGATTTCTCTTTAAACTTATTTCCAGATCAAAGGAGACCCTGCTTCAGTCCTTTTCTGAAAGGTCGCTATTATAATTAGATAATTAGACAGGGGCTTATGGTACTAATATTATAAATGCGAAATTTCGTGAGTGGCCGTGTAAAAAAAAAATCTTTAAAAATGTATTTAATTTTTCATGCAAATTTTAGGTATAAGTCAGTTTTGTGATGTCCATACCGTGTATATGAAAAAAACGTCACAAAAGTGACGATTTTATTATCGGAATCGATTGAGCTCTTGATTCTTAGTAGAAATAAAACATATTATTTTTAATTGAAAAAAAAACCTAAAATTTTTGTGAAAATGCCTGAGTGCGTGCGTTCACGTGCGTAAATTATCTGTTTGTTACAGTACCACTACCATGAGTTTCCAGTAACCGTTCTCTATGTAGCGTAGCGACGGCGTAAATTATTTGTATGGAGAATTGTACAGCGGCTCTGCAAATAATTGTCTGTACCGTCTCTACAAATAATTTACGCCGTCGCTATCGAGCACGGTCACTCATGGTAGTGGTACAGGTGGGTAAATGATGTATTATCTACCCTTTCAAGCGTAAACCACTGAACAGATTTGATTATTTAGTACCTATGGAGAGTATTTTTAACCGACTTCAAAAAAGGAGGAATTTCTATGTGCCAATATTCGTATTTTTAAACCCAAAGAAGGATATACATAAGATAGTTTTTATCCATAAAAAAAATCATAGATCCCGTTGGATCGGGATAAACGAATTATTTGCAGACGAAGTCGACGACTAGTTTCGCTACATTGGCTCATCTTCCACAGACAGAAAATCACAATGAACAAAGACTTAAACGGCAAAAAGTTAATCCTTATTCGCGTTGTAAATAAACCCTTGATTAAAAAATGTAATCCGCACTAGATTCCCGCTGGCTTCGTAATGACGCCACCATTCATATCTGTACATTAATGTAATTCTTCATGCACCGGCTGGGGTGATACGGTCAATGCATTAAAGGGAACTTTCGTTCATTGTGCTTCCGTTCATTTCATTCGCTGCGCCACGATGCACACGCACGCAACCTCCTTATACTTGTAACGTTTAGGTAATTAAATAAATGAAAACAAACTTCAGCTGCCAAATTTGGTACAATCAAGGATTTCAAACTTTTTACTTATCTATTAGTATAAATACAAACTAGATTAGTGTATTTCAATACAGAAATGTGAATATTTAGATAGTTTAATAGGGGAATTTCACTGTGTAAGACACCAATTGACATCGTTTTGTTTACATTTAGTTAAATACCTATCCAAACCAAGTATAGGTATAGGTCGACAGGAATGAATTGAACGAAAGTAACATCATTCTTATACAGGGGCCTCTTAATATTTTGTAAACAACTACAGTCACGTGCAAAAATATGTACGAGTACTTATCTATTCGAACCACTCAAGAATATGTTACCACGGCTTTATTACGTACCTACGTCGGAATAAAAATCTGTGGTACCTACATATTTTTGAAGGACAGAAAGACACAATTACTTTGCTCACCTGCGACCTTATGAAAGCAATGTTTACACAAGATATGCGTACCTATATAGAAAGATGTAAGGCTATACTTTTGCGCTCAACTGTACATACTCGTAATACTTATTGTAATCTATTATCAGTTAAAGAATCAACAGACCTGTATTTAATCATTTTATGATGCGCGCATACAAATTATCATTCATTCATCCAAATCATCCGTGCCAGCGCTTGTGAAACGACCTGTACCTTGTGTTTAGTTTAACGCACGCTTTTATTCTTGCACTAGTCTCACCCGCGGTGTCGCGTAACAAATAAATTTGGAACTTGATTTGAAATAAAGGACTATTTTTTTTAGTGAGAAGATTTTTAGATCGTCGTCGTCTAGTTGGACGGATCCCCGGTTCTAGTTGGTATGACACCTCTGGCGTGTAAAGTCATGTAGACAGGTGCTGGTTCCGATTTTTATTTTTAAAGAGTATCCAAGCGTATTTATTGCTGATAAAAAGCCAACATTATACCAAAACTAGACTAGAAGAAGTGTTTGATTTTTTTTCTTCGACTGGATGGCAAACGAGCAAGTGGGTCTCCTGATGGTAAGAGATCACCACTGCCCATAGACACTTGCAACACCAGGCAGGGGGATTGCAGATGCGTTGCCAACCTAGGCCTAAGGGGATACCTCAAGTGCCAGTAATTTCACCGGTTGTCTTATTTTCCACCCCGAAACACAACAGTGCAAACACTGCTGCTTCACGGCAGAATTAACGAGCAAGATGGTGGTAGCTATCCGGGCGGACCTTGCACAAGGTCCTACCACCTGCAAGTTTGATTGCTAGCACCAGTTATACTTAACTTGTTTTTTAACGCGTTCCAGTTGTGGCCTAATGTAAAAAAAAAACAATGAGAGAACTATAAGAATAAAGGTCTCTACCCACTACATCGTATCATGCTATGACTGTAATAGGAACGTGTCGGGAACGGAATGTGAAGCGCAGACATGACACGCGACGGCGACGGTTGGCTAGAAAACGTGCTAGCTAGTGGGCATGCATAGTCTTATACTTTTCGACACAAATAATTATATTTGCCTGACACGTTGCCATTTCATGCTAATTACGGTCATAGTAAAGTAAAGTTTTAAAAGTAAAAGTGAAGAAAGAAGACGTTATAACGTCCCAGATAGACACAGTGTTTCATTTTGGAAATGGGCCAGTGTTTTTTATCGATTCAGTTAGACAATGGACGCGCGGGCGACAATAGTTTTGAATGGCACCGATGGTAGATTAGGCAGGGCACCCCTACAGCTCGGATATTATCGAGCTTAGTTGATTAACATCGCTGAGGAACTTCTTTTTGATCTTTTAAAGTATACGGACTCGTACGCGGGTTGCGTTGAGACAGATTTTTGACCGACTTCGTAAGGTTTTTAATTTTATGCGTGTACTTAGTTGGTCCTACCTGCTTTGAAAGATCTGCTTAGAAACAGTGTTCCATTTTAAAAGTATAGGAGTAGTAACAAAATTCTACATATCTATTGGACAATCAAGGTCTTAAATAAACCCCCTTGCAAAAAAAACGGGCACCTATGGTTGGTTGGGGGGGACCAAGACATCAAAAATCGATCGATACACCTCTTTGTCACTAAACTATATTTGACTCGATAGCTGTGTAGATATTTATGTCCTCGAGTGTACGATAACTTTCACATTTTTATTTATTTCAAACCCACTTTTTACGGTGTCTAATTAAATGATTCTTTCACCCCTCTCACATGCTGAATGGTAGAGATCCTTTAAAAGCATTAGTTCACCTTTGTACATGCATCCCATGCATATACATGCATGCGTACATGCATGCCTAATTTTTCACAATTGTTTTATAGTCTTCATTTAAAAACAAAAAGTTCAAGAGGTCACTCACTTGTCGTAGATTTGACGATAAATACCTATGTATTAATACATAGAAGATTTTTGACTAATGATGATTCCTCAATTAATTACATTGCAGTAGATCAAAATGCGATTGCATGTCTGTAAATATCTTGTGGAATTAAAGGAACAAATGACAATCTTTAACTGCAAAAACCTTTAAGCCTTTTACCGACACGACAATCATGTTTACAAACAAAATGAAGCATTGTCTGCCATCACAAAACCACAAGCGAATCGGCAGCCGCAAGCGACCGCAAGCCGGGAGCAGAGAGTTCAAATAAGAAACGCCCTTGTCTATGCCCTATTGTCACCGGGAATTACCTTGTCACGGGCCTATAGACGTCTTTTAGCTGGGAGAGACTTTGTTAGAGTTCTGGTGTCGACAATTATGAGGAATATTGGAGCTACTGCAGGATGAAGTACGAGAAGTTGCTCTGCCGCGCTATAAATATTATTAGGCAGTAAGTCAGATTTTATATTTTATGCAAAAGCTGACTCACAGTTAACAGCAGTTAGTCCAATTTTAATCTTGGACAAAATCAGACTTACTGCCGATTGGTATCTTCTATCAGATATAGGCAACCGCCATCAGTTTCTTGTCTCATAATAATATATTGAAGAAAGGAATGACCGGAAGCAAAAGCATTTAATGGTCTTATATAGGTGAATGGAAGGATTTCATAAAACAATAGTTTTATGAATTCCTTCCATTCTACCTTACTCATTTCTTCAGTATAAGCGACAGATGGACTTTGAAAAAACGTCATAAATTATGGACCTTTACGCTGATTTTAGTGCCAATCAATTATCTTAACTCTCGATTATCTTTTAAATAGTAACAATTTGGCAAAAAAAAAATTTGGCCACTAGTGGTCTTAGAGAAATTAAGTCCATTTCAGTTATAGATTGTCCCCTTAAAGTTAACGGATATCAAAAATAACACGGTGTATACAAGTGTTAATTAAATAAGTACCTAATTGGAAACCATGGCCAACCTAACAACTTTTTATTTTATTTAAGTTATTCAATTACCTACATTATTTTACAATTTCATAATTATTTCAAAAAATAATCGCATGGACACAATTAAAAAAAATACATAATATGTACTTAAGTGTTAATATTTCATCGCACGGACGGAACCCTCTCGATGTGAGTTCGACTCGCATTTATCTGGCTCGCTTTTGAGTATGTTCCTGCATCAGAAGAAAACCAGTAAGGTTAATTGTCACACTGACTAGTAGGTGAAAGTAGACTTTGACTGTTTTCGTACAACTAACATTAAGAAATATTTTGGTCGATTGCACCTAATATATAATATATATTATATGCGTTGAATTAGTTATAACATATCCAACAGCCGTGACCACTTCCGCGTCGTAACAACACCTATATATCCATTTAATTACCGATAACAAACATCAATATAATGTAATTAATCCGTCGTCCGCGCCATTATCGCCGTCCGATTATCATGCGCGATGTCTAGTATGACAGGCCGTTACTGTTCTAATAATGACATCTACATTGTGTTGCGATGTCTTATTTGTCGACAATGCCATCCTTTATGTAGCAAACAATCGCGTTGCTGATGAATTTCGGTCTATGTCTGCGTCGTGTCTTTGTGTCGGGGGAGGCCTCCAGTGGACAATACAATGGAACAAAAGTTGCTCAATAGCGGCGCAAGCACCTAATACCCTAGCCCTCCCTCCTTTGTTTCGGGTAATGTTCGACTTTTATGGATATTTTCAATGGATCGCTATAATCTGGAGAATGAAGTTGCGAACTTGTCTATTATCGCCTATATTGGAAGCGTACTTAGAAAACTGCGCCTCTACGAATGTTTTCCATTGTTCATTTTTCATCCATTCAATCGCGTGATTGTTTATGTAGCTTTTGCTTTGTTGTATATTAATGGGTATTTCAAGACAGACTGTTTTTTTATTAAGTAAAGTAGACTCGTGTCTCACATTTTTCCTCTTAAGTATATCCAAAGTATTTCTAGGAAATTAACGGACGGCACTTAAGTGTACCGCTGACCTGACTGTTAATTTCTGAATATGCCAATCCCGTGTCCGCCCCGCGAATCGCTCTATCCCCTGCGATACCGTAATTTTGTCACCGCTATACTCAGCATGCCGCGCGCGTGGTGTAGACCGCAAGACTTCAATGCACTCCGAATATTTCAAGCATCTTGATCCCACAGAAAATATGCCCAATGTAATATCTATAAATAATTAAAGAAGTTAACGTAGATATTATTTATTTACTGACAATTATTTCCATTGCAAGTTTACAAAGTTGCGATGGAATCAATTCACCTGTCCGTCAAAGACGCAAGCATTGAAGTTAGCCGTTCCGTTCCACGCAGAACAGAACACTAGATTATATACAGTTGACGCACAATAGTGAATAGTACCGATAGCTCATAATGCAGTTTGCCGGTGTTCAAAGCGACCGCCACACTTCCCTCGATCGGATTTTCCCCGATAATCGTGACAAAAGAACTTTGCTGCGACTCGCGTACGCTATTCTATGGCACGACGCATACGCTCTATTCATAACGCCACGGATGGGAAAGTTATCGCTAGATGCTGTTTATTCGATCACAAAGGATTAAAGGATAAACAAATGTCAGGCGACGGATGTTGAACTCTATTTATTTAATGTGTAATGGAAAGCGCAATTATTTATTGCACGTTTCTTTAAAATAGTATACATTTAGAGCATTGACCTCTATGTTGTGTCGGTGATACTGCAAAACTGCGTAACTAGCTTTTTCCATAAGGTATAATTTTGACTGCACTAACAGTAATAACATTGTACTGTTCTGACAGTGAAAATTATGCCTTGTGGAAAATGCTAGTTACGCGGTATTGCCGTATCACCAACGATTGGCATTTTTCTGTGGATTATGAGCGAGCTATATTATAGTGCGTTGTTTTCATGCAACTTATTTCATTAATCAGAAAGCTATTTCTACCTAAATAAAATAGATCCCGCCAAGACGAAAAATAGAAGGCGGGGTACTACCTACCATTTCACTTTATTATTTCAAACAATAAAAATTTCTTTAGGTGTTTAAAAGTATCTATTAATTATATTTGAGCCAATAATGTATGTTAGAATGTTAGATGATAAATGCTTACTTATTATTATTGATCTATCTACCTTTCCTTTAAATCAGTTTCATCAAAGACCTAGTAATTGTTACTCGCTGTACAAGGAAATCTACATAGCATTAATTAGTTATATAATCTGTCATTCGACAAGACTAAACACTGCGCATTTTGTTCCATCTAAAAATATCAGACTCAAAAGTTTCCAGCCAGAAGGGAGCCTTACAATAATCGAAACTTGGACCTGTTCTCGCAATACCCAAATATTGAACCGGCTATTTTTAACCGCCATATCAGCCAAGAGCGTCGAGTACAAAGAGGGCCGGTACAAAGTTGCCCTGGCATAAAGGGCCCGCAGTTAAGGTGACCGCAAGTGAATGCGATCGCTGGAGCGGCAGGATTGCAGTCCCTCCATTGTGATGCCGAAACCATTACACATTAGGAAACTACGGCTAGACCGCCTTTGAATAAGAATACTGTATACGTAGGTATTGCGTTTGCGTGTACCTATAGGATAGTTTTAAAGTTCAGCGCGTTGGAAATCGTTTCCGGGATTTGAAAGATGTACCTAATTTCACTGAATTTCACAAGGCCTGTGAATGAAAGGTCGAATATTTATATGACTAAAAGTTCCAAATCCCGAAAGTAAATACTACAAGCTCGAAGATTAAGATACCTACACCCGAAAAGCCGAAAACTTATAACGTCGAACAATTATGACTGTTCACAATCACAACAAATAAAATAATCGACGGTCAATATGTCGAAAATCAAAACACCGAAACCATCATTACACCTATATCTCTATATTTATTTTCTCTCTGTCTGCTATATCTATTTTTAAATGACAACATTCCGACTTTTGCTAACGGGGGCAGATTGACATATTTATCTTTTACTGTACTGTTGAAAAAAAAAAACTTAACATCGAAGGCACATCGAAGGCTACGACGGGCGCTACGCCGCGCGCTACACAATTGTTTCAGTCCAAATAAAACGCCTTGGATATGTCGGCGGCCGATCGTAAAATCAGCCAGATCACGAAATTCCTAGGCACATCATGAAATGGCGCCATTTCATGATATGCCTAAAAGTTAACCAGGCATATCACGATGTGCCTGAGAAACAACACGGCAGATCGATTAGAGCATTCGTTGATATTCCTAGCTTTATACCGGGCATATCGTGATATGCTGAAAAAAAGAAAAAAATAGTGTACGACGAGCAAAGCGAGGAGTGGTTAGTATGAATTGTGACCACTACGCACGAGCCGAGCGAGCGAAGCGAGCATGCCGTAGCAGTGGCCAGCGAAGTGTCAGAAACGATATGGCGGCGTTTCATGATATGCCTAGGAATTTCATGATCTGCCTAAACTAGCCAAATCATGAAATGGCGGAACTTCATGATATGGCTAGGAATTTCATGATCTGCCTAAACGTCACTAGGCAAATCGTCAAACGGTTTTGAACGATATGGCGGATGTCCCTTAGCCAATTCATGAAATGGCGCCATTTCATGATGTGCCTAGGAATTTCGTGATTTGGCGGATTTTACGATCGGCCGCGACAGATACAAGACCAAACGGTTTACTTACATAACACATGTTCATGGTAGTCCGTCAAAATTTAATGCAAAGTTATGAAATAAATAAATTTTTGGTTGGTACCTATCTATGTAGTAGTTATGTTAAAAAGTAAAAGAAAGAAAGGAAGAAAGTGGTTATGTTAAAAATATAAGAAGCCACAAAACTGCACCATCAAGTGAGAGGGAAGCTTTCGAAATGAAGTGCAGAGTAAACACTCAATTTGCGTTGGACACATTTTTGGGGGACAAACAAGGGACGTATCCGGTTCCACATTTTTGTTACATTTTCCTCCTTGACAATAGAAATTTCTAATATCTAACAATGCGGGAACAAAATCGTGGCTTCCATTTAGGTACGGCGTGAATATTATATTTCTGGACACTTTAGCTAATGTGTAGGTAAATTTTGTTTACCGAGTCGATTTCATAGTGAAGCTAACATACATAAACTTTTGTCCAAGGTTTTTTAACATAATCTTGCTTCTACATCAGAAGCAGCTAGCGGGCGTTTATTCGAAAGTTTCAACCGCCTTATTTATCTAGTCACATTTTTTACGAATTGGCTCTAGATTTTGATGTCGTTTATACGATTATTTGTAAGTGTTCCTGTATTTCTACTAGATAACTAAAAAACTGTATCAGAATATTCGGTTATTTTTACAGAAATGTTTCTGAGACGGTCGAATATATGCCCTGGCGATTATGTAAAGAACCACAGATTAGGTCCTAAGAAATATTTCACACTTAACAAAAACAAACTTCCATCTCAAGATCAAACTTTAACGAGCCCTAAAACGACCCTTGGCTTTGAAAAATTGGCTCAAATTAATCCAAAAAGGTTTGTCCCAGTAATAGATCAACAAGCTATGCGGCGTAGAAGATTAATGTGTTCGGGAAACAATTATAAGCGGTGTGATACAGCGGCTATCGGCGTGGAATACCCGTGATGAGGGATGATCGAGATAGCGAGATAACGTATATCTTGTTACGAGAGCGCTATACATATAATATAACCAAGGTGTTAATTAAATAACTGAAAACTTCAGACAGCCCAAAAATATTTTTTTAATTTTAAGTCAGTTGATGGCGTTTATTTTTGAATACTTTCATTATTTTAAAAGATATTCGCGTGTTTTGCTAAGTCAGTTATTCTACTTCATTTATAACTCTACGTATTTTTAAGTTGTGCTTTGGCGTTTTTAGGAGAAAACATCCGTGGGAGAAAACATGTAGAGAATAACACATTGAGAACAAATAGCCAGTATTAAATTATGGAAATAGTATGCGAATGGTATGCGACATCGCTAAATCATTTAATTGGCGCTTGTTGCAGTCGTAACTTTTAGACTAGGCACAATAAAAAAGGATTTAAAAACACAAACACGTAAAAACAAATTTAATTTAGCCACGAAAGCTAGGATTATATCTTTCAATAAAATTAAATGAATACTTTCTTAGTCAATTCAATTGGCAAATAAATGACATCATAACTCACGATTGCCATACGAATCTATATAAGGATCGAGTTTTGACAACTCATAAAAAGTAAGTACTTAGGTAAGTAAGGGTTTTTTTATTTCGAAAACTTTCGCAATAATAGAGTTAGATGCTTGATACTATTTTTTCCATACGTTAGGCCAGTTCATAAGTTACATTACAACTACAAAGTCAGGTCATGTATTAATAGTAAATTATTGATAGGTATACGTTCTAGTCATTGTTCAGGGTTATAATAGGAAAATCTGTCAACACGAGAACAATGCAGGAAGTTACATGGATCAGGAATTAGCAGACATTGTCCCCGCACAATGCCGGCGTGATCTCATTAGATACCATTACTATTTCATGAATCCAGTTTAACGCAAGTCGAACTTCCATTTTGAATGTGTTTCTTACTGACGATCTTGTGTTAAGTAATTCTTTTTCTTTCCAACCTATATCTGTCCCACTGGGGGGTGGCTTCCTGTCATTGAGAGGGCTCCGGCCGTAGTTCGCACGCGGGCTCAGTGCGGTTTGGAAACTTCACACACGCCATTGAATTGCTTCGCAGTCGCAGGTTGAGAGAAAGGAAGAAAGAAATAAATAATTTTATTCGTAACAACCTTCGAAACATAAGAAAATCGAAAATAAGATCGAAATAAGAAAAAAGGTTGTGTACGTTTCCTCAAGATGTTTTCATATACCGTATCTCGTGGTCAATTTCTAGTTTAATTTGGCACGTGAATTTTGAAAATGTCAGTAGTACGAGCCCGACATTTGAACCTACGGTTCTCTGGTTAAGAGGCCATAGGGCAAACCACTAGACCACCATGGTTTTTTTTGTGTTATTTGTATTTATAAATAGATTATTATGTAAAACAAATAGATTTCCCAACTCGTCTGGAGTCATAAAGTAAAATGTTCGTATAAGACCAAGGCAATCAAGTGTCAACAGCCACAAACAAAAAAAAAATATTTTGTGTAATAATTTTTTATTTAAGTATGTAAAATTAAACGCCAATTAAAATAAAATAAATCTTTAGCAAGTGAACAATGGGGAATGTCTGAAAAATTTAGAAACGCTTGAAACTTTTTATATCAATAGTAATAACCTTCTAATTAACAGAAAAAAAAAACCAGATTTTTTTAAGTAGCATCAATTAATTAAAAAAAAATGAAAGAGTTTTCTTTACCGCCAAATTACACCAGTCCGGCCGGTTACAAGTTGTTCTATTGTCCAGAATAAAAAAATGTTTACCGGGCCGTATAATACTGACATAGAAATACCGACTCCCTATTTTTCGTGTACACGCCCATAGAAACTGACATGAGCTTCTATGGGTGTGTAGATAAAAAACGGTCGGTATTTCCATGTCAGTATTATCCGAGCCGGTAAAGAGTGTCACCTGTTAAAACGATCGAGTCAAAGACATTATATTATTTTTTAATGTTTTTATTCTGGACTATGGAACAACCCGTAACCGACCGGACTGTCGTAATTTGGCGATAAAGAAAACTTTTCATTTTTTTTAATGAATTGATGCTACTTAAAAATCTGATATTTTTTTCTGTTAATTAGTAAGGTTAAAGTTATTCTCACCGATAAAAAAAGTTTCAAGCGTTTCTAAAATTTTCATCCATTCCTCATTGTTTTCATTGTTGCAAAGCAGAGTGTAAAACATTTTCCCCTCGACGTGTCTATCCACCCTCGCCATACTGGCTTGGTGGCTATATGAACATCATGGGTAAAATGGTTCGATTTATGCTCTTGTTTTACAATCTACTATTGTTGTAGCTATGTTTTCGGACCTTTCAAACCATATGAATTAGACGTAGACAGAGAATCGTAGTGTATTATAAGTCTATGGAATTAGAATACCTAGCTGCCACAATTTTCTCTTTGTTATTTAAGTATGCGTAAAAGTGTGAATAAATAGAAACGATCTTCTATACATTAATACGTGTTATAAGGCGTTTTACGTTTATGGTTTACTTTGTTCACGGTTTATGGTAGGTACGGCCATGGCTTCTTTAATTATATTAATACCAGCTTACCCTTTATAATAAAGACAAAATAACAGCAACAATACCCTCATGAACCATCGGCTTTCCATTATATGACTACATCATTTGTTTTCATACAACGTTGACTGAAATTGTGATCCATCAAGTGTTGAATAGCATAGCACTGAATAGTTGGTGGGTGGATTGCGCGCGACCAGTCAGGGAAAGCCTTCGCGTACACCCCTAGAAGGTCCTTTAACGCCGGTTTCCTTTGGGAACGGGTAGCCGGGAAGGTTCTCGATATGCTGGTGGTGTTTGACTATTGTTGTTGCTTCGGATTCGAGTGCGAATTGTCACAGGCAGCGCCGGGCGATTTCATCAATCGCTTATTATTCAACTCCTAACAAATGAATGATGACTCATTTGTATTAACAGTTTTGTAAGGGGATGTAACGTTGATCGTAATCTGTTTAAATTAGTTTTATGTTCGAATATATCAGTACTTTCTGCTTGTTATGAGCCGAGATTTATATGTATAGTAGCTTTTGCCCGCGGCTCCGCTTGCGTGGTATTCGGTTATCGCACGCCGCTCCCTCGGGAACTGTGCATTTTTCCGGGATAAAAAGTAGCCTATGTAGCCTATAGAACAGCACCGCTCGCAAGACCGGCAATTTTTGCTGATTTGGGACCATTTCGTGACATAACAATTTCGCACTTTGTCACGAATAAATGATTTCTTTCTTTCTTTCTTTCTTTCTATGTCACTCTCGGGGCCCATAAACTATCTCTATGCCAAAAATTACGTCGATCCGTCGCTTCGTTACGGCGTGAAAGACGGACAAACACACAAACATACAAACACACTTTCGCATTTATAATATTAGTATGGATTTCTGTAATATTTCTGCCCAGCTAAGCCGAAAGGCGCTATGTGAGATACGCCTTTTTAGTATTTTTTTAGTTCCATTCGATAGCTATACTTACCTACAAATTTCGCATCTAATGATATAAGACAAATCATTACTAGACTATTTTTGTTTTATATAGGTAAGTTAACTAAAAACAAGCAAGAATAATTGACAGATAAATAGGCATATAGGCATAACCTAGGTCTATCATAAAATTTTAAATCTCTTTTCAGTTTAGTACGAGTACCTACCTGCCAACTTGATGTTTATATGGCGAGGACTCTAAACCTATGATTAATTTTATTTCATAGAAAACATATAAAAGCTTAATTTTTTTTATGCAAATTCTATTTTTTTTTTAAATTATGCAGCGTCCTATGAGCTGATCAAATTATCTCAAGTTACGACTTTTTTTTTAAATCAAAATAGCGGAATCTCACAATATATCACAAATGGCACAAATTAAAAAATAATATGCTCATGTCAGTAATATATATTCTCATTGTGACCAAGTCAGGATCTTATGGTATGTTCTAGTTAGGGAAATCGAAGAAACTCTTCAATATTGTATGGCTATCTATGGTGAAAAGTAGCCTATATGTTATTCCAGATATTCAGCTATCTAACTTGAGTGAAAGAGTAACAAATAAACACACACACACACACACACACACACACACACACACACACACACACACACACACACACACACACACACGCACACACACACGTCAAGCTAGTAGTACAAAATGCAAACAATAAATGATCCAAGAGCAAAATAACTAGCATGAAAGATGAATCTGTTATAATTAATTGAAGGACAACCGATTTTGCTATTATGTGTTGTCTACCGTAGTGAAACCTTGGCCTTCGTGGATTGTTTGGCGCAATTCAATGAAGTATAATTATAAGGATCATGTTTCCAAAATGTACAGTCTCAGCCGGCTAGAAGAAGTTCCATAACTACCTATTAGACAACAAGTATAGTCGCCAGCTCCAATATCTGACACAACAAAGTGTGTATATCCTAATTATATCTGATACGATTCTACTTAGACTATATACAACACTAGACCGAGCCTCAGTAAGAAACAATGCGATTGAAAACGTCCACTCTTTTTCTTGTTTGTGTGCGTGGCGACCACGTGACAGCTTCGTCTTTACACTCGAGTTACGTCAATCCGGTTGTCACTGTGTGCGTGCTAAATGATACCACGTAATGTCAAATCCCCCAAAATTTGGGGGAAAATTATTACGACACGACGAAAATTAGACGCTAGTAAAAGTAATGGCGAAAGTAATCAAATAAAAAATGAATTAATAAAACTAAAACAGACAGACATGGCGAAACTATAAACTGTTTATCCCTCTGTGTACAAAATTACCTATTTAGGCATACATTTGAGAGCCGAATTTTTTACCGCTCAGACAGTATTATGCTTTATTCGTGAATATTAAACTCAATAATATTACATGAATTCTTAGTACTAAAGATTATTTTCCAAACAATCGATTTGAATAAGTAGCACCTAGCGCCACGACAGTTAAATGTTAATCTTTAATTTAACATAGTAAATAAGTTATCGACTTTCTATAAATTATTAATTCAATCGTCATCATCATCATCCCAGCCTATATACGTCCCAATGCTGGGCACAGGCCTCCTCTCAGAATTAGAGGGCTTGGGCCATAGTTCCCACGCGGGCCCATTGCGGATTGGGAACTTCACACGCACCATTGAATTGCTTCGCAGGTTTGTGCAGGTTTCCTCACGATGTTTTCCTTCACCGCAAAGCTCGTGGTAAATTGCGCACATGAATTTCGAAAAACTCAGAGGTGCGAGCCGGAATTTGAACCCACGACCCTCTGCTTGAGAGGCGATAGGTCAAACCACTAATCCACCACGGCTTCAATAATTTATTCAATAGTTCAATTAAAATATATATTTTTTATATATCAAACACTGCTGTAGCGTTTTTAGAAATAGATTTCAGAATTATCTGCAGAACTTGGCTATTATTTTTCACGTTTATATTTTTGGTGGGATCTAGACACGCAGTAGCATGTAACGATAAGTCCAAGCTAACAAAACTGACGATGACTTATCGTATCTGCTTAATGTGTGATGGGCTTTAAGAAATTATCACAACTTATGTAAATGTTCGGAAATTAAAGACTATTATTATTATTATATCAATCTCAAATAAATACAGAATAAAAGAAAGCTCAAATAAGATGGTGCAAATATTCATTAAAATATCAAAGAACATTAATTAGATTCGTCATTTTCTCAAATAGATTAAAAATAAAAACTGTTCAGGTTCAGGTGAAATCGATATATTTCGACTTTGTGCCCAATACAAACTTTTCAGTACGATTTTGACTGAATTGTGGGGAATTTTGCACTGGAAACTGGTATCACCTATAAAAAATGTCACACAATTCTAACCTAAATAATTTAATCTTTTCTTACGAAATTTTATGGATTCTGGAGTACTTACCGATGGAAAGTCACGTTATTAGGATTTTTAATCCTGCCTTTATAATTGCGGCACACTTTTATAGCACATTTGGTCATATTTCGGCACTTTTGTATTGCGCGCTCCGCATACGTCACCTACGGTGTCACAATGCAGACTGAGGGGGGGAAAATGACTTATAAGCCAACAGTTGGCTTATATTTTTTGGGGACGTTTTCATGCCGCCGACGGTCCATCTCTAGTGTTGTATATAATCTAAGCGATTCTATTTGTAGGACCGGTAGCACGTGTCAGATATTTTTGCGTGTAACGTTGTTTTTGAAGTAATATTGGGTTATGTTTGTTGACGATTCAACGGTAAACCGGATACCGCAGACAGATTTACACACGTCAAACATGTAACATCACTTTTTTGCGTAGTGGGTTGAAAAGGACTTTTTATAATAGTCGTGGTTCCTGTACACCAGTACACCTTACTAAACTATCTAGCCCGCGCCGAAATGGAAAAGATTTTTTCACAATAGTCAACGCCGTCGGACAATAGATGGCGCTTGATCTTGATAGCGATATGGCAACACTGTCACAATGGCGGCGGCATGGAGGCGGTAATGGCGCGATTGTACTGCTTGGCACAATGCTTTCAGTTGTCACCTCAACAAAGAGAACTCGATATCAGCTACTTGCTCAGCCAAACTGCCGCAGCAAATGAAAACATCGATATCTTGAGATACGGCGGTCGACGAAAATAAGAATGCGAAATTAAGGAGTTTCGACAATCGGTGGAATGATAATAAAATGAATATTTGGGTCCCCTTATCCTATCAATTGCCATGCACAGAATTTACATAGATAACGATTGAGCTTTTGCTCTGCAGTTGAATTATAAAGGCGGAAGTTCAGTACCTAAATACATACTCGTAAAACAATACCGTGATTTATGATGATGATGAGTTACTGATGAACACAGCCACAGATTAAAACACTCTAACAAGGAACTTAATTTTCAAAATTTCTACGAGATAGCGAATCAGCCTATTTTTGATTTGCCTACAGAGATAGACCACTAATATGAGCTAGCCTCCTTAATATAAAAGGAAAGTCTTCACTGACCCATTGATTCACTCGTTGATGATGTAAACAAACAAAGAGAACGAATTTTCCGAATATTACAAAAATACGGTTACTTTCACCTTTGAAGAACAACGCTACTGAATGCTACTGAATAACTTAGCTACAACAGCCATACCCAGCCTTTTTTGTCTTTTTCCCAAGTCAGGAGTCAGCAGAATCTATTTGTTTTCACCCACTACGACCCTGACATCCATATTTACACATACATGCATAAGTACATACTTTCCCTTCCTCAACTCAAGTCTCATATTTCTCACGTGCTCACCGGTTACGGGTAATCTTGACCTGACCTTTCTTTAGGTCATTCCCAATGTGATCAACCATTTTGCTTCAACAATTTTATTCCAAAAAGCTATTTTCACATGCTTCAATTTTCCTTATTACGCATCAATGTAAATTAGCTGTTAAAAGATGACTTCGCGACATTGTAGGTGAGCCGCAGGTCCGAGCCATTGTTCGACCATCACAATGACTGGTTAATGAGATCAGATCCAACCATAGATTGGACAAAGGGTCCTGCCCCCACCCCCGATTTTATTAATTAATTCGTTACAATAGAGCCGAACCTGTGCTTTGTGCAACTATCGTCCATTGTTTGCATTTATCTATCGTCAGACGGTTATGCAAAGATGGTGGACCGCGGGAGACAAAGGAGATGCTGTTAATAACAGGAGTTCTGGTATCCTTAGGACCTTAGTTTCTAGAGAATCATTTTCAAACTGTTTGAAGTACGCAAATTCACTTGCATTATTCTAATACTATCTAACTGTTGCCCGCATCTCCATCTGCGAAGAATTCGTTTATCCCAGGACAAGTTTAGTTTTTAAACTACATATCTTATGTCCTTCTCCGGGTCTCAAAATATCTCTATATCAAATCACATCCTGATCAATCGAGTACCTACTTTAGGCGTGAAGGCGTAAGAAAGAAACTACTCACTTCCCCATTTATGAATACGAAGTAAGCATGCTTGATATCAAAATTAGAACTTTTCAATGTGCCTACCTGTACCCTATCCTACTGTACCAATTAAAAATAATCCTGTTACTATCAGACTTCGATAAATTACGAAATTTTCTCACATGTAGAGCCCTTACTAATGCGTATATTATGTGCTTACGTGCATATATCCTATAATAATATGACGTAAGTTTGCTCATTCGAAGCACTTCGAATGGTCACGCTGTGAGTGGCCAACTTCAGCCATATAATTAAGCTATGAGACCCACAGGTAAGAAATTCTTCTATGTACACTGATAGATAACACAGTCACCATCTTAAACATAGGACTCTCTAGGTAGGTACCTTCTCAAAAATGTCTGAACACAACCAACACCAATATTTGTGTCAATGTTGTAAGTGCATGTTTAGACATTTTAGAATAGTTACATAGCTCCAATGTTCATGATGGCGAATGGCGACTATACACGCCTTTACAGAAACATAATGTACCTCTTGGAAATTAGCAAACTATTTTTCGATTATTTTCTTTTATCTTAATTGAGCTGAAAGTTACTAGAATGTGAGTCCGGTGTTAATACCTACAACTATTTGGTGGTGAAATTTCTGGCGGTCCGTCCGGCCAATGTTAATGCCAAGCAAGGCCAAGGTTAATGGCATCAACTTGAATCTTGGTACGGATACTTAGTTTGGACGGAAATACACGACACTTTGGGCGTCTCCTGCGTTACCAAAATTGTCTCCGGCGTTACCAAAAAATCATACTTCCAACAAGATATTTCACGGGTTTATTTCACGGCCTAAGTAGGATGGCATGTATTCACAAAAATCTGCAATTGTTGGAAAAATGTCGCGGACAGATTAGTGTCGGTAAAAAAGTTGATTGGCCCAAATACAGTACTTACGCAAAAAAAACTTGTGTATTAAATATTTTTTTAATCCAAACCTTATTAACATGATATACCACTGATACCTATGCGATAAAAGCTCCCGTTTGAGCAAAACGCAATCGCAGATGGGTACGTCGCGCAATTTCTCTATTGTTTTTCGAGTACAATGAAGTGCTCTCCGCTAAAATAGGAGTTGGTCGGAGTTAGCATATGAATAAAGTGGACAAAGGACCCTCTGTCCACCGCGAGGTTTCATTAATTGTGTTAGCAGCGATAGGGTTGTGAAGCTTTGGATGTCCATGTCAGTATGCAGTGAAGAATAACCTATAGAAAATTCAAATTCGTACAGCGTTCATACTTATCAAGGTTTTATATATAGTTCTTGTGCCAAAATCAATTCTGGAATCATCATCATTACCCATACAGCACATACAGGCTGATAAATCTAAATGGTCCACAGGGAGAAGTTAGAAAGTATGAGAGATAGCGAAATCTGTTCTTAGGGACCATTGCTTCGATTTTAGATTTAATGAAAATGGTATTCAATTCTGCACATTTTTCCGTTATTATTGCTGATGATGAAAGTCATAAGCGAAAAAACAAACATTATTAAGCTTTTATTTAACTTGCAATGTACTTGAAATTTGTTATGAAAATGTTAACACTTCAATACATTGTGATGGGTCCTATTTAATATTTGATAAAATAAGTGCAAGGGAGTCCACCGCATTATTTTCATTCATTTTTGCTTAGTAAACATAAAAAATTAGCGAGATGCTACTAGTGTCCGGCGATAGACAGGTGCCGTCCGGCTTTACGGGACTTCCCTTACGGGGTCTGTATTCCACTTCTGAATTCTGTGACTCCATTGAATTCAACGCGAATAACTGGTACTTTGGCTAAACCGTCTTGACTTAGTGTAGAGTCAAAAGCAGTTCTGACGTTAAATACTACCTCACCTTATACCGGATAAGGATGGCTTACTAAAGGGCATCTAGCATGAATTTGTTTGCCCGAAACTCACTTAGCATAACCGTCTGTATCGCATAAACTTTTTTTGCAAAATAAATTTCGCATAAAATGTACATACTTAAAAGGGTCTATTCCGACTAGTTTCATTATTAGTTCCATTGATGGAACAATTCAATAGAATCTGACAATTTTCTACACATTTAACACACCCTAACGTGGGCACGCTTGATTATATACGAATATGTTCCTGTTGTTGCAATTATCATCTAAAAGAATTCAAAAAAGAATAATAGTCACATCACAAAGCCTTAGGCAGCCCGGTGTTCATATTAGTAGGCTGGAAGTGTCTACAGGATTGTCAGATTCTATTGAATTGGAGTATAGTTGGACTATTTCTTTTCTCAGTAGTCACATTCAACGAAGAGGGTAGTCCAACTAGTTCCATCAATGGAACTAATAATGGAACCAGTCGGAATAGACCCTTAAAAGCCATTTCGCATAAGACTCATTTGGCATGATTTTGCATATCTTTTTATACTGTAGTCTTTGATCTTTTTCAAGTAAACTCTGAACTTGCCGGAACTTCCAAAACCATTAAATTTAAAAACTCCAGCAAGCCGCAACCGCGATACCGGCAAAATTCAATTTTAATATTGCAACGATTGTAGCAGTAAAAGATTGAATTCTGATATGTTCGCCGCACCGGGCGGTTCGCCGTTCACCATTCGCCATTCACTCATTCAGAGTTCTTCAGGCGTGCTGTGCAGCGAGCAAAGCTCGAGTATCCTTTAATTCAATTCCCGTACAAGTATATTTCGATTATACTCCAAGGATTAAACCGTGTTATCCTTTGGGATGTCTGTTTCTTCTGTGGATGTGCTCAATTGAAAACTTGTTATATCTCTTTCATTGATTTAATTTATTATAGGTACTAGCTTTGCCCGCGGCTCCGCCCGCGTGGTATTGGTTGTCGCGCGCTGTTCCCTCGGGAACTGTGCATTTTCCCGGGATAAAAAATAGCCTATGTCATTTTCGGGACCATAAACTATCTCTATGCCAAAAATCACGTCGATCCGTCGCTCCGTTACGACGTGAAAGACTGACAAACACTCAAACATACAAAAACATACTTTCGCATTTATGATATTAGTAGTATGGATATATTGTGGTTTAACCTATGGTCTCTCAAGCAGGGGATCGTGGGCTCGAATCCGGGCTTAATAATTATGGAAAACCTGTAAGTTTTCCGAAATTAAATATGTGAAATTTCATTTGAAATTTACCAGCAGGTTGGGAAAGCGTGGAAACTACCACCCAAGCCCCTTCATTCTCAGAGGAGGCCTTTACCTAGCTCTGGGACGTATACATAGGCTGAGATGAGGATGTGCGCGACTTTATCTGCGGATAATTCATTTATCACTTTCCCTTGGAAACTAAAATTTTCCGGGATAAAAACTATCCAATGTCCTTTCCAAGATGTCAAACTATATAGAATAGGGTTTCGTAGTCGTTAGGAAAAATATTTTTCTAAGGATTTATTATTTTGTAGGAATTTTCTAAGTACGTAGATATATTTTAAATAAAAATTTAAGCTGCTATAGTTACTATAGAATTCTACATAATATGTAATTCTCAAGCAAATTTAGCCGTACTAGGAGCCACACAAGAAAAAAATTAAATTTGATATATTTACTACTACAAATAAATAATAATATTTATTCGTAGATTTACTATGAAAGTGAAGCATAAAGTGTTTGTTTATTTATTTTGTATAATAAAGGAGCGGCCATACCGCTGCTTAAACTACGGAACCCTAAAAACGGTGACGGTCCCCTAACAGTCAGTCAGCCAGTCGGTGCCCTTACATGAGTATCTATTTTTCTATGCAACTAGTATGAAAAAGTGGAACCAACTGAATCGTGACCCACTATGGAGCCTTATCGTAGAAAAAGTGATATCGCATTGCTTGACCAGGGAATTTATCAAATCTTGCTCAGTAGGTACCTAATCAAAATGCTTGACTATATATTGTATAAAAATTCGCTCGACGTATTTGGGAGCAATCCATAGTCCTTCATCAAAGAGCGCATGTGGATGAATATACAAAAAAAAATTTATAACAAAAAATTGAACCGACTACAAAAAACCATGAAAATAATTTAATCTCCTCTCATTCTGAGTGGAGGCCTGTGCCCAGCAGTGGGACGTATATAGGCTGGGACGAAACTGAAGTCGGTGCCTCAGCACGAGCCAGTAGGAGTGGACCTATAGTCGTCTTCTTCACCTACATACCTTATACATACCCATATACATACCCATACTTTATATATTAGACTTCAATCACTCCTGCTGTCTCGTACTGAGGCACCGACTTCAGTTTCGTCCCAGCCTATATACGTCCCACTGCTGGGCACAGGCCTCCACTCAGAATGAGAGGGCTTGGGCCATAGTTCCCACTTCAGACTGGTAGAAAATTATTTTCATGGTTTTTTGTAGTCGGTTCAATTTTTTGTTATAAATTTTTTTTTTCACGCTTTTTAGTGTTAATAATCTAAGATACAATAGCTTAATGTCAACTGCTTGACACCTTTTACGAAAGATTGCTTTTTCTGATGCAGAGACGTTCATTATTGAGGAGTCCTGGTGCTTCACCACCCATTCCATTTTACCATATGCATTACGACGAGCATAAATTGCTTAGCAACTGTGTTAAAGTAATTGAAATTCAACCCGTGAAGTACTTGTTATTGAGTAGTAGCTCTGTTGGTCAAATGTGGTCTTCATCATCAGTTCCAATTCACCAAATTATGATTTCCAAGAGCAAATGCACGAGTTACTGCAAAATATATCCAAATTACCACAGGTGTCCCTACAACATTTGAAGAGTTCCCTCGATTTCCTTAGGATCCAATCATCAGATCCTGATTTGGTGCTTATGGGACCTAATTGAAAGTATTCCTAGACGATCGCAAAAAAATTTTTTCAAATCGGTTCACAAACGACGGAGTTCTGAGGTAACAAACATAAAAAAAAAAAAAATACAACCGAATTGATAACCTCCTCCTTTTTTTGAAGTCGGTTAAAAACGGAAATTAACGATTTATTTTCTTTTCAGATCGATTACGAATCGCAGCAACCAGGTGAGTAATATTTGTTAATTAACTTGGCTATTTGGTATCCCCAATCAATTAACATAACGATAACGAGTTTCCCCCTAGATTTTGTACAGTAATACTCAACTGAACGATGCACCGGACCTCTATGAAGTTAGTAAGTTAAACTGACTCATTAATGCAGGTGGTAGGACCTTGTACAAGGTCCGCCCGGCTACTTCCTATCCCGGGGACTATCTTGCTCGCTAATCCTGCCCTGAAACAGCAGTGCTTCCACTGTGGTGTTTCGGCGTGGAGAGTAAGACAGCCGGTGAAATTACTGGCACTTGAGATATCCCATCTTAGGCCTCGAGGTTGGCAACGCATCTGCAATACCCCTGGTGTTGTAGATGTTTATGGGCGGTGGTGATCTCTTACCATCAGGAGACCTACTTGCTCGTTTGCCATCCAGCAAATAAAAAAAAAATTAGTCCGTTGTGAGACTGCTCGCGGTGTAAATTGGGCTTTAGGCATGTTAGATATAGTTTTAGTGGTTATATTATCTTATCTTTGATAGTTGATAGTTTTTTGCAATTAATCATGATGGACAAGTTTACTGGCTGAAAAATCGAGTGGAGAAAGAAGTCATGGTCCTGCAATATCCGGGAGTGGACAGGGATCCTGAGTGTCCGAGCTGTTCCGCCTTGAACAAGACAGAGACAAGTTTCAGCAGCTGTTAGCCGACTTTCATTCGTTGGAGAGGCACTTGAAGAAGAATGTAGAAATTATATTGTTTTATTTTATTTTTCAGTTACAAACAAAATTAACTCTACAATACATCGTGTTGTTTTTGATTTCCGTTAGCTTTAAGGGTAAGGGTAAGGTTTGTAGTCAAGAGATCAAATTAAGTTAATTTGTCTAAGACACTAGTGGCCGAACTCTTACTAGATACTTAAACTTTAAAAGATAATCATGAATTAAGATAAATTTACACGCCCGTAAAAGATTAAAACAGTGAAAAGGTTCTAATTTTTGATAACAATATGTGTTTTAAGGTCGTTGCTAAAGTGACTTTATTGAACACATATTTAGCAAAAGAAGGTATAAAACTTATTTAAAATTGTTTTTTGGCATCTCTCTTATTAATCATGTCAAGGTCACTGATAAAGATTGTTCATATTAAAATTTGACCCTTAACAATGACTGCGAAGTTATTATATGTAAACAACACACACACACACACACACACATCACGCCTGTATTCCCAAATGGGGTAGGCTAGGCAGAGAAAACGAAACGTTACCGCTTCGGAGCCACTTTTAGCAATTTAGGTTTAAAATAAAAAATAAATAAAATAAAAGATTTTTTTTTATTTTCTATCATAGAACTGAGCCATTTATCAAAGTTAACATAACTCAAGATAAACACGGTGCATACTGCAACCAACCTCCTCGCGCGTTGACATTGGTTGAAGTTACGTAGCCGGCTTCACCCGGCAAGTGCGGATGCGTGGCCACGGAACGCTGCCACGTACGGTCAGCAGCGTCCACGCAAGGCCGTGTCAAGTTCGAGCCACCCACATATTTCGCTAAAGCGTCGCCGCTACAGTAACAATAATGGCGCAGTCTCCATTGTTTGGGCCCCGTGGCACATTACGCTTTTGTCTCTGCCCTCTCCCGTTCCTCACAATGCGGCCAGGAAACAAGTGAGCCTTTATTTCGCCTCTTTTTGTCTCGGAGTATCGCTGCTTATTGTCTTCATTCGATTGTTCGGAGCTCTTCACAGGGCACATTGTTGTGGACTTCGTCGTTAGTGCTGAGCTTGCGTATGTGCAATGTTCTAAGTGTCTTTTGAATTTTAATACGGCTTTAGAAAGTACGCGCTAAGTGCTGTTCCGATTTATAATGTTTATCTGAGTGAAGAGCCAAAGTTTTATTGCTATAAGAATACAGTACCAGGGCGACCGAGCTTAGGGCTAACACTCATTAATAAGCGTTTTCCCAGAGTTAAGACCAAGCTATATCGATTTGTCATCTCCGAAAACCCCCCCATACATAAAAAAGCGCGAAAAAAGCGAAAAAAGTGTGACCTTGTATTTCGCCTACCCGGGGCATCGTGCCTAGCATGCGGCATTCCCTCGCTGTACGGCTATTGTCAGCCTCTGGGTAAAAAAGACCCGGCGCTGTGGTCGCCAGAGACGCCTCTTCTTCTTGGTCGTCACACTCTTGGTAGAATGGTCGTGGTTGTCACATCAGGGGTGGTGGCAAGCTTTACAATCCGTCGCCATTCCTCCCGTACTGTATCCCTTCTCGAACACTCGTGGAGTGTTCCGTTGAGTGCAGCTTTAACTTGGTCCGTTCAACGCATGGGTGACCTGCCGCGTGCTCTCGTTGGACGTTTAATATTATGTATTTAAATGTGTACATATTTATCTACTTCAGTACCTATGTTTATCCGTTGCCTAGTATCTTTAGCACAAGCTTAGCTTAGTATGGGACTAGGTCAATTGGTGGCAATTCCCCATGACATTTATTTATTTATGATTTTCATTGGTTGATAGAAAAGTTAAGTTGTCAGTTTCTAACTTTTGTACTACAGTACAGCTTGATACTTGAGAGTTTATTTCTGTTAAAAAGTGACCATTTGTCGTCCAACAAAGTCAAGTCACAAGTTTTCTGCAACTTCGGGTACCTACTGCACAAATGGAAGTTTGCTTTGGGTACCCTCAGAATCTTCATCACCCGCTTACGAACTTTCATTGGCTCAGTCAACCGGACGCATTAACTAAGACACAGGGAATCTTCCGGTATTTACAGTTAGTTAACATCTTTGTACCTTGTAGCTTTGTTCACAGCATACATGGGCAAAGAAATGGACTGGTTGAACTTGGGTGCCACGCATTCAGTTATTCTTAAACCCCTTCCCATAGCTTAGGCAACCGGCCACATGTGGCCACTGGGACCGTTATGGTATGGCTATGCATCAAGTGCAACTCATTTGATTATCCTCTTATCCATTCTGTGAGGCACAGAGCTGGACACGTGTCCGCCAAGATACCAATTCTCAGGCGCGGGGTACGTCGATACCGCGAATGATACAGCTCCTCTAGTTAGCATTGTTCGCGGGCCCATTGTGCGCCAAGTCGGCTTTGTTACGACACGCCCGCTTTTTTCCTCCGAAGCGGTGTTCAAAAACTGAGGACAAGGGTTGCCCGTGTAATTTTGTGTTTACATGTAATGAGTTGGCCTTGTTAACTGCTATTTTTGAGAGTTTTAGGCTGTAGCTAAGGTTAGGTAGCGGTTGTGTTTTCATATTAATTGGTACAATATACCCGCTATTACTGAATGGCATCGGTAATGTTACAAATTCGTTTCAGTGAAGTTCAACAAAAGACATTTTGAATAGTGAGCTCTATTTCACTTTTAAACGATGGTAGGTTGTGGTAGTTTAGTTACTAAGGTTATAGTTTTAGAACGGTAATAACTTGTAAAGTTGCTAAAGCATTCCAAATCTACCTAGACCCTAGTTCGAGCTGCATCGCTTAAACTTCGGTACGCAGTCAGAATCGCAAACGCCGTCGGGTTTCAGGCTTTACAAAATCGCCCGCACGGTCCCTTTCCTCAAAACTCCATTCATATTTCCTTCACTTTCCATACACAATATTGCGACTTTGTGCGCGCTTCTCAAGTCTCCAAATAGTCCATTGACGAGACCGAGCAAACTCGCTATAGCAAATTAACACTATTCAACAGAGTTTTGAAAGAGGACTACTCTCATACAATTTGGTCGCATTCACAAAGATTCGCTCCTTAGCTGGCCCGATGAATAGCTTTATGAATAACGCGCTATATTAGTTGGAGCGTGATGTGTTCGTATTTCAGAGATGTTTATCTTTCATCGCTGAGTTTTGTCTTTCAGCTTTCCATCGGCTTTTTATCAAGTTTCAAAAGTTTGTGTGTTAAGTACCGACGTGTTGATAAGTACCTATTAAGTAAAATTACGGCTTGATTTCGCTTTCTTCTTCATAGCATCTGCGCCCACTGTTAGGCCGTAGGCGTACGCCTCTCAAATTTTCTTCCACTCGGCCTGATTCACAGTAAACAGACCCCCACCCCCCCACCGAGCCAGCGATCGAATTGATATGTTGATATCATCCGATGACTTGAGGCCGTATCGTCTAACGCGTGCACGCCCGCAATTACTTTCACCACCTCTTTCTACCACCATCTTATACCATGTGACGGAAAGATGTGGCGAAAACGGTAGTGATTCCGAATGCCTTACACAATAACTCAACTCTTCTTCAACTCTTCTTTTTGGGTCAAGTCATCACTCCCATACGCTTTTGCTTTGTGTCTCATCATTTTGGCAACAGTCATATTTTTATGACTGCAAAAAATATTGGATATCAAATTGGTATTTAAGTTTCGAGTATTGGCGCATTATTAAAACCGAGGTAACAAAGATTAGTTCACATGTCCTGTCAAGAATTTTTCAGACCTTCCTAGTGTTGATTCACCGTTCAACACCCTGCTACCGACTGAATGGGAGCCATTCGCAAGCACCACGATTGTATACGTATGGAAAATGTGGAAACATAAATAGAGGCAGCGAAAAGCGACTCGAAAGGAGGGTGATTTTCTAAAGGCTTCAACCGTTTTCAATAGGCCACTGTTTAACATTGCTCAAACTCAAATGTTCATTGAACGATATTTTCTGTTCCCTTTTAGAAAATACGAGTCTCCTTAGTGCCAATGGAAGTGGGTTCTTCAAAAGGAATAAAAAGCACCCGTGAATTAAGAATTCCGTTTTGTTATTTCGATTTGAAAGAGAAATCTGACTTATAAATATAAGTTTTTGACACAAAATCGCTATAGTTGGATTCATAAAGTATTTTGGTAGTAAATTTTGTCGTAAGGTACGACTTAAAAGAATAGAAATTAAATATGAGGCCGTCACCTAATTTCTTCATAATCATAATTATAATCATCAATTTTGAAGTAAAATGTTTTATACTAATTGACCATCTTTATTCTGTGTTAAGTGGTCGTTTTTTTTTTAATCCCCGACGCAAAAAGAGGGGTGTTTGACCGCTATGTGTCTCTCTCTGTCTGTGAAACCGTAGCTCTTAAGCGGGTGGACCGATTTGAATGCGGTTTTTTTTATTTCATAGCAAATTTTTTAGCGATGGTTCTTAGACATGGTTCATCAAAATCAGTTCAGACATTTTTGAGATATTGAACTTTAAAGTGACAAGGTCGGGGGTTTTCCAACTTTTTGTTGGTAAGGTTATTTGACTATCACATTTATCCATCAATTAAAGTTAATCAATGGATGGTGAAACAGGTGGTTAATAAGCTGAAATTGTTAGCCCTTTGAGACTCGCGCGGGAGGATGGACAGAGCTCTAGCTGGCTCCCTGTAACAGGCCCTTTACCGCCTCGCGGACGTGCTCGAACACTTTCCCCAGCGTCGTCTTCTTGTCCAACCAAGACAGATAGATGTCCACCATCGGTACTGCAGCTTGGATAACAGGATGACGCTGCAGGAACGGACCCACGCTGATTGCGATTGCGCTTTAGACGGCGTTTCCGATTTACCACCGGACAGACAAAGTAGCTTCTTTTTTAATGTAGAGAAAGAGATAATATTTAAATAATTCCACGGAAACATGCAAGGACTGCAATAGCAAATAACGTTGCGGCTTGCCGTAAGTTATACCTACTTAAATGCAGCCCAATTTATAAGTATACTATTCGATGTTCATTTTTAGGGTTCCGGAGCCAAAATGACAAAAACGGAACCCTTATAGTTTCGCCATGTCTGTCTGTCTGTCTGTCCGTCCACGGCTTTGCTCAGGGCCTATCAATGCTAGAAAGGTGTAATTTTGCACGGATATATAGGTAAACTATGCCGACAATATAGTACAATTAAAAAATCAAAAACAATTTTTTTAGGGTACCTCCCATAGACGTAAAGTGGCGGTGATTTTGTTTTTCTCATCCAACTCTTTAGTGTGGGGTATTGTTGGATAGGTATTATAAAACCATTAGGGGTTTGCTAAAACGATTTTTCGATTCAGTGATTTGTTTGCGAAATATTCAACTTTAAAGTGCAAATTTTCATTAAAATCGAGCGTCCCCCCCCCTCTAAAATCTAAACCGGTGGGTGGAAAAATTTGGAAAAATTCAGGATGGTAGTCAGTACCTATATCAAACTTCCAAGGAAAACTATAACGGTTAAGTTTGCTTGAGAATTATTAGTAGTATACCTAAGAGTAAATAGCAGCGTAAGGTATAAAATATACCTAAACTTGGAAGATTCCGTATAAAATACGAAATCCTTAGAAAAATAATACCTAATTTTTTGTAATGGCTACGGAACCCTATTTTGGGCGTGTCCGACACGCTCTTGGCCGGTTTTTTTTTATTCTTTCCATGTTTTTTTTTCTATATAATGTGTTTTTAGGTGTATCGAATATGCGTAAATAGTCTCTCTCTCTCTCTCTCTCTCTCTCTCTCTCTCTCTCTCTCTTGCAAATAGCTTACTACGTAGGTACACACACAGATACAATGCACGACTCTTTTTTCCAACCTACACTATTTATTTTATTTATAATAGTAAGCGATACAGAAAGCACGTACACAGAGAGAAAACTACGAAGTAAGCAATAGGCGGTTTTATCGCTTCAGAACGATTTCTTCTAGGCAAACTTTTTGAGATGGTTCAAACTTTAATAAAAATTAAATATTCCAGCTTTCCGCCTTTATATAGCACTAAATGGCCATAGAGCTTATCAGCGTATTTAAAGCCACTATGACAAATGTCTCTTTGACAAAACATCACCATATTGTTTAGAACGCCTGTTTATTTACCGTCTCGACCAAATCAAAAGTTAATGATTAAAGTAAAATGGAAAAAGAAAATCTGGACTCCACGACAGTCATCGGTACTAATGAAATAGTAGATGCCACAATTTTGTCCAGATTCAAACGATTAAGCAGCAAAATGCGATTCACTATAAAGAAGAACCCTAAGCCTCCGCTGGATGGGAAGACGGAACCTTTTAGCTTACGATTACCATTCCCAGAACGCTTGAGGAGATGGAATCTCAAGTGTGTTGCAAAGGTGCTATGCACCCTGACTGTAGCCGTCATACAGCTGTCAATCTTCGCTGTGTGCTTGTTCAGAGGCGGCAAGAAGCACTTGCAAGGGCTGTCCGACTTTACGACAGAAGATACAGGTCTTTTGGATTGAATTTATTGAATAAATGGAATTAGAGCCTGTTTGTACAAGTTTTTATTTAACTTCGTATGTAGAAAAAAGTGTGAGTTAATTTCGTACACATCTACCCCCTTATTCATAAACGACAATCAAACCTATTTTAGTTAAAATGCCGCTAAAATTCGTTTGTCCTTATCTGTCACTTCGACATTTGTATTTGTTAGAAAGGGACAAAGCATTTGTTAGTTAACATAGGCTTGTTAAGTTTTATGAATAAGGGGGCTAGCATATAAGTAGATATAAAAGACATATTATATGTATGTATTTAAACTTTTTATTGTACAAAAGAAACGAAACAAATTCGCAATCAGAGTGTATTGCAAAGGTGCTATGCACCCTGACTGTAGCCGTCATACAGCTATCAATCTTCGCTGTGTGCTTGTTCAGAGGCGGCAAGAAGCACTTGCAAGGGCTGTCCGACTTTACGACAGAAGATACAGGTCTTTTGGATTGAATTTATTGAATAAATGGAATTAGAGCCTGTTTGTACAAGTTTTTTCACTTCTCATGCTCTAAAAGTGGGTCAATATAGCCTTACGAGACGGGAGTAAAGTGAGCACTTTACTCCCTAGGGAGTAAAAGTAATTAATTTTTTAATTTACTTCGAGTGACTTAGATAAACTCAAACAGCCAGTTATTTGCAAAAAATAAGTTTGTTTGCGGACCATTTGAATGACGAAAATGTTACGTTCTCAGTCTACGTGGTCTTAGTTCTTGCTTATTCCGCATAGAAGGTGGCGCCATATAATTTTTCCGTTTGTGTATGGACCATTTCATCGATGCAATTTTGCTTTGTCTGTGTCTTGGAAAAAATACTTACCGCGAAAACTTTGACATTGTTGTAGAGCGTAAATCGTAAACGATTAAAATAAATTGATTATTCTCACAATGTCGTCAAGTGATAGCGAAAATTATGATGTCGAGCAATCAAGGGAAATAATAATAAGAGCAAAAGACATAACTGATAATTTTCTGTCGCCGAAACTAGAAAGATTTATTTTTATTTTTTGATTTAATCTTTTTATACCAAATTGACTATTTTTTTCTCGCAATCGAAGTGAAAAATAGAGTTTTCACCACGAGACTAAAAGTCAATACAAACCCTCGGATAAATAGCCACCCTCGCTAAAGCTCGGGTGGCTAACAGCCTCGGGTGTGTATTGGCTTATTTTAGTCTCTCGATAAAAAATATACTATTATTTAACTTCGTATGTAGAAAAAAGTGTGAGTTAATTTCGTACATATCTGGCATATAAGTAGATATAAAAGACATTTTATAAGTATGTATGTAAATTTTTTATTTTACAAATGAAATGAGACAAAATACAATTGACAAACTTTGAGATAAATGTACAAAGGTACTTTTGTATATTGGTTTGAGATAGGTACAAGATTTTTTAAGGTTCCCTGCCTCAGTTGGCAATAATGGAAATAGTAAGTATAAATCTGTAAATGTGTGTCTATCGGTGGTATCGTAGCTCTTAAATGGATAAATTAATTTTTAATGTGATTTTTTGTTACGTAATTGAATAGCTGTTGCCCGCGACTCCTCTCCTGCCCTCTTAGAGTGCGTTTATCGCTATCCTGCGGAAAGTATGCAATTTTCCGAGATAAAAATTATCTTATGTCCTTCCACGGGATTCAAACTAGGATCTGTACATCGAATTCCGTCTCAATCAACAACATTTGTAGAGGGCACTACAACAGTGCAGAGCTACTATTGCAGGTCAGCTTTAGAGTTCCTTCACGTTTCAGTTCTCGGTCCGCCGCCTTGTTCGCCGTCCCGTTCTCATCCAGCAACGCTGGTCATCGCGCACCTTTGCGACGACTGTGTAACTCTTATAATAAATTACCTCTGTCAGTTGATATTTTTGATATGACGAGACAAAAGTTCAAAAACAAAATTTATGAAACTTTAATGTACCACAGTGTATATTTTAAGTCCACATAAATCACTTATACCATATTTCTTAGTGAGGGCTCGTTAGGGAGTAAGTGAATTTAAGAATGTATCTATTTTATAAGTACATATTGTATACACTTGCTTCTGTTTGCTCTCCTTAAAATAAATAAATAAAAAAAAATCGGTTCAGCGGTTTAGACGTGAAAAAGTAACAAACAAACAGACTTGCAAACTTTCGCATTTATAATATCAAAGAGGGATTCTAGAAATTCTAATCTGATTGGTCGATGCTTTTGCATGCCGCGCATTTATTTACACAGCTCTGATGGAGAGTCACCCTTAACCGCTCGGTCAACATCTGCTGATGATGCCTTGTATAAGGGCGAAACACTTGTAGAGTGTTATTCGTGGAGTATTTGTTAAAGCACAAAAAAAACATAAAATAAAACTTTGTGCCTCCCCTAGGGTTACCTTAGGACTCAGCATCTAGTATTTCGTTTTCAACTAATCTGGCTCGGAAATCTTGTAAATGATGTGCCAGAGCAACTTTCCAAAATTGCGGAATATTTCATATAGGAAATTTCGGAAACTTCTCACAATTTTGTATGAGTATTGAGACTCAGTTTCCTAAATTTAAATATCTTATATTTCTTCTGAAAATTTCCAGAAATTTTCGAGAACTTTTCCAACGTTTCGGAAACTTTCTACAACTTGCACATCTGCACTTGTAACTAAATGTGCAGGTATTCACACACAAAATTGACAACATTACTGCAATTTGATTTGTAACCTACAATTTGTAATTTCTATTGACATCAATACTGTTTGATAGAGCTCAGGTTAAAAAAATTGCGAACACATTTCAATGTGACTCATTATAGTCTGTTAAAATAAGCCGCCAGCACCGCGTCTGTGAATGTCAATAGAACCTGTCGATTCAGACAAACCTTACCACACTGCAATCTTCTATTGCACTTTACCTTACCTGTTAGTAAGTTGCCAGAGCAGGATGGCGATATTGAAATTTATAACAGCCAGTGTGTTGCAGCTGAATAAGGACGTGCAGAGCAGCCCTCAGCCCTCATTGCTTCCAATTTCTTCCTATTCAACGTAATTCAAACATGATACAAATGAATATTATTGTGTGAACTACATATACCTAGGTAGATATTTATCATTATTATTATTACCACGTAATGGCATCGTATTAAACATGCGCCTTATTTCACAGCGTCATGTTTGGATCTTTCTTTATTGAAGCGAATCAATCAATAGTGTCCTCAGAAGGCAATAGGCGTTATCTCAAAGAAGACTTGAGTTATTTATAATAAATTTAAACCATCTCATGCATCTGATGCCATGCGACGGAAAAATAATAGGTGTGTATACCGTGTGTATACCTATGTTTCACACGAAAACACAAGCCGAAACATGGATGCACAGAAAAACCAGAAAAATAGACCAGCGCTTGTGGTGGTGGTGGTGGTGTGTCCAGCGGTGGTGTAGGGGAATAGCACGCAGCACGGAATGCTGAGGAACTGGGTTCGATTCCCAGCGCTGGTCTATTTTTCTGGTTTTTCTGTGCATCCATGTTTCGGCTTGTGTTTTCGTGTGAAATATATAGACTTTCACGGGATGACCGTAAAAGAAACAAAAATATGGAGTTGAAATAAAAAATACAAAAAGACTCCTAATAGTAATCTTAATAGGTGTCGTATTTAGATACCGTGCCTTTAATAGGATAGAATAGAATAAAAAATGTGGACAAAATAAAATTGATGGCTTTTAATACGAAGTACCTTAAATAACTGTGTGTCTACGTCGTGCGTAGCACTTGCTACGGCGTAGCACGCGGCACAGAATGCAATGAAAAACAAGTTTAAATAAATTTTAATGAACAAATAATGGTTTTTAAATATATTAAGTGTACTGACTCACCAATACATTTTGCACGGAAAGAAAAACAGATTCTTTGCTCGCTAATGATAAGTACCCAATAAGTCCGTCACAAGAGCTCTCAATGTAACAAAAATACCAAACAAAGCAAGTTGTCTTTATTTTACACTGTGGAAACATTGGTCCTCGGAATTAGTAATTTCTTTGATTCCCGCCCATTGTGCGACTGATAAAAGCGACACTTTCAGCGCCGTCTGAATGAATACACCCATTATACCAACACAAAAGTGGATATTCCAAACAAAAACATCATTGCCGCCGTTATTGCGCGCAAAAAACAATTCAGATTCAGACTGTATTCCATTATGATTTCGAACAATGTAGCTGAAAATACTTTGTCTAGCGAAAATTGTGGCGCGAATCGAATGACGTCCTTTGTTGTTTCAATAGTTGTGTGAGCTATCCAAATAATTTTCTATTCTATTCACTTGCAGTGTTGAACGAAAGAACATTATTTAGCTATTTTTTGAAAATAAAGACGTGAAAAGCAAATAACGAGTTGACTATTCTTCCTCACTATTTCATTCAATTTATAGTATTTTTCACCTAAGATGAGTTCTGTGACATTTGAAAATTTTCCGAATTACGCATACTATGTTCGCAAAATATATTTTAAAAATAATTTCTATTTTGAAACAAATTAATCAAAAAAATTTAAAACTGTTATTTTTAAAAATATATAGCAATATCAGTGTCTGTTAAATAGCCTCCATTGAATACGATACAAAAATATTTATTTTTTTATATAACGCAATGTGTGAAACGGAACAGAGTAGTGACGTGACACAACATTATCGGCAATTGCAGCGGTTCATTATTCGATAACAGTGAACTTAGATATTTTACATTTTTAAACAAAACTTGCAAAATTTTATAAACGCGGCTATTTGCGACGCGGCCGCCACCATCTTGTGCCTCTTGTGGCCAGTACTTGTCAGTATCATTGTCAGTAAGTACGAGTACGTCTGCCGTGTATACGAGTTGAGTTTCCGTTGCATTTTCTTTGCATTGTATTTGTTATTGTTCATTTCTATTATTATTGCTTAGATTATATACAACACTAGATGGACCGTCGGCGGCACGAAAACGTCCCCAAAAAATATAAGCCAACTGTTGGCTTATAAGTCATTTTCCCCTCCTCAGTCTGCATTGTGACACCGTAGGTGACGTATGCGGAGCGCGCAATACAAAAGTGCCGAAATATGACCAAATGTGCTATAAAAGTGTGCCGCAATTATAAAGGCAGGATTAAAAATCCTAATAACGTGACTTTCCATCGGTAAGTACTCCAGAATCCATAAAATTTCGTAAGAAAAGATTAAATTATTTAGGTTAGAATTGTGTGACATTTTTTATAGGTGATACCAGTTTCCAGTGCAAAATTCCCCACAATTCAGTCAAAATCGTACTGAAAAGTTTGTATTGGGCACAAAGTCGAAATATATCGATTTCACCTAAACAGTTTATAGTTTCGCCATGTCTGTCTGTTTTAGTTTTATTAATTCATTTTTTATTTGATTACATTCGCCATTACTTTTACTAGCGTCTAATTTTCGTCGTGTCGTAATAATTTTCCCCCAAATTTTGGGGGATTTGACATTACGTGGTATCATTTAGCACGCACACAGTGACAACCGGATTGACGTAACTCGAGTGTAAAGACGAAGCTGTCACGTGGTCGCCACGCACACAAACAAGAAAAAGAGTGGACGTTTTCAATCGCATTGTTTCTTACTGAGGCTCGGTCTAGTGTTGTATATAGTCTAAGTATTATTGTTGTTGACTTTTGTTACTGATTCTCGTTAAGTTTGTTGTTATTTTTTGGCAAAATGCTGAAACAGTCCAAAAAAGTGTTTTGAACTCCCAGAGTCGGGAGTTTGTAATTCGTTTGAGGGATTATTTCGAGCGAGAACGAGAGAGTGGCCCGGTGGGCGGAAAACTGGAAAATAAATATATATTTTTTAATATAATGCAACTTTATCAAAAATAAGTACTAATAACTCTTAGAAAAATCTATGGTTCACTCGATCAATGATACATCTCTAAAACTGTCAAACTCGAAACGTCACAGAACTCATCATAGGTGAAAAATAATATAGTACTTCAACTTTATCGTCAACCATTGCTCAAATCTGTCTAGTGGCGCCATCTCTTGATAAATACGGAAAACAGTAACCCGTGTACGTAGGCCAGCAGGCGGCTTTGAACTGCACAGATCCGCTGCTAGATGGCGCTGAATCGACAGCATGACCAACTTAACACAACAGTTGTAGGTTGTTTTCTATCTTTTCTTTCCTAAGTTCCTTTTATATCAGTCCAGTTATAAAAAGATGGCGTTCTATCGAACTAGGTAATTCACTTTTTGCTAATGAGAGCTAAGGAGAAGGAGGCATGAATCACGGGTGACATAAATTAACGCGATAATACCTATTAGTCCTTGCTATTACATTATCGCAACAACAACATTCAAAAATTATGCGAATGGTGCAGGTTGTACGGTCAGCATCATAAATATATATACGTTACCAAGACGTCAAAAAATATATCTATACACCTTTATGCCACTAAACACAAGGTCAATGTTTAGGTACTTAATTTTCACGTTTTGGCTGTACCCATATTATTTTTGCATTCGACTTAACATATGTAAGTAAATAAACCAATCAAGCTAATTGCTGCTTAGTATATAGGTTCATACAGTCAAGTGTAAAAAGACGTCCTATTCGGATCACTCACGATTATTTTTCACTTCTCATGCTCATAAAGTTCGTGTTCATGCTAAATCTAGGTGACATAAAATGCCTTTTTATGCTCTAAGTAGTGCATAAAATAAAATCAGTAATGCAGAGATTAAAGTAACATTTTAAAAGAATAAGAAGTGTTCTTGTTTAATTTTTAAAACAATTAGGGCGCTTGAAATTGTAGTGAAATTTTATTGAAAAACCTGTTTCAATTCACATTGCACGTTGGCTAGAGATTTGTCGGGCATCAGTTGGACAGCAGTGCAGGACAATGTCCCGGATGGCTGTACCTTGGTTCCATCTCATCAGACTTCAATCTGACTGAGTTTTCTCGTCGTTTCTTCTCAGTCAAGACTATATATTCTGTGACTTAACGTTAATGTACTAGTTTCCGAAACGATGTACCTACGTAGGTTAATAACCTAACCAACAAAATGTTGGAAAACCCCCGACTTTGTCATTTCAAAGTTCAATATCACAAAGACGGCTGAACCGATTTTGCTATAACTCATAAAACATGTTTAAGAACCGTCGCTAGAAATCCTGCTTTCAAGAAAAAAGACGCATTCAAATTGGTCCACCCGTTTAAGAGCTACGGTGCCACAGACAGACAGAAAAACACACACACATATCGGGCAAACTTATAACATCCCTCTTTTTGCGTCGGGGGTTAAAAATTCCGATTGCTTGCATAACTCTCTTAGCGTCCAAACTCCGATAGGAGCACACTTTGGCATGCTAAGATAAACCGCCACTTGCTGAGCGACCCATCTAGCAGCTCGCCTCTCTCCGCTAAGCTGTTAAAGCCGTCTGAGGCTATAAATGCAACAGACGCCCGAAAAAAAAAATAGGTTCTACAGCTTACAAGAAAATTCGTTCATTGAACTAAACATAGACTTATAATACACTACGTTTATTCTCTGTCTACGGAACTAAACGTTTTCTTCCGACCGTCAGAGGTTGTTGCCGACATCCACGTTAGGCGCCGCCACTGCAGATTACAAAGAAAGTGGCGCCCTCGTTCATTTCTTCACTCGCCTTCTTCGATGCTTTTGAACAATGTTTTGAACTGATAAAATTAGTATAGAAAGATGACTTGGTGTTTATCATTGACATCTATTGATCTAGCACCACATAGGCGCTGCTCCAAACTGTGTACCTTCTATGATCGGAACCTAACTCTGGAAAGTAACTAGCAAGAACATCATTTTCCAAACTTTTTTTGTTCGTAGGCCGCTTTCAAAGTTTAACTGTTTTCGGTAGAACTCTGCTGCTATTTTTTTACTATATTCCCGAAAGTCATGCTTTTTTCACCAAATTAGATTTAAATATTATTGTTTATAAATATGTATGTTAGTCTGTAAGGTATTTATTGTATGGCCCTAAGTTGCCCGAAATAAATAAATTTATTATTATTATTATTTTCACGCCAACATGGACCCTTGTCTGGTCTCCCTTAGATCCCTGGGGGTCCACCTGGACCACTTTGGAATCCTCAAAGCATTTCAATGTGCCCACTAACGTTTTGATGTAGGGTTGTTGAGGATGTGATTACGAGGAAGAGGAAGTGTCAAGCACAAATTTAAAGGATGCGGATGAGGATGAGGATATTTTTTGAGGATGAGAATGCGGATGAGGAAGCGGGAGAGGTTGACATGAAATATATAAATATTGGTGGACCCGACAAACGTTGTCCTGTAGGTACACACTATCTAACTACCTACTTAATCGCCGGTAGATGGCTTATGTAATTAACCATAAACCACAGATCTAATCTGTGTGTGTGATTAATTGGGCCAATGAACTTTTTTACTATTAAGTACCTGTGCTATTACTCATTTTGTGCTAGTGGTGACAGACGGACAGTGAAGTCTTAGTGATAGGGTCCCGTTTTTACCGTTTGAGTACGGGACCGTAAAAAGAGATGTATGTAAACTCATTATTGCACATAAAAATAAAAATACATATACACAGAGAGGAAAACAAAGAGAAACGTTTGTAGAGGTGGCGCGGCGCCACGCATGTATGTGTAAGTTTCGTTCTGGTGCAACTGGATCAGTTTGGTATATAATAGTGGTATTGTAAATAAACAACGGTGTACATATAAAAATATTTTATTAAAAACATTTTGGTAACATTTAATAAGAACACTTAGGTAAAAATAAATCGACTTCAAAATCATTTCAAAAGAACAGCCTGGACTGGAAGTTCACGGGGGAAGCCGGAACAGCAAAAAAACTAAAATAAATAAAAACAATGATAACACTCTAGGCAGAGACATGTCTAATTGACAACCAGAATTAAGGCATCGCAAGAATAATTATTAAGTACGATAAAATACCTACGGCTATTATTATAATTACAACAAATAAACGCCTGGTGTCTAGTTCGGTTGCGAGCGCTGTGGCGCCCACAGCTGGGCGCAGGCTACCGGCGCAAGCGCTGACACGGCGCGGCAGGGAACTTACAAAGAGTATTATTGCCACTAACTTTATTCACCTCACGCACGAGACAAATTGCTTGCCACTACGCTGTAATTACATCACTAAATACTAAAACATCCCAGTTATAAGAAGCTATGTTAAAATTTTACCTAACTAATAATAATATTAACATCTTCGGCTAATTTTGATACTAGAATGATATAACATCATCTCATATTGTACTCTTAACATTACGCTGGATTAAATTATAAGTGAGGAATTAAATATTTTATGGATAATATTGCAAGCATTACTGAGATTGTGCACGTTACGTGATTTGACAAACAGTAATAAATGTTAAACTTATGCGATACGGAGGAAGATCCTTACATACTGAAGTTGAGAAGGCCGCGCGCGCGGCCGGCCTCCGCCCGCCCGCCGGCCGCGAACGGGCTACAGTCTACATTAAATTACGAGCATTGGCACTTTTCAATATTACTTAATTACACTCTCGAAATAGCACTGCGTATCAATAATTCAATAACCAACTTAAAAACTAAATTCAGATCAGTCATTTATGATATCACATCAAAATAAACAGGGAAATACATATGTGATTATCGATTGGATATACTATAATAAATATTATATTCTTTTCAAAAGAGGTATTAATTTTCTTTAGGGTTACTAAAAATATTGAGCTCTGCGCCGCGCGCGACGCACTATATCACCACAATACGAGAACAACATTGAACCAATAAGATTTGGTACTTGGGAGTTTGCCTCCGAGTTAATCTATTTCGCTAAACCTACATAATGCTTATCAGATATACGTAATACACACTGACGCGGCCTGCGCCGGCGCCGCTTCGCCTCGGCCTAGGCAAAAAACCCTTTCATCCTTATACAATTTTCAATACAAAAATACTGTCATTTGACTACAGTTCAATGAGAAAAAAATATTTGTCATAATATTAATGAACAATAGATAGAATACAACTCAATAATATTATGTATAATAGCATGTATATGATTTCACTAAACAAAATAAAATGCATACAATTGAAATGATTACAACATTGTAAAATCACTTTAAAGACACACAGCAATGGAAGGTTCGATTGATTTAGATCATGTTGAATAAATAGCACAACAACCAAACTATTTGGCAATGTGGATAAACAAACATTAACAACTACTCCCCTCGCGGTTCACTTATAAAAAAAAATTGGAATGCAAATATTGCATCGCCGTCGGCCCCGCGACTCGCGACGCGGCGCGGGCGCGGCCGCGGGAGCGAGCTTGGTCGCGTTCACAACAAGAGCTTCGAAGAGTCTTACAACTGTGCGTATCGCTCCAATACTTTTCTTTGAACTACATTCGATTACAGCTTTGTCAATTAACTAAAACTAAAAATATGAATGCAACATTTGATTTTAAATAATAATTTGATAACAACCATTTTGTGAGTATATGTGACTGTACATAGCACGCTAGGCGCTGCGAGACGCCCGAGCGGGCTCGGGGGCTCGCCACTGGCATACGAGTATATCACTCTTAGCTGCATTCTGAGATCCATGCCATATGGTTGGTCAGTCATGACTCACTGAATCATATAAATACAAATTTTGTACAACTTTTACCTACTCCATTACGGTATATGTGTTCATAGCCCAGGAAACCTAATAATAACAAAACAAAAAACAGACTTGTGGTGATGACTCAACTAGATAAAGCAGTTGATAAAATGCAATGATATCATTGCGATAAGGACGCCGATTTTGGAGTTAAATTTGGCTACTGTAAAGCAATAACAATAAAATAAATATTATGGATGTTGGTCCCTTCCAAAATACTTGCCAAACCCATCAAGCGATTGCCATAGAAATATAAATTAAATTTCGAATACTACATAATGTATTGTCTCATATCAACATTTTTTTATAAAAATAACTTTGTGGGAAATATGTCAACATTATTGTGTACAAATACTCCAGTTCCAATTTAAAGCTGATCACAACATAGCAGAACTAAAGTTGCACAAAAGGACAGTATTAATCGTTATTCATTATAGTTAGTATGTTTTACTTACATGTAATTGAAGAGACTCACACTATTAAATATCTTGACTAAATAAGAGACCACGAATATTACATTTATATATGCACATACATAGAGATATTGCCAGTCTGTCAACGACACTTACTATAGTTTCACTAGAGGCCCAGCATCTGGGCATATCAATGACTCAAACGTTTTAAAACGATCTGTAACAACTACTAATACCTTACAATATCTAATCACTGCATTAATTTGTGATGATATGCACTGATAACCCACTTTGACTATGTTCCGCAGGGCGTTAGTTATATGAAATGAGTTGTTCGAGCTCTCTATTCTCGTCCAGTAGCTAGTTCGTTCATCAATATTAGGGCATGTGTCAAGATATCTTTAAGATTATATGTCATCACTATTATTATGTAATGCTCGGACGGTACATCCAACAATCTTCATAATTACACCTTAAAATTAACCTACAGCTTGGCTTTTAAATTCGTGCCTATCTTGTCAAAATCGTTACTTTTAATAACATCCGAGAAGCAGCCTTTTGGTTAGAAATGAAGACCCTATTCAAAAATGACTGTGGAATATATCTAAATCATTAAGCTTAGACTAAACATTATTATAAAACAATATTTAAACAATAACTATTACATGTAATGGTGGGAAGTAGTAACTCAATGATAATTTAAATATTGCTTTAAGAGTAAGTTATTAGTCAAAAACCCCAAAGGCCGGCTGCATCCACCCATCTACCCCTCGGGTCCCATACTTACCCAAGTAAATTGCATAACCAACAATTTATAGTTAATATTATATGTTCATTAAACAAATAGATTCTTTGGATAACATATTATTAACATTTCTAAGAGGAACTAAGTGTAGCATAATATATTATTTTGAATCTTTAACAGTCTTTAAAGTTATTGTTAAGTTGATGCAATTTTTACTTTCAATACTTTTTTTAATCAATTGATATTTTTCTATAATTAGTGGGCTCTAGAAATGCTATTTTGGAACAAGAGTGCAAAATCTTATGGCATTGCAAGTTCATAGTATTAATTATTAACCTTATCTTTAAATGTATCACACAAATAAGTTAAAACAAAAACAAAGTTGTGCATCGTCGCGCTCAACATTCAGAGAATTCGTCAAAATTTGTCTTTGTTTAAATTAAGATCACAGTATTAAGTCACGATTAAAATGTAACTCTAAGAATGCGCGGGACGATACTCACATATTCCACAGTCATCCGTAGGACCGGGCCACATAGGATGCTTCACTGCCCACTACATAGGAAGGTGTCACCGAGCTTGACTTCAGTTCACATCAAGAAATATCATAACAAATTTCATTAATTACAATTTAGTATCAATAACAAAAAATATAAATAAATAAACCATGTCATAAGGTATGCAATTTCCCACTCCATTCTTAGAAGGAAGATCGTCTTAAAAAAATATAAAATCTTTAAACTGGAGTCATAAGCTCATTGGTACTAATGACAAGCACCACTAAGTGACAGTTGAAGTAAGAGAAGTTGATATGCACCCTAATGTGTCCCAGTCGTACCCACTCCTCGTTTGTTTGGTTTATGCCGCGCCGACGCGTCAATCTGTGGCAGCAACCACCCAAGTGAAGCCGCAGACAGGGCAAGTTTCGGTTACATACTGTGTGCGGGTTCCATGCGGTCCCAGGCGGTGGTACTGGGAGCGGTTGGCGAAGAACAGTGCAGGGTTATTGGGCGGCAGAAGAGTCGCACGGTAGTTCCACCGGGGGTCTGTCAGATTAGGCATCAAGTTGAGGATGTCTCGACCCCCATAGATGATCTTGACTTCTTCTTCTTTTGGTCGAGGCTGAGGCTGAGCGAAAGGCTCAAATATCTTCTGAAAAAAAATTATTCATGACTACCCTCATATCTCCTGATACTTTAAGATACCTATTATAGAACTAGGTGTTGTGATACCTTTTTTGATTAACCATGTTTTTTTCCGTAAATTACGGGCCATCTTGGCGTTACGCTTCGGCGGACGTCGACATAGTGCACTGTATAGGTACCCGTTATATCATTCTCACACATTTTGAAGACAATTATAATGCAATAAAAACACGAGTATTCTTTGTAATAATGCGTCAATAATGTTCATAACAATTATAGCGTTATGTAGACATTCGCCATTACGGAATATTATGAAAATAGAGAGGTCAAGGCCAGGACGAATGCAAACAAATATTGCAAATTTTTCCGATTCACTCACTCACCTTCTCAGTGGTCTGAGGGCTTGAGGGCAGGGAGTCGTTGTTCACCGACTCAGACTTGAGTGAGCCCAGCGACCCGATGCCGCTGGATTCGCTGGAGACAGACGGGCTAGGGCTCGTTTGCGATTTGGCCAAGCCCGCTATGTCGATTATGTGCCCGAATGAGCTGAATGAATAAAAGTTATCCGTCTCCAATCCAGCTAGGGGTAATGCCACGCTCAAAGCCATGTCTGTAATCTGAAAATCACGAAAGTATTGTAATTACACGTGCCTATGATGCCACTGCGTGCGAACTCTTATTAGCTATGTTGACTGACAGAATACAACGCGCCAAACCGATGGCAGATAATCAGAGCACTTAGTGCTTCCCGTTAATCACTCACCTCAAATTATTATAGCAAACAAATACATGAACATCTCACGGTATATAGCAAATAAAACAATAATTACCGAATAGTGAATTCCCAAATATGCACAATGCCTCGACGTAGTTGAAGAAATCGATCGAACATCTACGAAGTGAAGTTAGTCGCTTTACCTGAGTTTGCGTTGCGTGCTCCGCCGAGCGCCAACCGGAAACAGCTCGGTCGGTAAAGAAGGCGATACTACGCAGTAAACAAAGAGAGTTAAAAGCTTGTGATTTTTATTTTGTGGGAGTAAGTGTCTTACAAAATTATTTTCTGATTTTATTTTAATGTACGTAAATTTTGGTGCTTTATTTTTGCATACTTTGAAAATAAGACGTCAATATGAGTGCCTTTAACAGTGCCATCTATACACGTTACACTTCAACAAACTAGTTGTGAACGTGCTCGAAACTCGAGAAGTAGAAATAGTACACGTAAAACGCGGTAGGTGGCTCTGTTGTTCGGAAGTTACGCTACGACCAACGACAGATAGCCTACAAACCCCTCGTCTTAGTTCCATAAATTTGTGTCAGATGGCGCTGAATCAGTTATCAGCATGGACGAAGTGTTATCAGTACGTTTTTGCGAAAGAACAAAACTTGCTTGATTTTATTTGGTGTCTTTGTTTCAATGAAGACCGGATGGCCAAGTGGTTAGAGAACCTGACTACGAAGCTTGAGGTTCTGGGTTCGATTCCCGGCCGGGGCAGATATTTGTATGAATAATAATAAGAATGTTTGTTCTGGGGTCTTGGATGTTCAATATGTATTTTAAGTATGTATTTATCTATATAAGTATGTTTATCTGTTGCCTAGTATCCATATTACAATTACTTTGGGTAGTCCCAAAGTAATTGTAATATGGATACTAGGCAATTGATGTGACGTGTCCCATGATAAGTATATTATTTTTTAATTTTTTTTACTTTATAAAAAAAAATCTTTGAATAATTGTTGTTAAAACAGCTTTATTTGGCCGACCGTATTTTTTGATGCTTGTACTGTTTCTGGTAAATTAAGGGTTAATTCGATTGCTAGAAATAGGGGAAGTTGGACTTGCAAGATTTAAATACCATTTTGCGAACATTGTGGGTAAGAACATTAAAGTTTGTAAAAATTAGAAACAATTTTACTGCTTTCAGTGGGCGAAAATGAGAACAGTTAGTTGCCATTAGGCGTCACTAGAAGCAGTCAGTTTGCCCGTAGATATTATGTTCTCTGTGCCCGTAGCATGGGCTACCAACTCATACAAGATATATTTAGTACTAAAAAACGGCAATAGATGGCACTACCATTAACATCTGTAAAGTATAAAATGTAAATAAGCCGAATTAAGTAGAAATATTGATATTAAAATAAAGAATAGCATATTTTATAAACACAACTTCACATCAACTTTATTTCAACTCCTTAATTTGAAGATAAGAAACATCATAAATAATAAATTGAGAATACGAAAGTATAGGCTACATGTGACTACGTTTCAGCTATGAGGTTTTCGTAGTAGTTTGCAAAAGTAACGCTAGATGGCGTAAAACCCGTATGCGCATGCAGCGGGCTACTATGTAATTCGAAACACGAAGTTCGTGTCGTGCGGTCTCTTTCGCTCTCGTAATAAATAGTATAAGTGTCAGAGGGACCGCACGACACGAACTTCGAGTTTCGATTTTCAGAGTAGCCTGCCTATGTGCTGAAGGGCTACTCCGAAACACGACGTTCGAAGTTCGTATCGTGCGATCTCTCTCACACTTATACTATTTAATACGTGAGCGAGAGGGATCGCACGACACGAACTTCAAGTTTCGTAGTAGAGTAGTGACGATATGTAGTTTTAATTTTTTTTTTATTCGACTGGAAGGCAAACGAGCAAGTGGGTCTCCTGGTGGTAAGAGATCACCGACGCCCGTAAACATCTGCAACATCAGGGGTATTGCAGATGCGTTGCCAACCTAGAGGCCTAAGTTGGAATACCTCAAGTGCCAGTAATTTCACCGGCTGTCTTACTCTCCGCGCCGAAACACAACAGTGCAAGCACTGCTGCTTCCCGGCAGGATTAGCGAGCAAGATGGTGGTAGCAATCCGGGCGGACCTTGCACAAGGTCCTACCACCTGCTATTATGCGATTATGCAATTATAGTATATAAATATAAGTGTTGTGTAGTGTATATACTTGGTTTGGTGTTTTTCAAAATCCTCTAATATCTCAGAAACGGTGCGTCCTAGCTCAAAAATAGCCAAATTTTCAACCCCCTCCCAAACCTCCCCCTACGGGACTACCCCGGACCCAACCCCAAAATTTCATCCCCCCCCCCACTTTTAGCACATTGACCAGCCTAACCAGACCCCTGATCCAAGGGTAGCAAAAACTTCCAGGGCCTATAGCTCCGGAACGGGGCTACTCCGAAACACGACGTTCGAAGTTCGTATCGTGCGATCTCTCTCACACTTATACTCGCATCGTCGTGCGATGCGAGTATAAGTGTGAGAGAGATCGCACGATACGAACTTCGAACGTCGTGTTTCGGAGTAGCCCCGTTCCGGAGCTATAGGCCCTGGAAGTTTTTGCTACCCTTGGATCAGGGGTCTGGTTAGGCTGGTCAATGTGCTAAAAGTGGGGGGGGGGATGAAATTTTGGGGTTGGGTCCGGGGTAGTCCCGTAGGGGGAGGTTTGGGAGGGGGTTGAAAATTTGGCTATTTTTGAGCTAGGACGCACCGTTTCTGAGATATTAGAGGATTTTGAAAAACACCAAACCAAGTATATACACTACACAACACTTATATTTATATACTATAATTGCATAATCGCATAATAGCAGGTGGTAGGACCTTGTGCAAGGTCCGCCCGGATTGCTACCACCATCTTGCTCGCTAATCCTGCCGGGAAGCAGCAGTGCTTGCACTGTTGTGTTTCGGCGCGGAGAGTAAGACAGCCGGTGAAATTACTGGCACTTGAGGTATTCCAACTTAGGCCTCTAGGTTGGCAACGCATCTGCAATACCCCTGATGTTGCAGATGTTTACGGGCGTCGGTGATCTCTTACCACCAGGAGACCCACTTGCTCGTTTGCCTTCCAGTCGAATAAAAAAAAAATTAAAACTACATATCGTCACTACTCTACTACGAAACTTGAAGTTCGTGTCGTGCGGTCCCTCTGACACTTAAACTATTTAATACGAGAGCGAGAGGGACGGTACGATACGAACTTTGAGTTTCGTAGTATAGCCCTAAGCTGTAGATAATCTATAAACTAAAATGGCTGACAGCGTTTTCAGCAGATTACGAATAGGTTTGGATCTACGAAACCTCGATTGCTTACGCACTGACCAGCGGCCGTGAGTAGGTTATATAACGTAGCGCCATCTACCAACCCTGTCATGTCCTAGTCAAGCTATATATTGGGCTAACAAGCGACACCCGTATCATTAGTGTCTCGCTAGATGGCATATAGGTATCGTGTTATTTGTGTTCTCAGTGGTGCCTTCTATTGTAAAATAAAGAAAAGAAAAATAGCCAGTTGTATAGCCAGTATTAGGGTGATACCGTTTGCTTGTACTAGGTGGTGTCTCTGTATATTATGTTCTCTGTGCCCGTAGCAACTAGGTACCTAATTGGACAAAGATACTGTGAACTAATTTGAGACTATGTATTTATAATTTTTTTCACTTCTCACGCTCATAAAGTTCATATTTATGCTGGATATACGCGACATAAAATGACTTTTTATGCACTAGAGCATAAAGTAAAATCTTCGTATAAGACCAAGGTATTCTACATATTTTTTTAAAATAATTTCTAATTTATTTAAAACTAAAAAATAATCAAAATAAATCAATAAAACTAAAAATAAAAAAATGTAATTTTATAATAATGCATGAAAAAAAAGGTACATAGAAAATGAATTTTTTTTCCACTGTTGCTATTTCATTTCCTCGCAATCTAAGTGAAAAGCAGAGTGTAGGTAAAACTCGAGCATTAAACCCATTTTTCCCTCGACGTGACTATCCACCCTCGCCGTGCCGGCTCGCGTGGCTATATGAACGTCTTGGGTAAAATGGCTCGATTTATGCTCTTGTTGTATCATACCTACTCGTAGGTAGGTAGATACAGCCACCAGCACCAATATCTGCAACAACAAGCGTGCATTATTCTGATACGAGGATACGTACGACTCTATTTCTAGGGCCGGAAGGACGTGTCAGATATTTTTGGACGCTCCGCTATGGCAGATATTAATGCAAGTGACTGTACCTAACGTCAAATTGGGGAGGAGCTGAATAGGGACCGTGAAACTAGTGGCAAGTTTTTAATGTCATTTTGGACATAAACTTCGATAAACTCTTAAGTTTGAACCCAGATTTGAGCCCACGCTTCCCATAAAAACCTAGATAAAATATTTAATTTAAAATTTGTGTTTAAGTTAAGCAGTACTTTATTGAATCAGGCGTTACTTTGCGGAGGTCCATATCAATGAACTAAAATGATTTCTTTGCTCACCCGCGACCTTAAGATAGCTAAGTCTATGCAAATTATGCGTGTTCATGCAGTTCCTCCACCTCCACACTGTAAGAACACACACAAATTACACAAACCCATCTATCACCACCACCACAACACACTGACGCGTTCGAACTCAACCAGAGCTCATCTTCAGAGTGACACAACCGTACACCATGCTACCAGTTGTTAGACTAACAAACCACCACCACTGTTTTAATTTGCCAAACAAAAAAAAAAAAAAAAAAAAACTACCCGCAAAATATTAATAAATTTTAACTATGCTACAAAACTACCTTGATTTTTTAATTTTTATTTATTTTTAGTCAAGGCATGTTTTACTAACTATCGTTGCTAATAGTATGGGGTCTATTATTAATGAGCAAATAAATTTAGTGTCATCTCCCTTGCTACGGCTTGGGTCTAATTTTAGCAACGATAGTTAGTAAAACATGCCTTGACTAAAAATAAATAAAAATTAAAAAATCAAGGTAGTTTTGTAGCATAGTTAAAATTTATTAATATTTTGCGGGTAGTTTTTTGTTTTGTTTGGCAAATTAAAACAGTGGTGGTGGTTTGTTAGTCTAACAACTGGTAGCATGGTGTACGGTTGTGTCACTCTGAAGATGAGCTCTGGTTGAGTTCGAAACGCGTCAGTGTGTTGTGGTGGTGGTGATAGATGGGTTTGTGTAATTTGTGTGTGTTCTTACAGTGTGGAGGTGGAGGAACTGCATGAACACGCATAATTTGCATAGACTTAGCTATCTTAAGGTCGCGGGTGAGCAAAGAAATCATTTTAGTTCATTAAGCAGTACTATTATAATAATACTCGTATATTCTGTGGTTTAAGTGTGGCTTTAAGTTGATTTTTTTTGACATTATTTGGTTTCTTTTGATTATTTGTGGTTTGATTTGTTATTACTTATTTTACTTTATTTGACTTTTTTATCTTTAGTTTATTAATTGGGTATGTGTATAAAATTGAAAATTATCTATTTATTTAAACTTATAACTTATATTATCTCTTTATATATTATTTAATAAATTAAGCACGAACACAGAACAGAATAGATAACATAACGAGTAAGTCTGGCGGATATTTCTCTTTTTTTTTATTCGACAAGATGGCAAACGAGCAAGTGGGTCTCCTGATCGTGAGAGATCACCACCACCCATAGACACCTGCAACACCAGGGGGATTGCAGATGCGTTGCCAACCTAGAAGCCTATAAGATGGGAAACCTCAAGTGCCAGTAATTTCACCGGCTGTCTTACTCTCCACGCCGAAACACAACAGTGCAAGCACTGCTGCTTCATGGCAGGATTTGCGACCAAGATTGTGGTAGCAATCCGGACGGACCTTGTACGAGGTCCTACCACCTGTAGATAGGCATAGATGCCGTTGTGCTCCAAACCTAGGCTAAGCTTGCGTCGCGTATGTAAGTTTAGTCTTTTGTTTAGCTCTGGCGAGAAAATCTCCTGCATACTCTAATCCTCGCATCTACAACAACATCTGCAGAGTTTGTGATATCAAGCTATCGGTCCCTAGAGCTAAAGTTGTAAGGAAATGGATTGGCTCTTATCTTAAATGGAGACGGAAAATCTTATAAATAATAAATAATTATTCGGGACTAGACACACACATACACACTCACACCCACACACACACACTTACACACATACACATGTTTACACATTCGCACATAAATTTGTTCACTTTTTTGCATGCACCTTCAGTATTGTTTATTTTTTTTCTCTAGTAAATAACACAATTTGAAAGAAAGAAAGAAAGAAAGAAAGAAAGAAATCATTTATTCGTGACAAAAGTATATACAAAGCATTACAAAAGAAAAAGATATTGAAAAGAACGAAATAAACAAATAGCTAATAGTTATGTATGTTTGTGGTAAACATACATAACTATTAGCGTATTTACGTTGTTATACTATTCTCTAATAAGTTACTCGCACCCGCAGACGTCCAAGATACAGGCTCAGCCTAGTTTGCGAGTCTGATGGATATTTCTCCTGTATTGGCTATGATTAACTATTTAAATGAAGTATTTTGTATTTGTGTTTTGTATTTGTATTTGTAAACCGGCCAAGTGTAAGGCGGACTCGCGCACCGAGGGCTTCCTCAGATATCTAAATAATAAGCCGACCGAATGGCAGTTCTGTGCTACGAATTTTAACCGCAAAATTAAGTTTGTTGTAGGTATGTAGGTAATTGGAGAAATGTGGGAATTTCAAAGAAAATAAAAGAAAGCAGTTTATTGTCAACATACTTATCAAAAAAAAATCTATTCTATTCAATATTTATGGAGTTATTTTATCTTATCGCGACAATTTTTTCCTATCTCTTACCTCTAAGGCAATTGGTGGTAACTACTGGAAAAAAAGTCCCAGTAGTTACCACCAAATGATTTTTATAGTAGGTAGGTAGACACTTAAATAAAGTTATTTCCAACCCGATGAAAGTTACTAAACAACGCTGGGGGCGATTTCGGAGATCATGTCGAATAACTCGAAAATGTTAAATATATTTACGTGCTATTGTTAAATAACCACAGTTCAAATTACAATTTTAAGTTAGTTATTTGACAAGATTTAGTACAGCTGTCATTTTCTACTAGGTACCTTTTATAGGAGGCTAGGTAGGTACTTGTAGGTAATTCAGAATCATTATAAGTAGGAAATCATAATTTTTCACTATCTTTGAATAAGGTAGTACCTACCTACATATTGTGATCTCAGTAAAATTTTGTAAAAATTTCCTAATAATAGGTAGGTAGGTGTATAGTCAGCTGCAAAGAAATTGGAAGTTACAAAAATACGACTTTATTGACTCAACATTAAGGTCGATAGTTTTGTAACTTTGTCAGTGTCTATCCTTATCTTTGTGTAGTCGACTTACCTAGCTACCTACAAACTTTTTGCTGACTGGTTTATTTACCTACGCATTATTTCAATTATTACAAGTAGCTAACTTCCTATTCGTAGGTAGGTAGGTATATAAGTCCCTACCAAATTTCATGACAACCTTGTTTCCAGCTGAATCCGATTTGTAAGATTTTACTTTACCTAACTTACAATGTTCTACACAAAACGATATCACAACGGCCGAAAATGAACATCAATGTACTTAGGTGATTTATTGAATCAGGCGTTACTTTGCGGAGGTCCGTGTCAATGAACTAAAATAATTTTTTTGCTCACCCGCGACCTTATGATATTTAAGTTGATGCAAAAATATGCGTGTTCATGCAGTTCCACCACCTCCACACTGCAAGAACACACACAAATCTGGAAGCATGGTGTACGGTGTGTTGCTCTGAAGATGAGCTCTGGTTGAGTTCGAAACGCGTCAGTGTAGTGTGTATGTATGTATGTAAACTCTTTATTGCACACAAAAATAAAAATATGTAAACACAGAGAGGAGAACAAAGGCGAGCTTATCCCTAAGAAGGGATCTCTTCCAGCTAACCTAATTACGAGAAGACAATGTATTATAATAGAGGATAGACATAGAATTACAATTACGTGCTGTAGAGATAAGAAAAAAGAAAAACAGAAATACTCAAAATACAAAGAAAATACATACTAAATTATTTACATTAAAACAAGTGTAGTGTGGTGGTGGTGGTGATAGATGGGTTTGTGTGATTTGTGTGTGTTCTTACAGTGTGGCGGAACTGCATGAACACGCACATTTTGCATAAGCTTAACTATCATAAGGTCGCGGGTGAGCAAAGAAATTCTTTTAGTACGACGTAGGTAATTTAAGCGATATGTCGTCGTAATTAATTCTCTGGTGTGTTTCAGTAAAAAAAGCGAAAGTTAAAATGTTTGCAAAAATATGCCCCAGATTACCTACAAATTTTCATGCCAGCCAGCCGAAAAATGTGCACATGCCATTTAGCCTATCACAACACCCTGTACTTAAGAAGTCCGTTCAATAAAATAATAATAGTAAACATTCGCGCAAATGGCCGGCGGGCGGGGGCGGTGTTATCGATTCGCGCGCGCGCGACACAGTATCTATCGTCTCATCGTTGCCCGCTGGCTTGCCTCACAAAGAAAGAGATAGGTTCCGCCGGCTGTGATCCTTTTGTTTTTGGGCAGCGTCCGGCGAGGGGGGCGGGGTGAAAAATGGGAGGCGCTGATTGGCCGCTCGGGCCCCGCCCCCCGCGGAGGCTTTCGTCTCAGTTCAAGGGCGGTTGTCGCCGCGTATGGATTGTTTGGGTTCATATTTTGGTCTATTAAAGTTTTTGACCTATTAAATGGCTTTTATGCAATTTTCAGGTTAGCTGGTTTCAGGTGGCTGTTGTCATTATTCAGTCGCATAAACTAAATCATGTACCAATGTGGAACCTCTGGCCTACTGACATCATATTGACATTACATACATCTGCCAAAGAAACCATAGCGAAATTGATTACGACAAGGTCCCACCCTGAGACCCGATTCAGTTTCATCGACTCTACATATTGGGCGATTTTTTAAGCATACTAACACAGTCTCTAAGAAAGCGGTTTTGTTTTCATTAAATTGTATTAATTAAGTACCTAATTATTTGAAAAGCTTAATAGTAATTTAAAAAATGTAAAAAAAAACTTTTACCTCATTTTCTATTGACTTAGGAATTTTCTCTGTCTCTCCTGGACTAAATGCTCATAATAAAAGGTTGACTGATAGACATCCCTTAAAGGGATAGGTTCAGCTTTATGTTATCCCAACATTTGTCAATTAATTAATTTATTTCATTCTCATTACATTACTTAGGTATATAAGAACAATTTTGGTAGCAGAGCGTGGTTTTTTCAATTGTGATTCTATAATTTTATACCTCATTCTAGCAGGAACCTATCAAGTCTAGTTATTTTGTAAAAAAACGAAATGCCAACTGCATTTCTATATTTACAAAAGCACAGATGCAGCTACAAAGTATTCAAACAAAAATGTAGCGCCTACGCAACTATTTATAGGTGTAGTATCAATCAATCAATTTTTAAATCCGCTATCAAATGAAACAAGTTGTGAATTAGCTTACTAACAAACGAGACGGACGATTCGTTGAACCCGTGACTCTCCGTTACAGCACACAATGGTACAAAAAGTGCACACTTACCCTTATTAGTTAGTATAGTTAGGTACAACACGATCGTATTGTGGAGTACAGTTAAACTAACCTTGGGGTCATTGGTTCAGGGTAAAGGAGGTGACAGGGTCACGCGAGGAGCGGGAGGCGGAAGCGGAAGCATGAGCGTCGTGATAATGCCGCACCTTTCAACCAGTCAATAGGTCAATAGGTCATTTGTTTGTGAATATAGGTTAGTATTAATTGTAGGTATCTATTATATAAGATTTTGTGGTGATTTTTATTCGTTTTCTGTTGTTGGGGAGTAAGCAGGCACTCGCAATTCGTGTTCGCAATTCGCAGTTTCGTAACAATTTAGAATGTTATGTCACCTTAATCATTACACATAGTTATTTTATACCTATACATAATGCCTAATTGTTTTTTTGCTGGTATCTATAGTGACTATACCGGACGAGCTATTATTTAAGCACGCAAAAAAACCTTTTTCATCTCAGCGCCTAACAGGCAGGTTTTAGGTAGGTAAAAAATCAGTGAGTAAAATTGCATTTTGCTCACTCCGTGAGACAAAGTAACTTTTTATTGTCTCTTAATGTCGAGGACAGTCGCTGGATCTACTAGTTGAATGCCAAATATTTACAATTTACTTTGACTTGTCAATTTCTATTTACAAGGAGTTCTAAGTTTAAATTACAATGCTGACTTTTTAAAAATGTGATGGCGACTGTATAGTCGTATCATTTTTGAGAAAAGGTTTCAAAAGTGATTAACTTTTATTCGTTTTTTAATATTCTGGGCTATCGCTACCCGCTCCGCTAGGCTCCTATACCCGCAGCTTTAGATCTTTTGTTAAAGACTAGGTCTGTGGGTACGTAAGTACCAACAACTTCTTTACAAGTTCTGTCTTATTTTGAATATCAATGAAAATGATCCGAGATAAGCGTAGAGAGTGTGATTTAACTCAAATAAGAGCGGTTAGCACTGTTACTGCTTACATCATCACCATTTGACGGCCGAATAGCCCAGTGGTTAGAGAACCTGACTAGCTTGAGGTTCCAGGTTCGAGCCCCGGTCGAGGCAGATATTTGTATGAAAATAAGTAGTGTATAAGTATTTACGCGTGGTTTATGCCATACTTACATAGACAAAGCGTTTTAGAAAAAAAATAGGTGTATAGATTTTTCAGAGAATTTTCAACAAAATTATTTATTTTCTTTGCTAAGCATTGGCTGACTATTTCATAATAGGTTAAGTATTACAAAATCCATACTAATATTATAAATGCAAAAATGTGTTTGTGTGTTTGTCCGTCTTTCACGCCGTAACAGAGCGACGGATCGACGTGATTTTTGGCATAGAGGTAGTTCATGGGCCCGAGAGTGACATAGGCTACTTTTTATCCCGGAAAAATACACAGTTATCCAAGGAACAGCGCGTGATAACCGAATACCACGCGGGCAATAGCTAGTATTCAATATAGCAAATTCAGTAGTTTTGAATACAGAATGGTTTTCCATCGGAAAAAGTCGGATCTCAATCGGAATACGGCGGCACCCGAAGAGCCAATCAATTATTGTATTAAAGGAATGATATTTTCATATCTGGAATGGAACTATATGTATTAGGTATGTATTTACGGAACTGTATTCATCATCATCACCAGCCAGAAGATGTCCACTGTTGAACACCTCCCCTTAGAACTTAAGAAGTATGAACCAACTTTATTATTTACCTAAGGGCTGTGTCACCTTCCATTGATTAGGTTGTGATAACTGACGGTCAAATGAGATGCAGTCTCTATTTGTTTGGTTCGAATAGACGGAGACGGCATCACATTAAACCGTCAGTTAACACTAATCAATGGATAGTGAAACAGCTCCTTAGAGTCAAATGTCAAAATAAAAAAATTAGAGTGCGATAAGTAAAAACTTTTCCAATAAAATGCGGTTAAAAACCATTAGGTATTGTAAGTCTTCATACATCTGTACCGTATTTAGAAGTCCATCTAACTTCTCGCCGTCAAAGTGTATGGCTCTGTATGAAGTCGTCACATCATTCAGTCGACACTCATTTACCTGTCACGATGCTCACGACGCCATTTTGCGCGTCAGACTTGTCACCGTGATCGAACGTTTGAATTTGGAACGCGTTCGACAATTTTAATTGTTTGTGGCCAGTTCTTTAAAGCGATTTTGACAAAAATTAAAAAATCATTTTGCGAATAAATTTTGTTACACGTAATTAGGTTAGATAGGTAGATACGAAGCAAATCAATGATTGATTGCCAGAAGCTAGTGTTTATATTGCACCTGTAGATGTACTACAGTGGATGTGGAAGTGGAACTTTTCGGAACAGTGGGTACCTGTCCCATTGTTAATTTTACCTACTAGAGTACCGACTAGAGTATAGAAATTTTAAATACCTAGTTATTCATCAAGGGCCTATTTCACCACTTGTCGACTAAAAGTGACGGATATCAGTTATGCCGTCTCTGTTTGTTTTGTCCGAATAAACAAAGACGGCATTTTAGTATTAACTGACATTTAAAGTGAGCCGACAAGTGGTGAAACAGGCCCTTAATATCGTTATCTTGATTTTAAAATAAATAAAATCTAATAACAATTATGTATATTTATTTGACCGGTTTCATGCATATTTTTAGCATTTATCGTACAGTTTTGAATGTTCATACCTATATTTCAAGCTTTTATGCTGCATATAATTCGATCTCTAGCTAAAGTGCTTAATTCTGTCTGTCTGTTACCTTTTTAAGATTAAACTGTAGAACCGATTTAGTTGAAATAGAGAATAAAATATATGAATAAAAAATAGAATTCTAAATTTAAAAGTAAAATAGGTCGCCAGAGATAGCTACAATGAATATTTACTGCATTTGTCATTAGACGGCAAAATATATTGAAGAAGTAGAATTCCAAATTTAAAAGTAAAATAGGTCACCAGAGTGTGCGACAGACGGTATTTACTATATTTACCTATTTACCTACCGCTCTACCGCCATTAGCATCGCGTCATACTAAACGACGAAATATTTAAATGGCGACTGCGGCTATCTTCGGATGAGACGGGCCAATTCACATGCGTGAGCCGTGATGGATGAGTCCGGCGATCAGACCCTTGTCCCCCCCTCTCAAATTTGCCTTCCCCCCGCGACGGACGCCCGGCCTAGTCTGTAGGTGCCAGTGTTAGCGGGCGAGTAGAAATAGTAGATTGTACAACGAGAGCATGAAAGGAGCCATTTTACCCGAGATGTTCAAATAGGTGGATATACATCGAGAGTAAAATGGGTTTAAGGAGTCCGGATGCTTCACTACCCTTTCCATTGCACCATATCGACGCTTGAAAGGAGAAATTGACTAAGCGCCATTTTTAAGGCAGTGAGTTATACACATATTTTGTATCAGTACAATTTACTGATTCCAAATATGTATGTAACTCACTACCTTAAAAAAATGTCGCTTAGTCAATTTCTCCTTTCAAGCGTCGATTATGCATTATGATGAGCATAAATTGCTTAGCAACTGCGTTAAGGTAATTAAAATTCAACCCGTGAAGTACTTGTTATTGAGTAGTAGCTCGGAGTACTAGCTCCGTTGGTGAAATGTGGTCTTCATCATCAGTTCCATTTCACCCTAATCACCAAATTAGGATGCAATCATCAGATCCTAATTTGGTGCTAATGGAACCTAATTGAAGGGCCTTCAATTACAACCGAATTGATAATCTACCTACTCCTTTTTTTGAAGTCGGTTGAAAATGAACGTAAAGAGAGCAGGGACTTTAAGGGATAAGTTTGTATATCTTATCCTGTATTCTGTTATTTTCATGTGTTTTTATGTACAACTAGCTTATGCCCGCGACTTCGTCTGCTCGGATCTAGTTTATCGTGCGGTAGCGCCCTCTACCGGAATAAAAGGTATCCTATGTTAATCCTTGGGGTTCAAACTACATATACACCAAATTTCATTAAAATCAGGTCAGTGGTTTCGACGTGAAAGCGTAACAGACTGACAGACAGACAGACAGATAGACAGTTACTTTCACATTCATAATATTAAAGTAGGGATAAAGAGTTTTACAATAAAATACTCTCAAGACTCAGCGTATATTGCTCTAGTGATCGCAAACGCGCTGTATTCATCCAAACCCGCTCCTACTAGCGCCCAACCCGATCGACTGTAGGTGATCCATTACGCTGGCATTTTTGCGTAATCCCCGTTTATAAATATGAAATTGAAGGAAGATCTAGTGATGGTTAATCGACTGGAGGTCGGGGTCAGCCCGAATATCCCTAAGGCGACGTCGTTGTTCAGAAATATGAAAAGATATGTCCGTGGGGGAGCCTCAAATGCTTAGGTATATTTTGTGCTGAAAATGTGATCTAGATTTTCTTCTTATTCCCATACTAGAGGTTACCCGCGGCTTCGCTCGCGTAAACTATTCGATCTTGGCAATAGTTGCAATTGGAATTCCAGGATTTTACAAAAGTCCCCTGGGAATTCCCAAAATTAATATCATGTTCTTCATTGAGGTTGTGTTAAGAACAACTGTAAGTACAAAATTTCAAGACTTATAACCTAGCGGTTGAAATTTCAAGATTTTATCCCTTTAGCCTATGTGTTATTCCAGACGTTCAGCAACCTACATACCAAATTTCATTCGAATCCCTCCAGCCGTTTCAGCGTGAAGAAGTAGAAGAAGTAACTCACATGCTCACTTACTCACTCACAAACTTTCACATTTATAATATTAGTAGGATAGGATTTTTAGGGTAAATATTTCAGTCGGAAAAATCGGAACTATAGGATCACTTTGGGCGTCCGTCTGTCAACACCCCTTTACTTAGGAACGCGTGGAGTTGCCAAGCTGAAATTAATACCAAATACCTGAATATTTGCTACTCCTTGGAGTAGTGAAAAAATTAAACTTCTGAGTTAACGCATTAAAGAAGGCGTTTCCATGCCATAGTTCGTGCTTGAAATTGGATGTTACGTACAACCAATAAGTAACCTAAGTTTAAAAATTTCGACTTTTTATTTTTATCTGTCTATGAGAGTACTGACGACATCGTGAGAGTTGCGGGAAACCGGTGGATGCAAGTGGCGAGTTGTCGTTCATTATGGCGTTCTAAGGGGGAGGCCTTTGTCCAGCAGTGGACGTCTTCCGGCTGATGATGATGATGATGAGAGTAAGCAGTTTAAAATTACTCTACGCAGTGCATAGATTTTGCTTAGAAGTAGGGTTCTGCTAACACTTAATATTCATAAATACCCAGTAACTTGCAAATTTGTATGGAACCTTCGGCGCGCGAGTCCGATACACACTTAGCCGTTTTTTTCTGAAATAATAGAGACCTAAGACCAGTTCCATAATTGAGGTACTCTAGTACATTTATTAGTTGACAAACTTTGTGCAGGAATCTGACCTAATTGTTTTTAATAGATAACATTTTACAGTCGAGTTTCTAAACTTGTGAGCAAAAATTTTTTCAAAAATATCTGAACACGACTCTATTGTTAACGGCGTAGAGGCGTGTACAGATGTTTTTGATCAAATTTTTGTTCAACTCTTAAGTTCTAATTTTGCACAGCACCGCAGGTATTTATTTGATTTGTGGACACCTAATTTCAAATTTATTTCTAATGAAATCTAGATCTAAATTGTAGAAGTCAGGTTAGTTCAGGACATTCAGGGTATTTCGCTTACCCGCACGTGCCCGCAACTCTATCGCAAAACCGTTTTTTTGTTCGAATTTCGAATCACAGCAGACACTAAAACCACTGTCGACCCGATTCTAAAAACAATTGACTGCTGATTAAAAAAACAACCGCGCCCAGCATTCCGCGCGCGTAGTGCGATGCGAATCATAATCAATAATACCTCGCTGATTATAGAGTATTCTGTATTTTGATTATACATAATTATAGTTAGGGTGGGGGCGCTGATGAGCGATTTGGGTATTATTTGAGCTTTATTTGGGTATTTATTGCGCTCGGGTGACGATGCAGATATTATGCTCGGTTCGTCCCTTGAGGGCTTTGCGAACCCTTCGTTGTCGTGGACATTGATTTCTATGAGCATTTTTAGATGGATTATTTTTAATTTTATTTACAAAGGTGCGTGGTAATTTTGAGTTGTTTGTTCTTTAGCTTTTTATTTTTGAGATAAAAGTAAGATTGTTAATAACACATGATTAAAAATATTGTTTTTTTTTGTGACTAACTGGTTCAAACCTTGACAGTACCATAAATAACATCGTTAACTTGATAGATACTATGTGACCTGATTGTTTTTTAGTTTTTTACATTTGTAGGTATATATGTTAGTTAATTTCTGGCTGTATTTCAATTGAGCAGGAAAGATAAGAATTCTAACAAGGAATGAATTAAGTACTAGAACCTAATATGAAATGTAGGTGTAAAGTATAAAGAATTGTAGGCCTTTGTCTATCAAGGAGACATTTCAGTAGACTATGGGGCTGTTTCACTATCCATTGATAAGTGTTAACTGACGGTTAAATGCCGTCTCCGTCTATTCAAACAAAACAAACAGAGACGGCATCACATTTAACCGTCAGTCAACACTAATCAATGGATAGTGAAACAGCCCCTAAGATCAAAATAAACCTTCTACGTACCTATACTGCGTTAACAGGTACGCTTTTATTAAAATTGCAACGTTCGTCATGTACAGTCAATGGCAAAAATATGTATACACTTTAGTACCTATCTATCTATCTGACTATTTTCGTCATATATATTTGAACTGCCGTACGAGTATATGAACTGTCACAGTGGTTAAAGTGACAAGTTACTAACGTGTATACATATTTTTGTCCTTGACTGTACCTACTCGAAACTTTGTAAGTCAGGTTTATAAATTTGCAAACCATTCTTCGATCATTTCCTGATATCCGATTGAGCTGAAATTTACTATAGGTAGGTTACGTAAATTCTGTGATAGTAAAATAATCTGGTACTTAGTGAAATTCTGTTGGTCCAGTCAGGATCGTCTCCGCAGGAAGGAACTTTCTTATAGATCTCCATCTCTATACACGCATATTATATTATATATTATAGGTCTCTCGTAGAGATTTCTCTATTGTGTTGTTCGATGCCTTTATATTGCACGTACAGTCAACAAAAAGTACAGTCAGGAAAAAAAGACCGTATTAAAAAAACGTAAATTCAGAATATAGTTTTGCAGCAGAACTATTTTAGAGTTTAACGCAAAACTAAAAAAACTCAATACGATAGAATTTTATTCCACGCTTAAAACTCGTTTCAATATTTTTAACTGACGAAACGTATGAAATCGGTGTGAAAAAGGAGAAGCGTTTACATCACGTGAACACTATTCAGGCTTGGCCGTTCTTTAAGTATCTAAAATACTTAAGCATTACCCGTACTTAGTCTTGACGATTGCATTTCGTCAAATAGTACTATTATAGTACTTTAGTATAGTAGTAGCATAGCGGTATAGGTAGTAGTTTTATTTATATTTAATTTAAGATATTGCAAGTGGTGTAAAAAACAGAAAATAAAACACCGCCAATTCACTGAAAATCAGCGCCACTAAATCTTAAGATGATTTTATTTATTAAAAAAATGACGATATCTTAGCAATTTGTTATTTAAAAAAAATTATGATCAATACATTTCAATCTTTGTTTATTATATTGAATACCTGATTTAATATTATTAAATAAACTAGTCAAATAAGAGATTAAAAAGTAAATACCCATTCAAAAACTATGTTTTTCTTAATTGGCAGTATATCTACCATAGATAGATAGTCAATAAAAAAACCCAGTGAAACAAAACAAAATCACTTTGCTGGCCATGGCCAGGCAATGTTGTTTGAAATTCCATTACTATCCTCTAATTTAAAATTAGAACGAATGTTCAATAAGTACTATACAAAGACGGACTTTGCGTTCTATCATCATGAATTATATAAGCACGACATTTCCTTGGATGTTTGAGAAAAATATGTTCTAAACAAAGCAAGTTATCGGACGCCTCTAATTCCAAATTCAAATAGTTCGTTCCAAAGATTGCGTTCCACGCTTTTGATAGATATCAAATCCGCATTCACCACAGATAATTCATAATACCTGGGGCTAGAGGTGCGTTCATTACCCGAGCCCCTTCGGTTTAGTTCACTGATGTGTCGATAAGCGCTTGTTTGGGGGCTACCTCAATTCTTTCGTAGGATTTTAATACCAATTAGAGTAGACAATATTGCGTAGCTCAAAGGATTGGGTCTTTATTAGTGTCGGATATTGTTATGAATCCGTTGGTGTGGAAATGATAGGCAGATTGTGAGGGCGCCCCCGGTATGGAACACAAGCTGTGCGAATGGCTACAACACTAATTAGTGGCCAGTATCAATTTGCGTGTTGAAATTGGTTTGTTTTGATTTTCGTTTTTGTGCAGTTAGAGTTGAAATTTAACTATGTATTAAGGTGCTTTTTTTTTAAACAGAACTAAGCAGATATGTGCTAAATCTGATGACAGTAGACCTTGAAACCATTTTATAGATAGTTGAAGTGAATAATTACACACACAGCTACAAAAAGATCTGATTGCACAAAAGGAGAATGAATGAAATGAATGAGTAAAAGTCAAAATCCTGCTGTCATTACACAACATTTTGTAGCTGTGTGTGTTCACTTCAAATCTCGTGGCAATACTCAAAGGTTCAGTGTCAGTTGTATGTATGGCTATCTGTAGACTATCTTCACTTCTTCTTCTATCCTCTATCTTCACTTACAATTTAACGTGAGAATCAAATAACCTTAATAATAATTAAAATTATTACTATGTTTATTTACTTCTCACTTGACAGTTGTGACAACTTGCATATAGTTGCAACCGCTATGTGGCGTTGTTTGCGAGTACAGTCTCAATATTAGACTTAGGGTTTCACCATCCATTGATAAGTGAAAACTGACGTTTAAATGTGATGCCGTTTCCGTCTATTCGAACAAAACAAATAGAGACGGTATCATATTTAACCATCAGTTAACACTAATCAATGGATGGTGAAACAGCCGCTTAATGTTTAGAATATGGTATTTTTAAAAAGAAATTGTTAAGGTATGGTATGTGCCAAAAGTTTCCCTTAAACGTCACACTGATGTTCCTGCCATTTACACACGTCAGATTAATCCACAGTTTTGATTGATGGCCACAGATCCTAATGCAGCCGTTTTTTGTTTTTTATTCCCCCATAGACAAGTGCGTTTTCTCACGTTCATCCTAAAACAGTTTGCCCGGGAATAATTGCATTATTTCGTGTTATTGGCAACATTGAAGCCTACTGTCTACGAGTATGCCTGTAAGGGTGATAATTTGGGGTTGCCACCCTTCTCTTTAATTATGGATATCTCGTTTATCATAACGTTTAATAGCTAGGTGAATTATTACACTAATTATTATTATCGATGTAGGGAATTTAGTTTTTATTGATTACTAGCTATTGCCCGCGACTCCTTCTGCGATTCTGCGAAGAATTCGTTTACTGTTATCCAGTGGGAACAATGCAATTTTTCTAGCATAAAAACTATACTGTATTGTATGTCCGTCTTAGGCTTTTAAAAGTTTTTTTATATCAATTTCCATCTAAATTGATTTTGCAATTAAAGCATGAAAAGGTAAGAAACAGACAGAGTTGTTTTCGTATTTACATATAATATTAGTAAGGATAGAAAGGGTAACAGTATAATTTTGATCGCAAAATTAGGTAGAGCCCTTACTCGAACACTATTTTATTAATTAAAGCTGTCTTGAACCAAAAAATTATACTTGAAATGATAGCCTTAGGTACACTACATAATTATATAAAACCTAGATACTTTTTGTACGAAGGTTTACATGTTGAGTTCTAAAGTTGTTCATATTAAATGATATTACAGTAAAAATGCATGGAACTGTCAAACTTAAAACGGCTTTTTTATGTAAGTGAATTTGAAGAAATCAATACTGGCACAAAATTTAACTAAGTACTTTCAAATAAAAATAAAATTGATCTAAATTCGAAATCGGTACGTGGCGCGTTCGTAAATAGTTCTCGCCTGCCAGTATTCCCTATAGATTAGCCAAGCCGGGACATTTCACGAGCGGCTGCCCGCTGACCTTTCTGCCAGGGCTAAGGGGCCAAGCAAAATGCCATCATGTTTTCATTTTTTCCACAGTCCGTTCACTCGACGGCACTCGATTAATTCTTCACGGTACGCTTGTCAAAATGTGATTTAATATAGCTAGGGACTGCGCTTTGAGTGCACACTGGCCGTGGGCTGCCCAAAGGGTTGTTAAATGACTGTTTGATATATTTTAAAATGCTTTAATAGCTTGAAGCGGGATAGAATTTTCAATTAAGTCTGATTGCAATGCTCGAGAAGAGGAATAATTTACTATAGTTACTGTTTTGTAAGTGAAAACATTTTAAATAGGTACATCCTTCATTAAAGGTGAATAAGCAGAAATCTATTAGGGCACCATCTATTAATTTCTACCCTCATTATGTGCCGTGTGACACAGAAACGATTGTGATTCTGTGTGTTAGACTTTGACACAATAAGACCTAGGTCGAAAACATGAATCAAATCACTTGACTCTGAATTTTTTTATTTATTTATAGTTGGTTGTTAAATAGGGTGGGTCGCGATTGTATGAAAAAAAAATTTTTTTGGATGTTTGATTTCTAATAGTTTCAAAAAGTTGTATAGTAGTAAAACAAGTAAGGACATATTTTTTTTATATTTTTAAATCATCATCTTATGCCTCCGCATCTCTGTCGAAAAATTGATAAAATCAAAAAAATATGGTCACCTTAAAAAAATATAAAATGAAAAGTATCTGTTAAGTATGTTTATTGTTAGTGAAAAATAGTGAACAAAAGTTAAAAAATTATTAATTTAATGTTTGAAACAACTTTGGAATACGATTAACATACCAAATCATCTCACTACTGTACCTTAAAATCTCTCTTGCTCTCAAATTTTATCATGATTTTTCTGGAAGCCAACTTTGATTGAATTAGACCTTGTCTAGATACTTTTGTACAAGCAGATACAGAGGCTTCTGTTGTAATTTTTACTGCTCTTTCTACTGCTCGGGTATGGTTGGACAAATGTAAAAACAGAGCGTTAGGATTGTTCCCACTGCTGTTCTAATGAGCAAACGCGGCAAGTTCTTCATCTGACAATCCGTTGAGGACGGGTGTAAATGGATTTGTTTTCCAATTGATAAGGTCGTAATAACTAGTCACATTGAGATTAAGTTTTGGTACATTAAACATTCTCGGTACAGATGGCAGTGTCGATTTACGTGCTTTTAAGAACAAGAAGTTTGAGAATGGCGGTGCAACGTACCGCCAATTCTCGCACTTCTTGTTTTTCGTCGGTCAACATTAACAACAACATATTCTCCGGATGAGCAGAATAGCAGTTTCTCTGTAAAACTGAATTTATGACTTTTTTAAGGTTATTAGGCAAATATCTAGATCGCTTAATCTCTTTGAAAAAAAGTCGAGCTGCATGTTGACAAGTTGAAGCTAATTTTATAGAAAACCATACCGGAGCATACACTTTTACGACAAAAGTGGCCAAAAGGCTCCTTTGGATTTGTGATTAGCCTTTTAAGGTCATATCTCGTCCATTCGTAATACTTCAGAATATCTTCGTTGGTGGGAGGTACATTTTCTTTAACTTTGCAATTAGTAGGTACCAAACAAAGGAGAAACTAAAGCATTACGAGTTTTTTTTCATTATTCAAATCCACTCACAAGATTCTATAACACAAGACTAAACCAATAATTCTTGCGAATCACGCGTGACTATAATTTTAGGAAAAACAACCTCAACTCGCGTAATTAGGAATCCTACCGTCCTCTTGCATGATTCTGTAACGGCCAAAATACGCTATTTTATGTATTTTTTTAATAAATTGCAATATAATACTATAAAAAGAATCAGAATTATTAAAATAAACGTAATGTTTTTAATTATAATATCTGGGTAAACTCGGCTCTAAAATTACGATTCTGAGAAACTTCAAGTAGCTTGCGGAGGCATTAAACATATTCCGATCACTGTAGTGTAGAAATAAATCTTATTAGTAATTAAAAAATGCAACTTTTTGTTACTATTACAATTTGAAATTCGAAAAAAAAAATTTCGACCCACCCTATTGTTAAATCCCAACGCAAAAAGAGGGGTGTTATAAGTTTTACCGCTATGTGTGTCTACCTATGACACCGTAGTTCTTAAACGGGTGAACCGATTTGAATACGTTTTTTAGATCTTAGACGTTTTATATTAAAATTGGTTTAGCCGTTAGCCTATCGAACTTTGAAGTGACAATGTCAGGGGATTTCCAACATTTTGTTGATTAGGTCATAACACTTTATACAAGCTCTGTTGCATGGGCCCAGCTCTGCGTATAAGTTGTAGTGACACTTTTGAAATTAAAATTTACGTTCCAAACGTTACGTTGCGGTTCCTTTCAAAAGTGAACGTTACAAGTGGCATTATCTATCAATAACTCCCCAAAATAGGCACCGCAATTCCAATTTGCCGCGTCACTCCGGATTCCAATAGGAAACGGGGATAAATGGAGTCACATTCCAATATGTCACCGAGCCCCGACCATTCGGCTTTTCGGCATTCGAGATTCGCGTTTGGATATTCGTCGCGTTCGCCGCATAGTGTCGGTGCATGCCGTGCGGCCTTCACGCACTTCTAATTGTGATGTTCGATTGTTTATTATTTTACCCTATACTATACTTGCTTGGTTATTGTATAAATGAGGGGCACATGGTCAAACCCGATGAGTCGAAATAATTGAAGATCACTTTGTAAAACATCTTAATTTTAAATTCCTACAAAGTAGATCGACTTTGGTATTGGGTTTGACGACGGGCCTCCACTATCCTAGTATAAAACCTCGAAAATCTAGGCACATGCATTGTTTTGCTTACAAGGTGGCACCAACCTTGTTCTATTGTAACAATGTATTTAAACCAATACACTTTTTTCATTTTCATATCATAAAGTCTTTCTGACTCGTAGTCACTACTATTATTACGGTTGATAGTTGATAGAATAGGCCATTGGAATAGATCTAGTTAAAGAGAGTTAAAGAAAATATATTAGGTACTAAGTATGTATCGGATTGCTACCACCATCTTGCTTTGCAGGTGGTAGGACCTTGTGCAAGATCCGCCCGGATTGCTACCACCGTCTTGCTCGCTAATCCTGCCGTGAAGCAGCAGTGCTTGCACTGTTGTGTTTCGGCGTGGAGAGTAAGACAGCCGGTGAAATTAATAGCACTTGAGGTATCCCATCTTAGGCCTCTAGGTTGGCAACGCATCTGCAATACCCCTGGTGTTGTAGATGTTTATGGGCGGCGGTGAGCTCTTACCATCAGGAGACTCACTTGCTCGTTTGCCATCCAGTCAAATAAAAAAAATAAAAAAATGTATTATTATAGAAATTATCTATAATGTTAATAGTAGGTATTCGAGTTTGGCTGGCCTTCAAACCCATTGAAACCCTTAAATATAATTTTTGCAATTGTCCTGGCTACAGTTTGGGGTAGGGGAGTGAGTAGGTATGCCTTAAGAAATTGATCGAAACTGACCGAACTTTGATGGGCCAATGTCCATTGGACATGTTCATAAAAACCGTTCGTTTGATATAAGGTGTCTAACTAAGGCAACTCTTCTCAAATCAAATCTAGGGAAATTTTAAGGAAAGATGACCCCGTCATTTCTGTCTGAACATGTCAATAGTAGTCACGTCGAGCGCGCCGCCATATTGTCCTCGCCCTGCATTAGCGAGTGAGAGCGTTATTGCCTGTATTGCGTCTGATTTGAAATATTTCCACGGAACCACTTATTCGCACCTCGCGGGTAGGCCGATGGAAGCGTCTTGATGCTTGTGACGCTAGGCTAGGTATTAATAAGGTCAATATTCATGTATACTGCGTCTTAACTCAACTGTTGTAAATTATGCCCGAGCATTTTTTAAATCTAACAACTTTCTTGTTACCGCAATAAATAAATGTCTTAGGCCGTCTTGCAGGCTTGCAAAAAATAAATCTAGATTTAGCAGTTAAACCTGGCTTAAGCTTGACAGATCCGTACATTTTGACACTACTAAACTGAGCTTAATGCTAACTCGAGATTTATGTGTTTCCAGCAAGTAGCCATTAGAGTAAAAAGGTTACGGTAACAATTTGAAAGGACACCGTACTCTCGCACAACGCTATCTATTGATTGCAAACGAAGTTAACACATTATCTTGAGAGCCAAGGTACGGTACGTAGGTACGTCACCGTTCTTGAACAGTGCCCTATATTCTTATTTAAACTTAAAATATCATCCCACAGGAATGCCTTATCGGGATACCAAGTATCGTATGTCTCAATGCAGATTTTTGTCTATAAGTACGCTAAGTTTCATGTAACTAAATCCCTTCAGATTTTATTGTGTGATCAAGTAACAAACATCCAAACATCTTCACAAAATATTAGTAGAATTTGTGTTTAGTATAAAATATGTCTTAAGTATATGGTTAACCTTGGGTATCTATCTACTTACCACATTTGATACGCAACGAAAAGAAGAGGGTATGATACGAAGTTCGAGTTTTGTATTTCAGAGTAATTAAATAAACTAAGTATTTATGTATCCTGGGCACTTTCTCAAGCTGAGCTTTCATAGCTAGAGTCTAGTCAGCATTGGAATGCTGACTATACTCTAGCTTTGTTGTTAGCATCGTCCGTTTTATTTTCCAGTTTTATATCACGTTAATTAATTTAACAGATTAGTGTTCGATGCATATTTCCTATTCCAAATACCAAGACGCAGCGTTCCACAGCCGCGATCCCGCAGATTCCTTGCATACGAGTCTCAGAGGGTAATCGCGCTGTAGTGCAGCGTTTTGTGCGGCATTGTTAGTGGCGGGGCAATCGTATTCGAGTCGCGTGCCTATTCTAATGGGATTACACGTCGAGTGCGTTTATTATAAATTTGCTGGAGGTTTTTCGGTGTCGGAGTGGTTTAGTAGTCAGTACCTGCTTTAGTGATAGGGATGTGGTTATGTGACATGTTGAGGGTTATGGTTCAAGTAGTTTCTCTGAAATTTGGTTCCGCAATATTTGACATATACCTATGTAATGTTTATTAGGTACGCGATTTATGTCTTGTTGTTATATTGTCATCATCAACTAATAGGACCGTTTCGTGGAGCCATTTGTATTGAAATTTTTGCTAACTTCAAAAAATTTCAATCGGATGGTTAAAACCTCATCTACATTACTACATTATAGCTGTATGTTGGAACATGCGTACAAAATGTTGCATGTATTTCTTTAAACCGCTCTGTATCGGCCAGATGGACTTCAATGGAATTAAACATAATCTCAAGTTATGGGATGTAGGGCTTAGATGTCCTCTCAGAATCAGAGTGATTGCTTAGGCCGCTGTGTCCACGCGCGTCCAATGTGGTTTGGAAACTTACACTAACCATTGAACTTCTTCCCTGGGGTATTCGGGTTTCCTCACAATGTTTTATTTGACTGTACTGGTCATGGTAAATTTCAAATGAAATTTCCGAAATCCTCTGCTTGAGAGATCATAAGTCAAATCACTCAGGCATCACGACTTTTAGTATGGGAATATTTCAGACAAAATACAAGTGAGGGGACGGACATCTTGAAAACGTTTATTCAGTCACATGTTTAGGCAGGTAATTTTTTTTATTAATAACACTTGATAAAATTGTAACCACCTCTGATATCTTAAAGTGGCAATATATTTTCACACCTAAGCTACTTCTTAATCTAATTTCCGATCCAATCCAAGATACCAAAGTGTTAATCGAACACGAAAAAAACTGGCCAGCTGCCAAAACCACGGGAGATGGTAGATTGCCGCGAAATACCTAGAGAACTGTCATCATTTAGAAAAAAAAAAAATCTTGCACAAGCCGACAGTTTTTATGAGCCGGCTGTACGCGTGCGCGTCACCTGTCCCACGTGGCCAAAGATAATGGCGGATACAAAGGCGGCCGAAAATTCCATTGTTGAAAACGTGCATTGATTTAATGCTAAGACAGACAGGGCATGTGCAGTGGGATCTCGAACTATATTTATGGGCTGGCGACTACTGCGAGCTATTTGGATAAATAATCGAACCGTGCCGTGTGTAATTTTTAATGACAGCAGAAGTTTTGATCCGACGTATAAGTTAATAGTAGATTGTACGACGAGAGCATAAAACCAACCATTTTACCCAAGACGTTCATATAGCCACCCGGGCCGGTACGGCGAGGGTGGATAGACACGTCGAGGGAAAATGGGTTTAATGCTCGTGTTTTACACTCTGGTTTTTACTTCGATGGCGAGGAAACGAAATAGCAACAGTGGAAACAATTGTTCACTTACTATGTACATTTTATTTTTCATGCATTACTATAATAATCATATTTTGTTAGTTTTATTGATTTATTTTGATTCATTTGATTGATTTTTAATTTTATATAAATTAAAAATTATGAATAAAAATATATATAAACTTCTTTGTTTGTGGCTGTTGACACCTGATTACCTTCGTCTTAGACAAAGATTTTATTTTATGCACTAGTGTATAAAAAAGTCATTTTATGTCGCCTAGATCCAGCATAAACACGAACTTTACGAGCATGAGAAGTGAAAAAAAAGTCATTCATATTGTTATAGTTTCAATTATATCAGTAGCTAATTAATTAATAATAAATTTTTAAGGTATTTATGTTGTTCAATAAGAAGATGTATGGTACATAGGTACTTACTTTTTATTTGTGCGTTTTATGTGCCAATAAAGGTAGTTGAGACTTCTAATTAATCCCTACTAATATTATAAATGCGAAAGTAACTCTGTCTGTCTGTTTGTTACGCTTTCACGTCGAAACCACTGAACCGATTTTGATGAAATTTGGTATATAGGTAGTTTCAACCCCAAGAATGAACATAAGATACCTTTTATTCCGGTAGAGGGCACCACCGCGCGATAACCTAGATCCGCGCAGACGAAGTCGCGGGCATAAGCTAGTATTCTATATTACATCATTTCCTATCAATAGAACTACTTACTCCGCAACAAAAGAGGCCCAGTACTTCTACCCAGGAAGCGGAAGAGGAAGGTCTCAGGCGCATAGGTAAGAGAAAATCGTGGAGAAAGGATAGAGATAGAGTAAATTGGAGAAAAATCGCCGAGGAAGTACCCACAAAGAGTTGTAGCGCCACAGGAGAGTGAAAGGGAGAATACAACTATGTACGAGTAAAAGTAGTAAATGGAAATATAGTATATTTTTTAGGGACTAAACTAAGCCAATATAATACGAGGTGGTAAGAAAAAACTATACAAATATTTACATATGCAAGTTTAAAAATTGCAACGGACAACCGCTATTGCTGCCAATTAAAAATGAATAACCAATTTCTCTTAACCCATGTACTCCCAGTGACTCGTTTTCTAACCGTGCAAAAAACCCGCGAATTTGTGAACGAAAACCCTTATCTGTGACGTCTAACGAATGAAAGATATTGGAGACTAAAAATAGTGCTGGGCATATATAGGTTAATTTTCCTTTTACCGGTTGCATTAGATGCTTAATGCCATCTCCATAAAAATACTGCATCAGTTGCATTACCAAAAATCCCCCTTGATTCCCGAAACTCATTCATAGATCACGCACTACGAATTCTTACCTGCACCCTTGGCATCCTTAATGATTTATATATACTGGCAACTAACTTTACTAATACGTACTTACTTACCATGACTTTTATTTCCAAGTAAGTAAAGGTAAACATTGCTTATTCCCATGACTGTATAAGTTGGTCGACTGTGTCCAGTACTGTGGACAATTGACGAACAAATGGCAGTTTTAGATGGACCTCGTATTTTATTGATTTTTACGACGCGTCGTATTTTAAGTCTATTGTGGGGCGACGGGGAGTATGCATGGCAAATTAACAAAAAATATAACCGCTAATATTATTTTACAATTTTGCACTCATTTATCAATCAATATGTATTTATCTATCAATATATGTAGTGTGTTTATCCGTTGCCTGCTATCCGCAGTACAAGTTTTGCTTACTTTGGGACTAGGTCAATTGGTGTCAAGTGTCCCATGATATTTTTTTTTATTTATCAATGAAAATTTACAAAAAATTAATATAATATAAAAATTAATAAAAAGCTGCTAGAGCGCTATTCCTACTTTATATATATTTATTCTTCGAAATAGATTAAGATCAGTTATTTAAATGTGTACTAAATTAAATATACCTACCTACTCATTCATAATAATATTTAAGTGCTCTCGAAAAAGACTTGGGTTCATTCTAAGCCGTTTTTCCGATCCGCAAAACTATTTCATTTTATTCGAGTAGGTATAATAAAAAAAATACTTCGAAAGTAGTATTTAAATTACACTGTTGAATTCCTGTTGCGTACTAAAAGCACTGGTAGCAAGAATAAGTCATGCTTCCGCCTATAGCTTCGGGTCCTACACTATATTAACCCGTCATTGAGTTCTCTATTTATTTTCATTGCTTAAATAAGCACTCGAATAAACTCAAAAGTATGCAACTCCACGTCCACTGGAAGTGCAGAGCCTACCTGGCGGGCGGCGAATTGCAAGCGCAGTACGCAGAAACGCACAATGCACGTCATTTTTTTCCCAATCCAGCTTAGAGAGCGCAAATTCCATAAGGACACCTGGTCGGAACATGGCCCCGGGGGTCCTTCCACTGATTGATAGAGGTCCCATCACAAACGCGTTTCGTAACACAATACCAGAAAAATCCTCGCGCTTCATTTGAAGCGAAGTCGGCGACTCGGCGTCTGTTAAAACAATCAATGACCGGGATTTGTGAATGGGCTGTGAAACAAAAATTGCTTTGAAAGGGCTTGGGTGGCGCGCAGGAAGTCAGGTGAATTATTAAGGGCACCTCATAGGTGAGGTACAATAGGCGCTTGAGTCTGTGACTTGACAACTGACTGTTAAGTTGATACTGCAATGAATGTATGAAAACAACAATGTACGTAAAACTTGCTCAGCTAACTGGCTCCGCGTTTCTTGGTCCGGTTAGACCAGCCATAGTCAACCTTATTTTGTGTGGCCCACAAAATAATGTGTTATGTGAATGGTCCATCGGGACCGGGTCCCGTATTTATTGGCAACAGTACTTACTAAAGTGTAAATGGTTGAAAATCAGTGCTATTTTAAAGCAAACTGGGCCGCAAGTTGATATTATGAGCGACGACTTGGGTTCAGGTGGGATTCTTTAAATGTACCTGCATACAAGTTGTATTAAAATCACAAAATCAGTCTTACTCCGTGGTCATACTTATGTCAGATGGAAAAATGTTGCAATAAATTAAGCCACATTCAAAGCATACTTACTTACATCCTCTATCAGAATGAATCAAAAAATCCTGTAAACTGAAATATTCAGCGTAATTTTTTAATTCCCTTATTTTTTTTTGTATGCTTACGCCTTTTGAATCCGCTATCAACTAGCTAATATTTTCTATACGAGCACTTATTTTGTCCTGTTTTCGTCGTGATTGTAGAGTTTAAACTTTGCCATTTATAACTCAAAAGACAATTTCACAGCTCAAATTATATTAATTTTTCATTCAATTCAAATCAAAAGCCACCAAATTCAGTTAAACACCGGGATTACAAATATTTACATTAAGAGCCCGCTTCCGACTTATCCCAGATTCGCATACGTAAGATTAATGCACGCAAAATCCTGCATAGGAAAGACAATAATTTGATTGATCTCTTAATGAATATGCAGATATGTTAAGTGGGTATAAGACCCGCAAATAAAGGCTCCCCGAGGTGCGATTGTGAGCCTACTGCCATGCTGGAGGCAGATTTTAATCTCAGATAAGTGGAGCAGGGAACAGTTTACATAAATTTCGCCGTTAGCACCTTGTTAACAAACTGCAGTGTTTGATAATGATTAGATTGTCAGATAAATGCATGCTGGTTCGTGATAGTGAAAATTTACAGTTGGTTATTGCGAATGTTTGCAAAGATAGACGTGTCGTGATCGAGTTCGGTAGTAAAATGTATCGGCTTGTAAGTTTCCACGCGGACGAAGACGCTGCTAAAATGTAGTCCCATACGCGGTGTCAAAAAAACCTGTACGATATTAACCCGTATACCGTAATCCTATTAACCTTCGCTAGTAGGCTACTGATTGATGAAAAAAATAAATGAAAACGAACTCTCTTCTTTTTGTAGCAAATACGAAATAAATTGACGCAAATTTCAAAATTAAAATGTTGCCAGCGCTTAGAGGGAACGGAGACGAAGCAATAACGGAATCTTCAGCCAACCCTTCTAATTAATAGCCATCACTGTCTGCGGCACTCGACGCTGGCAACACTTTTAAGTTTTTTTTAATATGCTTCCTCACCTCCGTAGAACAGAAGGGATAATTACTTTTTCCTCCCGCCAAGTTTGATGCTGTAAATCTCGCTACGTGGGTACAATTAGGAAAGTTGGTGTTTAAATGACGAGTTGAATAACTTAAACTTTTGGTTTAATTAAAAACGTGCTTGAAGTTTTTTAGACGAGATTTTGATTTAGGTACTTTTTTGCATACCTGCCGGTTCTATTTAATTAGGCATATGTAGCTGATAAACCTAAGTAAATGACCCGTTTTAAGTAGTACTTAGTGCATGCAATTGATATGGGACTTAAGGGGCTACCCGAGGTTTTCATCGATTTTTTCGTATCGAAGATCGAAGTTTTGAATCGTATCCCCTACTTTTGCACTACATATAGAATTATAAGTCAAATAGCTATCGGTTCTTCAATCTTTTATCTCCATTTTGGTCTACCGGATTTTGAAATAAAAGTGAATTTTGTCAAAAAGATTTAATTAGGTTCTATCTCAGAGCCATCTAAAAGAACAGAAATGAGATTTAGCTCTGAACGAAATGAACGGGTGACTCGAGGGCTGATTTTATTTCTAGTCTAGAGTTTTACTACGGGTGGATTTAATATACAATTGAATGTAGATATAGTCGACTAACAAAAGTGCTTTATGTGGAAGCACGGCAGTGCCCCTGCCATGTCGAGCAAAACACAGGCATGGCCGTACCATACTTTTCTCGAAGCCAATTCAGGCTATTTTCAACATCATTTTGAGAGTTCCAGCATCAGAAGAACACTTGGAATGATTGACATTTGAATGATTAGTAAACTAGCTTTTGCCCGCGGCTCCGCCCGCGTGGTATTTGGTTATCGCGCGCTGTTCCCGCGGGAACTGTGCATTTTTCCGAAATAAAAAGTAGCCTATGTCACTCTCGGGCCCATAAACTATCCATCACGCCCATAAAAATCACGTCGATCCGTCGCTCCGTTACAACGTGAAAGACGGACAAACATACGAACACACTTTCGCATTTATAATATTAGTATGGATATAAGTTTCTGCTAAAAAAATGATTTTAATATTATCGGTTTTTTAGCTGACTACTATTTGTTGACTGTACGAGTGCTTGCATTGTCATCTAATTTACATGTATGTATACCAAATTACAAGTCAGTCTGACTGATCTGATCTGGAGGGAGGTCAGAACGAAATTGCAAGGTTTGACCCAGCAAACAGGCTAAGTTGAATAAAATCTTGTAAAATAGCCTTTGATGTACGTGTAGGTAAGGAGTATAATAAGGAGCTTTTATTATTTTATAATAAAAAAATAAACAAATAGAACCGACATAAGAATTTATCGGTCAACTATAGTCGAAGAGACGCTTTACGTTTTAATATATAAACTATCAACTAATACCTAATTACAAGGCAGTCAATTAAAGGCATACTTAAAGGCTTACAAGAAACTATCGTAACCTCGGAGACCTTTGTGAAAGAAAAAACAACAAATCTAATTAAGTCGATACGGTTCTGTTTGGAGTGGCCAGCTCCGGCAATAACCGCTTGTAAGGGATCAGCGAGAGAGATAAAAAAGGTAAGACGCGGACAATCCTTTTGGCTGAAAATTGAATAGTTGGATTACGCGACCTGGGAGGGCTGCAGGGTTGACAGTTATTTGCAAAAAAATGCAAGAGTACCCTGGAAGTAAAAGAAAATGACACTTCGTCCACCAAGAAAAGTTGTATAAATTTCGAATAGATCTGACTCAATCTCGCAGGTAGATGGAAATTAAACGAAATTGGAATAACCATTTAGATACACGGCCTCCAATGAAACATTATACAAGTTTTAATTAGATAGCCTTCGAAATCTAATAAAATAATATAAGGAAAAATAGTAATAAAAGTTAAGGCAGAACTTTTCTTAAATCATTTTGATGTAACTTCAACTTATTGTCTGCAAGTCTTAACGACTGTATATTATTATATTATTATTATTAATAATATAATAATATACAGTCTTAACGACTGTAAACGTTAGATAAATTCGGATAACTTGTAAAGTCAGTTGTGCGTCTTAAAATATTAAAGGCTATTTTCTCTCAATCAGCCTTATCATTTTTGTGCTGATGTAGAAACTAAATGAAAAGATAAAAAGCAATAATAATTAATTGTTCCACTACACCTGTGTACTTGGAAATATTTCTCGATAAGCTTTTGCCCGCGGCTCCGCCTGCGTGGTATTCGGTTATCGCGCGCTGTTCCCTAGGGAACTGTGCATTTTTCCAGAATAAAAAGTAGCCTATGTCACTCTCGGGCCCATAAACTATCTCTATGCCAAAAATCACGTCGATCTGTTGCTCCGTTACTACGTGAAAGACGGACAAACACACACTTTCGCATTTTTAATATTAGTATGGATTATTATTATATAAATAATACAGTGTAGTTAATAGAATTTTGTAGAATAATTGTCATGAAATGTAAATTAGTACTGTAAAAAAAATACCTAATAACGGAAACTAGAGGCAGCCCTAAAACAGTATATCCACATTGTCCCGTATTGTCGGTCGCGGACTGATTACGCGCGACATTGTGTCGCGGACACTGACGCAATTAAGTATTAGGAAAGATTATTGTGGATTTGCCATGTCCGTTGTTACCGATTCCGTGCGATATCCAAGTCGTCCAAGCAGTACATGGTACGTTTATAAAAGAAAACTCACAACACAACCGCAACCGCAATGACGCATAATTTCCTATGTGTTGTCATTTGTATTTACTTAATGCTATTGTTGTGTTTTATGTTGTGAATAAATGCATTTTCTTTCTTTCTTTTCTTTTTTTCTAAATAATTTTCATTAGCTTTTAAACTTCAGTACTCTTTGTTTCGCAACTTTGTTGGTGGTGATCTCTTATCATCAGGAGACCCACTTCCTCGTTTGCCATCCAGTAGAATAAAAAAAAAATCATAGTAAATAATCGTTGATAGGTAGGTATTTTGTTTTTTAAAATCCAAATCCTTATAAATATTGTAAATTCGAAATTACTCTCATATTAAAATATACTCTGTCTGCTCTTAGATTAGAGGTATATGACTTATATAGATTATATATGACTTATATATAATCTAAGTGTCTACTTCATCACGCTTAAAGCGCTGAACCAGGCAAGATGTGGTCTTTTTTAATATCATGGGACACTTGACACTAATTGACCAATATACAAACTAAACAAAGCTTGTACTATGGACACTACGGGTAGGCAATGGATAAACATACTTATATAACATCTTTCGAACCCATTGCAGCCGAGTATAAAAAGAGTTACAACAGTGGACTTTATGTACAATCCATGTCAAATTCAGTTTCAAATGTAATTAACCTGCACAATCGTATCGGCTGGTTTCGAAAGGGCTAAATACATACACATTAAACATCCAAGACCAGAGAACAAACATTCGTATTATTCATACAAATATCTGCCCAACCGGGATTCAAACCCGGGATTCAAACCTCAAGCTTTAAAGTCAGATTCTCTAACCACTGGGCGATCCGGTCGTCCAGTATGGAAATAATTTGAAACCCTGGGAACAACGTAGGATAGTTATTATCGGAAAATTGCATAGTTCCCGCGAGTTAGCAATAAATGAATTCTTGGTAGATGAAGTCGCCGGCAAAAGCTAGTATTTGGTATTAAAAAAATCTCCTCGGGTGCGTTCAATAAACATCCCAATAAGAATTGCCTCGGAATGTACGACTTAATAATGCACTCCCTGATAATTCGCATCCCTCGTTTCAATAATTCGTTTATGTTCCAGGTACTAGGTTTCAAATACTAGTATTACTAGTTTTAATAAACTTTGTTTCAAATAAACTTTGCTTTCCTCGGACGGAAAAACGGTTTATAGACGAAGTAGCACTTTCTATTTTTACAAGAATACCTATGTTCGCGACAGGCTTGTAGACACTGTTAAGTGACTGCGGACTAGTTAACAACTGCAACGCCATTGCACGCCACTTAAGTGGTAAATTCGAGGAAGCTGTCATCTGAACACAACTCGTTGCAATCGCTGAAGTGGTCTGCTAACGAGTACGTGTCAAAGCGAACCACTTCATTAGTTGAGCGAAGCGCTCGTCCCCGCGGGGAGCAGCGAGCGAAGCGCTCCCGGCGAGCGAAGGCTCCACGAACCCCACTCCCCTATTTAGTAGGCGTCTTACCAACTCCGAGCCGCTAATTAGACGACGCCGACTCTCTTCTCATTAGTGGCGAAATTATGCAGTTTGCCGGAATTCGGGTTAACTGTGAGGTTGAGAAAAACTCGAGTGAATATGAACGCGCCATGAATTCTGTAGCTGTTTTAATTTAAATACGCCTCCTTAGCATGTAAGATAAAGCTGCAAATTAAAAAAGTAATTAATTAAGCGTCCACAAAAGAGATAATATTGCTAATTAGAAGCACCGCATGGAAAAAAATGTGTCCGAAAATGCTACCGATAAAATTCTCTTTCCATTTAGGTAAGCGGGCGAATACCGGCATATTTGTAAGTAGGGAAGCTCTCTCTCGGGCAAACAACGTTTATCTACAGCACATTGGGTTAATGAATGGGGGAGGAAGAATGAGAAGTAGGCAGGCATTATTTTAATTAGGAAAAATGCTGGCGCTCTCACCTAGGGGCTCGCAGGGAATGCAGACAGGTATGGGCGAGCGCGGGAATGAGTAGGGCAATTTTATGCTTCAGTACGTCACTGAAGTTCGGCAGTGTGCTCCACTTTGTACCTTTATTTTCTTCTTTTACATACATTTGTACCTATTATGTATCAAAGTAAAAGTTTTGCTAAATGGCTATAATGATTATGAAAAACGTATGGACTAGGACTTTAGTTAATTCATGAGCTACCATGGAATCATATCACAGTAAACGTCGTAGTGAAATCGCATTATTAAACAAGGAAAATCGTAATGACTTTTCGTTCGAAAAGGTTTCATGGTGGCTTACAGTACCTAAATAGCTTTTAATGATTCACGAATACCAACATATATCAGACATATTTATGCCACGGGATGTACAACCTAGTCTGCCCTTGCTTATGACGTCAGTAAATGTGTCCAAATATCGGGACTTCAGTCAATGTAAGCAGGGTCTACATCCCGTAGAAAATAGGTCTGAAGTTTTCAAATATTTCGCAAAATTACACGTTTGCTCTTAATTTCTCAACCTTCACTCCCGCTATAGAAAATCCCAGATAAATTATTAACCTGTCCGTTAGGCAACAAATAAGCAACGAAGTACTAAAATTTAGCCACGCCACCCCGCCCACCTTTTCAGCGGAAGGTAGCGTCGAAAAAACGCCGCGTCACAGGCAAATCATTTACGAAATATTGACAACAATAAACGATTGCCCTGCGAGGACTTTAAAAAATGCCGGTTATTAATATTTGTTTTCTTTGTCCGGGACCACGTGTCCCCACACCTGAGCTCTGCGAATGACATTGCCGAAAAAAAAATTACAAAAAATACCCGACGCCACGCGAAAAAGAGCACAGGCGCAAACAGACAACAGCCAGTTTGAATGATTGCTTCCCTGGAAGAGCGGCGGGTCCATTTTTCACAAGTGCCATTCAGGGCTTTCATGTTGCGCACTGTGTATTTTATATATATTTTTTATTTATCGGCCCTCCCTCTGCCAAATTGATATTCGAATGCGAATTTACGGCGTCCAGTTCCTCTGGTTTATTCATTTAGTGATTTCGTGATGGCAAACACGCAGGTAGATGTGTTTAATTTCGAAATGAATGTTTATTGCCGCGTTTCCGTTTCATTTTCAATGATGCATTCGTTGTCTGCGGGACTTGTTTGCACTATACGCTTTATTGCGACGGATTTTACAGATGAGCTTTAATTATTCCTCAAGTAACACGTAACATAAACAACTACTTAGGTACTTGACTAAAAAAAGAGAAAAGAAAAGATAAGTCCGTCTTTGTAAGCATCTCAAAGTTCTGCCAATTGTATTTTTGTTTCTTTTCTTTTGTATAATAAAGAGTATACATACGTATATACATACATGCTTGAATTGGCTAAACCATTAACATCACATTGAAGAAAAAAAAACAGAATTAAATTAGAAGATAAAAATCTGCAAACAATTCCGGGTTGGATTCCTAACTAACCAAACTATCATGTTTTAATTTAATAAAACACGAAACACACCCTCACGTGACCACAAACACGCCTCATGAGTCCATATCCCCCAAGTTTCCCAGTTTTCAATCCCCCAGTACTCACTTTCCAATCCCCCAGTTCCCAACGAAGCGATAATCGAAGCGGCTATAAGTCCGGAGCTATCCCGATGTCTAATGACATAAAAAGTATGTCCCCGATGTAACGCTGGCCGAGGCCGGTATCGAGAGTAGATGTTGGGGACAGTTGGGACACTCTTTTGAAGTAAAGGTTCAGTACACTACAAAGTTGTAGGTTATTTATTACAGTTTACTACGTGTACGAATAGCCGCGGGTTTACGGTGGATGCAAGCCGCTTCCGACTGTAGCAACTAGAAGTCTATGGGGGAAGCGTATGTCCAACAGTGGACGTCGTACGGCTGAGATGATGATGATGATAATGACGTGTACGACAGTTAATAAAGTTTAGTGACGTTATTGTTTAAGGTTATGGTTATAAATCTAAATAATAGTCTTAACAGAAAGTGGTCTTTGAATTGAACTTCCAGCTACATGTTTTAATGTTGATTTTATTTGTTTCAGGTAATTTGGATGAGACCAGAATAAAATTGATGAAACTTCATCATAAAACAAGAAGCTTCATTCATTTCACCCAAACAATCACGTCAACCATTTGTAACCCTCATTCGAGAAAAAGTCCAAATTTAAGGTTAATAGATTATTATTCACAATAATTCGATTGTTCAAAATCAAGCACTAATTAAAGGATTTTTGTAAAATACAGACCATTATGTTCTTTTAATAGTAAATTTCTATTTGTACATAAATATTTTCACTTTTTATTTTTAAAATGAAATATTTATTTTATTTTTAATTTGCATATCCCAAACCTACCGTTTATGTTTTTCTCGTAGGCATAAACCGTCACTCCACTCGCTTTGTGCCAGTCTGTTACTCTCACTCGGCCAATGTATTCTATGGCCATGAAAGCACGTCGTCATGGCACGGCAATTTGAATGCGGTCGCTTAGTCTGACGGGCTATGACTGATGACTGATGGCGGAAGGGTGAAGATCGCCTGATTACAGCCTGTCACCACCCCTGTATATCATTTTGCATGGACATAGTATAATATGGCAGGTGTAGGGTGAATGTTGTTGATTTAAATGTTGGCTTGTGTTGGTTGTCCGAAGGAGACTGACGTAGTACTTTGTTTATTTTTCTCTTTGTCACTCCAGTTGTTTAAGGTACATATACATAGCTATACTGGGTGACCTTAGCCTGTGCACAAATACGAATACCTACTATTGGCTTAGCAAGATATTTAAAACCAAACTGCAAAGTATCATAACAATCAGTCCAATATTTACCGAAAAACTAACGGTTTTCAATGTATCACTTTGGAGCAGCCTGTGTATTTGGATGATCTGATTTCATAGATTTTTTTTCTTGTCTAATTAAGCAAATAACTATTTTAAGATATTGCTAAGTATCAGTCTTATCCATGGTTTTCATTATTTGTCCAGAGGCTAAGGTCACCTTGTATTAAGTATACATTTGAAGTGGTTTTTAAGGAAATAAGATTTGGAATGCAAATTTTCAGGACGGAATTAAACTAATTCGGATAAGTTTTAATAATTTGGACGTTCTATTAATGAATATAGACAAAGTATGAACGTACTTTATAGGTGGGTTAAGCTAAACAGGTTAAAAATTCACTAGAATTATTGTTTATCTTGTATCAAAAATTAACGAATGACACAATTGGTCATACCGACCGACTTGTATAACCATCTCCATGAATATTACATGCATTTTAAACCTTTTTGTGACATCCGGCATAATCTGAAACATTTTTGTTCTTTGAACATGAAGCTTTGTTCTAGACAATTTGAACACTTTTTTTTAATTTATCGAATGCTCCTGTTTCCTCCGTACATTGTCTATTCGTGCGGCGAGCTCAAATCGGCCGCTGTAAATCGTGGCCAATCAGCGGTCGTAAATATCGAGTGCGAGTGCGGTCTGCTTTGTGATGCAAAGCGCGCGCTATGCTAATACACCCCTGGTCTTGCCAGGATAGTGCTGTTTTGAGGTTATTACTGTTTTGAGGTCATCACTGTTTTGACTTTATGGTTGACGAGATAAAGAGACAAATTTAACATGAATTTAACAAACCAAAACTGTCATCAACATTGAGTCTTGTAACATTTCATTTTGTTAAATTATTATTATGTTGGTATAGTGGACTTATTGCTTAGAAGTCGTCATTACTGTAAGGTTGCGGTTGGAATTTCGACTCTAAGTAGTCTAGTTATAAAAGCATTACGTTAAAACGGAGACTACACTTGATTATTTTTTTGTTTGTAAGTCCAAACAAAATAATCCCTATCACAAAAGTAAGCATAGTTGACACCTAAATTTGACCGAATATAGGTATATAATATACAAAATGCTAATGAAAATCAACCAGGCTTAATACAATCACTAGCTAAAACACTATGCACAATGAGAGTAACCACAACCGCTGCCTTTACAAGCGTGCATAAGAGAAATGTTCACATTCGTCTACGACCCACTATAGCCTGAACGGGCCGTTAAGTTTGCTGTCATTTGTCCCCGCCAAGGTGCAGCGATTGGCCGCAAATATATACGGTCCGGGTAAATTTGCGAGAGCCTCGGTGAATCGCCAATGAACTGTGACAGCATAGCACACAGTGTTAGCCTTTGCATAGCGCGTTTTTTAATCGCGCTGTCGACGCGCGTTGATAATTGACTGCGCGTATTTTCCCTAGAGCCGTTATACTCTCGCGTGCGTATTGTGTTTGAATCGAAACAAATGCACATAAGCATAGGGCAAAGGGCCTAAGTCGCCTGTTAAACTTTAGAGTTGATCTAATTATTGACTGTAGGTACATCTTTGGCACAATGCCGCAGGGGCCTTTTTAGATATAGTTTAGTTTTTAATTTATTTTGTAATTTTTAGTATTATTTCCGAGTATTTTATGTTTAGGATAGGTACTTTTATTAATTTAATGCTTATTGTTATAAATGTCATTATATAGTATGAAATAAAACGCAGAACACGTTGAAGAAATGAGAAAAGATAGAGTGTAGTAAAAGTGTTGTTTACTTCACCATTTATACTCACCAAAGCTTACGTGGTGAAGTTCTCCAAAGTGTTCTCGAGACAGTTATTTTTAATTACTTGATTATTTACTTATTTCCTTGAATTTGCCGTTTAAATCGGACTGTAAAGGGCAGTTGTTGGTCATCTTGTTTAGTTATAGTTGTCGTTAGTGGTCACATCTTCGTGACACTGCCAGGCCAGTATTTACTGCGTCAGGGCCTAATACTGTCCCATCAATGTCGATAGGCAAGATCGAGGAATAAAAAAAAAGATTACTATGCTTACATTGAGTAATATTTCATTCACACGTGTTTATATGCAAGTGCTTGCCTTGGTTACGATCCTGGTTAAGATCAATCGTTAATCAAGGTCGATATGTCACAGTTTTTTCACCTAAACTACTCGTATATGAGCTCATGCGCTTATGAACTTGCCGCGCGCTTCCATACTGTTTTTATAAGCTTTCTGTGTTGGTGACAATCGGGCAAAGGCCGTTTGTGGCGACGGCAATTCGCATACATTTGGGACGGCGGCGACTGTTGCTAAATGTCGTCTCGTCAGTAGCCTGTGAGGCGGATTCAAAATCCGAACATTGTATAGTTGCATTGGCACAGGCTGATAAGAATTCGCAATGCGAATTTTAGTTAGTCATTTGTTTTGTTAGAACATTTTCAAAAATTGGAACGCAGATGAATCGATTGTTTTAGTTTTTTTTTCTATGTGGCCAGTGAATTGCAAACCAATTGAAAACCGTAGAATAACTATTTATTTGCTTGACTTATACTCCTAGGTGCTTAATTCTATAAGTTCCTTAGAGTGCCTTAGACAGTCAATTGTCGCTATTAATTTTTGTAGTGCACTGAAGACACGAGTAGTTACAAGCATTGCAGACTGCGTATAAATTATTAACTAACTAAACCACGCTAAAATAAAAAAATAACCCAACCAAAAAGCACCGGCAACAAATTTCCTCCGCGTTCCCATTACCGCCTCTATTATCTAACTAAATATTAACGCGAAAATTTCACCGAGGAAATAAATTAAAAACGCAACAACAAGCTTGTAACGGCCGAACAAAGCCGCCCAATAAATCAAGGCAGGTGAGGCCGTGCTGTTTGTGCATTAAGGCCCCCGGCCTTTCTCGGCCCATTCTTCGCTAAAAAGGAGTCGACGGCCGATATTTTCGCGGAGTCATCGACAACGCATAAATATTGGAAGTGGGGCGGCCCCTTTCTTGTCTATGCGGAATAATTACGGCTGAATTATCGGTGCAGGAAGGTGCAGTCAAATTGGCTCGGTGCAGGAAGAAAGAGAAGAGTTGGAGGCAAATGTTGGTCCACAATATGGGAAGCATTTTAAGTGTGCGTGAAGTTCCCAAATCGCACTGGGTCCGCGTGAGAGCGCTCTCATTCTGAGGGGAGGCCTGTGCCACACAGTAGGACGCATAATGGGTTAGGATTGATGGAACGTTTACTTAGAGCAAATTTGAAATTCATCACGAGTATTAAGTGTCGGAGAACATTGTGAGGAAAGTTGTACACACCTGCGAAGCCACGCTATGGTGCATGTGAACTTCTCAGTCGACAAACGTTTCTAATGGTTCATGAAAAACTCATTCCTCTCAACACGTCCTCGCACATCTCTGGTGGAAACAGACTCTTAATGGGACACCATTCAAGTCCTTAGATTACACAATCTATAAAAGAATGTCTATAATCATTCCCATTTCCCTCTTTATTTAGAACAGACGGTTTGCCAAACTCATGGTCTAACAAGAAAGTTCGTATCAGTTCTGACTAAAAATAGACAACAGATAGCAGAAAGTTTGAGAACACCGGCCAGACTCAGACAGGTTGAAAATGTTGGTTTGTTCACTTTGCATGAGTTGCGTGAACGGCGCAATCAGATTTATTTAATTGACATTGCGTCGTCCCTTAGTGACATCACGTCGTCAAAAAGGAATGTCAGGGGGTTAGGGTACATTTTGTGTGAATATCTATTTATCTGAATATTTATAAACGGTTTGTCATTAACACCATCCCAGTCTATGTACGTTTCACTGCTGGGCATAGGTCTGCTCTCAGATTGAGAGGGCTTAGGCTCAGGTTTCATACAATTAATTTCTTCCTAAAGTGTTCAGGTTTTACGACTTTTTCTTCACTGTATAGTATAAATTTCAAATGCCGTTTGCAGTGACAAAGTTTCACCTATGCTCAAAAAATTTCCGTCCTAAAATTAAGCTGCACCCCGTTATCTGAGCAACTCAACTCAAAGTCAAACGGGACGCGAACCAAAAAAAACAAAAGCCAGCATTCCCTCTTGTTTCACAGAAAAATGGCCTTATCTCACACACGCAATTTGCGTTGGCAATTTTCATCGCTTCCTCTCATTACCCCAGCGTGATATATTTGCGTGTTTATTACTGCAATTACTTAGAGTAAATCTCACGTCCTTCCCCCTCCCCCCGGGAGGGTCGCGCCCTCCGCCATTTCCTCCTCCTTCCGGCCAGCCCAGCCCTTAAGTCTTATGTACGTAAGTTTCTTCGTGGACTTGGTAACCGGATTCAAATCGGGCCGAATTTAGTAGCAATTAATTATGAGTCGAGGAAGTGTCCTTGGTATTACGACCGGTTGGTAATTAATGCCGTTGTCTGATAGTCTAGAATTGGTTCATGTTTCGTTACGTTCTTTTACCAGACGACAACGGAACTAAAAACAATCGTTTAGTTTCCTTTCATATTTTTACTTTAATATGGCAAAACTAAAAAATGGTATAGTTTAAGCTAAAAACGTAAGAAGCCTATGAACCAAAAAGCCATAAGTACCTTTATTCTATCAGCTTATTCTGTAACGAATTTACTTACCTACTCAAAGAGGAGTTAATGCAGTGTTACCCAAAAAGGTTTATTTCATTGTGACCTGTGACTATCAGCACTGTTCTTTACTAAAATGAGTGCGCAGTAATAGTAGCTGAGGCAGGAAATAGCAACTTTGATTCTAGAAGAAAATAGACACGATGACATTTCTATTCTTTTTCATTAACTAATAATTCAGTTGATTTTAGCAATCTATGTATTATGTTTACGAATGGCCGTTGCCAAAATGTTCATCACTCGCTAACATTTCTCATTTATCCCGTAATAAATACGCTGCTTTGAGATCACACCTAGCCACTTATGTATATAGACGTATGTTCCAGCATAAGTAGTGTTAAACTAAGCATCCTTTCTATTTTGATGAATGATTTGTTTTTATCACATTGTTCACTTAATCTACATTTATACGAACATAATTACTACAACACTTCGGCATAGGTATGGTCGGTCTTCAAAAATTATTGGAGCTAAAGATTTTCTAGTAGCTCTAGGCTTACTCAAAGCTACTGTTATACAAACGAACATGCTATTAAGCATGTTTATGGGCATGCCAGTATTGAGCATGCTCATGGACTATTTACATTTGTTAGCAATAAGCGTGCTATTTTTGAATACTCGTATGTTCCTAAATAAGTATGCTCAAAACAAACACTCCGAAACACATCCCTTTTCACAGCATGCTCTCAGCCAGCTCAAAATCAGTGTTGCCACGGCTATCACCGTGCTCTATGGCTTTCAGGCCAAAAAATCTCAAAATCCACGGTTTGCGGCTGCAACCCTGTGGCCAGTTACGGCTTTTCGCAAATTCAACGGTGATAAGTTAGTTTATTTATAACAAATACACTTTTAGTTTTTTTTTTGCTTGCAACTCTCGTGGCACTACCAATACTAGCATGCTCATAAAGCAAACGCGTTCACACTTGCTTATTACCGTTCCCCCTTCCACCCCCGCATCAACTAGCATGCTTAAAAATAGCAGGGCCTGCTATTAGAGAACATGCCGCTAAAGCATGCTCGATAGTCACTTGTCCTCTACTCACATGCTAGTATTTACTAGCATTTGCTCGATAGTGGCATGCTCTCGTGCTACTAACAAGCATGTGTAACAGTAGCTTTATATTTGAGAAGCTAGGGTTCTGAACGTCTTCTCAATTGTATCCCGTAATTTTGAGATAGCGATTTTTTCCGTAGTAAAATTTTAGTATTTGTAGTTGTCCGAGTAGCTTTTTGAATAGCGATGTAGGTGATAAATAACTAAGTGGTCTCATCGTGTCTATTAGCTAGTTGTGTGGTAGCATTCGTGTTTATTAGCTGTGATGTACCCATAGTACAAGCTTTGCTTAGTTTGGGACTAGGTCAATTGGTGTCAAGTGTCCCATGATATTTATTTATATTTATTTATTTATAGAGATTTGTGAATAAACACGGAGAAATAATAATTAAATAGCCTCATTCATACGTAAAGACAGAATTAATAAAAACATATTCAAAGTGCTCCCTTTATTTCTTCACTATAGCATTACCGAGTCATTTAGCTTTTATTTGACTTCCAATGTTTGTACCTATTGTTTATAAAGGTTTACTCTTAGATCTGGAATATCATCCAGTTTTAGTAATGAGATTGACTTGATGTTTGCTACAGATTGGTGGCTGAAAAGTGAGGTACATATTTTGTATTTCATTGATTTTAACCTCTGCAAAACATTGCCTAGATTGGCCAATTATTCAAAAAAAGCTTGGTAAAAACATTTTTAACAAGAACACATTAGGATTGACAGCTAAATTAAATTAACAGATTTTGAACGAACTAATTACGTACTCGTACAATTTTAAGACTTCAAAAATTCTTTTTCTCGCCACACACAGGCTCACTGCTATATTGAATGGCACATAGCTCTATGTAAGGCAGTACCCTCAGTCGACTTGGCTGTAATTAATTAACGAGCTTAGTTTAAAAGCAGGGCCGTAAGACTCCGGCTCGGGATCGCCCCCCGGGGTGGTGCCAAGAAACGGGGGTCCCCACGAAGAAATTCAGGGGAAAGTTTATCATATTTAGGCGCAAAATGGCGAATCCAGCGCTCGGATGCTACCGGAGATTAATATCTGGCTTTAACTCGCTGCGATGAATTTTGTTGTGAATAAAGCTGATGTAACTTTACAGTTTTAAGGCTAGGTCGCGGATTTCTTGTCTTGCGAGTGCCTTCTAGTTGTGATTATGAGATTTTCGTACTTAAATAGTATTATTATACATCGTGCATTTTTTTTTGTAAGCGCAAACTTTGTTTAAATCTTATTAAAAATACCTTACCTAACTATTTTTTTCCTCATTGAATAATTTTATTTTTCTTCAAAAAATCGCACTTATTGACGTTTTTTGTAATAGATAAACTCAAATTACTTTATTTCTGTCACCTAAAGCAAACTATATTTCCAGCGATATACAGTCTGCTTCTAATCCACCAAAATGCGAAATAAACAAATAGCTAATAATGAAATTAGGAAATTAGCTAAATATTATTTAATTGGCTCATGTGTTCTTGCAAAATTTTATTTGTTGATACTTGTTAACCGTGACTGTAAAATTTTCCCGCATACTCATATATGTTTTGACAGCGGAAACAAAATTGTTACATGTGTTACGTTACACGCTCCCGGCTACGACGTAATTCGGGAACAACATCACCGGTATTAAATTTCATAACATAGCATGAATATAGTAAGTAGATTGTACAATAAGTGCATAAAACACGTAATTTTTCCTGAGAATTTATATCTATCCGTGCTGCAAGTGAGGGTTGTTTACTAATTGAGTCGATGATTAAATGGGTTTTAGAAACAAGTTTTATACTTCAATTTCGAGGAAATTAAACAGCAGCATTGCAAATAAATGTTCACCAACAAGCATTTGTTTTTTATTCACTGTTATTTTATATATTATGTATTTTGATTTGCCTAGCTTAATTAATTTAGTACCTAATGTGATGTGATGAGAAATGTGATGAGTACAAATAAATCGAACAAAAAAAACCTTTTATGAATTTCTATTGTTCGTGGCTGTTAGTTCTCTATTAGAAGAAAATTTTAGTTTCCGCAATCTACAACCAGCACAAATACGGACTTTATGAGTACGATAAGTGAAAAAGACAACTTTGAATCTCGTATTTTGAGAAAGTAACAAGCAATATTGTTTTTCTACAAATAAAACAACACGACAGTTTAATTAAGAAAATTTGCTCAGCCTGTATTATTCGTCAAGTCTACGGCGCGTAGCAGTGCTACGGCTACGGTGCTACGTCGTAGCACCGCCCGCGGGCGTCTACGCTTAAAATATGAAATCTAGAGAAATTACAACCCCCGAGCCTTCGGGCATAACGCGCCTACGTTTTTATTATTTTATTTTGCGCTCTCTTGAACGCAAATGGCGTTAGTACTTTACATTTTGCATTGGTTTACGAGTTGTTAGGTTTTGTTTTCAGTTTGACTGAAGTAAATTAAGGTCACGATAACAAATTGTTTGTGGCTAGAAAGAATTGTAATCATTACAGATATTAGTTAACTTGTTGTCTTAATGTCTTAATGTGTGTATTTACAGATTATAAAACATTTTAAATTATAATCAACTTTCAGGCTTATTATTCCAAAACAATTTAAATATTATTCTGCGATGATTGTAAAAAGTGACTTAAGAATGCCGTCTACAGTTTTAACAATTTTAACCGTCACTACGTGTGAAGAGAAGAAAAGTATTGATGACTACACGCCGACCAAATTGTTATAATAGAGTCGGATGTTCAGATCTTTTTTTTTTTTTTTTATTCCACTGGAAGGCAAACAAGCAAGTGGGTCTCCTGGTGGTAAGAAATCACCACCGCCCATAAACATCTGCAACACCAGGGGTATTTCAGATGCGTTGCCAACCTAGAGGTCTGAGATGGAATACCTCAAGTGCCAGTAATTTTACCGGCTGTCTTACTCTCCATGCCGAAACACCCAGTTATCTTTTTCAGTACACTGCCATCAGTTTATCAGACACTGCTGGACATATTAACGTCTTTCCCAAAGAGTGCCATCATTATCTACTCCAGCGACCTTCACTATATCATCAGTTCACCCAACGGAGGACCTGCACAGAATTCATTTCATAACCTAAAACAAGATAAGTTGAAATTGTTTCCAAGACTCAGTTCTCGCCAGCCCTGCCTCTTACCGAAGCGATCGATCTAATTCAAAACGATTGTGCGATCACAATAACGTTATAAAGCTTCCCAATACGTTATTATGTGCCTATTATCGGCTTACATAAGCCCCAAAGCCGTGTGTTAGATTAACAGCCGAACAAAAGTTTCCCCGAATTTATTCATAAGTTAACACGTCTTTGCTTTTTCCTTCGCCAAATTACGATTTGAATATTAATAATTAAGGCTGACTTAATGACACGTCACACAAGTTTTAATGAAACGAGTCTGCGAAGTTGGGGGATTAAGGATTTTGGGGGATTGCCGATCGGTTTTGAGTTTAAAGGGGTATGTGGAGTTAGAAAGCATAGCGGCTTGTTTTGGTTTCGCAAGTGAAGTGGAAGACGGCTTCTGGAATTATAAATGTGTTTGAGTTTGGAATGCGTTAAGATAATTTTGATACTTGGTATTACGAGTATACAACCAGAATTATTTATTGATGAACAAAATATTCATTTGAATTTATGTTGAAAGATCTTAAAACTATGTACTATAAGTATCTATAAAAGGACACTGTTAGATAGCTGAAAATCGAACGTATTAATTCCCACTTAAATTGTTCTTGATAAGTTGAAAAAAGATTTCTGAGAACACAACTCCCACGAACACATCCGATAAAATATTGCTTCATCTAATAAACCTATTAAAGACGTAACAATATCCGTTTATCATTTGATTTTATTTCGACTAGGTAAGTTAGTACAGATAAGTACTGATTTCAGCATACTCTACAAAAAAATACACGCAGTTTTCAGTATTTCGAACCCATCAACAACGAGTGGCACGTAGCTCCAACAATATTCCAATTTCAAATCTCGTAAGAAGCGCGTGCGACTTCTTCCGTTGCGTGCACGACGGACGGGCGCCGGACGGGAGCCGGACGGGGGCCGGACGCGGCCGCAGGAAACCTATTACGCCCAAATGAATTCTCCGTCGTTTCCGGACCACGACAAATCCGCCGCGCCCGCTCGCCCACACCTAAGGCCCTTTTGACTTAGGGCTGTGCGGCAGATTATCTAGAAATGTTTAAAAGTATTATACTTATTTACCAAGGTCCAACTTGCTGTGGAAACGTACAGTTAATGCTAATCCAAACATTTCTGATTTTGTAGAAAATTCTTCTTTCTTCTTAGAAACTTCTTCCTTGATATGCAATCCCACATAAATGGCCATGTCTATTAAATTACAGTACCCGGGAGACTGGGTAAAAATTATAAAATACGCATTGTCGCACCAGATCGGTTATTTGTCCTCGAAATCTCGATATAGCGTATTTCCACGAAATCATTAGAACCGATTCCAAGATCACCGAAATAAATAAATATACAAGAGTTGGTCGTGTAAAGGTATTATATATAGGTACTTTCATTAAAGATTCTTTCCTTTTTTTAAATGATAGAGCGGGAAAAACATCTTAACAGTGGAAAGACAACAAAATAATAACGACAGTAATAGCTCAGAAAAGAGAATCTGAAATGTTGTTAAGATTCTACTAATCCTAATTGATCAAGCAATGATCAAATACAATTATATTGATTGCACTATTGAAAAGTAAGAAAGATGTTTGCACAAAAAATAAGTTATTGCAGAGACGGTGGCTCAATATAAAAAAGAAAGAAAATATATATACGCGTCGACTTGAGAACCTCCGCCGGTTTTTTTCCTCAGTTAAAAAGGATAACAATTCGTAGACGAGTGCCGTAATACATTAAAACTTTTAATGCTAACACACTAAACGTATGGCAATCGACAGCTAGAGAGCCGAAAATGTAAGGACAATAATTGTAAGAGAAGATACGACAACAATACAATACAATACAATACAAAGACTCTTTATTGTACACCAGAAATAGTAAGTGATACAGAAAACAAATACACAGAGAAAAAAATTACACGGTAAGCAATAGGCGACAACTTTTTTATTTGATCTTCTGTTCTTAGTGATTAGATCATAACAGTACATTATTTCCCAAGCCTGGAAGTTGGCAATTGCCGGTGGTATGTTAGTTTAAATGGGCATGCCATTGAATCCGAAAACAGCAGTAGCTATTTCGGCTGTGGTGAAATTAGTGCTTTTCTCAAAAATTAGAAAGGAACCAACAAAAAAATTTACATGAATAATAAATATCTAGGTAATTAACAGTACAATAATCCGCCGTCTTTTTAGGTTTCCGTAGTCCTAGAAAGAGTGTGAATAGGTATGGTGAAACTAAAGACATGGGTTTGTATGTATGGCTAAGCTATACTTTTTCAAACCAAGGTGTAGAGTTAGTGAAGTCAACCTATGGGGCAGGGCTTTTCCTGAGATTTTATTACTTTTTTTACAACGAAAATCCAAGCTCACGTACTCATAACAATTTGAATTTCAGATTGTTCGTCAACACGGCACTTTACTTTTGATATTTAATTAACAATGACGACTTTTACGGTCTTTTTTTGAGAAAAACAATGTTCCAGTGTCAATTTTTTTGTAACCTGTGACAACCCTAGCATGGGCCGCCCTCAGACTTGGCGAAGCGGAATTTTAATGAAATTTCTTGAAATCATTTTCCCATCTTTTGTCATTCACACGTAGCTCAGTGGTGATATGCTTTTCTTACATTTTGTTTTACATAGGTTTTTTAATGATCTGTGCGATCTTCGGATTATTCATTAATGATACAAAAATCTTTAACCTAAAATTGTGATTTTGTATTAAATCCTATTAATATAAAATTTGAGAATATGTGCCTGCATATCTGCGGTCTGAAAAAAATACTTTTAGGATTTCCGTAGGACCAAGAAACCCTTATAGTTTCGTCCGCGGTTTAGCTCAGAAAATTCTAGTGCTAAAAACCTATGGTTGAAGCTGCATGTATTACTAGTGGGTAATTAAACGAAACACGATATCGTGGAAGTATGTCCTTCTGTTACCAAGTCGTAACCTAATAAGTTTATCGGCCTCATTCAAAGCGTTTACCAACGTTATACTACTAACTAATGCAATTACTTGATTCTACGTCAATGCGTATTCGATACTCTTGAAACGTCAACGATAAATATATTACTCTGTTTTCTAACAAATAGGACATACAGTTGGAAAAATATTTTCGTTGCTGAAATCCCGGAAGTAGGCTTAAATAGGCCGAAACAAGCAGATCAGAGCAAAAAAGGTTGTATATTAAAAATATGTGTGTATGTATTAAGTTTTCGCGATTTTCTCTCCAACCGGGACGTGATACTCTACCGTTCCGTCACTCGAAACCAGGGCTGCAGCAATGTGGTGGGAAACACGACGTAATTTTGGCAGTATATTGTCGCATTTAAATCCGGGTTGTAATAACTAAAAGTAAGTCAACTTTAATTCACCAACATCGCCGCGCCAGTGGCACCATTGTTGCGTGCCACAAATCAAACCCGTTTCCCTTTCACGCGCATCAATCTTGCGCCGATGATATATCGGGCGTGCCGGTGAAATATGGCGGGCTCTCATTAACTTTGTCGAAGGTGGTTTACTGGAGCGAACGTAATTTTTAGGAGGTAGTAGCTATAATTTAAGGCTCTAAGCACATTTTGCTAAAATTACGCAACAGAATTTTGGTGTGATTACGCCTGCACTGCTGTTCCAATTATTGATAACACATTCTCCGAAATCACGCCACGTACGTTTGTCAAAAGTTTTGACTCAAAACAATAGATCTTTGGTTCGGAATTAACCAAAGTTCCACGAATGACCACGCCAAAACATCACGTAATTTATGCAAATGTGTTTTTAGTAATTGCAATGATAGTTTCTTACCGTTACTGGTCAAATAATACGTTTTTGTGTAAGAGTAAGCCTTTTTTTTATTCGACTGGATGGCAAACTAGCAACTGGGTCTCCTGATGGAAAGAGATCACTACCGCTCATAGACGCCTGTAACACCAGGGGGATTGCAGATCCGTTGCCAACCTAGAGGCCTAAAATGGGATACCTTAATTGCCAATAATTTCACGGGCTGTCTTTCTCTGAAACACAACAGTGCAAGCACTGGTGCTTCACGGCAGGGTTAGCGAGCAAGATGGTGGTAGCAATCCGAGCGGACCTTGCACAACCACCTGCAAACTCAAAATACCGTACCAATTTTCAAGTCATTCCTTGAAATTGGTCAAAACTCGACTAGGTATATTTTAGACACACCATATTGAGCTTTCATCACTAATGCTAGCGAGTAGGCAAAGACTGGTAGAAAAAGATTTTCATGTTTCTTTGAGTCGGTTCGATTTTATGTAGGTACACTCAAGTGCAAAAATAATAATCTATTCGAACCACTTAAAAATATGTTTGTGCGCTGTTGGTATTGCGTCGGAATAACTAAAACTCTGTGGTATTTATTTTCGAAACATTAAATAAGTTCATCATATTATTTTTACATTTTTACACTGTACCTAGCAAAATATTAAAATACAAAGATATCCTTCACACATTTAATCTTCATTCAAATTTAGTAAAATTGACTGATTTCCTTATCAAAAATTGAATTGCTTTTAAATTTACAAAACAGAATGCTTAAATGCCCCTCTCGTCGAGTGATACGAATGTTTCGTAGTACCGGGAGGACGCGGTCGCCGTGGCAACGGGGAGGCAGGCCCGTATTGTGGGGCTGTACTATGCTATGATACGCGGGGATATATACTATGTACGTCACCTTCATATTTGTGACTAACCTGTTTTTGTTTTGGACTGCATATTAATTTCAGGGGTCGTACGGTTTGGTAGGAATGTGATGGCTGATTAATCAACTCTTAGAATTATTCTTACTTCAGCTATGTTACTAAAAAATATACTAGAAGTCTAGTTGAGTTCTTGATACGTTATTTTGACTGTAAAGTTTTTATATTTAATTCAGAACTGGACGCAAGTATAGTCGAGGGCATAAATATCTATACAGCTATAGCGTCAAATATATGTATCTTTGATATAGGTATTTCATGTCCTCATGGTTAGTGGCATAAAGGTGTATACATATTTTTAATATCTTTATAACGTAAAAAAGAAAGAAAGAAATCATTTATTTATTTATTTGTACGTAGGTACAGTCAAGGGCAAAAATATGTATACACTTTAGTACCTTGTCACTTTAATCGCTTAACAGTTCATATAAGTCAGTTCAAATATGACGAAAATAGACAAGGTACTAAACTGTATACGTATTTTTGCCCTTGACGGTACATATATTTCTAACCTTAACTGTAATTCAGCAAGATTTTTGACTATTTAAATGGATGCTTTTAACAGTTAAATTGCTTTCACCAAACGGCTTTTTAATCAGGTTACTTTACTACGCTAAAATGCGTATTTTCGCTAAACGAGATATTGATTCATGATTATTCGACTCAAACATTTGAATTCACCCCAAACCAATCCATTAATATTAATGCAGACAAGTGAATTTACACAAAAAATCAAGGAAATGTAACAACCTGATTGGCAGTCTTGAATTTTAATACAAAGCCAATGACAAACCCAGAGCCCGGCGTTAATAGGAAAACTTGGCGCTGAAAGCGTTTCCATGAGCCCACTCACCGGCGATAGACGGCTGACAGAAAAATAATCATAATCCGAATAAACCGACAGTTTGTAATTTGTTCGGCGCCAAGTGAAAATATCAAATCAAATGAGTGGATACGGCGCGATCGGATCGAACCTTTTCATGCGGGCAAATTGCTTTTCTTTTTTGGCGGGACTGACGAGGTGGCGACTATTTTTTCCTGACGGTGTTTCCTTTTCACATCGCTCTCGTTTTATGGGTCATACTATGTGGGACTATTTTTAATGGAGCAAAGAGGAGTTTTCATTTTTCCTCAGTGATAAATTGACTCCACGTACGCGATGGATGATCGTCTTTTTAATGTCGCTCTGGTTATTTTGCGAGTGTGCTTTTAATTTGATTTTTTCGGGATGTTTATTTAGTTCGTTGATGTTTTGAGCGTTGTTGGTACTTAAGGGTTCTAATACGGTTCAATATTTGACGATTAGTTTTTAGATAAGACATTCATTACGTTTAACATTTTGAACTTATATTGTTGCTATTTTATGTACATCAATCATGCAAGACTTAATAAGAGTAATATTATTTTCCAGAATTGAATAAAAATTTTAATTCTCCGTGACGAAAAGACATTTGAAAGAAAGAAAAAACATTTATTTTCAATAGAAAAACCGTAAGTAGGTTACAATACATAATTACATACATTAAAGCCAAACTCAAAATATCTTTATTCAATTTAGGCTATAACAATCACTTATGAATGTCAAAAAAATCTATTTACCATCACATTTATTATTTAAGTGGCATATCCCTAATTATTCATAGTTTTTTATTTTTTATATTTTTGTTTTGTATAATTTTAATTTTACAGCGCATTGGTGTTTAACTGTAATGCTGTAATTTTTTGTCGGAATAAATAAATAAAATAAATAAATAAATAAGGTTTATTTAAGGTCAGCACGTGAAGTGAGGACTCCGCTTCACCGTGCTGGTTTTCAGCCTGTACTTCGACACAGTGCACAGATTTACTATGGGACGGGGGATTTGCAGGTCAAGTTAGACTATTCTTTGCAATCCCATGCATATTTATATGATTCTGTCGCGTAATTGTGGTTTCATACAAAAGTCTTATTCGTGTACTAAACTGGACTTTTGTATAAATCGAATGTAACAGAAATTACGCAACCGAAAAATACGTGACTCACAACCCTAAAATATAACCTTGTCTGGCTTCACCCTTAATTAGAAATGGTCAGTGAAGACTTGTGACTACAGGTCTTAGGAGTACGTATATCAGCGAAGTATATGCCTGGATGTCATTCGAAAACAGTGACTGTTAAATAATTAAATAAAAAATTCCATATCTATTTTTTTAGTTCCGTTTTTATCTGCTCGTTAATTTTAAAATATGCACGCGCGGATGCTAGATTCTTGCTCTTATCTGAGCTAGTCAAACGCGAGGACAGATTCTAGACATTCACATATCTCCAATTTTTTCCCCAATTTACATGCAACTCAGCGTCCGCTGCAATCCGTATGCGCCAGCGCTTCCTTCCGCTTTATTAGTTTAGAGCGAAGTGATTGGACGTTCGAACCACTCGCCGGCACTACGTGACCGAACTAACAACAGAAACAACGTATAGTGCTGAACCGTTCACATGCCTCCCATGTCTGTGAAACTAGACTGTACTATCTAAGTAGTAAGGAGAGGTGGGATGCAAAAGGGAAGGAGGTGGTAATGCCGCGTGCTGTTAAAGGAGCTCTTTAGGCGGCAGTAAAAAAATAAGGTGTTTTTGAGTCTTTGTAAGACGCCGCTATTTTGATTCTCGAATTTTAAACTGATAATATTAGACATATGTTTTATATGCTCTTTAAATAATTGAAAGAAAGACATAACTAAAATTTTCACAAGATGAATAGTTATTATTGCTGCCTGTCGATATCTAACCATAATTTTATTAATATATCACTAGGGAAATTATACGTCGTTTGTTGGCTCTATGGGGAAAGTGTAGACTTTTTACGGCAATAAGAAATCGATTATACGAAAAAAAATAGAAACGAAAAATTAATAAAAATGCAGTCAAGGTTTTAGAATTTAAGTTCTGTTACGCTTTGAGTCAAATAAAAAAATATTTGGTATATTCTATAGATTTTTTTATCTATAGTTTTGTGGATTTGAGTAAGTAAGTTTTAATACTATTTTAGTCTATTTTTCTTTCTTTCATTTTGTTAATAATTGTATTATTGTGTGCTAATACATTTTATTCATCCTATTATACAAGTCGTTTTTGGAAAAATTAACCTGTCTCCACATTGTAAGTAAAAAACAACATTAGTTTTTAATACCCATAACACTTCAAGCGACTAAGTAACATAGTAGAAGCTCGTAATAAAACAACACTAAAACCACTACATTTAAAGCAAGCATGAAAATATTGTTAACATCAGCACAGTATTCAACGCTGACCTACTAGCATTTGTCATTACCAGCTCACGTCTCACCCATAGGCATCCCCTATACCGAATGTTGGCACTATCTCAAGCATCATGTCCTGCAAATTGATAAGATCAAGTGCTGGGGGAAGGAAGGGCCCCCGCTGCTTTATGCCGCCATTAGAACAGCAGCATCCGGCTTCGAGATTTGTACGCATTTGTACTGTCTTCAGCCTAAGGCACAAACTTCAAGGCAAATTTATGTCAGGTATTAATTTACCTAAGTTGTCGCCTCGCAAGTTTGTCCGGAGTTTCTCGATGTAGGTAAGTTTCGAGGTGGAAGTTCCTTTGCTGGAATTAAATATTTATTCGAGTTTCAACAGTAGCCGGAGTTGAGATGTCACTTTAAATTCTTGTTGTATTTCATCGTCGGGTTGACTTAAATACCGTTTCTAATCTATAATTGGGTATATGAAAACGATTGATTAAAATATACTCAACCTAATTATTTAATAATGGACCAGTGGTCGTAATGTTTTAACGCTCTGACGTGTACAATTGCATTCATCATCTCTTTCGACTCTCATACCTATATTTCACACAGTAAGTAAGACTGAAAGAAGTGTTAAAAACAATTGTGATTTCAAGTGTGTTCATGGTCAGTTGATGGCAAGTGTTAAATAACTTACAGTTAGTATGCCCAGTAGTGGGACATATACATAGGTATAGGCGGGATGATGATGATAATAGTATTATTGAATGCATCAGAAGTTCACCATTTAGCTCTCGCTTTGTCAGTCTTAGCACATTAGATTTCACTGTTTTAAATAGGTAACACAAAACAGATGTAATATCAATCCGATCCTACCTACTAGTAGTAGTAGGAGTAGTGTTTCTTTAATAAAACACTTCAAAATGAAAAAAAAAATATCTAGATTTATTAAACAAATATTTGACGACCGGATGGCCCAGTGGTTAGAGCACCTGACTACGAAGCTTGAGGTCCCGGGTTCGAATCTCGGCCGGGGCAGATATTTGTATGAATAATACGAATGTTTGTTCTCGGGTCTTGGATGTTTAATATGTATTTAAGTATGTATTTATCTATATAAGTATGTTTATCCGTTGCCTAGTGTCCATAACACAAGCTTTGCTAAGCTTACTTTGGGACTAGGTCAATTGGTGTGAATTGTCCCGTGATATTTATTTATTTATTTAAACATTAATTTTATTAAAATTATTCACTTACATAAAACTATCAAAACAGATTCAGTCAAAATCAAATACGTCAACAGATCTAATGAACACTGTTTTTGCATCGTATTTTGTCGGACTAGTTCGTATTTATCTGGCTTTCTCAATAAGCTTCAGTAAACTTTAAAAAGCTAGTCGAGAAAGAAATATTTTTTGACAAAATACGAAGGCGAAACATTATTCACTACCTCTGTATAAGTATTAAAATTATTCGCATGCAACAACTTAGACGTCACAACGTAGTAAAAATAATCCAAAATTCCCTTTTTCTCAGGTCGTCTCACGTAGCAAGGGCTAACCCCGGGCAGGGGTTATTAGCTAAATAAATTTGCTCACCCAATATGCTGGGTAACTCGATTTAATGGCGATAGAATTGATTCATTCAATTATGAGGAATTTTTAGTGCCCCGCCGAGTGGGGATAACTTTATTTTGGGGGAGCGTTCTGAGGATAGTTCTCACGAAATTAACAACATTTCTTCTATTTAGTATTGTACGTAATGTCATGTGATGAATGGCAATAATGTCACAATTTTTTAATATGTTTTTTCTGTCAAATATAAACGAAGATTTGGTCATTTTGACAATTTAGTCGTTATGATGATACCAGGGTGATTTTGACTTTGGTAGACTGGTTTTTTGCATTATTTATGAGGTTTCTCTGGTTACTTACTTATCATAAACTATTTTATTACGTTTGGATATTTTAAATATTTGTGACAACACTGAACACAAACATATACATAGCTGTTTAAAATATACCTTGTTGAGTAGCCAGTTTTTTCTCAATTGCGGTTTTTCAGACCCGTTGTTTCAGATCTTTGACGTTGCTAGTTTTAATGTATAAATTGAATAAACACCTACTTTATCTTTAACTTTATGACTCACCAATGCAATTAACAGACACGCTCAGTATGTTTACTACTGTAGTAGATAGGCAGTCGTATCCCTAAATTTAAAGCGTTGCCTTCCAGCATTAACATTAGACTAACCTAAGTCAAACCCCCGTCAGCGCCGTGCGTCCTAAATGTGACGCGAATTTATGTGTAAGCGTCACCGTCCACCCATTAGTGCTGCTAATGCCCCATTACTGAGGGAGGGGGGGGGGGGGGGTAGCATCTGTCGCTTGTTTTAGGTAATTTATGGGCTGCGTCAACACGCCCGGGCAAGGTGAGGCTTGGTGGCTGGAAGCGTTCCAGGAAAACAGTTGATTTGGATTTAAATACATTTTTCGAACTTAGAATGTAGATAAACCAGAGACCGTTTTGTTTCATTTACCATCTCTTTCTACCCTCGTATTAAACCGTGCAAAATAAAGAAGTGGTGAAAACGATTGTGATTGCAAGTGTGTTAGACAATAAGTATCTGTACGCGTGTATGCGGCTGTTGGTGAAGGCTATATTAGGAAAGTTAACCAGCAAGAATTTCTGACATTTCGTTCAAATACTTTTTGTAACGGTTCATTATACACCGTGTTTTTTATATCCGTTAACTTCGGCAGATACCGAAGTTCATTGATATGAACTATCTGATAAGTAATTAACTTTTCGCGAAATTAAAAAAAAAAATGCAAAAATTTTTCAACGGCTTTCATTGACTTTTAACACACCAACTGATAGGTTAAATAAACTAAACTTAAGATAATTTTATGCCAAAGAAAGAATTAATAGTTCCCGCGGCGCAGCGACAAATGAATTATTCGTAGACGAAGTCGCGGGCAACACCTAGTTGCTCATAAGAACTCATCATGCTTTTAAGCTATAAGACCGCCAGCTATTATATACCCTTGTGTCAATGTAAAAAAAATTACTGATTTGTGGTAGGTATGCAATCCATAATAATATTATAAATGCGAAAGTGTGTTTGTATGTTTGTGTGTTTGTCCGTCTTTGACGCCGTAACGGAGCGACGGATCTACGTGATTTTTGGCATAGAGATAGTTTATGGGCCCGAAAGTGACATAGGCTACTTTTTATCCCGGAAAAATGCACAGTTCCCGAGGGACTGAACTGAATACCACGCGGACGGAGCCGCGGGCAAAAGCTAGTACCTAAAGAATATTTGAATCGTATTGTAAGAATTAGCTTGAAAATTATTGACAGGGTGCAGTATAAAAAAACTTAAAATGCAACAAAGTTTAGTATTTCACTTTAGCACTTCCAAATATTGCGTGGTTGCGTGGCATGAAATATAGCCACGGCCGCGCCGCCATTGTGCTGGCCTGCTTCTAAACTTCGCTGAACGAGGGCTCAGTGGCTGCGTTAGTACACGCATGCTTCTAGATTTAATGATAGAGTGAAACTTAGCAAATAATATAGGTAACATATGATATTTTTATACAAAATTTCGTAAGAACACCCCTAAAGTGTATAGGTAGAGTCATTCACGATGACCCGTGCCGAGGTTCTGATTACAAAGTTATTAATGTATAGTTTTGACAAAATCACGCCTCTTTGTGGATGGCACTGGGTAGGTATACTTTTCATAATAAGAAAATTGTGAACGTTTGAAGAGGTAAAGGAATTATATTACTTATCATTAAAAGGTTAAAATTAAAGTCAGTCAAAAATGACAATTCTAAGACCTCTTAATTCTCCTTACTTTTAGTAACTGATAAAATCTGAGTAACAATTAAAAATACTAATTATTTAATTAGAATATTCAGATTCCTTAACGTCGCCCAGGTCCGCACTCAGGCTATTTTATTTTTTAATTACAATTGTTAACGGCATAATCGCGTACAATCGCAGTGGGGCCGGCTAATCCAGATTTATTCCAACAGGACCGGATTAAAGTGGCGTGAATTACACATTTATAGGCCATAAAGACTGATCCGGTGGCGTGCGGTACCTGTCGTGGACAGATATAGTTATGACATGGATTTGCACGGGGCTGGTACAGGATGATGCTAATACTGCTTAGCATATTTAGAGGCGATTTGTGTTAGCAGAATTTTGTATATTTAGAAATGGTTCAAGTGAGATAACATTTAACTAACCTTACTATCATCATCATATTAGCCGTAGGACGTCCACTGTTGAACATAGGCCTCCCCCATATATTATACCTCTATCAAATGGCGCAACTTTATTTTTTAATTGACTGCAAGTTAATGACAAAAAAAACTTTATTCATACCGGTCATAGCCTTGTTCAGTTTTACGAAAACGATCTACGTTTTAATATTTTACTCGTTAACAAAAAAAATAATATTCGTTATTACAGGCCATACCCGGTATATAGATAATACTAATTTAGCATAATTAATGACCACGATATTTGCTGTAAGATGTAGACCGTGGTTACTTTAAATGTGCTACCAAGATTCTGAAAGCAAAAACTAGTAAATAAATAAATGTTCAATATTAAAACAATCAATGTATTAATGATAATAACAGTGAGATTACCCAACATGCAAACACATCAAGAATCTTTTCACGATCGACTGCAGTATGGAACGGGACTTTATTAAATTTGAACACTAAGCTCGTACCAATTATATCTATTATAATTAACAGTGAATCATTAACCTTTAAATTGCCATTGTTCACCACAATGTACACGATTCAAGGCTACCTTTTCGTATTTTTTTTATTGCACAATTTTTTGAACTACAAGGTAAAAACGAGGTTATGATTCAATATGAACTATTTCAATTTTGCCAATTTATGGATTAAGAATGGTTATTGTTTTAATTCTTTGGCCAAGCCCGCTGTATAACCAGGCGTCGGTAGTTAGGCCGGCGCGCGCGCGTCTTGTTGTGCACAAGTTATGGCCGCCCACGCCTGAGTCCGTGTCTGGGCGCCTCGGATGCATTTTAGGGTTACCATAATCATTTAACACATTATAACGACGTATTTTGTTTAAATAATTTATTGAATCAGGCGTTACTTTGCGGAGGTCCATATCAAAAAACTACTTAAAAAAATTTGCTCACTCGCGACCGTTCGTTGTATTTTGTTTACATTATTGGCCAAAGATAATAAATAAGCTGAGATTTTTTACATGTTTCTCTGAGCTGCCTTAAGAATTAATATAAGAATATTGAAGTCCCTTTTGAAAATAACAGTGATTTTAAAGTGAGAAAAAATAATCAAGCGTTTATTTTATTGGAAATTGTTAACTTCTTATTTTTGCTACAAATAACAAGCAACCCTACGTGCACCTTCGTATCAATGGTCCATTCAACAAACTAGCTGTACCTTCTACGACATACGATAAAGGTCCAAATGCAATGCACCCATTGGACATTCAACATACATAGAATGAACAAACGTATATTATTATTACTTTGCTCTACACTGTCTGGATACGGACTAAAGGTGACCACCAAACTATATTAATGACTTGTGTATGCACAGGCCAATAGCGTGCTAAGTAAAGATTATGATTTATATTTACAAGGTCTAAGGACACGGTAGTGCCCCCGCCAAGAACATGTTACTTTAATGAAATCCGAACACTGCTTTCTCATTTGTAATTTATGATAGAAACGAGATTAGATATACAAGCATGTACTAGATAAACCATTGAATGGCGTGAATTTGTGATCAGAAGTCTTATTCAGCATTGGAAGCCATTGTATAGGCAAGAAAAATCGTGCAAGTTTCATTACATTGCGGCGTTCGATTGACCTGTACATACTCGTTGGCTTTACGGCTTCGCAATGTAATGCAACCGGCACTATTTTTCTTGCAGGTCTCAACCGTGCTTAAAATGTCCTAATGCGTATTTTCGATTTCTTTGCGTGCATCTCAGACAATGTTCCAAATGTGGTCAATTGAACAATTAAAGAGATAGGTACAGTTAACGTCATAAATAAGTGATCATTTCTGTACCTTGTCGCTTTCAGTCATAACACAATTTCGAATGGCTTTTCAAAGATGACGTTAAAGTGACAAAGTACAAAAGTGATCACTTATTTATGACGTTGACTGTATTACTGGACACAGGAGGTATAAAAGTGGCGTAAAAGTAGCACCATACCGTTTTTAGATAAACGACTACCTAGGTACTAAGATTTAAGGGTTTTTTTTTTCCGAGAGATGTAGAGAATGCTCATAGTAGGTATACCCAAAAGAGTTTAGGAATCACTGGTCAAGGGCTAGTAAACTTATAGCTTCGTATTTGAGCTTCCCAGTTTCCGAGCGAATTTTTGTCTATTCAAATATGATTTATTAATGCCATCTAATTCCTTGGTACACGCAACCGGCTTAAGGTTGTATTTAAATCACCGCGATTTAATAACGGTCCCCCAACTATAAATAACGTTTCGCACAGCAATCTGTTGGGCAAATAAACCACACTTTAAGTGGGGCTAAAACGCACCCGGATGTAGGAATAGGCGCCATTTTGAGATTTTGCATGACGGAGAAACAAGGAAAATGTGCTTCCCTCGTCTCTACCTACATAGGTAATATATGCGACGCGTGTCTTCTACGTGTGTGAGTCAATCCCAGTAGGTATGTATAATATATAATATACATACGCATGAGGAATAGTCTCAAAGTTAGTAGGGTATATTTATGTTCAGTTGGCGCTTTAGGTATGTTAATTATCTTTTTAGTATAAAAAAATGTTCCGATTGATTACATATTTGAATTACCAACGTCCAGTACAAACCCTAATAAAAATTAACATGGGATCCCTTTATGACATAGACTAGGAATAAAAAGGAATATATTATCCTAACGATAAACGGTAAACAAGTTCTGTTACAGTGTGAACACTGCGGCCTTAAGAGACGCTACGCTTGCTTCGAAAGTGCACCTTTAAATATGACATGACTTAATAAGGTTTACGAGTACTTCGATAGGGGTGCAATTTAATTGAATATAGAAATAGTTTTTAAACGATTCGATACACACTACGAAGAGCCCGATGATTTCAACTTATAGACTACCATACGAGACCATAATAGTTAAATTTATAAGAGTGGTCGATGTACACAATACAAAGATAAATTTTCTCAAATAAAAAACATACCATATCTCATACAAAGCAACTATAGAGTCTACATATTTCCTAAGAGACGTAATGCATAAAGCTAAGTAAACCTTATTACCATATCGGCGCAACCGTGGGAGGGCCACGGAAAATAAAGAAGTAAAAATGACAAGACGTTATTTGCATCCCGCTAATGGGTCCGTAATGCGGGGGTAGGTGAACAAATATTGCTTTATCCAGTCTGCAATTTATTCTTACTGCTTTATTCGCCATTTCGACGGCGGGGAAGTCAAAAACGGTGGCATTTGGACCTCTAAGTGATTCGCAAATCATTCTGCTTAATCGAATGACCTTATTTGTTTGAGGTTTTTCCTCGTTTTCGCTCTCTTCGCTGCTTGTTTTTCAGGATGCCATCTAATTATGTTTAACGATAGGCAAATCATTTGAATATTTTTCTTTGTTAGATCTTGTGGATTAGTGGATGATGTATATGTATTAGGTATCTGATATTCTTAAGGCCTAAGGAAATACTTGGTCTATTTGTTACGTGTAATTCATACTAATATTATAAATGTGAAAGTATGTGTGTTTGTGTGTATGTATGTATGTTTGTCCGTCTTTCACGTCGAAAACGGAGCATCGGATCATTCGGATCTACGTGATTTTTGGCATAGAGATCTCGAGGGATGAGCACGCGATAACCGAATTCCACGCGGGCGAAGCCGCGGGCAAAAGCTAGTAAGTAATATAATAATAATTCGCCCCTTTAAAACTAAAATGAAATAATTCGATTTTTTTCTCATTTTAAAATTCAACCAGATTGTGTTTTATTTAAAGTTCATTTTGGAACTGTGAATTTATAAAATTGTTTCACTTTAGTTTTTAAAGGGGCATATTATGGTCTTAAAATATTAAGTTTTTAACTTATGTGCGATTTCATGTATAGGTATTTACACCTGCAATGGGATGTCAAGTATTTTTTGCTCGACTACCAAAGTGTTAAGGTTGTTATCGCGGAGGGAGGGAGGGTCACGAAACCCTTATCTAAATAGCGTGACCGGGCGATACCCGCTCCTCACCTGCTGACTTTATGCCCTTCCTGGGGAAGTCTGGCGCCGCATACAAACGACCGCTCGGCACCGTTGCCGCTGTCTCCACCCATCTTAACATCGTAAACTTTATGGAACAGACCAGTAGCGGACAAAATCAGTTGCACTTTATCCCGAATTTTCACGAAAAATGATAATTAAAATAACTCTCGAATCCCAACTGTACCGTGTCGGAGCTTAATCCGGGAAGTGACAACGGCATTCTGACGAGGCGCCGGAGCCCGGGAATTATTAAAACGAACGCCAACTTTTTCACTAAGCCCGTCGCAAAGCCGTTTCAATTGCGCTGCGCTGAAGATAATTCCAACTGACGTCATCTTTTTTCAAATTCTCGACTCGGCTGCGTTCTCTGTGCAGCAATTATAAACATTTCCACCGACTAGGAAAACAGAAACACGTGGTGAAAGCGCGTCGAATCGTAGCGTTCGTAATTTAAATTTAGATGGAAATTTAATGATGCGTTCACAAAGGGCGCTCGTAAAGTCGGTTGCGAGATATTTTTTACGAGGATCTCGCGAACTATTGCGCGCTTAACGACTCCGAAGCAAGATCGCCCTCCGCTTTAATGAGCGCCCGATAAACGTGTTAACTGCCGCGACCTTATTTTTACGCCGATGTAATATTGCTGAAAAACGGATTCATTACCCTGATTGTCGCAGAGCTACGTAATTTTACGCGGCGTAAAAATGAATTTAAGAAGTGTCATTTTGTAGACGTTGTTTAAACAATGTCCGAACAATGTTGGTTCGTCGGACGAGGTTGATGTAGGCAGGTGGGTACATAAGACGGAGCGCGCGGCAGGCAGGGTAGAGGCTAAGGCAGACTTGGCCATGTTTAATATATGAGGGCAGGCGACGCAGCGTGGGTAAACACGGCCCAACCTTCGCTCATGTTGGCCACTGTTTGCCCACCCGTTCTAGTCTCAAGCGAAAATATGTTTGCTTTGCATACCTAACCGCAGCGTGCTTAGAGGCAGCACACTCCTGTTTTCTTGACATGTTTTCTCAGCAGCTCAGTGAAATACGTACGAGCTTATACTTACAGCATAGAAGGTTAATGTGGCGATATTATTTTTAGTATGCATATTATTATGATATAAATAAGTGTATTTCTGCTTATTTCATTTCCCGTAAATTGAGTGACGGACAAATATGATTTGCAATGAAATTTTCTAAGAAAATGGCTTACCATAGAAGCTTTTTGCTGACGTTTTTGTATTTTTTATTGATTGTATTCGCATTGTCATCCAAACTACAGACCCATGTTTACCACAAGTCAGTCGTTCACTAGTGGGTGAAGTTCGACTTGCGTGTTTTGACCTTTACGTACAAACACTTTACTTTGCAAATTAAATAAAAGCTTTAAAGTTTTCCAAAGTACGAGTACATATATAATATCTATAACTAACATTTTTGATAAAATAATTTGAATAGCAATGAGACTTGTACAGTCAAGGGCATAAATATATGTACGATACCAAGATGTCAAGAATATTTATTATACCTACACCTTTACATCACTAACCATAAGGTCGATGTATACATATATTTGACGCTAATGCTGTATAGATATTTGTGTACAATAAAGAATTTACATACATACTATAATAACTATTGGCTGGCAACTTGTAAACAGTAAACCAAACTATTCTCTCAAACTTTGGCGTTATAGATAGTTGCCATACATACACAAAACATGAGACATAAAAGACGCTAAATATAGACTTTGCACTTGGCAATGGCAATTAAATGTACCTAATTTGAATAGTCAGGTGCAACAGAAAGTTTATATTCAGTACCTCAGCGCATCTCAAGTCGTTAATATTCGCCGGTCGATATCAGAAATCATAACCGATGTTTGTTGAAGTGCTGAGCTCCCGGCCATAATCCTCTCCGCGTACAACTCCACTTAACAAACGTATAAATAATATCAAGGCGAGGGAACATATTCGAGGGTACGCTTTCGAGGGTAGTTTGACGGCGTAACGAATCGAAAAACCAAATCATCGAGTGGCACCCCTACCGTACCGCTACATGATAGTTCGTTACCAATGTTATGGAGTCGCCATGGGGTAATTCTTTGTGTTGATTTCGCACATTTTTCACGTGGTAATGTCAGAGCTGATTTTTTGAAGTAAAATAAATAAACGAGACCAAATAATTTTAACTAGGTATACGGATCTGTTGAATAAGGATATTTTACTGACAACAAAAATCAATTGCCTACTCTTGTGGGATGGAAATATGAAATTTAGTCTTTGATTTCTTTCTGTTGAAAAAGGTTGCCTGGTAGAGATGCTCTGAAGCCATAAGGCCACCTTTTGTTTTCTCTGTAATCTTCTCATTTTTGTACCTGTTTTCTGTAAATCACTTATACAATACAATACAATACGGACTCTTTATTGTACACCAAAAATAGTAAGCGATACAGAAAACAAATACACAGAGAAAAAAATTACACTGTAAGCAATAGGCGGCCTTATCGCTTAAGAGCAACTAGACACTTATTGTTATGATGTTCAATAAAGAGTCATTGTATGTCAGGAAGTAGCCCCGTTAGAACAAAATTTTACACTAAATTCAGGTCGTTAGAGGTACTAATGTTTAAATCTATAGAACTTTGCGCATCCAACCTAGCAGGCGCCTAAGTTTTGTTACAAATTGTATACAGAAACAGTATTAAGAAATTTTACCAAAGTAATAAAAGCTGGCAACTCCACAGAGCTCTCTGTGAATGTTAAATCTTTAGGGCTGCCCCTTAGCGGTCTGTGGAGAGTACTCGCAGTTTTTTATATATTTTAATTTTAATTTCATATCGGCGCTAATGGCAGTGCAGCCCTGCGTGCCCAATCGGTAAATGTATGCATAGTGCAATAAAGTTTAATGTGCCGAGTGAACTAATATTGTTTTATTCAATATTTAACTTTCAAATATTATGAAGCGATTTTTTTGATTCATGAAAATTCATTGAAATATTTGATTAGCTGACGATAAAATGATCGGGATTTTGTAAATGGTGGCTTATACAGCGTGTTCCTTAGATTTCCAAAAGTATGACAGTAAAAAAACTTTTTGTTTAGCTACAAAAATACAGGTTAATGCAGACTAGAAATTGAATAAAAATAGCCGCTGCTTAGTTTTGGAACAATACATTTCAAGCTGAAATCCGTCAAAGGCATGCAAGGATGCGCTTTAATTATCCTAAAGAAAGGGTTTGGTGGCTTAAAGGCCTTAGTTGGGATGACGATCACCTTTAAGATTACTTTGAGCGCTAAAGAGTACACAAGAGTGCAGTATCTGACGATAGTTCGTGTCATAGAAGAAAACTTAGTTATGAATAATTTGAGTAATACGGTTTTTTACTACTTTAAAAATGGGTGTTATAATATAACGCTTTAAACTTTCGTGATTCTCACTCATAGCGTGACAAGTCCCGTATGTGGTATTTTGTATAGGGGTGGTTATAAGTTTGACCGCTATGTGTATTTGTATGTCTGTGTGTCTGTCTGTTTATCTGTCTGTGGCACCGTAGCTCTTAAACGGGTGGACCGATTTGAATGTGTTTTTTGTTTTATTTGAAATGAGGTTTTCTAGCAATGGTTTCATCAAACTCGGTTTAGCCGTTTCTGAGACATTGAACATTTAAATTGAAGCTCAATAGACATGTTATAAAACAGAAAATATTTTTTTAAGCTTCCTTTACATATAACAGGGTTTTAAGGTTTGAAATGAAAGATTAGACAGAGAAAGACACTTGCATGTGACGTCATTAAGCAACTAGCACTAAACCTGCTGTATAAAGAAAAGCGTTTTAGAAAGAAACAGATATACATATAAATTTTTGAAAAAATCACAATAAATCAAATTTTCAACCGAAATAACTTTTCTCTTCGTTAAACATTGTCTGTATTATCTATACCTATTTTCATAATAACGTACAGGATGTGACAAATTCAGGAGTTGTCAAATACCGTATCACACACGTCTATTCCATGTAAAGGACGTCAGTCAACTCGATACAGTATCGGATGACCTTAAGCCCCCTCATGTACGAGCAAACAGTCCCGAAGTCAAATCAGCGCCAAGTTAATCCGTTTAGGTGCGCGAACCCACTTGATTAAGTTTAATTTATTTTAAAAATCAGCGCGCCGCGCGCCGCGCCTCCGGCGTGGGGTCCCTAGAATACATTATTCAGTGTTTTAGAATAATTTTCAAATTCGATTACATAGGGCCGACCCTCGGTAAGTGGGTGGGCCGGGCGGCGGGTGTATTTAGCCAACACGGGGGTCTCACCGCGTGCGATTCTGATTTGAATACGCACGTGGCCCCGCGCCCCCGGGACCGCTCCGATCATATTTCAAACGTCACCGGCGATGTCTCACTCAGATACTATCGGCCGATAAACGACGAGATACTGGCAAGGGTGGAATAGTTCGCCCGCCGAGCTCTGGGACCTATTTTTTACCCCGCTATTATCGCCTGCAGTTGACACCTAAATATTACTTTTCGCTCAGCGCGCTCCTACGTGCGGTATACAGGCATTTTGCGGTGAGAGCTCTCCAACTTTATTGATGTAGCATAGACTTTTCTGGATTCTATTAAAAAAACCATTTCAACCGACTTTGGAAATAAAAACAAGTTTTTGGTTCATCGGATTTTTTTTTAGGTATAGCTAATATTTAGGTACACCTAAAACCAACGCGTTAGACAGCATCTAAGTGTCATGGTCTTCAATTTAATGTTAAGTAGAGAGTTTTTCATGCTACGAAATTACAAAGAGTGTGCTGATGTCTATAGCATATCAGCGATTCCTTGTACTCGTAGCATCCTACGGGAAACTTCCGATAAGTAGGTACATTAGAAAGTCACAAGTAGGTATATCGCCGAGCAAAAATAAAAGGTATCCTTGTCTGAAGTATTCTGTGAAAAGTGACCCATCAATTTTGCTCGCCAGTGTATAACCTAAATAACTTTTTATTTGATTTTTTTTCGCATGCCATTTTTGTTTTTTTTTTGTACATGTATCTGAATTGTACAGCGCATTGTTATTTTACTGTATTGCTGTAATTTTTTTGATGAATAAATTAAATAGGCAAAGCCTGCGTGTCCTAGTGAACGTCAGTCTCAGTCAACTTACTTTTACTTGCAATTCGGGATTTAGTTCTCACGTAGTGGCTATAATCGGTGGGTGCGCTGCGCGTGGCGGCTGCGCACACGCCGCGCACGCGCCGCCACCGGCACTCCATTACTGCGGGACCGCCGCGACGCCTCCCATGCCAAATGTGACAAAACACTGCCAAAGACTAGTAATAAAACTAAACAGAATAGTCAAATAAATGTGATATAAGGGTATTTAGTTAACTACTCTGAAAACAACAGACATCCTGACGCTCATTTTTCGTGGTAAAACAAGAAAATAGGCATATGTGGACTATTTGCAAAATAGTTTTAGATTGAAAATACAAACTGAAATATAGATGCACAGAAAAACCAGAAAAATAAGACCAACACTGGGAATCGAACCCAGGTCCTCGGCATTCCGTGCCGAATTTTTCAATTTAGGTTTCACGGGATGACCGTAGGTAAAAGTAAAAATTTGGAATTCAAATAAAAAATACAAAAAGATTCCAAAAAACCAATCATAAATAGTTTTAGGTTTTTAATCAAAAAGCTCCACTTCCGTTAAGTTTGCCAACAAACGTAATAAAATAATTAAACTAAACGTATTAAAATAATTAAACTAAACGTTTGTTAAAATTGGTAGGTCTAGTCACAATAGAAGTAAGTACTTGTATTGTGGTCTAGTCCAGTTTAATAGGTCTATCTCTTAATGAACAAAATCCAGTTATCTAATTCAGTACAGTACAGTTGCAGCAAGATTAATCATTCTTCTAAAACTTCATACACATCTATCCCGAGTAGAGTAGGTATAGCATAGCAAGTGAATCGTAATTTTGTCAAAATATTTGCAATTTGACACTGTAGATTCATTACCACGCTTAATACTTTACTTTACCTTCTAAAGAAATAAAGAAAGAAAGAAAATACATTTACTTATTTAACGCCATAAAACAAACAGAAATAAACATAGAACAAATAAAGACATACATGACGCTAAATAGGTCACCACTCAGCATAATGCCACGGCAAGCCGTGGCGCTGTTTTTTTTTTTATTCAACTGGAAAGCAAACGAGCAGGTGGGATTTTCAGTGAAGACCTTATAACTACACTTAATACACAAAGTTCGCAGTACCTACCCAATAATCCACGTGCTGTCTACATCGCTAATCTTTGCCCCGTACAGCATTGACGCTATTGCTGCAGTAGCAAATCGCCGCGTAATCCAACTCTTATCGGCCAATCAAGATGACGGAATTAATTTTGGTCGCATGCTGTCGTAATTGAAAACGAAGACTTGTGTGACAGATGTTAGAGCTAGCGATGATTGCTTTGCTGGCTTAAGATTTACGATAAAAGGGCAGGGTTTTTTATGGACATGCTGTATGGAGTCCTGTGTTTTAAGGTTTATATGAAGTATCTACACAATAGTGGGAGTTTTAAAATCAATCCTGAATATTAGAGTAGATGGTTGGGTTAGTTTGGCTGAACACCTCTGTATACGATTATTCTTCGAGCGAGGCCCCGATTTTCGATGTCGGGGTTATTTTCAATGAATTCTATAGTTAAGAAGTTTGTTTTTTTTCAGAGGTAGCTGTATCTTTATTTATCTAGGACATATGTATGTCGGCTTTTGTGTAACTGTTTCTAATAGTTTACAAAAAATAATAAGCACAGAAAATGTTTATATTGACGATTAATAGTATTTTAATTACTTTTCATATTAATTTATTAATATTTAACATATTTTTTACAACTATTTTGATCCCTCTGACGTCAATTCTTCTGGACACAAAACTAAAATGTTAATTATTTTCTGAATGGTTTCATAAAAATGAGTGTCGAAACAATGTTTAATTTATGTTACTAAACAAATCTATTTTCATGGGAGAATATTTTTCTTATCAAATAAGTAAAATAAATAAGACAAAAAACACAATCTCGAAGAATCACCCTGTAATGGTTTTTATGGGAATTTCGGATTCAAAATGTAGTTACGCTTTTGACCACAAATAATCCGTTCTGAAAACCATCAAATTATTGCTGGTTGGTTTTAAATAAAAACAAAAAAAATACATCTGTTTATATATTACGAAATTATTTTAAAATAAGTATTTTGTACCTAGATAGTATGCCCATTTATAAAGACGGCATAGACAGCATTCGCTAAAAAATTTATGTAAATATAATATAATTTCACGTTTAATACGACCCAATACAAAGTGATAAATAGATTGTTCACTGTTGCATAAAACAACCAAAAGTTGAAACAGAGCTATGATTGTGCATGAACGCATAGTGACGTCCCCTACGGATGTGCGAGCGAGCGAGCCTTCAAAATGGAATCGATAGAGCTACTTAGGTATGCTGGTGGTATGAAGTTATTATAATGTACAGTAATTTTTTGTGATATTGGTAATACCTACTAAAATTACAAAAAATATGAATATTTGTTCTCAAGTTTCGAGTGTTTAACATACTCTGCAACTAAGTAGTACTATAATTATGGTGTACTTACTGAAAATTAGCGCTGTGCCAGTCTTGAACTCCCAGTACACTCTACCCCACAGCAATAGCTGAATAATTATTGAATTCCCTATGCACAGTATTTTTTTTTGTACAAGTATGCTCTTTGGTCTTTTCACAAGGATAGCTAAATACAGTATTAGGTACAAGTCTATCTTTTTATTGGGTAGATTTTAGAGGGGCTTTTGACTATACAATAAAATTCAAGAGGCACGAGTATTACCACTACCACTGGAAGGCAAAATAGAAGGAAAACGATATATAGGAAGACCAAGATTGACCTATTTTTACCAGGTGAAGGAAAGGGTGGGTGTCGTGTCATATCAGAAAGTCAAACAGCTGGCCAAAGACCGTGCGGAGTGGCGGTTACTCCACCGACAACAGACCGACGACTTAGCTCTTGAATTTAAGAAGAAGAGATGAGTATTAGGTACCGTTTAAAAACTGCTTGTATAATTACGAAATCTTATGAAAGTAAAACGTTCACATTTGCTCATTTGCCATGCTTGTCTCATAAAAAGACAGTTAGGTAATATATTTTTAAATGAAAAAATGCATTTTGTCATTATACAAGCACAATAAAGTCGAGAAAGACAAATCAAAACTGAGAAGAAATTCAATAACCATCCGTGTTTCTATGGATTGTCACCCCAATATTGAAAATCTACGGTCATCACGTAGTTTGCGTTTCATTGTGATTTTAATGGTCTCTATGGTTTCCAGGGAAAGGTTTGGTTTTGAATGGCAATCGTTTCAGAAAAGGTAAAATCTTTGAACAAATCGCTGAGTGAGATTGAGCGGGGAGTAGGTACTACGTGTAGGGTTGTCAACTATAGGTATGTAATATACTAGTGGTTTTTAAGGCATACCAAGCTTGGATTTGACGTCAAGTGCTCCGATCAGGAGGTACTCGTATACTTTACATCGTTTGTGACTGATACAACTTAGGGATTTTATAAAAATAAGCTTATTTTTACAAGATTTTATTTCGTTTCACCGGTTCTGATAATATGTTTATCAGAAATCAAATCTTGACCAACTTTCAGTAGTCGGATTGTCTTGAAATTTGGCATACTTTTGTAAATTACGTGACAATACAATAATTTTGCAGTGATATTCTGGTAGTCCGTGTGGTGGCGGTGATTTCCCCTCTTATATATCCATACTAATATTATAAATGCGAAAGTGTGTTTGTGTGTTTGTATGTTTGTGTGTTTGTATGTTTGTATGTTTGTCCCTCTTTCACGCCGTAACGGAGCGACGGATCGACGTGATTTTTGGCATAGAGATAGTTTATGGGCCCGAGAGTGCCATAGGCTACTTTTTATCCCGGGAAAATGCACAGTTCCCGAGGGAACAGCGCGCGATAACCGAATACCACGCGGGCGGAGCCGCGGGAAAAAGCTAGTAGAAAAAATAAATAACAAGTGACTGTAGCAATGATAGCGAGAAATCAACAGAGCTTAAAAAGATCACCATTTCAAAACCGTGGCATAACAGTCCCTTTTAGATCATTAATTATTTCTCGAACAGAAAGTTGACAACCCTACCCCGGGTTCTCGACGATTACTCGTATTCGTCTCTGAGTCGATAGTGGATTCGATACCGCACTCGTTGCGTAGCGGGGCGCCTGCATTACACTGAGAACTACCTCACTAGCCTTGTTCGATTCGACGATGTCGATCGAGTGCACTCAAGGACTAGGTTTTGATTTAATTTTGATGAGAACGGTTGTTATTTTGTGGGTCGATACCGCACTTTGTTATTCCGCTTGGGTGATACCAATAAGCGTTATTATTTCGATGTTTAGTTTTGCTGTAAGTATTAGGTTTTTAGGTAAGCCGTGGTGGCCTAGTGGTTTGACCTATCGCCTCTCAAGCAGAGGGTCGTGGGTTCAAATCCCGGCTCGCACCTCTGAGTTTCTCGAAATTCATGTGCGCAATTTACCACGAGCTTTGCGGTGAAGGAAAACATCGTGAGGAAACCTGCACAAACCTGCGAAGCAATTCAATGGTGCGTGTGAAGTTCCCAATTCGCACTGGGCCCGCGTGGGAACTATGGCCCAAGCCCTCTAATTCTGAGAGGAGGCCTGTGCCCAGCAGTGGGACGTATATAGGCTGAGATGATGATGATGATGATTAGGTTTTACCAGTTTTACTGAAATATTTATTTGCTACCGACAGTTATTCAAATTCTGCATAATTTTCGTTATAAAAGGAAGAGATTTGATTGTATTTTCTTTTCTTTTCCTTTTGTACATAAGTTTTTGTAATGTCAAAAATCAAAATATTTTTGTTCAATTATGGCAGTAGCGAGCACTTAAATATGAATGTCAAAAAATGTACCACCGGGAAGGAACAACGAGTACGCCAGTCAATTGCAACTTTATCACCAAGTCCAACTCTAGAAACACAAGCAAGTTGCACTATCCAACCAAGCGATCCCGAGGGGCCGCAGATTTGATTTCTCTCCTCCCATATGTTGCGTGGAATTTATTATTTTATTACTATTTTATTAAGTAAATATCCGTTTGAGCTGACGTTTATGATGCGGTCTGGGGGCTGTTGATGCGCCATTGTTTCTATTCCCCTCGATGGAATATTAAATCATAGAAAACGCTGACAGTGACGTACCTGGGGTGTTTGTTAGTGGAATTACGAGGCATTGTGGGTTTATTTAAGAATTTTGTTTAGTTTTGGCAGAAATAGATAAAAATATACCAGTCCAAAGAAAATAATTGGCCCTTGAGTTTCAGCGGTAAAATTAAATCAAAACGTTTCAGTTTTTATCTAAATAAGTACATATTTAATTGAATGAAACTTATTTGGATTGTGTTACCTATTTCTATTAGTATTTTCGTGTCACCAATGAAAATCACGCGTCCCGTCGTAGTCTAATAGTTTGGATCTAAGTATAGCCTCTCTAGGAGAAGTTAGTTCGACATCCGGCCCGCTCTTTTAAGTTTTTCGGAATTCGGAATTTTACATTCAAGTAATACCTAGACACTACCGGCCTGTAATTCAAAATTCTATTCTACAAAAAAACTGATAAAAACTCATTAGCCCCTTTTAATATCGCAAGTAAATCACTGAGCTGTCATAAGCAAGAGATGAATGAATATATTCACGCCGTGATTGACACGGCGAGTTGCCAGCGGGAGGGCAAGGGGTTGAAAAAACTACCGCCACTGGCCCGCCTTGTTTCGCCGCGACGGCGCGCGACCGTTTATATTCCACGACGTTATTGTGACTTATACATATGGTAATCCAATAATTAAGAGGCTATGTGTGTGTGTGAAACTACTCACAATGTATATTTATCAACTATGAAACATAACGTTTGGGGAATCAGCGCTATATTTAAAATAAATCGGCAGGTGCCGCAGCCATTTTGTAAAAATTACCGTTGAGTGTCATGACCGCTGGCGGGTGATTTTTGGGAATTCGCGAATTTTATAAAAATACAACCAAAAACAAACTATTTTAATGTTATAAATAAGCGTTATACTGATGGTTTAGCATTTCAAAGCTTAATACCTTTTCTGCACCCCCATGCACCATACTAATAGTCAGGTCAAACGAAAGTTAGATAACAGATGACGGACGATCAGTATAGATTAAAAAAAAACTTTGAACTTCAATTATAAAAAAAATCGTTCATTGATTACATGCAAATGCGTATTTCAAACATCGGTTTGGAAATTACTCATAAAAATGGATGCACGGTCATGATTAGTTTTTTGCACAAGGCACGTTCTTGCGTTAACGTTGCGTGAGCATATTTTGTGCACCAGTGCAGCTGATTCTTTATTCAAAGTACGATCGTATGTCGTATCGTAGTCGTCTCAGACGGACAAACGTCGTACGCCGTAAAAAGTTAGAACTAGGGTAGCGATCGGGAGGGTCCGCAGATGGAAGTGAAAGATAATGGAACATGTCGCGACGGGTCTGAACGAAGCCTTATTTGAATATTGTCCCCGATTGGCGGGGGGTATTCCAAATTAAATCGAGGGCCTACTGTGCAGGTATGTATAGGTGAATTAGTGAGGGGAGTGTAACGTTGGTAATTAAATTAATGGAAATGATAATGAAATGGTAAATATTGGTGTAATGTACACCTTGGGTTTTCAGGTGGGCAAGACAATCGTTAAGTGACTAGAGTGATAAATTGGGACTTAACTTAGTTTAAGATATTAAATATGTAATGTAAATAATCAAGTTTGCGTGTGTAGTTAATAAATTTATATTACATGGGTAACTCTACATCGAAAACAAATACAATTACAAGCAGGCCATGTGTGTTTTGTCAGGTGGTGTACAATTCTTTACGTATGTATAACACAACTTGCTTTTCAAGTTCAACTGGTAATTTATCATTTCTGCTGGGAGGATTTGCTATGGGTAATTTTTTAACATTGTCACGATGTATAGAGATACATTTAAACTTTAGGCAATCAGGGTTAAGTCTAAACATACATTACATTTCTTTTGCCTCTAAATTTTATATTGTACTCTAACGTCTTACTCGTATCCAAATCAATGAGTGTCCGTAGCAACAGTGGCCATATACAGTCAGCGTCATATAGTACGTAGCGTCCAAGATAACCAAATACTTGGAAACATACAAAATACTCATTACCAGTAACTCAATCAAAGCGGTCAAATTGTTGGAGACATCCATCGTGTACAAATATACCGGAGCACGCACATCACCACTGGTAGGGTAGCAGCCATAATAACCAAAAGTATGGGACAGACTAGAAAACTGACCTTTATTTGAAAGGTTTAAGGTTTAATCTCGAGTTGAGTGCGAAATAAATTAACACGTCATAAAATTCGACTTTTTGTTTTTGACAATCACCGAAAAGAGTACCAACTTGTCAGTGATCCTTCCGTCTCTTTCGTTTGGAACCTGGCGGCTTTTTTCACATTTTTATTTACATTGTCAGAATTCCGGATTAACGGATTTCCTTTTAAATATGGCGTGAACTGGCCAGTATAATTACATTATAAAAGAGTTTTTATTCAATTAAAAAGGTGATGACATGTGCATTTTGCATCAAGAGAATGAAAATGGAACACCGTTCACATTCTATTAAAGAGGACTAGCTAACTGGATCATTGGATCCTTACACGGTATGTAATAAAGTCAATTTTCCTGTGGTGTCCCATACTTTTGGATACTTTGGCTGCTACCGTACTAATGTCGGCTTGAATGTTATAAAGTATTTGGCGACGTGCGTGCTCCGGTATATTTGTATACGATAGATGTCTCCAACAATTTGAGCGCTTTGACTGAGTCACTGGTAATGACTATTTTGTATGTTTCCAAGTATTTGGTGATCTTGACTGCTATGTAGGTACTATATGACGCTGACTGTACAATTTTATTTCATTAGTAGGTAGTAGAAGTAACAGCAACCAACATTAGGACATTTATATGCCTTATTTTTAACTCTATTTTCTATTGCGACGCTTGAAAGGAGAAATTGACTAAGCGACATTTTTTTAAGATAGTGATTTTTATACATGTTTGGAATCACTCACTACCTTAAAACATGTCGCTTAGACAATTTCTCCTTTCAAGCGTCGATTGGATTTTAATATAGGTATTATTCGCTAAAATTGACACATGTCCATTTACACGTCTAAAGTTTCAAAACAATCCCAATTTCGGCCATAGAATATCACCTACGGTGAAAAATGAGCGGGTCGCAGTGATAGCGCGGTGCGCGCGCGGCCTAATGAAGCAGAACGGCGATAGCGTGACCCGTGTGCGCGCGGCTTTACGGTGCAGCGCGAATTAGTTCTGGGGGGAAATGATGAATTTAAATAGAAAGGGTGACCGGATCATATAAATAGCTTTCCTGTCTTGAGAGGTTGCGGTTGTGGGGAGTGGGTGCGATGATGCGACCGAGACCCATTTATATGAGAAGAAAATTTAAATTACATCTGTTTATTTTAACAAACGACTATAATCTTTATAATAATCTAATCTAATCTGTAATCTAATCTAAAGCTCCAAAGGTTTTCATCATCGTCATCAGCCTGCTGCAGCCACGACTGGACATTGGCCTCCCCCAATGAGCGCCATTGCGCCCAGCATGGGCTACTACGAAACTTGAAACTAGAAGTTCGCATCGTACTATCCATCTCGCTCTCGTATTAAATAGTATGTCAGAGGGAACGCACGACACGAACTTCGAGTTTCAAATTTTGGAGTAGCCCTGCTGTCCTCGGATGGACGCATCGAGCTTCCACCAGCAGCCTTTCGCAGTCACTCGACCTGAAAATTAAAAGAAAAACCAATCTAATATACAGTGTGTGGACCAGAACCGGGGATAATATTAAAAATAGAGGCTTCATAGGGCACCGGTAATTGGACCATCATGGTCGCACTTAATTAAAATCAATGCTTAACTTTTGTTTTTTTTTTTCTAACAAACTTAATCGTAAGTTCAATGTACGCCATCCTAGAGCCCAACTGACGTCGCCTGTCACGCTAAAATACAAACATTTTACAAACAAAATACAGACGAGTATGATCCATGTTTTAATTATTTGCCCGTGTTACAGACCACACCCGGTATAATTTCCTAAGACAATTTTACGTCAAAGATTTTTGACTGGTTTAAATACCTATGTCACTCCACGTCGTTGTTGTGACGTACATGTATGTTAAATCTAATCAAATCACTAAAGACTGTGCAAAAACTGCCTCAATTTTCTGTACTTAACATATTATACTAATCGAAAGCCTTGCCTAACTAACAATATTATCATGTGATATGCTTCCGTGAAAGACTAATAAATAAAAAATACAAACATTGGAACATTGAAACTCCTCCTTTTCGAAACGGTTTAAAATAGCTAACTAACACTCTAAGTGTTCCATGGGAATTTCGCTGAATCGCTTCTTATTTCTGGGACGCTCAAGAACAGTGGCGGATTAGGCATATAGCAAGAGTAGCAAATGCTACGGGCCCCGCGCATCTAGGGACCCCGCTGACCAATGCTTTCTGATCGTAAAAAACGTCAATTCAGATAGAAGCATGTTTTTTTTCTAAATTAATGTAAAAAGAACAAAACCAACATAAAACACCGCCAAAGAAAGAGATGGTATCAATATCATCATGTCAGCCGAAAGACGTCCACTGCTGGACATAGGCCTCTCCCAAGGTATCAATATGATCGACTTAAATATAATATTTTACTTATACTATAAACTTGAAGCAAATCAAGGGCCCCATGATAAAATTTGCTACAGGCCCCGCGCTGACTTAATCCGGCTCTGCTCAAAAAATATTTGAGGCAAATTTATCTAGTGGTTTAGGCGTATTATCTGTCAATCATTCAGTCACATTACTCCTTTATAGGTACATGCGCTGCCATAATCACATTTATCATCCCTTTCTATAGTCGGTAAATAACAAAATATGTCATGTGACAAATTACACCAATTGACCTACCTAGTTATTTCCAAACTAAATAAGCGAGCTTACGAGTAAAAATAACTTACATATGAGTACGAGTAAACAAATATCTGCATAAAATATAGAACATCCATGACTGAAGTTCAAGCACATAGTTTTTTCTGGTATTCAAACTCGGAACTCTCTCTCTACCTTCATATTCTGGTTTTCCACAGGAGCGAAACCTGTCAAGCTAGAAATTTCTCTAACAAAGTGTCAAAGCGTGGACTGGTGCGATAAGCTTTTTTTTAAGTTCATCTTCATCTTATTTGTTTGTATGTCTAACATCTTGCAAGTTAAATGTAATCAGGTGGATTTGGAAGTGCCAAAGATCAGATTTAGGTACTTTAGATTTGGTATTAAGCGAAAGATACAGGTTGGACGGCGATGTACTCGTACAGCCAACGGAATACGGAAAGCATTTAAATAAGTAGCTGAAAAAGGTTACAATCCATACTTAATATTATAAATGCGTATGTTTGTGTGTTTATCCGGCTTTCACGCCGTAACGGAGGGACGGATGGACGTGATTTTGGGCATAGAGATAGTTTATAGGCCCGAGAGTGACATAGGCTACTTTTTATCCCGGCAAAATGCACTGTTCCCGGGGGATAACCGAATACCACGCGGCGGAGCCGCGGGCAAAAGCTAGTGTATTATAAATGAAATTACTTAGGTTAAAATGTATTAATAAATATAGGTATTATTGATACGATACGTAGAAGAACGGTATTGGAGGGTGTGCAATGGTGCATTGGCTTGGTCATTGGACCCGCTGATGTGTTGAGTGACGCTCCGTTACGACTCAATGCACATAGCCTTTGGGCTTCAATTGTATGTCTAGTTCATTTAATTCCATTTCCATGCAATGTACTGATTGGCTCTTCATTAAATATATTTAAATGCGAGCCTTCGCCTCCACTTCGATCCCGTAAACCATTAGGTCTAGCAGGTGAAATAAACTTCGGGAATTTAACTAAGGGGTCATCCATAAATTACGTCACATATTTAGGAGGGGGGGGAGCTAGGCGGTTTGTGACACTGAAACAGGGTGGTGGGCTAAAAATGGTTAAAATTGGTGTGATGTACTTCATGTATGATCCCTAATGGACTAAGATCCGAATTAGAGAGGATTTGGGGTGACACTCTTTCCTGGCCCGGATAATACCGACCCTGTTTTTCGTGTACACGCCCATACTTAGAAGCTTCTGTCAGTTTCCATGGGCGTGTACACAAAAAACAGGGCCGATACTTCCATGTAAATGAAAACTTCCACAATTTTTAGGAGTCATTATATTAGCCGACAAACAGTTCCACAACGTTCGGCCCAAAATTGCCCGCATTCAATAATAATAATAATATTTATTTTATAGCCACTTGTACTATCTTATAATATGTAAAACTAAATGGGCTTGTCAGGAGCCATTGGGTAAAACCTCTGCCCATCATGCTAGGATAACCTGTGTTATGAAGGTCAGTGTTTTGGTATTGGAACACTTAATGTTAACAAGGTAATACGAAATATTTCATAAAATAATTATTTACAAAGAGAAAAAAAAAGAAAAAGTTGGTTTCCTGCTACCTATACTATAACACGAAATCTATTATAATATAATTATTTAAAAAGAGAAAAAAAAAGAAAAAGTTGGTTTCCTGCTACCTATACTATACCAGATCATCGGTCCGTCTGGTAAGGGGTATTTTCAGCGAGAAAGAAAATATAGCTTAGGTACCACTTTGTAAAGCCCAGTCTAGACTTGCAATAAAAATCGTGCAAGTTGCATTACATAGCGAGGCCGTAAAGCTGTGGTGTATGCAAACAAGTAAAAGTTCTATAATTTAAGTGACCCAACGGTCAGTCTGTAAAACGTGTTAACCAATAAACACTTGAAATCGATCATAATAGGTATTTTAATTATAAATTCTTTCATTCGTACGTGGCGACCCTGCCAGGATTCGAATCTGGAATCTTCTGAACTAGTATTTATGAAGAAGCATCTAGCACATCTAGCACAGCAATGTAATGGCAACGCACGATTTTTCTTGCAGGTCTAAACGGGGCTTTACTTATATATTTTTTTTATCTTCGTGTTTTAATTTCAACTTGATCCAAGTCGTTGCTCCAAGTAAAGTGTGTACACTAACGCTTTTTACAACTCATCGACTTTAATCCGGTTCGTAATTATTTCCTCGCCGAGGGACTATAATCCTGATTGGGTGCGTATTGCGAGTCGATGGAGTGTGCCGGCGCACGTGTCGCATTATCTCGCGACGGAGAGATCGAAGCTTCGTTTGATGGAATTGAAAGTCGAATATTGATATAAGAATATTGGGAGCGCCAAAGTTCGTAAACTCTTCGCTGGTCATACCGTAATTTTTGTCCAAATGATCGTTTCTCATAATTTTTCTCCCATTGAAAACCTACTGTTTTCTGAAACTTTTAAATGGTCATCAGAAAACTATAGGTTAGGTTAGATTTGTTTTATAACAATTCTGAACAATTATTGGATTCAGAGAATAAACAATTATGACAAACGATCGTTCTGACAAACATTACATTCGGGCTTACAATTAGTATGCGAGCCGATGGACCCAAGAATATTGGTATGAGTTCTCATTAATGAGTAAATCGACTTATACTCCGTTTAATTTAAGATTGAATTAACGGTCAAATTTTAACACACGTTTCTCGGTATTTCGAATATAAATGGACTTAAAAATACGTGTAGATTTATTAGCGGCATTTATTATGTTTTTATAATAGAAGTTATAACATTTTTTTTATAGTTTCGTGGTTTCGTTTAAAAACGTGTGCAAATTTTACCGTTAAGTTTCAAATTAAAATAAATGGAGTACCTATAGGATTTTTCTGCGACTTCTGAACAATTGGTTTTGTAATAAAATCGTTTCTGTTGAAACATATTACGTCAGGCATATCTTAACTTAAATACGTAAAAATATTTTTCTATTGAGTCCGTCAATTAGATTAGGTATTAGGTACAAAATATGGACACAGTTTTTCTTTTGTCAATTGTTTTGTAATAATAATCTACGATATAAATTGATAAACTACAATATTTTTCCGTTGCTTCTTCACTATCTGATGGTACGTCTGTGTGACATTAATATTATATGTTCATGCCGACCCACCCTCTTCCATTTTCGCACCAATCGACAGTGTCACACAGACTCATTTATCAGAACCTAACCAAGAAAAAGTTGGAAAACCCCCGTTTTTGTCACTTCAAAGTTAAATTTCTCAAAAACGGCTGAACCGATTTTGATAAAACATGTCTGAGATCCATCGCTAGAAAATCTTCTTTCAAATATAAAAATACGCATTCAAATCGGTCCATTCGTATAAGAGCTACAGTACCACATACAGACTGACACACACACACAGACACACATAGCGGTCAAACTTATAACACCTCTCTTTTTGCGTCGGGGGTTAAACACACCACAAAACGCTAACCACAATTCAAACAAAACAAACGACAATCATCATCGTGCCTAAAAAAATGCGGTTTTTTTCTAACTAGACGTTTAAAAGGGCAACACCGTCGGTAAAGAAAAGACCCAATAGTTCTCGAAGCATCCCTTTTCGCAGTCAACATAAAATCTAGAACGAATTAAAAATTGGCCAAGTAAAAGGGAATTAAAGTTGTCTGCCGTCCCCGTTTGATGCTGACTGGAGGACGGTGATAACGGGACAAAAGGCCCGCTGCCGAAGTCCGCGGCATCCTCATCAACACCTAGCCTCCTAGGCCGTAGAGTCTATAATTAAAAGGCTCCAGCAAAGGTATTCTCGGGAAGTTAAATACTTGTAATATTAGACGTGATTTTGAAAATTGGTGGTTTTGAAAAGGTTAAGCTTGAGCCTAAGGTATAGCTGAAAACAAGATGAGAAAATATTTGAAGTCTCAAAAATGTTGTTGAGAATAGTCTTTTTGTGCGCCTTACTTTAGTGTTTTAATACCGATTATCTAAAATTCTTATAGGTACTCTGCTAGAATGAAAACATAACAACGAATTTAGTATCTATTTACTGCTATATTTAATTAAAGAGTTTTTTCGTGTAGTTTGATATTTTGTTTCTTTTTAAGTATTATGTCAAACCTTACTTATATTCGTAATAAAATACTTACAAAGCAAAAAAAGTTACAGGTACAGCGTACAACGTCAAAAGTTCAGAACAAAACTGACTGACTGGTCAAAAGACCAGTTGTGTGTTGCCAGTAATGACATACGGATCTGAGACGTGGGCGCTAACGATGGACCTCATGAGTAAGCTCTAAGTCACTCAGACGACTGTGGAGAGGGCTATGCTCGGGGTTTCTTTGTGGTAAAGAATCAGAAATGATCATATCCGCAGTAGAACTAAGGTTACCGACATAGCCCGAAGAAATGCGAAACTGAAGTGGCAGTGGGCGGGACCGCGGTGGATGCGGAAAGCACAAGACCGGTCTGAGTGGAGAGCCTTGGGGGGAGGTCTATGTACAGCACTGGACGTCTTCCGGCTGACATGATGATGATGATGTACAACTTAGCTATAATTTTTCAATTTTCTTTTCGTAAAACAAAATAAATCACTACTAAGTATGCCAAAGAAGTTAAAAATCGAATCCAAACTTTTTCAAAGCTCCTTATAAACTGGTTAGCAGGATTAAGCAGGTATGTATTTACTTAAGTTCATAATTGAACTCGAGGCTAAGATAAAGAGAATGGGCCACGGTTCCATGCCCTAAGCCTTTATTAAACAACTGTTGACCTTTGTTGTACCTTTAACTCTCCCATTTTGTTGGTTTCGATATTGTTTCCAAGTTTCGGCTAACTTGTCGGCTTCTGAAATATGAACTTAAACTTTAACTCCTTCAGAATTGTCTTAAAATGCGTAGGTAATTTTATCATTCTATTAAATTTTGATTTTGGTAAAGTTAATTTTGTTATGCAAAGGGTTAGACGTACCTAATCAGACAATAATATTGTAATAACAGTTGTTCTTATTTTCACAGAAAAACGGTTTCCAGAGAGAAGATAAAAACCTTTTCTTGCAAAACTCATATACTTAACATAATTGTACAAACGTGTATCCAAAGTTACAATGTTGTTCATATTGGGTGTCGATATGTACATTTTGTTAGCGTTATCTGGAGTATGATAGTTTCTTTTTTTGAAAAGATTTTTGCTATAGTCCATTTTTTTTTGCAGTTTACCAAAAAGAGGGCTAGACGCGCTGCTCAGCAAAACTAAGTAAATCATTTCTTAAGCATGAATCTGTTCACTTGCAAAAGTTCATCCCTATATTATATACATATATGTCTATATTCTCGTGAGCCCTCGCGTACTATGAAGGACCAATCAAAACTAACCGCTGAATAGACTTTATAAAGTACAAATTGTTAATTGAAAAAATATTTTTGAAATAATGTTAGTCGCTGTTGGTACCTACCGTACACTAAGATGTCTTGTAAACGTATAATGGACTAATGAATTTTTCACAAAAAGAGACCCGGTTAATAACTAGTTAAAACAAAACGAAAACGGATTCTAAAAGTATTTCACATCGTTCTTTTATAAGCACTGTCTACAAGGTTTTCTATTTATACTATACACGTTAAGAAAATAATATTTCGCCACCATAGCCTAAGGGAGGTGGGTGGTTACTCCGGGAACAACCCTTCTGTGCTCACCCGGGTAAGACGGAATCGATTTATAAACCATCAATAAGGGCATAAGGTGTTGTTTTCTTTGTGTTATCGTAAATTATTTTTTACTGGCTTTTACTCTTGACTTTGCTCACTTGTATACCTACTATTAAGTTTAATAATTAACTTAGAATTCGAGGATTTTCCAGAAATTTCTTGCAAATTTTCGAAAATTACATCATGGTAATTTAAAATTTAAATATGGCGCTGCCACCCCAAAGGATAACGTCATAATCTATTTTGAAATTCTTATTTTTAGCTCAGGAAACAAACGAATCTGGAGCCGATATTTAAAATCACGTGTATGTAAATATCACTCGAAGTGGTACAAAATTGTGATTTTCTTCTAAATTACCGCTACGATTAACCGTAGAACCATTTGATAAGATGATTTTAAAGTGTAATTTGCTACTGACCTACTCTTACCTATATCAAATTCTAAGTGAAATTCTACAGAGCCTATATTATAAGACTGTTCGAAACCTCGTCGCTTTGCAGATCACGTTATTGCAACATCCTTCCGAAATGTCATTAATTCTCTTCGTGTCAACACATTTGCTTTAACATTTAAATGTTTTCTTAATAGCATTGCTAAATTATCATTATTAAGCCTACTAAGCTTACTAATCACCGCTTTTGGTCGAGTGCTCTAAACGGATCCAAGGCTTCCGATTTGAAAACATAAAATATCATCAAAGGCGTATCGAGAATAAGCAAAGACTTATATAAGTTACTAAGAAAACTCGTATATGGTGACTGATGAGTAAAATCCATTAGTTTGTTGACCACGGATCTATAAAATTAAAGTGCTTCTTTTTCAGCAATGGTTTTTTGTTTACTTTTGATACTAATGTCTAACGAGAGAGTAGCGAAATTCATTTTCCTTTCTGAATTCGAGATCTGTAATCGTATAAGAGCGGTGAACATTCATTGAAGGTGAATCTGAAGTTTAAGCACGTTTAAAAAAGACTAAATGAAAGACTAAAGTATAAAGAATAAATGGTAAGAAGGAGAGTAAAAATTGGATGTAAGGCCTAAACTATCTAAAGCGGACCATTCGTTAACGTCCATTACAACTATGTGGACAGCACTCTAACGTAGGTGCAATGTCCATTAGAGCAAGTCATTAGGACGCATTTATAAGTAGTTGCCCTAGCTGAAATAGGCATAGATTGTTGTAAAAATAATTTACCAGTTCATAAACAAGTGTATTTAAATAGTTTATGAAATAAGGGTATAAATAATCCTGAAGTATGGTACGCAAGCAGGAGCATGGTGGAATTATTTCACGCGACATTATAATGCTAACAAAAGGCGCAGCGCGACGGTGCAAAGAAGTTGTGCCTAACACTGGATGCAGGCATTATGCGCTCGCTGATTTCGCAAACACTGCTTTTATCAGGTAAAATACGAATGCCTTTTTATGCCATCCAAATGCTAACTAAATTACAAGAACTATTTGCAATCGCAACGAATGAGACTTCAATAAAAGTGAACGGGCGCTCGGAAACATTTTCTTTCGTTTGTTTCCTTTCACATTATCGTAGCAGGGGATGAGGCGGGTCCGCTCGTACGGGCTTCGCATTTAAAAGCGATATAAAAAACTTGGGCTTTTATTTCGCAGGATGACCTAAGTGGCCGGCCGGGCCGGACCGTACAAAAACCCTCTTGGACTTACCTGTATTTTTCCACTTATTTATCCTACGTTTTTTACATTTGCACTGTTTGTTAGATCTGTGCGCTTTGTCTGCTCGGGAAGATCTGTTTTTTAACGAGTACTTAGGGTCTAATTAAAAGGAAACCTCCTCACGGACAGTGGAGGCCTTTTGAAGCCCACTGTTATTACTGTTTGTGTATGAATTTAATTTGCCTGGACGGAGCTTCGAGTGGTACCTATCCCCACTTCGCTTTGGCATGTTTTGAAATGTGTTATTGAACTTTTTTTGTGCGGGAGGTTACCTCGACATAATTTTGCCGTGAAGAACCTTTTTTTTACGCTACCTATAAGATAAAACGTACTTTATAATTATTTATAACTTTAGACGAATTAGAAATTCAAGTCACGAGGTTTTGGTGTCTATGTAAACTAATATAGATTCATATGACTGAGAATGTCGGCAAGGTCGTATCGTGCGTGTTCGCACATCGCCACGCTGCATTAGACGCCGTGACACCGCTTGGACTCGCATCCTCTCGATAAATTCATCATTTGACAGACTGTCTGTTCTGAAACGCCATGAATCAGTGCCATAAGTAATAAGTTATACGAGTAAGTATTAGGCTGAACTAAACAAGCTACAAATACCAATTTTCTCATTTATGAGGTCATTATTGAGGTATCCAAATTATGGCTGCAATAAAATATGAAAATTTGACGAGCAATAAATCGAAAGGCGAGCGGTAATGAGGAAACTGCGTCGCTCTTGGCATTAACACTCACGCGCTTCATCGATACTAAACGTCAACGGAATGGGGCGCGAGCGCCGACTCCTGCATGACCGCCATTACTTTTACCTCCCGTATGACAGATGGCGCAATAAAATTTATTTATTTTAAATCACAAACGAACGAATAACTCGAATAATGAGAAAGCACGTGTCTCCCGAGTCATTATTACACCGAGTATTGGTCGATTTGGTCTGGGATAGCTCTTTGATTTACTGCCAGACTTTTGAGCATTAAATCATTTTTGTATAGAAGTTGAGAAAACTATTAGCTATTATTATTGGCGAACTACGAGAGCCCTTTGTGTGGGCTCGGATGGATAGACGATACTTTTTTTATTGGTGACTTGTCCGATTTTTATGATTTGCGTGGCCGAAGATTAACTTTTAAACTTGTCCGTGACTTGTAATATATGGGCATCTGCTGCGAGTTTGATGTCTTTTTTGGAATGTGACTGGGCAAAATAACCCATACTGTTTTTTTATTCCCTAAAATGGGATATTAATATGTATTAAGTGTAGCTTTTGGGACATAGTGAACCTGAACGGGAATAAATTTTATGGGCTTATTAATTTCAGGTTCTTAATCTGAGTAAAAACTAACGTAATTATTAATCAAATGAAGTTAATGTCAGATACACAGAAAAGTTGGATAATACTTAAAATTGTTTCATTTATGTCTGGCATGCGTAAAAACTTAATTTGTTCACTTTAATTTCCAGCATTTCTGTATTTGGTTTGAATTACAAATGATTAACAGACATTGCAACGAAGAATGAAAACGTAGATGATACATTGCATTAACTGCCCACCATAAAAATATCAATTAAAACAACAATTTCTGCGAGATACGAAAAAAATATTAATTTCACTTCTCAACAGACCCTGACTTTTGTCCTTTGGAACTTCGTTCGTGAATGGCAATTTTTTGTTTTCTTTTTCTTTTTTTGTTCTAAATGAGTCGGACAAAAGCTTAGGTCGGCGGTGCCACGCCGTCTGCCGTGAGGCATGTGTGAGGTCTAAGGTGATCGATCTTTTGCTTTTTATTACATTCTTTTTTAAATTTATGTGCATCGAAAAATAGCGTGAGGAATGCGGCTGTACGTTTTAGTTGATTAGTTTGCTGTCGTTTAAAATAAGTTATCGAATATCTGGTGAAACTTGTTAACTTGTTTGGACATGTTTTTGCAAATGTTATAAGCGTTATAAATAAGGTAGTTAACATTTTACAGTGCAAAACTTGATTTAATTTTAATTATGATCATCAACCTGAACGACTGCACGAGTTATTGCTTATTATCGCTAACTCTAACCTAACATTAAAACCCACCCACGAACCCAATACACTTTAATACTTATTCACTAAATACCATTATATTTCAAACCTATCGAATTACAAACAGCCCAATAAAATTTCCCATTATTAATAAACTCCGGAGTACCGCGCCGCTGCATGTTAAAACGAAATTAAAAACAAACCATTAAACGATTTTATACGAGAATCCCTAACAAGGACGCTTCCCTTAACCGGATCGGGAGCACACCTGGGTACTCGAAATTCGCCCTAAAAGGTCCCAAACGACGAACACAATCGGTGCCATAAAGGTGCAACTACACGAACCGTGGCAATCCGAAATGAAGTGTATTGAGTTCTTGTAATGGTATAAGCTCTTTAGTCGCTTGGGGATCATGTCGGTAGCTATTGGACATAAGTCTTTGCGGAAGCAAGGAGTGTCGAGATGGTAGATTTTAAAAATGGAACGTTTGATTTGCATTTGAATAAGAGCCCCTGGCGGCCCAGGTGCGCACCGGTACAGTCGCGCCCAAAAGTTTTCGCTGTTTTTTCCTACTATGATTAATAATGGATGGGCAGTTGTAATTGGCGGTGTTTGTTGCCCGGGATTAGCATACGAATCGAAGCCCGACAATATTTAAAGTTTTGCTGGTTCATAAATTTGTACTCGCAAAGTTTATGGATGAATGATGAACTTTGTTAAATATGTCTCAGGATAAGACGCCCGTAGTAGAAATTGTATTTAAATGCTAATATAGCATATGACCATCAAGTAGATAAACTTTTACGACTTGTGAGCTTAACTATTTCAAATTATACTCTGATGCATAACACAATGTCATCATCATCATCTCGGCATTTATACGTCCTGCCTCAGTCAGCCAGGCCTTCTCTCAGAATGAAACATACACGAGTACAACTTCCAAAACTCTTTATTTTTATTTCGCTCTCCACTAGTCTAGAATTAAGTAGGTGTGCCTGGAGAGAGATCTCTTTATTGCGGCATTCATTCAGTCCACACTAATATACTTACTCGTATATGTAATTATCTAAACTAAGAGGCTTTTCTTACCTACTTTTATTATTAACTATGACTATTTTTATTAAAATGCATAACTTTATTGAAACACGAAGTATTTTAAATCTGTAACAGTTTTATAAGTGTCTGTACACTCACAGGTACGTCAGGAGCTCCAATGTGATTTTTTACGCACTTAACAACCTAGTTCGTATACTTACAAGACTACATAAACAACACGTGCAAATACGACCTACTTCTTTACTACTCGTCTCCCCCAGGAAATAGGTAGGCAAAGAATTAGATACCTATACTTGGGGAATGAAAACCACTGCCACTGTCAAGTTACTATTTGAACGTTAGGTATCGAGCTACTGTCATAAAATGTGAACCTTTGTACTTAAATTAAATGACATTGTAGCGGATAACTCACGTCTTAAATCGAGTTTATCTTTGCACCTAAGTTCGTCGTTATGAATAAAGACGATTGTTTCATTAAACATAATAATGTCAGTTTTCAATTAAAAGTATTGATAATCTTTTACAAGAATGTACTTACGGTCAAACTTGCCCAATCTTCCGAAATATGTTAAATTTATATTTAAAAAAAAAACTCCTATAATAATTCCAAGTTGCGTAACGCATGAAGTGAGAGCATATAATAAAATAAAAGACCACTACATTCTCAAACCGTGTTTTTAGGCGGTCGTCCTTTGTTTGAGTTTTTGCAGTAACAAAGCGCGTAAACGGTAGCGCTATCTGCGATCAGCCTCATAGTTTTTTTATAATTTATAAAGAAAACTGAGATGTATTGTGGATATTGAGATACGTGGGTTTGATCCGCGGACGCTCGAGTGACGAGTTCCTGCCCGGCCGTATCGTGAGAACAGATTAATCTAGATTTCAGTGTGAAGAGTTTCGAGGGTACTGACATTTCGATCAGCGCTAATTTATATTGTTAGATATTTTTAAAGATAATCGTTGAGGAGGTTAGGTTTTGTTACGAAGTACTGGTGCATGTTTGATGTTGATATATTAACGGTCAATAAAATTGTAAATTTTACGGAGAGTTTTACTGTGCATTAAGTATCTAACAAATGAAAAAGCTCCAATATAATTATTTAATTTCAGTTTTATTGTAGTTTTTTTTTTTAATATGAGCGTTCAAAAACATAAATGTATACGACCAATGTTACGGTAAATTTGGCAGCTTTAAGTAGGCGCTTTTTTGAAAACATCATTGTAATTTATTGAATCAGGCGTCAACAACATCATTGGGTGAACATCATTGTATTTTTATTTTTACTAAAAGCTACGCAAAATTAGCTAGACATTAACACTTTGTCAACTGATTACACATCTATTGAACTTGTCGTGCGTCCCTAGACTAAACTGATGGTTTCATTTGAGTTTCATAGTATGTTGGACGAAAATACTCGCGTTTTCGTGGATTTAACGTCCGACTCTATTTTCATACATACATACAGGATTTAGACAGAAACGGGGCCTAATTATTAAAATGCAGATTCCGCCACCCACACAAAACACGATCGCTAAGAACACAAACGTACAACTTGTTACCGGCGCGCCGCGAGCCGTGAACACCGCTCAACCATTGACCTCGTTAGTTCGAACAAAACGCTGTATGAACATCCAAAACGACGTATGTACATTAATGTTCCATCTTGACATATGACGTTTTACATCGGCGCGGGCGAAACGTCACAGCCGCGTGTAAAACAACCGTGCCACTTGACGCTTGCCTTTTCCTCTCAAAAATAACTCATCTCGGCTTTTCACGAGGTGTCATTAATTCAGGCTTTGTGCCGCGCCCGCTCCCGCTCCGCTCGTGCGGTAATGACGCTCGGCCGAGTTGTTTTTTCTACCTCATTAACAAATGGTTGACTTAATGGTCTCGTTGCGATTACGGTGAAGTGTGAGTTTTGATAATATGGCGGAAATAGATCGACAGCTGATGGTGCAACACTTTGTAGAGCTGGCAGAAATTGCCTATTTGTTAGGACTGAAAAATCAGCTTTTTCATGATCTACTGTGAAGAAGCAGTGTGTTTATCAGCCACAAAATTAAGACCACTGAGATTACTTGCTATGCCTAGAATCATGACAGATTACCACTAAGTTGCACTAAAAATACGTCGTCAAACCAGCTTCTTTAATCATCAGTTCACTACCAAAACAAACCACAAACGAGAATAAAGACAGTGCGTCAAAACCACAGAAGTATAAGCTAAAGTCCATTCAGACCATAAAAGAAGAAATTGCGCGAACAATTTTGGATTTTCTTTAGCAACCCTGTCGACCTCTTTAATTACTGGGGGTAGGCGGCTCCAGAAAATATTTAGCCACGCGTCCGCAGCAGCCCTCCATAATTACTAATGAGCTTAGCTAGCCTTCATGTACACGATATACGTATTTATAAACAAATATACAGCCCTACAGTTATTTGAAATTTAGAGGAGAAATATTTTTATTTATACTGAGGTGTCATTTATGAGATGACATTTTATTAGGTAGGTACACGTTTTACATAGTTATTTTAGGCAAGAGCAAAAAAAAAAACTGTTTCTATAAAAAAACCGTCCGTAATAAAAACGTACCTATCTAACTAATGTAGACTTGGACATACTTATCTCTTGATGAAAAACAGTAGCACATTTAACTATATAATATAAAAGCTAATACCGCTAGGCTTAATTATCTAAATCAAGCTTAGTGATACCTATATATCGCCTCGCCTCGTATAAATTAAATTAAATACCGAATCTGCTGGTAAGGTCCCATATACTGAGTTAAAAGTGCAATTAGTAGTAGCATAAATGCATAGTAAGTAGAATTGTTACAGTCAAGTTATTTCTATATTTACATAAGTATGTAGAGCGTTTCATTCTAAGAAATAGGTTGCCGACTCCGCTGGGGAGGCGACGGAAAAATAAGAGGAATTTCTCCAAGAGCAAATTAGAGGCCGGGGCCCGTAATAAGAGTGGACCAGGAAGGCCCTGATAACAGGGGCCCACATTGTTGTATTATTTTTCATCTTCCCGAGACCGAATGCTTGATATTTCGCGTTCCTTTTCGTTCGCAGTTCCGCAAAATATGCCCGACGATATTGCTCTGCTTAGCAATATTAGGATGCTGTCTATGTTGTTTCTACGCGAAGTATTACCCCTGATAGATTGCAATTTGTGTTTTGAATTATTATTCCGAATCTGCGCCATGCCTGGTTTTAGAATAGGATGGACATATTTCATCCCGTATGTGTCGTAAAAGGTGATTAAAGGTCACAGCTCATTAGAGCCACCCGTCACCCGACCAGCACCGCCTTGCCGCGTGCGGTTAGTATTCTTTATATGAGTTTGTATGGGCATGCGCTTACTACATCAACTCTATAGCGTCACCGGATCGCCTTACGCGCGTGGTCCTCACACGCGAGTGAACCACTCGGTGATAGCTCGTTGCCCGCGCATGACCACGCGAGGTCTACGTTGTCAACGCGGCGTCCACCGGTGGATCAACTGTCGACAACGAGTGGACGCTTAACGACGAGGTGGTGCTGGTCGGGTGCCGGGTGGCTCTAATGAGCTGTGACCTTAAGGTTCCTTATCTGAGAGTGGGCAACAGTTCTGTCTATTTTCAAGTACTAACTCCGGACTACAGCACTGTGAGGTAGAAGGCAAGGAGAAACCACCACACTATTTTCCCAAGTTCACTAATGATCTTCAACCGATGACCATGACTACTCTATCAAGAATATATATAGCGATTTATGTAGAGGCAGTTATCTCACGAAACAATTGGCTATCGACTACTTTGTTGCTTACAGCCGAGCGATAAAACTTCACTCGCGCTTCTCGCTGCTCGCCCACACGTTTCTAGTTACTCGCTCTACTCGCTTCTCGCTCATCGTCGGCGGTGAGACAAGTGCCAGAAATTATTAGTATATAGTATTATTATTAGACTAACCGCTGAATAACCTAAGACTTTCAAGTGCCGAAGCAAGTTCAACAGTCTATCTCAAATGTTAGTTACCTACGATATATTGAATGAAACTTTAGAACAAAAGCCGCCCATATAATTAGTTATATCGAAGAGACCGTAGCTCATCGGTCACATTAATTTCCCAGCAATTATTAAATACGAGCATTTCGACAATTAATTGGTGCAAAAAGAGCCGGGGCTTCGGTATGGAATCGCAGCGGAATCGCGGCGGGATCGCAGTAAATCACCGCGCACAATGCCGGCAGGTGGCGTCGGCGTCGGCGATAATGCTCGCGTTTAATTACGCGGAATAATTAGTGAACGGAATATTTTCCGGGCCCTAACTATCTCCACCGTCTTCCGGCGATAACTAGGCGGTAATTGCGGATTAACCTCGCATTCAGAATTTAATAGGTGCTCGAATAGACGGCAGCCAGTCGAACCCCAATGACGCTATTTGTTTAGCGACGCCGAATTAATTGTTTACCGGAAAGCATTCCGCACTCGCTGTAATGTGTGCCGGAATTATATGCTTATTAATTCGATGTTCCAAGCTCGGTGGCGGTGTGTGCGTTGCGTGCCTACAGCGAGAATCGAGAATCTCACCACAGGCAGATACCATCCAGTCACTCGGGAAAATTTATCGAAAGCAACATGATGACAATGTAAACGTTTTTTAATATCGTAAAGTGAACTCTGTTGTGAAATTCCAATATTTTAAATTCATTGCCGGCTTTGTTTTTGGAGATGCTCGCGCCGGCAATATTGCGGACGTCACGGCGACGCGGCACGGCACGTGCCGGCGATGTAATTCGCGCTTTATGGCACGTGAATAATTCTAAATCCCTCTGTAGGTGGGAACGCGTCGCCCCGGCAACCTTTGAACTCTAATAGAAGGTACAAAAATAATAATATAAGCGCATTTGTCACCTGCGACTCTCGGAACTAGGCGGGAGGCTAGTTGAGCGTGAACTTTTGATATCGGTGCGAAATATTAATTTCTCGACGGCAATAAACGGCGTGGCGTGCGTAATGCCGGCAAATTAAACTGAGTGCCTCTAATATGAATTTCGTTGAACATTTTAATTACACGAGTGATTTTCCTCGTGTCCGGATTTAATTTAGGGACACCTCGAATAAGTCATGAATTAAATTAATAAAAAAAGTCTTGTGCTGGTATAGTAATCGAATTTTATTTTGCTATGATTGCGTAGCAATTACCGATATTAGTTGTCGCGCCGGGCGCCAGATGTCGTTGGGGCGATCGTTTAAAAATCACTGCACATTGTTCAGTGCAACTAATTGCAGGGAGCTGCGAGGGTCGATAGACCCAGACTAAATCATTTTCTAATGGGGGAGCTTGATTAATTTTTATTTCGCCAAATATTGTTAAGAGGGTACCTGCTGCTGATGTGTAGTGATTGCTAGCGGGCGATGCTTTCGTTTCATTTCTGAACGTTGAAATTTACGTGCATATTTTAAATGAAAATTTATGGTAATTAGTTTTTAATTGTGTTATTTTAGATACCAATGGCTACAAAATAAATTCACTAGGCATTTTTATGTACATATTTAGTCACTTGGGTAAGTACGGGTAGTTTAAGTAAACTTGTCCCTTAACGTGTCTTCCAGTTCACCAGTACCACTACCATGAGTTTACAGTGACCGTACTCGATAGCGACGGCGTAAATTATTTGTATGGAGAATTGTACTGCGCCTCTACAAATAATTTACGCCGTCACTATCGAGTGCGGTCACTGTAAACTCATGGTAGTGGTACAGGTTTCTGTTAAATTTACGTGACAGACGACGTATCTCCTTATTTTTTATTCGCTCTTGTAGAGAAGGCCAAGCATAGCCCTCTCCATGTTTTAACTCGCTGAGTATCGCTGAGCTACCCTCTCGTCTATATTTTTTACGAAATAGAGGCTAGGTATATACCTAGCCTCTTTTTCAGTATAAGCGTTTAGCGAGTCTAGGGGATGTCGCCACCAATTAAACGAATCCATTTTACAATCGATTTCAAGTTGGAAAACGATTAATTCTCATATGCAAGCACTAGTTAAAAGGTTCAACTGGCTGTGGTTGAATGCCGACAATGGGCAGGCCAATTGAATCAATGTCCTACTTCCTGCATCAGATTCATTTCCTTTTTACCAGTCGATGTTCATTTGTCATTGTACTTGTACCACCGAGCTGTTTAATTTGTTGATTGGTTTTTATTTAAATAAACTGCTAAGTAGTTCAAGTAGTAAATCCTTTTTTGATACAGTAGCTGCCGAAAACTAAAACATAGTGTAATAGATGTTAAAAATTAGTAAATTTGGTTTTGGACTTTGGAGAGATCTGGTTATACCTAGATTAAGGGACTACATCGCAGTGGATAATCACAACATAATTTAGTACAGGGATACAGATTTATTCTGTAATTCCTTTCGAAGTGTTGGGATTACAATTGAAGCTATTTCTGGTAAATTGTATTGTATTGTATTGTAAAACTCTTTATTGTACACGGCCCTGCAAAAGTGGATGGACACCTTACGTTCTATAATCGCTTGCACACGAGAGGCGGCGATTTTGTTAGTTGTTCACCAAAAATGCACTAGATGGCGCGCTTAATGCACGGTATGAATATGATTGATATTTTGTCCTCATATTGGTATGTGCCGATAGCTCAGTTGATCGGCTGCTTAGAAAAATTCTTAAATGAATCCGAGTTCGAATCCTACAATTCAGAATTGTTTTCGTTTTTTTTTTTTTTATTTCTTTATATTTTAATTTTGTAGATGACTAACATGGAAACAAAAAAACAATCTGAAAAAGGATAAGGTTGCAACAAAAATAATACACGTTTTGAAGTTTAAAACATAAAAAAATTTATTCCTAAAACAATATTTCTATTCATTAAATATGGCAGTGCTGTTATTAATGTTATACTAAATATTATTATTAATTAAATAACTGAAAACCAGAAAGTAGTTTACTCAGAATCCAGAGTAGAATCGATTACACGATGTTTTAAATCAGGTTGTGTTTGTGCCCAGTCTAAATATTACGAATGCATACGCCAATTAAAAATGTTTTACGAATGTTTCATACCCCTTAGATAATTTAATACTGGCCGTTTGGCTGTCAGTTTGACTTTCTTCTAAATCTGGTATTACAAATTACAACTGTAAAGTTAGAAATGAAGTAGAACTACTGATACAATTATTTTAAGAAATAATGAAGGTTATCAAAAATAAACGCAAACAACTAACTTAAAATAAAATACAAAAATATTTTCGGGGTGTCGTGTGAGGTTTTTAGTTATTTAATTAGCACTTGACCAAAATTTGTATTTTAAGATTTTATTGAGGTATTCGCTTAAGTATTCATTTCCGTTTCTGGAAAGAGGATTGAAGCGACCACAATAAAAAAAAAATTATTTGAAAGTATATATTATGTGAGACCGGGTTATCATAAGACTTGTAGGCGTTATTATAAATTATATATAAACAGTGAAGTTTTCCAGTTTTAAACATAACAATAATTGATGGCGTAGATCCACTGTAGTGTGTTACTGACAGTTATAATAAGATTACAGTCGTATTATGTTGAACTTTCACACTTATCTCACGAAAAAAAACTATTAAGGCATTGGTAATTAAATGTTTTGTTCATAATAATAAAATAATTACTTTTCGTAACAAAGTGATACTACAGGATCATAAATAAAGATAATTATTTTGGTTTCTATAATACTTATATATAACATGATTGTTTGAGTATATAACCCGGTCTACACGTAAACTATCAATTTTATTTTAATAACTAGTTTAACCACCATGATTGTCGATAACTGCTTGCAGACGGGAACACATAGATGCAACTAGATTTTCACACAGATTAGACCCGCCAATACTGTCCCATATTTTTACACAGTGAGCTTCTAACGTTTCCGGAGTTCGCTCATTTTAGTTATCTCAACGTTGGACAATAAGACCCCATATATTTTCAATGAGATTAAAATCCGGTTATCTGGCAGGAAAAGAAACTACTTTAATATTATTTTTGTGTTGATCAAACCAGTCTTGCATAATACGCGACCGGTGTATTGAGCAGTTATCTTGCACGAACGTTATGCACGGCACTTGTTCTTCTGGATAAACAATTCTAACAGTGGGCAACATGGTCTCCTGAAGCAAACTGGCATAATCACCACCGTTCGCTCGACTGGGTATTCTAACAAGTTCTCCCGGATCAGCAGCACTCGTCCATCCCCATGGTTGACGGTTATACGACCAGATTCCATGTTGGGCACTACGAGATCACCGTCGTTTCGCGTAGGTATTGTTTCGAATAGTATCTAGGAGTCGTGGTCGAACCGATCTTTGACGATGCAGCAAAAACCGCAAAAAAGGTATTCGTCTTGATATCGTCGTATCCATAATATAACTGTTTTTCTCTGTAACAATATAAATAAACATGAAATAATGTAATGTAAATATAATTGTTGTAAAAAAAATGGTAGGATAAACGTAAAAAAAAACTCACATCAACTCCAGTTTCTCTAGAAATTTCTGAAATATTTTTTACTTCTTTATATAAATTCATTTTATCACACCTTTTAATCATTTCAACATTGCGATGAAAACTAATCATTTTAAAGAATAACTACGATAGTAAGCAGATTCAACTTGAAAGAGACAATGGAACGAGAAGTAGGAACAGCTGAACAAGTAGGTAGCAAAGTTTAAAACAAAGTAATAATAAAAACAGCCTGGTAGTTTGAAGATCTTCAGTCTACCCTCTTTAAGTTTCGTAAAATATGACTTACCGATTAATTGTAAGGCGATCAGAGTTATAGATCCAATTTTCATGACTTCAAATAACAGATCAGTGGCTGAGTGGTTTGAGAGTGCTCCGACAGAATCGTATGTCGCGAGTTCAAATCCTATTAGGCGACGATATTGGGTTTGTGTTTTTGTAAATTTACTGCTTGGAGATTAGTAAAGTCGATGTTTCGATGATAAAAACAAGCAACATATTATGGGTCTCCGTAAAGAAAACAATAAAATTCTCCCTCTCACACACTTTCGCACAATACGAAAGAGACAGAAATGTCGTTACACGAAGGTAGCATCCCACGGTGTCCCACCCTGGCAGCTGGCAGGGACACATGTTTAGGTGGCCACGAGAGTTGAAGTGAATGATTATACACATAATTGTATGATGTTGAAATTTGTCTTTCTAACATGAAGATAAAATAAATATTTTTTGAACCCTTAAAAAATCAACAAACTAGCGCCATCTAGCGGGATTTTGGTAAACTAACAAGTTAGTAAATAAGTGAATTCCGCTAATACACATCGAACACATAGATGGCGCCGTTTCTCGCGTCAGACGATTATGTTTTGGCATTGTCCATCCACTTTTGCGGCCTATAGTACATAAATACACATTAGAATAACAATTAATAAAAATAATAAATAATAATTGTTATAATTTTAAGTATCATATTTCATTCTTTCTTTCACAAATTATTTTTTATATTGTTGCTGGGTGAACACAACTTTATCATAGTTTGGTATAAATTTCGTAAGGATCTAAACATATTATTATATACTCTTGTTCTGAGAGTTTGTCTGTGTCCAGCATGATAAATATGTATATAGTGTGAGTGTTCGGTACAAAATAGGAAATCCTTAGAAAAATATTGCTTAATATTTTCGTGGAGGATTTTGTTGTGGAGGTCAAGAGGGGAGGCCTTTGCCCAGCAGTGGGACACTATACAGGCCACTTAAAAAAAAAAATTTTTCGTACCTAATCGCTACGAAACTCTATTTCGAGCATGTCCAACACGCTCTTGGCCAGTTATTTTAATTCCATTGTTATATGGAGGCAGTAGAAGCAAAGTTATGGCGGTTTCCACTCTAGTAAAAATAATAAAAAATAAATACACAATAAATAGTAATAACTATCGGACGCGTCCGGTAAGGCTATAATTGCACAATACATGCGCGTTTGTGCAACCCCTGATAGAGAGATACAAAATTATCAGATCAATAATAGAGTTTTCCACTTTTATCTTTTCATTGTTTTACTTAATCAGGTAGACTGACAGTTAAAAATTAAACAGCTAGTGGTACACCACAAAAAAAAAATCAAACGCGCAATAGGGACATAGTACCTATTTTTGCTGACTCCCACTTGGCCGTGATTTTTGAGTCAAGTACTTTGAAGTCTTTTTAAGTTTTAAATGTCGTAATAGTGATATGTATGTATGTATGTATGTAAACTCTTTATTGTACAAAATAAGCAAAACACAATTGACAAAAAACAAATATGTACAAAGGCGAACTTATCCCTTTAAGGGATCTCTTCCAGTCAACCTTTGAGTGGATGAGAGGAGCATATTTTAGGTTCCCAAAGAAAATTACTAAAGTCATTTGAAAATCAGCAATAAAAACTTATTGCAGTTTTAGATGAAAATGTACTAAATGTAGTTTTAACTAAGTCATTTCAAACATAATCGACGTTCTATTCCTCTCTACATATTTTTTACCCCGTTCAACGTAGGTATACCTATACCTCCTCTCAAATTGGACTCACAATATAAATAAATTCTATCAAAACAATTCTTGGGGTCAATGCCTGAGGCGGAAAATTTGGATGATATTTTTATTTTGTAATTTTAGTTTAGTTTATATATAGTTTTAGTTAGTTGATTAGATGTTATTTTTATTCTTTCCATTTAATGTATTTTATGAGGAAAATTATAAAATATACTCCCATTCATTAAGTTTTTATAATTTTACAAACATTTGAAAACAGTTTACATTTAGTTTTTTAAGAAATTTTCGGTATGATAAATGAAGCAAAAGAAACTTTTGCTTCACTATTTTGCGCACCATCACTTTTTATGTTTAAGATTATCAATCTTATTCCGCACGATACGGTTTGCGTACTTACTGGGATAATCTTTCGTGTGGGAATTCCCTCCGCTTCCACGCCATCGCCGTCCGAATGCTTTTTTAACCAAAAAGCTTTATCACTTCCGTGGGGACATGGGCTACGGCCGGGAATTAAAGTGCACTGGAAGTGGCTAAGGAAGTTCATCTGATGCTTGCAGCCAAGTTTAATAGCCATATTAAATGATACTGTAATGGATAACTCACGTCTTAAATCGAGTTTAGCTCGGGCTATATCGTAGCCCTTCCTCGAAGGAGCACGCGACTCGGCGGCTGCTGCAACACGCACACTACGCGCCACCGATCTGCTCGTGCGACTGTCCGACGAAACATGTCGAGCTAAACTCGATTTAAGACGTGAGTTATCCGTTACACTAACATTTAGTATGAGTGAGTCTCACGGTAGTTTCATGTTTAAAAGCAATACTTACCTATCGTCATCATCATTAGTCTATTGCAGTCAACTGTAGAACTGTTCTTTGGTTTTCCGCATCCAATCAAAGCCAACCACCCTACCTAGATCGTCGTTCCGTCTTCGTAATTCGACAACTGAACTCGTCTACCCAAATATCTATTTGAGAGCAACTAAAGTAACCCTAAGTCAATAAACGTGTAGGTATATTTTAACAAACTTGCTTATTATTTTTTAATCGATGTGTTCGTCCCATTTAATAAAAAAATAGCGACAATATAACACTATTTTCAGGCTTAACTACTACGCTTCAATCTTCCCATAAACAGCGTCCTACTCCCATCCAGCACCACTACCTTTTAACTCCTCGCCACCGTCCAACGAGCAACGGTGCAGAATGCAGGCACTGGATCACTTTTATGGCCGGATGCCGTAAAATAAATGTCGTGGTCCATCGCTGGCCCCAGCTAATGATATCCCTCGGACTGTAAACATAGTTGAGATCGAGGGAGATGCGGTAGCAGTAAAACATTGACGGCTTGTTCTATTTGTTTACTTGTTATTGATGTTGATTCGCGATTGAGGTTGGTGCGGAGGTTTATGGCACTGTGAGATTTGATATCCTATCATATTTAATTAAGAGAAGTCTCTTAGTTCCATTCTCCATACAAACGTAGTCCCGGTCTCATTTGAAAACTAGGCAACAGAAGTAGATGAAATTTTGTAAGTATGTACTAGACGTAATTATTTATGCCTGTGGTTTTTCAGATTTTCATATAAATGTGTAATATTAGAATTACAGGAGCTCAAAAGTCGTCAAAAAAAAGATGTCAACTTTGCGCGAGAGTCTGTTACAGATTATTAAAGCATTTTTACAAAAATCGAAAAACCTTAGTGACAGTCTATGGGCAAACAACTTATGATCAATTTCATGCCATTAACTTTATAATAGAGTTCACAAAGTCAAGATAGCTATAGGGCCGGTAAGTAACGTAATCGAGCTACATTCGACTGCCACCGAAACGAATGAGCACGTCGGTTTTGAATACACAAATCACAGCCAGCATACGGCGCCTTATCGAGGGTTATTTACGCGCCACGACCGGCCATCGCAATATATTACCGATTTCCGTCCGCCGCGGCCGAGTAATACGCATCCGGAACGCCCCTGGACCGCCCCGTACGCAATCCGCACTGGACGGTAAGAAAATTTACGCGCATCCTTGTAAAAGGACCCGAAGGGCCTTCTGAATTGGGGCAGTGATGATTTAGCTGATGTCAGGCGCGGTTGCTCAAGACATTGAACTAGTCCCAGTCAAAAATTTCCATAAGTTATCTATTTAAAGAAAGTTGGTTTGTTTTGTTGGTTGGAAACTAATTGAACCTCCAACCGAATTATTCTGGATTCGTTTTGAATAGGTTCGTAGGAGGTGGAGTAAAACACTCTTGAAAGTGCCAACAAGAACTCAATTCAAGACTTTTATAGCAATAGACTGTCACTATGTCGACGACCGGATAGCCCAGTGGTTAGGCAACCTGACTACGAAGCTTGAGGTCCCGGGTTCGAATCCCGGCTGAGGCAGATATTTGTATGAATAATGCGAATGTTTGCTCTTGAGTCTTGGATATTTAATAAATGTATTTAAGTATGTATTTATCTAATGTGTATGTTTATCCGTTGCCTAGTGTCTATAGTAGGTATAAGCTTTGCTTAGTTTGGGACTAGGTCAATTGGTGTCAAGTGTCATATGATATTTATTTATTGGTACAAGCAATATGCGTTTATGTAGCAGTAGACTATTGAGTTACTGCTAAACATCGAAAGTGGCCGTTGCCATATACATAATCAAACATCTAATAAATAGACATTCGACTTTTCTGATTACGGTCAACAAAACAAAACACATGGATACTTTCATTCATAAACCACTTTTTTGCCGTGAGTAAAACAAAACGATCAATCAGCAAAATAATATTCATTCATGCAACCCACATTTGTACGTATGACATATTTCGGAACACCATTTTTCACTGGATACGCAATACGCATTAGGCTCCGGAAGTGGATGGGACCCTAAATAAGTACGTACATTCCACGGGCAATCGACCATCAGTGAATGACTCTTGTATATAATTTCGACTTAGAACCCAAGGAATTTTAAAAATAACATGACTAATGCAGTGACCGAAAATTCCTACGCACTTTATGTGACATAGTTTTAAGAATGTATCAAGTTGAGGTATTTTTTATTAATATTAAGTTCGCAAACCGAACTGGTGTAACGGTTTCAAAGTACATTTGAAAGCCATCATTGCGCGAATACATTTTTAATCACAATTAGTATCATATTGATAAAAATATTGTTTGAGAAAGTGCTATCTAGCAAAAATATCTCAGACAACTGTAACTTTACTGGGACGCTAATTTAATCAAAGATATTAAGAATACTGTTTACATATGTAGTTCCAGCTTTAAATGTCAGGGGGCGCTGTTATGTATGGGAAACTAATTAACATTAAATTACAAGTTATTTCATGAAAAATAAGAGGAAACAAACATTCAGATTGAATGCATTGGTTGTTGTATGAATTTCAGCAAAATATTGGTTATAAAAACATTATACTTTAGGTAGAAAATGCATGAAACAGAAATTAGTATATTTGTCATGATTACACGAAATACACCCAAAACGCAAGGAAAATTCTTATTAAATAAGATTTTATAGGAGATGAGCTTTCTTTTATCCAAGTTTCGTTTCATTCTGTTCAGTAGTTAAGTCACAATTAAACTTCAAAGTTATGGTGTTATTTAGTACTTATTGATCGGGTAGCGGACATTTATTAAGAGTGAATGAATATCTTAAATATTCATTAATTAATTAAAGAAATGGGGTTTACATACTTGATTTTGGATATATATTTAGATTTCATTTAGCAAATATTGGAAAAACTATTCATCTATTTAAATTATAAAAAAAGTAGTTAAATTGTTAAAAGTATTGATTAAAATGGCTGAGGCTGGTGAGGCCAGTGAGGCTGTTGAGGCTCGAAATCCTTGAAATGCCGTTGAAGACTGAAATGCTTGAAATGCTGTTGACGACCGAGATGCTTGAGATGCTGAAAAGAGCTGAAGACTATAAATAGAGGTGGAATTGTAGGACCGGGGCATTCAACATTTGGGGCTTGGGCGCGAGAGAGCATCGACGTTAGATTTGAGTTATTTTAAGATTATTTGCGGGTATTGGGGATCAGTTTAAAGCGAATTTAAATTTACGCGGGTTCTTTGCAGTATAAATTTAATTGGGGTTTTAATTATTTCACATTTTATTATTGGGAATTTTAGATAGTCTATTTGGGTATTAGGTAATATAAATTGCTGAGTGAGTATTGTCTTATAAAATGGATATATTTAGTCACATGGGTTTTAGTTTGCTACTGCTTATAGTGGTAAATTATTATCCCTTTCATTTATATTTGAAATATTTAAGTTTTAGTTCCTATTAGAGGGACTTTTCTGTGGGAATTTGATTTGCTATTTTCTATAGATAGTGAATTATTTTCTTACGCAATTGTGCTAACCCATTTATATTTTCTGTGTCCTTCCCTGATAAACGGGTGGCGTCTGGCTCATCATAACATATGGTGAGTTAGGCAGCTTGTATGACTCGAAACCTAACATGGTGTCAACGTAAGGTAATACAAGTCACCTGTCTTCCTGAAATGAGTGGGCGTTTCAGAGGCAGAGAGATGAAAGTCGATCTGTCTAGTCACCCATACGGAATACTGTCTAACATTATAACGAGCATGTAGGACTATAATCTAGACCGTGCCGTTTTAGGCGCATGTCTTTGTATAATTGGAATTCAGTATTGCGGTCCCGTATCTATATATTTATTTATGAACACCTGTAAGTATCCAGTCCGCTGGCTCCCTCTTCTTAGGGGCTATATTGCCAGGGAGCTAGCAACATTTAGGTCTGCGTGGTAGGGCAGGAACACACCGTCTTCGTTATAGGAAAGCTAGCAAAGGCAATGCATTGCACCGCGCGGCCTTACATTACACTAAATGTAAATGTGGGAAAAGGCGTTTCCCTAGTATTGCCAATTTCATACAAAGCTAGGGGGCTCGAGCCAAGCGTAAATTACACGATAGGTTGGTAGGAAATGTAGGTAGGAATTTGGATAAGGAATAGCTAGAATCTTCGCAGAGCTAGGGACAGATTAAATTCATACACATCATTGTTTTATTCCTAGAATTGTGGATTCTGTTGACAACCTCAATCTGAATACATAAGAAACTCCTAAGAGTGCTCTATCTTAAGACAGCCATGAGCTCCAATAAAACTATAATTTATCATGTTATAAAGTTAGCTTGAATATTATAGATTGAGGATTTGGTACAGCCAGGGAGGCTCCCCGTTGGTTGTCTTACTGCCTGTAGGAGAAGACACTGACACGGCTCGTACTGTATGAATCATCTGTGATGTGATAGTTACCTCTATAGCATAAAAGGCTTACCGTTGGAGAGTGGCCTCTGTGATCGACTGCTTTCTGTTTGAGTTATTAAAGTAAATAGAAGTATTTTAACTACTTGATTGAATGAGTCAAGAGATTATACAATTACTGGTAACTATAGAGACTTGATATATATATATGCATTATCAATCTATGGTAAAGTTTACTGGTGAATGAGTCGAAAAATTGGGCAAGTTCACTGGTGAGCTCAATGAATGAGTCATAAGGTTAGGCCATTCATTGTAAACAGTAGGGACTCAATGGAAATGTCATAAGGTTAGGCTTTCCATTGATATCTTGCAGTTGGGTTGCTGTGGATGAGTCATAAGGTTAGGCGAGTTCACTGGTAACCTACTGTAAGCTAAGTATTATATTTATTATAGGAATTGTATCTGTACTAAAGACTTTATAATGCACCATTGTTAGTGCGTAGATTTTCTGATCTACAATATGCCTCTATGAAAGGGAAGTATTGTAGGTTTGGAGGCGCTGGAGGGTCCGTAGGGGATGGAATATGGCTTTAAACCATAAAGGTGGGACCCCCGGGGGCATCGCGCCCCCGGTATCAGTCCATAATACACTACAATTCATATACTAAAGATAGAGAAAGTTCCCGACTAAAATACTTTTCTACATAGGTTGTTTAGCTATATAATAATTATTCCATTCTTACTTTTCACTTAAATTACTTTGGGTTACTAAGTGTTCACAACGTAGGTTCTACATATAGCACTAGACGATTCACATGGCCATTTTAACTAATATTCATAAGTAGCAGGGCATTGACCTGAACTAAGTTATACTACATTAAGAGTTATTAAGTTTACCAACAAGTATGTTAAACAATTAGTTAATTATAAGCACAAGATAGATATAAATATTAACTGCAAGAAGCATCATCATCATCAGTTCAGTTCTTTACTAGGTGCCTGTAGGGGTGCAGTTACAATATGGGTTAGCCGTGACAGGATGAACTAAAGTTTTATTTTAATTCGTGTTTGGTGTTTGTTTGATAAAAAGTAGGTTCCTTGACAGTTTGTTGACACTTAGTACTTATGAGATAGGATAGCAAACTAAGGTTTACTTACTAGATCAGTAAATTTCATGCTAAGTTACTTTAGATATTAAGTTTCATTAGTTAAGTTTCAAGTGACTGTTTTCACATAAACAGTCACAATTTGCTGTTCGTGGAATGGAGGTGAAAGTAAGAGTGGAAATTTATAGTTCACACTAGGAATAGGATTAAGGAAAATTAAGTTGAACACAACAAAATGTATACAAGACATTGAAGTTTAATGAAAATAGTATAGTTTGTCACTAGGTAGGATGAGGATTTAGGTAGGCTTCACTTAAATCTATATCGTTCACTGTTGTAGCACGTAAAGTTATTCGAATCTCCATCTGAAAACATTAATATATTGTAAATTTTGGTACATTTCATCAGTTGAGTTTTGTTGTTGGAACGATTCACTTTAAACCATGGTTCAATAGCCAGCTGACGTTGCCGTGTTACTTGGAAATTTTCGATTGTCAGATTTTAGTTTCTTGAAGTTCTATTAATACGGGATCATAATTAATTATAGCACAATTTTATCACGATAAATTAGAAAACTAAAGTAACCACCCGCCCGCCATTTACAGAAAGAAAAGTCAAAAGTGACATTGACTTGTGACTTGACGTGCGGTGCGCATGTTCTGAAACTTCTGAAACCGATAGGAGATGCGAGATAGAATCAAATACGTCATATGGTTCCATTTTACTACATAGAGTTTAAATTTTCCACATAATTGGATTATTGTTAGCATCTTTATTAGAAAGTCATTAAAAATTACAATACAATACAATGACTCCTTGTTGAGCACCAGCAGGTGTTGAGTGGTATGAAGAACATAGGCATCTGAAAATAGTAATTTTCTTAACCAGCATGACAGGCGAGGCGGCCTTTTAGCTTCAGAGCGATGTTTTCCAGAGATCCAAGTTAAAACATAGAGAATAATTTATTTATTAGTAGCTATGCTGTTTAAATTTTATTAGAAACCGGAAAATATAGGTAGATAAATGCTGAAAGTAGGTATGTCAAATGTTATATTGGTTTGGTAATCTGGGGATCGGCAGGAATTACCTATAGGAATCTAGGTTGGCAACGCATGTGCGGTACCCCTGGTGTTGCGGATGTTTGTGGGCGGTGGTGATGTCTTGCGGCGGGGGACCCGCTTGCTCGTTTGTCTTCCAGTCGATTAAAATCTACTCACAAGAAAAGTAGCATAAAATAGTCTTAAGTCTTACATACGGGGGGTCGCAACTTAAAATTCAGAGTAGGCTATTTTACAAATTATGTGAGCTAAACAAACATTTGTAGAAATTTAATTAGGCCAAATGAAAAGTTATGTTAAAAATAATTAGGGATTAGCAGGCTATAATATTGTCACTCATGACAGGTGTATTTTCCCTTAAAGAAATTCTATAAAGCTATTTGGCCCAAGCACTCTCATTCTGAGAGGAGGCCTGTGCTTAGCAGTGGACTATTATAGGCTGGGATGATGATGATTAAGCTAGAAATAGGGACAAGCTCAAAGTAAAAGGAAAGAGTATTAGTATGTATGTACAAAAATGTCAATGCTTATGCATATACAATTTTCACTTTGATTTAGGAATAGTAAAAGCAAAATGATATAATCCAAGCACTCTTGCTCTCAGAGGACGCCTGTGCCTGGCGGTAGGGAATGCGTATATATGCGGCTGGAAATAGGCTCACACTTAAATAAATAATGCAAATATAAAAGGTTCAGAAACCCGAGGAAGCTACTGAGATTTAAAAACAAGTTTAGTTATCAAAATCGGCTTAGCATTTTATTTGACTTGAGGCTTAGACAAGCATAGTTGGGAAGATTAATTCAATAGCAAAGAGATAGGCTGCATAGTAAAATCATGAAAGTTTGTGTAGTTTAGGAAAACAGCGGTTAAGAGGTCAAGTAAAAACTAGCTTCATGAAGGTTATATACTCAAGTCACTTGCGTATAATTATAAAGATTTATTTGGTAATACGACTATTGTTTATCAAGATCATAGGGAAGTAGGCATAGAAAACAATTGGCCAATATTTTAAAATAATGGGGGTCACCTGATTAAAAGGAGTTAAATTTGTAAAGAAATGCGTTACCTTGTGTAGTTATAGAGCAAATTTCAAGTTGCAGTTATTTCAATACAGTATAGGGAAAGTCAATAGACATTTTAGGAAATAAATAAAAGAAAGTAAGCTTTTTATTAGTATGCAATAAGATAAAGGAATTATTTTAGTTGCATATTCACTGCAGAGTATGATAGTATGTTAAGTTTATTTCATCAAAATAAAATGGTTGCTGGCGGGTAATTCACTCTATTCATTATAAAGCACAGGGAAGAAATACAACAGTAGGCTGGTAGTAGGATATCTTGAGTTAGCACCTCACTCTTGACAGATTTCATGCTGGGATTTTTAAAATTTGTTGACAGTTGCTAGTGTTTAGCTCAAAGGTAGTAGGAACGTTGTTACTCCCGAGGAAAATTTTAATTTTAAGATTGGATTTCGCTTTACCTGTAAACAAAACAAATAAAAAAAAATAGGTAATCAACTATGATGAGATCTAAAAGGTTTGATGATAGTGTACTATTAATAAAACAGCCAGAAAGGTTGGCTTAGTTATGTTAGTTTATTTCATTAGTACAGGTTTTGTTCGGAATTTAGTATGAGATTTAGTATGGCGGTTTTAATATTGAGAAAACTTAACAGATTGGAAAATTAGTTCATGAGATGGTAGTTATAAGATTATTATTTTGAGTATGTATGTATGTATGAAAAGGATTAAATGAGAAACTGATAACATAGGATAACTTACCAAAAATAATCATTATGAAGGCAGGTGTAGGTAGTTGAGATTTTATTTAGGTTGTCTTCCAGACAAATTAGTGGTGATTCACTTTACATAAATGTCATCTTGATTGGTTATAAAGGGCGATAGGTAAACTACCAACTACGTCAGTGGTTCATAATCCATGATAACTTCTTCAGTGACTGAAAGCAAAATATCATTATTACTTCAAATTTACTAACTTACAATTAGTATAAACAGTTTCAATATGAAATAAAAGATAATAAGTAGCTGCTATCTATTGAATGCTTATAGAATGGGAAAGAATTTGTTTGAATAATATTAGTAAAAACAATAGAATGTATGTACGGAACATTAATTACCTTTGTAGTTCAAGTTCTTAATTGAACTAACACTATTACCACTGTTATGTAGGATCCATGGATATGTTTTGGTCAAACTCGAAAGCTTGAATTAAATATAATTTGATTTGAACATTGCGTTGATTTGGTTTTAATAAATATATCGACCACCAATAAAATTATCAACGTTGAACAGTGGTGCAAAGCATAGACAAGAAACACATTGCTTACAACATTTTTAATGTTTGACGGCTGTCACGTTACGGAAAAGTAAAGGCATCATGGCCATGCAGCCTAATTGTGCATAGACTATAGAAGAAATAATTGTTTTCGTATGGAAAAATTCTATTAAGTATGAATTTTATGTTATTCATTTAGAAATAGTAGGGTAAAAAAACAAGTACAATGTTTATAGGTAATATAATTTTATAGGTGCGAAAGTTTGTCGGTCTGGTTGTTTGCTGATTTGTTTGTTTGTTGCTTCATCGCGTTTGAACCGAACCGCTGGGCCGATTTGAGTGGGATTTGGTATGAGGCTGATTTGGGTCTCGGGGATACTCTGAAAATGCTCCAATATAAAATTGGTAGATAGGCACTAAAAGAAAGGAACTTTGACACAGATTAGTAATTGTTGGCGGTTGTAAATTAGTTGAGGTAGTCCTTTTATAAAGGACATGGTGGTGATAGTCAATTTTATTATTGTTTCATTAGTAATTAAAATAGATTTAATATATAGTTATTATTCTGTAAGATATTGTAGAATAAAATAGAATTTAAGTTAAGATGTAATACGTGTATTGTAAGTGGTAATACGGTTATTAACCGACTTTTAAAAAAAAAGGGAGTAGGTTTTAGTTTGACCGGTAATGTATGTATGTTTGTCCGCGATTGTCTCGCGTTTGGCTGAACCGATTATGATGCTGTTTTTAGAAAGGTATTTATTACATTTAGGAGAAATTTTGGTGTAATTTAATCTGGTAGCGGATTTAGAGTATTCGAACAACCTTGGTAGTGACATTGACAGTTCAGTGAGGGACGAAACTTGAGCAACTTGAGTTGAGAAAAAAAATTGTGGTTTGAAATTGTTGCAATCGACATGTTTTAATTAAATTTTGGAAAAAAATTACAATAGGGAATACAATTACAGTTGAAGTGATAAGTTTGTATATGTTCGTTAATTGACAATCAGTGTTTGGATTCATGTCCTTGATTGATTAAAACTTTATTCATAACTAAGTAACTCTTTAGTCATAACAAAGTTTTCGAGTTTGTTAAAAGATATTTGTCTAACTAAGGTGATTGATGATTTGTAAAACAGCGTGTATAACGATGAGTGGTTCAATGCGATTTAGTGTTGTGTTTAGGTTGTTCATGAAAGAGTTTGGCTGGGGCTTTTGAATGTGCAAGCCAATGCAAGGTAAAGAGTGAATAATATTTAAAGGTGTGAGGGTTTTAATATCTCATCAGTTTTATAGTTAAGACAGATCATTTACTAATAGTTTGCCCAAGAATCACTATACTTACAAATGAACTATTTGTTCGAAAGGTGTTAGGCTAGGCGAGATCGCATAATCAATGTTAATATTGCTTACAAATAGTTCATTACTCTACTAGTACGAAAACGTTATGGCCCACACTACACACTCTCCAAGGTTTATTTGTTGTTGTGTTGGAGGGGAGTTTTGAGATTGGTGATGAATTAATGGAGACTTATCATTATAGCATTGTAATGCATAACAGATTCTTTGGTTTTGGAAGGGGATATGTTGTTGTTATTTTCTGAACCAAAGGAAGGGAGATGACGGCAACATTTTGCTCATCTAGTACGTTGGCCTCACAACCCAGCGCCTCTGGAAAAATTCAAAGATCTGGCTTTGGCGATATTTATTTCATTACATGATTCACTTTAGTTTCAAAGGTTTCATCCAGGGCAATGATAGATAAATCATGGTTTAAAAACATACAACATAATACATTTCGAAGGCAAACATTGGTAAATTATAAAAAAAAAAACATGTATTCGCGATATTATTTTTTTGTTAGATCCATTTACATTGATTGTCAATTTTTGTAAAATTTAGCATCTATGCAAATGGAGAGGGTCGGATGTAACGGTTTCAAAGTACATTTGAAAGCCATCATTGCGCGAATACATTTTTAATCACAATTAGTATCATATTGATAAAAATATTGTTTGAGAAAGTGCTATCTAGCAAAAATATCTCAGACAACTGTAACTTTACTGGGACGCTAATTTAATCAAAGATATTAAGAATACTGTTTACATATGTAGTTCCAGCTTTAAATGTCAGGGGGCGCTGTTATGTATGGGAAACTAATTAACATTAAATTACAAGTTATTTCATGAAAAATAAGAGGAAACAAACATTCAGATTGAATGCATTGGTTGTTGTATGAATTTCAGCAAAATATTGGTTATAAAAACATTATACTTTAGGTAGAAAATGCATGAAACAGAAATTAGTATATTTGTCATGATTACACGAAATACACCCAAAACGCAAGGAAAATTCTTATTAAATAAGATTTTATAGGAGATGAGCTTTCTTTTATCCAAGTTTCGTTTCATTCTGTTCAGTAGTTAAGTCACAATTAAACTTCAAAGTTATGGTGTTATTTAGTACTTATTGATCGGGTAGCGGACATTTATTAAGAGTGAATGAATATCTTAAATATTCATTAATTAATTAAAGAAATGGGGTTTACATACTTGATTTTGGATATATATTTAGATTTCATTTAGCAAATATTGGAAAAACTATTCATCTATTTAAATTATAAAAAAAGTAGTTAAATTGTTAAAAGTATTGATTAAAATGGCTGAGGCTGGTGAGGCCAGTGAGGCTGTTGAGGCTCGAAATCCTTGAAATGCCGTTGAAGACTGAAATGCTTGAAATGCTGTTGACGACCGAGATGCTTGAGATGCTGAAAAGAGCTGAAGACTATAAATAGAGGTGGAATTGTAGGACCGGGGCATTCAACATTTGGGGCTTGGGCGCGAGAGAGCATCGACGTTAGATTTGAGTTATTTTAAGATTATTTGCGGGTATTGGGGATCAGTTTAAAGCGAATTTAAATTTACGCGGGTTCTTTGCAGTATAAATTTAATTGGGGTTTTAATTATTTCACATTTTATTATTGGGAATTTTAGATAGTCTATTTGGGTATTAGGTAATATAAATTGCTGAGTGAGTATTGTCTTATAAAATGGATATATTTAGTCACATGGGTTTTAGTTTGCTACTGCTTATAGTGGTAAATTATTATCCCTTTCATTTATATTTGAAATATTTAAGTTTTAGTTCCTATTAGAGGGACTTTTCTGTGGGAATTTGATTTGCTATTTTCTATAGATAGTGAATTATTTTCTTACGCAATTGTGCTAACCCATTTATATTTTCTGTGTCCTTCCCTGATAAACGGGTGGCGTCTGGCTCATCATAACATATGGTGAGTTAGGCAGCTTGTATGACTCGAAACCTAACATGGTGTCAACGTAAGGTAATACAAGTCACCTGTCTTCCTGAAATGAGTGGGCGTTTCAGAGGCAGAGAGATGAAAGTCGATCTGTCTAGTCACCCATACGGAATACTGTCTAACATTATAACGAGCATGTAGGACTATAATCTAGACCGTGCCGTTTTAGGCGCATGTCTTTGTATAATTGGAATTCAGTATTGCGGTCCCGTATCTATATATTTATTTATGAACACCTGTAAGTATCCAGTCCGCTGGCTCCCTCTTCTTAGGGGCTATATTGCCAGGGAGCTAGCAACATTTAGGTCTGCGTGGTAGGGCAGGAACACACCGTCTTCGTTATAGGAAAGCTAGCAAAGGCAATGCATTGCACCGCGCGGCCTTACATTACACTAAATGTAAATGTGGGAAAAGGCGTTTCCCTAGTATTGCCAATTTCATACAAAGCTAGGGGGCTCGAGCCAAGCGTAAATTACACGATAGGTTGGTAGGAAATGTAGGTAGGAATTTGGATAAGGAATAGCTAGAATCTTCGCAGAGCTAGGGACAGATTAAATTCATACACATCATTGTTTTATTCCTAGAATTGTGGATTCTGTTGACAACCTCAATCTGAATACATAAGAAACTCCTAAGAGTGCTCTATCTTAAGACAGCCATGAGCTCCAATAAAACTATAATTTATCATGTTATAAAGTTAGCTTGAATATTATAGATTGAGGATTTGGTACAGCCAGGGAGGCTCCCCGTTGGTTGTCTTACTGCCTGTAGGAGAAGACACTGACACGGCTCGTACTGTATGAATCATCTGTGATGTGATAGTTACCTCTATAGCATAAAAGGCTTACCGTTGGAGAGTGGCCTCTGTGATCGACTGCTTTCTGTTTGAGTTATTAAAGTAAATAGAAGTATTTTAACTACTTGATTGAATGAGTCAAGAGATTATACAATTACTGGTAACTATAGAGACTTGATATATATATGCATTATCAATCTATGGTAAAGTTTACTGGTGAATGAGTCGAAAAATTGGGCAAGTTCACTGGTGAGCTCAATGAATGAGTCATAAGGTTAGGCCATTCATTGTAAACAGTAGGGACTCAATGGAAATGTCATAAGGTTAGGCTTTCCATTGATATCTTGCAGTTGGGTTGCTGTGGATGAGTCATAAGGTTAGGCGAGTTCACTGGTAACCTACTGTAAGCTAAGTATTATATTTATTATAGGAATTGTATCTGTACTAAAGACTTTATAATGCACCATTGTTAGTGCGTAGATTTTCTGATCTACAATATGCCTCTATGAAAGGGAAGTATTGTAGGTTTGGAGGCGCTGGAGGGTCCGTAGGGGATGGAATATGGCTTTAAACCATAAAGGTGGGACCCCCGGGGGCATCGCGCCCCCGGTATCAGTCCATAATACACTACAATTCATATACTAAAGATAGAGAAAGTTCCCGACTAAAATACTTTTCTACATAGGTTGTTTAGCTATATAATAATTATTCCATTCTTACTTTTCACTTAAATTACTTTGGGTTACTAAGTGTTCACAACGTAGGTTCTACATATAGCACTAGACGATTCACATGGCCATTTTAACTAATATTCATAAGTAGCAGGGCATTGACCTGAACTAAGTTATACTACATTAAGAGTTATTAAGTTTACCAACAAGTATGTTAAACAATTAGTTAATTATAAGCACAAGATAGATATAAATATTAACTGCAAGAAGCATCATCATCATCAGTTCAGTTCTTTACTAGGTGCCTGTAGGGGTGCAGTTACACTGGGTTCGCGTGAATACTATGGCCCAAGCCCTTTCATTTTGAGACGAAATTTGTGCTCTGTAGTAGGACTTATTATATGCAGAGGTGATATTACAGAAAAAGACGATATCAAAAATGGAATTTTCATATCAAGGTCTAATATCTCACTTGTCAGCTTTTTAAAGCTTATCGATTGCCATTAAACTTGATATGCCATGATCTATGCAGATCGTGGTATATCATGATTTTTCTTCCTCTTTAAAAAAAAAACTTTATTTATCTTTCCCTTAATGCCGGTCAAGCATTGTCCACTATTTACGGAATGTAGCCAATCAATAAGGCAATTAGGAGTTGTCGAGAGCTCTCGAAGCCACGTGCTAGCCCCGCGCTCGCCAAATTAGACTAACATTGCTTGTTAAAACATTTTGCTATATTGAAAAGTGCCTAAGGCATTCAAGTCTCGGTGATTTAGAAATCCAGCTAAGAGAATATGTTGCACTAATTACACTTATGTGCTTTAAAAATGATCAGACGCGATTTTGTGGAGGTGTCCTTGTATGCATCAACCAAAACAATTAGGGTACCGACTGTCGAACAAACTGATTCATGTATCAAGATGGAACCTTTTAATAATAGCCTAGGAATAGTTCACACATTGAAACAAATTATCTGCTCTGATTCTGGATAAACTTTATCCAAAATACCGTCATTATTTGAGCCATTCATTATACGGGGTTTTTCAATCTTTCGCCGCTAACAGATAGACAGACAAAAGGAGCCGTCGACGAAGGAATGATTAATCGCGAGGCGGAAATTTGCTGTCAGGTGACGCGGTCACGCTCGCGCTGTGACGTCACAAACACTGGATTTTAAGGTAGGTATTATTTTGAAAGTCCACGCCATTTTTAGGTTGTATACCGTCGGTTGTGTAGACTTGTGTACCTATTATTTATTACTAACAAACTATAATGCCAATAAAAAAAAACCGAGTCTCGCAACTCAGCTTAGTTCTCCTACCGTATAAAGTAAATAATAAAAGTTGTAATAGTAAAAGTTTTGAGATTCATGTAATACTAAGTCGGTTAATTTATTCAGTCCCGACGTAATTAGCTAACCTAACATCTTAGAGTGACCATTATCAATATCATTTTTTTTTATGTTTTAAATGCCATGCCCCCAGGTATGGACCCTGGTCTGCACTGCAATAAAGCATTTTTGAATTTCGAATTATCTGGACAGCTAAGGAGTGGAATGTTCTGCCAGCTTCTGTGTTCCCTGGTTGCTACAATCTGGCCGTCTTCAAATCTAGGGTGAATGGGAATTAATTAGGCAAAGGTGATCCATCGCCATCATCCTTGCTTACCATCAAGCGTGATTGCGTTACGTCTAAGAATTGGAAGGACCTCGCGATGTTTTGCGTTAATATAACGCTTGTAGAGGGCCTTAGGGAGAATAGGAATGGAGGTATTTTCGTACGCACCATATCTTATTGGCGACCTCTTAGATCCACATAATAGAATAATAATAATATGATAATATTTAATGTGGTCTGATAATGTTATATTATGATATGATGTTCTCGTTTGTATCTCCCATCTCGTATTAGTAATCAGTAGCGCATAATTATGTATTTTTACAAGCTCTTATTTAGTTTCACCTGTGCCGTTGTTTGTATGTCTGTAATCAAATCTTTCAAGTTAAATTCGACCAACTTCTTGTCTTCTACGATTGACTTGAAATCTGGTATACTTATGAAAATTAAGAGTACGTACGTGACAATACAATAATCTGGTAGTGACATCCTGGTAGTCCGGCGAGGATCGTTTTCACAGGACGGAACTCTTCAACAGTTAATGGCATCGACTTGAAATTTGGTTTGAAAATGTATTTAGTTTGAGTGACAATACAAGTACAGTCAACAAAAAGTACAGTCAGCAAAAAAAGCTTCTATTAAAAATTAAATTTTCACCAATAACTTTTTTCATAAATGGATCTGCAAAATGTAGAATGTCTTTGATTAGACTTTTTATATTGTACACGAGTAAAGCTAGGGAGGGTCGCTAGTACTACATAAGGCAATAAATAGACATCAGGCAACAAACTTAACGGTCCAAGAACAAAAACGCTTGCCAGCTACCCTAGCATGATTGATATCGCAGGATAGCAACGCTCGCTTGCGATAAAAAAACTCGCTTCCTAATGATAGGCTTTTAAAACGATGCGATACTCGTCACCTCGGGCTAATGGCGTCGATATGTTACTCCATTCTAGCCACGTCTGCGCCGCGGTATCTAATTAATTATGGTAATTAAACAGCGTGGCTTGATGTGCGCTAAAGCTGTACACACAGCGATGCACCATGAACTGCTTTGGTTGTCTGTGGAAAATTGGTCAAAGTAAGCCGGTTAGATTCTTAATAGAAAGTTATGTAAGTAGTATTTACAAAAAAGAATTAATATATTTGGAAGAATACGGTTAGTCATAGGTTTTACAGGCATAATTCCAACTAGCTTTCAAAAGTAACTTTGTCTCAGTATTTTAGCGTTACGTTTTGTGCCTAAATCGCTAAAACCAATTATTATATATGTTTGTATTGAAATGAATGGCGTAGTACGGTATCCACTCAATTCACTCAGGTAGTCTAAAATTTTCACATGACTTCACAGGGTAAAGCTCGTGTAGATCCTGACTGTGTGGGGTGTTGCATCTGAAGACAAACTAAGGCACACACACACTTCTCTCACTTTCCTAGTTGCTTGAAAATATTCACTCCACGCAATAGCAGTATCAGTAGATAGAGACAAATGATAGGTACGTTGGAGAACACGACATTGTTTCTCGAACTGTTACAAAGTTTTCGTAGGATACACACACACACACACGCACACACGCACACACACACACACACACACACACACACACACACACACACACACACACACACACACACACACACACACACACACACACACACACACACACACACACACACAAACATCACGCCTGTATTCCCAAATGGGGTAGGCAGAGCACACGAAACGATAATATACTTAACAAGTTTTTAACGCTGATACTGACTAACATGAATGAAACTGCGGGGCTATATACTACGAAATTCGAAAATCGAAGTTCGTGTCGTTCCGTCTCTCTGACACTTATACTATTTAATACGAGAGTGAGAGGGACGGTACGATATGAACTTCGGAGTATGCCCTCTGTGCCGCTGCTATAACTAGTTTCACTGTACTTCGTGGTCTCTATATTAAATGCCATGATCATGGCTAATGATTTCCTTAATATTTTATGGTGAGTTGCATAAATCTAAGCCGAAATCACAAATAAAAAAATACTACGTCAAATTAACGTGATCGCATTTTCCGTACGTATCTCTTTCCATCTATGTTATAGTTGTATTATATACATATATGTTGTATATTTATATAGGTTTGATCCACAAAAAGTGTGTCTACGTAATACTCGTTCATGGATTTACAAAATTATACAATTATTTCATTACACGCTAAACTGCCATTTGTTTTTACATAAATATGAACAAGGCTTTACGACCGCGCCAGCCAACAAGCCTAGCATGTATGCTGTTTGTCGTTTCTCATTCATTGTGTCTCTTTCTGACTGGCTTGATTGGAAAGCGCTGCACTGAGCTAAAGTAGAGAAGGAAGAGATACATAATGCTAGGGAGTTCCCCAGATGCAGTAAAACCCATACGATTTTATCCAGAGGGTTTGTGCAGTATCAGATGACTTTAGTTAATAGGTAACTGTTTTACTGTTAAGGCAGATAAAGACAATTTTTAATTTTTTTTTAACTTGCGGTGTACGGTCTCAACACCGTACATTTTTATTATGCTTACTCGCGACCTACTTTGGGTCACGCGGCCACAAATAACTTAATACGAGTGTAATGAAAATGCACTCGAGTGCGTAACTAACTATCGTACAACAAACATCAAGAGAAAGAAACCGCTTACTTTTATCATTGTAACTTTAACTTAATAAACTATCTTACTTCAAATCAAGATATCTTTCTCCGCGCTCCTGAAACCTGCAACTAACTACAACTGCAAATGTACATGCGGTGTTCATATTGAATTCATCTTCGAATCTTGCAACTCTAATTTTACTTCTATTCATCTGATTGACTTATTTTGATTTGGATGACAATTCAAGTAGGTACATCCAAATTCAAAATCAAAATGTTTATTGCAAGGTCATGAGTTATTACATAGATGTTAAATCAGTATGTTTTGTTAACAGTAGGTAGAATAGAATAGAATAGAATAGAATCATTTATTGCAAGTCACATTACAATTTAAAGATGGAAGTATAATAATTAAGTAGTACACATGTGACACCCTGCAAGGGCATGGCAACATAACATAACATAAGTAACATAAATTTAACACTCTAGGAATAGGGCTTCATATTATTATTATACAAATTCTAAACACCCATTTAAGCATTTCGTATAACATTATATACCTGAATTATTAATTTCGTGTCAATATTAGGTTAAATTATACACTGCATAACACCATTAACTAAGAATAATCTTCCTCAAAAAACTCGTTTAAGCTATAGTAACACTTGTTCACTAGGAATATTTTTAATTGCTTAATAAATAAATTATATTTTTCTAGGTTCCTCAAGGAATTCGGTAGGTGGTTGTATATTTTGATGGTCATGTAATGAGGGCTACAGGACACAAGTTTTAATGTAGTAGATGGTGCTTTAAGCTTATTAAGGTTTCGATTGTTTCTCTTATTATTTGTTAATTCTGAATACATGCCCATATTTTTCCTGATAATTTTGCAAGACTAATATGTACATCTTGTACATCTTGTCCTGTCTGGAGAGACATGCAATAGTCTATTAAATACATTAATCAATTAACAATAATTCATTCAATTTAATTCTCATTTACTGTTTAGATTTTAAAGTAGTTATTTCATTGTCTACGGTTTTTGATGTATGATTTGATTATACTTTTATTTCTACCATCATCGTCATCAAATTCACGATTGATATTCATATTATATCAAAAAAAAAAAAATGTTATTGCAGCGACCCGCGTATTTACTGTACAAAAAGTATTTACTAAATTAATTTATGTATGTACTAATACGATTATAAGTATCTACGTTACGTACTCAGGAACTCTTACATAGAAGGCACACCGTACGTTTCCCCGCCATGTGCGATGTGAGATGACGCAGAGCATAAGCGGCAGTGAACTTTTTTTTTTATTCGACCGGATGGCAAACGAGCATGTGGGTCTCCTGATGGTAAGAGATCACCACCGCCCATAAACATCTGCAACACCAGGGATATAGCAGATGCGTTGCCAACCTAGAGGCCTAAGATGGGATACCTCAAGTGCCAGTAATTTCACCGGCTATCTAACTCTCCATGCTGAAACACAACAGTGCAAGCACTGCTGCTTCACGGCAGGATTAGCGAGCAAGATGGTGGTAGCAATCCGGGCGGACCTTGCACAAGGTCCTACAACCTGCATAACTTAAGTATACTTTTCTTTTAGTTTTCTTTCGATTGTAGTAGAATCAGAAAAAAAATACAACCGAATAGATAAACTCCTCCTTTTTTTGAAGTCGGTTAAAACCACGATTATAGTCTAGTAATCTAGTTCGACCTATGACCTCTTAAGCGGAGAACGTTGCTTAAATACAAAAGCAACACATGAAAAAAATCAGTAGTTTTTCTATCGCAAAAATTGCATTCTAAATAGCATTTTAAAGTTAGCTCTATATCTCAGATTGTCGATATACTTAAGAGCATCAAACTCAAGTGGGACTGAGAGTACTTGATTGCCAAGTGTTGCTTATGTAAAAATGACCGCAAATAAGTTCCAGGTAACGGGTATCGGAGCAGAGGCAGACTAAAAAGGAAATTGGCCGATTTGGTACGTTTTGAACTAAACTGTTTTTTTTTTTAAGTTAGAATCGGATGGGAACTAAACTGTTTTTTTTTAAAGTTAGAATCGGATGGGAACGGAACGGTAGGTCTTTGAACAGCAACATGACACCAATATGCAGGGAAAAAAATGTCACTGGGGCCTTCTACTAAACAGTACTCCGGTGCCCCCGGTCCGACCCGCGCCATCTCTCAACTTGTGCCTTAACACATTCTTGACGAAGAGTGATGCTTTCGGCGGCCGCGCGAGTAGGTAAGGCTTTGTTCGAGTGATTAAGTGCCTCGGAACGGCGTTCCTAAACCCTTCAGCTAATGAGTCGAGAGCCAGTATTAATCATGGGATGACGAACCGGCGGACGCTCGTGGGTGGTTGTCATTGTGGTTTTAAAGTTAGGACTAAGTCGGGGACGGTAATGATCGGTGTGTTTGGGCTACTAGTCATCGCTGTTTAAGGCCAGTTCTTTTAATGCGCTTGCACCAGCATAGGTGTCCGACTTTAATATTACAACAACCAAAACCTTCTCCTTCTTCTTTGATCAGTGTGTGTTGTGAGGTGGAGTAGCTTTATAAGTGTGTGTCAAACCTAGCTATAGATATATCACTCGCTGTACCCTATATCAACCTTTAAACTGTAAACTATTATTATACAAGCCTTACGCATCTCACCCCATGGCGACCTGATGTTGATGATGATGTCATAAACACCTAAAAATACCATTCGAGGATGTTGGAAAATTTGAATTTTTTTTATTTGATAGGGGGAAAACGAGCAAGAGAGCCACTTGATGGAAAGCAATCACCATCGCCCAGCTGAGTTATGGATGCGTTGCCGGGCGCCATGCGCATTAAAAGAAGGGCAGTAGAAAACTACTGCTGTGTCTTGTCAACTATTTGAAATTTTTACTTGAAATGTAGTTTCTGGTTATTTAATCTGTGATTTCTTTAGCGCGTCCCCATCGCGAACAAATTGTTTTTCTGGTTAAAATGTATCCCATTATTTTTAGGGTTCCGTACCTCAAAAGGAAAAGAACCGAACCCTTATACCCATAGGATCACTTTGTTGTCCGTCTTTCCGTCCGTCTGTAGATCCTTTTTCTCAGGAACACGTGGAGGTATAAAGCTGAAATTTATCTCTTGGAGCTGTGAAAAGATCAAACTTCTAAGCCAACGAAATCAAAAGATACAGCAGTTTATGCCGCAAATTTCCGCTCGAAACTCGCGAGGGAATCAAAACCTTTAGGATACTTCCCGTGAACTCAAATTGAGATTGAGATTTTGATATGTTACAATAGATTTTAAAGTCCTGATCAAAAGTCTCTAAGGGTGCCGCTGCCTCTGTTTCCAGGTCCCTTTCACAGTTTAGTTTTTTAGAAACTTTTGAGCAGGACTTTGAAATCTATATACATAATAATTAAAAAATAAAATAAAATAAATAAATAAATATCATGGGACACTAGACACCAATTGACCTAGTCCCAAACTAAGCAAAGCTTGTATTATGGATACTAGGCAACGGATAAACATACTTATATATGTAGATAAATACATACATACACTTAAATACACACATATTAAACATCCAAGACCAATTATATCGAAATCTTAGGATATTTAACTGAAACCACATTTTCCATAGTTTAGTCTGTTTTTTTTTTTCATATTATATATATATTTTCGCTTTTGTTGTTTATTGTTATTTTTAAATTGTGTTGTATTTGGTGTGTCTTCGTGAATGTGAATAAATGTCTTCTTTCGTTCTTTCAATGAAATTGATACAAAGTAAATTAAACTAGGTACATACCTACTATATGAAACGGATGTAGGAGTTCATAGAAACCTGCCGAAACATACCATCAAACCAAGTACCTAGGTCTAGGTATATATTATCGGCACGTTAACCCGTTATACTCAAACATCGTCAGTTAAACGTTGTTTGTATCTACAATGTAATACATTAAGGAAGGAAAATACCATGCCAAAGAATATGCAAATATTCAAAGCGAATGTCTGCCGCGATCACGGTCAGGATCAAAATCAAATTGTCATTAGTTCACGTCTTGAGACTATAATAAATAACTTCAGTAAAGTACGGCTTCAATGACAGCAGACGTGATGGCCGCCTCGCCACGCGGATGACTGATCCGTCGCGCAAACTAATGTTCTTTTTTAACCTTTTTATTTTTTAAACCCCACAAAAGCCTAAGACGCGTGAGTTATGCCGACTTGTAGTTTTTAATATACATCTCGGATTAAAAATTTATATATTTTTATTCCTTTTCGCCGCTCAGACGTACGTGATGGCATGTGACATTAAAATGACAAATTAGCTAATTATTCTTAATCCGGCTGAATGCTTTGATTGTGAGTACTTTATGGAGTGATGTGCCATCAAGTCGACACGTCGTCGCTAGCTCTCATTGTGCTCGAATGGTGATTTGCGATAATTTACGTGTCAAGTTCATTGTCATTGGTAAAAGGTTCATGGCATTCCAGTCGTTTTTATTCAGCTAGGCTGGCTTAATTAGCTTGATGAAGGTCTAATTACGGTGATACTTGTGAAAACTGGAGCTCCGGGGAGTTGAATGGCCATGAATGGGAGCGCAGGGGAAAAATCCGCGAATGTTTCGACGGTAGCGCGTATTTTGTGCATTATTGTGGGAATAACGAGCATTACCCGTTTAGCCTGCGACGGATGCGCTATTTTTCTTCGGCAGCTGGGATGAACCGAGAAAAGGAATGGTTCAGCGACGCTGGCGTTTATGTTATTTATGCATAACTATGCTAAGATTTTATTTATGTTTTCGACTTGATAAACATCAAGCTGATGTATAATTTTAGTCAGAGTGTCAATTATTGGCCGACACCTATTTTATTAACCCCCGACGCAAAAAGAGGGGTGTTATAAGTTTGACCGCTATGTGTGTCTGTGTGTCTGTGTGTCTGTCTGTCTGTGTGTCTGTCTGTGGCTCCGTAGCTCTTAAGCGGGTGGACCGATTTGAATGCGGTTTTTTTATTTGAAAGCTGGTTTTTTGGCGATGGTTCTTAGACATGTTTTATCAAAATCGGTTCAGCCGTTTTCAGATCATCAGCTCTTTTGTTCGCTGCGGTATGAATCTTAGACGCATAATGGGTATTTACTTTACTTTCAAGCAAATTTGGGACCTGAAATTTGAAACACCCATGTATACTACATAACTATGCAAGATTATGCAGTTTTCGGCCTGATGCTGCAGCCAGGATATCCAGAACACTAGTAGGTACACTCTTGATAAAACCATAGCAGATATATCGTGTTTGGATTCGTTTTGACCAGTAATTGATTCCACATACAATGCAGTGGTGGCAACAGGACGAGCTGATGCTGCAGCCAGGATATCCTCCACACCAGTATATTCTTGAAAAAATATTAGCAGACATTTCGTGTTTGATTCCTTTTGATCAGTATTTGATTCTACACACAATGCAATGGTTGCAACACGAGCTGAGCTGGAGCCAGGATATTCAACACACTAGTACGCTTTAAAAAAATAATACAACAAAAACTAAAATTTAAAAATTTAAAAACCCCCGATAAAAGAAGCCGCCAAAAAAGGACAGCTAAAAAGTAAAAAATAATTATGCAATACCTAGATGTTTCCCGCGACTTCATTTGCGAACAATTTGTTTATCCCTATCCCGCTGGGACTATGCTGATTTCCCACAAAAATAGCCTAAGTTCATTTAGTATAAGTACCTAGTAATATTTTTTTTATCTAAGCGTCGTCGGTGTCGCTAAGGTTAATACTTTAAAAAATACAACAAATGTACTTTAGTTTCCTGTTGACCTCAGCGGTCCCCAGACACCGACGACGCTTAGATAAAAAAAATATTACTAGGTACTTATACTAAATTAACTTAGGCTATTTTTGTGGGAAATCAGCATAGTCCCAGCGGGATAGGGATAAACAAATTGTTCGCAAATGAAGTCGCGGGAAACATCTAGGTATTGCATAATTATTTTTTACTTTTTAGCTGTCCTTTTTTTTTCAATCTTATTTGTTAGCTCGTTCTGTTTATGTAAGTAGGTGTAAATATATAGTCCATAGAGCCAGTGCTGTTTATACGTTCTTTGATAATAATTGATGTATATTCTGGTTTAAAAAGACATCAGTCGAGTTGATGTAAAAAATATGGTGCTACTTATAGCAGCATTGCAGGACATAGAAGTATTATCGTATGCCTTTTCACGTCACACTTTAGTTTAAGAACACATCTTATGCGCAGCTTCTATATCACATCCAAGTCAGGTCAGGGAAAAAGATGAAACTTTAATAAGGCTTCTTTTTATTACAAGTCAAATATCAAAAACGAACAGATCCCCGTACAATGGCCAGGTTACAGCCGTCGTAGTGTCTCAGAGGCAGGCGGCGGGAATCCGGCGAATATGAAAATTCCCCTTAACCTTTTCAACCTTGAGTCTCGTCCAAATCAGTTGACCCAAACCTAACAATGCTGTGCTCACTGTAAGGTTGTTTTTTGGACTGAATTACATGGAAAAATACGAGGATTAGGAAGTAAAAGTCGAGGCTAAGAATGGAAATGGGAACCAATGCGTTCGCCTAATGACGCCCCAGTGAGATGGACCTACGTTATTTTCATATGAACAAGGAGTAGACGAAATTAAAAAAGAAACACTTTAGGTATCCCTAAAACTGTTTGTGTTTTTAAGCTTTGTTATACCATTTTATTGCACCATTTATTACCTACTAGGTAAGTGTACTGTGTACTTAGTCTCTAGCTAAGTTATGAAAAGACGGAGGGACCCACGGACGGATATGGAGAAACTACAAAGGTTCCATTTTTGCTAACAAAACTCACGACGAGCAGCCCTAATTCTCAGTATAATAATTTGATGTTCAGAATATCTCTTAGAGCTCTACAGGAATTCTCTAAATCATTCATAAATACAGAGACGACAGAGGTTGCAACTTTGTCATAGAAACTATTTGTTGGCCACAAGACCTTTCATCAGTACTCAGCTAGGCAGCAAAGCATTGTTCCCGAATCTCTGCATCTCCTTGTAAACCTAGCGCGCTCAATACTACGCATGTGCTCACAAGAGGTCAATCATAATCATCAATGTAACAAGCACTGGGCGTCATACTATACAACAGCTAGTTCGGTATATGCCCTTTGTGTTATTGACCGTTGTTGGCACTTGTGTTGTATAATTAGCGTGGAGCAATTAATTAATAGGTAATGTACGTGTGTGAATTTATGCCCGTCCCTGGTTATAGCCGTCTTAACTATTGTTACCGGCGGGCCAATATCCGAGTTACGAGAGCTTTGTTAACTCGACCGGTTAATTAATGTTAAATTTCCGTTAACGAAAGCATTTAGATTATTATTGCTGTAGCTGGAGTCATTCTTTATTACATAGTACTTAAAAATAATGACGACATTTTCCTAAAAAAGTGGGTAACGTGAATTACCCACAGAACTAATGAGGAGAAGAATGGAAATGCCATCCGAGCTACAAGTGCGAGGCGTGTGAAGTGTGGCTAAAATGCAGTTTTTTTTTACTTTCCTAGTTCAGTTTCTAGAAGTCAATAGCTTAAAAACTGGCTTATTGACGAATTTAGTTTACTACCGTAATTTAAGGACATACGAAAGCGCAAAAAACGCGTATTAATAGCAGAAGAGGAGACAAACTGACTACATCATTATAGAAGGAAACACGCACGATATCAGTGAATCTGTTTTCTCTATGATAAACTTTTATGACACTGAAGTATTTTATGAGACTATAGGGGGCCGTTTCACCATCCATTGATTAGTGTCTCTATTTGTTTTGTTCGAATAAACGGAGACGGCATTACATTTAACCGTCAGTTAACACTAATCAATGGATGGTGAGTTAACACTAATCAATGGATGGTGAAACAGCCCCCAGATTACGTAACAAACGGGTCTTTTTTGATTTCGACAGGCTTATTTTAGTGAAAACCCCTATTTTGCACACACACACTTTCTAAAATGGAAGAAAAGTGCAAGCTAGCGACACCCAAACAACCGTCTTGAGATATCTTGAGGCTCAATAGGTCAATGTTACAAGGAGTTTAGCGAAACACTCTTTTGTCACTTTTGTGGCTGAATGGCTGGCGGGCCATTGTCATGGACAAAGAAACTTATGCGCGATTGAATCGTTTGGATGCGACTTGTTGGATCGAAATTGAGAGTTGGGTCGTGTGTAGGAAGCAGGACGATTTAATGTTAAGTAAATAAAGACAAAATTTGATATAAATAATTATTGCACACCCTTTACTCCACCAGCGTATTGTAAGTATACAATGTGTTATTTTTGATTTCCATTCACTTTAAGGGAACATTCGGCAGTTCCAATGAACTTAATGTCTCGTCGTCCTCACAATAGTGGCTTGACACTTAGCTACTGTTTAAAAAATAATCAAGGATTAAGATAGTTGATTAAGTGAGTTTTTCGATATTTCTCTTATGTGTTACCTACATCATAGAGTCTGGCTAATGAAAGCTGATTACCAATTAAAAGTATAACCACAGAATAAGTTTTAGGTAGTACCTACAACTACCGACGTTTTTCTTCTGTACAAAAGTGACGCTAGGTATAAGAATCGTGGCTACTTTATGCTTCTCTGTCTATCACATAACTGGTGTTCATTCGCACGCGGCACGTGTAGGTGCTAAAGTTGCTACTCCCATAATACACTAGTGAAGTAGTGAAGGTGAGAAATATCGTCATCATCAAATTGCACATTGAATAATTAAACTAAATGAAATGTATTGCGTAGTACAGACGATTACATATTGCTTAGCGCTGCCTTTGTGATGGCAGCCACATTGGATTTGATTTTTCTTCAGATAACCGACCGAAGTAGGATTAAACGATTTAGATTTTATTTTGTTTAATTCATTTTGGTAGGTACTAAGGAAAAAGAAATGCGTACTTTTTCGTAATACAAAGCTCGTATTAATAAACTACACTCAAGTCACAGTCACAGGTCACAGAATAGATAATAGTACCCACAAGTTCAAGTGTCTGTTTTCTAATAATCTATGGTCTGTTTGTCCATGACATTTAAATAATATTACCACTCAGATAATAACTGGCTTCAGCTTTTATTAGCCAAACTTTACCACTCTTCAAGGTTGTGAATTTTACAATTTGAACTTTAAAAATGACTGTAGTAGTTAGCGGAAATCAAGAAAACAAGGTGTATGTAAGTATATCTATTAAGGTTTACAGAAAAGTAAAAGTTTTTCAGATGCGCAGAAAAGGATTTGAACCTATAACTATACGCCATATGGTTATAATTTTATCAAATGTATGCACGTAGGATATTTACGAGTATTCAGTATTCAGCAGCTGGTATCCAAATTCGTTTATGGAGCCATATTGTATGCACATTTTCATGCTTTTGTATACAAATTTGCTGTTATAAATAGGCAATGCCTTAATAAACTTGACAGTAACGTGACAAAAACGATAATAATAATATTTTGTGCACGTCAAAAATTGCACTTATTTGTTATGACAACATTTGATACGATTTTATATACTGAAATCAATGCTTATCCACAATACAGACAAACGTTGATTAAGTCGAGGAGACTACCAGGTAGCTTGCCAACTGCGTCAACATTTGGCAGATGGCAAGTTTCCATTACCTGCTCAATGTTTTACACACCATGTTATTTTTGATTTCCGTTAACTTTAAAAAAACATTAAACCGGTCAAATGGAGGTAATTTCTCCAAAACACTTAATTAAGACACAAAATAGCAAAATTTAAGAATTTTTAATTCACATAAAGTTAGCAAAAGAAGGTAGGTTAGTTAGAAGAAGAAGATTACTAATGTGACATCTTATTGTAATGAACATGACTTGACAATAAATAAATAAATAAGGTTGAAAAAGTGAGTTTTTATGATGTCTAGCTTACGTGTGACGTCAATGTCACTCGTCAAGTTTGTAAGTAAATTTTATAATTTGACCTTTCAACAATGACTGAAGTTGTTATGTATGAAAAAAAAAACAAAAAGAAAATATATTTGGCCATAATTTAATGTAATTTATTTAAGGTGTTTCTTTTGCAGACAGAAATTTCGTAAAATTTCGTTTAGCAGAAAATGTTTGATATACTATTCGGTCCTTGTATATTTGCTTCAAATTATTATTGTTTCATTGACTATTACTTGACTGAAATATATTGTAACTGTATACTAATTAATAAATAATTAATAATAATTGTAACAAAAATCATTGATTTAAATTTCTTCAAAGCAAGTGTTCTGCGTATTGATTATTCTATGAAACGATAATATTCGCAAAAATATCTGCGAAACGAAATTCTATCATAATGTTGTCTGCGAAACAACATACAACCGTAATTTAATTTAGTTTATATAAAATGTAAAATGTGGGTTACCAAAATGACCTGAAATAAATATTTTCTTTTTACTTGATATTTTTATTAATAAAGTTAATTATCAGGTAGTATCTTTCAATGAACTGATCCGTCTGCTCAAGTTAAGGGAAATCAAGAAAAACACGGTATATAAAGGCAGCTACTTTACAACCTACAAGAACATCCTAACCAAAAACATATTGGACTTCTACCAAGCATATTTCAGTAAACATTCCCAGAGTCGACGTTTGCCGAGACACGCTACTGGTTGTCCGAACAAAAGACTGCTTCCCTCAAAACCACTTAACATGGGGCTGACAGGTTAGTTCAATCACTATTATACTATACACCCCGGGGCAAGCAATTGGAGATTATTTTTTTCTCAATAATATATTTTTTTCTCGTTGACTCGAGCCGTAAATCGGAAAGCAATTTCTGTGGGAGTTTCTCACGGTGAAACACGAATCGCACAGCAGAAAGCGTTAAATAGTTAGGTATCCTTACTAATATTACAAATGTGAAAGTTTGTGAACATTTTTATGATTAAAAACACCCAATTTGTATTTTTCATACAATATCTGCCCCGACTGGGGATGGAACCCGGGACCTCAAGCTTCCTAGTTGAGTTCTCTAACCTCTGAGCTATCCCGTGGTCAAGAGGAAGTGGGTATAAATATCAACACACATATAGTTATATGTTGGCAGCCGATCGTAAAATATGCCAGATCACAAAATTTCCAGGCATATCATGAAATGGCGCTATTTCATGATCCGCCAGATTACAAAATTCCTAGGCATTACATGAAATGCACCATTTCATGATATGAACTGAGTACTTATTTAATATTAATTTCAGCTTCATACCTCCACACATTCCTGAGAAAAGGACAGACAGATTGATATTGGGCAACAAAGTATTCCCATAAGGGTTCTGTTTTTGCCTTTTGACGTACGGAACGCTAAAAACCAGGTTTTCTAGGTTGTCGACTTTTCATCAATACTCATTGAAGTAGCTGCACTAATTTAAATAATAACACAGTGCCTTCATATTTCATGGACACTTTTTTCAGTTACATAATAAAACACCGCAAGCAAAGAAACAGTTATGTCTATATTTAATGGACACTTTTTTCAGTTACATAAGAAAACGTGAGCAAAGAAACAGTTATGTCACAAAACTCCCTTATAACATTACAATTTGAACCCTGAAACAGAACGCTGAATTTAGAAAACAAAAACGTTTTATAAATAGTTGAACAAGGTTAAGGGATAAAACGCAACCGTTATGAAACCGGCGACGTCACGGGCAGCTAATCGATCGCCAGAACAATGCCACGTAATAGAGAGGGGGAGTCCCGCGGGAGGGGGGCTCGCAGTCCAAATATTTACCCCGGCATATGTTTGGTTTCTTTTCCTTGCCTCATATATTTTTACTTTGATCGCGTAATGGGGCCCGGAGGCGGCCCCGATTTGTCCGAGATTAATTTCGTCCTCCCGGACGCTGCAACAATCACCCGGAATAAAATAAATTGTTTACCGAACGAGCCTCGGCTCTATAAATATCGAGTTCATTATTTTTAATGCTTCATTGTTGAGAGCGGTTTGAGTGGGGCTGAAAAATTGTTGTTTAACACGATTATTGCTTACTTGATTCGATTTATTCAATTTGTCTTGTCGTGAGTCGAGTGTCTATTAGCGGAAAGATCCAATGTACGCAATTAAATTGCCACTCACCCTGTGTGACCGCACATTTACTATCAATTCAATAATCAAACAAAACAACATTCTGTTACATCCAAAATTACATGAGTAACAAGAAGCTAAAAAACGTCAAAAAATGCAACCAACACACGGCAAAATCTCGGAAGTTTCTTAACAATGTCCCGCGGAATGGGTTCAGCGTGGGCTCTACACGAGGGGCGAGTGCACACTTGAATTGCACGTTTAATGAATTGCATTAATATTGCATTAACGGGTAACTAGCCCCATGGTAAACAATCATTAGGGAACGAATCGGGAACGCGGAGCTGTTTGCGACCGGGATTTGTTTGCGAATACAAATCGTCATTAAGGAGTTTGACCTTTTCACTCGGTGCATACTCGTTGTTTGTTGCGATTTTTTGTCTAGTTTGTTACATTGCGAGATGGGAAACGGTTTTTTGTTGACTGCATTGTTGTATGAGTACTATAAAGCTTACTTTGTTTGTAACGCTATATATGTATTAAAGATGAAATAATTTGTTGCTGGATACCTATTTTGAAAATTTAGTAGTATTGTTTGATAAGAAGCATCAATTAAATATTTGTATCATTTTCATTGCATTTAGTCACATCTTCACTAATTGAGTCAACATTATGGTTGCAGTTGTAAAAGGGGCGGGTTAACACAGCGTGCAATTCAATGTTATCTAGTCTCTTTAACATCTTAGTGTCCAGTTAAAATTCCAATTATAAACAAATGTCAGCGCAATACGTCCACTATGCGGCCAGATTGTTCGTCGAACTAATACCTCCCGTCGCAACCGGAAAATTGGACATCGCCGTCTACCCAATCATACGCGACACTCCACGCAGATTAGCACGCTCGACCACTGCCCAGCCGCCTCGCACTACAAAACTGCCGTACACAGAAAATTCACGCCAACACGCAATACATTGAACCTTAAACAGTAGCCCGCACTACACAGACACCTACAAAAGATACATTGTACGTCGAACATTGCTGTTACCACGTTCAATGTATGAAAAATACACACCATTCCGCCCCTGTCTGCGCTGAAATGATATTAGTGAGTATCGACGTATTCTGCCTTTCAATCAGTACACGGAAGTAAATTCTCCTGTGTGATCTATTTTAATTGATATCGTTGGGCCCGGTAAATCAAAGAGATTAGAACTGCATTTACCCATATTTAATTGACAATATATTCATGCACTATATGAGATTAAATTGACATTGGAAATGTATTTTCTAAAACTACATTTTATTTTTTTCTTACCTAAATAAATATAAGTACGATATAATGTAGCTGAATTTTGTGTTCTTTTTTTTAAGAAGTTTCTTAACTCAGCTGTGTTTATTTTATTTCCATTTGATAATACCGACACATTAGTTCATATATATATATATATATGCGTTTACAAACTAACATCCCCTCGTCCTCACGTCCCATCAGGGGCAATACAATTTATACCTCAGACGTTAATTTCACGAAATTAATTTCCGCCTAAAAAAAGTTCCATACTTGACAACATTACAAACCACTTAACAGTGAGCTAAGTGGTCAGAAAATCTAATCCTAATGTTAGTTGAATCGCATGATACTTAGGTGTACCTTCCTTACCTATATACCTAGTGCCATCCACGACGACGCGTGATTTTGTTAAAATTAGACATTAAAGACATTGTAATAAGAACCACGGCACGCGTCATCGTGAATGACTCTACCTATACACTTATGAGTCTGTGACAAAAGCCCCTGGATATCAAAAATATATTCATTGCTGTTAATATTCCATTCAAAAGACAGGTTAGTTTTCGATTAGCCTATTGGCTGAAACGGCACAGATTACTCGACGTCCTAAACTGGGGCTCATTAATCGATTTCTCCATACTAAAAGGAACCGACCGACTTTCGAACCGAAAATATTAAGCAGCGGACGTGACACGGCAATCGGTCTCGCGCCGTCACATTCGGATTGTTGCTCTGCATTCTAATGCAGACAGATTTGAGGCCATTGACTCTCGCCGCGCTAATGTTTGCGTAAATGTGTTCTTTTACATATGAACTGAGCCAATTACAGCGACCGAAGCTGTAAGACGTGTATTTTCTGCTATAAATGTATGTTTTCATGTCAAAACCTGACTCACCGATCGCTTTCAGATTAATCAACTTAACATATCACAAGCAGGCTCAGCTACCGCTATCTTCACACGAGACGCTACCAAGCATGTTTCGAAATCTATAAAATAGGCCAATCAACTTTTTTACCGACACTAATCTGTCCGCGTAATTTTTCAAACAATTGCAGATTTCTGTAAGTAAACATGTTTTTTCTGTAATTTATTAGATAGTGTACATGAATACATGCCATCCTACGTAAGTTCAACCTATTAAACTGTGAAATAGGTGTTGGCTGAAAATCAGCGCTGTAGTAGGCAGCATATACTTACTGCAGCATATGCTGAGTCAATTCCTTTTCGACATCACGAAATATTTATCTTTTCTGTAAATTATGTATTATTGTAAGTTTGATGTCGAAATAAAGTTATGTCTATGTCTATGTCTATGTCTAAATATCTTGTTGGAAGTAAGATTTTTTGATAACGACAGAGACAATTTTGGTAACGCAGGAGACGCCCAAAGTGTCGGTAAAATAGTTGATTGGCCCAAATACGTGTTAATAGGTAAGTAGTTAGGTACACATATTTAATATTGTCTGATAATTTAACGGAGGGACTAAATAGCTTTTTTTCCAAGAATCTATCCAATTCCTAAACGATCTTTGACGCATATCTAGTTCCCAATTCCTACTCGAGGTGCTACCCTGGTTTAGGTATTCTCATTCAGTATAAATTACAGCGACCGTCGGTTGTATTTACTCCATTACCCGGCGAGGCCGGGGCCCGTATCAACTATTTATAGTGTTTGAGGCGCTTCATAAATATGCAACGGTAGGCACCCGCCTTGCCGACACCAGCTATTCAGAGCGGGCTAAAAGAATGGCGCAAGAGGCAGATGCAGGCGGGCCAGGGTTGAAGTAAATAATGCATGGGACAATTTAAGGATTGGGCGATATTTAACCTCGTGAATCCTCGCGTACTTTATAAAGAACAAATTAACACTAAGAATAACGGCTGAGTGTTCTTTATAAAGCATTGTGTTGTGGAGAGAACGGGGTAAAGAAAAGCACACGAAGATTGGGTTTACTCTATTTAATAATTAAATATGTATGTATGTATAACATATTAGTCATAATTATATATGGTTATTACGTGGATGGTGCCGAATGACAATCTCAAGTTATATCCCTTATACTATGTTAGACATTCCGTACATGGTATGGTATCGTATTACAAATCTTATTTTTGATACGTTTTACTTTATTTCTTAAGTACTAGGAACATCTATTAAATAAACCAATATCTACAAGAAACGATGCAACTCACATAAAAACACATCATTTACTTCCAAACTAGCTGTTTCTATTCTTATTAGATATACTTATTGTGTTTTTATCTGTTGTTTCCTCTTAAATAAATAAAAACAAGACGGAAAATTACATGTAAAGACTTAAAAAGCAAAATTATGTCAATATCTAATACCCTTCAATTATATTGAATTGAAATAAAAACATTACATTGCCCTATAATTTTATAGACCAAACCGGAATTCGTTTTTTGATGATTTTGTAATTAATATGAAGTTTAAAATAACCTTGATTACCGCCACAGCAATATTAATTAGTTTTTCATATCTCGATCAATAACTGTTTTTTTTTTCGGAAAGAAACCTAAGTCTTTCCCCGCTAGTCTCCCCTCGCTTGTCCCGCGGCCTGGGCTCCACGGTTGGTTAGGTGCAACGCGCCGTGCGTTACCTCACTCTGAACAGAAACTTCGCGATGTACTTTCCAGTGCATTTTTTAGTGTATCCCTTTTGTAGGCCTCGTTTGTTTTTTGCAAACCATACTAGACATAGTTATAGGTACACAGGTACATTTTCATTAAGCCGTATCTAAATGCAAGTTACTTATTCCTAATGAAAGAGAAAAAGGCAGTTTGGGTAATGAATGAAGAAGTAAATAAAGAGCTAGCTAAATTGTGCGGATTTAGCTAAGTTTGAAAAGGATGGAGAGATTAACAGCTTTGTTAAGTAAGCCCTTTTTGAATCTGGAACATAAATATTACCTAAGTAAAATTTCATTACTTCACTCAAGTTTTAGGTAGGACGTCTAAATTTTGGTAGGACTCGGCAGATCCTCGTTTCTAGTGCCAAGATAAAAGTTATAAACAAAGTTTCAATGATGTACATATCTTGCCGCCAAAATATGCCATTTTTCCCGTACTATTGAATAATGTTTTGCTGAACTAAATGAACTAAAAGAATGAAGATGAAGAAATTCGTATTTATCTTGCTATCTCAATTAGCTTACTGAAGTTAACTGAAGCTAATTGAGAAAGCAGGAGAAATACTAACTTATCCGACAAAATACGATGACAAACCATTATTCTATAGTTGTATGTGTATGATAGTGTCACTGTAAATTTTTACTGAAAAACTGTAACCAGAGGGGATGACTTTCATCTAAAAGTTTTCAGAAAAGCTTTATGATTGTATTGGTTATGAAGATTTTTATTAAAAACATTTTTATTATAAAAAACAGTACATAATATGTGAAAAACTTTAGTCAATAACCTGTGTGCAGTAGATAAGTCGACGCTCAGTATTTGACGAACGACTTAAGCCCTACCTAAATGGGTTCTGTGCACATTTACTTAAGTTTTACACCTAAGCTAAGGATTTTTAATAACTTTTTATTAATAACTGTTTCTTTTTTTGCAGATTTTGGATTTTAATGGGCATAATTTGAAGAAAAAGGTAAGTAGAATTGTTGAAATACTTACCTACTATAATAAATTTATAGCTTTTATCATAAATATATTGACCTAAGTTGTAACTATTTAAAATTATCTTTCATACTCGACTGTTCAATAAATTTGATGTCGTCAATCGATATCCCCGGTGCTAGTGAAGTAATTTAGATGCTTCTTTATTTTTACCAATTTTTTTAAGACATTAGATAGTTACCTACTTAAGACAAGTACCTAACGCTCATGATTTTACTTCCACTTCCACTATCAATAAACATTTTAGTAAAAAAAAAGTTTTATTAACAGCTAAACTCTGAAGACTTTATAAGAGATGATTACTACTTAAGTCACGTAGGGATCATTAACTTAATGTACTTACATGTAATGTAATCATAGAATATATTTTTTAATACCTAGGTACACATTTAACTGATGATGCAAAAAATCCTACTTACCTAAGTTACGTAAGCACCATTTGATTTTACAATGTAATCGTAGTGTTAAGTAAATAATAATTCCAAAAAAGATTACTAGCGAAACTGATACAAAATTTAAATTTACTGTCAAGAAGATGTTAATATCTAAGGCTTATTATAAAGTCAATGATGATATCTTGGACAGGGATATTTGGAAATAATTCCAATCCGCATTAGCGATCCCTTCAAATAGCGAACCTACAGTGTTAAATATAAAATTGTGTTAAATACTTGTAATGTATAGTAGGTATATAGATATAATCTATAAATATTGTGAAACTGTTTTAAAAAAAAATACCTCGTTGAGTTTCTTGCCGGATTCTTCTCAACAGAGGTTTTTTCCGAACCGGTGGTAGATTTTTAGACGTTCATAAGTGCTTGTTATAGCCTAAATTGATTAAAGAGATTTTGACTTTGACTTTGACTTCATATATATTTTTAAATAATTAAATTTAATTGATAACGCACACAAATCTCGTGTCATTGTCGTCAACCATGAACAGTTGTTACGTAACGTTACGTAACGTTACCGTTATTCCGCAAAATGGCCGCCAGTTATTTTCCTCGTTTGCTTTCTGTCACGTGGAAAATGTGACTTAGTCGCGTGATGTTCTAAATATAAATGATTTGGTAAGAACGTTAAATTTAAAAAGACAAAAAACCGGTCGGTTTTTGTTTTTTTTTTTTTAATTAAAAACGGAAAGGAAGAAAATAAGTCTAGTGGTGTGGAAGTGGAACTCTGTTCAGTAGATAACTTAAAGTTCAACAGTCAGGAATCGTTACCTAGGTATTTACTAATAATTTTTGAGCGTCACGATTTAAATGAGTTGCGACTGTTGAACTTTAAATTGGCTACTGAACAGAGACACTACTAGACTACTTTCTTCCTTTCAGTTTCTGAGGCAGCCGAGTTTTTAGATTTTTTTTTATTTAATGTTTTATTCATAATTTTTGTTATTTTTGTGAAAATGGTAGATTAAAAGTACAATAACCCATAGTGTGCCCATATAATGGTCTAATTACTAGCTTTCATTATAAAATAATTTCATTTTAATATATTTTTTTTTTCATTCCTCCCATTTTTTTTCACTGACGCCATGTTGTAATATTATTATAGCCTATACCACTCCGACAGTTATGAAGAATCCAATAATACCTCAAATGTTAAAATCCGTCCATAGTCATTTAGGCTGCAGCGTTGACCAAAGGAATGGACATACATATACCCAGATACATAGGTACATAATACGTGCATACATACATACATACGCTTATTTTAAGTATTTTACGATTTTGAGTTATTTATAAGAGAAATCAACAGAGTATAAAAATAAATTTAAATAAATAAATATAAATAATAATTTGGATAATTTTGTCAAGTGCGGGTAGTTCGAAACACTCGCGCTGCTGGGCAGACTTAAGTCTACTCGTGACCACGGCCACTGTAATGTGGTCGAAACGTCGAGGTAAATATTACTCGTGTATTTTAGTGCCATGAATCCCGTTTGTGGTATTTTAATTATGAGTGAAAATCATGAAAGTTTTAAACGTTAAATGCATGCTTTTATTATTTAAAATTATTGTCTTGTTTAAGTACCTACCTTATAAACCTGAAATTACATTATATAATAAACAGAGAAAACCTCATCTAAATCAGTTCAACCGTTCTAGAGATAAATGAGAACAGTCGTTTGCGCACAAACAAACAACTTCTCACCCTAAACGCATGTACCTTCTCCGTTCCGTCGTGGGTAAAAATATTCTACCAAACTGTCTTTATCTTATTAATGTCAACTTACAACAATTGACGCCACACCGCGTCACTCCATTCACAAGGTTGACATCTCACCTGTCACTAACCTCAGCCTTTTACGATAATCATCGAAAACCCATTCACAAACCAGCAATTGTTCGATTTTAAATATCCGCCCCCGATCTCTAAAGGGTTGATAAACATATCAAAGGAGTTTTTTCCGCGGTTAGTTTGGACACCTGTTTTTTTAAACGAACAATATATAAAGAGTCGCTGGTTCTTTTGTGGGCACAATCGAGCACAAACATCGATAATCGACAGATATCGATTCGTGAAAGGTAAGTCGATGCGAAGCCCTCCCGCGCTGAACGCGACAATGGTAAAGATGACAAGTGTATAACCGTCGAGTGATTTGAAAGGTATCGAGATCACAATAAAGGCTTATATGTGGTTTTGAATTAACTTGCTACGAAATTTGTTTGTATTGGAAGAATTTGGTTGAATAATTTATCCAAGAAAAAGCATTTTGTTGGATTAAATAAGTAAATAAATGAAGAGTCAATGCTAATAAATCGGTGAGAATGCGAATTTTAATTAAAAAATTTATTTAAATTTAAAACTGCTTCCTCTAGAATTAAAAACATTAAATATCCCAGTTCTGAAATAAATATTCGTTTGTAGATGAATTAATTAGTTTGTAAGAATTTTTAAATTGATTGATGACGCAGTTATCTAGCAAACAAACTTGACGGCCTTTTTATCGACAGTTAACTCGTATCAATAACCCGTAAACATTTAAAGAACTCTAAACTACCCATACTGAACTAGGTATGTTATGTTTATTTTTTTCGATTGAAAGCTTTTCTTATTAGGTAGGTACCTACATAAATCGATGTTTTGAAAATCGGTTGTAGTAAGTAGTCACCCTCTATTGTTATGTGTATCGAATGCATCAATTGTTTATTTACTTAAAATAAGTTTGAAAATAGGCCATAGTTACAAAAATGTTGTAAACTGGCAACATTACACACACGTGAGTGAAGTTATCAATAAATCTCATCCTTAACCTAAGAATACATATAAATTATTAACCTAAGAAACATTTTTTTAACATTACGAAACAGTTCAATTTAAAAAAAATATTATTGTAATGAAAATAAACCCCACTTTCCATTTTTATGCCATTCTGTTCGCTACAACAATACCCATACAGCTGCTCTTATTTTGCTTTTATAGCATTTACTTAACAAAATAAACTCCCAAACTTACTAGAATTCCGCGTAAAAAGTTATTCTTATAATAAAAGTATTCTTGTAGTTGAAATGCTTCAATCTCGGCGAGATTTCTTAAGAAAATTATTGCGCAATGAAAGGGTTATACCTTGATTACGCGACGCGAGTAAAATCGTGCATTACACTTAGCTTTACATTGCGGGCTCGTGAAGTTATTCAGTTAAAATTAATCTACCGAGTGTCGTAATGTACAGCTACTAGCAAACTTTCCCTTACCCCATGTAAGAGGCTCTAGGACTTGGTAAAACTTAATTTTCCTGTTACGTAAATCTCGTGACTTTTTTTAAGCACAGCTATTGTGCTCGTAAAATCCTGAAATATCAACTGCTAATTCTAGGCCGTCAAATTTTGTACGGTTCTTAATACGTACAACGTAAATGGAAACCAAGTTATTCTAGGAAATTCCCAGGGATAAAATTTCGGAAATCCATTTCAACTGCTACTTAGATTTAACGCTTCAGAATCGCGGGTGAAGGTTAGGTAAAATAATAAAAGCCCAATTATAATTTTGGATTGAGGTGGCTGCACCCCGCCGCGCTGTGGCCACGCACCGCAGCACGTGCCGCATCTGCTCCTGACGGCTGTGACAGAGTGCCGATTAGCCCGCTGGCTGTCTCCTGTGTTACGGCGAGATAAACAGGAGCCTAGCCTAAGCAATGTAGATGATGAACCCTACTATTAAATACGTAAATGCGAAAAATTGTAGGTATACTGTCTTTGTAGTCTCCTGGCTTACGGCGAGATAAACTGGACTCCTAGCCTAAGTAATGTAGATGATGAATCCTACTATTATGTAAATGCGAAAGTTTTTTTGTGTGTGTATTTGTTACCCTTTCACGATAAAACGGCTGGATGAATTTGTATGAGAATTTGGTATTTTTATGTGTTTGTTTGTCTCCTGTGTTACGGACGGACAGATAAATGGGATTCCTAGTCTAATTAATGCAGATGGTGAATCCTACTATTATGTAAATGTGAAAGTTTGTTTGTGTGTGTGTTTGTTACCCTTTCACGCTAAAACGGCTGGATGGATTTGTATGACAATTTGGTATTTATATGTGTTTGTCTCCTGTGTTACGGATGGACAGATAAACGGGAGTCCCAGCCTAAGTAGCGTAGATGATGAATCCTTATTATGTAAATGCGAAAGTTTGTTTGTATATTTATTTATTACCCTTTCGCGCTAAAACGGCTGGACGGATTTGTATGAAATTTGGTATTTAGATAGCTGTACTGGATGTCTGGCATAATAGTTAAGCTACTTTATATCCCAATACTTTATAATATCATAATGAGGTCGGAATAAAATATCAAAATTTCTACCACTGGGATTAGAGACATGAAGTTAAGGTGTGAAATCTACGATATTATTTTTGTAACGCAATGCATTTTTAAGTGGTAATGTCCTATTGGTTTACCCTATATACTCTCAAGCAGAGGATCGTGGCTTCAAATACGAGCTCGTATCTCGCAGTTTTTCGAAATTCATGAGCGATATTATATTTGAAATTTACCACGAGGTTAAGGATAACATCGCGAGAAAACTTGCACAGTCCTGTGAAGCAACTCAATTTGTGTGTGTGAAGTTCCTAATCCCACTGAGGCCCGGAGCCCAAGCCCTCTCATTCTAAGAATAAACCTGTGCTCAGCAGTGGGATGTAGGCATATTGGACGATGATGGTAATTTTCTTTTGTTCACACAAGTTTACAACCTTACTTCATTAAGAAAATGTAATTTACGTCTCTGCATTACCAAATGGACGGATAAAAGTTCAATATCTCAAAAACGGCTGAACCAATATTGATAAAACATGTCTAAGAACCATCGCTAGAAAACTTGCTTTCAATTTAAAAAAAAAACCGACACACATAGCGGTCAAACTTATAACATTAAAAAGAAACAGATATTATGTGTTAGTAAACGGAGCTCAACTATTGTTTATGAATGAATATACCTAGGTAGGTAAATAAAAAAAATTCTTATCTATTTATATATTACCTATTCTATAGATATTCATCTGATTTAACTACAATAGGATTGCAAGTCCACTTAATACCTAGTCTAAACTTTATTTATAGGTATATATAATGAATAGCGCCGTTGTAAAGTGGTCTTTACTGCCTTACAACAAGAGTGTCCCGTTACAGTGGCAGTCGTATACAGGGTGGTTGAATTGAATGCTGCGGGTGACAGGCGCGATAAAGTGGTGATTAGCCTGTCGCTGCCTCCCGCTCACTTCGCGTGGCTTTATGTGTTTTAGTGAGCATAGTGAGCTGTTTGCACGACCTTCAAGGTTTGACCAAACGTTGAGTATGTCGGATAGTTGACGGATGACTTTGTCGGGTGGCTTTGCTCCCGTAAAAGAATAAAAAAACCGGCCAAGAGCGTACCCGACACGCCCGAAATAGAGTTCCGTAGTCATTACGAAAAAATTAAGTAATATTTTTCTAATATTTTTCATATTTTGTACGAAATATTCCAAGTTTTGGTATATTTTATTCTCTCCGGCTACTTTTGGCTACGGAACCCTAAAAAGCCTAGCTATATAACTGCGAAAAAATTTGTTACGTAGATGACAAAATATCTGGAATATCACAAAGGTTAGGGATTTCTCATCCCGATATTCTTTCGGGATCGGGATAAATTTCGTAATCTCAAGCGCTGGACTTAGAGTAATGTGGCACGTTTTTTTTTATTAACCCCCGACGCAAAAAGGAGTGTTATAAGTTTGACTGCTATGTGTGTCTGTCTGTGGCACCGTAGCTCTTAAGCGGGTGGACCGATTTGAATGTGTTTTTTTTTTGTTTGAAACCAGGTTTTATAACGATGGTTCTTAGACATGTTTCATCAAAATTGGTTAATCTCTTTTTGAGATTTTGACCTTTCAGACAAAGTAGGTTTTTTGTTGTATTTTTGGAAATTCAACCACTGGGCTAGGATCGTGAGATCCGGCATGGTTGTAGTGCCACGTAGAATTAAAGATTGCGATACATTTAAAATCGGTCCACCCGTTTAAGAGCTACGGTGCCACAGACAGACACACAAAGCGGTCAAACTTATAACACCCCTCTTTGCATCGGGAGTTAAAAATTAAGCAATCCAGTGGAAAACTAGTGCTACTTAGTGTATAGAATTATACATTGACGCAATCTAAACGAAATAACTTCCAAGGAAATAACTCCTTAGAATAAATTAGACATACCTACCTACCTCACCTCATCAAACCCCGGTAACTAGTTTAGTTCGTACTCCGACGAACCAATCTAATTTGATAAAATCAAAATTCCGGACGACCAACTCCGAGAGAAACAATTTGCAAACTCTCAAGCCAACTCGCCGAATAGTTTATCTAGGCGACGCGGCACAAACATAGCCGAGGAGCAAAACAAGCAACTCGTGACACCTACCTACCGCTACACAGATCCGTGTCCTTAAACTGTAGCTGCATCTCTCTCGCGCTAAGAAAATGAAACGGACCAATGAGGGGGTGGGGTGACACGCATTTCCGGGCTCGGCTCCAATCAGCTGCTAGAACAAAGGAGTCGCGATAGCTACTCATTTATAAATAGCTACCAAGGGACTACTACAAGTGTACTGTTTCTAAGTTCACACACGGCCACTCGACACACACAAGGATGATTTTTTTACCTGCGTTTTTGTGTGCGCCGTTGCGTTTGTGTGGCGACGTCTAGCCGCGGCCGTGGCCGGGCGATCACTTGGCGGAGTTGCAAGTCGGAGTAATGGCTGGAATATATCGACTCGAGACAGCCTCGCGCACTGCGGCTTGTGAGTTAAGTACACTAACTGACGCGAATGAGGAAGTCAACTGAGTACGCGTTGAGTTCACTGTACTCGAGCAGCATCAACAACTTGCGTAGATGCATAGGGTGTGTTAAGGTTTTTAAGAGTACCTAGGTGAATGATGCATGCCTGCAAGTAAGCTACTTATTCAAAAACGTATAATATTGTCCAGTTACGACTTCCCCGCATGACTGTCAAATATTTCTATGCAGAAATTTTGTACGGATTCTAAAATCTTTCCAAAAAAATAAAACGAAAGAGGTATTATCCTGAACGACATCCTGTTACGGCTTATTTCTCCTCTCGACTCCCAGAATCCTTACGTCGTTAAAGGTACATTTTTCTTTCGCAGTCCTCATGTGACGTACCTGCCGTCCCAAGGACCTTTCCGCCGCGTTTTGTAATCAAAACTGAGTCGTCCATGTTCGTAACAAAGTTGGGAATGTAATAATTTAAGTGTAACACGCCCTGTAAGACTACAATTTGACTATCACGAATTTCCTGCGTCTGTACATGCAGGCCCGAAACGTTTGAAGATACTGTCCTGTAATAAGGTGGAATGGGTCGTGTTGGTTGTTTGTAGAGTTTGTTTTAGTTTGGAGGGTGGGGGTTGGTGAGAAACAAATCTGCGTAAGGTACGGGTGTCGAGTAACTCGTGTTCTTACCCTCCTTTGTTGGGGCCGGAAGAGTGCGCTAGAATTACATGCTCGACTCTGATGTGCGCTTATTTTTTACGGCGCTATATTGTGTTTGTTGGCAGTGTAGTTATACAGTTCAGCAGCGGAGAAACGACGGGCAAGAAAGGGCTGCAAACTCATTACGTGACTTTAAAATTAAGAGTTCACTCAGGCAGTTTTATCAGAACTGTTAGTAAAACACTTCTTTTAGTCTACCTACTGGCACATTTTTCATGGCAACTAAATGTAAAACTAAAAGAATTAAGCAAATCTGTAAGATTATTCTTACTATGCCACAATAATACCTAACAATTAATGTGTTGCAGTTATATTTATTTTCTACGTCTGAAAAAGTCATAATACAAACTAGACCTAAGAAAATATATCGGCTTTCATAATAAATAATTCAGGAGCGGAGGTGAGCGGGCGGGCAGTATTCCTTCGGGCTCATTGGCCCGCTCGTGCGCCGCCCGCATACTGATCCCGGCTAAATAACTCCGCCAACTATTTTACACAAAACCAGGGGCCATAATTAAAGTCCAGGCGAAAACGGGGAAAATCAAACGCCTTATCTGACCGGCGAGAAAAGCGTTTCTTCGCTGAATAGTTCGCTGAGTCGGGCGCGAGTGAGCGGAATAAATAATTATTGCTCCAATCTAAAGTTGCCGCTTGTAGCACTGCGGTTCTTTGGCCAGCGAGATAATGAACATAGTTTCAATTGGTTGCGTCTTAAGTTGGGAACGCGCAAAGGAAGATTACGTTTCTTAATCTTGTTTAGATGCGACTAAGTTTTCGTATTAAAAAAAAATACCTTGAACATTGTGTGGCATCCCCACTCATCATCATCATCATATCAGCCGTAGGACATCCTCTGTTAGACCTAGGCCTCCCCCATACCTCCACTTGCTTCGGTTGGAAGCGGCCTCCATCCAATGTGAACCTACGGCTTTAACCAGCTCATCCGTCTATCTCGTTGGCGGGCATCCTACGCTACGCTTGCCGATCCACGCTCTCCATTCAAAAACTTTTCGGCCTTAATAAGTATTAACATGACTTTAGTAAGTACCTATGACAAAACACAACACAAACGTACGTACAAAACCATCTGCCACGTCTACCTAACACATATTTTCTATATCTAATCAACTAAAACTTACAAAGTAGATAGGTAACGGAAAATAGGTACTCTGTCAAAGCGAAGGTCCCTTAAAAATAAGTTCAAGCATTTCACGCACGTCCTCACCGATCCGCCAAATTCGTGGCTCGACATCCCAAAATCAATAATCATAAGGAAATACAATTCACTTTCACGGTGTCTGAAACTCTGAAATAAACCATTCTTTGCGTTGAAAGGGGAATAATCTCGCTGTAGCAGCGGGGGCTTAATCAGAATCCGTGAATTGCTTTAAATCGGGGAAAACGCAGGAAATATCTTTTGTGTGGCAATTTCCCGTGCGTGGAGCTAATGCGCTATCGGCGCGTAATGACTTCCTTAATTAATTCGCGATATTGCCTCGCGCCTCGCGTTCGCGGGGCCTTGGTAAGGGCCTCTAACGGGGTACGTACGAGCATGGAATTAAGAATGAGAGTTATAGAAATGTCGTATGAGCTTAAAAGGCGACCACGCATATGGCTAGAAAAGTTTAGCTATTAATATATTCTACTTCTACAATCTACACTATTGTATAGTCAGCAGGGCCAATATCTGACACAACAACTCTGATACGACTCTATCTCTAGGGCCGGAAGAACGTGTCAGATATTTTTGCACGCTCCGCTGTGGCAGATATTATTTAATGCTGGTGACTGTATATGATTCCGTTAATCATACCTAAACGCAAATATATGACTTGATGGAAATTAGAGAGCACTGCACACTGCACAGCACTGCAAGTGCAAAACTAAATTTTTTTTCACGAGTACTTAACACGAAACTGAATTTTAATAGCAAGCACTTCAAATATCAATAAAAATGCTGTTCAAAATACTTTTACAGGTTATTGCACAGTAATTCCAATAAATAACATGCAAATTTTTCTTTCAATAAAAAATAAACAAAACAAAAACTATAATGTGCTCGCCTTCAAAACCAAGATCAGATCCGGCAAGCTAGGGCAGTCTTACATAACCGGCACATGCTTCCTATTTACCTAGTGGTAACTAAGCTGCGCAATACCCGATCGAACAGAGGGCCCCGTTGCTATGGCGGCGGCAGTAAGAAGTTATTTTAAGGGGAATATTACGCGACATCAGAGGCTTATCTTTACGGCAGGTGTTCCGACCCTCCACGACAAATTTACGAAATATGACGAGACTTATGCGGATCACGAGAATGTCGGTGCAGTTAGTGCTGACAATCTCAGGCAGGAATAGGTTTAGCGTTCGCTGCACCCACAAAACTAATATTAGAAAACGCAAGGCCATATGGCTAACAAGGCTTATCCCTAGTTCGGGGTTCGATTTCACTGTAAGTAAGTATGTACGTAGATACGGTCCAGGAAACTGGCGTACTAGGGTGGAACACTTTCATAATCACTTTCACTATGATTTCTTTGGCAAATGTATGGAAAGTCAACATGACATTTTAGTAGCACAAAGGTTCCACCCTGGTACGTGATTCAGTTTTCTTTACTGTTCCCGTCATAATTGACTAAAAGCTTTAAAAACATAAAACGAATACAAACTCCTACAGTCTATTACCAGGGATCGTAAAATGAGAGAAAAATCGATGGAAATTACATATGACAATTATAACAACTGGCACTTCAATGCATTTTGCTCGAATTTAACGAATCCTGCTCATTACATTATACAGGGTAAAATTGAGGGCAACAGAAACCAGGAAAAAGTCAAATCAAAAAACTACAAATTATTCCTAGGCCACCCCAGAAGCTTGTCTTTGTCACATTTTACGTCATCCGATAAGCATTGCTATAGAAAAATCAAAATTATTTACTGTGGCAAAGTTCTATTGTGGCCTAGAAATCAAATTGGTTAACGGTACCTACATGGTTTAAAATTAAAACGAGCACAAGAGTCAGCTTTCCGTGCTGTTGTTAGCAGAGTCAGAATAGCTCTAAAGAAAGAAAGAAAAAAAAATTACCTAAATTCGGCACAACAAAAATAAATAAAATAATAATGATTGCTGACCATGACAAAAAATTACATGGCACTGAAGAAAATAAAAATATAAAATTAAAATGCACGTATTACAAGAGCTGGAGAGGCGAAAAATCGGCGATTTTGACTCTGGAAGGACCCCATAGGCTGAAAAATCCACTTCCAAATGTCTGATGAAGTTGTTTAAAATAACCAAGATACTTATTTAGTCAATATACTATATAAAGAATAAAGAAATAGCCTGAAGATGATTAAGTTTAATTTGGTCTAGGGTTTACCTTTGCAGCTTTAATTTTGTTATACTCAGAGTTTCCAAACGAGGAATAAAGTGCAATATCGATACGGTAAAGTTATTTAAAGTTTCATGAACTTGGAAGTGTGCGAGAGGTTAGCGAGGTAGTAACTCCGCAAGTATACCCGTAACTTAGAAATTCGTTAAATTTTCTTCTATGGTCATAGTTTCTTAATATTAGTTAAGTAAAATTGCACTACTTATACTTATAAGTATTAAATAATAATATTGACAGAACATGTCTCGGTTTCTAATGATTGAAGTTACTGATTTCTAAAGTTACTTAGCGGACCGACCGGACCGAAAAGTAGCAGGCAACCGGGGTTTGCAAAAAACAATTAGTCGTTCATGTGATCTTCATTCAACAGTAGACGTCTCCCAATTGATAATAATGAAGACACTACGACAAATTAGAGAAGGCACCAAATACGCCAATAAACCTATTTTTTCATTATCAACCGTACTTAATTAGTTGATAAACAAATAATTACTTTTCTTGGAGTATCTAGTGACGTAAATATTTAATTGACTGATGACATTAATAGTGTGATCACGCCGCGTAGCCATACAAAATGCTCTCTAATATTCCTTTAACTTGGAATATTTCCAGTAAAACCAAACCCTACAAATTTGCTGCATGTACTCCGTATGTAACACATCGCGAAGCTTGTAGCACACGTCAATTCTCACCCTCCGATCAAAGCCTACATTAAGTAATACCCAATACACGTGTAGACGTGTACCGATGTCACGACGTTAATAAGCAATTAAATACGTTAATAAAGATATTTACGTCATTCTGCCAATTTGCCGTTGATCTGTAAAGGCTTTGTGAAGCCTTTTGATCTTATGAGCTCATGATAGATCGATTTATAAGCATTGTTTGGCGGCCCCGAGACATCCCAGGATTTCTAATTGTTGATGAGGAACGTTTAATGCGTGAGTTTATTAAATAAGATATGTTTGTTTGCACTGTTTGATCATCATGCGGAAATTGATGGATGTGACTGTTTATACGGGTACATCCAAAATAGTTGTAGATAGCTTTGTAGTTAGAATAGTAGGTATTTAACAAAATTACATGAATTTGTGTGAGAGATTTTATTGGAAATTAACTGTGAGTTTTGTGGTAAAGGAACACCGCTGTAACGATTTTCAGGATTTTTGGATTGATTCATTGTGGTTTACAAAAGTTTCCACACATTGGTTGATGTTCAGAAGCAATATTAAACTTTGTTAAAGAAATCCGATAAAAACATTTTTAGAGGGTGTCAAATCACCGCACCTGCTGAAATGTAAAAAAAAACTTATATTAAATAAATTAATTTTATCAAGGAAATTTCAAGGAAACCTGTGCCAGGAGATCCCATATATCTTCGGATATTTTAGATATTATGTTTAGACACCTTGTAAATATACATAGTTTTTAGACGATGGCTGAGTTACAATAGAAGTGTGCATTATGTGAATGTTTTTTTTAAAGCTCTGTTTATTAAAATAATGCTTACACTTTCCGGAATTCAAAATGTTTTTCATTGAAGACGATTCTTCCGAAAAAAATTAAATACTTACGAAATTGTTACATCATAATTTAATTTACGGCTATCGATAAACAAAATACAATATAAATGCCTGTAGGTAGGCAAACTGTTGCGCATGCCAGTTAAATAAAAATATGCAAGAAAAATCCCGAGAGAACGCCTCATTGTGGGACCACAATGAGCGCGCCTGATTGGCGGAAGGATGTTCTCACTAAATAAAAAATATCGACGCGTCATTTCGTACAATTTTCGTCGAATTTACAAACGATAAAACCTGTCATTTCGCTGTTGACGCGCCTATAAAATATTCATGTAGACGGGCGAGAGATGAGCGATTTTTTCTTCGATTTACGCGTCGAAATAAGATGTCATTTTCCGTATCATTAGCGGCGGTTGGGAGCGGCGCGACGCCACTATTTATACGCAAATACGATAAAAATGACGCCCGGCCGATCGACTGCTTGACGCGCCATTGATAAATTGCGCCCTTTTCAAATTCCTTATCTTTTTTGACGTTTTTTATTCATTTTTAAATTCTGATGGCAGTTTTCTTCGAGTTTCTTTCAATGTCTTGTTGAATTGTGTACAATTTGAGTAATGACGTCGTAATGGTAAGATATTGCGAATTTTGTTTATTGTTGCGGAACTGATGGAACGCCAGCGTTGTCGTTAGATAATTTCGGGAACCGTTAAACTTTTGATGACCATCGTTACCAATCGAAGCTGTGTGGCAAAGAGGGATTTTCGCTTCCGCTCCGGGTGCAGCTATGTTTTTAAGAAGATTACTTTTATAGAGGTTTATTGGCACTCGTATTTCCATGGCGGGGTAAATTCGATTGGAATAAAAGTCCCTCCGAATGGCTGGGAAGCGGGCGCGCTGAGCGCTCTCTTTGCCGAACGAAATCGCGCGGAGTAGTTTATCTCACCCGTTCACTTGCGCTATCGCTACTCGCTCACAAAGGAATCTACTATGATAATCTGCAGATATATTTCATATCGATGTTCGATTAGGTGTTTATTTTATTCAGAGCACCTGTTCTATTACTTTTGCCTATTCTTCCTGGTTAGGTATATAAATGCGGTATTTGACTATTTTTATTCCTCTTTCAAATCAAGGCTTGACTATTGCAAGGCTTTGATATCGAATGAAAAAACTCTTTTAAGCTAACTTTACTTCAGAGTTATTACGATCTGTAATTCAAGATGAGGCAGTATCATCCTCCATCGAGTAGTCGGATAGAAATAAATACTAACGTGACGTTACGCTCACGCGCAAGTAGTGCATATCTCTATGCGTTTCAGGCAGATACGGATAAACAATAGAAATATTTTCAAAAACACTATAAATTAAATTTTCAACAGAGATAATATTGTTTTCGCTAAGCCTTGGCTGAATATTTTATTTATATTTTTCTTAATAATATTATAGGGTATGACAAATTTAGGTTTTTCAAATACCTGCGTTTATGCACTCCACGTGGCTAAAATAACATATTTTTTATGGATGCTCCATGAAAGAACTGCCAAAAACCTATAAATCTATTTATCTGCCAAATATTTCAATGCTGACGTATGTAGATTTACATACTGTCGCAGGCATTGCTGTCAAATAACTGCACCGCAATTATTCTAAATCATCTTCATTCTTATCAGTTGCCTGCATAGAACAAACTTCCTGAATATTATCCGTGCAAGTTCTGCTCAAGTAAATCCGCTTATACCTTACATACATTGAGAGCACATAAAATAATTACTTGCCGAAATCGTGGTGAAGTAGCAAGCTGGCTTACTGGCGCCCTCGGCCGGCACAATATTGCGTTCCGTGTCCCCACTAATCCCCGGGATTCATTTATTTTTGACAACGCAATACGATTTTATCTCACGGCTTCTGATGCTGTTTGGTGTTTGCCTTCTGTTATTATACTCCCGCCATATTCAAGCTACTTATTTATTTATTTAGCCACCCTTTATAGGGGCGATTTCGCTTTTAATACGCGCCGTTTAGTGGTTGATTTGATTTAGGCCGAGTGTTTAAATTGCTACTTTTTACTGTGCTTTCCAGTTTTAGCTTTAACATCGTTGCTTGGCGGTGTATTACATGAACATCATCATCCCAGCCTATATACGTCCCACTGCTAGGCACAGGCCTCCTCTCAAAATAAGAGGGCTTGGGTCATAGACAAAACTGAACAAAATACATCAACAAAAGAAGTAAAATTCCTAGGTAACTGAAGTAAATACAGAATCATTTCAAATGTATTAAGTAGAGTTGAATTCTGAAAATTTCGATAACTGTAAAACTCGGCTGTACTATAGTTCAAATGACACATTCACATCAGAAAAATCTAATTTTATCTTCTCACTTCTAAAATTGTATCTATGTACCTCTTGCTAGCTAGATTATCTCTTTGATCCCTAATTTTTTACTACTTTTGTCAGAAAATGTAGTAAAAATGCGACCCAACCTCATGAACTCATCATACGGTGATTGAAGAAATAGTCCCAACACTCGATGTAAGTGGGGCTAGCTGTAAGTGACAGTCACTTCGCATGCCTGCTCTTAATTAATATGTCCCGTACCGTAAAATAAGAAATAGGATTGGAAAACTTAAAGATAGTACATATTTATAGATTACTAGTATTTACTAGCTTTATCCCGCGGCTTTGCTCTTGCGGAGGAATAAGAAATCGGCTCTCTTTCCCGTGGGACTTTCGAAGAATCCCTCCCTGATACACCTCTATAATCCTAAAGTGGTACCTACGTCTGGCAAATTTAAAATTTCTAGCGCCAGTAGGTTAGACCGTGTTGTCTGTCCACCAGTCATTCACGATAATTTCTTGTATATGTAGATTTCAGAACCGGTATATTATATACCTATCCAAGTTCCCATGAAACCGTGAGAACTATGTATGTACATAGCATCAGCCAAATATGTGGTGTATACTACCCTAAAGTTGTTAATCTTTTGCATGCCACAAAACAATAATGCCAATAGACGTGTCTGTCAACTTGAAAGTTCGACTTTACCGACATATTTGATAGGACGTTTTAAACTTTCGTGATTCTCACTCATAGTCAATATACCATAACGACACCCCACACTTCAGTCTACTCGTGACCACGGCAACTGTAATGTTGCCGAGACGTCGAGGTAAATATTACTTGTGTAAAATACCGTGATAAGTCCCGTTATGGTATTTTGACTATATTTGATAGGAACTTGTTTAAAAATTGATAGACCACTTATGTGGCTAATGGAGTGATGGTACATGAATTCGATAAATCAAACATTATCACTATCACTGACATTGGTTGCGCCGTATTGTGTGCAAGGAGGTGGACAAGCCTAGGCAACGCTGGCCGGAAATCTATGATGCCACGCGGTACTCTTTCATTGTCATCTTGTCGTCTATCTGTCATATAAAAAAAAACATTCCGCTCGACACGCAACTAACTCATAATAAAGAAGTTAAATCCTCAATAATCTGCTAGGATTGAGTGATAATAAAGACAACGACGTGCACTGCCTTCAAGATCATCATCGTCGGAAGGTCGGCGGCGAACTTGGGTAAGTCCACCTTCCTTCGCCAACTTTTCACGGGCCGCATCAGACATTATATGGGTATTTCAGTTTAAAATTTTACAGTTCAAGACTAAGGCTTGGCTACGACTACGCGAAGCCTGCACTACCTAAGGCACTTGTCACTCGAATCTGCTGGCGATGAACAAAAAGCGAGAAATTAGAAACTAAGGCACGAGTTGGCGAGTAGCGCGAATCTGTAGTCTCAATAGTTCTGTCGCTGGGCTATAAGCAAGTGTGAGTGCGATAGATGATTACTCGCGCAACTTGCTCGTACATGAGCGCTAGTTAGTATTTCGGCGTGAGTTCTGACCACCAGCGAGCATTGCTAAGCTAAGCGAATTTTGTTTCTGATAGCTATTGTCACTACGACAAGTTAGTAAAGAGTTCTCGCCAGCAGCGTGAACAGTCAGCGATGAACTATTAATATACGAGTACGCATGTATTGACTCGGTATCTACTATATCTATTGTTAATTTTTTGAATGAGTAAATAGACAATAGCTAACTACCCGCTTCCTCGGCGGCGGTGGGACAAGTGCCTAATTGTGGCCAGTTGTGTAAGTCCATAAAAAATCTGCAGACTTCGTTCTAATTTTAAATGAGGCACAGTGAGCTGCCTCCGCGACGACTCCGATGCTTATCAACACTATGGTTGACGAGCCCCGCTATTTGCATATTTTATTAAAAACCTCGACGTCGGAGATAAAAATGAAAATGAGACACGTCAAAGAAAAAAACAACTGCCAAAACGCACCAGACAATGGTTATTTTGGGCGATACGAAAAAACGAAGTTTTTGTCATGGAGATTTTTGGGTGGACACTTTGCATTTTCTTTCTTTCCCCCATTCCTTGGGGCGTAGAAATCTGTTTTTTTAATTATCGTGTTTGGTAATTAGTTTCGGGAGATATCGTTTTCTTCCGTTTCCTTCTTTTGGCGGACAACTTGTCTGCCGTTAATGATGCAATTAACACTACGCTGTGATTAACGGCCAGCGTATTTTCTTTTAAAACTTAAGTTTAAAGAAATGTAAAAACTCTTTATTGTGCTCATTTAAGTGGTATGAATATATAAAAGTTAAACTACTAAAAAGTCATCTAATAAAGATTCAAATCTACAGAAATAAGAGCACTTGTCTTGTATTACCTACATAACCACTTTTATGAAACGATTTCATATACTTATTATTTTCTATCAAAATGAACCTTTTACTGTATATGAAGATATCGTTCTATTATTATTTTACAAAAGTAATAAAGCATTATCCCGATGCAGATGCAAAAAAGCTTCTGAAGTGCCCAAACAAATTACCGCAACACTTAGCGGGATTCTCGGCTTTATTTCCACAAATGACACACGGGGACGAGGTCTTTTCTGGCCGGATTATATTGGTTAAAGCTGCAATTGCGGGGCTTATAAAAATAGCACGATAAATCTGTGCACTTTTACTACTTTATCCGCGCACTCATAGCCGCGTAACGTTGTCGTTGTCAATTTCACAGTTGCGTTTAGAAAAAATGGGCAAGTGCGGGTTTAATTCGCGTGTAGAGAAGAGAGCTTTCCCTTTCCTAAATAAGATGGAAAGAGATTGGCAAGGGTTGAACCAAATGCTGGCCAGAAACGAAAATACCTCTAATGTTCCTTGCGTTACTTTCTATTAGAAAAAAACATAATGCTTATTATCCTATTGATTACCGTTGTTATTACAATAACTGCGGTTACTATACTGTTGATACTTTTAACGTATCAAATAAATGAAATATTTTTCCTTACGTCGGGTACCTAATTGAAACACGACTGAAACATTTTGTATTAATTTTAATTTGCTGGTCTTCAATGATAACATTCCCAGAAACTGAGTAACAATACCTTACCATTAATAAAGAGTTACAAAAGTACAAGTACTTATGTTTAAAACTAACGATGTTCAAATAAAGCGAAACTTAATTTTCATAGCAATAAATTGCCATTCACCTAATGGAAACAATTGCTCCAATTCCCGAGGCAGCGTTAACCGCGAGATCCATCACATCTGTAACTCGAGCACCAAATCAATGTAAACGACACGCGGTCAGAGCCCTCTGTTTTTTACCGTGCCCCTCTAATCCGAGCCGCCTCTAATGCGAAGTAATTTTGCGACCCCGGGACATTGCTGTTTACAGCCTCTTACGGACTTAATGTGTTCCTGTATGGCCTCTAAAATGTCTCTTTTGGTCACATTAACTTTGATGATTTTAATATTTTGTTGAGGATAATATGTTGGGATTTGCTTCGGAAAGTATTGCGGAAATATTTTCTGATATTAATTATAGAACTGGTTTTCAACATGAAATTATTCAAACTGAGATGAATAGAGAAAGTCAATTCTTTTTCACCTTTGGAAAAAGAGCTGAATTGAGAGTGAAGATTATTTACCTAGATAAACATAATGTCACATGTGGAAAATAAGTTTCTAGAACAGACATGCAGGTCTAAGCTACACCAGCTACAGCGGTTTAATGATACATTTAATTTCTGATAATATCTGAAACTGTACTTAAAAAAAGACGTGGTATCATTGAGTGCTAATGAAACCTCGAGTCAAGGAAATTAAAAATCTCAAACAGGGGGCAGTTACACCAAATCCCAGCACTAAAACTTATATATCTCGGCGTTGTAAAAAATCATTGCCTCCGTCTACCCTTGGCCCTCGGTGAGGGGAAAAATCTAATCTGTGCATTTTTTGCGGGACCGCGATGCCACAAAGAATTTCATTTCCCAGTGTTCATCTATCTCTATTTCACTGACGGCCCTTGTTCTTGGCTCCCTCTCGCGCCCCCTCCCCTCCTCGGCCGTTTTTTAGTCTTCCTCGATCGGAGATAAGGTTAAGCGAGCTCTTCTTATTAGTGGTTTGTACGCGACATTCGCAGCCTCGTTTTAATTTATTACGGCTGCATCGCGCCTCCTCACTTGTTCTGACTTCCCACTAGTTCTGATTAAATTACAAATACGAATGAAGGCATATTAACTAGTATATGTAGCGCATGATATATAGAGCTAAAAAGACATTAGTAGTGAGTGCGAGATGTAGGTTAGTAGTGGAAATTTAGGCAACCTCGTGGTAATCGAGTTGATACGGATCCACATTACTGCCACCTATTAACAAGTCATAACGCACGTAGGTAGTTAATCTCGGCGGAAAACCGACTGGAACGGTCAATTGATACACAATGGCCGTGCGGTGTGTTTATCATAATAATAAACGCTACAAAGAAATCCGATAAGCGAAAGTCAACTTATAATTGTATTACTAGCGGCACAATCAAAATGAGCCTCCACAAAAACAGAATTACACAATTGTACACAATTGACATTCAAATCTGTGGACACGGACGCTTTGTGCGTTTATTGCCTCTTATTGAGGCGTAATTGTCAATAAATTCCTACGGGATCGAAGTTTAATGTGGGTTTGGGTGAAAAAGTTATGTTATATTAATATTTTTACGAGAGCGTTTAGGACGGGCGATAAGATCTGCGATTGGGAAGTTTTTTTCTTTCAATTTCCGTTTCGATTTGTAGGCTCATTACGGATGGGGGCGATAGGGGCAGTGGTCGCACGCTGCCGCCCTCTCGCGGCACTTGTGGAACATGATTTCAATGACGCCAACGTTATGATTTATTTTCGGGGAAATTTATTACATAACAAGCGTTCGTCGGGCTATTTGTAAGACAAATTCGTGACTCGCTCGAGGAGAAGGCAGTGATTAATCGTTAACGTAAGTGAAAGTAAAATAATATTAATAATTATTTATTAGTATACTTTAGTAAACTCGAATGGGTATTGCTATCATTAGAAATTGCGTTCAGTAACAGTGAAATATCTAGGTACTTCAGCTATTTTGTACTATCGATTGCGGCTACTTGAAGCACGAAGTTAGTTTGCCATGTAACTCTACCGTAAGTTAGTGTTAGTGCTTGAATTTGAGTCGGTAATACAAGAAGTTAGTCTGGTAGGTTATGAACAAATTACTTAGCTTCGTTTGACGTCATAGCGCTTAGCTGATGAAAGAGTACTATTAGAGAGGTCACATGATCAGTAAATTTCAATACTTTGGTACTAATTTTATACACTAGATATTTATTTTATATTCTTAATTTAGAAAGGTAAACGAACCCATGATTTAATGGCTAATTAGGTATCTAAAATATTGAATGTCGCCCCTAACTTTGTCTGCCATGTCTACCATGGGAATTTTCCACGTTGCCGGGAAAAAATAGCCAATATCTTTTGATTATTTAGTGAAGTTTTACTCGTAAAAGTATTTTTATTTTTCTAGACATAATCGCTACATATTATGTAATATATGTGATTAGTATCACATTATCTTCGAGGACAGTGCAAATCCGCCGCGCTCACGTAAATACCGCAAATCTGCAGTACGTATAGTTTTACAGGGGACTATTTTAACTTAAGTTTTATTTAATTTGGGAGATGATTTTTTTTATCTTTTCTATATCGCGTACTATTTCTGGTGTACAATAAAGAGTATTTGTATTGTATTGTAATTTTTTTTACTAACTAAACTTTTTATACGGTGAATTACCAATGTTTGACGAGTTTCACAATCATCGGCTAGGTATATACAAACATTTATAGATTTTGTAATATCTTAAAGAGAAATGATTTACTTAGTTGACCTTTTCTAATAATAGATTTTTCGAATAATAGAGACTAGTGCAGTGCGGTATGTTTTTCAGCTCTTGCTCCCTTGTTCTAGTAGTAAATAGGTATTGAATGATACCTAAGCAAACATACATAGGTGGGGTGTGGGCACATAGATGGGTCATATAGGGGATTAATTCCGGGCACGTTCTCCCGATAACTGATCTCGGGGCCGGGGTTGCTTAATAATATGGCATTATTATTTTCACGTTCTGCAAAGGAGAAGTTAAAGAATGGTGCTTAGTTCGTAATGTTTGCACTCGTAGTGTTAATGCTTCGGAAGAACTGAAACGGTTCTCATTGGGAACAAAGTCAGGGCATCGATTTTTAAAATCACATTTGTTATAAAATCTGAAATACTAGGTACAAACTACTGAATAAATTTTTATATTTGAATAATTCGCTGTGTGAGTGAAAAAGTGGCAAAAGTAGAAATATTAAAATAACTACTAATTTACAGTCACCAGCACCAATATCTGACATAATAAGCGTGCATAAAAAATATCCAACACGACTCTATTTCTAGCGCCGGAAGGACGTGTCAGATATTTTTGCACGCTCCGCTGTAGCAGATATTAATGCTGGTGACTGTACTATTACAATAAAATAATTACAATACATTACTCGTATTACTTATTTTTATACTTATTTTTTCTTCTGCCACTCTTGCACTCACCTAGCTCTACAATGGGTTCCTTTATTTTTGGTACAGTCAAATTACAAATTCTATCAAATATTCACACCACTCAAAATATGTGCTACCTATGACCTTATTACGTTAAAATAAGAGGGTTATTAATTACTTTCGAAGCATTGCATGAGAACTACCGTGTACTAGAAATGCTTCGTAACAACTAAAGTTATTTTCCTCAAACGCTATTCATTTATTTAACTTTAATTATTCTGACATCTCTACAATGTCTCGTACACTTCCACGTGTGTGGGTCGCGGTCGGGGACACGACAAGATAACGCTTATTAAAACACGTCAGTCCCCGACAGTATCTACCCTCAATCTGAGCGGACAGAATGGAAAAATGTTCAGACGTACTTGTTCTTATCATTATCGAAGTGATTGTGGTGATAGAGCGAAAGGTTGGGGTAGTTTGTATTTGGAAGGGTGTCCCGTATTATCAGGTGTTTTTTCGCTTGTACCTATGACTGAATATTTAATTTAATAATAAGTAAAGTTCAAGGTCCATATTGGTACAATGCTAGTAATTTAGGCTTGTAGCGCTGTTTTATATTTAGTCTAATGTTAGTAACATTACATTAGTTGTAGCATTACACAGTAAAGATATTTAAAACGGGTAACAAAACAAACAGAAAACCTTTACATAAACTACTTTCAAAGAAAGAAAGGCACACTAAATTTTACCTGCGGCTTCTCTCGCATTGAATTTGGGGTTACATAGATTTACGTTCTACGGTCCTTATTAAATTTTTTGATTGATTTTTCGGAGAATATTCAAATTCGAAACTCAACGTAATCATAATTTATACAAACTATGAAGTTTATGAACGAGTGAAATTAAAGAAAAAGTTAAAATACGTGTTTTTGTATATCTATAGGTAGTTAGCTTAAAAACAAATTTTTATGCTTCTAGCTTAAAAATGGCTGCATTCCTTCAACTCGCTTTCCACCCCCTTAAAAATTGTATTTTGGAAAATCCTTCCTATTTCTTGTTGATTTAAAAAAAAAAACTTTAACAAAGATATTTCTGGGTCCAAAGGTTTAGACTGGACCTTGATGAGTCAGTGAGTCAGGTCTCTTCTTTTTATATTTTTATCATCTTTTTTATGTATGTATATGATACGGCACGATATAGTAAATCTAATGTAAATATTTACATTCTAATATACGAGTACTTATTCAGTCTCCAATGTATCAAATGTATATCTGAGAATTCTGTTACTCGTATATTAACCCGCCCAAGAATTGTCGGGTCGGAGCGAGCGACATCAAAAAGTCCGCTTCGGGTTTTTAGCAATCATCAAATTGATCTGTCCGAGTGCCATCTGGCCCGTAACTAAAACGCTTTCGGCTTCCATCAGCCGAGGAATTAATTCACATAAAACATAATATATACTTCGTATAGACCCGGGATGTTGGGGGCGTGTGTATACAGCCTATTAGCAGTATTAAAGTATCCTTCTACAAGAGCTTAAGTAGCAGGAGCAGGACGGAATTGTGTACGTTAAACGATAATAGGTCGTGTCTAAGTAATTGTATGTGGTAGGTAAAACATAAAATTGCAGTGTATAGAGTTTGCGTTGAAATAATAACTAATTATCCTTGAAAAAGAGGAAATTGCAAAGCTTGCGCTTCCTAGATAGCAATTACGAAACTGCCTGCATTTGTTGAAACAACCCAAAGCCGCAATAACAACTAGCCAAACTATACTTGAAAAGTCATCGTGTGTGAAAACGTTAGTTTTTAGCAAAACATGTTTTCAACGGCGAGTTGCAAAACATTTTCATATTCTACCTGAAAATTGTAACGTTTTCCCGGGCGCGGGTGCGGGCCAGCCGGGTGTGCACGTGCGCTCATCAACTAATGGTCCGTGCGCGGCATTTGAACCGAGCCTACACTCGGCACAAAACAACCGCCTGCCTAGTCGCAAGCCTGCTTTCGGCACAAAATTATAACGTGTAAAACACGGTCGCTCCTTGCATTCCGCGCACGGGATTTTTATGAATGGCACGATTATTATTCGCATTTTAAACTCGAATGCGGAGCTGTTCTCCGCGAGACGTATAGCAATATACGTAACGAGTTTTCTCAACGATGCTACCTAATTTTAGCGGTGAGCTCGGGAGCGGTCTGCTAAACCCAGTAACTGTTCGGTGGTGATATAGTGCATAAGGGAGTCCACTTGTCGCCGAGACTGGGGCGAGCGGCGGCTTGCGGACGTACTTCCATGCAAATCGAATGCGATTGCAAATTTATTAGCGGGCGGACGTCGGCGCTCCGCATACTACGTATACGCGCAGTTGTTTTCGCTCGCCGTGTATTTTTTTCTCGACGAGGCTCGGCTCTCCCCTTTTGTTCTCAAGTGGACCAGCTGTCATTATACGCCATGTTACTGTTTTTTTTTCGACGTTTTTATAGAGTTTTGCGTCGGGAGGCGTTCGGTTCGGAAAAATGTTCGTTTTGCGTGCGTCCTAGAGAGTTTGCGTGTCGAGTGATGTCGACGCCGCCAATTGAAAATGAGTTATGGAATTTGTTTCAGTTTTCTCTTGTGCATTTCAGGCTGAGTGGGTTTTGTTTTACAATTACAATGCTTAAGGTAAACAAGGTGAACGTACGCGGATTCGCTCAAAACTATGCGTAGAAATAAAGTTATTTAGGTTCGTACTACTACCTATTTGCCTTGCCCGCTGTCGTCTTTGCGAGCGCTATGAATTTAATAGCATAATGAGCGCTGAACTATATGTACGCACTTATAAACAACTGTATACTAGTACACAAATCAATGCTAAAATGTTAACATGTGTCATTGCAGTTTTCAAGTGGCTTCTGTTTGATAATCTAAGCGAACCCTTTCAGAGGGTTCCTCGAGTGTGTAATCAATGGAAGACGTGGTTTGTTTCTATGTATGTATATTATTATATTGATCCCGTTCGTTCGCGACTGCTGGGGTTTCGTTCGATGCCTTGTTTTCGATTCGTCGTTTATTCTTCAATTGTCGATTGTTTGTGAATTTTGCGGTAATAGTATACACGTCAGTGCTACGCCGTAGCGCTCGTAGAGGGTTACGAACTGTAATAGGCTATGTATAGGCTGGGTATATTTCCATTGTTGAATATATTTTTGTGATTACACAACTTCTAAAAGACATTGCTTTTAATTTTTAAATCTTCTTGGAAGAATTAAATGTTACAAAATGGTGGTAATATAACGTGACAATAATTTAAGATAATTTTTTTTAAATATGACTGTTCAATTTATTTGCAAATAATAAAACGGCGAATTAAATTCTTATTTGAATGTAAGTGGAAAGTGGAAGTAAAAGCCACATTTATGGGTGTAGGTGCATAGGTACTGCATTTAAAAAAATAATCCATCTAGTTCGTTTGCGGTAGTTCAGTTTATTTTTACCCGCTTTCAAAAAAAGGAGGAGGTTATCAATTCGGTTGTATTTTTTTTGTTTGTTACCTTAGAACTCCTTCATTTATGAACCGACTTATTTTCATTGTTTTTTGTAGTCGGTTAAATTTTTTGTTATAGAACCTACATAGTTGCTCGATAACTTCATATTTAATAATGGAAATTAGGTCAAATCGGATAGAATATTATGAGAGTGAGAGTTGCGGGATACCGGTGGATGCAAGTGGCGAGTTGTCGCTCATTGTAGCGTTCTAAGGGGGACGCCTTTGCCCAACAGTGGACATCTTCCGGCTGATGATGATGATGATGATGATGGGTAGAATATTGTAGTATTCCACTTTCCTATAGTTCTTGGTCTTGACCGTTTCTATTTTAACAAGCGTCCTTATTTGCGATGTTTTTGCTCCGCGATTGGCAAGATGAGACCGCTTGAGTGGCCTCACAAGTAGTGTTACCATCCGTCTGAGTTCATCCGGACATATTTTTATGGAAATTTAGAACAAATTATAAGATTCGTAGAGTGATATCCAAAAGTAAAAAATTATTAACCGGGTAGTGAATTAAACTTTCGTCTTCATGGACTCCACAAAAAAATAACAGAGTCTTGATCATGATGTACTTTTATGTGCATTATCCGTTATTTTTTTTTACTAAATCTGTGCTCCGCTTGGAATGTATTACTCCCAGACCGGGACTTAAAATAATCCATCTTTTAATTTTTTTTGACGGGACACCTGACCGTAAGAGATCATCGCTGTTACTGCCCTCAACACCAGAAAGAAGAGTTACAAACCTAGGAGACATCAGATGCCTGGTGTATTTGAATTTGAATTCACAACGCAGCAATAGACAACACTGCACAGGACAACAATATTGTTAAGTGTGACAGCATAGGTAGGTAGTAAGATATGTATGTGGCATTGCGGAAATAGACAGACTTGTTTAAATTTGATACTTAGATAGTTTTCAATTTGCTATGAAATCAATATTGCCCTTACTGTTGGAATCCGCGAATCAATCTTTCATCATCGTGAAGTATGTTTTAGAATCAGACAGTTAAAAAGTTTTTTTACACTCTTTATTGTTCAAAAAGTTTATATATATAAGAAAAATTGTTAAGTACAAAAGTGGACTTATCCCTGAGTGTCAGTCAACCTTTGAGTGGTAGAGAAGAGTTATTAAATAGGAATCGACAAATAGAGCAAAATCATACGAATTTGTCCCCATTTTACGGTACTTTATTTTAATATGGTGTCCCTACTCACGAGTAGACTTGGGATATTGCTCCACCAAGTACTCAGCCGCTGAACACAATGCGCTGATCCAGATCTATGCGTTATTAAAATACTGAAATTCATGTTATGCGGTTTACCTATGTCGACAGAAAGAATACGAGAGTCTTAGCTGAGTCCAACTGAGTCTCGAGCGTAGAATTATTTGTAGACTCAAGTTAAACAAAGTAGCAAAATATTTTTTGTTTGCTCAAATCATGGTACAAATGATGTTATAAAAAATCAATGTACATCAACACAATTCACCATTCATTGGCATGCAAAATTTGTAAGCGGATCATAATAATAATAATAATTCACATTTCATTCATTTTATCATTAAATTATATTTTATAGAAATAATTGTTTTCATTTGTAGAACGATTGCTGAATGAAATTTATGATTTTTTTAATGAAAAAGTGTGGGTCTCGACTGGATTCGAAGTCGAAAAAAAATGTCTGTCTGTCAGCCTGAGAGACAATTTTCTGTATTCAAATTATTCGACCATTGATTACATTTTCAGTTTTGTAGAAGCTGTTGAACGCAAACCGTCTCAAACGAGTTCTCATTGAAGACTATTTTTTCTAATTTAACTATTATGACCTGCTAGGTAATTAGGTATAAGTAGATTATAGTCAAATGATGCGTCGTACTTAGTTTCTGGCTTGTGAAGTCCTCGTCTTAACTACAATAAAGTTCAACTTATAGTTAAGTTACATTCCTATCGCTTCTCGACAAATTGGTCCAAAACATCCTGCCAGTAGGTATTTATTATATCCGAAAAAAGTCAGTGACTCAAATAAACATCACTCAGGATCCAAACGAATCATTTTCCACACAAATTTCTTTTAGGAATTCTGCGGGCAGAATTTCTTGTAATAAACTAAATTGACATGGCCCTGTGAAAACTACTCAAATAAATCAAGGGTCTGTCCCATCTCAATCCAGTGCATTTTAGGAAATTATTCCTCCATCACATTACGGGGTATTGGTGTTCCGCCGACCGCGCCCTCTGCCGGTGCGTGAGGGACTCCGGCGACCCTCCCTGCCCTCCTCTGCTACAAAACTCGCTATACTTTAGTACTAGTCACAGTAGGTAAGTAACTTGTCGTTGTTTGATAGACTACGAGTAGATTATCAATTGCCAATTGCGACCGTTGAAAGACTTAATTATGTGCTTTGTAAGACGGGCTCTTTTTTTTAATTCTTTTTTTTATTTTTCTTGTAAACCACGAAGATTTCAGGCTTAGAAATTTTGTAAAATGGTATCTTGTAGTGAGAGAAATAAACTCACATAAGAAAACTTTACATATTCCAGTCAGTGGCAGTTTACTATCCTGCCGTGAAGCAGCAGTGCTTGCACTGTTGTGTTTCGACGTGGAGAGTAAGACAGCCGGTGAAATTACTGGCACTTGAGGTATCCCATCTTAGGCCTCTAGGTTGGCAACGCATCTGCAATCCTCTTGGTGTTGCAGGTGTCTATGGGCGGTGGTAATCTCTTACCATCAGGAGACCCACTTGCTCGTTTTCCATCCAGACGAATAAAAAAAATGGTAGACCAGTCAAAACCTCTCAAGTCAATCCGACTACCAAAAGTAGATTAAATTTAACTTTCAAGATTTGGTTAACCATAAACAAACTTCGGAACTGAAAAACTAAATTTGCTATTCAATACGGCCGTACTCGATCCCCGAACTGGCTATGATTTAAAAAAAAACGAAGTTTTACTTAACACTAGAAATCTATGCCAAGACACCTCTTTCTATGTGTTACAATTTCACAGTAAATAGTTACCAATCTAAATAGGCTACCCGGAACTTCCAACTTACAATGTAATTTTATTTATATCAAAACATAACATGAAATTAAACAATCCACGTAATCAAATATTAACACGCATGCTCATCGGTCCGTGCCGTAATGGTACAACTCCCAACTAGAACTAGTCCATTTAAAGAGATTAGATGTGACCCTGTTTCGTGCGGTCATTGTGGATCGCACTCGCGGCTTATTCTGAGATGACTAACCGTTACCATATGCTGTATAAACCATTATTATACTGTAGTTTGTCAAGTGTTTATTGTAGCGTAAGATGCTTTAGTTAATAAATCAAGTAGCCGATGTTTATTAATAATACGTTGTTGGAGCTATTATTGATTCAAGCCGCAATTTGACGAGGTCTTTGCTGAACTAGAATCATGTTACAGTCAAATAACTTCTAATAATTTAGTTTATTAATCATCTGGTGCTTATAAAATTACATCGTAATTTACATTAGTTACATTTCAAATTTGAAGATTTATTACTGAATTGTCGTACAGATGTCGTACGTAGTGATGTTCTTTCATTTATAACTTTGAAACACTCAACTTATTTTGCTGTAACGGGTTTAGGAATTTTAGTTAGGAATATGTAAATTAGGGTCTTTAAAACATGTTTAAATAAATAAAAAAGAAGAATAAGTGCGATAAAAATTATTAAATCCAATACTATTTTCAAAAAAATATTTATTCAGGCATTACTTGCACAGGTTTATACCTTGTAACTCTGCTATAGGTAAAATACATTTTTGCGGCCACTAACTAACTTTTGTTCCTAAAAAGTAAGGTAATATACAGCTCGTTTTTTTTTATTAAACAAAATGTAGAGTCGTTATTAGAAATATTTTATTGAAATGAACTAGACTAAATATTTATTATACTACCTATCTCGGTCCAGTTGCAATGGAATACATACATAGTAGGTATTCGTAAATTTCAATAATAAATCTTTAATAACATTTACCTGTACATAACTATGCAAATGGGCCTTTTTAGGGTTCCATAGTCAATTAGGAACCCTTATAGTTCCGTCCGTCTGTCTATCCGCGGCTAAGCTCAGACAATATTATTACTAGAAAGCTGTAATTTGGCATGAATGTACATATCAGTCACGCCGAAAAGGTGGCAAATAAAAAAAATACGGTACCTCCCATAGACGTAAAGTGGGGGTGATTTTTTTTTCTCGGCTAACTCTATAGTGTGGTGTATCGTTGGATAGGTCTTTTAAAACCGACGATTTTTCAATTCAGTGATCTATTTATGAATATTCAACTTTAAAGTGCAAATTTTCAATTAAAATCGAGCGTCCCCCACCCTCTAAAATTTAAACTGATGGGAGAAAAATTTGAAAAAAATCAAGATTGTAGTATACATAAATTTTCAAGGATAATTATAACGGCCAAGATTGCTTGAAAATTATTAATAGTTCAAGAGTAAATAGCAGCCTAAGGCATAAAATATACCTAAACTTGGTGTTAAGGAACAGAACATTGGACTCAAGAAATTAAAAACAATCGTACCTTGCGTCTAGTCAGGTGTAAGGTGTTGTCTTCGGGAATTCAGTAGGTACTTATCAGAGGCTTCCCACGTTGAGCGGCGCCGCTTTTCTTCAGGATGTAAATTTTGGTTGTACACCTTGTCCGTCAGTTTATATGTCAAAACTTTGATTATGATAATAAAAATGCAGAAGGCAGACACAGCTCACAATAATTTGGAGAAAATAAAAGCATTTGGAAAAGTTTTAACACAACACGCTAGGAGGTACTTCAGGAAGAGAGAATAAAATCGGTCTGAACTGAAAACTTTTGAATGAATGGAACAAAATTAAGGGATGTACGAGTGAGTTACTATATGAGATATTGGCCGATGTTGCCAGACTAAATTAACAATATTTCCTAAACACTTGGAAGACTCGTACAAAATACGAAATCCTTAGAAAAATATCACTTGATTTGTTCGTGTTTTTGTTTTTCCATACTCACATTGAATATTTCCGTACGATCAAATCTAGACGCAAATCACATATTCCATTGGTAACATGATAGGCTCCAGTGCCTGAATATTATGTATAGGACATTATACAACGACGACTGTATAGTACTGGTAGTCTAAAGGCGGCTCACGGCTGTCTTGATACGATTACGCTGGACCCTCGCCGACGTGACGGATGCCCGGTATATAGTTTCACATTGTATACATGTAGCCTGAGTCTCTATTCAACACGTTTTCGTGATGTAGAAACAGACCGAAAACCAGATGGTGTATTTTATAGGCTGCATTAGGTAGATTCGTGTAAAAGGGGAACCTACTTGCCCTGCGTTTTCGTTTAGGTAAAGCGAAAAATATCGTGCGAGTAGGGACTATGCAATATGCAACTATTTTTTGTTCTTAAATGTCTCTATTATTTGTTGAAACGAGTTGTGGATTTTTTTAAATTCCCATCCAAAATATAAAAAATAGATAGAATTTAGATTGTCATTAAACCGAGATTTAGCGTTTACGACGACATCCATAGGAAGTTAAATACATTTAATTAGACGACCGGATGGCCAAGTGGTTAGAGAGCGAATGGCGCAGCTTGAAGTCCCGGGATCGATCCCGAAAAAAAATCTGCAATAGAATTTCGTATGTTTTTACCTTTATTTATGTATTTTATAACAACAATTCAGTTAAACCCCCAATGATATTACAAGTCACCTACCATCACATGCCTTTACATGTCCTGTACAAAACGGTACGACGAGGACGATGACGTGCTACATTGTTTTTCCTAACGATGTATCATTGACTTGCGCCAGTCCGTTACGAATTACTCAGACACGACACTGTCAGCGTCCAACATGCGACACTCCCTTCGGTCGTCCGATACTCTCCTCCACAGACATACGATTTAGAATGTTGCAACCAAGACTTGTGTGACTATTCAGCGTAAGTGGAATATTATTAGACGAGTCCGGCCGAAGAACGTCCCCTGCATATAGATGATATGTGAGTCACGTTTTTCACGCGTCACTAACTAATAATTTATGTTAATTGCGACTGAGAAATAAGCCATAACTATGTACGGCACGTAGGTTTTTAGTTAAGTTTGCCTCGAATCGTCTGAGACGTGTTCAATGACGATGGGAAAAAGGCAGCTTAGCCTTCATCTCGCGTGCTTAAGTACTTACTTGGATTATAAATATTCTGTTCGCTAAAAAAACTAAATAAAAAAAGTTATGTATTGAAAAAATGCACAATATTTTAACACTATAGTTATGCTATATTCTTATCTGTATATTTAAATCAGTCTAGTTTGCTTGAAGCGGGGGGTACGAAGCGGGATGAAATTAATTACATCACACGAATGTTATTGTTGTGGTCTTAACCCCGTAGAAAATATACAGACCACAACCATAACATTCTCGTACAATTTCTTCAGTCTACCCGTGATCATAATGATAGAAAATCATCATCGTCAACTTATCTCATCTATGCCTATACGTATACGTTCTATTATTAGTCACAGGCCTCCTCTCAGAATGTGAGCAACTGGGCTGTAATTACCTCGTGGATCTATCTGGTGGGTCGTTGAAACTTGATATTTGTCTTTAAACTGATTCGAAGCCGGCCGGCCTCACGGTAAATTTTCTCATGATAAATTTACACACTGTTATTTAATGAATGTTATTTTCACAGTCCAAATTCCCTAACAAAAATAAAGTGGATAATTTGCCCTACTGATGTCTAGATTCATTATCCTACTCTACTCCCTACTAATATTATAAAGGCGAAAGTTTTTAAGTCTGTTTGTTTGTTACTTCATCACGTCTAAACCGCTGAACCGACTTAGATGAAATTCGGTATACGGATAGTTTTTATCCCGGAAAATTCCATAGTTCCCGCGGGATAGCGATAACCGAATTCTACGCAGACGGAATCGCATGTAACGACTAGTTGATTTATTCTAAAAAATACAGTCTAATTCGTAATTCTCTCTCGGTTCATTTGCCTACACGTCCATTGGTCGTTAATTTAGAATATATGCCCCAGTTACCAACAATAACCTCTGATAACCGCCGCGGCGTGACGCGACAACACCGACAACAACATTTAGGGCTACGATTTTCCACATCTCAGACACTGTAATGTCAGTTATACAATGGAGCATTCCCCGTCGAGTGGGAGGCTCTTATCGATCTACAGGGACGTCATCGAGCGATAGCGACCGGGACGCAAAAAGCGTGTCGTGGTGTCAGTGTGACGCTCACAAAGCCTTTGTGGCGGGACCGGACGCCGCTCGCCGCCGCCGCTACCTTTGTTTGATGTTTAGTACTCACTAGACACTAAAAGTGGCGATTTTAGTGTCTGCACTCTGTTAGTTGGAGCTGTGTTTGGACTTTAGTGCGCTAATGGTTGTAACGGCGACGAGCGGTTGCGCGCTAACTGTTAGTTTCTAGTTGATAATCAACTGCGCGAGTAGAAAGGATAAAAGGTTCAGTAATTAGGAAAGGTAAAGATTGTAGGACTGTCATTTTCTGTACTTACACCATGTGTTGATGAGACTAGTGCTGTTACAATACAGAATTTGTTAATGCATGTCTTGTTGTCATATGGTGTTTACTACAGCAACTTTTGTATAAAAATAACTAATCTAATAGTTCTTATAAAAATATTCAAATTTTTAAGATCAGGTTGTCTGAAATAATAAAAATCGTTTAACTTTACATATTTAAATGTTCTTTTTTATTGAATAAAAATATATGGTGTAACTTAATAAAAAGTATTCTTGTTAGAAGGTACCTGTATGTATGTAACTATTCAAAACTCAATGGATTACATTTCAATACATATTCTTTTATATGATAATGAATCATGGACTGTTTACAGACTTTTCTTGAAGTTTTTGTCTTTCAAAAATTGTATTATTTTTTCATGATCTCAAAAATATGCTTTTAGATTCAATTTTTTTTAGGTTTGTCAATATCTTCAGTCGAAGGAAGCGTTCTTGTTATGTATTGCTTATTCTGCGTCTAAATAACCTTGTTAAGACTTGGGGGAATTGTATATTTAGTTAAGTTATTTTGACGACAGTTTAGTATAAGTACTTCAATTGTAGCTTTTCTATAATGCGTTTAAATAAAAATTCTATTAATAAAAGTTATTCAAAATCGAATGTCAATAGAAACCTTGTATAAATATGTATGTTTATCGGGAGCCGACCCCTCCGACCGCCAACTTGCTTCGAGGCGACGAAACTCCGAGATGTTTTCACTCAAAATAATAAGTTCCAAGTCAATTTTTTGCAAAACTCGGTGTAATGGATTGTTGAGAACTTCGATAACTTTCGGAAGTCGCTCTTCGATTTTATTTGCTAAGGATTTTTTTGGCCAATTTCTCTCCGATGAAGTTAGAAATCTTTCAGTCATCCTCGAGTGCGGAATGTATAAATATTAGGCGTCGGGATTTATTTTAACTTTTTGCTTATACATTTCATTTGACGACCCTTACGATCTGATAATCCGAAGACAATTAGTCTAGATTTTAATTTTATAATTAAAAAAATATTTGTATGTAAAATTACCGCGACAAATATCTTAATGAACATCTGTGACATTTCCAGGAGGACGTTTTATTTTGTTTTAATTATTTAAACAATTAAGAATTCATTTGTTTATTTTATTAGTACTTTAATCTCAAAACATAATGAAAATCGCGAACAAAAACTACAAACAGCGACATTCACGGCGAACTGTAAAAACCATCATATAAATATGCCCAATTTTATAAATGACTATGAAATTATATATTTTTTCACGCATTTTTTTCATAACTTCTACAAACTTAGGAAGTCACGCAACGACTAAAACTCGACACATTAGTTAGAAAGAAAGAAAAAAATATTTTGGCTCCCTAAGTACCACCTAAGACTAAGACTAAAACTAGCACTAAAACTATATTAGGTACTTGGTGACACGACAGTTAGGTGACTATTCACTATCTTACCCGTTAAATTTAATTTCTTTTCAATTTAAAATAATCAGTATTGAATCAATCGATCCCCACGTCATACCCCAAAGTTTAAACCACGGCGAGCCTGCCCCACGAGTGAGCCTGGCACTTTGACGGCGCGTAAAACAAATACTATAACACTCCATCCGTCAGCAGGGAGCGTAAGTTAATAAAATTCATGTATCGGAAACTTATAGGCGTGAAATATTGTTTGCGCGGTAAGTGAAAAGGGTGCAGCCCTCAGATTTGTTTAAGAAAGCTCCAAGATTCCTCACTTTATAGCGTTATTGTGTTTTACGGTTAATAACTTTCGCAATTGGTATGGATTTTGTAGTGGCGGTAGACCGAATTGAGTGATAGATACGCTGTATGATGTAGTGTACGTTGGCAGATTTACAAAAGTGGGTATTAAAATTCTACAATATAATTATATTTGTGAAATCCTTAGCTGTTTTAGTTATTATACAGAATTAAATTTCTTTGTAATTTATAGCTGTTGGTACTAAAAAAAATGATAATAAAACTTACCTATTTGTTTTTTCATCTCGATTCTCGATCTCGTTAGCATTATAATAGCAATATTATTAAATAATACTACAGTACAGTCAGCAACAAAATCCGATACACGGATGTGCTTCCAATGATCCATACGACTTCTGATGCTGACTCATGCTAACTGTAGGTATAGGTACCTAAGTACCTCCTGCTTCAGAAGATACCAGCGACTGAAGCTGACTTTACTTTAATACAAAACCTTAAGATACTTGTACCTTTTTATGGAAATAAAGAATTATTATTATTATTATTATTATTATTATTAAGGATTCAATTGGTGAGTATACAGGCTGTAAATATACCCATACCCAGTTCCATTTCCATTTCGTGACAAAATTTGTTGATGTTTGTTGTTTTTCTTCCTCTTTAATTTGTAAAACGTCACGAATAAATGTTTTTCTTACTTTCTTTCTTTCTTTCAGTTTATACCATAAGCTACGCGTGATTATTCTTATAAGAAAATTATATCATTGCCTAACGGAACACCAACTTTTTTATAAACTCTTACTGGGGCAACATCGAAAATTACTGGCGGATTTCTGCAGATTAGTCCGGCCGAGACACAGCGGCACCGGCAGTATCAGCATTAAAATAAAAATAAGTGTGGCCATAAATAGCCAGCACAAAGACAAGATATACGGTTATAGTGGACGCTGACCATTCGTGCACGGAACTTAGCTTGTTCCTACTAGTTAGGTACCTTATTTATTAGGTATTTTTTATGTGCAAAGGCGGTTTGCGGGCTAATGTAAAGTAACCTACGTGTTATTCCAGACGTCCTAGTACATATTAGCTATCTACGTACTATATTTCATACAAATCAGTCATACCGTTTTAGAGTGAAGGTGTATATTCTCGCACACACACACACACACACACACACACACACACACATACATATTTCTTTCGCGAACCGGTGGTAGATTTTTTTGACGTTCATAAGTGCTTGTTATAGCCTAAATTGAATAAAGAGATTTTGACTTTGACTTTGATATTTGTAATATTAGTAGGATTGCGGTAAAAAAGTGAAGCAGAAAAGTAATATTTTAAGGAACAAGGCCTTTTTTCTGTTGATATTAGGATCCAATACAAGGTCTGTCTACATCACTACCACCGTCTTACTTGGTAAGACAAATTAAAAAAAAATGGTTGACATAACCTGGCTGACATTTTAAGATTTCCTTCCACGATAAGCAAGCTAGAAGTATTTAGGTAAGCTATAATAATTTTCTAACAAAATCAGCTTTGTGAATGTTAAAAAGGTAAACATTATCTTTTGACATTTATCACCAAAGTTAGACGAAATTGTTTTATATTGTTAATCGATATCATCACAAAACAAGTTATACCTACTTATTCAAAAGTTCTCACAGCGTCCTGTCAATTTCCTACATCCAACAGACCATTTACCTCGTCCTCGAATAGATGCGAAAAAGTCTATAACGAAATTGAAAATCCTCCATCACCTGTAACCAACTTCCCCTTACCTGTCCTATCGGTCATCGTGACCCATACGTCCCCACTCTCCCCTCGGAAAGGTCATTCTTCCCAGTATTTTCGACGCCAAGAGGGCAAGGAATAAAATAAGAAAGGCTTCGATCGCTGTCGACCCCGGTCTACCCTTTTAAAAGCTAGATGATAGATGATCGCTGTTAGTTACGGCGACGCAAATAAAAATTAACGTTGACACTGCACGTGCTGTTTTTTTTCGGTTAATCTGTTCACTGAAGAGCCACTAAAATTGTTATAATAAAAATATGTATAAGAAATTAGTTTGCACCTAATATTGATATCCAGGCAGACAGCGATAGATAGATAAATAGATAGATTTATTTATTATTTAGTGAAAATTACATTAAATACTATACAAAATGTCAAAAATTTCAACCAATGATCCAAATAAAATAAAAAACAAATTTTAAAAAATACAAAATTAATAATGTCAATAAGTAAAATCATGTCAAAAAAAACAATTATGAAATACACACGTATTCCATATACATACGAGTACCTACGTGTCACTGAAAGCTTCTTAAACAGCATCTTTCTTTTAATAAACGATGATTTTGTGCCCAATAATTAATTATGCTGCCATTCGTCCTTAATGATTTAGCAAATTTTAAATCAATGCGTTCGCTTTACATAGAATGATCACTTTTCGTAAAAATGAGAGAAGAGAGTTCGTTTCGGAAACGGAGAGAACTGTGAGTTAGTTTGTTTTCAGATGCAACATCATGCAGTTAGATACCTAATTAGTGTAATTAGGTACATAAACTGACACATGTCAAAAAATCGCATGCCAAGGGCATAGAGTAGTTACGTCGTGAGCGACACTGCATTGGATATGAAGTTAAATAAAAGCTTGTAAAAACTTTTTGTACGCAACGTTTTCGCTGCCTAATTTTAAATACGTCCAAACCCCTTTATTCATGGCGGTAAAATAAGTAATGGATAAGTCATGTTGCGTGAACGGACTTCCGAAGCGATCGGACGGCGCGTATTGCCTCATTCGCGAAGGGGATTCTGATGTAAAAAATATGTGATGCGCATGATTTGCGGGGGTTCGGAATTAAAAATATTTTTGAGGTTGTTTTAGAGTGAGTGTTTTATTTAGGCGGCCGTTAATACTTTATTCAAACATCCATAGATGGCGTTGGAGTTTCATGTATAGTCAATGCCTTAGCGTAGGTATCCATTTTTCTATACCACTACTGTAAAAGTTTCATCTGTAAACGCTCTCGAACGAAATTCAATGAAACACCATACGTTGATGACTTAATTCCTTTTAAAAGCCGCAGAACTAATTTAGTTGACGATTAGATGTGATCTATTTATGTTTTAATTATTTGCTCCTGTTAAAAGGCCCACCTATATAAGGAAAGTTTAACTCGTTTGGTGTTATACCGAGTGTTGTCAGTAATATAAACAAAAATTAATACAGATCGTCCTCGTCAATCTGAACAACATTAGTTCTTTAATAATGGAGTCTTTGAAATTTCCTTTTTTCATACAAATTAAATACTGCTATCAATGTACGCCATCCTAGAACACAACTGACGTCACCTGTCACGCTACAGACATCAAGCATTTTGCTTTACATTGCTTCTTCGAATAAACTTGAAAGTGCAATAAAATTTAAAAAAAACGAATTATTTTTAAAAGTCGATGAACTAATGTTGTTTAGTTTGACAAGTATGACCTATATTTTAATTTTTTTTGCTCATATTACAAGCCACACCCGGTACACAGGTTAGCACCTCAAGTATCATATGAATGATTTTTGACAGCGTAATACAATATATACGCTCACTTCTGGATAAACTTGCATCTCCCAGTCTAGCCTAGCATGTGTAAATCTTTACGGTGCATTAAAACACACAAAATTAACCGATTTAATTGGGAAGTAAATTTAAAAGGAAAACATTCCGTAAAGACATTTGAGGGATGTTTAACGCAATCCATCAGAGTCAGCATGCCATCTCCTTAGTCTAACTTGTACCTAATAAATAACAGCAGTATATCTAACATTATGTCCACAAAGTCCGTCCGAACCAAGACGATTACCGCAAGTAGGTACTGCACTCCAAAGCGTTATTAAGGCTTTTACAAGTGTCCTGCAAAAATGGCCACCGTTCGGTTAATAGTCGGAAATTGTAGCCATTATCGGCGCACTCGTTCAACTAAAATTATCATTGTTCGGAAAAGTAGCCATTTAACGGGTGATTGCAGTGGAGTAGCCAGTGCAACTCCTTTGAGGACTGGACTAGAAAACTGGACAGTAAGCTTGGATTTTGATTACGACACAAAACAGTAGAAATCGGTTCACTTGACTTAAATCAATGGACATAATTGTTTAATATACATACGTAATAAACTTACCTACCTCTACAATTTACCTACCTAACTGTCTACCTCATCATCATCAGCCGGAAGACGTCCACTGCTGAACAAAGGCCTCCCCCTTTAGAACGGAAGAATGAACGACAGCTCGCCAGTTGCATTCACCGGTTTCCCGCAACTCTCACGATGTCGTCAGTCCATCTGGTGGGAGGCCTGCCAACGCTTCGTCTTCCGGTTCCTGGTCACCACTCGACGACTTTTCTTCCCCAACGGTCCAACGGTTTACCTAGTATAATTTAATTTACATTATTTTATAGTGTAGTTATTTAGTCCATATGCTATGCCTGGTTTTAGAACAGATAAGAAAGACCCATATCTTCGTGTGAATGTCGCAAAAGGCGTGAGTGAGCAGGAGCACTCTTTGCCAACTACGAACTGTCTACGACAGAGGGGCTACTACCAAACTCTAAAATCAAAGTTCGTGTCACACCGTCCCTTTCCTTCGCGTATTAAATGACAAAAGCGTCAGCGGGATGGCAACATACGAAGTTCGACTTTTGCTTTTCGTAGTAGAGGCCCAGAGGTTCCCAAACTTATTTCTTCTAACGCTCATTTTGAAAAGTTATTTTGTAGCGCCCCCCATTTTTATCGCCTTAAAAACCTCAATAACATATTACTTAAGTAGTCTCGCCTTATGAAGACACAAAGGTGAATATTTTTTCAAGGCCCCTTGCCGCCCCCCTCTAGGTCTCTATCGCCCACAGGGGGACGTTATCGCCTACTTTGGGAAAGACTGGTCTAAGAACTCCAGCTCTGCGGTGGAAAGCTAGGGGATACCACCACACTATTGTCCCAAGAGAAATCCGACTACTACGATCACTCTGTTAAGAGTGTAGCGACTTAGAAGGGACTTTAGATATGAGTATAAGGGCTGTTTCACCATCTGCTTGAAGTTGTAGTGTGCTTTGATAATTCAATACTCAATCAATCAATATTCATCCCAATGATTTGCTCAAAATTGTAGCTTATTAGTATTTGAACCCAATTGCCAAATGTGTTTGTCAGCCACTAGTTTTTGATACTGAGTAGTTACTTCACGATATAAGCGAAATTATTGTTGATATTTAAATGTCTTAAGTCCTAATTTTAGAACAGAAACTTTATCACAATTCCCAGTAGCACCTGTAAATGTTTGTTTTTTAAAAAGGTCACGTCCCACGAACACCTCATTAGCGCGCGGTCACATCTCAAATTAAAAATCCTCATTCGCGAGTAATCAACGCTCGAGAGAAACTTAAAAATACGTCACAGTTACCCTCCGTCCTCAGGGCCCTTGGCTTCCGGTTATCGCAGCACAAAGAGGACCGGCCCTCCCCGCGGCCCTCCCGGAACCGGAAATACTACCCTTCTATCGCGAGACCTACCCGCACCCGCGTCACGTTATTTTAAAAAGTTTTTTTTCGCCTTCGGCCTTGAAATGACAAATTACTTCAGGAACTTCCCCGCGTTTTTGAACTAATGTTAGGTTGAGAATTTGAAATTTAATTCGGATGAAAGAACCGAATTTGGGGTTAGAATTCTCATTGTTTACTTAATCAGTGTGAGAGTACAAAAAGTATCCCAATAATGAAATGTAGACTAAAGTATAATATTAATCACGGAGAAAGGACAATGTAATGAACATTTTATTAATATATGATTTTTGGTGTTTTTTATGGGCAATAAAAGTTTTTTATCCTTATTTTTAGAGTCTGTGCAGTAGTTCTTATAAACTCCTACCCCATGTGCAAATAGCATAGATTGGTGGAAAATAAGAAAAAAATCTCAAAAAGCTAAACGTACTTTACTTAGCCACCTATCGTGAATTTATGTCACTAGATTTTTTTTTACATTTTGTTCAGTCTTATTCTGATTAATTAAATCATTTACATGAAATGGTGTACATTTTCTGGTTAAAACTTCTTTATGCTCCTCATATCCAACAACTCAATAGTGGCGTGAAGGGAACATTTTCTTTAAGTACCTAACCTGGAGTGTATGAGAAACATTACTTAGATTCGTCTTTGATTCCCATACCTATATCGCAGTTAGTACAGCACACATTTTTTGCCATACTTGTCGTCACTAAAACATTTAGACAATCCGGTGAAAATCGATTTGTTACAACGCCACGCCATTGCAACTCATTCTTATCGCTCCGAAACTGGGAAAAGGCCACACGTTCGATAGAACGCACAGTAAAAAGCGGGAGTGTCCCCGGAAGCGATGCTAATGCATCCCGAATGCACCCGCCACCCCTGCACGCGATCAATTCATTAGCTATGTATTGTTGCCAGACTCCGGCAGGAATTATTGTCTATGCCAATTAAAGGTTGCTAAACTCTGGATGTGATTGTTGGGATTGATTTGGAACGATGAGGATTTGGTTAAAAAATGCTGGCCAGAGAGAAATGAGGATGCGTTCTTTAAAAAAAAACTACGGAGGACGAGGCAATAAAGAATGAAATCTGTTTGCGAGGTTACGCTGAATGTACATATGTACAGACACCAGTTTTGGTGCCTTAGTCAACCTCAAAACCTTATTAGTAAATAATTTTGATAATCAAATGACATATCGAATGACGTAGGTAATATGTCACTATATCATAGTTCTGAAATGGCCTAGGAATTAAATTATTTGACTAAAAGTATAGTTAAAAAAAACTCAACACAATATTAAAAATATGTACCTACTCAAAAATCGTACAAGTTGTACATACATACAACGTTCAGCTTGTCCCGCTGAGGTTGTGTAAATATTTTCATAATTTCGGGCGGGCCGCGACCCGTGCTGTAAAACAAAATGTCCGCCGGCGTACAAGTTGTCGCTAGTGATGTCAAACGTCGATGTCGATGGAATTACATTCGATTAAGTCAAAAAGTACCTACTTACATAGTAAATCATAAGGCTTTGGAAAAGAAACACTCAAGACTTTACTCCTCATTCGACCTGTGCTACTTAAAACTCGCTTAAAAATATACTTTATAATGAGAAACAATTAAGCTAAAAAAATTGATTATGAGGTATGCTTACATCATAATGCTTAACGTGCTCAAGACGAAAATAGTTCGTTAGTTCGTTTAAGTTCATGTTCGATTTGGTAGATGGCGTAAGTGAGGAACTCTCCCCAACAACGTAAGCGCAAATAGCACATACTCATATTAAGCATAGGCGTAGGTAATATTGAATCGACTGTAAATAAGTACACATATTATGAGATAAAATAAATCGACAGCGCGCCACCATCTCTACGCCCGCATCCGAAGCGGGACCACGTTTTGATAAATATTTGCAATTTATTTTATTCCTGGAGCCATTTTTTGAGAACGCGTCCGTAAAGGCAAAATGGCGTTGCGCGCCAAACCACCAGAGCGGCACTGAAGTTTCGGCGGGAAAATAAAAACGCGTTTAACTTTGTGTTAATATTATATTGTGCCATTATTGCGCCATTTATTAGAATCTCCCGCCGCAGGGATGGGGTTGAGTCGAGTTTAATGGACGTTTTGTTTGGTGAAATATAATTTTTAACCAGTCTAACGATTTTGGGGTAAACCTTTCGGAAGAGGAATCATTTTTCAGTTGAATATTTAATGCTTTGTTATAAATGTGTTTTAGCCGGATGTAGAATACCGAAAGGTACGTTTAATTTACATATTCAGACAACTAATTCTTTTATTATGGGTCGAGCACTTAACTAACTGTTAATAGCAACAATGAGGCATACTGATGTTGGTATCCTGAAATAGCTAAATGGAATACAATTAGAATGAGGACTTTGATCATGAAACTACCGTGAGACTCACTCATATTAAATTGTATTGACCGGATTACTCACGTCTTAAATCGAGTTTAGCTCGACATGTTTCGGGTTATTTCGAAACCCTTCATCACTGGAGCACGCGACTCGGAACCCTGATCGGAACCTTTACGGAACGATGTTGTTAGTGTTGTGTGCTACCCTACATTTGATAGTGACAATAAAAATGACGATGAAAATGTGGGTAGTTGTGCGCCTGAGTTAGTTTCGTCGGACAGTCGCGCGATCAGAGCGGTGGCGCGTAGTGCGCGTGTTGCGGCAGCCGCCGAGTCGCGTGCTCCAGTGATGAAGGGTTTCGAAATAACCCGAAACATGTCGAGCTAAACTCGATTTAAGACGTAAGTAATCCGGTCAATATAATTTAATAGAATGAGGACTGTACAGAGTCGACATATGGCACAAAGTATTAATAGCTACCTTGTTTCGGGCAGACAATACTCATATATGTAGAAATACCTTAAAATTCTAAAGAAGTAGACTATACTACTACTACACTTCTACTATACTTGTACTAGCTTATGCCCGCGACTACTTATGCGCGGGTCAAGTTTATCGCGCGGTGGAGCCCTCTACCGGAATAAAAGGTATCCTATGTTGATCCTTGTGGTTCATAATACATACAAGTAGGTATATACCAAATTTCATCAAAATCGATTCAGTGGTTTATAAGTGTAATTGTAACAGACAGATAGACAGACAAACTGAGTTACTTTCGCATTTATAATAATTGTATAGTACGGATTACCAACCCTGTAAACTAAGAAAAATATAAGTATTACTAAATATAAGTATTAGTATAATCAGAACGTAACTTCTGTTTTCTTTTGTTTTGTTAACTAAAATTATTAAGCTTTTCTTATAGATACAAAACAGAAATGAAAACATCTGACGTACCTATCTACTTTTACGAGTAACGAACTGTCATAACACGATTCTCCCATTGATTTTGTAAAAAAATACCTAGTCATGACGTCACTTTGCCAACTAAAGTTTTGTTTTAAAGCCACTAAAATTCTAATTACTTACCAGTTCATTGAAAATTGATGTGGTTTTCAGGAATAAAATATAAGTAGGTAGTGTTTTTTTTACTAGAGTCGCGTCTTTTATTTATTATTCTATGGTGTCATGTCATCTACACTATTCTAACATTTTTTTTTTGAGAATAATTAGTGGCACGCTTCTAAATACATATGTAAAACAGCAAATATTTATGCTAAATACCTCCATGACACTCGCTTTAAAGGAAAACGAAATGAAGACTACCACCGACTGATGAATGCACTTAAGCCTAGCTACGGAATATTGAAATAAACCATCTATTGGTTCGCTCTTGATAGCCACTTGTGAACCAAAAATCATTAATTATAAAAGTACCCCGCACGCGTTGCCCCCGCGGCCGTCATTAAGGCGAGTAGAGTGGACCATGTCGTAGTGTGAGGGGAGCTTAAAGAACCCTTTAAAAAGTAGTAGTAGTCCGTGTAGAATCAGCTTTGCATGTACTTTGCAATGTGGTTAAGCTGACGAAAATCGTGAACACGACACTTACAGAACAACCAGAATGTTAGTGTCGCTCGGAACTCGTCGGTTTTTTCGTTTTCCTGAAGATTCAAATGAGGAAGAAAAAGAAAACCGATTTTTTGTTTCGAGTTCCAAATAACATTAGGAAAGTTATTTAGGACCCATTTATGAGTCAAAAAAGTTCATTCACAGTATACAGATGTCTTGGGTATATCATAACATCATACGAAATACGAAACTCTCATTATGATATCATACATGAGGTTACTTTTCTGGAATACCAGACGTTTTTCCAACTCTTGCTGATCTATTTTGCTCTGCAGGTAGGTACTTTCTACCTAACTAGTTGTGTTTGCATTTGGGATATCTGCTTATCTCTTCGTTCAAACCGGATTTACTGTTCACAAAACATGTGATTTGGAAGCAACACTATTTCGTAAAAACAAGGAAAGCAAAGTAAGGGCCAGAAATGTTTGGGACGATGAGTCCCATCTGAAAAAGAGTATCGCTCATGTAAGCCACTGTCTGCATTTGCTGACACCGAGAAATTTGCCACTAATCTTTTAACTTTTATTATCGTTAGTGGTAACAAACAAATTTTCTTTCTTTCTTTTTTACCAGCTCTCTCTATTTGATAGGGTAACACCGCGATCAGGTGATATCTATAATAATATTCCAGTGTATGTAGTGTGTAGTGCACCGGCACTCTAAGGCCAGTAAAGGCCTTCACACGTTCGGCGACACTGACGTGTCTCGCCCTCAGTCGATGATGCTTCGATGCTACTTGAACCCTTCAAGGGCTATGACTATCACTAGGTACGTATGCGGTTGGAATAGGGTATGATTAAATGTGATTAAGTCCAGTCTGAACAGTCCGTCTTGGATTTCCCCAGTGACTATAAGAAAAGCGGAAAGGTTTACAATTTTTCGATAGATCTGCTGTTCAAATTGTTTAAATTGGTTACAGATATGTACGATTGACCCAAGTGAACCATTTCACAGAAAATTTCATGATGACATTGCATTGCTTGACAACGGAATTGTTTATGAAATTTGTTGTTAGAACGTTCCATGTTGGGTCAGGAATCAATGGTTTGATAGTAGATCGAGGGTGTAACAACACAACAGTGACCCAGTGACTCTCCTTGAGTCGTTGATATTGATGGACGATAACGATCATTTCTCATCAAATGACCCGCTTCCTCGATTGATTCTCTCTCATAATAAAAATTTATCTAAGGTAATTAATTCAAGTAACTTTTGGAGTAAATACTGAAATGCAGCAAGTGCATGACATACTCAATACAATATAATATTACTATTAATATTATCAGAATTTGCGGCGGTGTACCATAGGTATGTCACTTGTTCGAAAGAGTTTTGTAGTATCAAATTAGACCTACGTGTGACGTAAAATGATAGCTACTTATATCTTTCCACATAATAATAGTTATTCGATATTTCTTTATATTTGTTAATTATTTTAAATATTGTTTTTCAATCCTTTAAACACAATACCAAAAAGCTGATTTCCCTTTGCATGCTAATTATCATTAAAATCGCTCGCTAAACATAGATAAAACCTGCCAGCTTCAGCGCCGTGCCGTGGACAGGTAAATGTAAGACAGTGGCGGGCGAAAAAGACAAAACAAATGAAGGACGCCCGCCATCGTAACGTGCTTGGTGCGGCGAAGCTAATTCATTGTGGGGTTGCGATCGGTGTTGCCAGCAATAGTCTACATTTTATGGGGCAACTCAATCCCACTAAATATTTGTGAATGTTTGTCACTATATATGCATGTGTGTGTGTGTGTGTGTGTCTTGGACGCATAGGTTACTTTTTATTCCGATATTCCCATGGGCTCTATGTAAATTTTGAAATAGTAACCAGTAAATCTAAAGATTAGAAATTTTGCATGGATTTTCGTACCTATATCAAATAAAACAGCAGAAAAATCCATTTTTTTAAAGATCTAATTTGACGAAATGATATTGCTAGGTATTCTTGTATTGAAACTAGCTAATGACTCTTCTTTGATTCAACAAAAACAAGTTTATTTTACTATGAACTAGTGTTACACTCACCCATTCTAAAGAAAAACACACGAAAAAAAATCTCAAAATACACCTTCTAATCTAAAGGCAACACAATACATGTATCCTAAATACTGGACTACCCCACCCCGTTCCTTCACCTCGTCGATCATCTGTCACCTGCCACTTCTTAAATTAGGAAAAAAAACGTCATAACCTAAACTCATTTTAATTCAAGAACAAAACATCCACAAACATTTCTAAAACTTTCGCTGACTGAGCCCCTGGCAACACTTAAAATCTAGACCTTGGACTCCCCCTTCACCCCCTTGGTCGCCCGTCACCTGCCACGTCTTTAATTGAATAATCCTAGTCATTAATCATGGCACCCCGTCTGGAGAGAACTGGAATTATTTTGAGCCCAGGACTATACTCCCCAGCTCAGCCCAGGTTAATCTGAGATAAAGGTTTGGTGGTACCAACACTACATTTTTAACCGACTTTAAGAATAGAGTTCATGTGTGTTTTACTCGACAGCGGGAAAGCCAAAAGGACTATGATTAGGACTATTTATTAGATAAACTAGTATTTTCAATTATTCGTCATGAATATTTTAAAAGTAAACGTGTATATAATTAGGCAGTATTTTTCAGGTTGGGCAAATTCGAAGACTCGATCATTATCATTAACATTCCAAAATTTTATAATTTTTCTAAATGATTGTTTTTTTATAGGGTTCCGTGTCCCAGTAGGACAAAAACCTTCCCTTATCAACATTACAGAAACCACCGCTAGACCACCGCTACATTAACCATGAGGATCATAATCTCATAAGATCACTCGCGTGTTTGCTTGTCCGCCTGTCACAGCCAATTTATTCCAAACATACTGAAACGATTAATTTGTTGTACAGGATAACAATCTCAAAGCCATTCTCATGGGCCTATGTACACTATCGTGACAGGAAAGAAGTAAACAGAAATCCTTAACCTATTTTACACAATTTCTTACAAGCGGCAATACGATAAAAATAAACAGTCCACTCCATCTCACATAGGTAGACAGGATATAAGGGCCGTACCTACATCAAAATCAAGACCCCGTGCACGTTCGCAACTACCCACATGACCCGGCCCACGCCTCGCCTCGTAGGTAAGTATATACACCTACATACAAACACAGGAAGCCCCGACTCCTTAACCCACACAAGCAAACAACGTCCGATGCTAAACTAAATCACACGCACACACGCCAACTCCCCTTTGTCTTAGCTAAGTGTCAACCAATAAAAACAAAGGATTCGAAAATGGAACAAAAAGAGCTGGCCAATCGCGAGGGACGTCACGCGTGTTGATGCGCGGCTATTGGCTTGAAAAAAACCGTTTGCCTCTGATGACTCCGGCTAGACGTTGAGATTGATGCGGATGGACGACTTTATGTCAACTTACCTTACTGTATTTACCTTCGAGGTTCTATTAAGATATTGAAGATTGTAACTAGTGAAAACTAGGATGGATAATAAATGCTGTAAATCTATCTTTCTTTAATATTAGATAAAATTCTTGGGTCAAAAATGTTTGTGACCAAACTCCTTCGAAACGGCTAGGCCAGGTTTTTATTAGGTAAATTGTTTGTGTATATTGAGGTCTGAGAATAAGATGTAAACTATTTTTCATACTTCTTTTCATACTTCTACGCGGACGAGTCGCGGGCAAAAGTTATTAAAAAAGAAAAACATTGTTAGAAGACATCGTATTTTGAACACTAAAGTAACAGCTCACCTACATTAACAAGTCCCAAGTTTAAAATGGGTTTGAAGTTTAAAAATATGTAGAGCTGTGTATAGAAATTAAAATCAAGTAAACCTGTAATATTTTGATTTAATCCATATTCGTTTTCAGAGCTAAAAAAATATAAAAGTTGATCACCACATTTGCACAATTTAGGTAACTACAATCAATATTCGTCGCGAGTTTTCCTTCAAAAGCGTTTATCACTTCTCGGCATTTACGGTTGAGGCTTAAGTAGACATCCAGTAAGGAGCATATCTCACGGCGTGCTCACGTGTGAACGGGGGTGAGGGGTGCAGGCAGAGGGGGGAGGCGACGAGGGTCATTTATCATTCATATCATCTTCGCTCCACTTCGCTCGCCGCACCGCCGTAAATAAATAAGAACAGACTCATCTTTTACAGCCGTTTTAGAACACCACATGCAAATAACCTCTCTATCCTCGAAGCATAGAGACTTATACCTCTCGACGGTCATTCTGGCGCTTGTTCTATTATGAAGCTAAGTGCCGTAGGTGAGCGTGTGTTGGTTACTACCCATGTGTCTTAGATGGGAATGGATAATAGATACTATATACGACTGGTTGGCTATGTATACAACGCATTAGTTTCAAAGTACTTGGCGGAGTTTGTTACGACCTACATTAATATTTGGGCACAAATAAACTCACAGAAAGTTCACGGCAGTTTATATATCTACTGATCGCTGTGCTTAACATATAGCAATAGTTCTAACACCTAACATAGAGGAGGTTACCCAATTATCAATCGATTTGATAAAAAAAGTCAGTGTCACCATTTCTGGATTGTGTGATTTTATTAGCAGTTTTGAAAATAAAGTTCCTAAAATAAATGGACAATAAGATGTCCCAAACAATTGCAAATCCTTTTATTACCTAAGCATACCTATTAGGTGCTTAGATTCCAAATAATTCCGCTCGCTCCGCTCTAAGAAGATTAAGAACGATTGGATGTTCCGAGAAGGTCGCAAATTCGCAATCCGGACATAATGCCGAGGCATAGGTACGGCTTAGAGAATGGTCCGTCAATTCGGACAGTCTGCTATATCGATCACTGAGCGCCTTGCTCTAATGCTACTGCTACATATGAGCTAATATGTGCGAGAGTGTGTGCTAGCCTGTTTGTATGTAGGTATAGAAACCCTCCAACTCCATTGTACAAAAGTAAAGAAACAAACGCATTATTTGAATTGATTTTTAATTGTTTGTTTCTATAAATTTGAATTATTTTGAATGCGAATGCGTTTTCCCACTTACATTATATGGTCTTAATATTTTATTTTTTATTAATTACCAAGGACGTCGTCAAGGGTGAGCGATGAGGGGCAACTACCCAGCCTGCCTAGACTACCAGTCAGAGGGCGTATTGCCTAATGTTTCTGACGCTCGAGATCGCAATCAAATGACATATTTCGCATACAAAAACTATCATTTGATTGCGATCGCGAGTGTCAGAAACGTTAGGAAATAAGGCCTCAGGTCTATATCCACAAACTAAACCTTGTTAGGTACCTGCTTGCTACTTCGCTGCCAGATACACTACACGTGGTTGGTAGATCTAATTAATGGAGATATTCGTCACTTTTAGTAACACACAAGACACAGCGGTTCAAACGCTTTTGTGTCTCACCCAACTACGGAATTAATGTTTGGATTATTTTCTTCTTATAACCCTGAATAGACTGTATGTGTAGGTTTATCTTTAATTTGTAGGAATGTATACGTTAAGCTAGATAAAATAGTCGTTAATTAAGCAATTAAATGTTAATATACTTACGTCTCGAAGAACCTTATAAACGGCAAAGCTGTGTTTGTTTAGTCCGTCATAATTGCTCGACTGTACCTCGAGCTGACGAGTCGCGTGGACAAAACCACCTAAATCCAGTTCATTAGGGCGCTATTCACATCTCACCCCTGGATGGAGATACGCGGTGATTACTGCAACCGCTCCCGACGGTACGAATAAAGACTGCATCATAATTTCAGATACACCCTCGTTACGTGCTAACGCGAATAATGGCTCTACACCCACGTGTTAAAGTCTCATTTCGGTGTGAGGACTACCATGTCACTTGCACAAAGACATGTAAAAATAATGAACAAAACTTGGCGCTTTGCGAAAGGAAATTTAGCCGTATTAGAAGGTAAGAAAACTGATGTTCGTTTAGGTGGGTTATTCGGAGATGTTTGTGAATTAATAGAAGGAAAAGTTTCGTGGGACGTCGCACCGGCAAGGTTGTCGCAGTTGTGATTCAATTTGGACGCTAATTTAATGATGTTGTCGCGATGCAAACAAATTGATATTCATATGGGACCATCACGGGGCTGTGCGTTTACGAGATTATGGAACACTGTTCATTTTGTCTTTTGAATCGCAATCAAGCGCCGCAGTTTTGTGCGTGGGTTGAGATGTGAAGACTTTTACTGCAAAGTTGGGTACTAAACGTATATTTTTTAGGGTTCCGTAGTCTTACAACCCCTTTAGTTGTGCCGTATTTTTCCGCCCGTCCGTCTACGGCTTATTTTAGACACATTTTGTGCTAGAAATGTGTAATTTTACATGAATATGTAACATAACCACACCGAAAATGAGGTAAAATAAAAAATTCTCAAACATCCAAGGACATCTCTCGGATCCTTATATAGTGAAATAAGTACTATCGCTCTTAGTGGGGCTAATTTTTTTTATATAAAAAAGGCCTAGGTTTGGCCCTAGTTATAAATAAAGGAAAAGCTTATTTTCTAGCGTGCGCTCTAATATGGCTCGCTAGACCGAACTTAGTCTTGAAAACTCTATCGCAGGGGGCACAATAGAGTTGGCCTTGTGAATTGTATGTATAAGTATAGGACAGGAGGGCTTGGGTCTGTCTTTTAAAATTTGGCGTTTGAGATCGAGTGCTGTCAAGCGGTTCTCTTCAAAAGTTCCTATCAATCTGAAGATGCTGGAATGCCTGAATGAATGAATAAAAGACAGCTTTGGGTAACCGGCGATCAGACGTGCCCACACCACTTGAGCTGGCGCTGCATGAGGATAGCTTCCATGCCGTGCATTCCGGAGCAACGCAGGACCTCACAATTAGAGACACGATCCTGTCACTTGATATTCAGGATAGATCTTAGGCACCTAAGGTGGTATGTGTCGAGTTTCCTGATATCTACGTTTCATAATACGGTGTAGTGGGTAGAGACTCGATCTCGAGAGAGACAATCGACAGTAGGGTCAAGTTGTCACATCACTATCTGCAGTCAGTCAGTCCTAGGGCTATGCAAGTAAGTACGCCTGCACCAATTGATACCTAAGCTGCTCAAATCCAGTCCAATTGTAATTCGCGCACCCCGTGGTTCCCAGCGCGCGCATCCGGCGCGTGATTGCGGCCGCGACTGCGCATTGTTGGTGTCGTTACACCCTCGTTATCCAATCAGCGGCAGACGTTTGTTTCGTTTACGATCGAGGTTAATCTTGACGACTTCCAACTGACTTCGGTCATGTGAGTGTGACTTCCAAGTCTGTGATCGGATCGAAGTATTCATATTTCCGACCATAAGCTTTCCTATGGATTTCCTGAAATTACCTAGAAGTCGCTAGTCGTTCACTGTTAGACAAAGCATCGCCCTTACAAGGCCACGGTGAAGGACACGACAACTCACTACTTGCATCAACAACGCTTTTGCATATTTTTTGCAAATTTGAAAGCTTGTATTCTTTTAAGAAATAAAATTAATATGGTTAGTATCATTATAAAAATAGCTTTGGTTAGGTTAAAACTGCGACCCCAACAAAAATAAATCGCTACCAGGATAGTAGGTTAGGTTAGGTTAGAACTGCGACCCCAATAAAAATAAAATGCTGCCAGAAAAATAAGTTAGGTTAGGTTAGAACTGCGACCCCAACAAAAATATATCGCTATCAGGAAAGTAAGTTAGGTTAGGTTAGAGCTGCGATCCCAACAAAAATAAATCACTACTAGTAAAGTACATTACAACTGCGACTTCAAAAAATCATTGAAGTTGTGAAATAATAAATATCAAAATAATATTCTTAGATGTAAAATTCACAGCATTAAAAAAAGTAGGTATCGAGTAATAAAATACGAAATGAATATCTGCGAAATAAGCAATCTATTAGTTTAAATTTTTAATGACATTTATGTAAGTATTAATTTTTAAAAAATCCACATCTATTAATTAATATTTCCAGAAACTAAAAAGCGGTTATTTGAAAATACTCATTCTAATCATTCCAGGTAATGAATATTCGATGGAATAAAAAAATATTAAACGTTGACTTTTAAGTACCTAAATGATAACTATTATTGAAAGTATTATGTCAACATTTTCAAGGGGAAACTCATAGAAACATACAAATTAGTACGGAACCCTTGGTGCACGAGTCCGACTCGCACGCACTTGGCCGTTTTTTTTTATTTAGACTTATAAACAACACTTTTACTTAGGGCCTGGACACATGTCGCCGGTACGGTGCCGTCTACGGTGTCACGGCGCGGCGCCGTCAAACGGCGTCGTGTCGAAACACGGTGCCGCGTACGGTGCCGTACACGGCGCCGCGATCGGCGTCGTACCACGGCGCGGTGCCGTGTACGACGCCGTGCACGGTGCATCGCTTGGTAGTTTCACTAGTTTACGTTTTGCTGCTGAACGCATAACACGCAAGTAAATAGTGCATAAAAATTATAACCGATGCTAACTGGCTATTATTTCAAGACATCACATTTACATTTATTGTATTCACGTTATAATTCAGTTATAAAAAATAATATAAGTATACTAAAAATATATATAAATAGTCTTACTTACCGATTTTTGTTTTTTCTTTTTTATCCTTTTCGTTGAAAGATGGAACAATATTTTGGCAGACGTCTTTCCAAGCTTCTGTTTTTAAAATTTTATTTTTATACTCCTCCTTCGTCTTGTCCCAAAGAACAGGACGAGCTTCCACTAAAGAAATTATAAAATCTACATCATAATCTTCAGCCATTTTTATGTACTATTTACTTGCGTGTTATGCGTTCAGCAGCAAAACGTAAACTAGTTAAACTACCAAGCGATGCACCGTGCACGGCGTCGTACACGGTACCGCGCCGTGGTACGACGCCGTTCGCGGCGCCGTGTACGGCACCGTACGCGGCACCGTGTTTCGGCACGACGCCGTTTGACGGCGCCGCGCCGTGACACCGTAGACGGCACCGTACCGGCGACACGTGTCCAGGCCCTTAACCGTGACTCAGGAATTCATTACTTTTCGAAAGGTTACTACATTTTAACCACTACTTTTAACTACTGGATTTTACCTTACTTCTTACCAATGTTATATCCGCCACATATAATAACAAAGACGCATATTGAAGTTCATCCATACTTATTTGATAAACAGCAACAAATAGACTCATATTTCGATATAGAGATATTAGGTACATGTTTATATATCTGTAGGTACTTGTAAAATTCGCGTGCATCCACTGGGAGACTCGGAGGGTATTTAGAAGGCTAAGCCTTGCTGTAAGGTGCAGATAAACTCGCCCGAAGTAATCCTCTTTGTGTAAAAATGTCCCCAGTGTCGCCCCCTACCGGCAACTTTATTAAAAAGCACGTAATCCCCACTAGTGGACTGGGTAACGCGATTATGCTCTATATAACAACTCAATGTACCAACGGTGATATGAAATTGAATTTAAATCCGTGTGCATTGATGACACCGTTTATATTTATAGGTACGTCTGGTGTGCTATCGTCTACCGTTTGCTGGATTTTAATTTGGATGTACCTAATAATTGAAGACAATGAGATTTATTGCTATTTTACATGTGTGGCTGTCGAGTGTGCATTTGTTTGGTTTTTAACCTGTAACTGTATCAATAGATAGTTATTCTAATCTTTATTGTTTAGTTACTAGTATCGTTTAGGTACTTTTTATCAAATTATACCTTTTATTTTTCGTTTTATTTCATTTTAAAAGTAATTAAGGTACTCCCTTTTAACTAACTTGTCGTTATCATTAGAAAATCTATGAAAGCTGAAAGGAGAGGTACTTTCACACTTAGTCCGAAAAAGGACGAGCAGTATGCCGTGGTTCTTAAATCGTAAACGCAACCACAGACAAGCCAAGTTAAGCTAAACGGGTAATACCAACATACACATTGTTACAAACAAGTATATGAGCCGAAAGATACCAAAGCTCAGGACACGGCGCAAACAGAAGTTGTCTTGTCAGTGCCCGTATCTTGACACCCCGACAGCCAGGAAACGGAAGAGGTGGCACACTTCATTACTCGCACATCAAACAATCGCGCCGCCATCTTGCCGGAAGTGACGTCACTGACGTGTTGCCGCAATCGCTTTGATCCTTCGCAAAAATAACGCGGCAAGTTGCTACGGCAAATGTAATTGCTTTTCGTGAGGTTGGTAGGTGTTGACTGTAGGTACGTACTTACATAGCCCCATCTCGTAATGAATTGTTGTGATATAGTAGCCGTAAGTATCATGTAGGTAATTACAGTCAAACAAGCTGATTCATGTACCAGGTTGGAATATTTTAATAATCACTATGCTTTCCTTGGTAAAAGTAAGCATGACGTTAGTAGCATAAAGGTTCTACCCTGGTACTTGATTTAGTTTGTTCGACAGTAGGCACATGGTCGTGATTTTATATGAAGAAAATGTACATAGGTAACACACACACATATACATCGCGCCTGTATTCCCAAATGGGGTAGGCAGAGCACACGAAACTTTGCCGCTTCGGAGCCACTTTTAGCAATTTTAGGTTTTAAGATTGACAAAAACGGTACAATAGTGACAGGTTGCTAGCCTGTCGCCTACGGCATACCTAAACCTTTATCCTCAGTCGCCTCTTACGACATCCACGGAAGAAATGGAGAGGTGTAATTCTAACCCGACACCACACGGGACATAGGTAACATACTAACGTTACGTAGGTAACCTAGGTAATCCGCAAAAGCATTTTCTTGTTTCAAAATATGTATGTATTTTCGAGTTAAACAATCGGAGTCCTCACCGCAACATACTCTCTATAAAGGGCCATAAAAAAGGCATGCGGGTTCAAAATCTTTTAAAATCCGTTCGTTCATTTCCAGTATAAATTAAAACTTTTTGTCAAAGCCACCAATCCTATCTCACAAAATATTCAACACCCATGTTACAATAAATCGCCAAAACAACAAAACAGATCACACTAAATCATGTGACTATTCAAAACAGTGACTTCTTAACAGGGAAAAAACTGTAAGAAGTCTGGCATCTCCCATCAGAAGACAAAGAGTGACCCTTAATTGACGGTAAAAAGGCCCGAAGAGCACAAAGGCGTTAGATGTCATGCCTTATCAACAGAATTAAGGGCATATTATGTAGATGAAAGGATTACACAGGTGTACTGGTGTCGGCATCATGTTACAACGTGTAAAAACTCGCCTGAGATGTGGAAGCGTAGGGGTGTGGGATTATTTCTATTTCAGGGTGTTACTAAATTTGGATGTGAAAGAAAAGGATCGGATAATAAGAAGGTCAACAACACAGGTCATTGTCCACTAAGTAGGTAAATGAAAGGTACTGAGAAGCTATATATAGAAGAAAATATTTGCGGTGAGAGTTGATGAAAAGCAAAAAATATATATATCAAATACAAGCTGACCCCTGCGAAGAATTCGTTTATCGCTATCTTGTGCGTTTATTGCAGAATCTACCCAAATTTTCAGATTATATTACTATCGTAATTCGTAATGTCATTCTCAAACTATCTTCATATATCAAATTTCACCTACGAGTATATTGGTTCAGCGATTTAAACATGAATAGGTAACAAACAGACAGACAGAGTTATTCTGACATTTATGATATTAGTAAGGATTCATACAGTTATTTAAGTTTTCCGGTTTAGTAAGCTTCGTTATATTTTGCCAAACAAATAATTTTCTTCACAAAATTAATCCAGATCATCAAAATTAATCAGAATCCAGAAAATTCTAAACTCATCTAATTATTAATTAATAAGTATCTACAGGCACTTAATTTTTTTAATCAGAACAGTATTCAAAGAAGCAGTAACCGTAAAAAATGAGGTTGACGTTTCCATTAAGACAAGATGACGTCTTTATAAGAGACTAATTTTAAGATCGCCTTTTTGTATTTTAATTTTTAAGCTCAAAATCGCTGTGTTTAACTTGATCTATCTAATTTCGACGTATATGTAATTTTGCAGGTGGTAGGACCTTGTGCAAGGTCCGCCCGGATTGCTACCACCATCTTATTCGTTAATCCTGCCGTGAAGCAGCAGTGCTGTTGTGTTTCGGCGTGGAGAGTAAGACAGCCGGTGAAATTACTGGCACTTGAGGTATCCCATCTTAGGCATCTAGGTTGGCAACGCATCTGCAATACCCCTGGTGTTGCAGATATTTATGGGCGGTAACTATCAGGAGACCCACTTGCTCGTTCGCCATCCAGTCGAATAAAAAAAAATACTAAAACGTTCCAATTCGAATTTCAGGCCTCTACTCCTCTAATTTTTTCATTGTACAAGTTTTTCATTATGCTCTAACATTGTTTCTTTCAAAAAGTAGATAAAGACTTGTGCAGTCATAGAATCGTAAAGTAATAGGTTTGGGTACGAAACCCTACAAACTGTACACTTTTGGTACTAGATGGTATTAGTAACATCCTGAATACTGATTTGAATGAAAACCGCCGTGAGTGGCAACTAAATGGTCTCAATCACGAACCTCACTTTCCATCGGCCCTGTTTCATCAAGTTCCATCCATCGGCGCGCCTACGTCAATGTACACCATTAACCCCCGTCAAGGAAACTCATTCACGAATGTCATCTACGATGCACTTTGTCTCGCGTGTCGCGTTACCTGCCAGGACGTAGCCATTAATGTCGTGACCCCCAACTTACCCTCGGGGGAAAGTTACCTCCGTCTTGGCATTTCGCCAACTTTCAAAACATCTAAGTTACATTCCCATCGACTAAGCACCCAATCGTTAAGGTCTCCTTTCGCGGACCATTCGATTTCGTCGCGAACCGAGATTTTTGCACATGACCCAAAACTTCTCATTTGCTCTGTGATTACTCGCATTATAGCGGCGTGGAGCGCTGACATGCGACATCAGTTATTATTTGAGTGTCGGTTTCAGTGACATTGAGATTATGATCGAGCTTGGTATTGGGCATTTGATTCTCGTTTCCATAATTAGGAGGTCTTCGTAAAGCTGTCTTTGTGATAAAATTATGATGCAATAATACTTAGAAGCACAATGTCACGACAGTGTAATTTTATTTAACACCTCCAGCGCCGTCCATTATTAAGCCAGCCGTGAGAAGTCGTTGTGAAAGTGTCAAAAAAATCATAAATTCCTTTACGCGACACGGCTTGCTGCAACGCGAGCAGAATATTCTGCGGCTTTTATGTCTCTGTTGCCTCAGGAAATGATAATTATTTTTGGTCCAATCCTTAAGGGCGGAGAGAATGGGTCTTCTTTCACACGCGCAAAATACCTTGAAGTCCTTTGTATGCGCGGACACGACATGACACAAAAAATACCCATTCACAAATATAGGTTAGTCGCGAATGTACCTACATGCACAGCACGGGTTTGTAAGGACGTATGTGACTAGGCAATAATGTTTAGTTCAAACCTTAAGTCGAGCACAGTCGTATTAGAATGCGTCACACGCGCCAGCGCTAGTATCAGAGCGGCGTGATAGTGATTCATTCACAAAAGTTGACAGTTTCGATGTAATTTCTAAAGCTGTCAAGACAAGTGACACGTAACTTTACCGGGCATCCAAAACACCTGAAACTGGAAACCACACATCACTTGAATATCTCACTCTTATCTACATACATAAAAACACACATCGGTGTTAAGCAGCTTTTTCACCAATAATGTGCGAGAATGTGTAAATGAAGCGTTTCTATTGGTTCATGAAAACACATTCTTCGCAGCACATCCTCGCACATCTTTGGTGGAAACGCAGCTTTAAACATTACTTACCACTAAATCGGGTCAGCAGTTTAAACACGAAGAGATGGTTTAAAGAACAGACAGACAGAACTGCTTTCGTATTCATAATATTGGTAAGGAACGGTATTAAATACACATACTAGATCATAACACCAATATTATACTCGACACTCAAATCTGAATCGATAGATACAAGTATACCTATTATAATCATAATGAGTATAATGAACCCACGTTAATGATTACGTGCTATAATGAGGTATATTGCTGTAGGTATATTATTAGAGGCTGGCATAGAGCTCGGAGCGATCAAAATAAAAAAAAAACCGTGTGAAGGAACAATGCCACGCTGTCTGCTAGCGGACAGGTATATGACGGGGCGCATTTTATTGGTTTTCCGAAACATTCCCTGGCCTATTAATAAATGAGTGGCGGGAAAAAAAGTCGTAGAATCCATTTGTCAGGAGCATAGTGATTTATGGGCGAGGACTTTTGGTGTTCCTAGAAGAAGGGCGAGTTTTGTACTATTTGCTTACCTGTCAGATTGATTTAGAAGGGTAGTTTGTGTTTCGGCATTAGCTTTGACTTTGGAGTAGTTGCCGATTACACAAGTACATACATAAGAAACTTATACGTATTTAATAAGTAGGTATTAAGTAATATACATAGAAGTTTCTTATCATCTGTCACTTAAATTAATAACTGTCCGTAAAGTTCTTTTTTAGTGTCTCCATTCTTAAAAAAAAACTTTTCATTGTAACAGTAATTGAGTTGTATTAGTCATACCATACTTATATAAATAAATAGTTGTTGAGCGTATATTTAAAACGTGTCAATTTATAGAAAACTGTAAATTAAGGTGCGTTTAACATTTTGTGGTAAGGCTAAATAAATCTAATTAAAACTTTATTTTAAAATATCTTCCTGATATTTTTTCAAACTGTGTACTATTCTAGTGTATCGTGCCTACGTCATTTTTATACATGCCGATGTGGACATAACATAAGATTAAATTATCTAAATTAAATATCAAGCGCTAACAGTTTCTAATCTATTACTGTTACTTCAAAAATTGTCCGCAAAAACATTTCATTGACTCTAACGCGAAACCATTTCGAGTCCATTACCTGCTTTTTCTCACGTCTCGCAATAAATTATCCCACAAATTATCGGCCGAACAATTTCAGAAATTCTCAGGTAGCTCACACGTAGCGTAAAAACGAAGGATCGTTTGGAATAGTTCAAATAGTTTTGAGCGATGACTCGTCCAAAACGTTGACGGTAATGACTTTTGCATCTAAAGCCGGGTACTCATTAGCGAGCTGTAACCGTAACCGTTGCATGCACTGTAACCAAAAAACATAGTGTGTACGTGGTTCGCGAACCTGCTGCAGGTTCGCGAACCACGTACACACTATGTTTTTTGGTTACAGTGCATGCAACGGTTACGGTTACAGCTCGCTAATGAGTACCCGGCTTAAGTAGACACATTGTAAAAAATATGCAGTTGCTTAATGCTTTAGTTAAGTATTGGTTATTTATTAGGTACTGCGTGTTACTAGGGTTGAAGAGGGTAAATCTACTAGTATGAAGTCAAATTTCTTGAAAGCTTTTTAACACGCCTATAATGAGCTTCACTTAACAGAATCTTTTCACTTGATTTACATCCACATCTTATTGTTGTATTGTAAGAGTAAGTAGGTACTTTTGCGTAGTTCTGATGACAATACAATAATATGGTACACCATCGACCTGATGGAGTCTGAAACAAAACACTTAAACTGCAAGATGGAACAATGTAATGTAACCTAGCCATGTATGAGCTTGTCAGAATAATCTTAGGGTATATTTTAATTAAGGATGATATTGATGACGTCCTCGAATGGAAAGCACGGACGGGAAACTGTTGTGTAGAGCGTTCTGAGGCACAGTGGACGGATGACCTTATGGAGCATTTAGTTACCATTAAATACTTTTCGCAAGTTTTTAGTAATTTTTTTTCCATAGTTGAAATGTTAAATGAAGAACATTTTAGATTTAAACAGCTCTTCTGCACTCTAAATCTGATCTGATTTATGCGACCAAAAATTCTTAGACAGATAATGACACATTAGATACAAAACAGCATTCCTGTTCTCGGACAGTTCATGGACTTCAAATTACCGATATCGCCCCGTCATCGCGATACGATCGATGTGTCGGCATCGCGGTATCATACCGCGATCGCGCCGCAAAAGTGCTGGCTCACGTAGGTGCGAGGGGATTGTCGAGCGGTGCCCGGAATACACCCGTTAAGGCCTTTCGATTGTAAGACTTATTAACTAAATTAGAACGAGTAACTTTTTCGACATTTTCACGTGAAAAATTCAACGACGTTTCTACTAGTTACTGGCACCGCTTTCGATCAGGATTGTGATTTTTGGCACTGATTCTGAGCAACTGTATATCCGTGTGACATAAGAGATTAAAGATAACGTGCAACTTCATGTTTCCCAAGAAAAATTGATCTGCACTGATCACCACGTGACTCCGCTCCGGTCCCCGGAAGCCCATTGTTCTCTGATATATCGAATCGCGCCAAATCTCTAGTTAAATCGATGTTTCAAATTTTATGACAAAAAACTCCAACTAATCCGCCGCGGCCTCTTTGACTCCGCATCCGAGGAATAGAAAATATATTTGTTTCTTCACGTATATACTAAAAAAGCTTGGGATTATTGATTTCTGCGAAAAGTCGTTGGGCCGTGAGGATAATGTTCCCTTACGGGACGGGAACGAATTACTCGTTGAGGGATAAACTCACCTCTAATTTCGGCAGAAATATCGTAATCTCGCGTTCGGTAATCCGAGAAAAGATTACCTGAGTACTCTATGTTTTTGTTATGCTTAAGGGTGAATATTCTAGGCTCGATTTTGACGCGGCGGATAGGATAATGCCACTGATAACTTGTTTTTAAGCATTGTTATATTTTTTATACTATAGTTTATATAATTCTCCATTTGTAGCACCTAATAATTTATTGATATTCCTCTTCCTCTGGCAGAAGCAAAATTTTAAAACTCGTTTTCCAATACTTGGTGGGCTGTCCGGAATCCGTTTTTACTTTGAAATCCTCAAATTGTAAAAAAACCATTTGGTAACTCTGGTTAATTTTAGTCAAGGCATGTTCTTAATTAGTTAATGCGTGCAAAAACCAAATATCATCGTTGTAAGTACAATTATTGTGCCCCGAATCATCCCATAAACAAACGTCCGAGCGCGCAACCAAACTTTGGTGGTCAAAGTTTAGTTCGATCTTACTCGTTTCTAAACGATACATAAAGTATCGGATAGTGCCTCCGCGTACCTGCCGGTTACGCTGCTGCAGCCAATGGTAACGTTGGTGTCATTCCTTGCTTCGTTTCCCGCCAATCACGTAAATACCCAATTTTGGTGCAAAGGGCGTCAAAAAAAATCTAATAATGGTGGCTTTTAAAAAAATAGTAAGGAGTATGATTATAACATGTCTTTTAAAAGCATTTTGAGTGTTTTGAGTTTCTTTTTAACTGAATTGATCGTATTTGGTTATAAATGTAGCCGAATTTTTTTTAGGATTTATTTTCTTCCTCGTTTCAGTTTTGGTGGTCAAATTTTGGTGTTTTTGGTGGTTGTGTTTGGCATTTTGCAGCCCTTTTCTCGCTCATTCATGGATCGCTTTTAACGGAATTTTGTGTGAAGACGTATACTTGTTACCCGCATACAAAAATGTAGTAAAATAATAAAAAAAAATTTTTTTTGCAACCCACATAAAATCTTTATATTTCCTGGTATGGGAGACCAGGAAATATAAAGATTTTATTTTTGCCATATTCATTTGATAGAGGTATCATTTGATAGAGCTATTAAAATGCAGTAAAAAATGTCATATAAACTATATACCTTCAGAGCCCCAGCCGCTAGATATTAACTGTCAAAGTCACTTTTGAAAAGCCCAGTGCCCACCCCCTTAACTTTTAAACTATCACTGTTAAAAATTCGAAACAGATCTACAATATACCTGTTAACGAATAATTTTAATAAAAAATATAACGGCCTCTGTAGGTCAATTAATTTTGAATTGTTTTAACGGTTACAAAACACTACCGTGTGGTTATGTCTGGCACACACAAGGATGTTTTTTTTTGTTAGTTTGAATTTCCAACGCTTGACAAATATTACTATAAACAGTCCTCCTTTTTTATCTAGCGAACAAAGTAAAATAATGTCTCAAAAAGAAAGTAGAAAAAAAGAACAGATAGCTGAAAGGGAAAGAAAAAATAAAATTAAAGCAATCTAATTTAAGGCAAAGAATTGAAAAAGCCGAAGGATAAGTAAAAACCTCTCAATAAGCAAAAAAAAACATATACATATGTTATGATAAACCAAAAAGATGATCTTTAATTTTAATACCAGGTATTGAAGTACGTACCTACTATTTAATTGGCGCTTTTATTTGAATAAGATTTTTGTAATAATCATTTTTGATACATATTTTTACCCTTATCTTGTCATTTTCAATTTAAAATGCCATTAGTCACACTGTTTCTTAATTATGGTGGCCAGTACCTAATTTCGGTGACGCTTTTTCAAATTATGGTGGACATTTGCAAATTTTGGTGTAATGTAAAAATTTTAAATTTAAATTTCTCCTAAATTACTTGGTGTAATACTGGACCATTTAGTAAACTTGTTTAATATACGTATTAGTTTCATTTGAGAACTTAACTTTATTCAAAAGTCTTAATTTCAAAATTACCACCAAAATTGGCAAAAAAGTAAGCTTGTTGCGATTCACCCTTAAGCAGGAAAGAACTTTTTTGATGAAGTAGGCATTTCAATCTGATGACTTTTTGTGTTACACAATTTACGAAATGAAATATTGGTTGACAGAAATGTCTCATATATTTTAACATTTAGCATGAGATTCATTACTTAGCAAAAAATTATAAAGGATATGTCAACAAATTTTTTGAAATGATAACTATTTGCGTTGTAAGATTTAGTAAGATGTTATAGCAAATGGCTATACCTACAAGCTTACAATAATCTCGAATCCAATCACGAGCGATCATTAGCCGTCGAGTCATTTACAAACTGCATAACACTGACGTCTGATCCGACATGGAAATCCTTAATGAAATAAGACGTAGCGTGATCGATCAAAATAATAATTAATAATAGAGCCGCCCGATGGGCACCGCACTTAGTCATCGTGTTTAATTAAAACAGACAAAATCAACGGGTACATGATATTTTGGAATCTGTGTCGTCATTAACTGTGTGTTACAACATATGTTACATACGTGTGATGACACCCGCTTCTGGCGTGTAATGCCTGCGGTACTTTGGATTCAGCCGATTTATTTAGACAGAGCTTCTACGGGCTGCCATAAAGCTTTATAACATTGGAATTTTTCATTTGGAATTAGTTAGCTTTGGGTACCAGATCCTGTTGAGACAACTATCAATACAGATACTAAGTATTATTGTGATAGCCGGCCAAGTAATTACTGAGGCTTTATTGTCTAAACTAAAACATTACGATTGTTTTCACCACTTTCTTCTCTCACATAGTATGAAATGAGGATAAAAAAACCGGCCAAGAGCGTGTCGAATATGTCTGAAATTAAGTAATATTTTTCTAAGTATTGTACTTGTATGGAATATTCCAAGTTTAGATACATTTTATACTTTAGGCTGCTATTTATTCTTAAACTAATAATAATTCTCAAGAAAACTTAACCGTCATAGCAGTAATTACTAAAATATTTTATCTAACATTTAACCCTTCTATCTATACCTAATTCAATTAACTTTACCGAAGAAACTTTTTACTCTTATGGTAAATGGCGTTTAATTTACTTAAAGCACAAGAAGAAATATTGTTTTCTTAATTAATAAAAGTCTAGACGTCTGGCAGCGGCTGCGGGAGTTTAACTTAGTGACGAGGAAGGATTGCACAGTCAGCTGGTAAAAATATGCACTTTATTTATGTATTTTTTAAAAACATATTCCTAACCTAACGCATTGAATCCTACAGTTTCCTGATGTTTCAGTTGCAGTTACATCCCCTTCCTTTTTTCGCGATTACTTACTTCAATCAGGAAAATACCTAATGTGTTTGCGGAATATAGCACGTCGTTTCTTTAATAGGTACTTTAATTAAATGAATATACTTAAGCCTTGCTCAATAACTGTGCACGTTTCAGACTTTCGATTCCATTATTATTTCTAGTTAAGAAAGAACCCGGATTTAAGAAACTTATTTTTGAAAAGTGTTTTAACATTTTTATCTGATAAATAAGTAGGTAATCCAAGCCAGTCAGATAACAAATTAATTAACCATTTATTTAATTTCTAATCTATAAAGTGAGTTATGAAAGTTTGTCATGTTTAATTTTGATAGATAAGGAGATTATTTTAGAATAATCATAACAAGATTTATATCGACACCTATATCTAGGTATGCGTGTTCAGGATCTAAAGTCAGACACACTACTGACTGGTACTAGGACTGACTGGGACTGGTAGCTAGTTAAAAATGTTAGTCATTACGACTTATTATTTTAGACTAGCTATATACTATTATTAGCTGGCTTGATTCCGTTTTATAACTTCTCATGTCTTGTAAATTTATCAAAATCCGTCATAATATTATCTTGCCTACCTCGTCAAAAGTATCGTGCAAAATCTCAGTATTCTATGTATGTATACACTGCGTGTAGATATTTAGACTGGACGTTGGTCGGTCAGTCAATAAGTCAAGGCTACTTCTTGTACTCTTTTTAATAACTATCGAATTTTTAGGACTCGATATCGATAAGATTGGTACCATGAAGTTTTTTTTTAATTTTACTAATATAGGGGTTAGGATTTGCGGTCTAAATATACAAAGCGCTTAACTTATTTTGTATAATATAGCTTACTTTAATAAACGTCGGACCTTTGTGTTCTAAATATTTCTCAACTAGCTTTTGCCCGCGACTCCGCCCGCGCAATATTCGGTTATCGCGCGCTGTTCCCTCAGGAAAATTTTTCCGGGATAAAAAGTAGCCTATGTCACTCTCGGGCTCATAAACTATTTCCATGCCAAAAATCACGTCGACCGTGACGTGAAAGACGGACAAAAACACAAACATACAAACACACAAACATACTTTCGCATTTGTAATATTAGTATTATTTCTAAATTGCATAAGTACCTACTACCATCTAAATTCTAAAATGTCCCTGACAGCCCAAAGTTTCTCCATGTAGATCTCCAGATGTTCTACTTTATCTTTTAACGTATGGACACATAATTAATTTCTCAATTATAGTTCAAAGACAAATGTTCGGCGTTACGTAATTAGATTAGGCGACGGCGCGATAGAGGCAAATTGCGCGTGAGCATCGATTGATGGACGCGCGCCGCGGGGCGCGCGCAAGTCCTTGTGGCTGTGGGTGCGACTAGGATTTATGTTATTTGTAAAACACTAGCTCTTAGCCATGACTTCGTCTGCGAAGATTTTTTATATCACTATCCCGTGGGAACTGTGATTTTCCGAAATGTACTTAACTATCCTACGTCCTTTCACAGAGCTTCAATCTCCATGCCAAAAATTGCCTCAATCAATTCAGTGGTAATATTACATAGAATAAGTATATTAATTTAGGCTTGTGATCCAGCGGCACACTATACCAGGCTGGATTAACCTAACCAACAAAAAGTTGAAAAACCCCCGACTTTGTCACTGCAAAGTTCAATATCTCAAAAACGGCTGAACTGATTTTGATAAATATGTCTAAGAAGCATCGCTAGAAAATCTGTTCATAAAAATAAAAAAATCGGTCCACCCGTTTAAGAGCTACGGTGCCACAGACAGACAGACACACAGACACAGATACACAGACACACATAGGTAGCGGTTAAACTTATAAAACCCCTCTTTTTGCGTCGGGGGTTAAAAAAATACATTAATTTAAGACATGCTCTTAAAATATATAAAGTTCATATTTATTCTTTAAACTAAGAGCCATGCGACGATGTCAAAAATAGGCGCTGACTCAGCACACTACAGTACCTAATCTGCAGTACTGTTACCTGTTAGAAATCTGAGGTGTTCGCTGCACAGGATGATCAGTCTGTACTTTTCCACTTTACCAAATAAAATACTTAGTGCTAAAAATCACCTTGGAGCATATTATAAATGCCAATTTAAAATAAAACACTTAAAACCATTTGCTTTCTTAACCGTTTAAATACAGGAGAGGTCAACAGTAGAAACTTTTGTGAAAAATTATAGAAGTATCTAACTGACAAACAAATACATAAGTAGATAGACAAAAATAAATAGATACCTAATGTTAGGAGGCAGATTCAGTACAAACGAATTACTTTCTAAGTTGAGAATTTCAAAACCTTTATTTAGCCCAACTCTAGATCCATACTAAGGTAATATCCACCTTAAGAGTGTGCGCGCAGGCAATCTACGAGCCGGCGGGAGGTGCCCGATCGAACTAATGATAACGGCTGATCGGCAGATTATTACATTAACTCTGATGTTTGATCGTCAGAGCGCGCCGCCGTCCACACTTCACACCTCTGCCAAATTCCAACAGCTCTTTGTTTTACATTGTTATGTGGAGCTTTAGCTTTATTGCAGCGGCGATATTCTTGCTGTCTGTCACTTGCATTCTTTCAAGGTCATAGTGAATTATGAATATTTCGGACCCATTTCATTGTTTCGTAGAAAAAAAATCCAATTTACCAAGTTTCATCGTAAAAAAAAATAAAACCCTTTGTTGTGAAAACTTTACCTAATTTATGACTGCCTTAACATCGATATGGTAGCTAATGATTTTATGAAGTTCCATTATGCAACATGGTGCAACAGCCCATTAGGCAACCATATAATCTATCTAAATATACGTATCCTATGGGCAATTTTCGTGTCACAACGGAACATTTTCCAATCAGTTGTTTTGCAATTACTACTGGTTAACACGGCCCAACTTGTAAAACCCCACTCTAATACCTAAGTGCAAGCGTAAAGTCGATCCAAAGTAGGTATGTAGCAAGAGTAAAGTTCGTAGTAAGTTGATAGTTGGATTGAAAGTTGATTAGCGCTCGAGACGCGGGCGCGGCCATGAATGGGCGAGTGGAGGGCCCGCGGCCACAAAGGCCCACGTACGCCATCCGCAGACAATCCGAGTATCGATCTCCCGCGACCCTTCGAACGAACGCCGAGCCTAGCACAATGCCGCGGCTCTTTATTATAGCATCTCACATTGTTGTCATTGTTATTATTATGATTCTTTACCGCTTTCCATTGTCGGTCGGCGTTGTGGCGGTGCTTTTTCACGGCCCGCGTTTAGTCTGGGCATTGGGAGCGCGACGCTCGCACGTTTACTCGCGGAAAACGTGTTTTCCCCGCGGAAATTTTGACAGTTTTGTGTTTAAACGCGCTAGTCGCGAGTAGCGTGAGTGCGCGCGCATGACGTGAGATCCTTCGCCGAGATCGATGGCACGGGAGTGCTATACGTACCTACACGTATACTTAAGTGGAGGTACGCCTCAAAGTGTATCGGACACAGCTTAGTGACGCTATGTATTGTGTTAAGAATACATAATTGAACGTTCGTAATCTGTACATGTATAAGTTGTAAATGTAACTATTTATATTCGCTAAATGTATATCTGAATAGTTTCAATGTTGTAGATACAATAGGCACTTTGGTGTGTCTGAGGTATGCTTACGGTAGGTACGTAGAAGATATAACTGCTTTTTCTGTAACGTAACTATGTAACAATTGATGTAACACGAAACTATTTTTCTAAAGTAGGTATTGATTACCACTATACAAAAACACCGGTAGGGTAGATACATATACTATAAGATGTGCCAAGATAATATCAAATTGTACCTAGCAATAATTTGTTATTTTAACGGTGTGACATATGCTTTTGTTCGGTACCATTCCAATTTTGACGACTCTTACTCGCTATAGCAATAAAGAGTAAGTAATGTAATAAAGCTCATCGTCTAAAGATAAGACGTTGCGCATAACACAAAACAAACTTAATAAAATACTAACAATAAACGCCCTGCCGTCTTTTTATCACCAAGATCCATAATCATCCATGATTCGTACAGCATGGCAAATAAGAGCCTGAATAAAATGAGACCGCTTTTTTTATTTAAAATGGCAACAACTAGGTAAATTAAAAATGTTGACTTACATTTGTCCCGGCGTATGTATTTGCCAAGTTGCGGATAGTTCAGTGCATTGAATCATAGACATTTATGACAGCTCGATTAAAAATAAAATATGTACCGAGGAATAAAGTGTTTGGTAATTTAATAGAGATGTCCGACGCAATATTAAATCGCTGATAATTTTACCCACAGAGTCTGAACAATGCCTATAATTGGCCAAGTCAGAGGTCTTCGGCGCGATGTACAAGCTTTCTTTTCTTTTCAAAAGCTAAATTACTTTTTTTATTAAAATAAGATATCAACATCGGTAATAAGTTTCGTAAATGTTTTGAAATCTTGAAGAGCGTTTAGAAATGAAGTTGGCAAATAAGTTTTTTTGTGTGCAATCGGATGTGGTAATGTCATATTATTTGTTTTTCAAGATGTTTCTACTTAATAGTGTATTAATTTCGTATAAACTATTTATATTGATAGTTTAACTCTTATAACCACTGTTTGTGAGACATAGATTTTTTAAAACGGTTAAATATGTATTTGATTTTTACAATCACAGAATTGTAATGTAATAAAATAGCAATTTTTCGTAAAAGGTGATGAGCAGTTGACATTAAACTATTGTATCTTAGATGTTTTACACTAAAAAGCGTGAAAAAAAATTTTATAACAAAAAATAGAACCGACTACAAAAAACCATGAAAATAATTTTCTACCAGTCTGAAGTCGGTGCCTCAGCACGAGCCAGCAGGAGTGATTGAAGCCATTTAATCGTATAGTTGTAGGTGAGGTAGACGATTATAGGTCCACTCCTGCTGGCTCGTGCTGAGGCACCGACTTCAGACTGGTAGAAAATTATTTTCATGGTTTTTTGTAGTCGGTTCTATTTTTTGTTATAAAATTTTTTTCACGCTTTTTAGTGTAAAACATCTAAGATACAATAGTTTAATGTCAACTGCTCATCACCTTTTACGAAAAATTGCTATTTCCGATGCAGAGATATTCATTATTGAGGAGTCCTGGTGCTTCACCACCCATTCCATTTCACCATATGTTTTCCGAGGAGCATAAATTGCTTAGCAACTGTGTTAAAGCAATTGAAATTCAACCCATGAAATACTTGTTATTGAGTAGTAACTCCGATAGTCAACTGTGGTCTTCATCATCAGTTCCGAGTTACTACTAAATATATCAAAATTACCATAGGTGTCCCTACAACATTTGAAGAGTTCCCTCGATTTCCTTGGGATCCAATCATCAGATCCTGATTTGGTGCTTATGGGACCTAATTGAAAGCATTCCTAGACGAACGCAAAAAAAAATTTTCTAATCGGTTCATAAATGACGGAGTTCTGAGGTAACAAACATAAAAAAAAAAAAAAAAAAAAAAAAAAAAAAAAAAAAAAAAAAAAAACATACAACCGAATTGATAACCTCCTCCTTTTTTTGAAGTCGGTTAAAAATGAGCAAAGCTCGATTTTATGATGTGCTTATTATCTAACAGACCTCAAAGACAAATTAATTACTTCTCATTAATTTTACTAAGCATTGTTTACATTTAATGTACTTAGTCACAAAAAGGTACTGAACTCAATGCTACTTTCATCCTGCGATACGTGTCGCAATTCCCGCTTTATAATTTTTATAACAACAATATACATAATCTAACTAAAACTCCCATGTACAACGATATCATGCCTTCTATATTATACCTTGTATACATTGTACTACCAACATGGTCGGCCGCATGTTATTTAATTTGCGGCTCCAAGATAGGCCTGATGAGACGGAGACAGCGGCCGGAAAAGCCCCCCCGTTACCCCCCTAACCCAGCACTAGGCCTAGCCAACTGTGACTGGCCTGTATTAAAACCGTTCTCTTTGTATTTTATTGTGTATTCATTTTGAATTAGGAAGCGATGTTGACAGCGATCAATTATATTTTATTTATAGGATGTTTTATGTAATAGTTTCATACCTATCGTTTCTTTAAAATTGAATTTAGACTGTGGGTGGGTAACTAATCTCCTGTATTTTATTTGGATTCAATGTGATGCCTTATTTTGAGAAGATTTATTTGTTAATAGTTTGTTGTTGTTGTTTGATACTGTGTAGTCCAAATATTCCAATTTAATATACCTATATTTAACTATAAAAAATTTGGATTTATCCTCAGATTCGTTACCAAGTTTTAGCATAAATAGATTTTATTATTAATTACTACACATAAAATTGGTAGAACTGAATTTTTTATTGAACAGTTTTAAACGAAAACTTTTGGCAACCAAATTTTGTAAATAGTTTATAAGCAGGAACCTAATAAAAAGTTTGAGGATTTTTTCGCTTTTGAAATAAAACATTATTTTATGTGTTGTCATTATTTAACTGGTTACATTTAATAATTTATTTGTAAAATAGGTAAAACTAACCATAAAAGTAATTTCCCAGTTATGAATAACAATCTTACAGAAATATTTGAAAAAATCTTTATAAAAAATGATTTTCTAGATCTTAACAATAAATTTGTATCATGTAAATGGCTATAAAATTGACCGATTCTACCCACCCACACTAATATTATTTAAATAATTCCTAGAATATTAACTCTTAATTACGAAAATACTTTATAATTGTCATTCTAAACATACACAATTCCACCGATTTCCACGTGACGTTCCTGAGACGTGCAAGGGGGGGGGTGCCCCCTTCTTGTATGGAGAAATGATTATAGCTCGGTGTTACGGGTCGTGTTTGTGTCAACGCGACTCTACTATTTAGGTCTTTCATTATGATGCTCTATGTCCCTGTGATTTTCGTCTAGTGTGATGCCTATATGTCTAGCATGACCTGCATCAAATTAGCATTAAGACGAACGCGTAAAAATTGTTTGCCCCTGGTTATACAGTTCTGTCTAGCAGGCCTAATAATGCTTGTTTATGTTTTATGTTTGAGGTGGGAAAGAGCCCGGCCAAAGGAGCAGAAACCAGATGAAGACGCCATTTTCTTTATAATTGGCTGGCTTTTAAAGTAATTCATATGTCAGTATCTATAGTTGACAACTTTTTAGTAATTTTCAGTCAGTTTTAAGTCTCTGGTCATGTAGAGAGGAAATTAAATTAAGGTTCTATTATTCAAAATTTACTAATTTGCCTTACCAACGTCTGTCTTATCTAAAAAAATACATGTTTGAGTTTGAATTGAATGTTACTAGTGATACTTAAATTTTAAACAAAACAAATGCAAACTGATGAGTGCTTATCAGCGAAATTATTGCCAACTTATCAAACCAACAAACATTCAAGATTCGTTGCCATTCCCGCCAACAATGCACGGCGGCCATATTGCGCATCCTCAGTGTTGCCAGGCGTGATAATTAATAATCTGCAGCGCACCGTCGTGCCACTCGCGGCTGTCATTAGCGACACCTCGCGCCAATTAGAGCCTCAGAGTGTTTGATGCGCGCTTTTTATTTAATGCAAGCATTACTCCGGCAATTATTGAATGTGCCTCTTGTGGTTCGGTATGGAAGTGTCACAAAATTATGATTTGTAAGTGAGTGGTTTTCACTTTGTGGTTTCACGATGGGAAAACTTTGCGTTTTTTTGCAGTTAATTTGGAGAGTGCGCTGTATTGTGGGCTGCGCGGTTTTTTAAGTATTCGTCAAGTCACCCGGAAATAACAATAGAGCCGATGTTTTGGTTGGAAATAATACTGTTTCTGCTTCTACTTTGATAATATCTAATTGTACATGTTATTAGCAAATTAAGTCACCAAAAAGTGAGTTGCAAAAAAAAACAAGGAATAATTCGTTTTTAGAGCGTTCTCGTTTGTATAATGTTTTAAACTTACGTGTCATACACTCATAGTTAAATACCTACTAAAAGCGGGACTTGTCCTCCTCCCTCCCTTATCCTTATGTCCATTTCTCCTCGTTTCTTTTATTTTTATGTCAGTTTACTTATTTATACCTGTCTTCCAACGGTTTTTTTTTTAGAAAAGACTACCATTCGCTTACTGAGCATTTATGAATTATAAGAAATAACCTGTTAATAGGAAGCCATGACTGGGAAAGCCTTAATTATGCGGCATCGCGCACAAAACCTTTGTAAGGTAATTCCGTAAGAGCGTTAGTTGGTTTATTCCGGTTAACCCATCGCAAAGATTATCCCGAGGCATCCAGGGAATCTTACATTTAACGCCACCGAGTCTAAACCGGGCTTCATTAAATTGAAACTGGAGCGCTAGGGCGCCGCGCCGCCGCGCCAGCCAGCGCGAAACCGTTTCACGCTCTGACAGTTTTGCAGTCGGCTAGCGGAATAGACCTAGCTTATCTCTGCGATCTGAAACTATTTTTTTATGTCCGTAATTGAAATGATGAGTTTCATTAGTTTCAATTTGAAGTTTCTGTATTAAGTAGTTCACACCACTAATCGGTTGACACACCTATACGAGTATGAGCTGTCAAATTAGCGATTCCTCAATAGATTTTGTAACTACCTATGACAAAGGCAAGTTATGACGTCACCTCTATACTACCTATCTGCGAAGTCAATGGACTTATGAAAATTGTGTAATTAAAAAATAATGTAGTTTTCGTGGTTAAAACTAAATGTTCTTACAAGTTTTTATCTAACTTGCTCCGTTTATTGTTGTTGGGTCATATCATGCAAGTTAATTTTGACCCACTTGCAGTGGTCGGATTGGCTTAGCATAGATACCTTAGAGTATAGGTACATATGCTTGCTTATATATACTCTAAGGGTAGATACACATTTTATGATTTAAATTCGGGTTTTGTTCCTTGTACCTTGATTTAGTAATTACCGCGATACTCTAAAATCTAAAACATTGTGAATTTGAACACATAATGTAAGTTAGATGACAAAATAAGTCATCGAAAAGTACAATCAGCTAAAAACGCTTGTATCAAAAATTAATGTTTAAATAACAAATTTATTTGTAGTAAATAAATTGGCATGGATACATATTCAAAACATGAGTACGCTGAGAGACTTTTACGCAATTAATGCCATAAAGACACACCTAAACTTGTGAAAGAAGTACCTAATTGTGAAATTTATATTTCAAGTTTCATGATTGAAATGGTTCGGCATTATGAATGACTCAGACCAGGGAAACAAAGTTATTAATGTGAAACTTGTTTGGATATATCTGAATTATTTCAACAGCTGCATCGATATATTAATGTAACAGCATATAAATAAATAAAAATAAATAAATAAATATCATGGGACACTTGACACCAATTGACCTAGTCTCAAACTAAGCAAAGCTTGTACTATGGGTACTAGGCAACGGATAAACATACTTATATAGATAAATAAATACTTAAATACACATATTAAACATCCAAGACCCGAGAACAAACATTCGTATTATTCATACAAATATCTGCCCCGGCCGGGATTCGAACCCGGGACCTCAAGCTTCGTAGTCAGGTTCTCTAACCACTTAGCCATCCGGTCGTCAAATATATTTTAAATATGTATTTTTTCGCGAGTCGTTATAGGTACTGCTAAGAATTTGAATGTCTATAAAACCAACCATTTATAATTTTATCTAAGATTATTTATTATACGTAAGACACCTTAAGACTTAAATCTTTAACATGTATCATAAAATGTATGTAGGTATATATAGGTATCTACTCGTACTGTAGAGAGTAGGTATACTTCCTGAAATTCTTCGATACTCTTGGTTTATTTGGTATATTAATATAAATGTGCTAGAAACGTATGTATCTATTTATTAAGTCAAAATAAATATTTTTAGAATAAATCTGTGTTTTATTCTATTTTTCCAACCTACCCTAAATAAATAAAACAGAACTGTCTGACTGGCTTATTTAGCTGTGGCACAGGGCACAGGAATTTCGCGCTTTCCCGGGATAAAAATAGCGTATGTTTGAAAGTTGCAGAGATTATCCCTGCATACAAAGGACATTCACAAAAACTTCTGTTTTACATATTCTATTAATACTGTCATAATAATATTTTTGGTACCAATCGTACTTATTATGACTGATAATTTCAATATTATAATAGCCTATGCTCTATAGGTAGTATTGTATTGTATTGTATTGTAAAACTCTTTATTGTACATAAAAACACATGAAAATAACAGAAACACAGGATAATAAGATGTACAAAGGCGAACTTATCCCTTAAAGGGATCTCTTCCAGTTAACCTTTGAACGATAAGTTAGGTAGTAAGTTAGTACCTAATATTGTACTCTTATGACAACCTGAAAATGTTGAATACCTATGCCACTTATTATAAAACCATAAACAGTTATAGCTATTGATAAACTCTCGCGATAACAATATTTTCACTGGTCACACTATCCAACGATTCCAAAAACACACATGGAATAATCGTATGTATGTAGAATTTGTAGAGGTTGATACACGCTACGCTTAGGACTAATCGAAGCGCACTACGAAATATTATCTATCTCTTTTCGGCGCACGTGTTCGCAGCACAATAGACAGCACAGGTTGTATCTTTGTTATTATAATTCTGTGAATAACTAATAAATGTTTTGAATCGAAACTTTTGTTATTAAATTGCAATTGAACTGAATTTTCATATCAACAAGGCGTTGTTGTTTGCCGAGTTTTGTTATGCCTCGTTGGAATTCAAAATGAGATAGATATGTACCTACTTTATACAGTTGATTTTGCCTTCCTTTTCTACATATAAGTATGACCAAATTAGATAGATTTGTACTTCACCTATACAGCTGATTTTGCCCTCCTTTCCGTCATATCCCACAACAGACTTCGATTTTTTTTTCCAAATTCCGACAAATAAGCACTATCTAGTAAACAACTATTCATCTAAGTATATTTGTTTACTTCAATCAGGCAACCAGTAAAATATCAAAATTTCAAATGGCCCTCATTTTATTTGGAAGTCGTTTGGGGGGGGCCTCCATTCCTTTGTTGCCCCAAAGCCTCCAGTCCTCTAAATTGGGCCCTGAACTTACTACTTTATCTTTGAACATTTATCTAGATAAATACTCAAAGTACTTTACAGGAGTAGTGGCGAGAAAATATTTTGAATTACGAATATCCAATCTTCTTCTTCGAGGTCACCACTCTGTCGTCGATCGAAGATTAGTAGGTACTGAATCTTCATGACAACTTTCTTAGGAGAATATAGGCACCTAACCATAATTTTACAAAAAATAGTTTTTTGTTAAAAACGAATTTATGTCATTGAATGTAACAGCTGAGATTTTAACATATCAGCGATCTACATATTACATTCAAAAATTCGTCCAACCGTTTTAACGTAAAAGAACTCCCGAACTTTCACATTTATACCTAACATATCGAGGATTTATTTACTAGATAGATGTACCTAACTCATAATTTACAATCTTACAATACATCGAGTTAAATTTAAAAGCAACTTTCGGGAAGATAGCAATAAACTAACTAGCAGTTTGAGTAAAACTAATTAAAAATTGTTACTTACTTTCCAAGAACTTGTTTGACATCAGAATTCGCCCTTATTCACGACGCTTGTTAAGCTTCTGTTAACTTAACGTTGGTTTGTCATGATCTGCCATGCCGACATTTGGGTTTACCCTTGAAATGGTGACAAACTTTTAATCGAATATCAATTAAGTCAACGTTTCCTATTTTTTCATATCGTCGAAAATTCATTACCTCGATTTTTTATTTCTGGAAATATAATTTAAACATAGTTTATTTGGCAGAACTTCATTTCATATTTTATTATTTCATACTTTTTGAAAGTTGGGATAGCAGTTTCCAACCTAAACTAACCTACTTTTCTAGTAGCGATTTATTTTGTTGGTGTCGCAGTTTTAACCTAACCTATTTTCCTGGTAGCAATTTATTTTTGTTAGGGTCGCAATTCTAACCTAACCCACTTTCCTAGGAGGGACTTATTTTTGTTGGGGTCGCAATTCTAACCTAACCTATTATACTGGTAGCAATTATTTTTTATTGGGGTTGTAGCTCTAACCTAATCTAACCTACTTTCCTGGTAGGGATTTATTTCTGTTAGGGTCACAGTTCTAATCTAACCTAACCTATTTTTCTAGTACTGATATTTAGTTATTCTGTCACATGAATAGTTGATGAAATGTGTACTGTTGTTCTAATAATTACTTTAATATGTACCTAATAAATATTAGATGAAGTGAATTTACTCCAAGAAATAATACCTAAATAGTATTGAATGTTCTATGAATTGTTTTGGATGAAATAAAATTCGATAAATAGTTTGTCGACATTTCAAGGGGCACCCTGGCATATTTTCCGTTACCACATACCTATATTAAGATATTGTGCAAGTGGGCACGTAAAACTAATATTTTATTAACAGCACATTGCCTCAGATCAGTACATTTTACCTATAGGTAGCAAAAAAAAAAAAACAATTTACTTGTGACTTAGAATTAAATACCAAAATTAATTACGCATATGGAATATGAAAAATAGAATTAGGAAAACATTTTTTTATCAGTTTAATACCATAGTCACCAACAGGGCAACTGCACCACTGCCGCCCTACGTCAACGCCCAGATCTACCATACCATTAAAAAGGTAACAATTTTATGTCTAACGCAAAATCTAAAAAACTTCTTCGTATAGAACAGTATCAGTGCTATAAGAATAGTTCTACCTGAATCATACAACGTAATTACTAATTACACCTACCTATGTTCCATCTCAACCATTCTCAACTATATTGCAGAGAAAATTCCAAAGTACAACGTAAAGTGTAAAGTTAGGGCTCGAGCTTAATTTAGATTTCAATTTAAATGTAAAAATATTTGTTGAAATTACTTTATAATTTTGGGTTTTAAAACGAAATGTGGAGGAAGCAGGGGATAGTTGCTATGCTACTTAGTTATAATGACAATAGCACAGTGAATCTATTAAAGAATGTTTTTACATTACGACAATAAGATCCATCTGACGGACGTAGGTATTAATTCATCACGCTTAGAATAATTTGACAAGGTAAGTAAGTAAATGACAGTATATGGGTCGACATCATAGCTAATAGTTTTCTGTAGGTATTCAATATTCGAACAACATAGGTGCCACCGGTTTTTTTTTACAATATTACAACCAAAATTTAGCACATATGCTGTGAATAGTACAAATTCATCTCAAGATTGTAAAGTTATTTTTAAGTTTTATTAAAATACTATATTATAATTTATTGAATCAGGCGTTACTTTGCGGAGGTCCATATCAATGAACTAAAATAATTTCCTTGTTCACCCGCGACCTTTCGATAGCAAGAAAATAGATAGAATAGATAGATAGGATGGATAGGGTAAGCAAGGAAATTCTTTTAGTTCATTATTATATTATATTTTTAAAATATCGCTCAATTGGTCGACTGCAACTACTCTTGATTCTTGTAACAGACCTACGGTGTGGATATAACTTGTTTTTTTTTTTTAATTTTTAATAGATTTTTTTTATCTTGAATACACAAAAATAACAAAAAAAAATCTCATTAAGTAAGTAAGTACTTAGAAACTGGTATTAGTACGAGTAAGTACTGGTTTTAAAGACAGTAGAAACAGCAGGTAATACAATTTTCAAATCTGTTGTTCGGATGAGTAAGATATTTATCTCCAGCTTATCTACGTAAAAATAATCACAGGCTAGAAAATGGGGAAGTAATAGATACTTACGTACCTATCTAACCTAATTGACAAATGCTTTTTTATCATTAGTAGGTTGGTATAGGCATAGGTACCTAATTAAGATTCTTAACCGTCTTTTAATCCAAATAAGCTAACTAAAATAGGTAGGTATCTACTTGTTAATCGCCGTTTTAAACTGGAAGTAGCTAGGTGACTATTGTTTTGCGTTTGTAAAATGGTGACACTGACTTGTTTTAAATTGAAAGAAAAATATAAAAACGTGGTATTATTTATTCCAGTTGTAAATTTAAACAAAAAACGAGTAAAAGAGGCAAGCCGGATACAATAGGATGTGATAATACTGTCAAAGCACCTCGCAGTGATAGTGATAAGCGCTAGCAGCCAATTGCGGTAGGCTCGCAACAAAGAACAGGCTCCGTTGACGCCAGCATTGTCGCCCGCGCCGCATTGTCGCGGGCCTTGAACTTACGGCCAGCTGGACAAACCGAGCTGTGTACTGTGTACCCAGCGGGACTAATAGTAATTTTGAGGTTAGGAAACAACTAAAACTGAATTGAATTATAACAGTAGCTACCTAAAAAAGTATATCACGGCTCATTTAGAACTCGCAATTTCTACTAAGTCAACGTAAACGAAGACTAGCAGTGTTTTGTTTATGTCAGCGAATGCCGAGTGCACACCGTCGGCAAACAGAATTGAGATCTGCATGAGGCAGCGGCGCGCACGCTCGCCTCGCTCGCCGCGCGATTAAAAATGCAGGCCGCGGCGGGTGGGAGGGTGCGGGCGGGGCGGGGCCGGGCTGCGGCGCGCCATTGGCGGAGCCCCGGCGGGCGGGGCCGCGGGGCGCGGGGGCCGCCGAGCCGCCGCCGCCCGGAGCCAGCCGCCGCACAACGCACGTAGCCTCCGCGCCGCACGGTTCGCGAGACACTCGCCGCCTCCGCGAGTCCATGTGAACGACCGATTGTTCTCTCGTGTGTAAGGTGAACGAAGGAACGGCAAGCTGTACGCGCCGCAGGAAGACGACATGCTGACGATGGAGACGGATCTGAAGGGCGGCAGCCTGCACGCGACCGTGCCGCCGCACCACGGGCTGCAGCACGGCTACGGCTCGCTGGGCGCGCTGGGCGGCATGATGCTGCCGCAGCAGCCCGCCATGCAGCACCAGCACCACCAGCTGCCGCAGCACCTGCCGCACCACCAGCCGCCGCCGCCGCACCACACGCCGCACACGCCCACCAACAACAACAACAACAACACCAGCAAAAACTCCAACTCGGATCGCGTCAAGCGCCCCATGAACGCGTTCATGGTGTGGTCACGCGGCCAACGTCGGAAGATGGCCTCCGACAACCCCAAAATGCACAACTCTGAAATATCAAAACGTCTCGGTGCCCAGTGGAAAGATCTCTCAGAATCTGAGAAACGACCGTTCATAGACGAGGCGAAGAGACTTCGCGCGGTTCACATGAAGGAACACCCGGATTACAAATATAGGCCGCGGAGGAAGACGAAGACTCTGGCCAAGAAACAAGAGAAATACCCCCTCGGAGGGGGCGCGCTTATGGGCGCGGGTGAGGCACGCGCGGCGACGGCGCCGGCGCAGCAACCGCGTGACATGTACCAGATGACGCCCAATGGATACATGCCCAACGGGTACATGATGCACGACCCGGGCGCCTACCAGCAGCAGGCGTACGGCTACCCGCGCTACGAAGTGTCCCAGATGCAGCAGGGTGGGTACGGCGGCGGGTACTACGGCGGGCAGGGCTCGCCGTACTTGCCGCAGCCGCCGTCACCGGCCGGCTACGCGCTGGGCCCCGGCTCGCCGGGCTACGCGCTGCCGCCATCGTGCGCATCGCACTCGCCCAGCGGCTCGTCCGCCAAGTCGGAGCCGCTGTCGCCGGGCCCGCCCGCCATGAAGCGCGAGTTCCCGCACGAGGCGCCGCTGAAGCGCGAATTCGCGCACGCGCACCACGACATGGGCATGAAACGCGAATATGGCCAACAAGACCTCAGCCACATCATCAACATGTACCACGTGCCCGACGAGCAGCGGTACGCGGCCAACGAGCGCGCCATGCCGCTCATCTGAGAATCGCCCTTCGCGTGCGACATCGACATCCCGCCGCTCTGAGCGGCCGTGCCGCACGCCTGCCGCATGCCGCATGCCGCAGAGACTGTCCCCGGCCGCACCGCCGGTACGTCCGTTTGTTTGTTCTGTAAGGACGCTGTTAGTGTTGCGCGTTGCCCGGCCGCCGGCCGGGAGTTCAATTAAATGTTGTTGACGACCTGTATTATATTACAATTATTGTATTTTTTCATGGTTTAAGTTAAAATATTTTAAGATGTGATGTGCGGACGGATGGAAGGTCGCGTGAAGACAGAGTGTGAGACGAGGTAGTGGATGTGGTAAATTGAATACCAAAAAAATTGAACAATTTGTAAATATAGAGGTAAGACTAGAGATAACGTTGGAGTTAGTCGGTAACGTAGGTAGCTAGCGTAAGCCGTGCCACGACGCCACTCCGTACCCGTCGTGCTTTGTACAAAATATTTGTTATATGGAAACGAACGTTATAAAGCCTCGAAAGACTAAAATATTGTAATACGAAAATGTACAGTGAGTGTTATATAGTCAGTGGACACAAAAGTATATGAAGAAAAAGATGAAGTTATCAATAAACGACGCGTTAAAATGACATGCTGTTTTGTTCCTCCCCAGTCTCCCCAGACGCGCGGCTCTGGGAAAAACCCGGCAGCTTATTTTTTTTAAAGTTAAGTATAAATCTTTTTACTTTTGTAGGTAGGTTTTACTTGATATTTTTTTCTAGTAAATTCTAAACGATTTAAAATGATGCTATTTCATTTAAAATAGTGTGTGCTTTAAAATTTTATACATTTGAATATAACTATAACACAAAACGTTATTCGCATCATAATTCACCATAATAATGTTTCAAGTGATACTTAAAAAATTATGTCTTTTGCTTCTAAATTTGCATTTTGTATTGCATAGTTTTGCGATGAATGCGTGGAAAAGAGTTCAACGCGTAAAGCTAGATAATTTAGTTCCTTAATTCCATAATAAAGACACTAGTTATCTTTTAACTACTGTGTTTGAAATTACCTTTTCCGTAGTAACAATAAATGCAAGTACAGTGACAAATCCTATAAAATGTGCTGCATTATTTTTTACGTAGAAAAATTGTGTTTAATAAAGAAATAGGTATATTAATCTGCAGATTATGTCACTTAGTATTTGTTTCACAAAACCCATTACATTTGTACTAAAATGGAACAATTTTCATCACACATACCTATTATAATTTTATTTCAGTCATCGTCGTACTTACAAAAATAAAATAACTCAAACTTAGCAAGTTATTAGTTGTCATTAACAACAAAATTTATGTTCGTGACTTATTAAATTTATTTAGAGTAAAGTCGCAACATTATGGAACCATAAAAATGAGATATGACATAACACGTGAACATATTTTGCAACCAACTCGGTCCTTTGTAACTAACAAATAAAGGCCACAGCAAAAAAATAAAACAGTGAAATAACCTAGGTACCTAAATCTGGTTTAAAAGTTACTGTTTGTGTGTTGTTATTCGCAATACAGTTCGTTGTGTATTTAAACAAGTGCTATCAAGTTTGCGCCATTTCAACAAAGATAATTTGAATAAATCTTTGGATACAACCTTTTGAACGCCACGGTCGGCCACAGATGACAAAAAAAAACTGAAAATCGTTCTAAAGACGCCAGGAAATGCCGACATGGCACCTATGGCACGATTTTCAGCTGTCCTGTTTTGCCGACTATGTAGTTCTAAAGTTTAAAAGGCAAAAAAAATTAAGCTCGCCGTGTGATAGAAAATTGTACAAGATCTATGACAATAGCACAAATATTTTACTTATACAATACAATGACTCTTTATTGTACACCACAAAAAGTAAGCGATACAGAAAACAGGCACGTAATGAGAAAATTAGGTATAATTAAATACTTATCGTCAGTTTCAGTACATTTTTCTGTAGGTGCCACTGTTAGATGTCTGATCTAAATGCGATTTTTTTCAGACATATCTGGTTTTATACGAGTATATTGTATAAAACCAAATGTATTTGGTTTTGAAGAGTAGGTATATCGTATAAAACAAAACATATTTGGTTTTCTAAGAGTAACATAAGGCATAACAACCGCCTGGCCAGAGCTCTATTGTGACCTAGACAAACAAGCTCTAAAATTAATCTAGTTGTTGTGTTATCATGAAAATTAAAGTTGCAAAATTTAAGTCAGTAAAGTTACCTTTATTGTAGGTAAATTCCTTTGTAAAATCCTTCAATTTTACATTTAACACTGTAGCGAGAAGAAACTTTAAATTCTGCACAGCCACATTACACATTGAGCCCAATGCAACGAAACTCACATATCAATCAATTACAGTCAACACAAGGGGTGAAAATTTAATCAAATCCCTCCGCCGATATTCCCGGGAGATTTTCCACGGGATAGCCGACTTAATCCCGGAGAACGCCCCGGTGTTTAAGCTATTTATTTAAACACTATTTTCACTTAGCGGGCGTTGTAGTGGATAACTTATGTTAGGGGTGAAACTATTGCGTGTTATTTGAAACACTTGATTAGTTGCCCACGTATGTAGGTATTTATTGAAGCTTCACAGTAGGTTACTTATAAACCCCCTTGCAAAAAAAACAGGCACCTTTGGTTTTTGTATTTTAGCATGAAAGCTTATACTTTCTAAGCTTCAATGCCTAAAAATCTGAAAAACCATAGGTGCCCGTTTTTTTTGCAAGGGGATTTATATATTACTATTTTATGTTAAAGCAATACGAGTATATACATTGCAACTTACATTCCAAATAACATAAATTAAAATTGTATCGGAAAATGCTTTAAATTTACTATATAATTGGTTATTTATTACGATAAGCATAATTAGTGTGCTATCAAAAAGTTCATTAAGTAAATTTAGGTTACGTTTTATTAAAGTAGGTAACTTTACTGAGTCAAAGTTCTAGTTTGTGGCAGATTCCGAGGTACTTAGGTTACATTTTCCGATTGTTACATTTTAAAGCAGTGCCATGTTGTTGAAACTAATGATAATTGACATTTTAAATATTGAGCGATAATCAGCGACCGAAGTAAGAAAGTATTAGCTATTTATTGACTTAGTCTGTAAAAAGTAGCCTATGTCACTCTCGGGCCCATAAACTATCTCTATGCCAAAAATCACATCGATCCGTCGCTCCGTTACGGCGTGAAAGACGGACAAACACACAAACACACTTTCGCATTTATAATATTAGTATGGATTTACCTTAGCTACTACTAGTTATTTACTTTACCTACAAAAAAAATTAGCTGGCTGTATCGACACCAACAGGATCAAAGTAGGTAGGTACATAGGTACTCTCACTCGGAATTCCTAAAAGATCTTATTTAGATGATGTGAAATATGGGTCCAATTCATCGCAACTGTGAAAAAAAATGATCTAGTCCTATAGTAAGCAAAACTTTTGTCATGGGTACCTATACAACGGATAAACATGCTTAAAATATATTCGTATATACTTAAATTCATAATCAACATCCAGAACTCGAGAGAAAATATTCATATTATTATGTTCCTACCTAAGTACATAATTATCTGCCTCGACCGGGGATCAAACCTGGGACCTCAAGCTTTGTAGTCAGGTTCCCTAACCACTCGGCTATCCGGTCATCGTAATAATTTAAAGGACTAGCTGTTGCCCGCGGCTTCGCCTGCGAAGAATTCATTTATGTCACGTCTTCGGGAACAATTTATTGTTTCGGGGTAAAAGGTAGGTACCTATTTATATTCTTCTAATTATGATGTACCTACGCAATCTTTCATGGCAATCGGTTCTGTAGTTATGGTTTGAAAACGAAACAAACACTTTTATCCTACTAATATCATAAATGCGAAAGTTTGGAAGTCTGTTTCTTTGTTCATCACGTCTAAACAATTGAAGCGATTTAGATAAAATTCAATATACAAATACCTAATTTGAATCCCAGAGAAGGATACAGGATAGTTTTTATCCCGTAAAATTACATAGTTCCCACGGGATAGCGATAAGCGAATTTTACGCGGACGGTGTCGCGGGTAATGGCTACTTTAAAAATATTAATAAGGATGGTTATTTTATTGATGAATAGCAGAAATATTAACAAACCTTTTGATTTCTGATCCATCGTAGAATTGACAGTAAGTTTCATACGTAACGAGTGCCCAGTATTGCGACGTCACTGTGACTTCTGTGAAAATATTCAACGGTGGGCATGATTTACCTAGTGGTTCACTAGTACCCTCACATTCCATTTGTAGTCCTTTCATTCCAAAAAGAAGGCCTGTGCCCAGCAGTGTGATGATATTTTATAGGCTGCCGATTATAAAAGTAATAATAATAATGCCAGGTCTCTTCAAATGATTTCGTACGCCGACAGGCACATCATAGCTTGCGCTCTTGTTTGTTTGTCACCTAACTATACCTATGCTGACGAAATAAATAAATGAATTTGAATTTGAATGAATTTGAAATTGAATAATAATAATTTATTTCTGAGATAGGAATCCATGTAGATTAGTAACAATAATCTTACGCCTATATATGTGATATAACCACACACTACACTGGGCACAGGCCTCTCAGAACAAGAGGGCTTAGACCATAGCAACAAACACAAATTATACTACATATTTGTTAAAAAAACAGTACCTGGGCGACAGAGCTCGGCTCGGGCTAAAGCTCGGTAACTAGAGTTTTCTCAGAGATAATACCAAGCTAGATCGATTTTTCATCCCCGAAAACTCCAACATACCAAATTTCATCGAAATCGTTGGAGCAGTTTCCGACATCCCCGAAATATACATATTTATATATACAATAATTGCTCGTTTAAAGGTATAAGATACACAGGTATCTGCATAGGTAGATGCTATGACTAAAAAATATGTGGAGGTAAACGAGAATGTCTGGTTTAATACCTTGATACAAAATGTTTGTTTGTTCACGTGCGAATATACATACAGTACCTAATGTATGCAGCACGATCGCTCAAATCGAAGAAAGAAATGGATATGCACAATAAAGGTTAACAAAGAAGCTTAAATACTTATTACGTTATTTGTCTAAAGCCTAAATCAGAAACTTAATAATGAACTAAAAGAATTTCTTTGCTCACCCACGACCTTATAATAGCTAAGTTTATGCAAGATATGCGTGTTCATGCAGTTTCTCCACCTCCACACTGTAAGAACACACACAAATGACACAAACCCATCTATCACTACTTCGTTTCGAACTCACCCAGAGCTCATCTTCAGAGCAACACAACCGTACACCATGCTACCGTCTGTCTAACAACTGGTAGCATGGTGTACGGTATGGTGTTGGGGAGGAATGCACGAACACGCATATTTTGCATAAACTTAGCTATCATAAGGTCGCAGGTGAGCAAAGAAATTCTTTTAGTTCATTGATAGGACCTCCGCAAAGTAACGCCTCATTTAATAAATTATTTAGAAACTTAATAGTTCTAACCACAGAATTGATAAGGGAAATAGAAATGTTATCGGGTGTCAGCATCATCATCATCAAACCAGCAATAAGACGTCTACTGTTGGACATGGGAGGCCTATAGACTTCTTCTACATATAGTTGCTTCGGTTATCAGGAGTAGGTATTTGGGCCAATCAACTTTTTTACCGACACTTTGGGCGTCTCCTGCGTTACCAAAATTATCTCTGGCGTTACCAAAAAATCGTACTTCCAACAAGATATTTCACGGTTTAACAGGTTGAACTTAAGTAGGATGGAATGTATTCATGTACTTACACCATTTAATAAATTACAGAAAAAACATACAAAAATCTGCAACTGTTTGAAAAATTTCGCGGACAGATTAGTGTCGGTAAAAAAGTTGATTGGCCCATTTTGTTTTCATATCAATGCGCTAACATTTAAACCTAAAATTGCTAAAAGTGGCTCCGAAGCGGTAAAGTTTCGTGTACTCTGCCTACCCCATTTGTGATGCCTCCCGGGCGTGATATTTGTGTGTGTGTGTGTGTGTGTGTGTGTGTGTGTGTGTGTGTGCGTAAGATTTTGTTTTTGTGTCTTTGCATAAATATAATACCTACTCTCCAGTAAAATGTAGTTAATAGGTACTTTTTGCACAACAAGCTTCGCAATAGTTAACCTAATGTTTAAGCAATTAACTTCGATACATAATGAGCTAGGATTATAAATAGGTATATATACTTAGCTAGAGCTTTTTAACTCTATGCTTGCCTAAAAAATATTATGGATTGATCAATGGATCCCTTTAGATGTTCCATTTAATCATAGCACACACATCATCACACGTTTCCTACACGCTTACTAATCTATTTTTTTAAATTAGTAGAATTGTATGTGTTTTCTGAGGCATTGGCCACTTCAGTTTAAATAAATGTTAAAGAATATTGAAAGAAAGACAACATTTATTCGTGACAACGTGGAAAAAATAATATAAAAAATGTGCATGTCACGAAATGATCCCAAATCAGCAAAATGCCGGGTTAGCAAACGGCGCTGATCTTCCTTTCTTGAATCTCTTTAGTGACAATTCTCGTATAACTGTATGTTCCGCTTCCATTCCAATATTAATCGAAATATTAAAAGCCACCGTCCGGATGTGCGTAGTAGCACCCCACCGTTCCGCGACGTGGCCCGGTCACGACCCGCGAGGGTGCAATCACGACTTCCCACGACATTGTTTCACGGTTCGCGACATGTCAGTCATTCCGATGATTGCCGGACTTTCTAATCACAGGTGTGCGAGAAATTGGAGAAATTAAGGGTTCGGTTTTATTACAGTTCATTTTCAAAAACAGACCAATTTTGAAAATGAAGATGCCTAGACTACAGGCACGCAAAATGCGTAAAATATGGTGCAGCGCGAGTTGGACTCACAGTTCAAGGGCTCCGCGCAAATTTGTAGGTAGGCATGCAAAATTTACGCTATAGATAAACCACCGCTGTATCATTTCAAAGTACCTAGGCTACCGTGATTTGCTAAGAGTTCTCTAAACCTCACTTATTCAAAAACACGTGTTTCCTTAGAAATAAGAGCAAGCAAGATTATTGTTCGCCCCGAAAACCCCCACATAGCAAATTTCATCGAAATCGTTCAGTTTAGCTTTCAAGATCCTCGAAATAAATAATATACTAGAATCGCTCGTAAATTTATTACATAGATTAGATTGGTCGTCGATCAGTTCATATTGGCTTTAAAGCAGATGGTATCAACTACAGCCAAAAAAGATGCTCTAAGTGCCGATTCACGTATCCAAGTCGTCTGTCACACAGCGAGACATCCGGCGTCACATTGTAATGTTTTTAGCTCGCAATTTAACTTCCCTCCCAGGCAGTGGGACAGAGTAAACAGCGGTACAAACTAAAGTTGTCACGTAATTCGTTCGTCAAACATTCGTGTTTGCACTTGAGATTGACACCGAGCCGCCCCCGGCGGCCGCCGGTCCCTTTGTTTTTATCTCGCTGTCAATATTTGGTCTCATTTGTCAATAAGTCGTTTTCAAATGGCGATTCGTCGTCGATACGCGCGGCGGGAAGTGGGTGGCACTGTCTTGACTTCTGCGCGTCCTAAAAAGCGTATGTGTATACAGATTCCTATGCACATAGGACTTTTTAGACTGTCAAGTATTTATGAGAGCGTAATATAGGTAACGTTTGACACATTCGCCCTCCGATTTGTGAATAGATACGAAACTTAAGTCTTCGGGAACGTAGGTATATTCTTAGATATGAAAATGTCGTTTGAATTTGAATAAAATGTTTAGTAAGTTCAAGCAAGATTATAGATACAGAGTACCTATTTGAGTTCGAGGCAAATACTAAACGTCAAATGTTGAATTAAATATTTTTTCGATCTTCAGTTCAAACCTCGGAAGGAATAAATAAATACATACATACTACCTATTAGAAATATACCTAATATTATCCTGAATAAAGAGATCATATCTAGGTATGTATGTACCTACATACTGTACACTGTACAAGTTGGTTTAGGTATCCTTGATGATGAAATGCTCCACATTAGGTATACTTAAAAAAGTAGATAAATCAAGGACCGATATCTTCTGTCTATATCTACGACACGCCACCTTTTGCAGTGCAGGCACATGTAGGTAACACACCTAAGTAATAAATAAATCGCGATGCTTTATTTATTATTCCGTATAAGACTTATAGTAAATAGGTAGGCATTTTACCTCTGAGCGCATTCCTCGCCCATAGAACTTGCAGCAAACTAATTAACATCATGAAACAATCTATCGTCTTCGCTTGCTTCTCAGAAAATATCGAATAGCCTTGTCCAAAAGTCCGAAGCACTGCGCGCACTCGCAGCAAAAAACTTAAACGGAATTTTTACTTTTAACTTCAGTTTAGTGCGCATGACCTTCTCGGAAGCGTTAGCTGCATAACGGGACTTGCCTTCCCTCAGGTAGACTCGACTATGACAAAACCCATTTCACTGTTTGTAATTGTTTCATGTTGAGCATAGTTGCCCCGTCATTTGTTTCAAGTTTTACTTTTTTTCTATCAACAACCAGGGCCCAATTACATAACAAAATACAAGCAAATAGTACTTCTTAGTGAATTTCAATACAAAATCGCTAATACTATTACCTAGCTTGTAATTTGTTACGCAATGGGCCTAGCTTGATTTTCTTAGCGGACAGTACTATAATACCCGCATATAAATAATAATAAATAAGAAATAAGAAAACGAAAAAGAAAACCATTTTATTAGCATCTTGTCGGTTTGACTCATCGCTGTAGGTACTGTATGAGTATGAAGAAAATCACTATGCCGTTTTTTAAAAGCAATAAACAAGCAAGTCTAGTTTAAACCTAATATTGATCAACCTTAGTTGAAAACTTAGTTAAAAAACTGTTAAAAAAGTTACTTGTACCACGGCCAAAGTATCGCCCCATGCGCCTGGGGTATTCTAAATACTTAGGTTATCAAAAAAAATCAGGCTCATCCCATAATGTATACGGCCTCTTCAAATCACAGTGCAGTAGTTTGAGTGTGTAGATAATGCTTTCTATGGTCAAAAATGAATTGACAATAACTGATTCTACACAGCCCGTCGTTCTGACTCATAGGTCAGTAGCCAAAGTGTCGTAACCCATCAATCGACCAGTTCGACAGCCGTCTACATATCTAATTTCGCTAAAACGATTTTGATTCGAAGCCAAACTCACCTTCAATTTTAGACTTTACAACGCCTCAACAGTGACTATTCAAATATGTATTTCGATCGTCAAAATGTCACTTAGCGTGAGTGCAATTTGACTGATTGACTTATTGGCAATCCAAAAAGTATTGGGTATCGAAACCGTTTTGAAATGTATAATCATGAAAATAAAATTTGATTAGAGCATTCAGCTGGGTTCTATTGCGTGAAACATAGTGCAAAAAGCAATGTAATTAATATGCTAGGCTAGAATGCCGTTTGATATTGATGAGCCCAGGTTCTGTGTCATGTCATAATAACTAGGTTTTTGTTATAATATGTACATACCTACCGTTCGAGTTTATCACATTAACCCTTGTTTATAGCGTTTTTATTAATGATTCATTTGTTTAATTCAATACATGGCGAAAATTTCAGTTTTTTATATTTGTAGAATTTTATGTATTAGGTAGTTAGGAGTAAACAAAATAGATCCCAAATTAATTGAGAGCACCTGTCGTCTTTTTTACTATTTTGAACTAACTGTTAGTTGTGTTCAGTTGGAACCAGAGGCCGTATTGCCTAACGTTTCTGACGCTCGCCATCGCAATCAAATGACAGATTTCGCCTATAAGCACTGTCATTTGATTGCGATCGCGAGCGTTAGAAACGTTTGCCTAACGTATATAACGTATACGGCCTCTGATTGTCTTTGGTATCATCATTAAATATTTATATTAAGCCACGCAAAATGTCCAAATTATCGAAGTTAACTATCGACGTAACGTAAAAAACGTTGTACGAAAATAAAAGAAGTTTTCCCCTTTATTTTAAACAAAATATTAAAATGTTATGCATAAAGGTAAAACATAATGATATACCGCTGCAAAATGTACCTACAAGCAGTAGACAAACAAAAAAGGGCACAGCTTATGTTTCTAGAAAGTTTTATTGCTTTGGGCCCGGTTATTTGTATTGCGGTAAAGGGTACAGACAGATGGGGTAAAATCATAAAACGATTAAAATAAGCTTGTACTTCCAAAGTCGTAAACGCACCGCCAAAGTGGTATTTGGGAGGCTAACTGTAAACATGTAAAACAAGAGAATCTCTAATGCGGAGGTGCCGATAAAACTGCTGCTTTTACCACATAAGTACCCTTATACATGTCTATGTACGAGTACATGCTAAAAAGGTATACACTACACACGGTAAAACTTAATACGTATAAAATTAGTTATAAACCTTTGCATGCAATCAGTGAACACCATATTCGCTGGCCGAGTGTAACAGTGGCACAAGTCAAAATATTGACATTTCGAGAAAAAGCACACCAAAGTTTTGACAACTGGACTTATACAAATAATCTGAGCATATTAAATTAATTTCAATATTTTGACACAAGTCAACTCACTGTTACACTCGGCCAGCGAATATCTCTGATTATCTGGGCAGTCGAATAGAACGTATTATTATTATTAAAACGTTCATCAAATTATGCTGCTAACTTACAAATATTGCGCATTTAGGTAAATGCAGAAATAATGACAAAAATAATGCTAATATAATTCAGTGTACAACCCTTTCTTATAGAAAGAGTTCTACGGTACTTAGTGAGAGAGTATTAGATCTAGCTAGACGTTACTCTAACTACGAGAGTGAGACGACCAATTTAAAATAAACAAGTGAGTCATGTACTTTATCTTAAAAGCGAGTAAAGCAGAAAATATGTAAGTACGTGAGATTTACATTACTCACAGGGCAAAATAATACATTTGTTTTCCCACGGGGCTCAAGCAGGTAAAAATGTAATGACTAATTAAGTGGAAGTTATGAGAGGTCAATAATAATTCCGAGTATTTTGAGCGCTGATAAGCTTTTACTTGCAAGGGCTATCTTATCTCTGATAACGGGTTTTAGGACTTCAATGGTTTAAAACTGGGTGGCAAATGGCGGCTGGTAAAAAACATAAATGTAATGAACTAATGAGTAGGTACTCGTACGTCAGATGCGGTAATGTCAAATTTACCTTCCCAGGTAAACTCTAGCTAGGTCTGTCTAGTATACTATATAATATACTCGTAAGTACAGTGACCAGCACCAATATCTGACATAACAAGCGTGCATCTATAACTGATACGACTCTATTTCTAGGGCCGGAAGGATGTGTCAAATATTTTTGCACGCTCCGCTATGGCAGATATCAATGCTGGTGACTGTACTGCATCCTTGTCTGACACGTCATTATTACCATTTCGCTCCTTTTCTGTCTCATAACATAATTTATCTCGTCTCGTTGGCTTTGTTTTAGACACTGGAAAATTTGTCATCCGATGGACAGAGTCATATTGCTTTAGTGGGTTTTGCCATTGCCGTTGTAAGGTACCTAAACGTCCGAGTGCTCGACACGCTAATGCCCAATAGATGACACTCTGCGGTCATCTCTATACCTAATGAAATAAGATTAAAGATACCAACTATTGGTTCTATCAGCCAAATATGTGGTCTACCACCCTAAAGTTGATAACCGTTTGCAAGTCATAAACCAATAATGCCAATAGACGTGCCTGTCAACTCGAAAGTTCGACTTTGGCGACATATAATGCATTTGATAGGAACTTGTTTAAAAATTGATAGACCACTTATTTGGCTAATAGTACAGTACATTTATCTTACATACAGTAAAAAATATAGAAAACGGAATATGAGAGGTCTATGTGGATGAACGCTATCTTTCTTATGATATAACGAATCGGTTGACACCTTATTTATTACAATCGGATGAGTAGTCCTTGATGCTACCTACGGTAGCACATACGTAAATACAAACATTCATAGACTGCTAAAATCATTACTCTTCTCTTGGCTTTGCCGTAGTCGAGTAAAAATATGTCGTGCTAGATGCAGCGTAATGAACATTCCACTATATTGAGACACAAATTTGGACAGGTGATGATAGTGCAATTGTCACTTAGACTTTTTTTTTCAATGTTGCTGACTGGATGTGGAACTACAATGATTATTAGCTGCGAAAATTATATGCAGTCTCTCGACTTTAATTAATTTAAGAGATATATTAATTGTCGATGTGGGAATGAAGACCGCCAAATTAAAATGGGACTGGGCGGGACACGTCTACCGCATGCATCCGGATCGCTGGGCCAAAGTAATCACCGATTGGGTTCCATGCGACGGGCACCGGAGCAGAGGCAGACCTAGGAGATGGCGGGACGACTTGGACCGATTCCAGTCAGATTGACAAAAGCTGGCCAAGAGTAGGTAGAGACGAGTGGAATAAGAAAGGGGACGCTTTTGCCCTGCAGAAGGACACATGATAAGCTAGTAAAAAAAAGAGATATATTGTTTGCGATTGCCTTTTTAATAAATGAAGCTTTTACCGGATCAAATAAGAGGTAAACGAGAGTAGTATCAAGTAAAATATATAGTAAAGTATAATATAGAGTTCATTGATAGCTCCGCACAGTGACGCTTTGAATCAACCAATAATTGCCTTTTTACCGTTCTTATAGTACGGAAAACCAGAAGCTTTTTTTTTCGGACTGACTGTCGCTGTCAGCCTCAGATGACGTTTACAGCTTACCGGAGAGAGGGCGAGGTGCCAGACGGGCCGCTCAGCGAAAGAACCAGTGGCGTTGGGTGGTTAACCTAAGATCTCGGTGTAAAAAATAAATAAGGCTCCCACATTTTTATCCACTAAAATAAAAAATATAATAACTGTAGGCATGCAGGGCACAATAAAATTGGCCAACGACACAGAATCGATGAAAACTGTAGAATTTATGAAATTAGTTAAATTAAGGTTAGGTACACGAGAAAAAAATGGTTTTGAGTTTAAAATTTGTTAACTATGCTGGTTCATTATCATCTCTGCTTGATTATATACATCCCACTGCAGAGCACAGGTCTCCTCACAGAATAAAAGGGGTTGGGCCGTAGTTCCAACGTGAATCCAGTGCGGATTGGGAACTTCTTAGCCTCCGATAAGTACGCCACTGCAAATAACCATTAAAGATCATTCACCTAAAACATTCGTAACAGTTTATTAAGAGTACTTTTTTATATAAGCCTCAAAGTCTAGGACATTTAAAAAAAAAAATATATATATATATTTAGTCATCGAGCAAATTATATGTAAGTAAGTGCATTTTGTTGTAACAATAATAACTCTATTTTACGAGTGATACCAAGTTACATAAACATCTGACTAATTAAGTCATATTTATAACAAAAACAATATTTGTTTTTACCAGGAACTCAACGAGCACAGCACTAATAACCATTAAACTTTCGGAGCAACTTCAAAAAGATAAGGAGTTCTAAGTGAGATTAGTTATCATATCTAGAAGATAAAAATAAAAGTCGGAAGTTATCGGTCAGCTTAAGAAAGAAATTAAACGAAACATGTCTAAAACATGTTAGCTACTTCATCAGTCATCACCTAAGTAATTTTCTCGTCAAAACTACAGCCTTAAAGATTTAAAAAGCGGGCTATTAAAAAAATTTGATACGCCCATGGACCATTTATACGGCCAAACCTAAAACACACATTCTCAAACCAACCACCAAGCACCCAATCAAGATGGATAGAAACAAAAAACAATGCCCACGGCACAGTGGGCCTGCCACACCAGGACATAAATATCTTCAAATTGGGTTACTTAGGTAACTTCGAATTGGTTAATATTCGTACAGCAACTTCTGAATTACGAATACGGAATGAAAAGTATAATAAATATTTTACGCTATGAGTAAATTGCATTAGATAAGTTAGTTGGAAGCGATCCCACTAAGAGATAAGTTTGCCTGTGCAGTCAAAATTTTACATAGGTATGTGCTTACATATTAAATGTGTTTTTAATTTGGATTCAGATAAATTTATTCCTCAATACCTACTAACCGACCCTCCCCACCATACCCCCCTATCGTTTGTCCACTATACCACAAAAAGTATACATATCCACAGAATACTGGCATGGATCTATTATAGATTTACTACTGTGTTTCGTACGGTAAGTGGGAGATCCGGAGGGCCAATTTCCCTCTCCCGTAATACCCCCCTTTCCTCCACCACCTCTTTTAGGCCGGCAATGTACCCACAGTAGGTACTAATATTGCTGTTAGTGTCCATGGGCGGCGGTGATAACTACCATCAGGTGACCTGCATGCTTGTTTGCCAGTTATTCCATGAAAAAAATCCTCGACTTACAAAAAGAAAGATTAATTTTGAACAAAATTTATTGACAAGTACACACTGACCGCCAACATTGATTTACAAAGTTCCGATACACTTTATATTACTTACAGTATGTACAATTTATATATGTAATTAGTTTTTAAAAATTAAAAACTTTGAATATCAACAAGATACCTACCACTTACATAAGTACACAGTAGTTTTACCCTTGTTATACCAATGCCTACTAGGCGTATTAATAACGAGCCCTGCACCCATTATAACCAAAGAAGCCAGGAGCGGAACCACCGTGCAGTAAAAACAAAACACGACCGCGTCATAAATCGCCACGATAGAGTCATTAGCCAGGGGCGGACTCGCTGAATAATTAAAAACAAATAAAGTCGTCACGGATTACTCTATCGGCCGATCTCGCATTTGTTTCAGTTGTTAGTCGCCAGAACTAACGCGCGGTGCCGGAATGAATTTGATTTGTGTTGTTGACATTATTGTTTAATGAGGTTTTTTTAAGGTTTTTACAAGCTTTTATTTAATTTCGCATCGTTTATTTCTTTGCCTCAAATATTGGAAGTTATTTTTTATCCACTTCCAGTGTTCGAAATCTATTTGAAATTTGTATGCACATGTAGGTTGGTTGACAATGCAAGTACGTTCAGCAAAAAGTAGTTTTTGATATTATATACAATTTGGCATAGATTACTTTCATTACATAATTGACTGTCTACTAACATAATTGATTACAGATACATTTTATATCATTCTTCTAATATCATAAGTTTTATGTAAAAACAAGTCAAACAAAATCTATGCCATATTGTGTAGTTGAAATCGGTAATTAACTAAACTACACGTCTTAATCTCAATCATTTTTCAACCTGAATCGATCAAAATAACCATAGTCAACCCCAGTATATTTAACGCGGTTCGATTAATGTCATTACCAGTCTTACACATGTCCAGTCATTACCGGTACCGACTTCGTTACTTATTCATGCTGACTGTAGCCCAACAATGCCCCTTGGGGTTGGAATGACATAATAAACAATTTGTCTTGTATAGCTATTGTTGTAAATTGTGACCTAGTTTGTAGTTACAATGTAATTTTAAGTATTTTAACTTTTTTTGATAATGCCGTAGATAAGGTTGATGGATCCATTTTTTTTATATCTTTCATAAAAAAGGAGGAGGTTATCATTTCGGTAATATTTTTTAATTTTTTCCGTTTTATAAACTAAAAAAAAATCTTTTTTAACTGAGATATTTATGATTTATGTAGGTATTGAAGTGTGGACACATTCGGACTTTTTAATTAAACACATAAATTTTAAGCCCACTTTAGACCTCTAAGAAAAATTGTGCCAGTTGCATTAAGTAGATTATAGGTGAATAACTTAAGTAAAGGACCTGTTGTATGTAGTAGTAACTTGTCCATATAAACAAATTGACGTTCCAAATTCGCAAAATGACTTAAGCTCCATATCAATTCTGTGCACCACTACATACAACAGGTCTTTTACTTAAGTTTTCTACCTATACGGCGCTAGATTGAACGCTTCCAACTAGTTCGATTTACAGCCTCGCAATGTAATGCAAATATATTACTTTTCTTGCAGTTTATAACTAGGCTTTAGATGCCAGATGTGTAAAAATTTTAACATTTCATTTTGTATCGATAAATTACGCTTCAGGTGCCTCAAGTTTGAGCACAAGAATGACCACAGTATAAACAAATGAAAACGGGTTTGCACGAACTTAAAGAATTAGTATTAGCCTAAAATAACAATGTGTTTATTTTTCTAACTGACCTACAAAAAGAAAGAGACCGCAATACTTACGCATGTGAGTGTTTATTCAATCTTATGATGGCTCTCGAGCGTTGAGACGCCGCGGCGCCTCGAATAGGTCCGTGCGCTCCGATAGATTTGATAATTTAGTTTTGTAACTAGCATCTTTAGTACCTACTCTTAAATTTAGAACAACAATGTAGTTACACGTGCACGCCGCCATATTTAGCTTAGCTTTAAAAAACTTATTCTATAGTAAGAACTGCTTGCAGGCTTTTGCCTTACCCATACCCATTTTCCTATCTATGCCATCATATGGTGGGGTATTCGTTAATTTGCTATAAAATCAATGGACATAATTGGAAAAAAATATGATGGTTCATTTGATAAGTATAAAGTTTTCAGTGAAATTTTCAGTGAAACTATTCTCTAGACGATTTTTAAACGTGTACCTACATAACTACAGATTTCTTAAGGTTTGGTTAGATTTACGTAATTTATAACGATCCCCTCGAGGTGACATTGTGGTCTTCCTTTAAGTTAGTTTGCGTGAAGAACATCAGCGCAAAACTTTTTGCCTAAATACTTAATATAGCTAATAGTAGCTAAGATTTTGGATCTTTACATACGTAGTTGCGGTTTCCGTGGGAATATCAGAGTAAAAAGTGTTACGTGTTATTCCAGATATCTAGCCGGCTGTAGCTCAAGCGAAATCAAATCAAAAGGAGCTGATGGTTCAAGAAGTATCTTTAACAAGTTCGTTAAGTTCTTCTTTTTTGCATCAATCTTGTGACCTAACTCGCAAAGACACAAAAGAATAATCCGTAGGTACTACTACTACTATAATATTATAAATGCGAAAATGTGTTTGTATGTTTGTCCGTCTTTCACGCCGGAACGGAACGACGGATTGACGTGATTTTTGGTACAGAGATAGTTTATGGGCCCGAGAGTGACATAGCCTATTTTTTATCCCGAAAAAATGCACAGTTCCCGAGGGAACAGCGCGCGATAACCGAATACCACGCGAGCGGAGTCGCGGGCAACAGCTAGTTTCGCAATAAACCCTTAGTCCAAAGTACGAAAAATCTACTCTCCAACTCAAAATAACTACCAACAGTGCCAAATTATCACGCTAAAACATTTTCCTATACTTAAACTCATTATCATAATGGTAATTTCGTTCGTGTACCACGTCCGCAACGAGACAAACTAAATCGCGCAAACAGCGCCATCTGTGTTCCAGCACTCGCCAGCTTCATACCAAATTAATTTATTGAACGGTCCCGGCTAACGGGACGTCTGAAGACTCTTCTGCCAGTCACACAATCGACTCACCACCCACAACTAAAATTCTAACCAACCACATACAACACACTCCAATAAAAACTCAAATAAGATCTCATTAAAAGTCTTTTTAGCACGATGAAGTCTGAACTTACGACGTTTGTTTCCGCAGTGGCTGACAGTAAATAAACAGTTGATACCGACTACACATCATTACATCAAAGAGATGTAAAGGCATTGTGACAGGACATTGCACTCTAGTCAGCTATGAATAGATGACAGATTCACATGTCTGCGAGGTGCTGGTTTCTTATCGCACAGTGGGTTAGTGGGCGCGAGCGGAGCCGGGTCAAACAGTTAGCAAACAATCACGCGCGGATTCGTCGCGGTTTATATTTAGAGCTAACATCGTGTAATGGTTGTGAAAACTCACAGTCCTTCCTACATTTTACGAGTGTGCCGGCGTTCGTTGCACTGAAAATGGCTGCGCAGTTTCGTTTAGGAATTTCCCATTTGTCGGGAAAATAGCTCGTAGAACGCATAGAGGGATATTCCGCGGGATATTATTTATGTGCTTTAATGCGCATATTTGCCGTGGCTACCTGCTCCGCAGCTTCGCCAACTGTTTTGTTTGTGCGACACAACCACGATGCGATGCGACAGAAATACCTCATATAAAAGCTTTCCATACCATCAATTCATCGCGGAAATGTTTTGTTTCAATTCACCACTATTTTTTGTCGTTTGTCAGAGAATCCATACCTATTAGGCCTCCTAATTGAAACACGTATACGTGCATTAGAGAACTATCGCTATCATTTAACTAAACAACTCGGAAGCAGCCGTAGATCAGCCCAAAAATAATCGTCCATCAATCAAGCGTCCGAATCTGAACAAAAAATCCTTTGTCGGCGGCTCCGCGGTGCAGCGCCGTAATTGGGGGGACGAAAAAACAAAAGTGGAAATTTCTAACGAGACGAAACCCGCAAATCATTCTGTTTAGTGCGAAATTATAACGTTTTAAACGAGGCGTTTAGGTGATTTGTACGTCCGTAATGGATGGGTATTACGTAAGTGGTGCGCCTTGGGACGGAAAAGTGCGCCGCAATCTATTAGCTGGGCAAAAAGTGAGCTTAATTTCACACCTGTTTACCTTTAATTTTATAATGGAGCGAGAGCGATGAGCTTTCGCACGAAAGCAATCGCTTATTTGTATATCATATCGGACTGGGAATTGGTTATGAGCGCGGAAGCGGGCTCGCTAACGTTCCCTTTTCGAGTTTAAATCATTAACGTGAGTGTAATTCGTTTTAAAATATGCATTCATTTAATGATGTTGCAGTGCAGTTCGTTTCAACAAGGTGCAATATCGGTGATAGCACTTAATTACGAATCTATTAGTGTGTTGTCTGTGATGCATGGAGGGAGATCCGTTTAAGCGCGCTTAAGTATTTTTTTATGTTGTACGGTAAAGGACTTTAATACATTAGCCATCATTTCCCCATCACCATTTTCACAATTCGTCAAAAAAGAAGTCATTAAAATTTTCCTTCTTAATCATTGCGATGTTACTACATTATGACGTTTACTGTGAAATGGTTTCATGGTGGCTTATGAATTAAAGTCCTTGACAGTGCCACTAAGATAACTCTCAAAAAATTGGTGCACCCTAAATTTTTTTTTGTATTTTTTTTATTCGTCTGGAAGGCAAACGAGCAAGTGGGTCTCCTGGTGGTAAGAGATCACCACCGCCCATAAACATCTGCAACACCAGGGGTATTGCAGATGCGTTGCCAACCTAGAGGCCTAAGTTGGAATACCTCAAGTGCCAATAATTTTACCGAGAAATAAAATAATACCAAATACAATACGAGAAATAGAGGCAGATACACTAAAAAAAAAGATTTGTTAACAGTAACAAAAAATTGTTGCTGGTAACATAACTTGAGTGACTACAAAACTAAAGCCTACTAATACTGAAATGTATATTTACTGAAATGTATATACTTGAAATGTATATTTCAGAATTAAATTATTATTATTTTTAATTTTGACAGTGGAAGCATTCTACACTTCCGCTGAACGTAGATATAGTTAGTGTTTAGTTTTGTAACTAAGGGACCCCATACATCCCTGTATTATTATTATTTTGTATTTTTTTTCTCTTTAATTGTATACTGTAGTTTTAAGTATTTTATTTGTAATTATTTTATGATGAAAAAATGACTTTCTGTCAAGTTTCTTGCGGCGCATTCTTCTTGGCAATGATGGTCTTTCCGAAAGCGCTGGTAGTTTAAAAAAAATGACGTGTAAAAGTGCCCATTGCGGCCTATTTGCTGAATAAATGATTTGAATTTTTGAATTTGAATTTGAATACTTAGCTTTAAGTTAGGTGACGTCTTACAAAATCAGTTTTGCAATATTAGCATCATTTTGTTTCCTAATAAGTAAATTTTGGCTAAACGTCAAGTACCTAGCCAAACTAGTTCAGCTATCCTTTTTTTTCTAATCTGTCTGTCTAATGTATGTCACTGAGGCGACAATCTATTTTGGTTTTTCTGTAACTTAAACCAAATTATAAGCAGATACGAAGTTCTGCAAACGACAACCTGCAACTACCACAAATACAAGTACAGCCAAACTTCGTTAAGCAAACCAGTTGAGTTACATACACATTGTCATGTATGACGCGTTTTTTAATACTGTTTACATACCAATGTATGTACCTTTGATTCAATCAGAAACCCGCGAGTCGAGTGCCTACAACTAGCAAAGTTTTGGACCATCATCACCTGCACGCTTTAGAAGTGGGTAACACAGAGCTAACCTGCCTGGCACATGCCTCAACCTGACCTGGTTCGTTTCACCTGGCCTTAGCTCTAGTACCTAGGGGTGCGGGGGGCTGACGTCACGGCGTGGGTGCAGACACGTCGCCGTCACGCTCCACAAACAGCGAGGTTAGCGCAGCCTTGGCGCAGTCGCCCTACATTGCGCAGCGAACTGGCTTTTTTAAACTAAATACTCCAATAGTTATAAACAATTAACCTATCTTCCGGTTGCATCTGTTACAATAGATACCAAGAGCCTATCCGTCGAGGTCAGGACATGCTTATTGCTAAACCAAGGCTCGTCCACTAATAAATCAAATAGAAACATTCAGTTTCTTCGAACTGTCCTCACCCAGTAAAAACTCTATGTTTACCCCTGGTACAAGTCTGAGACGTCCCGTGGCTCGCCACGGCTAATCAGGCGGCGCTCGAGACAATGGTGTCATCGTGAAAGGCTCATAAAGCCACGGGCCCCGTGAAACCCTGTCCAAAATATTTACAACGCGTGACAAAAGTGGAGGCTTTGTCTCGGAGGATCGTCTCGCCGATTAGTCGCGGGCAATCCGAGTTCGTTGCATGCGGGCGACTTTTGCCTGTAGATGTGTTACGCTGTATGGTATGTGTTTGAGGTTTTTCTTGTTCAACGTGTGAAATACTAATGAATATTTTTGTATAATCTCATTTGATCAATGCTCTGATAAAGAGGATCTACACGACCCTTACACGAGTTCTGTATGGGCTAAGGCTGAAGACAAAGTTGTAGATAAAGTGCTCCGCTTATGGCCTTTAATTTTTTCCATACGCATATTTGTACCCATTTGAATAATAATAAGATGCATGTTTTTTTTTGCCTGCTAAAAATTAAACAAAAGAACCTCATATAAGTGCCACGGATTGGTGCATTTTCTGATTAGAAAAGGCATCTTCTTAGTTTGACAAGAAAAACTATAAAATCCTCAAAAATACAACAGGTAAACGTAATCGTGGTATTAGTTCAAACTGTCTCAAAAATAACGAAAGTAAGCCATAGCTGGATGAAAAGAATCGATAGCACGTGCCGCGTAGATGTAATTCTTATGATATCACTGTGAGATCTCGGGCCGCGCGGCCTGTCGGAACCGAAAGGGCCTATGTCCCAAGCATTCCGAAGACAGAGAAGATTTTTCGCTTTTGTGAGGCACCGTGGGTATCCGAAATAGAACAAAAAACCCTTCGGCCTGTCACCGGGCTGTGAAGAAGCCGATAACTGTGAAAGTTCACACAACAATTTAAAATTTTAACACCACGCCGCCATTCTCCGACTCTCATTAAGTCATGCGGCATGGTTCCTGACAATACGCTAATCATTTTGTTTACCATTTTTCTCAATTTATACAAACATTTTTATTTCCATTCAAAGTGATGGATAAATGCTCAGTTATTTTTAAATTTCTGGGGCTAGGGCTACATTCCAACGTGAAGTTACAATACAGTCACCGTAGCAATATCTCATACACCAAAACGTGCGTAAATATCTGATAAGACTACTTCTAGTCAGGTAGGAAGGACGTGTCAGATATTTTTACAGGTTCCGCTGCGGCAGATATTAATGCAGGTAACTACATAATTATTGTATAGTTGAGTGTGAAAAATATGAACTTATTCAACGTTTAAAAAATTTACAATACCTAATACCGGGAGTGGCCTGTAATACGAGTAAATAATTAAAAAACATAGATCGTACTCGTCCAACTAAACAACATTAGTTCAGCGACTTTTAAAAATAATGGAGTCCTTACATTTTATTTCTACATACAAATTAAACACTGCAACCAATGTATGCCATATTAGAACACAACTGTCACGCTACAAACTTACAAACATCAACCCTTTTGCTTAACATTGCTTCTTCGAATAAACTTTAAAGTGTAATAAAAATTTAAAAAGTATTTATTTATATAGTCCTTGAACTAATCTTGTTTATTTTGACGAGTATACTCTTCATCATAGATCATGATTTAATTATTTGCTCATATTAAAGGCCACACCCGTACCACATGTCACGAATGACATACGGTACGGATTCTAAATAAAAATTTTAAAAAAAATCTACCAATGCATCTACGTGGTCTATCCAGTGATCTATTTATATTATGTACCTATACGTTTTTGTAAATCTATAAGTAGCTATTCGAAAAATAAGTTACGAAGTAAATAAAGCAGAGACCATTTCCAAAAGCAATTAGATATTCCTCGAAACTGTAATAACGATGGACGTGCTCGCCTCTTGCTTTGTACACTGCTAGACCTTAGCAGCTATTGGATATAACTAGTAAGTTTTTTGATGCTATAAGTTTCTGTTTACGAAAAAAAATTTTTTTCAAATTTATATTGTTTTTTTTTAGCTACGGTCGCTGTCATCGAAATCGATGAGAAGAACTCACACTTATCTATGTAAATACTTTCTAAAGGAAATGGTCTATGCGGACTGCAATGCACTGGTTCAAAATCCGTCCTGCGTTGAATATTTAATTCTTTTTCGTAGATCAAGTACCTAAATAAATTTAAATGCTGATCGGTATTACACGTTTCTGGAACGAATTATTGTGCAAACTCCATTAAACCAAAGTCTCATGACCCTTCCTGCTGCCTTGCTTGGCTACACTCGTAATTACTCGCTCATTGACATTTAACATTTTTATCAAAAATTTCAATTCCACAGTGATTCAACGGCCAAAGATTTACCAGTGACAATAAATTCTTCTCGTACAGTCGGGGAAAAAAACGACCTCCATCTCGAATGTCATTTGCACGGCGTGCCGTTGAAAAAGCAATTATTTCAATATCTGGCCTGCGCGGCACCCAGCGGTCGACAAAAAGTGGTCCGAGCACGCGCTCGTGACTCGAGCGGTAAGAAAGTTGCGGTCGGCGCACGCGGCTCCCCGACGTTAAGAGACGGGCTAGGCTAGCTGGCTGGCTTCATAGATCTACCGTCTTACGGAAAAAGAAGCATCTGACGTTCTTCATTTCGAAATTAAGTTACATAATAAATAATAATCATAAATAAATATCACGGGACAATTCACACCAATTGACCTAGTCCCAAAGTAAGCTTAGCAAATAAGCTTGTGTTGTGTTGTGTTATGCATATTAGAAATCAGAAAAAAATGTGCATCTGAATATATTCAAGTTTTAAGAAGAAATTTCAGATGTGTTTCCGTATTATGGCAGAGAAGAACACATAAAGGCTCATTTAGGTAATGCGAAAAATATTGTCTGTGGTGGGGTACGATTGTAATGATCCATCACTGGTAAATTTCCTATTCTAAGGATAAACGCGGTCAAAAACACATGACTTCGCATTCGTATAAGTATCATTAGATCTGACAGTTGAATTGAAATACTGACATTCCCATGGAAATCCCCAACAGTTTTCAATTATATGGTATGAGCATCACTGCAAAATGTTATATCTAGCCCTTACTGTTAAGATTTTGGGATTTTACATGGATGACGGTAGAATATCGGGATAAAAAATAGCCTACATGATATTTGGTACTCCAGGCACCCAAGTATCTAAGTATGTAAATACATTGCAAATATCATCCAAATCCTCTCAGCCGTTTTAGGGTGAAAGAGTAACAAATACCACACACGCACACACACAAACTTTCGTATTTTACAAATTACTAGGACTATGTCTCACTTGGTCGCCATATCATCCTACGTCGAGTATTCCTCTACTGAGTAGAATCTGCTCAAGTCGTTACTATTTTCACATAGATAGGTCAAGCAGTAACGTAAAACTTCTTAAACCAGCATCAACTATCAGTGAGTGGATTTCTAAATCAAACATTAATTTCACTCTATTTGACTTTTACAGTAGTAGAAATCTTAATTCAGTAGTTTTATCTTAAGCCGCATTATAGTTGGGTGCAGTGTAAGCGAACAAGCTAGTCAGTCTATCGAGACACCCATTGCTCGATCATACCTATAGATTCGATTTATAAGGTTCCATGTCCCTTCACATCGAACAAAGTAAAAATTAAGTGTTATTCTCATTTAAGACCTTCAGGGGGTAAAATCAACGTCAACATTAATATGGATCTTTTGAGTATGATCCAGCAAATATAAAAAAATTCCAACATTCTTTTTCAAGTTATGGCGACGTTATAGTCTATGCTTACTGAGATTGTTTTACCGCAGAGCTTAAAATTGTGGCATTTTGATCTGGCAGATGTTTATTTTACAAAAAAAAAAAACTTAAAATCTAAGCAATAAAAAAGTTGAACTTAACTCCAATCTAAGAATAATGACACGCCTATTTTCACGTCTCTCATAAATTCTTAGTTGGAAATGTTTTAGAATATAGACTATCTTTAATCCATGTTTTGATTTGTTTTTGTAACAATACAGTTTTCGACAATTCCTGAATTTGCCCTTATCCTACTATAATTATTATTATGAAAAATTTAGATAAAAGTACCCACAGCCAATATTTAGCGAAAAAATTCATACTTATAATTAGTGATTACCCACCAACCCGCACTGGACCAGCGTGGTGGGCTTATGGTCCAAACCCCCTTTCTCATTTTTCTAAATGAAATATACAATTTGCCGTTTCGGCTCCCAGTGCCCGGGCAAGAGCTGGCCAAGAGTAGAGACGAGTGGAATAAGAAAGGGGAGGCTTTTGCCCTGCAGTGGGACACATTATAAGCTAATTTAAAAAAAAAGTAGTGATATTTCCACATCTACAGATTTATCTATTTATCTATTTAAGTGCTTTTCACTACGCAGTAGATTAGCGCTATTTGCGTGTCACGTCCCATGGTAGGTAGGTACCTAGAATTTCTTTCTCGTTTTAATCTTGAATTTCAAAATTACAATTCAATTACACGTAAAAGTAGCTTCAAAAATTATTTCCGTTCGATAACTCTGATTTATAAAAAGAAATTGTCAAGTACCGAATTGTGTCTTGCACAGTTGCATGCGCCATGATGGCTACTCATCATGCGACTGTGCCGAAATATAAAGCTTCTCTAAATTAAGGTACTGTTCCGCGTACCTCAAACCCGAATTTAAATCATAAAATTAGTAATGACCGCGATATTCTAAAACATTGTGTTGTTTATTCTTGTAGTTTTCCCCAATAAAAGATAATATACTTAATCATACTCAAAATAAATAGGTAAGCACAAAATAATATAATATAACTTATAAACAACAGATAACTACTTATTGTAACAGCTTCTCTGAATCGCTACTTTGTAACTTTATTACACCGTAATCAGCAAACTCTCGACCAATAATGCCGTGTCATCTCATTTGTCACTACGCCTTTCCAGCGCGGTTTAAATAAACAAGAAAATTGCATTAAATTATTTCCGTTGGGCAATTACGTTTTTATCAGAGAGGCTGCAAGGCCCACTGAGCCATTGAACACGTCCGATGATAACGCAAAGTAATAAGCTTAAAACCACAAGCCTTGGGTTTATTGGCGCGACCTTAACCCATATTTTTCAGAATTGCTTCCGGATATTTTACTACGAGTAGTAGGTATATGAAGATTTGAGAAGATTTGTAGAGCTCTAGATCTATTCACCACGTCCTTTTTATATTACTCATTTGCTGCCGCTACAGCGTAAAGACCACAGTACACAGAGCATAACAGTGTGATAGTCAACTAGAAACGAAAAAAACTACAACAGTTTTTTTTTCTATTTTTTTTTTCGAAATAAGACTTAATTTGCCTTAGCTGCCACAACGTTAAAGACCACAGAGCACAAAGTACTAGATACATAAAATATAGATTAAGTAAACAATATTTCATACAGGTATTGAGAAACTACGAACGCAAATTAATTAGTGCAAGTGATTGCAACTCTAATGCCCAACACTCATTTCTACTGAAGAGTTGCGCTATCATTGCTATCAATCACAACCGCAACAGGGGAGGCAACATATATATATTGAACTATTAAAAAAATATTGAAATATGCATTTTGTGTTAAAGCAACATACTTCAAATTTTTAAGCAGATGACAATGATAACAGTGCGAGACACCAAACATAAGGTTTTGCGAGATACCGCCAAGCCACATTGATGTCCTAATTATCTTTTGCTTTCAGCCTTGGTAGTATCATCACACAATATTTTTCAACTTTAGTGTGCTTTCTCCACGAGTGCGCTCTTTTATTGTTACGTAGGTATAATCATTTCCAAAAATGATGTAATTTCTAGTTCTTTTTCAGGAGTTATATTGTCCTGAAGCCGTAACGGCCCAATCGTACCAACTCAATGCATGGTAATCTCTGAAATCCTCCAAATGCAAGACTCTCACATGGCAAAGCATGCCATTTTGCCAACAGTGTTGGTAACGGTATCTGCAAGTGTGTCGGCCGCCAATCACTGTAAAATGTCGTCAACCCGTGAGTTACGTACGTGCTTTAGAAAGTACGGCGCCTGACCACGCTATTGTATGTAACAAGAGCACACCATCATTAGAGTTACGACTGGCCGAAAGGAATTCCCTGTTGGAAATTAGAATATTGATTGTTTTTGACAATTTCGATAAAGCATGCCAGTGTCAGTAGATGACAAAAGTTGTATTTGTATTGTTTTTATGTCGTGACGTGAATAACGTCATTTTATCGATGTCTTTATGCAATAATCTTATGTGAATTGGTTCTACCGTGTGAACGCGGAAGTTAAAGTTAAATCTCTTTTTGGAGAAATGTTAGAACAATTATTTAATGGAATTATTTTATGTAATGGAACTCATGAATACAATACTAATGCTATTGCATTTTCCATTACTTCATTACCTATAAGTCAATATCGTCCTACACTAGGCACTATCTTGCTAATGCTATGCAACTCGTTGGCGCTTAATTCACGCGCGTTCAAAGACTGATGTAGCGGTGACATCTTGCGTCATGAATCATAATCAGGAGTTATTTGAGGGTAGATTTTCACTGCCTAACTACTAAATTTCACCTGTATGCATATTCTGTGAATGCGATAGCGATTTACTTACCTAAATGCCTAAGAGTGAGTGGTACAGAGGCGCCGGCCTCTGTGCCATATAAAACACAAATGCTACAAATCAACATCATTGTTATCATTCTCGTAAAGTAGCAATTATGTGTCGATGCTTAGATTCAATCTTTGGTATATAATACACAGGCCTCTTCCCAGTATTAGAGGGCTATTATTGTTAGTTACTGAGAAACAAAGTAAAAATCATTAAACGAAATCGTCTACAACCAGTAACCACGTCTAAGCGTGATCTCTACGTAGTTACGTAAACATGAATTTTTACAACTTTTCCTAACTTTATTTTATCGGTTTTCCACGTGAACTTGACGACAAAACAATGAAGTCCTACCAGGCTCTGATTCAAAGGAAATACAATTTAACAAATATTTTAAATGGTCTGTTTAGCAATAATAGGACAATGTCGCTCTGCCAACTTCATAAGAGCTTTAAAGCAAGTTTTCATGTTGTCCGAATTTTCGTGTTGTTGAAAAATTTCGAGAAAGTTCTAATCACGTGTTGAATGTCAAGTGGAAAAACCATTCGTTAATAGCTGTAACCTACAAAAAGTTTCAAAGTCAGTCTTTTTTTTAAGACCGAGGATCAATTTAAAAAAAAAACATACAGTCGAACATAGAATCTCTTCCTTTTTTTAAGTCGGTTAAGAAGTGGTACAAATATATGTATGTATCGCTATAAAACTTTAAATCAAAGTAAATTTTCGAATAATTAACGCTGTCGATTATTATTAATTCGATTTGATACGCATTGGGTTAGGTTAGTTTAGATTTATTTTGTAAAACAATCGTGCAATATTTATCCAATACTGTCACATCTATGTAAAGTATTAAGTACACACTTTTGGAAAACTAATGTACTTGTAAAAATAAATTATTCATGTTAATAATAAGAGTACTAAAAATTTACAAATGTTAAACATAGAAATTACAATTTAAATAGGATAATACATACATGTTGCCTGGAAGAGATCACTCTGAAGCGATAAGGCCGCCTATTGCTTACCTCAGAAAGTCTCTGTGTATATACCTGTTTTTCTGTACTGCTGTTATGTGTTGGTGAGCAATAAAGAGTTATTGTATTGTATTGTATTTCTTGTATTGTATTGTACAGTTACTCACTTATGACCTTAAGTCACACACCCAATTCCATATTCTTGTAGACAGGTACTTTACTATATACTACTGGGCCCAGATACAATTCGTTGCTAGGTACTTGGACGGAAAGTTACAAAAGGTTACAATGCTAAGTTACACCAAAATGACATTGCATTATATCGCGACGCATCGTTAAAGGCACACTAGGTTAATACTCACAATAAATTCCCCGTGAAGTTAACGTGCGCTGTCACAGAGGGAAGAGAAAACGTCAGGGAGACGTCGAACGCGCGTAAAATATGATAAATGTTACTTGGAGCCTTATGGCATGATGCCGTGCCAATAAACACGGATCAGGCTAGAACTGGAAGCGACTACAAGGATAGGATGTGCACTAAGCTGCAATGGAATGATAAACTGTGTAGCATGATTTATTAACGGTGAAAATAAATAATAATACTTCTCTGCGTAAGAACTTACTACCTACACATTTTTGCAGGTGGTAGGACCTTGTGCAAGGCCCGCCCGGATTGCTACCACCTTCTTTCTCGCTAATCCTGCCGTGAAGCAGCAGTGCTTGCACTGTTGTGTTTCAGCGTGGAGAGTAAGACGGCCGGTGAAATTACTGGCACTTGAAGTATCCCATCGTAGACCTCTAGGTTGGCAACGCTCCGCAGTAACCCTGGTGTTGCAGATTTTTAGGGGCGGTGGTGATCTCTTGCTAAGTGAATCTTAGAAGAAGATTTTACTGTATGTACTAGAGCATAAAAAGTCATTTTATGTGTCCTAGATCCAGCATAACTTTACGAGCATGAGAAGTAAAAAATATATTTAATAGCTATTTTTTCTTGCTGATTGTAATATTTGTTAATTTTTCTTGCATTGTCATCCAATTTACATTATCTGTACCAAATTTGAAGCCAATCCAATCACTGGAAGTGAGTCAAAATGAACTTGCAAAGTTTGACTCAGAAATAACAATAACAAATGGCGTGCATGCGGCCTTCCAAATTTTACCAGCTTCAATGCATGTCTAATCCAGCTACTTTAGGGCGTCGTGCGTGCCAATCAGCCGCGCGCCCAATGCAGGTCTGACAGCGAGGTTAGAGCTTGCCGATTCCTTAATTGCCAAGACGTTTTGGTGTCACATTCCTCAGCCCGCTACTTGAGCGTTAGTAGCCCGTGTAAACGCCACTTTGCTTAGAAATATCAATCCGAATTGGAATAGAGCGCCTTTTTGGATCGGTCCGATTTGAGAGCTTGGATAAAGTGTGTCGTCGGGTACGTAGGTACTTATAGGTTTTGTATTGTAACACTGAATTGGAGCTAATATAGTGAATGACGTCAATGCGCAGTGTTTTTTTGCATTCAGAAAAAACACATTAACATTAACATAGTTACAGTTTCTTGGTCTCAAAAATGATATAAAGCTTATTATAGCTTTGTAAGTCGGGATTATCTGGATATATTCGTTGACCACGAACCAGAAGGTAATGCATTGGCAAGGTCTCCCTCTAGGTGAACTGACGACATCGTGAGAGTTACTGGCAGCCGGTGGATGCAAGTGGCATACTGTTGTTCATTGTGGCGTTCAAAAGGGAAGGCCTTTGTTCAACAGCGGTTTTTTTCCAGGTTATGATGATGTCTCTTTGATGTTATATCTCGTTGTTGTTATATGTAATTAACAGTTAAACCAACTCGAAGTGAGTAGTGGGTTCACGAAGGCCAAGTTTTTATGAAAATATTTGAGCCAATCTATGACAGCGAACAACGTAAGAAGACGTGTACATTTACTTGGCTGAATTCCAAAGGTGATGAAGTTGAGATCATGAATAAAACAATGTACGCAGAACGCGTGTCCGTAACTGATTTCTCCGCTACGGCTACGCTTGCTTACGCATTAATGGAAAGTGTGCCTAAAGCCTGTTTATGTCAGCTAAGGTCTCTTCGAGAGCCTATTGTGCCTAACGAAACATGTAAATTCTAATTTTACCGTTTTGTTTCGATACAGATATAAATAATTTGTCTCGGTCGCCTTGTCTTTAAATAACATTTCTATTAGACGTTTTAATAAAGGTGGACGTTAGAAACCAATCCGACATGAATGGTCTGTTACCTAAATCAAATTCCTAACCGTTTCATTGGACGTCTGTTAGCGCGGACCGCGTCTAAATATTTATTTTCGAAACGAGCCGTACTAAAAAGGGTTCACGAATAAATTACGTCAAAAATCTATAACTGCGTTCAAAACTAAATTATTTGGAAAAGGATGGCTCATTCACACATTAGTGACGCTACTCGCCGCGGTCCGAGGTAATTATTAAAAAGTTACCGGGTTCTGATTCCGGTCTTTTTTATTTTTTAATCTTTTTGGTTTATTGTTATTTTAAATTTGGAGTGTCGTGAGCGTTAAGTAGTATTTATGCGGTCCCCAGCGGCGCGGAGGCGGTTGGGACGCGAATCAAAGTTTATACGACTGCAGGCCGCGGGGTGGAAGTAGTAAGTCATGTTTGAGACGATTTAAGTTAAAAGTGTAAGTAATTGGCGTATTTCGTTCTTCATTTTCGTAAATACAATAATATTGGTTTAAGGTACTTGTAAAGTATTAAAGAGTAGGTGAGCGAGCACCAATAGGTATCTTTTTATTTAATTACACAAATCTAGCCTACAAGACAGATATTTATTAAAGTAGTCATATCTCCAACTAACTGTTTTAACCCGCGGAGCGCTCTGTGGTCACAGATGCGATCAGTATGTTTTTTTTACGGTAATTGAGTATATCATTCCAATGAACACGAGGATTTTAAATTATTAGTTCGGTATCAGCAAAATCTGTGCTTGTAAATTGAATTTAATTTACCTATACACTTCTCCCCGCGCCGCGTTGGAATAAATTCTCAGTGGACACTCGGGAGCGGATCGCCAAAGCTAATTCTGTTGTGATTAATGCTCCGCGCGCATTTCCACCACTAGCCAAGTAACACCAACTTATCCCACCCGTTCAACACCCAACAATACACAACTGTAACCTTTACACCGCTGACTTAAACTACATAAGGACATTCAGTGGATTTTGTCACCAGCAAACCAATATTCGGTGAACGCGTGTACTTAAAAGTTACTCGCTACCGGCTTCGCGTTTCACACGCAACAACAACGATTAAATAAGGTATAAGGGACCTGTTATATAAATTAAAACAGTGTAAGAATTATTTATGACATTTCTTAACTGAAGAACAATTAATTTTATTTTTTACTCATTCGTGATCTTGGTTCGCGCTGAGCGTTGAGTTCTTAACTTAATTATCATTGAGATTAATAGCTCGCAAAAAATATGCAAGAAGTAAAAAAGGGGTTTATTACTTTGGTGTGTTTTTAAAGGTCTGCATTCTATAGTTTTTTTCATTAGCTTGCAAGGATACCTAAGAGTATTTTTATTAGCGCTACCAACTATGCGGATCTATCTTAATTCCAGACTTAAAGGTTTGAATATTGTAGTTCATTTATGTAGACCTCTGCGATGTAACTCCTCAAACAATCAAAGATTTTAATGTTACAAGTATGGGCTAAGGAGTGGCTTCCTATGTCGGGCCGGAATCAAAAAAAAATGTAAACTAACATTTTACTGATCAAAATGTACAGTACAGTATACAGTCAACGTATTAACTCCTATGCCACAACAACCTTAGTATCATGATTGGCATAGTCCGCCTTTAATCAAATTGATTGAACCTACATGACGGCATTTAAACAGCTTATTGAACGCCGTAATACTAAACTATTTAGGTCTATTTTTAATCAAAAGAGCATTTTTTTTATTCTTGGGGCAAAATAATCTTCTAAATGTTAAAATTATTTTCGAAGGAAATGAAACAGTAGGATTAGTAGATTGTTACAACTCCTTTCTACTCGCATCCTTCTCGCTCCCGTGTGCTTCTATTTTATAGCATCGTTATAAAATCAATGGGCTTTATAAAAACTAATAAAACGCTTCCTCTAACAAACCACTTTACACCTGTAAGGGAAGTGTATTTGCATAAGGAAATTATAGCGTAACCATAATTCTGGGGTAATTCTAGCCCAACGATGGGGCGATAAGGCAGTCCCCGAATGCTGGGGTTCCTTAATGAAATTATTAGCTGCTTTTTGTTTTATTAATCACTAGCAAATTAGATTGCTAAGTCGTTTTTAGTTGTTATTTGTCCGTTGTTGTACTAAAGGGAAATATTAATTTTACATTGACATTATTAACATTACACAACTTATTGATGTTAAAGTAGGTATTATGTACTCTCTCTTCTCGCTGTTACCACTACGGTCAAACAAAAAAATCTTAATAAAAACGCACCCATAGAGTAAAAAAGATGCTTAAATGTGTCAGAGTCAACGTACCTTTCTGAGTTACTCAGGTCTTTGATACTTATAGGTAAACTGATAAGGCCGTGATCGTGATACTTAAAATGGTTGCAGAAAGATCAAACCCTAATGCACGAAAATACTTCAATTTCTCACTACGATTACTTTGAATATAATAGTTCAAATTTTATGTATAGTTGTAGATTAAGATTCAAATGTCGAATTTTTATACTAATTTATGTATCCCCAGTTACGCTAATGACACTATTCGGGCATTAATAACGACCCTAAGCGTCGGGGCTGAAATATTTAAACAGAGCCGAGAGATACATGGCACGATATCATTGCCGAGGTGATTATTACGCAATCGATCATCCATCGATACATATCAGTCGCATTTATCTGCCTAATCGAATAGAAAACGAACATTTATCATAAAGCGCCCTTCGTTCCCGGTCCGTTTTCTGGTAATTTCATATAAATTACTTAAAATCAAAAGGGAAATTAGAGGCGACGGCTAATGCTTGATTCGCATGTCGGCCGTCGCCTTCGTCTAACGTTACGTTTTATTTTATTTCCCATTTTTCCCCATTTGTGGGCGGCGCGCGTTTAGCTGCAGCACGTCATCGCCTTCCCGGACCAAGCGTTTTAAATACTGATTACACAATTGGATTTAATCATGGTGGTTATCAATCGCAACCCAAATTAACGTAGGTCTGGGCTAGATGCAAAGAAAGAACAAATAAATCCATTTGTTAGTAGGTAGTATAAGTATTACAAAGCTCGACTTAAAAAGCCCTAATTCGATTTCGAGCATGTAATAGTCCCGTTTATAATTCCTTACTTAAAACCCTCAAGATACATGTACTATAAACAGTCTGGTCTCTTGTTGTTTTATGTACAACAAAAGAGCAATACAATACCATACAACATTATCAGAATGATAAAAGATTAACTTCAATTCACATTCAAGATTCTTTGATAAGTAAGTAGAGCAATATATGATATTGTATGACAGATTCTTAAGATACTGTATGGATTTTGATGTCTTTGAAAGTTTATATTAGTCACTTTCTTTACTCCTCAACCCACCTGAAAATGGACCGATTATATTTGTTTACTGACAAAATATTCGCGAAGAATTTATGTGAGTTCGTTTATTGAGGTCTATAGTATTGACAAAGTATTTATGTACGAGTATGTTACAGTAGTCTAATACTTTATTTTATATTCTCATTTCTATTCCACTATAGTTTATGTCATGTAATCATTAAATTATCACATGGAAAGTTACAGACACTTACCGTTGCTTAAAAAAGCTTTAGCCTATTACCTAAATATCGACCCGATCACGCACTATGGTGTTGAAATGCCGTTACTGTTTTTTACCGTACCTTACCCAGCATCGGCTAACATTTGACTCCATTCATTTACGTGCCTATAGTTTCTATTTGATTTATAACATTTCAAATCAGAGTGTAGTCAAATTTCCAATACTTGTCTAATAACAGAGTTCTGCGCTTGGCCGCACTTGATTGACGGACCGCAGCGCGTGCGCGGCGCTAATGTAATTATCTTAACGGAATTTTAATACTTAGAACATCTGTAGAGAGCTCGGGGGCGTGTCAGTGCTCGCCTCGGTTTAATTTTTATCAAATAGAAATACTAGAGCTGATTGGATTTTATATGGATACAGACTTTCTACTTGAAAGTTGAGTTTATGGTTTAGATGCACTTTTTTCTGGCAAATCTAGGGTTGGCGCTATTGCTAACTCTCGATAAGTGATTTAAGAAAGAAAGAAAGAAAATAATTTATTTATAACAGCAATGACACATTAAGGTTAAGAAAAAATAACAATAAGAAGTGTTGCCGCTGTAAAAAGGTCCCGGCTCAGCATATCGCTGGATTTCTATAATTTTATACGTAATAGTACAATGTCTTCTGATTGAATGATTTTTGCACCTCGTACCTTCATAACATACCTATGTATACATGTATCCACGGTAACGTATAAAGTGACTTATAAGTGTCATAAAAAGTACTCAACAGAACTAGTAGAGTACTATGACAATGAAAGTAAGGTATGTACTGGTAGCTCACCAACATCAGCGTCATGAGCGGTATGGTATATCCCGCCATACACCGTAAAATGTTTATTATGATTTTCATATCATTCACAAAATGTATACTTACAGAAAACTCATTCACATAACGGTATCCATTAAACCAATTTCGAACCATCACGCTAATTTTGACACGAATTCATAATAATTATATTGAAGGTAAATATTGTTATTCTTCCCTGTGTCATTGCTAAGTGGAGATTAGTTTGTAGTTTGAAGTAACAAAGTTTAAATTTGATTGACAGTGGTGTTGGGTAGTTGGGTTTGTACTACCTGGTGTTACCTTCCTAGAACGCAGTGGGTAATGGCGAAATCGTAATCCCTTTGTACAGGACGCCATGATGTGAAACGATGATAATTTAATTTTTTAAACAGGGTCACCCACCGCTGAATGCTGTGATTTTAAAAATAAAATTATTGTAAGCTTTTACCGAAAATCACGAAAGATTTAATACTACCTAGGCAAAAAAATAAACTAAGCGCGTGTTTTTACACGTTCTATTGGAAAAGTGAAAATATTTTAGAGGCGATGGATGGAAAGATGAGCAAATTCAATTTATAGAGGTAGCCAAAGTTGCTCTCTCAGGGCTAAAGCTGACTCTACGGTGATAAAAATCGCCATTACTTTTGAAAAAAAAAAATATGAACACGTATCTCAAGGATAAATTTTGTTCAGTTATTGATTTGAGATAAGAGATTTTTTTCAAAGTAATGAAGAAATATGTTCTAGAGCGTCAACCCTGCGCACCGAAGCTTAGCCGGCCGAAGCCGAACTGCCGAACGATTAGCAATTTCACCGACGCGGCGTCACAAAGTCTCCGAAAGCCGAGGCCGGAAGGATTACCTATTCTTTTTTCAGATTATCCTCACCCTATTTATTTACCTGAAGCTTGACATAGATATTTACAAATACTGCATATTTATAACTAATTTTTCGTGGAAAAAAAAGACTGCAGGTACGTAGGTACATAAATACATAGTAAGTAAACACTAGTGATTTAACTTCGTAGAACAATCATTAATTTGTGATGGTAATTTGACTTCTAATTGGTAAATCCAATGGTGCTTTAATTTAAAAAAGTTTATTATCGTCAGACAAAATGCATTGTACTGTTGGATCTATACTATATACAAAAGCCCTGTGCATTATTTTATTGCTACTTTTATAATAGTATCGCGGATCTCACGTCTTGAATCGCAATGGTGTTTAAATTGCAGGATTCATTTATTTTGAGAATATATCCACCGACGTACCTATCACAGGCTGATGACTGATATTGCCACTGTTAGCACAACTGTAAGAAAGACAATATTGTCACAAATGTTGAACACCAAGACAAATAACTTGTGTATAAAATGTAAGGGACTCATAGTAACGATTCGCAATTATTTTATTACATCGTTCACTTTTTAATTTCAAGGATTTATCAAATTGTAGAAACTGAAATATTTGACTTACCGCGGCTCCCACAAAATTGTTTTTTTTTTTACATGTTGTGTTTTGCTTTGTTTACTCTGACAAATCCAAACGACGTCAACGAAACCAGTAATTTATTTATAAATAAATATATTTAAAGTAGATCCTAAGTACCTAATAGGAATAGGCCACAGATTTTACTGTTTTAATTTAACCTTTCGTCATAGACCAAAATACACATGAATGTATGAACCTAGTAAAAGTTACCTTATAATAAAGTTCTGCCTGTAAGAATGTACAGTCGAGGACATAAATATATGTACGTAACCAATACATCAAAAACATCTATACACCTTTATGACACTGAACATAAGGTCGATGTATACATTATATTTGACGCTACGGCTGTATAGATATTTATGCCCACGGCTGTACCATAATTGTTGCGGGTTCATATCGTATTTACCCGATTAGTTGCGGTGTTAAACACGTCATTATTCTACATAACTGTTTACTTAAGCTGCGTTGGAAACAAATACAATACATACGTACAAAAACCATACTTAAACGATTGACACAACACAACACAATTTTTTTTTCTATAAATCAACGTTCCTATATCAACCGCTGTAAGAATCAAAATCTGTTATATTAAGTATAGCCTCAATAGCCTGGGACATCTTGCAAACCGGAATCTAAAAAAAAAACGTGTAAATCAGTCTGAAATTACAGAGTATGTTGCAAAGAAATCTTTGTCTGAAATAATTTCCCGCTTGGCGGCAGAGGATGGACTTACTACACGGGCAACTAACACAACTGGCACTATAAGGGCAATCACAAAGAGTAAATTAATTTATGTTTAATAAATGTTCAATACCGAGTCAATATTTAAATGAATGTTAATTTTTACTAAAAATTGACTTTTTATTAAAACGTTTCACCAGAAATTAACTCAATCAAATTTTATTCTTAAACGTCTCGAAGTCCCGAGTTTGATCGAAGGCTGTATAGTGTCACGAGATTTTAGGATTGCCGATAATTCCCAAACCCTAGCACAAAGGGTGGCATTTGGCCATAGATTTCGTCTTTGTACTTCTGTCTGTGTGCCTGTATTTTAAAAATAAAATAAATATCATGGGACAATTGACACCAATTTACCTAGTCCCAAACTAAGCAATGCTCATACTATAGATACTAAGCAATTGATAAACGTACTTATATAGATAAATTACAGATAAATACATACTTATAATATACATATTAAACACCCAAGACCTGAGAACAAACATTCGTATTGTTCACTCAAATATGCCCGGCCGGGGATCGAACCCGGAACCTCAAGCTTCATAGTCAGGTTCGCTTATCACTTGGCTATCCGGTCGTCATATTTTTAATTTTTAGATGCAATAGAGTTTACATACTTACATAAATATTTTTTACAATTATGACAAAGAGAAGTTTCAGTTTCAGACTAGTGATCGGCTGGCGGATTTTACAGGTGTAGGCAACCTTTGACATAAATAACGAAATTATAAATAACATGTAATGTAACCGACCAATTACTGTACTGCATTCGTCCAGTTGTTTATCAGGTGAGCTTACTCATCTTAGCGTTCAATTCACACCATCAACCCGCGAGTGTCGGACATCGATGTCGTTTTTTACCGTCGTGTTTAAGTAATGGACTCAGAGCGGGGGCGTCGGGACGTCAAATGCCTTAGAACTATAAATTAAGCGCATTAATAAAGGCATGTTTATTAAAAGGTTGTGGATACCTGAGCTCAAACTGATGGATTGAAGATGTCACTCTTTGAATTGACAATGCTCTGGTATAATGCGAAATACAGTAAACCAGTTTATTTGACAACTATAGGTATATACAAATTATGGAAAATCCATGCATACTAATATTACAAATGCGAAAGTGTGTTTTTATGTTTGTGTGTTTGTATATTTGTATGTTTGTGTGTTTGTCCCTTTCACGCCGTAACGGAGCAACGGATCGACGTGATTTTTGGCATAGAGGTAGTTAATGGGCCCGAGAGTGACATAGGCTACTTTTTATCCCGGCAAAATGCACAGTTCCCGAGGGAACAGCGCGCGATAACCGAATACCACGCAAGCGGAGCCGAGGACAAAAGCTAGTATTTTTAATAACAATTCTTTTAGACGGTGAAATTTCAAGTACGAGTAGTAGCAGCCGGCGATGGACAGGACCTAATTTAAGTTAGAAAATTATTAGGCGCCTACCAGTGCTGGTTATGTAAGATAATGGTTACAGAACAAGGGATAAAATGTACAGCTTCAAACAATAAAAGTAATAATAAATACCTATGGGTATGAACGCGTACTCTTTGAAGGTAGTCAGGGGTCTTCATGCGTCTTCGAATCAGACATAGAAGGAGTTGAACTTATTATATGACCAGTTATTGCAGAGATGGTGGTTCAGAAGGGAGTTAACATTTTAATTCTTAGTGCCATAATGTACTGAAATCCACGCAAACATAAAAAATGAAATACTCATTGAGAATGGGAAGTGTGAAGAAAAAACACACTAAAACATATCTTATGTATTTCTCACAATATTAGTTTCGTGCTAGGCACGGTCGCTGCCTCCGCTCCCTTAGGACGTCCCAGGTGATACCTTGCTCGTCGTTTTGTCGGCTATCGGCCGATGTCGAATGTCGGCGCATCAAAGCTGCGCCCGCGTCGGTGACGCTGCGTTTTGCTCCGAGTGCTGTTGGCTTTTCCTTATCCTTGAACATGCTTTATGGATATTTGTATGTTAGATTGGAATTTGATTATTCGCTAGAATTTAGAATTAACACCAATAGTATCTACATGCACTTAATAACAGAATATTTTTTCAAAAATTTACTGGAAACGATAAGTTTTTATCAATCCTTAATTATTAAAAAATGTGCTATCGTTGTCATGGATTTTTCATGTACTTAACATTTTCGAAAGGAGTGCAATGTGCAATACATCTATTAAAATTTTTTAACCTTTTATTATAGTAGGTATCATTGAGACGGTGTAAGTATTTTTTTAACAAAAGGATATAATATTTTTCCATGATATTACGGCTATTATTTAATTTAATTAGCACAATACCGCAATACGTTCACATCTCTATGCAAATTGGATAAAACCGCCTCGAAAGTTTAGTTAATATATTGTTGTGATGATTGTACATTGGAATAAAACTTTACTGTCAGTAGAATATAATTTAATAAATAATAATAAATATCATGGGACACTTTAAAGTATTTATTTATAAACAATGGGACACTTGACAACAATTGACTTAAGTTAGACCCTATAATCTTATAACATTTGAAACTTAACGGTAAAATTTACACACGTTTTTGAATAAAACAATGAAACTAAGTATTTAAAATTGTGTTAACTTCTATAGTAAAAATATAATAAATACCGCTAATAACATGTAGGTATTTTGAAGTCAATTTATGTTCGAAATACTGAGAAACGTGTGAATTTGACCGTTAATTCCAATCTTAAATTAAATGGAGTATAGGCAACGGATAAACATACTTATATAGATAAATATGTACCTACTTAAATATGTAGTAAACAGCCAAGACCCAAGAACAAACATTCGTATTATTCATACAAATATCTGCCCCAGCCGGGGATCGAACCTGGAACCTCAAACTTTATAGTCAAGGTTTCTAACCACTTAGCCATCTGGTCGTCAGTCGCCATTTAATATATTTTTAATCCGAAACGTAGACTAAATTATGTATGTAATGGAAAGAAAATATTTATTCGACGTACAAACAACGTAACAAGATAAAGCAACTTCATCGTGATACACGATATCGTATTACTAAGTACTTAAAAGCCGAAAGGGCTTGCAGCTCAGCAATGCTGATATTTAGGTACGAATGTCTAGTAATTTAATAGACATTCGTACCTATGTATGTACATTGGTCCGTACATTTAACAAGATTTCGTATTTATATCAAATCTCGAATAGATAAATACCGTTTATTAACTGCCAAGTATCGGTTTGCGTAGTCAATTACGGACAAAAACGGCTACCTGGTTTGATCGCATCCGTTCTTTAATCCTAACAAAATAATCGTTTACTTCCTACGGGTGTAATTGAAAAAGGATAGATAAAAAAACGTAACCTATTATTAATACTGGCTGGAATCCTGGATCGGGTTGAGCAGTTACTTCCGTAGCATTGTGTTATTTTTAGGGGACTTATAGATGTCCAAACACATGAAGTTTTTTATTTAATTTTTCACTGAGTTACGATTATCTACTTACAAACTTATAACCAAACAACTCACACAAAAACTAACTATAAATGGATTGTACAGTTAATACATATATTGTATAGGAACCGTTCAAATTATATACAGTTTTAGTTTTGCTTAAAATGTCACTGGCATATTTAAATAGGTAGGTACTTACAATTTTACAGCTTTGTAGTACAGAATCTGATTCATATCAAAAACAATTCCTATGGTGATAAATTATCATGTAATAGCTATAAGAAGTAAAACTGATTGATTACTTAATAGATTAAATAATGACGTTAAAAAACTTGTAAGTAAATGTACCTAAAAGGCAAGTAGACACATATTCGTTTTATCTGGAAAAGATGTTCGTTTTTCATTTCATCGCTTAATGTTTTAATTACATAATTTTTCTTAAACACGAGTAAGTTAATCCCACAAAACATTGACTATTTATTCCCACTTATGTACGAGCCGTTCGCAGCCGGCGGCCATGTTAGCGACGTCACATGCACGTGCAGCCGGTGTAGACTTTCAGTAACCAGAGACGCCCCGCCCTCTCGCGCTGAAGCAAAAAACGGTAACTGAACACCCTGTATATAACGCTGCTTGGCAAATTCAGGGCCGAACGGCGGAAACGGATAAGTGATACGTTAAAATTTTGAAGCTGCTAACCTTTTTGACGCTTGTTGGTCACTTGGTTTTAACCAACTGAATTTTAGGTAACATGTCTGTTGGGTTTAGTAGGTAGGTTCAGGCAAGGATATATGGTTTATTTCACACTGTTAAGAAAAATTGGCGTGAAATCCGTTTTTCTTTATTAAATCTTGAACTCTACCTACTTGTCTAAATTGCATGCAAAATAAAAACATGATACACAATTGCTAAACAAACGTTTAAAAAGAACTTACAAATGTTATACTTAAACCTAGTTCAAACATAGGCCATTGTTTAAGCACATGACCGTATTAACAATAACTTATTTATTTATGCTCTGTATCGTAACAGTGACCGAATGTTTTGCTCATAATTACATTAATCTGTTAACAGACAAAAGTACGGCTCACAAAAAGTTCGCGACTATTGATATTACAACAATATCACGCTTGAGCTTCAACCAGCACATCGAGACCTTCCCTGCCCCTCGGACATGTTAATAACCAACAAGAATGGAGACGAATTCGTTCCGAGCTGCAAAGCTCAAGAGATATTGGTCTTTTCATAAAGAACTATCGCATGAATTGTACACTTGTACAACATGCTTTGTTGAAACGGCGCCTGTCTTTGTATACAAACAATACAACATGCAAGAAACGTTTTTTAGGAATCCTCCATTCATGAAACTATTAGATCGTACGGTTTTGTGGCAAACGCTGTGATAATGTAACCTGTTGCGATGCCATTCAGCAATCGAGGAATGTGTTTACCCATTCATTGAATGAATAGCAGTCGTTTTCATTCAGTTTTTCAAAACACAGGTTTTAATTTTGCATTCTAGCTTTTTGCTGTGATGGAGATGCGAGTTTTGTCTGTATTTCTGTAAATAGTTTGACTTTGTGCTAAAACAATGCAATATATGTATATATTTTCAATAAAAAAGACACTTAATTAAGTAAAACTTTGTGTTTTACTATATAATGACTTAAACACAGTCATAACATAAAGCAGTTATTCCAATTAATGCTATGATCTCCATATTTAGAATAACGTAGAGTCACCTTTGTAGAATAAGTATTCCAATATCGATTTGATTTATCTGGTACTCTACTGTTTTCCACGTCGTGTACATGAGTATAAAATTTCTATACTTAGATAAAACAATACCTACTGTGACTAACTAAATAATAAACAATGCGCCGTGGCCTAAACGATTGGTAAGATCATTTCCCCAAAATCGCCTTATCCTAGTAGCTAAATTTCCAGTCGCACATTTTCCTATTTTTGATTTACACCAGACATATTTATTCCTTACATGATTTTTCCATTCGCAGATTTTCCTAAGCACTTTTTCCCCAATATGCTTTTTTAGTGAAGCTTATTTTCACAATCGCGTTTTTCCCCAATTTTAATCGACACAGAAATAGTGTTGACGGAGCTCCGCTAACGCGGAGCTCCTACTTTTGTGTAGTTTTACCGCTTTGGGCCGATGCAAACTCAACATAATCTAAACCTACCTACCTATATTTTTGAAAAAGCGTATTGGGAAGAAAAGCATTTAGTAAAATCTGCGAATGCAAAAGTCATGATAGGAATGAAGTCTGGTGTAAATGAAGAATAGAAAAATTATGTGACTGGAAATTTAGCTACTAGGAGAAGACTATTCTGGGGAAATGATCAAACCAGTCGCCTAAACGACTGTGGAAAAAGAAACTTGACGTTTGGGAGACCTACCTTATGTATTATAGGTGCACTATGAAGATAATTTTCAGCATTCCCACAGGATGAATTAGGGTTGGTTTTCTGTTTCGTAGCTTTATATGTATCACTAAGTGATTAGCGTTATCGTAAGGTTCAATGTTTAGATCCATTTATTTAAGTTTGTATAAATCATTGTACTTAGATAACTTTGGGAAGGTTTTTATTGTGTCGTTGAATTATGATTTACTATCATTACTGGATATTAGTTACCTACTTATACATTTGGACTTACATCAAATTGGACTTATCTCTTGATCTTCTATTCTATCACATGCCTTGCAAAACTAAATTCGCATCGCTGATGGGACGCATCAGGGGAAGTCGAAGCGCCATTCTGATGGTAATTGCTGTCAAATTTGACTGTCTCATACATAAGTAATGAAGATACTGGGTGGAACAGACCAGAACTGCTTTGATGTATGAAAAATAGTTTTTATGACTGCACTGTGCAGATGCACCATCGTATTTATATTACTAACAAAGAATCTAAGTTTTATGTAACTAACCCAATATGGACAATTGTCTGAAATACGAATAAAAGTCTTTGTTTTGATTTGATAAACCACGAAGCCTGAAACATTCCATTCCACATAAGCCACTCATATAGCACGCACACACTCGCACGGCCACGCATGCGCGGTGAGGAAGCTGCGCGTGAGATTCGCTCGCAGCTGCGCGGCCAGGTGCGCGCTCCCCTGCCTATCCCCTCCACCGCCGTGTGAAGTACAGGCGGGCACGATGGGAGCACAGATTTAATTTTTTTAATGAACCGGTGCGATATTGCTCTGTAATAGGTACATACTTTTCGGTTAATATTTTTTCTGGTATCAGAGACAGTGATTTGTTTTAACTTTAGTGTATTGTTCGTGAATATTAATTTTCCATTGAATAATATTATTAAATCCCGCTGTGTAGGTACGGCGGTAGACACCAATCCATAATACATTTGCAATTGTAAACTAAACTTACATTTAGGCACCTAATAGGGATTGCACGAAAATTATTGAATAATTGAAAATTATTGTTGTTTCCTTGTTGCAGTAAAAATAAATAGATACAATAAGCTTTAATTGTTCGTACACAAAGTTAATAATCCACAAAAAAAAAACCGCACTTGCGTTGAATATTCCTTTTCATTACTTACTATCCTTAGCTATTCGAAACAACACTGTACTGTACTACTACTACTTTACTATTGTACCTATTCAGAACTTTATATTATCGAAGCTCTTGTACCTTTGTCTCACCATGTTCAGCTTATAGAACAACATAAAATCCCACAGCTGGGCATCTACTTAGGACTATAATGCTCTACTAAATCTAGCTGTAGTTGTAAATATTCAAATCGTTCGTGGCTATTTTTGCACGACTTAGCCTTTCTAATTGCCAGATTGAGTAATTTCATTTACTTAATTATACATGAAAGTCCCGTAGTATAGCACGGTACATAACATGAAATAAATCTTTGATGATAGAAAATTTATTTATAAACAAACAAATAATATATACAACGATTAACAGAAATAAATAAACAAAGAACTAAAACTAACTTACTCTAAACCCATATATTTTAAATTTCTGCTTTAGTTTTCCTTCTTGGGGTATTCTGGCAGATAGTCATAATTATTCAAACGCGTCTATAATGACGTGGTATGTTAGTTTAAAATTGGCTAATATATTAAGCACTTGAGCAAACTGTAATATTGTGACCTTGGGAATAACCGTAGGTGTATCTATGTGAACTGTCCTCAATATCGACGAATCTAATGCGTACCGTTTTGCACTAATTAAGTACAAACGTTAAACATATCTAAATTATCCATAATATGTAAACAAAACACTGTTTGCTTCTGAAATTAATTACATAACGGCGCACCAACGAACAACCTCCATACCTAACGTTCTCATTATTATTCTATTAAGTACATACATACTTCTAAAAATTGAGCTCGAAATTTCAGCTAAAGCCAATATTAATTTAAACTGCGCCTAATTTAGGTAGTACGCGACTGTACTCGCTACCCCATCCAAATCTGTGAATGCTTGCACAAACCCGCTTCCATGACAAACAGTTCATCAAGTACCGCATTTATTCCGCGCTATAGCCCTGCGATACATTCGGTACTTCATGGACGAGGCCCTCATGGGGACCGCTCCCCGCGAGTAATTATCCTACATGTTTTTATATCTGATTTTTAGTGGATTATTATTCACGGTTTCGGACATCTCTAGCGGAATTTTATTGGTAGCCATAGTACGTACGCTACGCAGATAGATTTTGTTTACGCGTTAGTTTTAAACCGTCATTTCAATTTTTCTGTCTATAAATTTACCTTAGAAATTTTGCTAATACACTTTTCACAGAAATAAGTTGTTATAAAAAAAGGATACACATTTTTTGTTCTTATTGCATTGTCATGAAAGTTCCATATATGTAGCAAAATTCAAGTCACTAGATCATCTTTACAAAAAAAAACAGACAATTATCGAGCTGCAAGATCTGTTTTAGTGGTCTCTTAGTTTGTGGGGCAATTTAAAAGAAAATTTTCGTAGAAGAAAGGAATTTTGTTTAATTTAAATAGTGTAGTATTTTACTATAGTTGGTTGGTGATGGCGTCAAGAAATAGGGACTGCATCTTCATATGTAGTCAAAGTAGAACTAATTAATTGCTCATTCCGCGGTCTTACATTCAATGCAAAATTAATCTCAAATCACTTTACACTTTTGTTAGCCAGTTTCAGTATGAACTACGAACCATACTCCTGCAAATGGTGAAGTAGAAAGGTTGAGTGTGACAATAACAAAGCGGTCGTGCCGCGCGGTCACTGCGCGTGAGTCGACCAGCAACTTTCCCAAACCCTCCCCCCTCACCGGAGAAATGACTTTTCACGACTGTCAATTGTCGTCGACCCGTTATCTCTGGGAAGAGAAATTAAAGCTATTTAAGTTTGGAGGTGGATGCATCGCTGTTCTTTAAAGTAGTCAGGCAAAGTCGGCTCGTGGCTAGGTTTTAATGTAACAGATTAATAGATACTTATGTACAGGTTCATATACTTGTACTTACTTTCAGTCCTGAGATAATGCACTGAAATATTTGGGAATTTCATAGTAAAATAAGAACATGATCTTACGTTTTTTTAAGGATAGGACAATCAGCTGCAGAGAAAAGGCACCCATACTGTAATGGCAGGAACTACATCTTTACGTTTTCGCTGCAGCTGACTGTACCTACTTCTTTACCTGCGAAGCAATTCAATGGTGTGTCTGAAGTTCCCAATCCGCACTGGCCCCGCGTGGAAAAAACGACCTAAGCCCTCTCATGCTGAGAGGGGTCCTGTGCCCAGCAGTGGAACGTAATAGGCTAGGATGATGATGATCTATGAGCCACTCGAAGGACCCCATGTGTGTGAAACCATAAAGAAACCCAACATCCTATAATATATGATCTACGCTTTGGACCTAAAGTTACGAGTATACTCGTATTGCAGCGCGGAAAATGACTGATGACATTATGTGAGCCATAATTTTCCTTTAATTTCTTCCAACATTTTTGGTCAGCTTTCGTTTCCCATAATACATTTCACTATAACATCACAGAACTCCACATTAATGATTGTGCAGATCGGCGCCGGCGCAGGCTGCCTAATTTCTGAAGCGATTAGGAGCGTGCGAGTGGACCATACTGGTGTACGTTAGAGAGAATTTACACTTCACGACACGATTTTTGTACTTTTTAAATTTGTGAAACGAAAATAAATCAACTTTTTTATAGTACTTAACTAAGTCTCGGCGTTGCTTTTTGATTACTTTTGGAAATAAACATTATATTTGAATATGGTTTTCAAACTAATAATTGTAAAATTAACTATCTTAAAGTAAGTATTCTTTAAATTCACCAGTATGTTTCACTGTTAAAAATTTCAATATCCAACGACCAAAATCAAAATACAAACTAACTTAGGCTCTCGTCGTGGTAAGAATCTCTTCTCAGCACGCCTAGCGCGTTCAGTTCACATTTTAGCTTTCTAAGCTTAGAAATTTTCGCTTTGACTTGAAAAGTCAGTCAGAATAAACGATTTGAAATAAAATTGTATACATCAATTTTACATATTCTACCAAAGGTGCCTACTTACCTTAGTTCGTATCTAAAGAACGTACTCGTTGGTACAATCACCAGCATTCATATCTGTTACAGCAGAGCGTGCAAAAATATCTGATACGTCCGATACTTATGCATGCATCAGGACGTGTCAGATATTTATGCACGCTTGTTGTGTCAGATATTTCTGCTGGTGACTGTCCGGTTGAACAAACTGATTAATCTACCAGGGTGGAACCTTTTATAATAATCAATTTCACTATGATTTCCTTGACAAAAGTATGAGATGCAACGTGACATTAGTGCCTAGCACAAGGTTCCATCTTTGTACATAGTTTAGTTTGTTCGATTGTGCAACAATCTGGTTAATACAAAGAAACTGCATAAGTGATCCCACTCTCCATACAAAATTATCTATATCTGCATACATTGAGGGCTAGATTTTTTACCGCTCAGTATATAAGAGTGGAATCAGAAGAACTAAAATCACTAATAGCCCACATCTAGACGACCCTCTTTTCTAGTCTAAAATCGCCACCAATAAACAGCCCCGACCGTAAAGCACAGGAGACGCGGCACGGCGATTTGCCGGATTACACGGCGCGGGCGGCGGGTCACGGCGCCGGGTCACGCCGCTAATGTCACGTTCCGACGGTACCACGGTGACAGCTATGTGGGTTACTTACTTGGTCAGTTAGACTAATATTTGACGGTAAAAAATCTTCTTTGAAGAAAAACTGTCGCCCCTACAACTTAGTTCAAGCTAATAGGTTAAGTATAAGCGCTTATCTCCATAAGCAAGGGACGTCAGACACTCTATTTTGAAAAGTCTTAGCTAATTTCTAGCCAGTGGTCCTTAGACTAATAGTGGTCTCTAAGAGTTAAAAATGTTATAAAAAAATACCGCCGCGAACCACGAAATGACTAAAGTTGTGCATGAAAATCCGTTATTGAACAAAAATCAAGAACCAAACAAAAGTGACAACTATTAGTCTTTTTATATTTTATGATTTATATCAGTAATAAGGTAGATCAATGTGGCTATACGTAATATGTTATACTTAACAATGTTCATGGTCTTAATGGTATCTCAATATTAATACTCGTAAATTCACTCAGAGAAAAGTTGTGAACTGATTAATTTAGGTAGGTTATGTTATAATCCTCTCCAATACCTACGAGTAACTCGCACTCGCACTCGCACTGTAACCCGTGTACCACATTTGTCATTTAATTAACGCACACACCTATTTTAACGGCGGCCATGTTTCCACAGAGCGCGCCCGTGACTTCCGTTTCCGGCGCGCCCGCGCAGCGTCCAGCGCCAGCGGACCGGCGCACGCGCTGTAATGTGAGTATGTCGCAAATTATTTATTAAGAGGATGTACCACCGGCAGTTTCTCCATATAAACATAGTCCTCATTTTCCTCCCTGGATAATTACATTAGAGCAATATATATTTTTTAAATCTATACTTGCATCTGCCGTGCTTGTATGTTTTGTTTTTTTTTTCGATAATTCGTATATTTTAAGAATTGTAGACCCTCAAAAACTCCAAAAAATTCGCTAGTTCCAGTTCCTCAATCAGAGGTTTCGGAAACAAATCCTACGAATATAGAAGAAAAACAGAAAACATACAAGCATCTGGGAAACCCTCATTAAAACGTATGTGAAAGAAAAATTAAAATCGATTCAGTTTTGGAAGAGGAAATTGAGGATTACGAAACCCTATTTTCGGACGTTTTTTACAGCAAAAATCATCTAAAGCTGCAGTCGTCCCTTTCGCACTATATGCGGATAATAGCGACGGCAATAGTTTCTTTAAATACCTATTTTTCAAAATGCTCGCCCGTGGGATATCCTCTTAACCGCATTATTTTGTTCATGCTAACCAATATTATAAATGCGAATGAAGTTTGTTCGTCTCTCTGCTTCAAGTACTCAAACTATCATGATAAAATTTGATATGAAGTGAAGATCCTTGAAAGGATATTATACCGGATGTGTCCTGTAATATGAGAAAATAATTAAGACATAGATCATATTCGTCAAATTGAACAATATTAGTTCAGCGACTTTTAAAAATAAATAGTTTTAGAATTTTTATTACACTTTAATGTTTATTCGAAGAAGCAATGCAAAACAAAATGCTTGATGTTTGTAGCGTAACAGGCGACGTCATTTGTGTTCAGGATGACGTACATTGATAGCAGTATTAAATTCGTATGAAAAAAGGAAAATCAAAAGGCTCCATTATTTTTAAAAGTCGCTGAATTAATGTTGTTCAATTTGACGAGTAAGATCTATGTTTTAATTATTTTAAAAAATGAATCAACCCTCGAAATCTCGATTTAGTGCAAAGCACAGTTTATAGTATAATATCTGGGCGTCCGAGCTTTGCTCGGGCTAAAACTCATTAATAAGCGTTTAACCAGAGATAAGACCAAGCTAGATTGATTTTTCCCTAACCCCGAAGACCCCAACGTACCAAATTTCATCTAAATCGTTGGAGCTGTTTCCGAGATATACATACTTTAGAAATTAACGTGGCAATCGACTACGACTAACACGACTTTATTGTTAACGGCGTAGAAGCGTGTTCTGATATTTTTGATCAAATTTTTGCTCATAAGTTTATAAACTCAGCTATATAGGTACCTTGCTACTTACAATACAATACAATACAAAGACTCTTTATTGTACACCAGAAATAGTAAGCGATATAGAGAACAAAAAACACAGAGAAAAAAATTACACGGTAAGCAATAGGTGGCCTTATCGCTTAAGAGCGATCTCTTCCAGGCCAGGCAACCTTTTTTACGGAAAGAAGGAAGGACTAATTTACAATAGGGGGTGCATCAAAAGTAGATCATAAAATTAAAATATAACAAAAATACATCTACGAACGAATATACGTCTAAAATAAATATATCTAGGCAGGGAGATAAACAGCAACAAATAAATAGATAAAATGTTATAAAGCTAATTGTGACAAGCCAACTGATAGTGCTCCTTAAGCATATATTTAAATATTGACAAAAATTTTGCTACTTTAACCCAAATAAAATTTCGAAACGTCAGATCAGAAGTGTTAAACTTTAGGGATTTGCCACCTTTTGAAAGTATCAAATACTTGCGGTTAGCACACCCACTATAATATTTTTATTCGTAAGTCCATATAAAAACTACACCAAACTGCACGGTTAGTGACATATGTACACTGTACTCGTAGGTACAGCATTCTTTAGTTTAATCAAATGAACCCTAACTATCCATATCTCCTTGGCGTTACGAAACAAAGATGCGTCAAGATTGCGAGTGCGTCACCGTGACGCCCGTCTCACGCGTCACGCGCGTCACATGCGTCACGCACGTCACTGTCGGAAACTCTCCGCCTGACACATCCGGCAACAGACGACGGAAAGCAAAAACAATGCACGCTAATTATATCATAGTAGATTGGACCATATGTTTTAATAATGAGGAAGATAGAAAAAACATAAAGATGTAAGCATTTTTGATAGTGTTGATCAGTTGTTAAATAAAATAGCGGATTAGATTTTTTTTTTTCAAATTCAAATATTTTATTCATATAACATTGCACACGGTAATTATTATTTAATATATATAATAGGATATAATAGGACTTATAAACGAGTGCCTGAACTAGGATTCCCTGTGTTTCAGGCAAGAATGTATCGAACCAAACCCTTATTTCGATTTTCTACTGAAGTGTCCTACAAATAACCAAGAACTCTGCTTGCTTGCTTTGCTTGTGGTTGTTTCTTGTTGTTTGTTTGCTTGTTGTCTGCTTGTTGTTATGTCTTCTTTGTGTTGATGTTGTGTACCTGTGGTCTTACAATAAATGATTTGAATCTTTGAGTCTTTGTTATTTAAGATCCGATAATTGAGGGGCGATAAATGAAATTTGCTTGCATCGTCTGTTTTTCTAGATAAGTACAGTCTGTGGCTACTAAAGGCCAGTGTGAATAGCCTGCTACTGAAGCCGTGAACTATACTCACCATCAGGAGAGAAGTCGATTGCTGGCCAGTTGCAAATAAAAAAAAATTATTAAGAAGCAAAAGAAAAAAAGCTTTGGGAGCCTAGCAGTTAGACCTATGGCCTCTGAAGCAGAGCTCTCTGAGTTTAGTTTAGTTTAGTTTATTTATTCTCTCAACATAACAATTTACATTATATAAGTACATTACTGTCAAATTATATAAGAATTTTATGCTGAGATCGTCAAAACTTATAAAAATAAACAAAGATAAAAAATAATCAATAAAATACAATGTCAAATAAATTAAATTTGTCCACATGGGGAAGTGTTCAAAAAATGAAATTATTAAATTATGTCAATGAAAAATAAAAATAAAAATAACTATAAATCAATATCTCAAATAGGGATCGTCATAACAAAATAAATTTACTTAGTCAAAACACATTTACCAATATTTAAATAATGTCAAGAAAAGATTATGTCCGAAAACTCACTTACAGAGTACAGAGGGTTATCCACCAAAAGCCTTTTCACCCGGCGACCAAATGCCTCTTCACTCAGATAATTTTCTAAATTCTTGTACGAATTTACATTCGGAACTTACCACGAGCTTTACGGTGGAAAACATCGTGAGGAAACCTGCACAAACCTGCGAAGCAATTCTATGGAGTGTGTAAAGTTCCCAATCCACACTGGATCCCAAGCCCTCTTATTATGAAAGGAGGCATGTGCCCAACAGCAGAAAGTATACTCACCGGCACAAAAAGTTTGAGCCACTCTACATACAAAATTACCTATACATACATTTGAGGACCAGATTCTTATTTTTTTGCCGCTGGGATGATGATGATAACGATGATTAAGAAGCAATGCTGCATAGATTGCTGTGTGTTTTTTGTTGTGTTTATTTTCCAAAAGAATTTACTATATAAACATGTTTAATTAGTACACAATTGTGTACTGCCAATTGTGTAATTATGCCAAAAAACTTCTTAGCAAAGTAAAGTAGGTACCATTTTATCAAAGTATGAAAGCTTAAACAAGAAACAAACAGCCAAGTGCGAGTTGGACTCGGCACCGAAGGTACCGTACTAATTTTTAGATATCTATAATGTAATAATAAATGCGAAAGTAACTCTGTCTGTCTATCTGTCTGTCTGTCTGTCCCCCGTCTGTTACGCTTTCACGTCGAAACCGCTGAACCAATTTTAGTGAAATTTGGTACCTATTGGTTTGATAGCTTATATCCCAAGGATCAACATAGGATACTTTTTATTCCGGTAGAGGGCGCTGCCGCGCGATAACCTAGGTCCGCGCAGACAAAGTCGCGGGCATAAGCTAGTAATAGATATACGCAGGATGTCACTTGCACGGTCAGCATAGGTGGCTGTGCTGGTCACGTGGCCCGTGGCTGCGCCCGCGCCGCATCCTGCGCGAGATGAGACGCGCCTTCCTGCGCGGTTGCACGCGCCGCCGAGCGCGACGCCGGGGCAATATGGAACACATATGTGATTTACTAAATACATTTTAGATATGAAAGGGTGCAAATGATTTCAAATTTAATTTACAAATCACTTTTTTAAAGAAAGATTTGGTATCGACGTGGAATCGGCTCAATTCCATCAAAAGAAGCTTGGCTTGACTCGCTGAACGTACTGAGTATATTTAAGTCCTTTATACACTCACTGATTGATTTTTTTTTCTATCGGCTCAAGCCAATTCTATGTCAGTAGATGTGTGGAGATCCTAATTCTCATTTATTCTTTGGAACTTAAACTCTAGTACTGTAACATTTTCTCAGTTCCATAGAACATAGGTTGTACATTGCTTTTATTGTCATCATCCCAGCCTATACGTCCCACTGCTGGGCACAGGCTTCCTCTCAGAATAAGAGGGATTGGGCCATAGTCCCCACGCGGGCCCAGTGCGGATTGGGAACTTCACACTTCACTTTTCACTGCACTTTCACTTCACTTCATTTCACTTTTTTGGGAGCTTTTATTTTACAATTAATTTATTTATTGCTTCACTACAGTAAAGTTAAGCGAAATTTCAAAGGTGAGGTGAGGGTGAGGGAAGAAATTTAATAAAAATGACACATGGATATTATCGAAATAAAATGCATAATTTGTCATTGTCGCTATGCCCCCAGTATCCCCGTCGTGTGCGCAGCGTATAGCATTACGTTACGGCAGCCGGACATCGCGCGTTGGTAGCGCAATCTCGCGCATCTAGCCTTCGATTAACTCTAATCATATATCACTCCTAAATCACACTTTTGCTTGCGATATCTCTTATATTAGATGCGGTGGGTAGGTAGGTTTATGAATGTTGAATGTTTGATGAAGATTTTTTTTACTTTATAATAATGTTTAGAGATTTGTGGGTCTATATTTTTTTTGTAAGTGATTGGATTAGGATAGTTAGTCGATATTTTATGTCATTAAAAATTCTGTTGGATGACTCGTTGATGTCTTTTCGTGGACGATATGGTTCACCGTTTCAAAAATAAAGTATAACTGCTATATATGCTGGAAACTTGTGATAGGACAACCGATACCTGTTTTTGTAATGGATGCGTTTTTTAAAAAACCTAAAAACACTATTGAAAATACTGAAATCATTCGCTTTACAAATATAAATGCTTCTTTCGGGGTTGGAAAGCTATCCGTTTTAATATCATACATTTCAAAATTTATAAAGAAGGTAGAATCTAATTTTAATATTATACACAACATTTTTCAACTCAACCAAACTTTACCCTGTAGATATTTCGCAAAATACCAACCCTCTTTTTCCTTATCGACGTCACAAACCTTTATTAAAAAATTTAGGTTTCTCAGGGGTTATGCTGGATGTTGATGACTCAGTTAGAATGTTTATTTTAATACGTTAAAATTGAAGCGCTACTTTATATACAAGGAAATGGCTCCTATATAGCTATAAACAATTCCTACGCGCACAAAGTCACAGACAACAGCAGTCCTACTGTTTGTTATCATAACATAGTCATATTATCTCAGAATACTAATAATAATATAATAAAGAATATTATAATAGAGTTAATAATAAGAGTTATATAATAAGAGTTATATAATAGAGTTATTAATACATATTACACCCATACATATGTGGAACAAATGGCCTTTGAGCCAAAAGGTTCTCGAGTGTTGACCGCGGAACGACAAGCGCAGCGTAGGACGTCCACCAACGACATGGACGGATGACCCGGTTAAAGCCGCAGGTTCACAGTGGATGCAAGCCGCTTTCAACCGAGGTAACTGAAGGTCTATGGGGGAGGCTTGTGTCCAAGAGTGGACGTCCTATGGCTGATATGATGATGATGATCAATGTATGTAGAATGCCACACTATAATAATAATAATAGCACAGAAAAAGTAATCTTAACAGTACTCCGACTCGGCCGTATTCTTGAAATTTATACCTACGGCTGCGCGGAGCGCTAGGGTTGACAACTACAAAAAGTAAAACAGATGTGTGTAGGTAGATTTTTATTGTATGTGTGTAGTTTTAGGTGTAGAAATAAAACGTATGTTAATTTTATGATTATTTTTTTATTAATTAATTATAAGTTGGTAATAGAAAAAAATTACGCCTATTACGGCAAGTTCGAAACGACTTGTTGTTGAATTTTATGACGTAGAAAATTCTCATCCTTATGATAATTGGAATGGACGCATTAGCCCCGTAGGCGAAATAGCCCCAGTTGACCTTACAGAAATAATAATGCATCCACTGGCGGTGGGTTAAAATGCTACAGTTTTTCAGTAAAACAGCGGACAGACATATAGACGGACGGATGGGCAGAACAGACAGACGCACAGATAAAATATATCTCATCTTACAGCTGGACCGATTTTGATAAAACATGTCTAAGAATCATTGCTAAAAACCTGCTTTCAAATAAAAAACCGCAATGAAAGCGGTCCAAGCGCTACACACACACACACACACACACACACACACACACACACACACACACACACACACACACATACAGACACACACACACATACAGACACACACACACACACACACACGCACACACACACACACACGCACACACACACAGACAGACACACACACAGACAGACAGACAGACACGCAGACAGACACACACACAGACAGACACACACACAGACAGACAGACAGACACGCAGACAGACACACACACAGACAGACACACACACACACACACAGACAGACACACACACAGACAGACAGACACACACGCAGACAGACACACACGCAGACAGACACACACGCAGACAGACACACGCAGACAGACACACACGCAGACAGACACACACGCAGACAGACACACACGCAGACAGACACACACGCAGACAGACACACACACAGACAGACACACACGCAGATAGACACACACACAGACAGACACACACGCAGACAGACACACACGCAGACACACACACAGACAGACACACACACAGACAGACACACACACACACACACACACGCACACACACACACACACACACGCACACACACACACACACACACACCACACAAACACACACACACACACACAAACACACACACACACACACACACACAGACAGACACACACACAGACAGACAGACACACACACAGACAGACAGACAGACACGCAGACAGACACACACACAGACAGACACACACACACACAGACAGACACACACACAGACAGACACACACGCAGACAGACACACACGCAGACAGACACACACGCAGACAGACACACGCAGACAGACACACACGCAGACAGACACACACGCAGACAGACACACACGCAGACAGACACTGTCGCAGTTTTAGCGGGTCTGCCTCTACGAAAGTAAAATTAAAAAAAAACAGAACTGCGCAATAAAATAATTTATTAGGCCAGAGGCCAACTCAGCGGAAAAAGAAACAAAATATGGGCGATAGATCGAACCGAGTACACAAAATAGCGAAAACCCGATTCCTATTTTCCCATCTAGCAAGTACTGTCCTGCACTGAAGCCGAGATGGAAGAAGCGCGTTGTTCCGCAGGGTCGGGTAAGGCACCCGATGACGGTCCGACGCTGGCTATCGCGCGAAGCAGGCGATGATGATGATGACTGTGACGAGGGTACGGTCAGCCCGTACCTTGGACCCTGGAACGCGCCATCAATAAAGCGTTACACTCGATCCAGTAACTCGGTGAACGACCACGGCAACAGCGACACGAAAAGTACTTATGTAGCCGTGCTGCTGTGGTTGTTCACAATCAGAAGCGGAGTTTACATTTAAAGCGGAATGAAAATGAGATGAAAGGTGATGAAGGAATTTATATATTTTTTTATGCAAATGCGAGGGTGGAACGGGATGACTTGCAATTATCATTCGCCTATTTCTAATAAGCGTTAGGAAAAGCGTGATGGCAATGTCTTAATAAAATGACTGAGATGATGATAAATTGCGAAGCTACAATTTCCCAAGCATTATAATTACTTATAATTAAACTTCTACATCTAGCTACTAAAAGGTCAATAATGCACCACTTACCCGAGTTGGGGCTAAATAAACACACACGAATATGTATAATTTCGAATCTAAATAAAATCAAAGAGTTCGAAGAACGCGTAGGGACGACACTAACTCGCGGTTACGTGCAGTAGGTAGGCCGTATTAGAGACCGGAGCAAAGGTGCCGTGCGATCGTCTCGATGAAGTTCGTTCGTGTGCCGCGGCGCGCGGCGGCTAAATTGTTTGCCGGCGCCGGAGCAGTTTCTATCACTCATTCGTTCCCGAATGAACGTGAGCGTTAAGGCGTGTTTACAAAATATTAGCATGATAGCAGCGTATTGACAAATTGACAGTTGAAGCCAGAACGTAACGAGTAGTGTTATAGGGTGTGTAAAAGTGTTTTTTGTGTTTTAATCAGTGTTGTTGATTAAGTGACAGATGGTGTTTAGGTTAGGCTATGTAAATAAAGTGAAAAAATTTACGTATTACGTTACATTACCCCCCTCGCTACAGAAAGGGTTTTATCCTAAAAGAAAACCCGTAAGCAAAAACTAAATATGTCATTAACATCGCACTTTCATTCAATCATCTCGCAGTCAACCTTAAATTCATCCTCAATTTTTCATCATCATTTAAAATAGCAACAACAACATAGCGAGAAGTTGACGCTTCCTTCCGTAAGCAAGGCATATGTGATACATGGCACATATGACTAGGTGTCAATAACAAGCTGGTGAGGAAATATCGATGGGGTTGGTATTGTAAACCGTGTCAGTGTAAATTTATGGTAAAAAAAAAAAAGAAAATAGAAAAATGTAAGCTTAATTCATATTTTTGACAAGCTTAATATCTTTAATATGCCAGACTCCGAGATTTTTCCCGGCCATGTCCTCCAAAACATAGACTAAAGGAGACCGTTTTTCAATTATCCGGCATTTGACAAATTTTGGCGCTAACTTTTTTGAAAAATGTTTATCCTTATCACTAAGGACAAATGTGCGCTTAAGGACAAGATCACCCACATTAAATTCTGCTGGCTTCCTGCGTAAATTATAGTGTGCAGTGTTCTTTACATGTGCTTTCCACAACGAAGCCTGCACATCATTGAACACAGAAGCCAGGCAACCAAGGTTTTCGGCATACCAATCGCGTGGCAGGAACAGAACTTCGTCTCCTAGGTCCGAATCTGTATAGTGAGATCCGCATAAGACAAGCTCTCTGCCGTACACAAGGAAAGAAGGTGTGTAACCGGTCGCTTCGTTTACTGAGTTGTTGATAGCGAACTGCACTTTGGGGACGAAAGTGTCCCAGGTTCTGTGGTCGTTCCCGACGAACGTAGAGAGACAGGAAACCAGGGTTTTGTTAAATCTCTCAACACTGTTGACTTGCGGAGTATACCTAGGTGTGAAGTAAACATTCGGTATTTGGTACCTGCGAAAGAGGGAATTGGTAGCAGAATTCGCAAAGTGACTAGCATTGCCAAGGAAGATAGTCTGTGGTACTCCATGTATCAAAAATATCGAGTCTTCCAAGATTTTTACGACTGCTTCTGACGTTGCTCGACGTACAGGAAAGATGTGGCAAAATTTGGAGAAGCAACAAGTTATTACGAGCATGTAGCTGTTCTGTTTTCGAGTAACAGGAAGAGGGCCAACAAAATCAATTGAGATCATCTGGAATGGTCTGGAGCACTGCTTTGGACGACCCATTTGACCCAATGTAAAGTGATTTTGCGCCTTGTATGACTGACAGACGGAACAAGAGCCCACGAACTTAACGACATCTTGGTGCATACCAGGCCAGAAGTATAACAGAGATAACCGTTTATAGGTCTTAAAAATGCCAAGATGTCCCGCTGTTGGTTCTGAATGATTTTCTGTTATAACTTGTTCTCGAAAATTGCTAGGGACAACCTCTTTCCATGAAAATTCCGAATTAAGTGGGGATTTATCTTTACTAAGCCGAAATAATGAGTTGTTTTTGATTGTAAAATTTGGAAAATTGCTTGGTGTATTTAAACAACCATTATAAATATTTTTATACCAAACATCGTCTGTGTTTAAAACAGAGTTGGCTAGACTGACGGACGAAACGGGGACAGCACGTGAAAGAGCATCAGGGATAACGTTGTCCACACCACGGCGATGTTTAATCTCGAAATTAAATGACGACAGACGGACGCCCCAGCGTGCCAGCCTACCGGTGGGGTTGTTTAGGGATAGGAACCATTTTAACGCAGAATGGTCAGTGTACACGGTAAAAGTCTGCCCATTCTCCAGATAACAGCGCCAGTGCTCGAGAGCAGTCAGCACAGCCAGTCTCTCGCTCTGTTATACTGTAGTTTTTCTCGGCACTGGTTAGAGATCGACTCATGTAGGCGATAGGGTGCTCTTTACCATCGAGAGTCTGCGTTAACATGGCCCCTACCCCATAGTTGCTTGCATCAGTGTGAACTTCAAATGGCATCGAATACACCGGGCAAGAGAGGACTGGTGCAGACACCAAACATTCTTTGAGCGCGTTAAAAGCTGCGTCAGCCTCCGGTGTCCACTTAAAGGGAGGGGACTTCTTGCCACTTGAAGTTAGTTTGTTAAGGGGACCTGCGATGGTACTGAAATTTGGCACAAAACGTCGATACCAGGTAGCTGTACCGAGGAACCGTTTTAATTCTTTGCGAGTGGAAGGCGTTGGGAAGTTAACAATAGCCTCCACTTTTTCAGGGTCCGTTCGCAAACCGCGGGCATCAACAACGTATCCCAGATACTTGAGCTGGCTTCGAAAAAACTTGCACTTCTCAAAATTTACCGTGAGGTTAGCCTGTCTAAGTTTGTCCAAAACACACAAGAGACGTGAGACATGTTCCTCAAACGTTGAGCTGATGATAATAATGTCATCCAAGTAAGCGAACGTCTTGAAGTCCATGTCCCCAAAGAGCAAATCTACCAAACGCTGTTGTGTAGCAGGTGCGTTAGTCAAACCGAATGCGGTGGTCTTAAAACGTAACGTGCCTCTACCCGGTACGTAGAAAGCCGTCTTATCGCGGTCCTCTGGTGCAATAGGGATTTGCCAGAACGCTTTGGATAGGTCGACGCTTGATAGGTACTTGGCGTCTCGAAGGTTATCCAAAATTTCTGCCACATATGGCAAATTGTATGCATCGCGTTTAGTAACTGCATTCAACTTTCTACTGTCGAGACAAAACCTTGGTTGCCCGTTCTTCTTGTTAACGATAAGAACTGGGGAAGACCACGCACTCTCGCAATACTCCACTACGTCAAGAGACAACATCTCGTCTACCTGCTCCATCAGAATTCGCTGTTTCTCAGGTGACATTCTGTAATAACGTTGCCTAATAGGTAGGGCATCGCCTGTATCAATATGGTGTGAAATTAAATTAGTTTTGCCCAGGCCTTTTTCTTCCATCGATATTGATTGAAATTGCCGTATAACATTGTCTGCAATGGGTTTTTGTGAGTCAAGGAGATTCTCGTATGAGTGAATGAAAGTATCATTAGTGTTCACTTTTACCTCAGCTAATGAATTATTAGACATTGTGATACTTTCTAAAAACTTTGGGCATATTTGAAAAGCGCGCCAAAAGTCAATGCCTAGGATAATTGATGTCTCCACTTCTGGTACAACGTAAACTTTCAAAATATGAAACTGACCTTCGAAAGAGACTGGCATATTAATGTGACCTATACTTTTTAATGACTGACCACCAGCGGCTACCATGTTAATGTGGTCATCTTGGTGGATTATGCAGTCTGGTAAAAGTTTATGACTATTGTTACCTATAATAGATACTGCTGCACCAGAATCTAGCAAACCACAGGCATCAATATTGTTAATTTTTATATTAACGTAAGGTCTGGGATCGGTAATTGGTTTTGATTGCAGAATTGTAGAAACTTTGTAAGTTGCGGTAAATGTTTTAATGAAGACAAGCCAATTCTCCCAATCATGCTTATCAAAACTACTACAATTCTGCTGAACTAGTTTTTTGTTTTTTTTGTTACAAACAGGGCAATCTGGATATTTAACGTCTTTCATGCCGCACTTAAAGCATAAAATCTTCCGTTCCGCTTGACATTGTCTAATGTGATGCGAGTTAGTGCGACATCTAGGACAATACGGTTGATTGTTGTTGAGGCCAACCGCATGTACGTAATTTTGTTGTTGTTTATTGTTATTATATTGACTGTTTTTGTAATGTTGATTTTGTTTATAGTAAGTTTCGTTATTAGAATAGTTTTGTTTATAGTAATTTCTGTTATTTGTGTAGTTTTGTTTATTAAAATTAGTGGCGTTATTGTGTGACTTATTTAAACCTTTATTATTTTCCTTAGTATAAGCAAATTCTGGAGCAAGAGTCTCAGATGTGACCTTGGGTGGTTCTTGAAATTGTGAAAGACGTGCTTGAATAGCCTCATAATTGCGACATAATGAGCGTAGAGTGTCGATAGACTCAATTTGAGGAGCTGATGCTAAGGTGCTGGCATAACAGGGCCTAATATTGTGAAGGAGGATTTCGAGCTGCTCTTCCATCGGAATCGGCTTAGCCAAACGCGAAAACATTCCATCCATGATAGCAAGGTAAATGGTAATGTTTTCTCGTTCGCCCTGGGTACGGGACCGAATTTCAGCCTTGAGCCGGTAATCATAGTCTGTCTGGTCGAAATCCTCCCTCAATCTGGCAGCTAACTCTGTCCAACATCCTACGCTGTCTTTCACAGATCGATACCAATGGAGAGCATCGTCTTGAAAGATCTCCGTTGCGTAATTTAAGATTTTATGTGAGGGTACGTTCCTAGCCACTATAAATTCATCAACACGCTGTATAAAGGAGCGTACGCAGCTCTTGCCGTTAAATCTCAACTTAGCTAAATCAGCCGAGGACCGATCACATGTAACCGAAATCATGTTTTGCACATCTGGCATAGCGGACCGCGACTCACCAGAAAAACCAACATCTCCACTAGGGGTAGTAGTAGGTGTTTTAGCCTGGAGAACTGCTAATTTCTGTGAGTACGCCTTGTATACTTTGGTCACATCGTCGTATTCCTTTTTTATGTCGTCACTACGCGTTATTCTCGCAATTCGATTGTGCAAATGGTGGAGCATGTTCTGTGTTCTCATCAAGGTTGGTACATTTGGTGATTGAGGATCAATGGCTTCTAAATTTAATTTAACTTTTGAGAGAACATCAAAACAGCCCCTGAGGTCTTGATTTACCTCAAGCGGGGACTCCAATATGTGTTCGGATGGGAGTTCTGGCGCAAGCTTAACTATTTGTTTACGAAGTTCTTCAACAGAGGACGCAGCAGTAACTCCACGAATCCGAACCTCATATTCGAGTTCCGACTTTTGCAAAGATAGGTATTTAATGGGCAACATGATTGTGCACAAATGAAATAATAAGAAAAGCAAAACAGAAAAAAAACAAAAATAAAACAACTGGATAAGCAGTGACAACAACAGGTGCTAATACCCTACTATTAAAAAAAACCCGAGCTCCGTTCCGTTACAAAAAATAATTACTAATTGAACGTCTGGTTTTTTTTGATATTAGTAAAAAGTAAAACAAGTTAGTTGCAAAATAAAAATAAAAAGCAAATGCTACTAATGTGTACCTCAAAGCACAAAAAAAAACACAAAAATAAGTAATGTGTTTAATTCGATACAAGATCTTGTAATATAGTTTAAAAAAAATCAAAAGATCTTAAAAGTGTATCGATAGTAGAATATTTTTACAATGTGGGTAGTTGAAATTTAAAGTTTTAATTTAGAATTTAGAGTAGCAACAAGGGTAAATTAACGGTGGTGGGTACACTTTAGTAACTGGAAAAAAACCAACAAAGCGTGAAAAAAAAACGTTTCACAAAAATAAAGCCACAAACACACACTAACTACAACTAAAAAGAAAAATGGGAATCGGATTTATTTTGTGTACAATAACCACGTTATGAGGCGCCAGTGTCGCAGTTTTAGCGGGTCTGCCTCTACGAAAGTAAAATTAAAAAAAAACAGAACTGCGCAATAAAATAATTTATTAGGCCAGAGGCCAACTCAGCGGAAAAAGAAACAAAATATGGGCGATAGATCGAACCGAGTACACAAAATAGCGAAAACCCGATTCCTATTTTCCCATCTAGCAAGTACTGTCCTGCACTGAAGCCGAGATGGAAGAAGCGCGTTGTTCCGCAGGGTCGGGTAAGGCACCCGATGACGGTCCGACGCTGGCTATCGCGCGAAGCAGGCGATGATGATGATGACTGTGACGAGGGTACGGTCAGCCCGTACCTTGGACCCTGGAACGCGCCATCAATAAAGCGTTACACTCGATCCAGTAACTCGGTGAACGACCACGGCAACAGCGACACGAAAAGTACTTATGTAGCCGTGCTGCTGTGGTTGTTCACAATCAGAAGCGGAGTTTACATTTAAAGCGGAATGAAAATGAGATGAAAGGTGATGAAGGAATTTATATATTTTTTTATGCAAATGCGAGGGTGGAACGGGATGACTTGCAATTATCATTCGCCTATTTCTAATAAGCGTTAGGAAAAGCGTGATGGCAATGTCTTAATAAAATGACTGAGATGATGATAAATTGCGAAGCTACAATTTCCCAAGCATTATAATTACTTATAATTAAACTTCTACATCTAGCTACTAAAAGGTCAATAATGCACCACTTACCCGAGTTGGGGCTAAATAAACACACACGAATATGTATAATTTCGAATCTAAATAAAATCAAAGAGTTCGAAGAACGCGTAGGGACGACACTAACTCGCGGTTACGTGCAGTAGGTAGGCCGTATTAGAGACCGGAGCAAAGGTGCCGTGCGATCGTCTCGATGAAGTTCGTTCGTGTGCCGCGGCGCGCGGCGGCTAAATTGTTTGCCGGCGCCGGAGCAGTTTCTATCACTCATTCGTTCCCGAATGAACGTGAGCGTTAAGGCGTGTTTACAAAATATTTGCATGATAGCAGCGTATTGACAAATTGACAGTTGAAGCCAGAACGTAACGAGTAGTGTTATAGGGTGTGTAAAAGTGTTTTTTGTGTTTTAATCAGTGCTGTTGATTAAGTGACAGATGGTGTTTAGGTTAGGCTATGTAAATAAAGTGAAAAAATTTACGTATTACGTTACAACACACACGCAGACAGACACACACGCAGACAGACACACACACAGACAGACACACACGCAGATAGACACACACACAGACAGACACACACGCAGACAGACACACACACAGACAGACACACACACAGACAGACACACACACAGACAGACACACACACACACACACACACGCACACACACACACACACGCGCACACACACCACACAAACACACACACACACACACACACAAACACACACACACACACACACACACAGACAGACACACACACAGACAGACAGACACACACACAGACAGACAGACAGACACACAGACAGACACACACGCAGACAGACACACACGCAGACAGACACACACGCAGACAGACACACGCAGACAGACACACACGCAGACAGACACACACGCAGACAGACACACGCAGACAGACACACACGCAGACAGACACACTCGCAGACAGACACACACGCAGACAGACACACACGCAGACAGACACACACACAGACAGACACACACGCAGATAGACACACACACAGACAGACACACACGCAGACAGACACACACGCAGACACACACACAGACAGACACACACACAGACAGACACACACACACACACACACACGCACACACACACACACGCACACACACACACACACACACACCACACAAACACACACACACACACACACAAACACACACACACACACACACACACACAGACAGACACACACACAGACAGACAGACACACACACAGACAGACAGACAGACACGCAGACAGACACACACACAGACAGACACACACGCAGACAGACACACACGCAGACAGACACACACGCAGACAGACACACACGCAGACAGACACACACGCAGACAGACACACACACAGACAGACACACACGCAGATAGACACACACACAGACAGACACACACGCAGACAGACACACACGCAGACACACACACAGACAGACACACACACAGACAGACACACACACAGACAGACACACACACAGACAGACACACACACAGACAGACACAAACACAGACAGACACACACACAGACAAACAGACACACACACAGACAGACACATACACAGACAGACACACACACAGACAGACAGACACACAGACAGACAGACACACAGACAGACACACGCAGACAGACACACACACAGACAGACACACACGCAGATAGACACACACACAGACAGACACACACGCAGACAGACACACACGCAGACAGACACACACACAGACAGACACACACACAGACAGACACACACACAGACAGACAGACACACACACAGACAGACACACACACAGACAGACACACACACAGACAGACACACACACAGACAGACACACACACAGACAGACAGACACACAGACAGACACACACGCAGACAGACACACACACACAGACAGACACACACACAGACAGACACACACACAGACAGACACGTTCATTTCCAAGTCAAAATGCAGAACTACAGATGGCCAAAATAAAAAAATGTAAACAACAAGACTGTTTTAAACTGAACACGTTTTTATTAAAAATGTGAATTAATATTAGTTCAAATTCATAAATTCGTTCGGATTTATATTTTGATAGAAGATGTAATTTGTAAATAGCGATTCGCATATTTTTTCAATGTAATTTTCTATAAATAGACACGTCATTATGGTTTACATTTTGTTGAGTAAGTACCTAGACAAATTTTAATGAACTAATAACAAAGTACCTACCTAATTGGTATTAATCTTACCTTTCAGCATCAGCAGGAAGTTGAAAAAATGACAATGTTGGTTTTATAATTGTCGTATTTAGGCACCCGTAAACACTGCAATACGCACAATCTCTTGACGCCGCCATTATTTTTAGCACAGAGAACATAATATACAGAGACACCACCTAGTACAAGCAAACGGTATCACCCTAATACTGGCTATACAACTGGCTATTTTTCTTTTCTTTATTTTACAATAGAAGGCACCACTGAGAACACAAATAACACGATACCTATATGCCATCTAGCGAGACACTAATGATACGGGTGTCGCTTGTTAGCCCAATATATAGCTTGACTAGGACATGACAGGGTTGGTAGATGGCGCTACGTTATATAACCTACTCACGGCCGCTGGTCAGTGCGTAAGCAATCGAGGCTTCGTAGATCCAAACCTATTCGTAATCTGCTGAAAACGCTGTCAGCCATTTTAGTTTATAGATTATCTACAGCTTAGGGCTATACTACGAAACTCAAAGTTCGTATCGTACCGTCCCTCTCGCTCTCGTATTAAATAGTTTAAGTGTCAGAGGGACCGCACGACACGAACTTCAAGTTTCGTAGTAGAGTAGTGACGATATGTAGTTTTAATTTTTTTTTTATTCGACTGGAAGGCAAACGAGCAAGTGGGTCTCCTGGTGGTAAGAGATCACCGACGCCCGTAAACATCTGCAACATCAGGGGTATTGCAGATGCGTTGCCAACCTAGAGGCCTAAGTTGGAATACCTCAAGTGCCAGTAATTTCACCGGCTGTCTTACTCTCCGCGCCGAAACACAACAGTGCAAGCACTGCTGCTTCCCGGCAGGATTAGCGAGCAAGATGGTGGTAGCAATCCGGGCGGACCTTGCACAAGGTAGGTGGTAGCGAAAACTTCCAGGGCCTATAGCTCCGGAACGGGGCTACTCCGAAACACGACGTTCGAAGTTCGTATCGTGCGATCTCTCTCACACTTATACTCGCATCGCACGAACTTCGAACGTTGTGTTTCGGAGTAGCCCCGTTCCGGAGCTATAGGCCCTGGAAGTTTTTGCTACCCTTGGATCAGGGGTGTGGTTAGGCTGGTCAATGTGCTAAAAGTGGGGGGGGGGGGGGATGAAATTTTGGGGTTGGGTCCGGGGTAGTCCCGTAGGGGGCGGGCTTGGGAGGGGGTTGAAAATTTGGCTATTTTTGAGCTAGGACGCACCGTTTCTGAGATATTAGAGGATTTTGAAAAACACCAAACCAAGTATATACACTACACAACACTTATATTTATATACTATAATTGCATAATCGCATAATAGCAGGTGGTAGGACCTTGTGCAAGGTCCGCCCGGATTGCTACCACCATCTTGCTCGCTAATCCTGCCGGGAAGCAGCAGTGCTTGCACTGTTGTGTTTCGGCGCGGAGAGTAAGACAGCCGGTGAAATTACTGGCACTTGAGGTATTCCAACTTAGGCCTCTAGGTTGGCAACGCATCTGCAATACCCCTGATGTTGCAGATGTTTACGGGCGTCGGTGATCTCTTACCACCAGGAGACCCACTTGCACGTTTGCCTTCCAGTCGAATAAAAAAAAAATTAAAACTACATATCATCACTACTCTACTACGAAACTTGAAGTTCGTGTCGTGCGATCCCTCTCGCTCACGTATTAAATAGTATAAGTGTGAGAGAGATCGCACGATACGAACTTCGAACGTCGTGTTTCGGAGTAGCCCTTCAGCACATAGGCAGGCTACTCTGAAAATCGAAACTCGAAGTTCGTGTCGTGCGGTCCCTCTGACACTTATACTATTTATTACGAGAGCGAAAGAGACCGCACGACACGAACTTCGTGTTTCGAATTACATAGTAGCCCGCTGCATGCGCATACCGGTTTTACGCCATCTAGCGTTACTTTTGCAAACTACTACGAAAACCTCATAGCTGAAACGTAGTCACATGTAGCCTATACTTTCGTATTCTCAATTTATTATTTATGATGTTTCTTATCTTCAAATTAAGGAGTTGAAATAAAGTTGATGTGAAGTTGTGTTTATAAAATATGCTATTCTTTATTTTAATATCAATATTTCTACTTAATTCGGCTTATTTACATTTTATACTTTACAGATGTTAATGGTAGTGCCATCTATTGCCGTTTTTTAGTACTAAATATATCTTGTATGAGTTGGTAGCCCATGTTTTTAGCCACGTTACGAGGCGAATAGAGCGGATGGCGCAGCGCAGCGAACGCGACCGTCTTGCGCGACGCGCGGAGTGGCTCTGTGGCACTACGAATTTAACTGAGTTAGCTGCAGTGTAAAACGCGCCGCTGAGTCACGCTGAGTCCGGGCGTCGATTTTGGCCCTCTAGTATGAAGTCGGAATACTGGTTAGATTACTTCTATTGTGATAATAGGTTAGGCTAGCTGGAAGAGATCCCTTCTTAGGGATAAGCTCGCCTTTGTTCTCCTCTCTGTGTTTATATATTTTTATTTTTATGTGCAATAAAGAGTTTACATACATACCTACATACAATAATAATAATAAATTCGTTTATTAACTGATGGAGGATATACAGTTCATACAGTAACAATTAATGATATACATAGATACAAAAATTGTGCGGTGGAGACTGGTGCCCGAACTAGGGGAAACCTGTATGTCAGGTCATCGGGTCTCCAAACCCTCAAACAACTGTAACAACAGAGAGGAGAGTCAAGACAAAATTATAATAATGATAAGAACAGTTTATAATACCCGACTCTATTTAACAGTGTAACGGTAACAATTTTACAAATTAAAATATATTTCGACCCAATAATATAATAAAGAATACCCTCGTCACTTCCTTACAAGACTCGATCCATTGATACAACGTATCTTATAATATGAATGCGTCGTCACTCAATATTTAAGTGATAAAATTAAATTATTGAGACTTATGTAAATCCGACAGCACGCGCTGCCCCTCGGCGCGGAATCAATCGCTTCTATACGTCGAGTCATTTACACATTAATATGACAATTCCAATAGATATGCAAAATTTTTATTGCACCTGACGCTATTCAGATGTATCATCGTTTTATAATAGCGGTCGTCGAACTTTATAACTCTGTACAGAGAACTACAAAGGTGTTTAGACTTTGAACATTCAAATATCTGCTTTGTAATGCAGGTTTTTATGCGAATTAAAATGATAATGACTAGTGATAAAGTTTGGATTCCGGGCCTTTTGTGTATGTTTGTTTGGGGTGGTTTCCATTGGAATTTTATTTCCCAAATGGCATTGAAGTCGGATGTCAAACAGACTGTGGGCACGTGCTTTTGTATATGCAAATATACTCGGTGCTGGTGAGTTTACATAAAAAATACAGTATTCCATTTAATATTTCTATTTTTTTAGGTTCAATTTTATTTTATTTAATGTATGTTATTTTTGTTCTATTGTATTATTTGTAATTGTTATTAAACAATTTCTTATACTTTCTTTAAGAATCTAACATTTGACGAAAAGTTGTATCTGAAATAAAACATTTTGCTATGCAAAATGTAAGTAGGTAAGGTAGATACGTAAAAATAAATAAATTAAGTTCTAGTTAAAATATGTACAATAAAAATTAGTGGCCCCCCGAAAGAACAAATGTATACTACCTAAATTACCTCATCGAACTCCATTATGAAAAGTTCATTGACCGAATACACTTGTGCGTGCGTTTGTACATAAAACAGAGCTCTTTTCAACACACACCATTGTAAAAACACCACCGCATTGTATCGGTGGAAACTGTTGAGGCTAAATACAATATAGCTCTATTATGGCTGATTATCATAAGACGGTGATACTGTGATATTGATATTGTTGTACGTATTGTCATATTGCTTTTTTGTAGTCATTGTTAGGTAATTAAGTCGTTTATTAGCTCTGTGGGTCAATGGGTGTGGTCGTTTTGTTAGTGAGTAGTGTTACTTTTTGTCTGATTTCGTTCTCGATTGTCAGATAATTGCCATCGTCGGAATTAAATTAGATGATTGGGTGGCGGTTTTGATTAGATTCTTACGTAACGCGTATTTAGTGTTTGTTTTCTGTAATGAAAAGTATTATATAACTTATTTTTAAAGCTCTCGCAATGTCCAGACGTACTTTTTATGAACTGGTTTTTTTTAAGTCGAGATATTGAAAGAATTTAGATGTGATAAAAATAGATAACAAGTGAAAGGTTTTATTGAAAATTTGAAAGTAATAATAAAGAACTATGATTGACAAAGTTTTTGGTGTCTTAATTATTTACGTTAGGTAAATATGACGCTGTATTCGTGGAGAAAAATACATGTCCACTTTACGTAAACTGTTAACAACTGATAAATTTATTGAGGAACAAATAATACATTTAGAAATGAATTAAACTATAAATACTTAATAATAATAATTAAAAACTAATATAACTCTAAAAAAGGCCCCTGTGGCATGGTTCCAAAAATGCTGGCAGCATTTCCTCGCTGTATGGCGATGCTAATACGCTGTGCGAGGAAGCTGCCAGCCCTCTTGTTAACTGAAATACAGGAGAACGATAAGAAGAAAATCAAAAAAGAAAATAAGGTTTTTTAGTACATAAAAAGCGTTAAGCCAGATATGTATATCTAATGTTTATATAACAGGAAATGGGTTATACCTAGTTATCTTTGACCTAAACCTTGCAATATACCAGACCTATCAAATGCAGACGTCCCTATTCAGGGCTAACATGCCACCTGAACTCAATAAAGAGACAAGCCACTTCCAAATGAATTTAAAAGCAAGTAAATAAAGCCACTGGCACATTGCGACACATAATTGGCACATTTAAAAGCATTCTAAAGATCGCCCAAACACTAAAGAGCAAAATTAATGTCAAAAAACACGTGCAAGCTTTACCGATCCGCTAACGGCGGCCCAAATAAATTCCATCGTAGTGCCCTGTATAATTTTATACGCATTTTAAAACCTTTTGAAAACGAACGTGGGATTTATGATGGCGAAACCCGTTCGAGGGGTGGTCCCGTCTCGAGGGGGATTTTCTTACATTTTTTTCGCCTTGACAAACCCCAGCTGCTACGACATGTTATAAATAAAAATCGCGATTTTGACCCGTCACGCGGATAAGGGATGCGTAAGATTGGCATTTAACGTCTGCGAAACATGTGTAAACGAAAATGACGTCCTTCCCACGTGGTCATAGAACTTACTTTCTAGTGAACATGTTACACTGACTATAAATTTATAGTAGTTGGTGAACGCACGATTCGATACAGGACGTCCTGTCTGTTTTGCAGCAATTATTATTATACCGAACCGGAACCGTTTGAATTCGTTAAAATAGAAAGCAGAGATTTAAATTGCAAGGGGTACCTATTAAATGCTTATACTTGATTGAAATGCAGTCAAAATTTTATAGACATACAGTCCTTTTTATAGAGTTACAGTCCCTCTTGGTAAAAACGATTAAACGTGCCAATATTTAAAAATCACTAGAACAAGTTTTTGTGAATTTGAGAACTTGACAGTTAAGTTTAAGACTTAGGTACGTACTTATTAAAATGTTTAAGAACCCTGAGGACTGTTAGATGTTAGGTTGGGTATACTTATTGAACACGATATCTTTGATTATCTAAGACCTACTAATATTACAAATGAGAATAATAAATATCACGGGACAATTCACACCAATTGACCTAGTCCCAAAGTAAGCTTAGCAAAGCTTGTGTTATGGGTACTAAGCAACGGATAAATATAATTCTATATAGACAGATATATACTTAAATACATATTAAACACTCAAGACCCGAGAACAAGGATTCGTATTTTTCATACAAATACCCCGACACGGGAATCGAACCCGGGACTTCAAGCTTCGTAGTCAGGTTCTCTAACCACTAGGCCATCTGGTCGTCAAAATGATTGAGAAAATGTTTGTCATCCGCTACATTTAGATGAAATTTGGTATGAAGATAGTTAAAGTCTCGGGGATACAATTACGTTAGTTTCTATCCTGAAAAACTTCACAGTTCCCGTGGGATAGCGATAAATGAATTTTCCTCAGACGGAGTCGCGGGAAAAAGTAATATAAATGCAAAAGTATCTCTTCACGCTTGAACTGCTGAACTGATTTAGATGAAATTTGGTATGGCGATAGTCTGGGAACCGTGGGAAGGACACAGGACAGTTTTAATTCCGAAAAATGGAATATTGCCCTCAGGATAGCTACAAACGAATTCTTCACAGACGGAGCCGTGGGCAGAAGTAGATAATAATGAAATGTACTAATTAGGACTAATCAACATTTGACTCGTTCTGTTATTTTTCACATTCAAACCCGCTAAGCAAGCAGTCAATGAGTTAAGAAAATAACACTGCAAATGACGACGTCAGTAAGTTGCACCTCAAGCATAGTAATTTGACCGTGGGAACAATATTTGCTCCCCATCCACCCCAGCCCTTGGGCCACGTCGCGTGACGCTACGAATGTTCGGGCATGTTAATGTGGAACTATTGTATTTAATTATTGCGTATTTTTTTCGAGCGTTTTACTGTGTGTTAGTGGTTGGTGGTTGTGATTTTTGATGTTGTGAAACTTTTCTAATTCCCCCCCTTCATCATCATCATCATCATTCCAGCCTATATACGTCCCACTGCTGGGCACAGGCCTCCTCAGAATGAGAGAGCTTGGGCCATAGTTACCACGCAGGCCTAGGATGAATTGGGAACTGCACACACACCATTGAATTCCTTCGCAGGTATGTACAGGTTTCCTCGCGATGTTTTCCTTCACCGTAAAGCTCGTGGTAAATTTCAAATGTAATTCCGCACATGAATTTAGAAAAACTCAGAGGTGCGAGCCGGGGTTTGAACCCACGATCCTCTGCTTGAGAGGCGATAGATCAAACCACTAGGCCACCACGGCTACCTAGATATTCAATTGCCTACAACATTCTGAGTTACTAGTATTTGTAAACTTATTCGTACATAAAATATTTACGTGTCAAAAAAATCTACTAAAGTGCTACACTCGTTAGAGAGAAGTCATAGTCGTTGATTGAAGGCTCTTGCACCCGCTGCAGTATTGGAAATCGGAGTTCATAGTTGGCAATAGAAAGCGCTGCTACCTGCTCTTGCATTAGAAACGGCGTTACAAAACGGCGTTAGAAAACGGCGTTAGAAAACGGCGTTAGAAAACTACGGTCATTTTATACACGCTGTAAATTTACTTTAAAAAAGTCTAAGTCCATGTATGTGAGTGTACAAGTTGCAAACAACTGCTTACTACTTTTTAGGGTTCCGGAGCCAAAATGGCAAAAACGGAACCCTTACAGTTTCGCCATGTCTGTCTGTCTGTCTGTCTGTCCGTCCGCGGATTTGCTCAGGGACTAGCAATGCTAGAAAGCTGTAATTTTGCACGGATATATAAGTAAACTATGCCGACAAAATAGTACAATTACAATTTTCAAAAAAAATTTTTTTGGGTACCTCCCATAGACGTACAGTGGCGGTGTTTTTTTTTTCTCATCCAACCCTATAGTATGGAGTATTGTTGGATAGGTATTTTAAAACCATTAGGGGTTTGCCAAAACAATTTTTCGATTCAGCAATTTTTTTGCGAAATATTCAACTTTAAAGTGCAAATTTTCATTCAAATCGAGCGTCCTCCCCCTCTAAAATCTAAACCGGTGGGTGGAAAAATATGAAAAAATTTAGAATGGTAGTCAGTATATCAAACTTCCAAGGAAAACTATAACGGCTAAGTTTGCTTGAGAATTATTAGTAGTTTATGAGTAAATAGCAGCGTAAGGTATAAAATATACTTAAACTTGGAAGATTCTGTATAAAATATGAAATCCTTAGAAAAATATTACTTAATTTTTTCGTAAAGGCTACGGAATCCTATTTTGGGCGTGTCCGACACGCTCTTGGCCGGATTTTTTATTTCTCCCGTGTACTACGTCATATTATTAAACTCTAGTATACTTTTTTTTTAATATAGCTCGGTCCATCGGAGAAAAGTTTTGCCAGTGTCTGGATTTAGCCATTGTATGGTAAAAAAATCTAGAATACAAAACATGTGAGGTAATAGTGAATGAACGATGACAGCACGAAATGTGTCTCGTACAGATACTTAGGTAATAATAATAATAATAATAAATATCATGGGACTCTTGACACCAATTGACCTAGTCCCAAACTAAGCAAAGCTTGCATCATGGATACTAGACAACGGATAAACTTACTTATATAGATAATTACATACTTAAATATATATTAAACATCCAAGACCCGAGAACAAACATTCGTATTATTTATACAAATATCTGCCCCGGCCGGGATTCGAACCCGGGACCTCAAGCTTCGTAGTCAGGTTCTCTAACCACTCAGCCATTCGGTCGTCAAACGAATGATACTTATGTGTCAAATGCAGATGATGCAACTTCAATCTGAAACAAATTCGCACTCTATTATGTAACCAAATAGCGTGGCACAATCAAATATACATCCTATTCTTAGTTAAAAACAAGCGAAGCGTGAAATCAGACTCCGAACTGCATTAACCATCGACTTACATAACTAACGGCGTTGTAACGTTCAATCCGTTACATTACGACAGCGTAATAACGAATCGATCGCTACGGAAAATGATTCCAATACAGGAAGTCGTTGATGTACTCTTATATAAATCTTGGTAAAAAATCCATTTTTGTGACGGTCTACCGCGTCTATTTACAAATTAGTGAATATCTATAAGTTTTTTTTGAAGTTATAATACTTATTGCTTTTACATTTTTTTGTCGTAGTGTTCCGTTCACTGTGGCAAAATTGCATTACTTACTACCCAATTGGTAACCAGGTCTTGGACTTGTTACATTGAATTTACTAAATACATTACACTTCTTACTATCTGATTTTATTTACAATACAGCCAAACACACCATTAAACTATCATTTTAATGTAAAGCTATAATTTTGTCTAAAGAAACGATGTTTCTAATCCCCTACAAAAGTTCAGGCCCTGTACTACGGAGTGCAAAATTCGAATAACATATCTTGCCGTCCCGCTGACGCTTATATTATTTAATACGAGAGTGAGAGGGACGGTACGACGCTAACTTCGATTTTGGAATTTCGTAGTAGCCCCCCAGTTGGACAACGGACGTCTCGCCCTTTGAACAAAACACGAATAGCGGGTTCCTCAAGAGTTATTGTAATTTAATAACCCCGGCCCGGCCTTTACAGAACCATTCAGTCGCGAAAATAGTACAATCGGTCACTTGTCAACTACCTTTCTTTGCAATTCTATAACGTATGCAAATTCAGGGGTATTTTGTTTTGCCTCGTAAATCCAGATGTGAAATCAACGATGTCGTATAATGGCTGTAGTGTAGATTGCTATCACATGTTACATGGCTATTTAATTTCGCAGATGTAAGATAGCTCGTCTTGTAAGGCTTGTTTAACTTGCTAATTGTTACAAGTAGTTTGATAAGGATCACCCCTAATTTGCTATATCGTACATTTTATGTTAGAGCAAGTGACACTTGGATACAGTGGTTCTAAGTCTTTGACGTACTCGAGCACATTCTTGTCGACTTTGAGATTTTTTTCTGCATTAACACTTAGTCTGCTCACAATCACCTCAAATGTCAAAATATAAATAATTTAAGTATACATATATGTATATTTCATGCGATCCACTCTTTTACAACAAAAACACAAGTTTGCTCGTCTTCCATTTGTTTTAACTTTAAACAAAAGACCATAAAGTTTTATAGCGTGTCAAAGAATATGACTTCACATTTTATACGCCACTTTATTCCATTTAAACAGCGTCACAGTTACTACCGAAAATATAGCACGCCACAAACGTGACCTTGGGGTACACAATGGTATAAAGGTTCGTTTACACTGCAACTGTTGCCGAGAAGCATTGTAAGAGGACACAGCGCCCACATGCCACGGCCTAACAGGTGTTGCATTGTTATATGCAAATTAAACTCTCGCTTTCAAACTAAACCATTTCTAGGGAGTGTGATGATGAGTGCGGTCGATTAGGCCCGGCGATAGGTTTCAGCTAAATGAACAACTTTTGTTACCCATTAATAACTTTCTACGGTCAGCTTTACATATTACTTGAATACATTTATTTTTATACTTGTACATAATGAACAGTGTGACCTGCTTACATCTGTTCTGTATTGCGAATACAGTAAAACCAAAGTCACGGCATGAATCAAAAGTCAAAACTGGAAAAATATACAAAGCAATTTTGCAAGGCTCCTAAATTCTATTTTGTCACTTAAAGCACTATTTAGATTTAGCTAAATTTTAGCCCGATACGCACCGATTTCTAAAGCGATAAAACAACCAGTTCACCAGCCCTAGACACAGTCATAGATCACGAAAACCTGTACTGTACACGCTCGAATCAAAGCTAGTCGCAATAGCATAACAAACGACTTGTTAATAGTCTTTGTTACAAGTTTTAATGCCGTGTAAAGCCGAAAGTATACAGTTAAAAGGATACCATTAGATTCGCAAGCATGTGCGACTTCTAAGGGTCAGCGCGCCGATTCACGAAAATGATTCTTTCCATTCTTAAAGTGGAAGGTCAGTTTTAACGGTCATTATCTGTCAAAGCGGACAAAAGTGTCACTTTTTGTTGCATAAACCGCTAGCTCGCGATTACCGTGAGAATAGGGTAAGGTATCAAACTTCTAGCGTATTGGCCTGTTTTTTTTTATCATCGCCTCGACTTAATTGGACGGATTAGAAAAACATGACGACGGCACAAAAAAGCAATCATTGCTATGTTTATACGGTTTTTGACGTAATCACAACTATAAATACCACTCTCAAATCTAAGTATTAATACTGAGTATCGTGTCAATACTCTCGTAAAGAACAAAAACTTAGTGTTAATTTTGCTCGTCATAAAACATTTTTTTCCTGGCCAAATTAAATTTACATACGTCAACGTGGTTGAATAAATATTCTGTACTGTTTGAGCGTCCTCAAGTGACGTCGGTTAGCACAGGTGTGATCCAGATTCGTGTTTGCACACTCGGGTGCTCCAACCTCGCGCTCATCTGGTAGATCAGATGAGTTTTGATCACATTATCTAAGTAAAATCTGTTTTTTACATGAATTTAGGTATTTCAAGCCTTGGTATTGGTGAATTTCAACCACACACGTGTTATAATAATGAAGTAAATGGTAAAAATGGGTGCGTGTCCAAATTTATAATTTTAAAAGGAATAATGGACGAAAACAATAAACTTGATATGTTATTAAAATTTGGTACAGATGATAAATTTTCATTTTTTGATGTTGATGGGTTTTTTTTAAATTGCATCATCAAATTATCATTATTTATTTTGTCCATTGTTGTTTTCAAACTTTATATGATTTCATACGTACCCGAAAAACGTATTAAGTTCATTAAAAAATTCAACGGAAAGTCTTAAATAAATATTAACTCTTACATTATAATGATTGACGTAGGTATCAATTTCAACGAAAGCCGAAACACTTTTTAATATTAATTAACTCAAAACATTGCAAAGTCATTGTTCTACGTAACGTTAAAAATAAAATTTCACTAACGTCAATTAATATTAATAGACACCTAAATCGAAATGCAGTTTGTAAAAAACCGCGTGTTCGACGTCTCGACGTTTGTTTTTGTATTTCTTTTTTTTCTTTAATATCGTTTGGATCTGAGGTCACAGCGGCGCGGTCGAATACTCGAAATAAATTAAAAATGCTCACTCATCATCAATCAAACGGGCTCGATTCCATCAATATAATTTACTTTTTGTAGTTTTACCTTATAGCGCCCTCCGTGACTCGCAACTTGCTTGCGCCAGGCACCGCCTCTGTACCCGCTACCCGGCTACCTTAAACCTACACTACCTACAGTCTTCTATGAAAACTTCTATTAGTCACAAGCTTAATCAAAATAGTTATTTTGACAACGTTACTTAGCCATTATTAAAATTATTTCTGTTGTGTATAAGAACCTCATAGAAGCCGGGAAGTGACTACTTTTAGACGTGGTATTACAAAGGCCGTATTTATTTATATTAATGACAAATACGGTACTTGCACGTAGGTATGTTTGAACAATTTTATATTAAGAGATCCCGTTTAAGACTGTTATGTTCCGCTTTTGTAACACACAACACTTGCAGATAGGTTACAAAGTTTCGATATTATTGTATTCGTGTGTGTGGTTTATTATCTTGTCAAGAATCACCATACAAAATTTAGAGTGTGGTATCCTCTTATTCATAATATAGAGTTTCTTAACTTAATTTAGCTCAAAAAATTCCAATATCAGTCTCCTTCACATTAGGATCTCCCATTGTAAAAAATAGTAAAAACATGCTGTTAGTCACCTATCTATATTTTTTATAGAGAATAATATATAATTATAACGTGTATATCAGTAGTCGAAATTAAGACTTTTGAATCAACTGTGAAAGGTTTATAGACTGAAAACTGAACAAACTGTGATTTCGCGTGGCACCAGAATTTTTTTTTTTATGTAAGTTTGTAAATTAAATCGATTCTAGTTGCCGATGACATGTCGAAACGCTCGGACCGAGGCGCTGCGCCGGAGTGCTGCAGTAATCGGTTTTCTCCAATAAACGGCGATTAGACGCGCCGGCGTCAGCGCGGCTCAGGAACGACCCGTACGCTCGCTGACACAATTGCAATTACAACGTACTTTAATTGAACCCGATACAAATGAGTTATCTTCTAAATCGCTATGGTACCTATTCTTAATAAAGTGATCATGTCGTCTGTCGAGAATTGGACGCGAAACTTCACGATGTCTTTCTTAATCAATAGTCTCGTTGTTTCCCTAAAATGTAATAATAGGTAAGTAATAATTTATTTATTTCATATTTGTTTATTTATGTAATATTTTGCTTTACTTCATTGCGAAAAAATACAAATTCATGTCTGTTTTTACAATTTAAAGTTTTCTGGGTAGGGTGAAATAACTGTAGGAAACGCTTTTTATCTGTTTTAGTTTTAAATGTCTACGTTTCACAAGATACAGCCTGGTGAGAGGCAAAAATATAGTCAGTGAAGATTTAGCCATAGTATTATATCGTTAAAAACTTTTGAATACGGAACTCTAAAAAGTTGTGCATTTAATGAGTATCTCTAGTAGAACTGTAATTTTTCCACCCATAGATACCTGTTGAAGTACAGTTATAGCACTCCGATAGTAAAAAAGTGATCATTGTAAATCGATAAAGTGAGAAGCAGAAAACGATTGCGACTGTACCCGGATCGATCGTGACCGGACCGCGATTTCAATTATTATCTAGTAGTTCCACGAACTGGCCCTGCACCACCCTCTTAATCATTTGTTACTAACTATTTAAAACATACTTATGAACAATTATAATAATTTTCAATTGTTTATAAAGTTTCGCGTGCAACTTTGCCACAATATTAGTATTTTTTTCTTGCCAAATGCTTTGGAATGCGAAGCGTCATGTCATGCGACCTATAAAATTTATTCCATGACTCGTAGATTAATTTTCAAACGTTTTCAGGAGTCTTAGCTAGGGCTCTGATCTGTCTGAAGTTTTTGTCTCTTTCCTTACACGACGTTTTTGTTGTCTAGGCTTATTTTAAACTTAAAGGGTCATACTGAAAACCAGCGTTCCAGTCCTCAGTCCCTTTTGACAGCAATTCGTGGGTTCGTTTTTAGGGTTCCGTATTATATGGTACCATCGAGCTGATCTGATGATGGAGTCAGAAGCTAAATACTGAAAATCCGATACAGAACAATGTAACTTAGCCATATTTGAGCTTGTTAGAATATAATGTTTGAAACTTTCGTGATTTTATATTTTACATTTTATATTTTACACAGTTATATTTATCTGTGGAGATGAATATTATTCGTATTATTACGAGAATATTTATCTCTGCTCATGAGTAGACCACGGCCACTGTAACCGTTTGTGGTATTTTAATTATGAGTGAAAATAGCGAAAGTTTTAAACATTATATTATAACAAGCTCAAATATGGCCAAGTTAATGGCCACTGTACTGTAATGTGATCGAGTCGGTTTAGCTTGTTAGAATAGTCTTAGGCCCCTTAAGGTGTATTTCGAGGGTCCAGGGGACTTCAGGATCTGATGGCATTAAAAACATTGCCATTATGCAGTTTCCATTAAAAAGTGTTTTTTTTTATAAAAAAATATTAGAAAACAAAAGAATGAGAAGCCATCCCTGTTGGAAATTTGGTGATAATGTTTATCATTGTAATCACGTATGTTTTACTAACGTCAAATAAATCTTATTTTTTCCCTCGGAGCCCTCAGTGCGCGAGTCAGTCTTGCACTTGGCTGGGTTTGCGCCGGTGTTTAATTTGCATCACACATTGATTTTTTATCAGACTTAGCACAAGTAAAAAATTCAATTGCAAACTGCCTTTTCGAAACATCTAAATCCTAATACGATTTCTTTAGGATTAATTTATTTGATATCAGATTGAGTAACACCTTGTTATTTGGTTTTATAGCGTTCGAAGATTCCTTTTATACTCTGCCATTGTTAATAGAGTGTGAGGTCATAAATCTTGAGATATGAAGAATAGAAGTAAATTTGTATTTCGTTCGCCAAAATTGATTTGGTGATAGAATGGTTAGGTAATAAATTATTTGTGTAGGTTAGGTATACATACTTTATTAGAAGTCTACAAGTTCGTAATCCCAAATGCTATTCTGTATTATAAGTAAATCAAAATAAAACGTCCGTCAAAAATATCTGTGAGTAACAAGTTGGACAGATAACACATTTGTATGTTTTAAAAAAATCCAAATAATTGTTCATAATACTTGCAAGATTTTGCTACAAATGAACAAAATGGTGTTGCAGGTGTCTATGGGCGGTGGTGATCTCTCACCATCAGGATACCCACTTGCTCGTTTGCCATCCAGTCGAATAAAAAAATAATAATAATATGGATGGAACGGCTTCCATAACGTTTCTTTACTTTTTAGAGTCCTGTACACTGTCGGCAAAAACTTAGTCAGGATTTCTTTTCTGTCTGTCTTTTCGTCCGTCAGTCTTCAAGCTGATGAAATACGAGTACTTAGGTCTGCTACATCTTGGAACAGTGAATATATCAAAATTCTAAGTAAACGCAATTAAATGATAGTCAATGAAAAAGGTCATAGAAATCGCCGGGGCATCAAAACCTAAAGGTATATTTCCAGCAGTCGAAACTTGTACAACAAACGAGAAAAGTTTGAAAGTCTTCATTTTTTTGTCTATACTTACCTATCAGTAACCAAACTAAAACGACCCCACACAGCGTACATTTTGCTTATGAGCAGGACTATGTTCACAATGGATGTTCATAGAGATACTCTACAAATTTTAACGGTACTCTCGGCACACAAGTCCGCCGCGCACTTGACTGGCCTTAAACATGATCTATCTAAATGGGTCAGTTTGACGACGTCAGAAATAATATATTAAAAAATAAAATCGGTGTTATATTTACTTGCTTTTGCCCGCAGCTCCTATCAAATTATATCTATCCAAATTATCTCTATGCCAAAAATCACGTCGATCCGTCGCTCAGTTACGGCGTGAAATACGGACAAACACACTTTCGCATTTATAATATTGGTATTGATTTACCGGAAAATATAATTATTTGACTAAGGAATTAAAAGCAAAGACAATCTGTCTGAGTCACTGCTACCTAGATACCACGTGTCTTTTGCTTGAGCTTGGGACATTTCCTTTTCTCCTACCATACACTCAAACTATCCACAAGTGATTTGTATGCGCACCGTGTAATTCACCTACTCATCACAAAACCGCTCGACACACGCTGTTTACGTATTTTATTAAACATAAGAGATTATTTCTACTTTACACCTCATCTTGGAGTAAAAAACACATTCCATCTGTCTTCTCTAAGCCGTCCAAAACGATAAATAAACACTAGTCGAACTCTCGTGTGGAGTAACTCCCGGGGCAGGTTATTCTCTAACCGTTCGATATTGTTTCGCACGGTACCGTTTACCGCTAAATAGCATAACGTACCTGTAAGTAAAAAAACTCGAGTCAGACCCCTCTTGTGTGTAATAGTAAGTAGGTAGCATATAATATCCGTATAAATGAGTTGGCTTTCCAAATTACAAAAATGAAGTTATGGTCTGTCCCATAATTCGAGATAATAAAATGACAGTCTGAAATGTCAAACGTAAAAATAATGTGGCCAGCATAAAACGAACAGTGCGGCTCCATGATTCCGGTTTCGTAAATAACCGATAAAAATGTATATTTTACGATAGCAAAAATAACATTAAAATATTCAATATACTACTTCCTATTTTAAAAATATAAATACACTTTTACGATAAAGTGATAAAATCTAAGCACAGGTACAAAACAGGTAAAATATAGTGTTCATCACTTAGTGCCAACGTAAAAAAATATAATACAGAGAGGCTACTACAAAACTAGAAAAACGAAGTCCGTATGGCAGCGTCCCTTTTACTCGAGTATTGAATGAGAAAAGCGTCAGCGGGACGGCAACATACGAAGTTCGAAGTTGGAGGCCTACCGACAGCTCGTCTCCCGGTCCGCGGACGCCATTCGAGAACCTTCTGACCCCATCGGCCATCAGTCCTGCGTGCAATGTGCCCCGCCCACTGCCACTTCAGTTTCGCAATTCTTCGGGCTATGTCAGTACAAGTAGTGGCACGAGAGTCTAGCGCTGAGTGAACCGTGGAAGGGATAGCTGCGCATGGGTGCATGGGCGCGGGGGACGTAATGCGACTGGAAAACCAATCGGCGCTACGCACGCCCGCCCTTCGTCCCTGTAGCCCCCTGTGATACCTTACTTTTGACTTCTGCGCAATAACGGTCAGCGCTAGACTCTCGTGCCGCTACTTGTAACCTTAGTTCTACTGCGGATATCATCATTTCTGATTCTATCCCGCAGAGAAACCCCGAGCATAGCCCTCTCCATAGCCCTTTGAGTGACTTTGAGCTTCCTTATGAGGCCCATCGTTAGCGCCCACGTCTCAGATCCGTATGTCATCACTGGCAACACACACTGGTCAAAGACTTTTGACTTCAAATACTGCGGTAATTTGGATGAAAAGACACTGCGAAGCTTCCCGAACGCTGCCCAGCCGAGTCGGATTCGACGAGTGATCTCTTTCTCGAAGTTGGACTTACCTAACTGGACCGTCTGTCCTAGGTATACATAGTCGTCAACAACTTCTAAATTTCTAGTACCTAACGAGTCGTTTCGGAGGGGGTCGCTGCAGGTCTACTACGGAACTCAAAGTTCGTGTCGTGCGGTCTCTCACACTTATACTATTTCATACGAGAGCGAGAGGGACCGCATGACACGAATAAATGGATATGAATGAATGAAATGGAAATAATTCTACAATTTGATAAGTTTGATAAAAAATTAAATGAGATTATAAAATTCATTGAATAGTTTTTCTATTAAATATGTTCCATTCAAGTTAATAGTCGTTAAAACAATAATATTCCAAGTAAACATACGAAGAGCAAATATTATATGAAATATTTTCTGCGAAACGAAATTCTACGAAAATTCGGTCTGTGAAAGAAGGGAACACCTATTAAGTGTATTTTCAGCTTCTTATGGCAATGATCTTACTTAGAATTTAATTGAAACTTAAACATCAACATCTATAAAAAGTCGAAATATCTCCAAAACTGACGCATTTTTATTAGACCTATTTTGCCTTTTCTAGAATGTCCTAAGTGTCCTACACCTTAGTACATCACGGATCCGTTCATATCTTAATATTTTATGACATACATATATTGGTACACAGGTACCTACAAAATCTTTCGGTGATTACCGGTTGCGGCACATCACTATTTATGAGACGCAAAAAACAGGTAACACATGAAACGTCATTTTATTATCTCGAATTATGGGACAGACCATAGTTTCATTTCATACACTACTATACCTACACACTATATGCTAGAAGGGCTTTTTCCTGTAAAGCCATTGCAGGTAAAATATCTGAAGGGTCCAATTAAATAGGCACTTCCTTCAATATTGTCATACGATTTAGCCCAACTCTTATATCCCAACTTTAAAACCATTTTATATTGTAAATAATAATATATTTCCTATAAAACCAGGTACTGCACCAGCACCAGCCAGGTACTGAACCAGGTGCTGTAGTGTGTGTGTGTGTGTGTGTGTGTCTTCCGCCTAATCTGCTCTTACTGTCGGATGAGATAAAAATCAATCGGTGCTTAAAAAACTGTGTTACGAGTATTAAAGAAGCTAATGTATCTTAGCTTTTCAATACGACAGTGGACAAGACTTCCCTGGGTCCACGCAAAGTCTCCAAAAATCGTATCGATATCGAATGGTTAGTTGTCCAACCCCCTCGCGTCGAGCGAAGTGTATGGATAGCGAAGCAGTCGGCCCGAGGTGACGGCGCGGCTCAAAGCTTCGACAGCCGTCCAACGCTCATAATTAAGAACGGTGACTGTTGAAAAATGGCCGCCGCCCCCGGCCGGCCGTGAATAATCGTCGTAATTACGATTCGGAATAATTTCCAGCCAGTCATAGCGATGCTATCGGTAGGTGTTGACGAGCGCTCGTTACGCGCACGCTAGTCGCGGGAAATCGCATTTCCTCGGAGGAAACTCTACTCGAATTTATTCTCCGTAATACTCGTTTTAAGGTCCTAATGTTTCGTCTTATTACGAGGCTTTCTTTCTGATCAGAAACTTCTACTTCACTCTTTACCGCAGGCTAGGATTTTGTTAGGGCCTAGGTACTTGTGCAAGATCCATCCGAATAGCTATTACTGTCTCACTCGGATCGCTAATCCTACCGCCAAGCAGCGCTCGCGCTGCAGAGTTCCATTATGAAGAGTAAGACAGCCGATGAAATTTCTGTTACATGAGGTTAGGCTGGCACCGCATCGGCAATCCTCTGGCGTCGCAGATATCCATGAGTGATGGTGCTAACTTGCCATCAAGTGACCCACTCGTTTACCACCATATTTCATATTACCACTTGACATCTGATAACCTAACCAACAAAAAGTTGGAAAACCCCCGACTTTATCACTTCGAAGTTCAATATTTCAAAAACGACTAAACCGATTTTGATGAAACATGCCTAAGAACCATCGCTAGAAAACTTGATTTCAAGTAAAAAAAAAACCGCATTCAAATCGGTTCACCTGTTTAAGAGCTACGCTGCCTCAGACACACACACACACACACACACACACACACACACACACACACACATATAGAGAGAGAGAGAGAGAGAGAGAAACACACAAACACACATAGCGGTCAAACTTATATATAACACTCCTCTTTTTGCGTCGGGGGTTAATAAAAAAGCAGAATACAATGCTCAACAACTGAATAAAAATGCTCAAAATGTCATGTCACAAAAGTGACAATTTTCTGGATGTAGCCAACTATATCTGTTCCACTTCATCTGCAAAGTATATGTCCATCACGCGCCAGCAGGCACTAAACAATTTTCTGGAATTAAAAACTAACGTACGTCCTTTTCAGTGTCTCAAACTATCTGTGTACCAAATTTCATTACGATAGATTTATTTACTACTATAAACGTGAAAGCGTAACAAACAAATGCAAACAAACAATTGTACACTCATTCACTTTTTATTTAAGATATATTAACTAGGTATTTATTTACTCTTAGATTCGATCAGCACTTAAGTAACTGAGACGAGAATTAAAATTTGGCAGCTTGATGCATGTTTAAGAAAAATAAGCTTTATTCCTTTCGTTTAAGAACATCACTAGACCGGTACAGGGACACAGTGTGTCAGAAAAATAGTCTCATCTATCTATCTCGCCCTGACAAACGCGTATTATATCGCTATTTCTCTTAGATTGTATATCTATTTAATTACTACTTAATTTCTTTTTTCAAAATTTGTAGAAGCAAATTAGTAATGGCTACTGCAGAAATGCTACGAGCGTAAATCATATCTACACGCTCCAACCTACTCCAATGTTATGAAACTAAAAAAAAGAAGATTTAATTATTTTTTTTTGAAAAATTGTAACAGGCATAGGTATAGGTATTGGCGGGCTATTTTCCGCAACTCGACGTCTTAGTGCGCCTTTTTTGCGTGATTAGGCTGTGTGGCACTATTCATGCCAGCCTAGCTCCTGAAGGAAGCCTAGCAGACCCTTCACGTTGCCGGTGACTTCCTGCAGTGACCTCGGTGACCCGAGGTGTAGTGCCCTGTAGTTCGCCACACCAGAGCATTCCAGGAGGATGTGGGTGGCTGTTTCTTCTGCCTCCATGCATGCTCTGCACAGGGGGCTGTCTGTAACACCTAAATTATGTAAGTGCTTGTTTAGCAAGGCGTGTCCAGTAAGAGCACCGACCAGCAGTCGGAGTTGATCCCTCCTAAGTCCGCGAAGCTTGCGGGACAATCCGGGGCGTTGATCGTCGGGAGGGCTTCTCTGGTTTGCCTGCATGTGTCTAGGTTTGTCCAATATTGTTGGTGCATTACCTTGGTATTGTGTCGCAGTTTGCTACGCAGCCATCCAAAGGGCAGAGGTAGGATGGGTTCGGATCCGAAGCTCTTCATTTCCGACCCCCCTCTAGCCAATCGGTCGGCCGCATCGTTACCTCGCGATCCACTGTGTCCTTTTATCCATTGTAGTGTTATGGTGTTTGTCTCACTTACCAACGTCAGAGCTCGATGGCACTCGTAGATTAGCCCTGATGTCATTGTGTCGCTCTGCAGGGCTTGCAAGACCGATTTGCTGTCAGACAGTATACGGATAGGAAAATCCTGTACCTTTCTGGAGTCAATCGCTGCAGTTGCCATTATGATTCCCATACACTCCGCTTGGAAGACGGTATTATGGGCTCCTAGTGGCGTTGATATGTTGATATTCAGATCCTCTGAATGTGTTCCAGAGCCTGTACCAGTTGATGTCTTTGACCCGTCCGTGAAGATCCTTAGCTCTTTCAAGTTGAGTCCCTCACCCGGGTCTTCGTGCAGTTGTATCTTGTATTTTTTATCAAATACGTACTGTTTGGGTATCCTGTCGGTGACCGCCTCAAAGAGTGGTTCCCTGTGTACCAGTTCATCAAGCAGTTTAGCGTGTGGAACTCTTACGCTTTTCCATAGGTTTAGCTTTTTTAGCCTTACCGCCGTCGCCCCTGCCTCCTGCTGGATAAACAGGTGCAGCGGCGGCAGGCCGAGCAGAGCTTCCAGGGCCGCAGTCGGAGTAGTCCTCATGCAGCCCGTGGTTGCCATGCAAGCCAGCCTTGTAACAGACATATACGCACACACTTTTAGCGTTAGCGTCTTGTATGGTGATTGTAATCATTGAGTATCTGTAACATTTTGTTAGTAAATATTGAAGTGGACCAGATTTTGCATAAAAACCCTGTGTCGCACAAATAAGGTATATCTTCTACGTTCAATCCTGGATAGTAAAAGCGAATACTTTATTCATCCACGCTGGAATTTTGGATGTATTTCGAGATGTTCAAAATATTGTCAAAGCGTTATCTAGTGTAGAGCTAGATAATCTAAAAAGCCGGCGCGAAGGCGTGTCGGTTGCGCCACGCGGCGTGGGTAGATTTAATTATACTTTTTTCGCGGTTGCTTCATCGCCGTGGCCTCGCTGGCGCCACGCGTTACTGTTTTTACACTATACGACACGACGACTTTGACTCTGTCTCCTGTACTAAGTAATATGACATTTATTACTTTTTAAGACACATAGTGTCCTACAATTGATCTCGAATAATTTAGCAGAAGTTCGGATTCATGTTCAAAGTGTACCGTATCAAAGTCCTTACAAAATTTTGGATCAAAAATTCCGATTATTTATCACCTCTACAGGAGTGTTTAGTCAAACTATCCCAACCATCTGCTTAAACATACCAAAATAATTTAAAAACAACTTGAGTATACCACTTACCTTTAGATACTTCAAACCTTCCTAGTAAAGTCTTTATGTATCGGTAGAACTAAATTTTATATCATTGTGATTTTCTGGTAGAGATTAATTTTAAATAATGAAGCCGCCTATTATTTACCTATTTTTATTTTAACAATTAACTGATACTAACCAATAGATAGATTATCAAAGCAAACGTTGGAGTTTTCGAAAAATTCAAGCTTAAGCTGGTTCAACGATCTTAAATAATTTACGCTACGAGTTCACATAATAGCTACTTAAATAATTGACCCAAGCAACTGGTTTTAATTATCATGGGAGAAAGTTTGCAAAACAAATTTCTATAATATACACATGCTTTTTCGATAGAGCTGCTTATAGAGTCGTAAACAATGATAATTACGTTTTAGTCTGTAATACGAGTATCTCAATCAAATCGCAAGGTATAAACGACAATGAGATTTCACTTAGGTTTGGCAAAAGATAATTAGTTTTTAGGTACGTATCAAGTACGTATCGCATCTGACCCTCGAAAAGTTAATGACCCGAAAACGGTTAAATTCGTTAAGAGAGATTAGCCTCCCACCTATGCATAACATTTGTAACTATTTTTGTGCTAATGTAGCATAGATTTACTTTTAATAATTTTCAGAATTAATATGTTTTTATTATTATTATCAATTGGGTATACAAAGGCCGTCTATCTCATTCACTGCTTTTAACACATATGTGGAAATGTGCGTTTATCTTACTCTCACTTTGTGTGTATGAAATACAGTTTCACTAACTGTCGTCGAGCTCACTGAACTTTGACAAGTTACGTACTGAAATGGCAACCTTAGCATACTAAACAGTCAAGTGGAATGAAAACATTACTCGATGTTATTTTCAATGCGAAATATTTTTATTCCCGACAGAGCTAAAACTTAAAATAATGGAACCTTTTATACTTATGAAAGCTACGCATTGCAGTTAAGCCGGCCTCTGACATACAAAATTTCCACATTTCTCCAGTTAAGTAACTATCCTAAAGAACAACATACTTGGCTATACTGTACAATTACAATTTCCTTTCCCTTTTCGTGGAGGAAAAAACATGCCCATGCAAACGTTTTACTGTACGTAATTTGCAATTTGTTAGTAAGTGGCACACTCTATTATTTGTTAGTATGAAATTAATCTAATCTAATAAATCGTATGATTTATTCATGAAGACACTAAGTATAAATTAATTAAGTAAAATATCGTTTTTATAGTTAACAGTCTGACACGCTGACACACGTCTAACAAATCTCCTTCACAGCTTTAAGACAACACGTCTCACTTGCTCTAGCTAATTATTGTACTACACGACTTAAGTACTCAAGTCTTAGACCAGGCAGCTACCAGTTGAGGTTGATGAAGACACGCGACAGGGTGATGGATGACGAGGCTGGGCACGTCGACAACTGCATTATTTACGATATTTCATTATTTACCTGTTAAGATAGTTACAGCACTCATAATCGGTGCTATTATGTTTTATACCACGGCTATATAGTAAGACTAAAAGGGACTTTAATTCGGTGTACTTATAGAAACTTTTACCTAATTGAATAACTGAATATTAAATCGATAAATAGGTACTATAGAAGTAGAAGTAGAGTGGCAGTAAAATTTTAACTTAACCATTTTATGTAGAACGGTAGTTACATGTAAATTCCTTTCTACAAAAATAAAATTACTGTCAGCATAATAGTAGGTACGATTTTTAGAATCAAATAT